>CM062819.1:875874082-878274082 GCA_031772625.1 Pinus tabuliformis | reverse complement strand
CTCGATGATATGTTGTTATTCTGTAAATTTTGGCAAGACCATTTTCAACATATGTTGCGAGCACATCAACTTCAAAGAAATCCTATTTTGGACATCAATTCAATATTTGGGATTCATTATTGACAACATTGGGATTTGCCTAGAACCCTAGAACCCTCTTGGGTATAGGTTTGGCGCAATGGCCGGCGCTTTCCAGTGCACATGACTTCAAGAGCTTCATGGAACGTATTACTTTGTACAGAAAAACTGTTTCTCATTTCTCACAGCTTTGTCTTTCATTTCTCACAGTTGGCTCGTCCTTTGCACCAGTTGTCTAATCAAGCCAACTTTATTTGGGATGCCAAATCTGAGAGACAGTTCGCTCAACTCAAGAATTCATTATGCTCTGTCCCCATTCTTCGTTTGCCAGATATGAATCAACCATGTGAGATGGAAAGTGATGCCTCTCAATTCACCATTGGGGTTGTTCTTAAACATGGAGACCACCTTGTGGCATACCATTTTGAGGCACTTGTGGATGCTAAGCTCATGTACAACACATGACAAGGAATTCTACAGTTTAGTGCAAGTTTGGAAGTAAGTGGCACCGTTACATTCTTGGCAAAGAGACCATCCTTTATATAGATCATCATTCATTGATCTTCATCAACTTGCAGCGCAAAAATCAAGAGCAACACCATCTAAAGTGGGCTGCTTACATTCAACAATTTCATCTGGTGATTAAATTTAAGAAAGGGACAACTAATAAAATGGCTGATTTGTTAAGTCCACCACATACTTGGGTCCTACACATTCTAGAGGTGCGGTGTGCCGCCTATGATGCTTGGAAAGATATGTATGCAACAGATCCGGTCTTTAGTGACATATGGGAAGCTCCTACAGTCAAAAAACACACTCCCTTTTTTTATTATACCATTTGTGATGGTTGGTTGTATAAACTTAACCAGCTGTGTGCCACAATCTGATGATTATCTCTTATTCATCTGTGAAGCACATGCGTTTTCATGCGGAGGGCATTTTGGCATTTGCCAAAACCATTCTCAATTTTCAACGCCACTTCTATTGGATTGCCTTACCTAAGCAAGTGGAATCGTCTCCTTCTCATCTGTGAAGCACATGCATTTTCATGCGGAGGGCATTTTGGCATTGCCAAAACTATTCTCAATTTTCAATGTCACTTCTATTGGATTGCCTTACCCATGCAAGTGGATATATTCATTCGTGCATGTTCTCTTTGTTCACAAAGCAAGCTCAAGCAAGCTCTCAAACGGTAAGCATGGTTTGTATCAACTATTAACAATTCCCTCTCATCCTTTGGAAACCATTTCCATGGACTTTTTAAATGGCCTTCCTACTACTTTTCGCAAACATGATGCTATTTGGGTAGTTGTCTCTTGTATTTGGGTAGTGGTCTCTTGTTCTTCCAAGACGGTTATCTTTCTTCCTTGTCATAAGACTACCTCTGTTGTTCAGACTGTGGATCTCTTTTTCCAACATGTGTCGCCACACTTGGTTTGCTGAATAGCATTATTTCTGATCGTGGCTCGTTTTCTCAGCAAATTTAAGCGTACTATTTGGTCTTTGTTGGGTTTCCAACTTTGTTTCTCCACTGCCTTTCACCCACAAACAGAAGGACAAACTGAAGTTGTCAATTGTACTTTGGTTGGTTCACTACCTTCGCAGTTATTTTTCCAAAAAACAAACAATGGGATACATATTTGCATATCATTCAGCGAAGTTACAATCGGGCCACTCACTCCTCAATTGGTTTCTCACCTTTTGAGGTTTGTTTTGGGTTTCAGCCAAACGTGCCCTCTGAGATGCCACTGACTGTCACCCCTTTTGGGTCTACCCATAAACAACATGAACAAAAATCATGTCAACATTTCATGCACTCCATATCTAAACTCCAGAGTCAAGTAAATGCTACTTTGCAGGCAGCCCAAGATCACCCCAAACAGAGGCATGACAAGCAGTGAACACCCTTGTCTTTTCAACTTGGAGATTATGTATGGCTCTTGTTGGACAAGCAACACTTCAAGGGCTAGCACCATAGGCTGCACCCTCTATGATATGGCCTATAAAGTGTTCTGGAACGCCATAGGCTGCACCCTCTATGATATGGCCTATAAAGTGTTGTGGAACGCAATGGAGAAAATGCATATTTATTGGACTTGCTTTCCCAGCTTGGCATCCACGATGTATGCATATTTATTGGACTTGCTTTCCCAGCTTGGCATCCACGATGTATGCATATTTATCGGACTTGCTTTCTCAAGCGCTTTGAACCACCTCTCCTTGAGTAATCTGTTACAGTTTGTTATCTGGTGGATAATATTTCAGATTTTTAGCTTCTGCTCAAAGATACAATTTTTTACTCCAAGAAAAAGAATACACGCCAGCAATCATACTTATCGTGTCTGGTTGGTCGGAAGGAACACACCAGGGAAAATGGATGACTGCAGAAATATTGCAAAGCAATTTCACTCCTTTCGTGGAGGAAGCAGCGACGCTTCTTGCTCTAAACAGGGAGGAATTGGGCAACCAAGAAAAAACACACTCCTTTGGAAACATTTAAGATTTAAGAGCAGAAAAGACACAGACATCTAAAAAAACCTAGGAAAGAATTACAATTTCTAATAAGTTTGATTTTTATGCAATATCTTTTGTAATTACAAATTAAAAATAAAGATAATATTTGCATTGTTTATAAAATGCTCATCTCTCCCTCATAATATAAGGTGGTATTGTTTCCTGCTGCAGGGTGATTTTCTTTTCGTGCATCTATACTGTTATGTGATTCTCTGGATCAATTTTTAGATCAAGAAACCTGGAAGAAAATCTTATTCTAGTGCCTGTTTTTGGTTTCTTGATGAGTAACCTGTTTCTTTAGAAACTCCTTTTCTCGGAAGCACCCTGCTTGTTTGTTCAAGAGATGATACAAGAGGGTGAACTCTACTATAAGTCTGTAGTTATAAACCTTAATGCTTAGTTTTACAATACCATGAGAATATGATTGTTGTCATAGACTTTGAGAGGATGCCAAAATTATAATAGGGAAAACATGACTGAACCTAGATGTGAATTTTATCTTGGTTATCATACTTTTTTGTCTATAATAAAAAACTTAAACACTTTATTTGACATTTCGTAGGAGATTTCACAATATGCCCGGTTTTTCCCGGCTCATGGGTCTCTGCATCCCTCTAGCAGGGATTGCTAAACTAAATATTAAACCCCTACAATATGGCTTTTTAACCCTTTGCCTGTACGTCATTGTACCAAAATTCTGTTGGTACAGAATCCTAGCACCAAAGTTGATCCAGTACAATTTTGTTCTGGATTGTTTTGCAATTAGAAAAGACAACCATATAAACTGGATATAAACAGCGAAGAGTCTTTTACGATTAGAAATTTAATATAAATATTGGGCAGATTCTGAAAGAGAGACTCCTTCGTTTAATTACTGTTCAGACAATTCCTCCATGGATAAAGCTTCTTTAGATGATTCGTTTTGCTGGTAAAGGGAAATTTCAGGGAACTTCATTTTTACCATTGAAATTCTGTTCCATGTTTAAAATGAGTGCCAAGTTTTAAACGTGGGCTTTTCCATTTGCGTCCAAGATTAATTTTGAGTCTCCTATGACCTGTTCATTTCTCAACTGCAATCTTTTTTTAAACCAGAATGAGTAGATTTTTTTTTATATAAATATTTCGTGCCCGCTTGCAAACAAAACAAGGATTTTACATAGTTTTTTCCAAGCATTCAAAGCGCTGATAATTCATTTTGTCTACAAACCTGCTATTTAGTTTTTTCCAAGCATTCAAAGCGCTGTTAATTCATTTTGTCTACAAACCTGCTATTTAAGCGGTCTCTGATCTGCTCACAAAAATTCCCCATTCCAGAGCTTTTAACTATAAATTCGACAAAACTGTAGCAGTAGATAGTTACATTTACATTGTGTCATTTAGAAACTAAGAATAAAAACATATGAAAACTAAATATCCATTGGTGCTGGACTGTTTATTGTTAAGGTCCAAGATTGTTAAGGTCCAGGCCAGTGGAGACTTCTTTGGAGCTTTTGTTTTGGTCTTGCTCGGTATAGTCTTTTTTGTTCTCCTTGTTGCTCTCCACTTTGAGTTTCAGCTGCTCAATTTGATGCTTCAGTGCATCACCTTCATTTTTCAATACGCTCTCTTTTCTCCAGCTCTCTCTCTTGCATCGACAGGTTTTTTTTAGCTATTGATGTATTCTGCGTTGTAGTTTAGTCAAACTTTCTCTTAACTCCAAGTGGTCCTACACACAGTTGATGCAGGATGGTGGATTCTCCTACCTGCCAGAGAAATTGTTACCTGCCCCAAGAGCCCGATCGTACTCTGCACTCTGCATACTCGAATCCATTTTTTTGACTACCCGGAATGTTCCAGAATCTTCTGTCTCTCCCACTCAACGCTAGGGTGCTCTTGACCCTTCTCTCCCACTCAACGCTAGGGTGCTCTTGACCCTTTCCACCCCGCTGGTCTCCCACCAAGGGCCAGGGATTTGATCCATGACACCCTCACAGACCTAGGGATTATAATCTTTCTCACTAACAACCGTGTTCAAACAGACAACCCTCTGCCCGACGACCAACAAATCTACTCTGAGGTTTTGGACCTGAACCTCCTCCCAATTCAACAAATTAACGACTCCCAAACCAGTAACAACATTCAGATCCTCAAAAACACAAAGACCTGTGGCCCCTGAAGCTTCCCGCTCGTAAACTCAGTTACATCAACCCAGGCCCAATAACAGATAAATTGTGACCTTAGCTTCCGTTGTCAAGCCTTCGCAGAGGCCACCTTAGCAAAATATATCCTTAGACCATAAAAATTGAACATACCGTTATTCCATTTATAGCAGCTGTCGGACTGTGCGATGACGCTGTACTGAGCGAAGAGGCTGATGTAGCTGAGATCCTGATGAGTCTCCATTATTTCTCTGCCATCCTCCATTAATTCCCCACACTGCTCCTGGTCCATTCTTCCCAACCAAATTATCATCCCACGAGTGAACATGGTTGCTTTGTGCACCGAAATTAAATTTTGCTTCGAAATCCCCATACTCTTGCAATCTCCCGAGGAGGTGCATCGTCCTTTGCACAATGAACCAGGGCATGGGAGCTGAAAACTCACGCAGAGGTCTCGCCTGTAAATAGGTGTAGTACAAGGGTGACGAACTCCAACACATCACAAATGAAGGTATAGGATGATCTTGCCACGAGGCTCCATGACAGGCCATGGCTTGCATGAAGTTATGCGACAGAGCCCAAGGGATAAGGGGATGTGATGTGCAAGGGTGGAGAACATGGCAGGGGGAGCCTGGGTCGGAGAGGGGAACGACGGGGAGAATGAAAGAAGAAAGGAGGAAAGGGGTGGGGATGGAGGCGAAATCCCCATACTCTTGCAATCTCCCGAGGAGGTGCATCGTCCTTTGCACAATGAACCAGGGCATGGGAGCTGAAAACTCACGCAGAGGTCTCGTCTGTAAATAGGTGTAGTACAAGGGTGACGAACTCCAACACATCACAAATGAAGGTATATGATGATCTTGCCATGAGGCTCCATGACAGGCCAGGGCTTGCATGAAGTTATGCGACAGAGCCCAAGGGATAAGGGGATGTGATGCGCAGGGGTGGAGAACATGGCAGGGGGAGCCTGGGTCGGAGAGGGGAACGACGGGGAGAATGAAAGAAGAAAGGAGGAAAGGGTTGGGGATGGAGGCGGGTAAATATGGAGGGGAAGCGAAGGGAAGGGGAGGAGGAGGCGATGGAAAGGAAAGGGGGATGGAAGGGCCAAATAACCATCTTATACGATATGAAAACGATGCCTCTATATCTTGAATTTCTTAACTTCCTTGCAAGGCTTTATTAACTCTCAGATTCCAAAATTTGTATCTGGTATGTTAGTCGTGCTCTCGACCTCATTCACTATGCATCTTTTCTCACTCAACTGGCATGCATGATTAGTCTATTTGGTTATTTCTTTTGAGAATATGGAAGAAAGACACCAATTTGAAGGAGGGGAGCAGCCCTTGGGATCTTTTGATAATTTGGTTCAGGATAGTGTTTTTAGCCGATGAAGCATAGATCATATGCCTAATAATTATCACGGAATCTCCTAGAACCTGTATTGTTTTTATGCCCTTTTTTGAGCCAGAGTGAGGCCCATGAATAAGCCATATGCTTCTTCTGCTTGATTGTTGGTCTTTCATCCAAGCCCAATCATATCTTAATTCTATGATTCCTTCAAGATTAGTTATAATCCTCCCCCTCCTGCCGCCCCACTTTCTTAACTACAATCTTCACAAGGGGGAGGGTATGGAAAGAAAAGGGAGAGGGCTAAAGGGGGGATGGAAGGGCCAAATAACCATCTTATACAATATGAACACAATGCCTCTAGTACCTGAATTTCTTAACTTCCTTGCAAGGCTTTCAAAACTCTCACATTCCAAAATTTGTATACCATCAACAAACTTATGGTATGTTAGTCGTGCTCCCGACCTCATTCACTATGCATCTTTCCTCTCTCCACTGACATGCATGATTAGCCTATTTGTCTGCTTCTTGGTTATTTCCTTTGAGAATAGGGAAGAAAGACACCAATTTGAAGGAGGGGAGCAGCCCTAAGGATCTCTTGATAATTTGGTTCAGGATAGTGTTTTTCCCCGATGAAGCATATATTATATGGCCTAATAATTATCACGGAATCCCCCTAAACCCTGTATTGTTTTTATGCCTTTTTTTTGAGCCAAAGTGAGGCCATGAACAAGCCATACACTTCTTCTACTTAATTGTTTGTCTTTCATCCAAACCTTAATTCTATGATTCCTTCCGGATTAGTGAGAATCCTCCCCGTCCTGCCACCCCATTTTCTCAAATACAATCTTCACATTCAGTCATAAAGCATAAAACTAAGTGCTATTATTTGTGCCTGAGATTTGTGCATTTTTGAAACAAATGCAATGATATTCACATACAAACAAAATACCTCTAGCACCACACATTTCTCGATTTCTTTGACATGCACCGCCAAAGAAACAGCAGGGGTTTTACAGTTTTACAATGTCCTGCCGTAGTTACATATAATTTGATGACAAATGTGCAGTGCCTTGTTCCCCTTTTCCTTCTTTCCAGGCCAACCATTTTCCAGACGGGTCCTTGTGAATCCTTGCCTTGTTCCTCTTTTTCCTACTTTCCAGGCCAACCATTTTCCAGACGGTGGGAACGCCTTCATAATTTATATTAATACTTTTTTTCTGATCCTTATCCTGCCAACTGCTATATATTTTTTTTTACTTCATCACTCTGCTCATAAACCCTGATTGTGAATCATTTTGTTATAAGGTCCTTATTGTGGGCTGAGTCCCTATACTCATGCCTTTTTGACTCTTGCTATTTTGTTCCATTTCAACTTAATTCCTTTACCTACTTTCCAGGCCAACCATTTTCTAATCAGTGCGAATGCTTCAGCATTGCCTTCTATATTACTATAGCTACCTTGTAGGATTTTTTTCAGTGACTGTTCTATCGTCCATTAGTGCTGCTCTATGATATTTTCCCTTGCATCACTCTGCCCGTCCTTCCTACATTATCAGTTGCCAGTGCTTGCTCAAATAAATGAGTATTTTGGAGTACCCATATACCTGACTCTCGGAGTATTTTGCTATTTTGTTCCATTTCACTGGTGGAACACCCATTTAACTATTGTCTCTTAGAGATAGACACGTAGAAGACCATTTTGTAACAGCCTATTTGCTTGTACAGCGAAATTCAGTTATTAAACTTGTAGTCATTAGGTTCTAAATGCAAACTTAAATGGTGATCTGGATAAAGTTTCTTTCGATGATATTGTGAAGAATGTCCCACATTCTTCCTCTCTTCTGGTTCAAGAGACAGCCAGCCATAACTATTTCCATAGTGAAAAATGCTGCAGTCTGAAGATAGGGATTTTATCATAACCTATCGACTCTGTTGACGCTGCAGTATGAAGATAGGGATTTTATTATAACCTCTGGACTCTGTTGATGCTGCAGTCTGAAGACAGATTTTATAGGCCTCCGTTTTGAGGGAAATTCCGGAGTATGTATGAAGCCAGCCAGCCTTTGACCTCTTCCTTCATCCTGTTGACAAATTTCCTTTTCTCAGCTCTTGTGTAGGTTAGACTTCCAAATTTTTTTGATTATCTTTGAGCATTGGCAAGCCCTTGGAACATACTATCAAAGAAGTTTTGGAACAAAGTAACAAACCACCACAACATATGTCTCTGCATATGTGTGAAAATGGTTTTCGAGCAAGGGTTTCGAATAAAAATAATTCTAAAAGACGAAAACTATTATTAGACGCACAAAAGTGATTATTAACATGTTTCTTTTATTGTACGTCTTATTTTAAAACAGAGTAGTTTAATGAGGCACAATTTTGTCTGGAAAATAGTGGAAATTCTGGTATGATTTGGCAAAATTCTTGTAGAATTTTTGGGAAATCTGGGTTACAGTTGTCAAGCTTCAAGGTTTTGAGTGCCCCGGGATTCGATGGTGCTGAATCCATTTCAACTATAAAAAAAATGATTCAAACACTCCTTTAATCGTAGTTTTTTGAAAAAAAACCAAATATTTGACGAAAAATGATTTTCCTCGTGGCCTTTATAGACCATGCATAGGCATTTAATAGCTAATTGCCAAAAACTTCAAAGGGCTAAGGCAAGTTAAGAAATGCCGTCTAAATCTAACCTGGTGAGTTGTAGTCAAGGGAGAACAAAAATTGATAACCAAGCAATATCCACTTGTACTGGAAGAGAAACCAGTTTTTCACTCATTTGATTCAGGATGCAGAGCCCCTTACGTTGAGCTGGCTGAATTAGGTTGAAGAAGATAAAATACAAGAAAAACTAGAACCCCCATGATCATAGACAAAGGAAGCTTGGACAACATGGTAAAGAAAATAAATATTTTTCAGTAACATTGCCAATAGTGACAATAACCTGGCCAATTATCCATCTTAAGTATGCAATATTTCTGATTTTTATTACCTTGTAAAAAGGATCCAATGATTTTGTTGGAAATCTAAAACCAGAAATTATGGATTGACATCTTTTGAACATATATGGTTGTACTTATTTTACATCTCTGCGTATTTTTATTATTATTAATACAAATCTCCCAAATACCTAAAAAGAAACAGCAATCTTAAGCAGTGCCAGCAATCACGAGTGCTGGAATTTTGCCCACCTTCACAAAGTGCATAGCTTCCTGCGCTGAACCACATTTTTCTAGTGAAGAGAATTTTTTTTTCTTCCAATATAAATCTTGATGATAGCGCTTTGAATCTTTTAGTCACAAGTAATAATCTTGTACATAGTTACATAATGAAATAGGTCCATGGTTTTCAAAGAATTTTGGATTATTTTTTAAAGAAGGGAAATGGATGATTCATTATTTTTGTCTCCAAATTTTTTATTGAATTTCTGCATTCCTCTACTCCACTTATCAGCTCATCATCCACAATAGCATAGAAATTGAGATAACCTCCCCTACAACATAGAAATGGAGATAAAATTCAAAATTTCACTTTTGAACCAACCACCCTAACCAAGGCTTTTTGGTTTTTTGGAAGAGATCATTACTAATCTGTGATCATATATTTTTGTGAAAGAATGTTAAGGTGTATGTTTTTTTTTAAATTATAACCATGGTGAATTAGGAAAGACCAAGATCAAATTCGGTTGTTGTTACTAAACACCAAGAGTATTTCCAACAATCTTTAAGTTTAGATATGCTAGGAATTTATGACTTAGTAAAAGACTCTAACTTCAAAATTCTTTCTGAAATCTAGGCAACCAGTCAACTTGGTTCCTCTTTTTGACTTGATGTTTAATGTCTTAATCTTGACTTTAGCTTATGTAAGGAATCTAGAGAATAAATAAACAAAATTACAATTACCATAAAGAAAATGAATGCACTCTACAACTGCCCATTGATGTTTAATGTCTCAATCTTGACTTTAGCTTATGTAAGGAATCTAGAGAATAAATAAACAAAATTACAATTACCATAAAGAAAACGAATGCACTCTACAACTGCCCATTTAGAGTCTATGGCACTGTCGGGCTTTCAAAATTGTAACTTAATTATCAATAATTATTAGGTGGATGGTAGCAATTTAACCTCTATTCAAGAATATTGTTAAGAGTATTCACAAATCAAAATGTTGAGATTTATCACAAAAGTAGTTATGCTAAATTAATTAAACTAATTAATTTAAAAAGAATGTTATATGATCATGAATTATGTTTTTTTTGGCACATTGTCTTAACAAGTCATGGTATTTGCCGTTGGTATTGTAACAAAGCCTATTTATAAGACAATAGTATCCATAACAAAGGGGTGAATATTCATGGCGATGAATCTTATTACATTTTTTTTTTTAAATGCATGTGTTTAACTCATATCAATTCTTTTTATAATTTGTAGTAGCAATAATAATAATAATTTTTATGACTTTTTAAATCTTGACATTGTAAGATGTAAGTTGATAAGGTTGACTGATACATATATTGTCATATCCACAAATCCAAATAAAATTACATCACACTATATCTATATGTAAGTGGTAGTCGGTTAGGACCTTGCAATTAATAATTTGACGAATAACTTGATGGAGATGGCTTGGCTTCCTTCAAAACATCCACATCCAACTAGCCTCTATTAAAAAATGATGCCCCCAAGACTTGATTATGAACTGATGTTACCTCTTGCTAAAATTGTTATTGACTACTCCACACTTTTTGTATTATTATAATTAGCTTTGCGTTGTAGCTACTGTCATTGTTATTTATATAGTGCATGTAGTAAATACTACATTCATCTTGCTTTGATCTTTAGCTACATTGTGAATCACCTTTGAGTTCTATATGTTATTTAGCAACTTCATCTATTTATTTTTTCTTGTATTAGGAAAATCTATAATTGCAACTGAGCTCTATTCTCCAGAGTTTAATACCAAAGTAAAACTTAGTTTCTTTTGTGTTTTCTCACATTTAATTTTAAAGGGTCAAATTTTTAACTTCTTCAATTTGAAATGTTAAAATTTTTCTTATTCAGGGTTTGTTGAAAAGTAGATTAATTCGACATGCAAATTCTACTTTATACTTGACTTTCAGGGGCATATTGCAAATTTTATCATCATGCTAAATCTCAATGCTTTTGTTTTAGAAGTAGAACACAACTTTTGTTTTCTAAGTGTAATAATAATTGTAAAAAAAGTACCTCCCAAACTACACAAATTGACACTCCCTCTTAATGATGGAGGTACTTCCACTCCATAGAAGTATCTCATATGTGCACACATGAACATGATCCTCCCCTAGAATGGCTTTCCACCATGCATCCTCATTTGCCTCTTCCACAAAAGCATAACTTGCAATATGAATAATGCTCTCCTTGGAAGTGTCCCTGCTACTTGAAGCCTCTTGCTGCTTCTTTTCCTGATAAGCCTTTATGCCATTCCATAGCTCCTTCTCGTTAGCTATAGAAGACTTCTTTATTCCCTTTGGTGATGCACTCTTCTTGGGTTGTAGAATCTCCCTCTGAGTTTGCAAACTCCCTCTTGAACTCGACTCCCTTCGAGTCTCAATAACCTGCTTCTTTCCTTGGTTGATGGACTTGCCCTTCAGCCTGTACAACCCAATCTCTCTAATTACAAGTATTGCTCCTGTATTGGAGTTGGAGCTTATGAGCTTGATGACCACTTTTCTATCTTCGGACACTATCTCAAACCCATAGCCTCAATAGTTGAGACATACAACTTGCTACGTTTGAGCTCTGGTACCCATAGTACATTATGGACTCGTAGTAATCCTCTCAATTCCATCTTGAATGGTACAATCCTTGCTCCTTTCCTTGTCTTCTAACTCCTATCACCAATCTTCATATGTAGGTCAGACGACTCCCATTTTGTCAGGCTCCCAAACACTTCTCTTGAACTAGTCATATGCCTTGGTGCTCAACTATCGATGAACCAAACACCCTCACCAATGGTGCTTTTAGCGAGACGAGAGATTGGAGCAAACTCCTCTTTGAACCTTCTCTGTAAATCATAGCCATGCTCATTTCCTCCTTTCATCTTGCACAGGCACTTACTTACTTAGTGATTGGGCTCACCACTAGTAAAACACTTCACCTTACTTAGATCTTGATCTTTCCTCTTCTCACCATTGATTTTCCATTTTTCCCTTACCCAACTTACTAGCGAGAGCAACATTCTCATCATTGTTATTTATCTTCTATTAAAGGTCCTTGTTCTGGAGTTCCTCTTGGATGAAATCATCCCATAACATGTTCCAATCAGGTAGTTTCTCTTGAGAGGCTACACCTTTGATAAATGGCTATCTCAAATCCCATAGCCTCAATAGTTGAGACATACAACTTGTGACGTTTGAGTTCCGGTACCCATAGTACATTATGGACTTGTAGTAATCCTCTTGATTCCATCCTGAATGGTACAATCCTTGCTCGTTTCCTTGTCTTCTAACTCCTATCACCAATCTTCATGTGCAGGTTAGACAACTCCCGTTTTGTCTGGCTCTCAAACACTTCTCTTGAACCAGTCATATGCCTTAGTGCTCAACTATCGATGAACCAAACACCCTCACCAATGGTGCTTTCAGCGAGATGAGAGGTTGGAGAAAACTCCTCTTCAAACTTTCTCTATAAATCATAGCCATGCTCATTTCCTCCCATCTTGCACAAGCACTTACTTGCATAGTAATTGGGCTCACCACAAGTGAAACACTTCACCTTACTTAGGTCTTGATCTTTCCTCTTCTTGCCATTGATTTTCCCTTTTCCCTTACCCAACTTACCAGTGAGAGCAACATTATCGTCATTGGTATTCTTATTCTATTAAAGGTCCTTGTTCCGGAGTTTCTCCTTGATGAAATCATCCTATAACATGTTCCAATCAGGTATTTTCTCTTGAGAGGCTATACCTTTAATAAATGGCTTCCACTGATATGAGAAGCCCTTCAAGGAAATCCTCACTAACTCAGGTTCTAGAACATCATCATCAATGGCACTTAACTCGTCACGGACTTGCTGAACCCTTGTAAGATATAAAGTCACAACTTCTCCTTTTGTCATCTTGCTATCCTCGAGCTTCTCTCTCAATACCATCTTTTCGTTCTCTTAATACCAATTTTTTTCCAAATCATTTGGATATGTTGGTTTAGCAATGCTCTTTTAAGAAAATTCCCAGATCTCATTTACAATAAACACTAGCTTGATCCTTTCTTTCCATGGACAGTAGTTAGACAAGCCATCCAACCTGTCCTTATACCTCAAGCCAACAATCATCTTTGACATGCAATTTGTCCTTCACTAACAAGTCTACCAGCTCCTTAAGCTGCTTCTTGTGCACACTTTGATCTCACTACCTTCATAGTAACTTTGATGCCATGTTAATTTCCATAAGCCCTAGATCTGGTCTATGAATAAATTTAGCGCACAAGCACATTAGGAACTTTTAATCAACTTTTCACAATGGAACAAATCATCTGTGAAATCAAGAACAATACACAAGAAAATTGGCCCAAAGCTTGTCTTATCAGTCCTTCAATAAAACAATATGAGGGCTCCCATACCAAGGATCACGACCCTTCAAAAAACCCTGATACAAATACAATAAAGTACAATACAATTTGTCCTTTGACTGAAACCTAATGCTTGAGGTCTAATCCTTTGGATCCTTAATTTTCCCTCTGAAAACAATGACAAAACCCTCAACTTACTTGCTGGTTAACACTCCTTTTCTCCAGCCCTTTCACCCCTATTATCCTTGGTAGATCAACTCCCTTTGATCTTTGTCCCGGCAGTCCTTTACCTCCTAATCACATAGGGAACTTCTCCTTTACTCCACTGCATCAAAACATTGCTATTTGGACTTCCTTCTCCGAGTAGATTTCACCCTATAACTCAACAACCCACTGACAATGAGCAATAGCTTCCTTACTAACAGATTTGTAGGTCTCCTTGCATCCTGAGGCTCCTCAACCCTTTGTTCATAGTGCTTAGGCTTCTTGGCCTCCTTCTCTGCCTGCGACCTTAGCACAAAGATGATGCATTCCTACTAGACACCTTGAATGACCTCCTTAAGGCCTTGGCCCTTTAGATTTGCCTCTCAACTCACTTGATTTGACCCTCTGCAACCCTAACCAACATATCTATGCCCTTGACCAGGTCCTCTAACCCTCAACTGTTTTATAAAACTCAAAACAAACCCTTCGATGGTTTATTAGAGACCTTGGCCATCCTTATTAGCCTCCATTCAACGTAATTGCACTAGATCAGATCTACGCTGATCTTTTAGCCCTTTAACCTTGCTACGGGTGGCCTTACTGGGCCTATTTCCTTTGCAACTCGCACATAAAGTAGCCACATAGACTCGTCCATTCTACTTCTTCTTATGCACCCTGAATAGGGGTTCATCCAACCCTCTTCCAGGGCTTGGATTAACCTCAAACATACACAAAAAAATTGACAACTTAGGCTTGAATGCTTGGCCTTCTTGAGGAGAGATACTTAGCTTATTTCTAACACAAAACAAGCCTCTCAATTCGTCCTCAGCTAGCTGCAACTCTCCTAGGGCTTCGACCCTTGGGCTACTAAACAGGGCATGAATTTTCACGCTCCTTGTTTGCAGTGGCTACCTCACTTACGAATGACTCTCATGAATGGTTTCTTGCAAATGTACATGTATGCATTTCCATTGGCCTCTATTTATATTTTGCTTTTAGGATTTCATAGGAGAACTCTAGATCCTTTTAGGGTTTTAACCATTTACCCTTATAATATTAAATTAAAGTTATTTTCCCACTAACTTAGGGTTAGAACCCATGACTTGCGTACTTTGCCCACAACCCTTAGATTTGTGGGTCAACTCCTCACAAATCAAGTACCAATGATAAATTAACATTGCTCTCAATGATAAATTCTTTGATTATTGTTTAGAATTGAATTTAAGGAAAAAATAATGTTGAATATCTTGTTGCCTAAAGTTCTTTAATGGCAGAAGTGTCATCAAACACATAATTTTATTAATCAGAAAAAATAATTACATAATTGATTTTGCAAGAGTTTACACCCGAACAACACAAACACTCTTGCAATGAGCTATTTATAAGCTCCATGTCCTAACTACCTCTAATTATGGATCACTTGTTAAATAACAAGTGTCCATTTACAATAAATGCTATAAAAACCAACTAGCTAACAAATATCCTAAAATAGAGCCTAAAATACGACACATTTGGAGAGTCATATCTAGTTACAACAATATGCTAATTCTAAAAGCTTCCATTAAATAATTAAACATTCTAGAATAATAATTATTAATTTAATATCTTAAATTAATAATTATTTTATTCTAATTTTATAACCTATGATAAAATTGTTTTTTTGGATCATCTAACATTCGCCCCTATGATCGAAAGATACATTACAACAGATACCAAGTTCATCCTTGAACTTAGTAAATTTTATTCTGCCAAACGGTTTCGTGAAAATGTCGGAGATCTGATCTTCGGAAGGACAATAAACTGGCTTGAGGACATCTTTGGCAATGACAGATCTGATATGATGATACTTGGTGTCCACATGCTTTGTCTTTGAATGAAAAACTGGGTTCTTGGCAAGTTTGATCGCTGACTGGCTGTCAATGAATAATGATGTAGCTTCTGTCTGAGAAATGCCCAAGTCCTGCAAAATTCGACGCAACCAAACAATTTCACATGCTGCTTCCCATGCTGAAATGTACTCTGCTTCTGCGGAAGAAGTGGCCACTGTAGCTTGTTTCTTACAACTCCAAGATACTGCTGCTGACCCCATGTTCATTAAATAACCTGATGTTGATGCTCGATCATCAATACTCCCAACAAAGTCGGCATCGGAATATCCACCAAGTACAAAATTTTCAGTCTTTGTGTAAAGAAGACCAAAATCTTTTGTTCCTTGGATATATAGAAGAACTCTTTTGGCTGCATTCCAGTGGCTGTCTCGTGGTTCCGGCATAAAATGTGAAAGAATACTGACTGCATAAGATAGATCAGGACGAGTATTTGTCAAATAAATCAAGCTGCCAATCAACTGTCTGTAGGTTGTACTGTCCACCTTTTCCCCCCCTTCAAATTTTGAAAGTTTCAAGTTTTGCTCCATGGGGGTGAGAACGGGCTTGCAATCTTGCATGCCAAATCGCTGAAGAACCTCTGCTGCATACTTACTCTGAGAAATGAAAATATGATGTGGACGTTGGAAGACTTCAACTCCAAGATAGTAGTGAAGTAATCCCAAATTTGTCATCTTAAAACCTGCATGTAACTCCTTTTTCACCTGTGCAATATGATCATCATGGTTGCCAGTAATGATCAAATCATCTACATACATAACAAGAATTACCAGATATTTTCCCTGTTGTCACACATACAAAGTATCATCAGATTCACTTCGTTGAAAACCAACTTTCTTAAGTTATTCATCCATCTTTGCATACCAAGCTCGGGGAGCTTGTTTTAATCCATATAAAGCCTTGATCAATTTGCAGACTTTATGTTCTTGTCCTTCAATTTCAAAACCTGGCGGTTGGGTCATATACACTTCCTCCTGTAAATCTCCGTTGAGAAAAGCACTTTTCACATCCATTTGATGAACTTTCCATCCTTTCTGAGTGGCCAATGCAAGTGTTAATTAGCTGGTGTTCCATTTAGCTGTAGGAGCAAAAGTTTCCTCATAATCAATGCCTTCCTGTTGCGCAAAACCTTTTGCGATAAGTCGTGCTTTATACTTTTCAAGTTCTCCCCTTTGATTATACTTAATTCTGTAAACTCATTTGCATCCTATGGGTTTAACATTTGCTGGACAATCAACAAGTTTCCAAGTGTTGTTATCAATTACTGCTTGATATTCTTCAACCATAGCCTGTTGCCATTCTTTATGTTTTACTGCTTCTTTATATGTGGAAGGTTCAATAAAATCATTTACTATCAAGGCAAAATTGCCTTCACTTCTATGTGCCCTTATGGTACCTGTTTTATTCTGTTCATCAGGCTTTACATCTTTCAAAAGTTGAACTGCCCATTTCGGAAGTTGGTGCTCACTTGTTTGCGCTTCTGTAAAGTCTCCATCATTGTAAAGAGGATTAATATAAACTGATGTTCGTCGTTCAGGTGAAGAATGTGGAGAATCACTGTCAGAAGAACTGCTGCTGCTTGGAGATGCGGATGAACTGCTAGAAGACCCAGATGATGTTGTTGATGTAGATGGACTGGATGACTCATCTTCAGAGGAAGGAAAATCAAGTTCATACCAATTTGGTGAAGTTGGTTGACTTTGTATTTTTCCATTTCTTTTACTTCCCTTAGTTTCTAACTTGTGAAGAAGATTTTCAATTTCTTCAGCACTCTTACTTTCAGTTTCATAAAAAATGACATCCCTGCTTACAATAAATTTCCCATTGGTCAAAAGACGATACCCTTTCTTCTCATCAGAATAGCCAATCATTGTGCATTTTAAACTTCTTGAGTCAAGCTTAGTTCGTTTTTCTTTCGGAACTAAGGCATAACACACTAACCCAAAATCTCTAAGATGTTTAACTCAAGGTTTGAAACCAAACCAAGCTTCATAAGGTGTAATTCCGTCTAAAGAAGCAGTTGGAGATCTGTTTCTTAAGTTGACAGCTGTATGTATTGCTTCTGCCCAATATGTTGGACTTAACCTCATGAAAGTTAACATGGATCTCGCCATTCCTAACAAGGTGCGATTCATTCTTTCGACTACTCCATTTTGCTGTGTAGTGTAAACATTAGTAAGATGTCGTCTTATGCCATTTTCACTGCAATAAGTTTTGAATTCATTTGAAGTGAATTCTCCCCCATTATCTGTCCTGAGAGTGCCTATCTTTTCTTTGACTTCATTTTCAACAAGTTGGCGAATTTTTTTAAACTTATCAAATGCTTCTGACTTGTTCTTCAAGAAGTAAACCCAAGTCATTCTGCTGAAATCATCAATGAATAGTAAGAAATATTTGCAACCACCAAATGAAGTTTGTAGTGGACCACAAACATCACTGTGAACTAGTTGTAGCCGCCTGTTTGCACGCCATGAACTTGTTGGAAAACTTTCTCGATTTTGTTTGCCATAAATGCAAGCTTCACATTTTGCATTTTCCCTTTTGAAAGTGGGAAGTCCTTTAACCATTCCTTGTTTATGCAATTGATAAAGACTCTCAAAATTCAAATGTCCATATCTTACATGCCATAGTCTTATAGGTCTGTAGTCACTGCCCCTGCAAAATCAGAATGCCTTGGAATAACTGTCCCTTTCATCCTTAACAGTTTTCCATCTTCATAACCTGTCATGACTGTTTTCAAGTTCTGTTTGACTGAATTAATCTTGACTAAACCATCTTCCATAATCACCTGATGTCCTGCTTGTCGAATCATGACTAAAGAGAGCAAATTTTTCTTAAATGTTGGTACATACCATACATTGGAAATCATTTTTTCTCCAATGCCAGGGAGAAAAACTTTTACTGCTCCTTTGCCATAAGGAGTATGTTTTGTATCATCAGCAAGAAAAATGGAATTAAGTTGGCAATCTTGAAAATTCCAGAAAAAATCACGTCGACAAGTCATGTGTTGAGTGGCCCCGGAATCCAAGATCCAGGCATCTTCATAGTCACTTCTAAGATGGGATGAAAGTTGTGATGCTGGGGAGGAAGTAAAAACATATTCTAAGTTATCTTCATCTTGATCATTGGCAAATTGCGCTGAATGCTGCTGAAACTTGGGAATTTTATTAAGTGAAGTTCGACAATCTTCAGCATAATGGCCAACTTTGTTACATCTTCGACACACAATTTGACTTAAGTCTCTTCCTCTTCCTGAAGATTGTCCTCTGCCTCTGCTTTGACTTCTATGTTGAGATTGTCCTCTACCTTGATTATTATATCCTTGTCCTTGAAAATTGTCTCTTCCTTGGTTGTTGCCTCTACCTTGAAAATTATTTTTTCCTCCTCTGTTAAAACTGTTTCCTCTGCTTGGGCTTCGTCCTCGACTTTGTACATTATATGCTGCTTGATTTTGATTCCCTCTGCCTCTGCCTCGAGAACTGTCTGCTGATGACTTACTAGTGCTGGCCTATGTGAGAAAAACATCTTCACCAACTTTCTTCTTCTTCCCAAAAGTTTTATCATGTTGAGTTAACATTTCACAGAGTTCATCAAACTTTAGTTTCTCTAATTTCCCAGTTACTTGTAGAGTCTCCAAAAAATGCGTGTAGGAAGAAGGAAGTCCAGCAATTACAATTGTGACCATAAAGCTATCATCAATTACTGGAAAACCAGCATTAATAATTTCTTGCATAATATTCTTAAGTCTTGAGATATATTCAAGAACATCACCGCCTTCAGTTAATTTTTGTTGTAACAATTTTAATTGTAGATTGACTTTCTTTGATTCAGGCTGAGTATCAAAGAGGTCTTTAAAAGTTTTCAAAGCAGACCATGCATCTGTAGCATTTTCTATATGGACATACATTTCATCATTCACAGAAGATTTAATAAGAGCTAAGGCTTTAGCATTCTTGATTTCCCATTTTGCTAGTGCAGTTGCATCTGTGGGTTTATTCGACTTAACATCTCCATCACATATACCCTGCCATAATTCATTGTAAATGAGAGTACTTTCGATGAGACGATGCCATGTTTTATAAGATTTTGTGCCTTCAAGTTTGTCGGAATCAGAAAACAAATTAATCAACTTAGACATTGTAGTGTTAAGACTTCACACCACGAATCAAGCTCCAAAAACCTCAAGATGCGCAACACAACAGCAACACACGACGCAAAAAATGAACTATCGGGGCTTGGCCTTGACCCTCGAATAGTCGTCAAAACAGGAGAAAATTGACTGAGCTTTGCACTTGGCTCTAGTCAATTTCTCAAATTTTTACAAGGCAACTTTCAAAATTTGATTTTTACAATGGTGCTTTTGCACAATCTGGTAAAAAATTACCCCCCCTCAAAGTAAAATTACTTTGAGTTACAATGTGATGATCCCAATTAAAAAATAACTTCTTGAAAACAAATTACCCAACACACCTTATCTCTCCAATTTACAAATTACAAATAAAAATCTCCTTATTACTTCAACAAAAATACAAACCACCTTATTGCTCCAAATATTTACAAAATCCTTATTACTCCAATTACATAAAATTATATAGCGTATCTCACCAAATTACAAATTACAAACTATATATTACAAAAACCTTATCTCTCCAAATTACAAATTATTAAAAAACTTTATAATTCACCTTATTTCCCCTTTACAAAAAACTTTCTTATCCAACTTATCATTACTCTCTTTTCTTTTTTTAAAAACCCCATTAAAAAAAAAAACCTTTACAAAAAACTTTCTTATCCAACTTATCATTACTCTCTTTTCTTTTTTTAAAAACCCCATTAAAAAAAAAGTTGAATGTTACGTGAACTTTAAAAAATGAATAAATCTACTTTTAAAGCATATATCAAGCCTTTTTAAAAAAAAGCACATCCTAATTCACGCTGGCTTTTAAAAATCCATGTAGGCTGGCAACGCTGGCTTGTTGCTAGTTTCAGCTGGCTTTTAAAAATCCACAAAGGATGGCAATGCTGGCTCGCAGGCTGGCTGGAAGAAATACGCTTGAAAATCTGGTCCCAATTTTGCTCTTGGGCCCAAAATTCATGCTCATTGACCTCCCAGAAATGTTGGGAATGTAAACGCTTCAGAGGAAAGAGCATTCACATCGGGTTTATAACTACGCGGAATTACAACAATTTATGAACAACGCAGAGCCTTTTCAGTTCATCACAATAGCCAAACAGATTTTGCATATTTGATTTTTGATAATAATAAATGATTTTAGGATTTACAAATCTAAAATCAATAATAAAATTTCTGTTCCAAAAAACATTGAACAAATTCCATACCAATCATTTGCTGATCAATTCAATGGAGTTGAGTTTTCCACGATCTGATAGAGCTGGAATCTTCTCCTCAAATCAACTGCAACATTACTGGAGCTCTGATACCACAATAATGGCAGAAGTGTCCTCAAACACATAATTTTATTAATCAGAAAAAATAATTACATAATTGATTTTGCAAGAATTTACACCCGAACAACACAAACACTCTTGCAACGAGCTATTTATAAGCTTCATGTCCTAACTACCTCTAATTATGGATCACTTATTAAATAACAAGTGTCCATTTACAATAAATGCTATAAAAACCAACTAGCTAACAAATATCCAAAAATAGAGCCTAAGATACGACACATTTGGAGAGTCATATCTAGTTACAACAATATGCTAATTCTAAAAGTCTTCATTAAATAATTAAACATTCTAAACATTCTAGAATAATAATTATTAATTTAATATCTTAAATTAATAATTATTTTATTCTAATTTTATAACTTATGATAAAATTGTATTTTTGGATCATGTAACATTCTTCCCAAGATCTCTATACTATACTGGCCATGTACTTGTAGCCATCGCAGTAGATAAAGGGTGCAACAATATTTAAAGATCCAATTTTTAACGTTTCCTTCAATTTAAAATGTTGAATTTTTCTTATTCAGTGTCGTTGAGAGTTAGATTTGATAAGGTTTACTTCATTCAACATGCAAATTTAATTTATTCTCGACTTTCAGGGGCAGATTGCAAATTTTATAATCCCAACATTTTTGTTTTATGAGTGTAACCCAACTTCTTTTGTTTTCTAAGTGGAAGTTGTTCTTCGTGATAATTCAACTTGATTTATTGCCTAGAATTTATTTTAAGTTAATGTTAGGATATCTTATTGCTTAAAGTTCCTCCGAACATCTCTAAGCAGTAGTGGACCTGTAGCCACAGCTGTAGGTTAACGACGTAACAATATTTGAGGATCCAACCGTGAAGGCACATGTGCCATCCATAGATAAATGTCTTAATTTTGTCTTCATTTCATTTAAGTTCTAAAATTAGGTCTTTTGTTCAGTTCTAAAATTATAATCACATGTGGATCAGATTTAGTTAGGGCACATTAATCTATGTGTATGGTGCATTATTCTACAGGTGTGGTTCTTTATTATATGCACATTATTTGGCTTTCTAGGGTTAATAGTTTGCAAGTATGTTTACCATGGGTTGAATTTGCAAGTATGTTTACCATGTGTTGAATTTTAACAAATAACGTCAAATGAATAAACTGAACTGATTGACTTAATATTAATTTAATCGAGTCAACATTTAAATGTTTACATTCATCTCCATATTGGGCTCTATATTACTTTTTATTTTTTTGTTTATTACTTTTAACTTTTTATTTATTTATTTTATTTTTATTTTTATTTTCTCTCCTTTTGTCTCTCCTTATTTATCTGTTTAACTCAACCCCAAAACATCCACACTCTCTCCATGTCTATCTATCTCTCTCTTCCTCCCTTTTCCCCCTGCTCTCTCTCTCTTCCCTCCCGCTCTCCTCTCTCCCTCACTCTCTTTCCATCTCCCCCTTGTCATTCCCTCTATCTCCACCTTTCTCTTTCTGTGTCTTTCTTCTTCCCTCCCTCTCTCTCCCCCTCCAACTCCATCTCTCTCTTCCTCTCTCTATCTCCCTCCCTCTCTTTTTCTTGGTCCCTCAGTCTCTCTTAACTGAAGGAGCTGAACTAAAGTTGTCTTGTTGATATGAAAGATCCTTCTTAACTCCAGATCTATTAAGCACCAAGAGGGATAAAATCTTTCTAGGTGTAAAAACTCTTTTAAGAGTGCAAAAATTGAGGAAATGTTTGCAACTCGAGAGATTTGATCCCTCTCGGCGCTTGATAGATCCGGGGTTAAGATGGATCTAAGTTGGCTATATAATACTATATAATATCTATATTTGTCTTAATGCGTCTCTTTCTTATTCCCTCTCTCTCCCCCTTCATCTCCGTGTCTATCTTCCTCTCTCTCCATAATCTCTCTCTCCCCCCTCTCTCTGCATAATCTCTCTCTCCCCCATCTCTCTCACTCTCTTTGCCTATCCCTCCCTCTCTTCCCCCGCCATCTATATCTATATCTCCCTCCATCTCTCCTTCTTTATCTCTCTTTCTCACCTCCCCAAACACACATGCTCTCTCTCTCTCTCCTCTCAGCCCCCCTCCAACTATATCTCTATCTCTTTCTATCTCTCCTTATTTGTCTCTTTAACTCAACCCCAAAACATCCACACTCTCTCCATGTCTATCTATCTCTCTCTCCCTCCCTCCCCCCCCCCCCCCTCCTGCTCTCCTCTCTCCCCCCCCTCTCCTGCTCTCCACTCTCCCTCACTCCCTATCTCTCCACCTTTCTCTTTCTGCCTTTCTTCTTCCCTCCCTCTCTCTCCCCCTCCAACTCCATCTCTCTCCTCCTCCTGTCACTCTTCCTCTCTCTATCTCCCTCCCTCTCTTTTTCTTGGTCCCCTCCATCTCTGTCTCCCTCTCTCTCTCTTCCCCTTCTTTCCCTCTCTCTCTCCTCTCCTCTCTCCCTCACTCTCCATCTCTCCCTTGTCACTCCCTCTCTCTCTCTCTATGTCTTTGTTCTTCCTCCCTCTCTCCTTCTCTCTCCCTCCCTCTCTCTCTTCATCCCCTTCCCCTAGCTCTCTCCCTCTCTCCCCCTTGCTCTTATTGTCATTATTAGGTTTTTATGTGCTCATTAATCAAATTTAAATATGGCTATGTAATCATTATTTTATTTTAGAAGGTAAAATGGATCTTAATTTATAGCTACTATTTATACATTATATTTCATAGTGTGATGTATATTATGATTTTTTTTTAATCTAAATCAAAATATAAAAGATTGAATTTTATTATTTTTATTAATTTTAACTTTTATTATTAATATTTAAATGTTTACAATCATCTCTATATTGGGCTCTATATTACTTTTATTTTTTTGTTTATTACTTTTAACTTTTTATTTATTATTTTTATTTTCTCTCTTATCATTTTTTCCACTGTGGTTCATGGTCACTGAGTGGCCGCCACAGATCCACCCGAAGGGATCTACCCACCGACTTATTTGGTCGGGCCTAACCCCAAGGACGTCGAGGAGATTTGACCTCGTAACCTCCCAATTGGCAACATACTTAGCAACTGGAACTTGACCAATTGAGCTATCCCTTGGGATTACTTTTAACTTTTTATTGTTCTTTAAGTGAGTCAAAATTTAAAATTGTTTATATACTTTTTTACATTACACCTACACATCTACTCTATACTGAGCTGTAGAACGCCTCTCATTACAGTTAGATCTCAATTATAGATCAATCCTTCCCAATAATAACTCTTTAGCATGAGGGAAATCATTGAAAATTGTTTTGCTCTAAAATTGTTTTTAAAGGCTGATTCATTCTGGTACTGAATTAATGATCCTGGGCATCGAGACTTTTCAGCCTATCCTCCTAACATATGTTGCTGATATAAATTAGTTGCTTTACGAGGCCTATTCTTTGTGAATTAAATCTCATTTTCCTCTGACATCTGAGCACTTAGTTATGAAATAAGATGCTTCCAATGACCATGAGGAGATCCATCCTAAGATAGCAAAGGCTGAGACAATAGGTCATTTTACTGAGTTATTTGGTGTGCCAAAGACCATCAAATGGAAAATTGGGTTATTTGGCCTAGAACATATATTTACTAATTGAGTCCTCAATAACTAATATTTTGTGTGAATTTAAATTTGATGGTCTAATTGTAGATTCTAAAACAATCATTCAATTTTGTTGTGTTTGACTCTTGAGCAGATGTCTTGGTTGGACTTTAGCTTTGTGGTTTTAGCAGTGGCCGTTTTTAGTAGATGCCTAATTTTGGCATTGATGAGGAGCAATGGCCGTTTTTAGCAGAGGCCTAATTTTGGCATTGTTGAGGATTTAACAAATGTGGATGTTTGGTTGCCAATGCTAGAATACAATACAATGAGTGGGTGATTCTGAGGAGAATATGCATGACACACCAGATGCATATCACATTAGAAATTACGAAATAACATTTGTCAACGGTCTGCTTTATACTAAGGGAGTCCTAGTTTTGTATGCCTGTTGAGGGTTTTAGTTACTTGGATTCCTGTTATTGTAATAAAATAAAATAGGTTCTTATAAAATTAAATTAATTTTTTTGGATATATATATATATATTTTTTTTTTTTCTATATTTTCAATTTTTTATTTGATTTCTTGCTTAATAATTAATTGTAATAAAATAAAATTTATTCTTATAAAATAATTTATTTATTTTTTGGATTTTCAATTTCTTATTTGATGTTTTGGGTTTAGTAATCCATCTAACTTTATACATATTTTTGATGATACAAAAATGGTTGCACCTTTAATGAGCATTACAAATATTACTTTTTGTATTTTTTATAGTTTAGAAAATATCATTACAATTATCATTTTTTTTTATAGTTTGGAAAATATCATTACAATTATCAATTTTTTTATAAAATTTATTATTAAGTAGGGAAAAAAACATATATATATATATAAAGTTTGATTGTAAAATGAGTTTTTTTGTTGTTAATTTTGGTCACCATTTTGGAGTTTAAATTGATGTTTTGAATCTTTTTATCATGATAGTGTTTGGTTGGATTGTGTTGAGAGCGAAGTTTCTTTTTTTGATAATTTTGTCATTGTTGTATATATTGAATCTTATGTTCCATGGTATGAGATTGGATTTGATGAATTTTAAATCATTTCTAGATTTCTCTCGAATGCATTTTACTCATGAAAAATGAGAAAATGTGTATTATTGGTATTTATTCTCATTTCCCTTAATGGGTTGTGATTTTAGAATTAGGTTGAAATTTCAAGATTGCGTTGCTAAACATATTGAACATAAGATCACTTTTGTTAGAGATGTCAATTATATAGATTTGAGTTTGATAGCTTGATAATCAATTAATAGAGGAGTCAAAAGTGGAAATTAATCCATTAATAGAGGAGTTGAAAGTGGACATTAACTTCTAGTGATTGTTTATATTTTCAACACTTTGCCTTTGAAAAGGAAACTTTTGGATGTTTTTGTTTTGATCTTTCCATGTACACATACTAATTGAATCAACTTTTCATAGTATTGATTTTGTTCCTATGGAGTTGGGGGTGTTTTCTCTTGATATAATCCTATCATTAAAGCCATACAAAATCCTCGGGTTGACAATTAATGATTGGGAAATTATTAAATGACAATATTTTCGCCCAACAGGATCATCTTATTGATTTCAAGGTGTACCTTTTGATTGTGGAATGTGAGTTCAAGGAGCCAAGTGAATACATATATGATAGATTGTTTCTCTACATATTGCTTTTTTTTTTCAATCACTAGATTGCTCTTGTCCATCCTATGCCAATTTTGTGTTTGTTTTCTCAAATACTAACAAGGTAGTGTTTTGTGCATTGTTTGGATATTTATGAGTTTGGTAACATTAATAAAGCATGGAAGAAGTGTATTGAATATGCTTTTCTAAGGGCAAGATGCAAAGGAGTTATGACACTCCATGTTGTTCTTCTCAAATTGAACTTGTAATTTTTAAAAGCTCCATGATAGAAATATGTAGATGTTCTGCCTCCAACAATAATCGGTTCAAATAGAAATGTAAATATCCACTAGGAAAAGGAGAACCTTTGTATTGCCTTTCTAGATTGAGGTGTGCTTGTTGGCATGTGGGTTTTATTTGTCAACTAAAAAGGATCCAAATGCAAATAATGGCAAACATATCTTATGATGTCATTCTAGATTACCTTGTCTCAAAGAGGTGAGGTGAACATTATACATCTTCAAATTTTAAAACTATGATTTGAACACCTTGGGGAGAACTAACTTTGGCTAGGGTCATGGGGGTTTAAAGAACTAAGTGAATAGGATTTGACAAATTATTTTTCTACTTTTTACTTTATTTCCCTTTGTTGATGATTAGATTGGTTCCAGATATTATCAATGTTTTTTTTTTGACATAATCGGTTGTTGTTTATATTCCAAAAAGAAAAATTGAGGAGGCTAAGCTCTTGAATTACAAGGCATTATGCCCGGGAAGCAAAGTAGGAAATTACTGCAAGGAAGACAAAATTCCTCTTTGCTCCTGTCATTTCTGACTTTTGGAAAACCTGAACAAGTATAGATTCTAATGAACTAGAGTAATAAAAAGCAGAATTTACATTGCATTCTTAATCTATGTTTATATGGCTGATCTGGTGAGCTGTAGACTCATCAGGCTTGCTGTCGACTTCAGCGTTCCTTAGGCTTGAAGAGCTAGTGTTTGGAGTGTTTCTTTTTTCCATCATGAACTTCAGAATGTCAATGGACTCCTGGGCATGACTGCATCTGTTGGAGAGATCATTAAACTGTTCCTGAAGTGAAGAAACACGATGGAGAAAAAGATTGAGGTCGGCCTCATGCTTCTCGCTAGTGATCCGGGCATTAGTGTCGATTTTCGCATCCAAAATCTTCTGATGAGCACAGATTTGTTCCAGCTCTGCTTGCAGATCGGCGCAGTGGAGACAGTCTTCGCTTCTTGCCATTGAGGGAGCCCGAACTATGTTTTCAGTGCTCTGAGGGAGGAGAACTCTGCGAAATTGCAGATGCAACGGGTCTGGGTAAAGGGAGCTTGGGGGAGGAAAGAAAATGTGAAGAGAGGGGGAACGAAGGCTCAGTGCAGAGGAGCTGCAGGAAGATAGCAACAGGAGGAGCGAATGCTGCCAGGGAAAAGAGGAGGTGCGGAAATGAGGGAGGGAAGGAGCGGTTAAGGTGGGATCTGACAGGAGGTCAGTCATGGGGCAAAGGGAGAGGGGGGTAGTGGTCACGAGAAAATCACGGAGAAGATCACGAGGGAGGAAAGGACGGGTCAGAACAGTATGGGCGATGGGACCAAATTGAGAGGAGCGGATCCATTCCAGAGATTCTGCTGAGGGGTCATGATGTTGTTGTCTGCCAAGGCGGATTTTAGCAGTGATATGGTCCAGATTCTTCTTGAAGATGCTGCGGGAGTCAGTGTCAATTGATTTGCTGCAGTTCATTCTGAGCATTGAAATGTTTTTGATCAAGGAAGATATTGTTGGGATTCAATAGAGTTGCATAGAAGGTTGCCTATGGGTCTGTGACAAGCTCTATTGGCACAAGTGTCAGCTTTCTTGTTGAGGGTTCGAAGAACATGGAAAAAATGGAGGTCAGTCATTTTTTGAGCGAGAGCTTGACACCGGTTGATAGTTTGATGTAGAAGCACATTGGAGGCGTTACAATTGTGGACCATTAGACTGATGATGGCAGCTGAGTCACCAAAGATCATTGCTATGTTAATTCCCAGTTTTTGAAGTTGGACGAGCCCTTGGTAAAGAGCTAGAGCTTCAACCCTATTGTTGGAGAGGGGACCTAACCCCCATTCATAAGTGGCTTTGATATCTTCGTTGGAATTGTAGATGACTCCACCTGCCCCTGCTGTTCCAGGGTTGGATTTGGAGGCACCATCGAAGAAGAGATAGTAGGAGTTGCTGTTTCTGAGCCAGGTTGAGAACTCCTCTTCCTTCAATCTGACTTTCCAGCTATGAGTAGAATTGTTGAGTTGGCTGCTGATGTTACTCCCACTCTGATCACTTTTGTTTTTATCCAACAAGTAGGCTATGAAGTTCCTTTCTTCAACACAGAGGCTAGTGGTATCAATTTTCTTTTGACTTTTAACTAAGATGGTTTCTAAAGTAAGACTCCTTGCCTTGTTACAAAGTTTCCTTGTTATGGTTTCTTTATCTTTGAAGACCATGCGGTTTCTTGCCAACCAAATGTTCCACAGAAGAGAATAGGGGAGAGTATCCCAAACCCTTTTGGCTATGTTGTTCTTCTTTCTTTGCCATGGATAGCTCTTCTTCCAAAGGTGCAGAACTTCTCCAATAGAGTTATGGGGGCTCCAGGGAAGTTGGGCGTTGAAGGATATTTCTCTCCAGCATGAAGTGGCAAAGGGGCAGGCGATAAAGAGATGTTGGATGGTTTCTTCAGCAGCTTGGCAGTTTGGGCAGCGGGAAGGTCCTATAATGCCTCGCTTTTGTAAGTTGTTAGAAGTGAGGATCTTCCCTTTTAGGAGAGCCCAAATGAAGAATTTAATTTTTGGGATGGCCTCAGACTTCCAGACAGTTTTCCAATGCATCCAAATGGGCGTGGGGTGTTCGCTGCTACAGATATACTGATGGGCAGCTTGAATTGTGTAATTGGAGCCTGAAGGGTCCCAACAGAAGCTGTCGATATCGTTTTTTTAATGGGAGCAATACTATGAAGGTGAGCTTGGAGAATAGCAAAAATCACCTTGAGGTCTATGGGTATGGCTGGAAAGGTCCATCCCATCCAAATCTGAGATTGGGTGTCCCATTGAGAAATCTGATCCAAATAATGAAGCCCTATGTTGTCAAAGAAGGTGAGAATTTGATCAGTTCCAGGTTGGCTGCTGATAGGCTTCTGTCCCATAATTTTATCTGCTCCGATTTTGATATTGGTGCCGCCCTTGGGAACTTTAGAGATGTTTTGGGCCAGAAAAGGGATTGCTTTCTTGCACAATCTCCAGATTTTGGAGCAAGCTCTGTTGGGGACATCGTGATCCAAGAGGTGCTGTCTTGGATAGTTTAGATATTTGGCCTCCAACACTCTTTTCCACCAAGCAGAGTGGCCGCTAATGAATCTCCAAACGATCTTGCCACCAAAAGCTAGATTTAGGAACTTGGGAGATCTAATTCCTAGGCCTCCACGATCATGGGTTTGAATGACCTGTTTCCAACTAACAAGATTGAACTTCTTTTTTCATTTTTACCCCCTTGCCAAAGGAAGTGGTGAAGAATGATTTCCATTTTATGATGGAAAATGGCAGGAGCTTGCAGAAGCGTAAATTGGTATAAGGGTAGAGAAGAAAGACCTGTTTTCAGGAGAACAAGATGGCCTGCTGGATTGAGCCAAGTGGAACCCCATTGCTGCACTTTCCTTTTCATTTTATCTATGATGGTATCCCAAACTTCAGCTTTCAAAGGACCAACACTCACTGGCATACCCAGATAAGTGAAATGCTCCCAGTCTATTTTGCAAGGGACCCCAAAGGTGCTGGCGATGTTATGGAGGACTTGAGCCGTAGTGTTCCAACCATAAATGCAGCTTTTGAGTTGATTGACCATACCTCCTGAGTAGCTCATGTATTTGTCCAAAAGGGCTTTGAAACGATGGGCTATTATATTGGAGGCTCCTCCTATTAACAGAGTATCATCAGCAAATTGAGAGTGATTTATGTTTTTGACCCCATTTCCGAATTTAATGCCGGTGATGAGTCTGACCCGTCGATTGTAGTCCAAAGCTTTACTAAAGGATTTAGCCATCAAGATGAATAGATAAGGGGAAAGGGGGCAGCCTTGTCTTAGCCCTCGAGAAGATTGGAAAGAAGGTCCAGGTCTACCATTAACAAGAGGAGAGATCCAAGGACCTGAAATGAAAGCTTTGATGAGATCAAGGAAGGGCACAGCAAATCCCATTTTCTTTAGAATAGCAGTGAGGAAAGAATGCCTGATTCTGTCAAATGCATTGGCCAGATCCAATTTCAGAATAAAGCCTTTTTCCTTTCTAGAATGGTTGGAGTGGATAGCTTCTTGGATAAGGAGGATTGAATCGGAAATTTTCCTATTGGCCAAGAATCCTCCTTGGTTTTCAGAGATGAGAAAGGGGAGGAGAGGTTTGAGGTGAGAAGCAAGGATTTTGGTCAGGATTTTGTAAGATGAATTGCAAAGAGAGATGGGTTGAAATCGGGAAAAAGATGAAGGCCATTTCTCTTTGGGAAGAAGGGCAAGATGGGTGGCATTGGTGAAACCTCCAATTTTGCCCTTGCGTTGAATCCATTTTATCATTTTGACTAGATATTTTTTAAGTATTCCCCAATAAGCTCGGTAAAAGCAAATGGGGAAACCATCTGGGCCAGGAGCTTTATCTGGTTGGAGAGTCCAAATAGCTCTTCTTATTTCTTCTTCTTCGATCTCCATGATCAAGCTATCATTTATTTCCTTGCTGATCTCAGTGGGAAGATATTGCAGCAAATCTGAGTAATCTTCCTCCTCTTTTGTTTCTGTTAGGAGAGCGCTGTAATGATCTGAGGCTGCTTTTCTAATAGCACCTTGAGTGGATTGCCTTCTGCATCTATGATAGATGTAATATTGTTCCTTATTTTCCGGACGGTAGCCTGCTTATGAAAGAAAGCAGAGTTTTTATCTCCTCGTTGCAACCATAGCTGCCTAGATTTTATTCTCCATTTCTGCTCCTCCTCTCTATTGGCGCAATATAGCTGGAAGTAGAGTTTTCTTTCACGATCTTTGTCTTCCTGTGAGAGTCCGCGTTCCTCTATTATGCTGTGAGTGTTTTCCAATTTGGTTTTTATCTCTTTTTTTTTTTCCTCAGGCTCCGTGTAGTAGTTTTTTGCCCATTCCTTTAAGGTGTATTTGGTCCTTTTTAGTTTGTTTTCCCATATGTACCCCGATGATCCTTCTATGTGCTGACACCAAGTGCTTTGAACGATCTCTTTGACTGTTGGGATGCTGTTCCACAGAGGGCTGTATTTGAAGGGAATTGGCCCTAAGGGGCAGTGGGCTTCGAGGACAAGAGTTGTGGGGTAATGATCAGAAGCAGAGAAGGGAAGGATGGTGGCATAAGCAGTAGAGAAGGTGGAGAGGAATGTGACATTCACCATAATTCTATCCAGTCTCTCCATGATATTTCCTTTACCCAACCTGCGATTGCTCCAGGTGAACCTCCGATTTTTTGGGACAACATCAATAAGATCGTGGTCTTGCATGATGGTCTCCAGCTGCGTTCTGAAAGGATCAGGAGAAAAGCAGCCTCCTCTTTTCTCATTGGAATGTAGTATGAGATTGAGGTCTCCTCCGAGAATAATACTGCTGCTTTCTTCTTCATCTATATTTGCTTTGAGGGTAGCCCAACACTGCTCTTTGTCTCTGTAATGGTTTGGTGCATAAATGTTATAAATGATTATCCTTTGGCTATCTGTAGTGTTCTCTAGAACGGTTTTTATCCAATGCTGGCTGACTGTGTCTGTTATGAGATTCCATATACTGTGATTCTAGAGGGTTGCGATTCCCCCGGATGCGCCCCTTGACTCGCTAATGCTGCCATTATACTGCTTTTGCTGACCAATGATTCCTTTCATTTCTTGCTGTCCTTGTTTTGTTTCTTGTAACAATAGAATTCCAGGTTTCTCATGTTTTATAAGATCTTTTAAGGCAACTATTTTGGAGGGGTGCCCTAGTCCCCTACTATTCCAGGATAGAACTTTCATCATTGAGTGTGAGGGGTACGGAGAGTTGCTCGCCCTCCTTGCTCCTTGTGTACTATTTCTTTATCATATTGCCCCAAGATGTATGACTCTATGGGGTTCTGAGTGCCCATGGCAATATCCTTCTGAGCATTTTCATCTCTTTGTTGCTTGGCAGACTTCCTTCCTGGCCCATGTTTTTTTTGTGTGTCCATAGTTGCACCGTGCTCTTTCGAGGAACTCCTGGTGAGTCTAGAAGAGGGTGGATCTAGGGATAGGGAGGAGGAGATAAGCAAAGGGGAAGAGGGATCATTAGCATCAACTTGGGGCAAGGGAAAGAGTTTGTCTTCAGGGGGGAAAGAACAGAAAAAGGATTGGATGATGAAGGGGGAGGGGGAGGATGGGCTGATGAGGGAAGGGAGGAGTTAGAGAGGGATGAGGTGGATGGAATGGTAGGATTATGATTGGAAGGGACAGCTTCAGGGTATGTCTTGGAGATGGAGGTTGTCTTCTTTCTCTTGACTGTTCCCCATTGCTCATCTTGTGAAACATTCTCTACATCAACTAATTTAGAACAACGATTGGCAAAGTGGCCATATTCGTGACATACCTTGCATTTGAACGGGATCTGCTCATAGTCCAATTGCTGAATGTGAGTCCAATCGTCCACTTTGAGCTTGATGGCCTCAGGAAGGCCTTTGCTTAGATCGACTTCTACACATATGCGTGCACAAGCTTGCATATTATCTTTTGGCTCACTACAATCGATGAATCTTCCAACATCATTCCCGATAGCTCGAATCAATTTGTCTCCCCAACAGTGGAGGGGAAGGTGATGGAGCCTAACCCAAACTGGAACAACGTTCGGGACATCCAATTCAAGATCGAAATCCGGAGTCCATTTGTTGAGGTATAGGCCTCTGGAATCCATAAAATATGGTCCATTTCTGAAGATTAGGTCTTTGTCTTCTCTTGACTCGAAATGAAAGGTGAAATACCCTTTCCCACAGAAGCAGATGGAGATTTTGCCTTCAATTTTGTCAGACCAGTTTCGTTCCACCCATCTTTGCACTATCTTCGAAGATGGCCAGAGGCCAGTAAATTGTCCGATGAGACCCGTTCAGCTAATGAAAGGGCGACCATGCGAGGAATAGCTGGAGGTAGGTTGACTTCTTGCAGAACATTGAGCTTCTTTACAAACTTGGAGAGAGCTGGGTGAGGTTGCTGAGGGGTAAGGATTTAACCAGGGTAGAGAAGGCTTGTTGAGCGTCAGCCGCTTCCGGAGGGGCCATGGCTAAGAGCCAAAGGCCAAGACGAGGGCGGCTTGACCTAGTAGGGAGCAGGGCGCGCGATCCAACTCCCCTTCCCAGATATTATCAATGTTACCGTGTGTTGATTTCTCACATATTACTAGTGTTACCTATTGCAAGCATGGTGTGGATATCAATGAGTTGGTGGGAACATTGATAATTGTAGAGTGGAAGAATCAACTATGTTCTATTTCAAGGGCAAAGGGTAAGGAGTTGTGACACTTTACTATGCCTTTCAATTGGAAGTTGTGAACTTCTAGAAGCTTTGTAATAGATAGGTATGTGGTGTGTCTCAAACAACCATTGGAGTTATAGAAATGTTAAGTTTTCCTAGGCTAATGAAAACCTTTGTATTGCCTATGTTGATTTGGGTGTTTGTTGAGACATTTGGGTTTGATTTGACAACTAGAAGGATCTAAATGTAAATAAAGGCCAATATATTTATTGATGTTGTTTTGCATTACCTTATGTGTAAAATATATGAGATGAATTGTGTACATTGTTAAATTGGAATATTTTCCAAATGACAAGTTACACCTTAGATGAACTAAGTTGAAGTTGATCTATATACATAGGCAAGTTGTACATATGCCCTTTTACTTTACAATTGAAATATTTTTTCAATGCTGTATCATATGAATTTTTATTATATCATTCCACTCATTTGATAGTTTTATGTATTTAACGCAATTACATCTATATGTTGAATAATACCATATCCCATAATGTTAATATACCTTTAAATTAACTATAGTAATATTAATGTGCTATTATTGTTGGAAAATCAAAAATCTTGTATATTATGTTTGACTTTCCTTACTTGATAATTACTTGTGATGTTAGCTGGCCTTTTATTACTTTTATTTCTTGTTCATTTAGAAATTACAAAAAACAATGAAGATCACAAAGATACAAAAGTACACATGATATAGGCTCCAAGCCAGGGAAGAACCCCTGTTGGGAATCACGATTGCTGTTAGACCAAAACCCATAGGTTTTAGTCAACAATCGCATCGTCAGAGATAAGGATCCACAAGAGGTGGTTAGTCCATGTTGCGAAACAAATAGGGAGCATTGGTTTATCCAATTTCCAACAATCTCCACTCTGATACAACTTGCTGGGAATCACGATTGCCATTAGACCAAAACCCGTAGGTGTTAGTCAATGACTGCATCGCCATAGATAAGGATTCACAAGAGGCGGTTAGTCCATGTCGCGAAACAAATGGGGAGCGTTGGTTTATACAATATCCAACAACCCCTCCAAGGGGAAAACCTAGAAATAATACTTCTCTTCTTATAGAATCTGTTCAACATGAGACTTCCAAGACCCAAAACCAAATCCAAAATTCCTCCCAAGCACCAAGCCAACCCACCAACGAGATCTCTTCCAAGCCAACTATGTCCTTCCAAAATCAATGAAGATCAAAGAAGCTTTAGCTCAGATTTTTGACCCTAGAACAAGATCTGCAACTTTGACCTGCAATTTTCAGCCCCTGCAACTTGCATAGAAACCCTAGACAACTTTGCATGTGTAGACAAAAAAGAGAGTTTCTTCATGAGATCTTCTTGCTTCGACTTTTTCTCTTCTTCTTGGCTTTATCGCTCTTCCTTCTTCTTCAACATTGTAGATCAAACTTGCTTGAGTGAGTGATCCAAATGAGTCAAAGTCCTTATTTATAACCTTTTGGAGGGATTGAATAGGCCTCTTTAGGTTGACTTGTCCTTGTTGGGGTCAACTTGTTCTTGGAGGATAATTTTTCTTTCTTGACTAAAAGATAAGTATTTTCTTTTGTTACATTGAGTCCAAATGGGACTATAATACATGAAAAAATTATTCTTTAACCTAGAAAGTCCTATAAGCATGAAGAACATGCTTTCACCTAGACTTGAGCATGAAACCCATGTTTTTTACAAATAAAATTCCTTTTTACGTTTATTTTTATATGCAAAACATACAATGCCATGTTTACAAAGGTCATTATGAATACCTAAACTGGTTACATTCTCCAATAGTCCCTCTTATCTAGGGAGGTATTCATAATCCCATCATGAAGTACAAGGAATCTCAAACTTGAAGTATTCTCATAACAAGAGTCAGATTGATAAGCCATGATTTAAGCATCGATATTACAATCAACATTGTCAATAAGGCCTTTGGTTGACAAGTTCAAGTTATATGAGAGCACTATGCTGGTAGGCTTTACGTGAGATACCACACTACCTCTAAAGGTGCACACCCCATTTTAATTTTCACCAAGTATGTCCTTTGAGGACTTTTTATCTTGGATTGCCAATCCTCAAAGAATATTGGTCCTCTTCGACTAATCGTATCTTGTATGCCTTACCTTGTTGAATAATCAAGGGCAATTAGGTGTAGTGTGATTATTCTTGACTTGATAAAAATTTGTGGAGTCTTTTTACTTTTATTGTTAGCTTAATCTTATTCTTCTTATTAATGCATGTGTGTGTACTTCATCAAACTACTACCAAAAACATAAGAACAAGAACACAAGGTGTTGGCTCTCTGCTAGGGCCAAAACCTTTCTTCTTTTGAGAGGAAAACCCTTTAGTAAGTTTCTCATTGAAAATTTTATTGATAAATTTCCAAAACCTAGACCCTTGACTAGAATGTCCTCCAAGCACAAGTCAAGTCCTTCCTCCTTTCTGCACTTTGTTCCCCGACACTTTCTTCTTCCGGCACTTCATTTCCTGACACTTTGTCCTCCTTCCAACTATTGTTAGATCTTGTTGCACTTGCTCTAGAAGAGATAGCTTTGATGAGACCCTTTCCTTATGATGATCCCTTCCTTCTCTTCACCAACCAACAAAAAACCCTATTACCTTCGATTTTCTTCCTTGTTTCTTCGCTTGAGTGGGAGGCCCTTTCTTTCTAGACCAAACAATGAGAGATGTGATGCTGATATACTACTATTATTATGACCACAGACAACCTTCCCTTTTCTCACACATGTGACTGTAACTACCCTAGAAATGGTCCTCTTGACTTTGGTCTAGGATTCAACTTCTTCGCTGCACTTGGAGACCACTTCTTCATCCTTCTTTTACCCTTTACTCAGCTTCCTACCTTTGCTTATTTAAGAGTTAATGCTCGACGTTGTAATGGAGTCGACAACCTCTTTATATAGAGGACTGTTCCTCTTTTTAGGTTGACTTGAAGGCCAACTTGATATTTATAATTTTTATTTCTTCTTTTGTAGGTGTCGTTGCATGGAGGAGACTTGTTGAATTTTCTTGGAGGTATTCTCTTGACTCTAATACATAAAAATACATGGTGTAACACACCCTTAAGGTATTCAATCATTTTCTTTTGACTTCTTAACTCACCTATAACACTTAACATGTGCTGGACCTATTTCAATGAGAAAGAAACTCATTGACATATATTATAAAAATAATATTTATTTTCTTGAATAAGTGCAAATATCAAAAATACATTTATGAATACCGAACCTAGTTACATTTCCTTCAACACTCCCTCTTAACTAGAGAGGTATTCATACAACATTACAAGGTGTTTAACTATGTTTCAATCTTGAAGAATTCACATAAGAGAAACTAGATTGGCAATCCATCTATTATAGCATCATAGTAACCAACATTGTTTCCACAACAAGGCCTTGAATGACAACTCCATCTCTCAATAGATCAGAGCACAATGTTGGTGAGACCAATGACTTATAGAAACCTTAATAATTGTATCTCAAGGTACATACCCACCCGCTGTTCATTGAGTATGACCTTCTAGGACTATTCTTATCTTGGGTTCCCAACCCTAAAAAAATATCGATCCTCTTGTCCTGGATGCCCTACCCAACCTCACCCAATCATATTTATTACTCTAGCTCCTCTTCTTTGTAAATCAGTCCTGATGACGAGTCTTGGTCTAGACTCGAAACATCTACAAATAAAAAATGAAAACTGTGGAATATCCAAATTCATTGTCTCAAAAACCACACCACAAAAATCTGCAATCCAAAAAAATGTTGTGTCTATTAATTCCTCTCAATTGAGGAAGACATGCCCAAGTATCCTCTAACAAGGTACTTATCCAAGTTCCTTTGTAATTGGGAACTTGTCCATTCATCAACAACTTCTTCTTCGCAGGTCGTTCTGCTTGATATCCTTCCTTCCTTTGATGTCATGAAGTCTTTGTTCAAACTTCTTTTAGGTAGGGAACCATCCATTGATCACTTTCCTTCCTGGTTTGTCACGTCATTGCTTCCTTCATGGAAAGTGGCCTTCTTTTTATATATTAGGTTCTCTTGTCATCTGGTTATTCCTTGTCATCTTGTCTATGCTTCGGACTACTCTTCACATGGATGCTTCTTTGTACTAGCTTGTTCCCACACTTTGATCTAGTAGCCCTTAATGACTTCATCCTGATATTGCTTCAACATTTAATGGTACTTTTGGTTGATGGCTTCTTCATCATGACATCTTCATAGAGTAGAATCAATTATCCGCACCTTTCATATCTCCAAGGTCTTCATAGGTGTCAAGGGTCCTTTGATATTTTCCTTTCTTAGTCAAAGTTGAAGAATCTAGGGCAGTTAGCATTAATAAGATTCTTCTAGGAATGATAACTATTTGAGAGGAATTTTAATTATCTTATTAGCACAATCTTCTCTTTGACGTTGTTAGAGTGTGTGTTTATTATTTCATCAAATATAGACCAAAAAAAAGAAACAAGAACACAAGATGTTGGCATTCTTCCAGGGCCAAAACCTCTCCCTCTTGGAGAGGAAAACCCGCACATATTTTTTTTTTTGGGCTGTGGTTCACAGACACCTTGGTCAACTGGTGGCCACTACATCCACAGAAAAATCTGGGTTGATCGTCCCTGAAGGGAATCTAGCCCCGCGGCCCATAGCAAGGCCTAACCCCAAGGGCTTTGGGAAGAATGGACCCTGTGACCTCCCGAACGGTGAGGCACTGATTTTGACCAATTGAGCTAACCCTTGGGGCTTCCCGCGCATAATTATTCTTATAGAGATTCCAAGTGACGAATACCAAGACCATGACCCTCAACCTACTAGGCCACTCCAAGACCAATGCAATAATCCTCTCCTTATTGTTGATATCATCATCACCACTGTTGTTTCACGATTGAGGCCATCACTTCTGCACCACTTGCTGCTCCATGACTATTCCTTCATTGAGATCTTCATCACGACCTTGATTCCATGCACCGAAATCTTCATTATGACCTAGTCTTCTTTCGGGAAATGTCTTCAATGGATCTTTGTCAGATAGTGATTCTTTGTGATCATGGTGTTCTTCATATGATTGATCTCTTTCTTCATTTGCTTCTTCATGGATAGATTGATCAACCACCTTATTCTCCTTGTGGGATCACTTCTTAATTTCTTGCTTCTAGGATTAGTTAACATTTCTTCTTGCTTCTTAGTAAACAATCTTGTACTCCTTATGTGAATATTTCCTTTTGTTGACCTTCATTACATTGTAGTACATGCCTTCGAGCATGTCATTGGTGAAAGTGATTCTTTCCTAATTGATCATGTCATAGAACTATTCCCATGACTCAATAATATACAAATGATAACATGAATAAACTTTTATGCATACATACCTCATCTTGATTCTCCTTTGATCATCTTAGCTTCATTTGGTTGTCCTTGGTGTGGCCCTTCTTGCTTCATCTTAGCTTGCCTGCATATAATCTCTTTCTTGAATCCCATGAATAGGATTCCTAATGAGACATCTGCTTTTGTTTATGAATCTTCTTTTGAAGATCCTATCATAGGATCTTGAACACCCTTACGCTGCAAATTTTTATTTCCTTTTGATGATGGAGGTATTCTAAGATTATGATCAATTTTCTTTCATTGTGGATGAGGTCCTATTCTAGGTATGCTCCTTCTACATGAATATTTTGAGCCATATCTACCATGCTCCTATATTCTAGAATATATTTCTAACCATGCATTTTGTTCTCATCTATGAATGCTTCTTCTAAATGATTATTTTGAACTCTATGTACATCATGCTTCTAGATTCTAGAATATGTTTCTAGCCATGCAATTTTATTCTATTTCTACACGCTCCTATACTACTCAAAACTTTGAAAGAAGACTTTAAGTAAAGAAGTAGACTTAGTCGCAGTAGAGATCTAGAGGATCTTCCTTCCTTTGCTTCTTTTCTTCTTCTTTCACCTCTTGAGTCATGTGATCTTCTTCCCCTTTTCTTTTGTTGTTGTTGTCCTTCTTTAGTTTAGGAAAATTCCTTTTGTAGTGTCCATATTATTGGAATCCATAACATTGGGTTTTGGTCATATCTTTGTTTTTTGTTCTTCGTGGACCAAATTTGCCAAATTTTCCCTTTCTCTTGGCCATGGTAGCAAAATCTTGCTCCTTTGATTCTGCATCTTCCTTTTCTTTGAGTCTTGTTTCCTCTAGCTTGAATAAATACCACATTTCACTTAGTGGGGTAGCTCCCTTCTTGGCATATATGCTTGATGTGAAGTTGCCCCAATCCTCAGGTAGAGCATTGAGTAATACGGTTGCTATTTCTTTGTCAGACATGACTTCCCCTAGCTCTTGAAGTTGATCCCTCATCTCAGATATATTCATGAAGTAGGGAGTTATTCCTTCCTTTTATATCTTCATCTTGTACAATTCATTTTATAGGGATATCACTTCTCCAGCTGTGGTTACCGAGAATAACTCTACCAATTTATCATAAATTTCTTTTGATGTTTCAAGTTTGGAGAGATACGGAATGAGAGAGTCTTTGATGGATTCTATTATAATCCTTTGAGCTCTTGTCTCATCCTTATTGTACTTGGCTAAGGCTTGAGTTTGTTCCTTAGCATGAATAGTGACATTCCATTTGATGTGTTCTAGAATTTCATTCTCCTTGAAAAGTAAATCAGTCCTCTTCTTCCATGCAAGAAAGTTATTGGTACCTACCAATTTGCTGCTTTCCTTGCAAAAAGACATTGATGTATATTTAGAAGGGCACATATACTTACTTGATATATTTTTTAGATGTAGTAGACTTGCTTTCTCCTTGAAGACTTGATGGCTTGCCTTCCTTCGATCTTGATGTTCTTCAAGTTGCTTTCTCCAAGTGAACTTGCTTGATGATGAGATTTTCTTGATGACTTGTAGCTTGATGTAGGTCCTTCTTGGATTTTCTCTTCTTGTAGGTGCCTTTATGTAAGGCTCTTCTTCTTTCCTTGTAGTATTCCTTGATGAATGATAAATGATAGACCTTATTGTCCTTGAAGTGATTGAGACTTCATGGCTAGATGCTTCAAATTTTTTAGATGTCCTTCCTTGATTTGTGTTCTTGAGAAGCCCTTTCCTTGATGTGTCACCTTAGCTCTGATACCATGTTGAAGAATCAAGGGCAATTAGGTGTAGTTTTATTCTTCTTGACTTGATAACAATTTGTGGAGTCTTTTTACTTTTCTTGTTAGCTTAATATTCTTCTTCTTATTAATGCATGTGTGTGTACTTCATCAAACTACTACCAAAAACATAAGAACAAGAACACGAGATGTTGACTCTCTTCCAAGGCCAAAACCTCTCTTCTCTTGAGAGGAAAACCTTTTAGTAATTTTCTCTTATTGAAGCTTCTTATTCATCAATTTACAAACCCTAGACCCTTGACTAGAATGTCCTCCAAGCACAAGTCAATTCCTTGCTCCTTTCTGCACTTTGTTCCCCAACACTTCTTCCGACACTTCGTCCTCCTTCCAACTGTTGTTAGATCTTGTTGCACTTTCTCTATAAGAGATACCTTTGATGAGACCCTTTCCTTATGATTGTCCCTTCCTTCTCTTCACCAACCAACGAACTTGTAAGACTGTAATGGGAGGGCTGTTATGACAACATAGACAACCTCCTACTCCTCGCACATGTGACTATAATAGGCTTTAGAAAAACCCTATTACCTTCGATTTTCTTCCTTGTTTCTTCGCTTGAGTGGGAGGCCCTTTAGGCCTATATTTCTAGCCCAAATGATGAGAGATGTGATGCTGATATACTACTGCTGTTATGATCGTAGACAACCTTCCCTTTTCTCGCACATGTGACTGTAACTGCCCTAGAAATGGTCCTCTTGACTTCGGTCTAGGCTTCACCTTCTTCGCTGCACTTGGAGACCACTTCTTCGTCCTTCTTTACCCTTTACTCAGCTTCCTACCTTCACTTATTTAAGAGGTAATGCTTGATGTTGTAATGGAGTGGACATCATCTATATATAAAGGACTATCCCTCCTTTTAGGCTGACTTGAAGGATGACTAGAAGACTGCAGGCCGACTTGATATTTATAATTCAGATTACTTCTTTTGTAGGTGTCATTGCATGGAGGAGACTTGTTGACTTTGCTTGGATGATTCTCTTGACTCTAATACATAAACATAAATGGTGTAACATGCCCTTAAGGTATTCAATCAATTTCTTTTGACTTCTTGACTCACCTATAACACTTAACATGTGCTGGACCTATTTCAATGAGTAAGAAACTCATTGACATATATTATAAAAATAATATTTCTTTTCTTGAATAAGTGAAAATATAAAAAATACATTTATGAAGACCAAACCTAGTTACATTTCCTTCAACATACCTCATCCTAAAAAAATATTAGTTTATATGTTCAATTATATCTTGGATTTTATGATGCTCAAGAAGTCCCAATCTCAAATGCTTGTCCAATCCTCCAGTCCCCATTATTACTTTATGGACTTCACTAAGACTTACGATTTCTAGTCTTGGTCTAGTGCATGACACATAAAAAGGAGAATATGTTGACCATCATCCCTTCCTTTCAATTAGAGAAATGATATCCACCAAACCAAACTTTCCTCTTAGGTATTCAAGCTTCTTGTTTGGTAATGATTTTTTTCAGAATATTAGCTACTTGTTCTTTTGTAGGAATATAGTGTAGCTTCATGACCCCATCTTGTACCAAAATTATGATGTAGTGGTACTTATTATTTATATTCCTTTTCCTAGCATGAAACACCAGGTCCTATGTCAACTTTATGTATCTCTCGCTGTCACATTGTATACATACAGGGCTTAGTGGCCCTTCAAGAAATATGATAACAACTTCCTGAGCCAAACAACTTCTCTGCAAACTTCACTTGCAACAATGTAGTCAGATTAAGCACTACTCAAAGCAACAATATCCTACTTCTTTCTCATCCATGAGATCACGGAAGATCCGAAATTAAAGCATCCACCTATAGTGCTTCGTCCATCTGTCTCACTACCACCCCAGTTAGAATCTGTATATCCTACGAGTTGGATTTCATTACTAGCATATTGAAGGAAATGATGTATGGTCCCACATAGATATCTTATGATGTGTTTGGCTACTATCCAATGGTCATGATTTGGCTCCATCTGAAATTGACCGAGGACATTTATTGCAAAACAAATGTCAGGTTTAATATTTACTAGATAGATCAAGGAGTCAATCAAGTGTCTATAGGAAGAAGGATCCATCGGACTAGAATTTGAAGTCCTCAACTTATTTAGATTAGTAATCATGCGAGTTGTCATTGGCTTGCTATCCATCATGCCAAATTTCTATAGAATCTTGATCACATATTTTCCTTGACTAAGATATATTTCACCTAGTTTCTGCCAATATTCTAGTCCCAAATATTAATGCATAATCCCAAGATCCTTCATGTCAAATTCAACTTCTAACTGCTTCTTTCATTTCTGAATTCGATGTTCCACTCCTGTAACAAGTAGACCATCAACATATAAAAGAATGATAATTGGTTCATTCTTGACCAATTTAATTTAGAGGTTAGGATCTGTAGAAATTTTGACAAATTGAACTCTCAAAAGGTATGCATCCATCCTAGCATACCATGCTCTAGGTGCTTGCTTTAAGCCATATAGAGCCTTCTTAAATTTGCAGCCATGTGTCTCCCTCTGATTGAATTCAAATCCTTGAGGTTGTTTAATGTAAACCTCTTCATCAATGGTCCCATTCAGAAAAGTTGTTTTAACATCCATTTGATGGATGTTCCATCCCATAATAAAAACCAAAGAGACAAGCGATCTAATCGTTGTATATCTAGCTATAGGAGCAAAGGTTTCTTCATAATCGATGCCTTGTTTTTGTGAGAAGCCTTTAGCTACAAATCTATATTTGTACTTATCAATGCTCCCATCCACAACATGCTTTATCTTATATATCCATTTTAATGTGACTATAGATTTGTCACTTGGTTTAAGAACAATTTCCCAAATATCATTCTTCATAATTGACTTGTATTCTTCTTGCATTACATTCCTCCACTCTTTATGTTTAGTTGAATCTTCATAGGAGGGGGGTTGAACTTCAATAGGTTTAGTCATACATAACTAGAATACCTCTTTGGTATTTCACTTTATCTAAAGGTCTCTTTTGTTGTGTGTCCTTCTGCTTCTGGTAGAGTTTTCCTCAACCAAGCAAACCTCTTACGAATTTTAGGAACAATTACTTACTGCACAGGTTCACTAGGACCTTCAACTTCTTGAGTTGATGTAGGATCTTGATCATTGTTGTCCTTTGAGATATCTTAAAAAATGGGTACCTATTCTTCATAAAAATCAACTGGAATGTCTTTGGATCTCTTGTAAGCCACATTTTCATCAAAGATTACATCCCTACTTACTTCAATACGACGATCCTCTTTAATGTAGATTCTATACGCCTTTGATGAAGCATTATAGCCAACAAAGATTCCCTTCATATTGGTAGGATACAAATTCTTCCTCTTGTCCTTGGAATGTGTATATAAACATGACATCCAAATATTCAAAGATGATCCAACTGTTACACATGCTTCTGCCCATAATATTTGAGGGATATCTTGATCATGTAGCATGGATTTGAAACATTCTTCAATCATTATGTTCTTTTTTTCAACCACACCATTCTGTTTAGGATTGTAAGGAATGATTAGATCCCTCTTAATCCCTGCTTCCTTGCAAAATGCTATAAGTGTAGAAATTCTGCAAATTCTATACAAATATCGCTCTGAGATCTATGTAGAAAATATGATTGTAGATTAACTTGATAATGCAATATAACCAATGAAAAATACTATAATCTACTTCTACTAATTTGTGAGGAAGCTTAAATATTGAGCAATATCGAGCTGAACACATATAACCAGAAGAAGAAGAATCAATGCACAATACACATGAAAATACTTTGGGGAAAGCCTCAGCTAAAAACCCCACTATCTGTATTATCATACAAGGTGGAAATATATCAGAATTATACAAAGCCTTAGCTCTCACAACTAGCCAGCTCTCAGTACAATCCTCCTGGATGCTCACAAGAAAACCTGGCTTCTCACAAGCCTTCTCCTCTACCCTCCAAGCTCCTATTTCCTTACGTTGTTCCTATGGGATTATTTCCTCTTACCAAGTGGAAAACTGATCTCTCACACTGATCCTACACCCTGTCAGAACTGCGCAATCCTCAAGGAACCTTACCTTGAATACATGCATGAGTTTCCTTTATAGGAAAAGACATGCAACTGATAGTACGCTATCCTTGACATTTAGCTCAACCGGGTCTTTCTCAGAATAGACATGCATGAGTTTCTGATGAGGGAATCTTCAGTTAACTAGAGTACACTAGTTGAGTGCATGCATGCATCAACTGACTAATAACTCACAATTAGTTCCTCAAACAGTTTGGAACTAATTTAACTGGACTTAAATTAGTAAACTGAGCTAACTAACTACAACTCGAATATAACTCAATCTTATCTCCTTAATTAAGGGATAATCTCCTTAATTTAAGGGATAATTGTTGGATGATTGCAGAAAGACTTCTAACTTGAATTTCTCCAACTAATCAATCCATAATGAATTAGTTTATTATTTCCAAGCAACTGGTGAGACTAAATTTGATTTTAATTCACAATTTTAATTCAAGGAAAAATTAAAATTGGAATATTCTGGATTCTATTTTTATCATTTCTTGTTACTGTTTTCAACACTCCCTCTCAACAAGAAAGGAATTCAACTCGATCTCAATCATGAACCTTTGGAATGTTATGCATGCAACACTTCTCTCTAGTGTTGTTGCTCCAACAACTCCAGAAACAAAAAAAAACATCCAACCTGAATCAGTATGATGCATCTGTCATCAAAGTCTCTGACTGCTATTGCCTCTGTCAACTGAAAACTTTGTGCTTCGGCTGACTCTGCCTTTCTGCACTATTGTCAATCCTTCTCTGTGCTCTTCAGTATCTGACTGCTCTAGCCTCTGTCACTTTGATCTTTGACTGCATCAATCCCACTGATTCCTCCCGCTACTATGTACTTTGGGCTCCCGTAGCAAGGTACGATCCATGAGATAAAACCTCTCAATGGACCCTGCCCAATTTTAGCCTTCTTGAGACTATCACTTCACATCGCCCCACCTCACACCTGGAGGTATGGCTACATGTGATCCCTCTGCCCACTTCTCCAATTGTGGCTCCTCCACAATTGTCTGAGACTTCTTCTGGGGTTGCATGTTGAGAGGTAATTTACTCTCCCTCATAATCACCAAGTCTCTAACATTTGCCTTGCTCCTCAAGGCTTTGCATGCATCTTGAACCTCAAGAGCATACAGGTTCTTAACTCGTGAACCGATTTGTTTCACCTGTCTCGTGGTGATGTGTCTAAGGAACGCCTTTCCTTTACTGAAGACGACATTGTAGCCTTTTTCCTCCAATACCGCGACCAATACCAAGTTCTTCTTTAGTCCAGGCACATACTTCACATCTGTCAAGGTGATAGGAGCTCCATGCTACCTCTGAAAAGCAACCGTGCCCACTCTTGAAACACTATACCTTTCGTCATCTCCCATCTCTATGCACATCTTGAGGTCCTTCTCCTCCAAGGAACTGAATAAACTTTTATCGCCAGTCATGTGGAATTAGGCTCCACTGTCAAGATATCGATGACACCATGCATGCAATGAGGGTAAAGTCCATTTCAAACTGAGAGGCTAATGCCTCACCTTCCGATCCATTCGAGGATCCCTTCTTGGACTTCTTCGATAGGCAATTAGTCACATAATGTCCCATCTCGTGACAATTAAAGCATCTCACTTTAGACTTGTCACCCTTCTTCCCTCCATGAGAAGAATTAGATTTGGAATGAGAAACCTTGCCCTTTCCTTTCCTTTCCTTACTCGCTAAGGCCATATTTTCTTCATCATCATCCTTGGATGAAGAACCATCTCGTGTGCTCCTCCTGATCTCCTCCTGCATGAGATCTGACCACAGTCGTTCCTAATCTGACAATTTCTCCCTTCCCTTCACAGAGTCCTGGTAGCTATTCCAGCTCTTCGGAAGGTCAAGGAGAGCGAGGCTCACCATATCATCATCAGTAGTAGTTATTCCCACACTGCTAAGCTCATCTCTACAGGTGATGAGCTTGTTCAGATATGTGGAAATAGTATCGCCCTTCTCCATCTTGATTCTTCGAAGCTTATCCTTGAGCGCCAATTTCCTCTAGTCACTACTGTTCGAGTAGAGGTCCTTCAATGTCTTCCACATTGAAAATGGAGTATCCTTCCCATGGAGACTGGAGACAATATGTTCTCGAACTCCCTCAAGGATGATCCTTCTCGCATTCGCCACTGTAGAAATTTTGAATAATTTAACACATATTCACAGAGATTATCATGATCATACAATTATAAGTGGAACATGCATAATACATAACCTCCTCTACGTTGATCATCAATTTACAGAAGCAGAAACATTCACAGGCACACATAGAAGCACCAATCAAACTCATAAACACAGTATGTATCCTGGGGAAAGCATCTCGCTAAAAACCCCACACTATCTGTATATTATATTGATTGAATCATGTAACATTACAAAGTACAATGCTTATCACAAGCAATCCAGTACCAGATCCACCTGTTACACACAATACAGCTCAGATCTGATCTCCAAATCTATTCCACTGCTTGCTTGCTCTCCAGCTCAATACCTGCTCAAGAAATGATGAGAATGGCTTACCAAACTCGTATTTGACCTGCAAATAATCACTCACACTCTGTTGGACGTGAGCACAGGCTACAATTCTTGATATTGGCCAATTCATTGGCATACTCAATCCCTTTGATTGTGCAAATCATCATGCACAACTATAGTCACAATTGATAGCAATCTGATCCTCTAACACCTGTCCCTGCTGAACTGAACATGCACTGACATGAAACTGAGTTAACTGATGTATTCTATAGTTGCATTATGAGTTAATAACTTGTGAATTAATTAATAACTAATTCACCCAACTCATCTCTAGTCTATTGATTAGTTAGACTAAATACAACTAGTTTAACAAAGCTAAACTGAACACAACTCCATCAACTGCACCTCCAGTCCACTAAACTCAACTCACTTGAGTTCTAACTGAAGTCCTGCATGCAAATATTAGTCATCCCATAGGTAACCATGTATTTCCTTCTGGGATCTGCATGTACCACATCCGTAGCTCATCCTGAAGTGCTCCAAGAGAATAAGACAAAGTTTATAGTCTAAATATTATTATGAGACAATAATATTTGACTTTTCTATTTTTGACAGCCAGTCTAAAAATAGACTTTGATCATTCACATTGTGATCACTCACACTGTGGTCACCCACACTGTGATCACTCATACTGTGGTCACCCACACTGTGGTCACCCACACTGTGATCACTCATACTGTGGTCATCCACACTGTGATCAAAAATAGAACTTGCGCCATAATTTGCCTGCGGGCCCACTTAGTGAAGGCGACTCTTTTCACTAAGCTCCATCATCTTGTTTCATTCTCAACAAGCATTTCTTGTTGCACACTTTTCAACAGCCACACACTTCTTCCACTCCGCAAACTCTTGTGCATTATTTGAAGCTGGCTTTGGGATTTCTTGATCAATGAAATCCTTCAAGCCATTGTCTTCTAATATAACCTCCATGCGATCTTTCTATGCTATGTAATTCAAGCTACCTTCCAAGGCATACTCGAGTCTCAAGCCATAGAATTCCATTGGCCAACCTTGAAGTATGATAAGAATTCGATTTGCACCCGCAACCCCGAACTTCAAACTTCGAATTGTCTTCTCAGTATACCATTCACAACTCCAATAAACTTTGCTCTAATAAACTTAGCTCTAATACTATGTAGAAATTATGCAAATTCTCTACAAATCTCGCTCTGAGACCTATGTAGAAAATCTGATTGTAGATTAACCCGATAATGCAACATAACCAATGCAAAACACTATAATCTACTTCTACTATCAATTTTTACGAAAGCTTAAACATTGAGCAAGATCAAGCTGAACACATATAACTAGAAGATGAAGAATCAATGCACAATACACATGAAAATACTTTGGGGAAAGCCTCAACTAAAAACCCCACTATCTGTATTATTCTACAAGGTGGAAATACATCATAATTATACAAAGCCTTAGCTCTCACAGCTAGCCCCTCTCAGTACAATCCTCTTGGATGCTCACAGGAAAACCTGGCTTCTCACAAGCCTTCTCCTCTTCCCTCCAAGCTCCTATTTCCTTGCACTGTTCCTCTGGGATGATTTCCTCTTACCAAGTGGAAAACTGATCTCTCACGCTGATTCTACACCCTGTTAGAACTGCGCAATCCTCAAGGAACCTGTTATCACTGAAAATTCCAATGCCAAAATTTCAAAACCGCTCACATTAGTTTGATGCGCATAAAGCCTTTTTGTAATTTCGCAGCGCAACATGTTTAGGTAGTTTCGTAGCGCATAATTCATATTTTGCACTGGCTGCGCTACGAAATTGGGGAAATGGCTGCAAGAGTTGGAGAGAGAATTTTTTAGTGATTTTGATGAAGCAAGTATCATTAGCCCCGCTCAAAGCTCTCACCAAACTTGGAAACATTTACATGGAATGGAATATGATCAGTGCAGCTGCCAATTTTATAAGGCAACCCTAGCTGTAACAACAGGCTTGTCTGCCCCATACAGTAATTTAGTAATAATCTACAAACAGCAGGGGCATTATGAAGAAGCTATTGCTTGCTATAATGAAGTTCTTCGGATAAATCTAATGGCAGCTGATGGTCTTGTAAACAGAGGAAACACTCTCAAAGAGATTGGTCGTGTTAGCAAAGCTAATTCAGGATTATATACGAGCTGTTACAGTTAGACCTACCATGGCTGAAGGCCATGCAAACCTTGCCTCCGCTTACAAAGACAGTGGTCATGTGGAAGCTGCTATTAAGAATTGCAAACAAGCCTTGGCGCTGCGCCCTGATTTTCCAGAAGCTGCATGCAATCTTTTGCATACCTTACAGTGTGTATGTAGTTGGGAAGACCGTGAGAATAAGTTTGGGGAAGTTGAGGCCAAGTGGGAAACCGATTAGAGAGAAGGGAAGAAAGTCCTCTCAGTACCAGTGAATCAGTCTACTTGTTTCAAATAGATGCTGGAGAAGAGGTAAAAGCATGCTGTTTTAAATAACACAGCAGTTTCGTAGCGCGCTACGAAACTGCTGTAGGTGATGTTTGTTACAGGCATATTTCTCTGTTTTAAGCAGTCAACTTCCAGGAGGTATTTAGCGCAGCTGAAAGAATATTTTCAAAAATTGAAAGAGGTTTTTATTCCTAACATACTGAACTAGAAAAACCTCTTTCAGTTTCTTCAAATTGATTATGAGCTGGGAGAAACGAGTGACTAAAAGTTGCACTACGAAACTGTTGTAGATGCAGTTTTTAATTTCCTGTTTTACACATCTTCTTCAAGGATCGATTCTGGGCAGCTGGAGTAGTTTTTCAAAAAACCAAAAGAGGTTTTTGTTAAGCACGGATTGGTTCACAAAAACCTCCTTCAGTTTTTCCAAATACGGTTTCTGTGAGAAATTATGAGCTCTGTCCCAAGACATATTTTTCAGCCAGAATCTTTTTGAAACTTCAAGTTAAGGGAATTTAAAGTGGTTAAAGAATGGTTTCAGGTTGATGCTGCTCGTGGTAAAGAACGCATTTGGATAAGGGGGCTCATGTATTATGCTGCTATAACCATTTTTGTGCTGTGGTTATCACCGCTTGCAGTTTCTGTTATATTATTTGGCTGTGGTTATCACCGCTTGCAGTTTCTGTTATGTCATTTGGCTCATGTGTACTAATGCATATAGAGCTTACTCCAGGCCGAGTTTTTACTGAAATTGTGACTTTCCGCATACTCCAAGAACCTCTGAGATCCTTTCCTCAAATAATCACTGCAAAAAAGCAAGCTGTTTAAAATAATACAGCAGTTTCGTAGCGCGCTACGAAACTGCTGTAGGTGCTGTTTTTGGATGAAGACAAACAGTTTAATGGTAAGATCAGCAAATTTTTGAAGGAAACACCTAAGGAGCATAAGGGAGACCACATGAGGCTATCCTAGCCATTCAGATAATGACAAGTGTGCCTTTTTGTAAAGGTGAAATATTTTGTCTCAAGTTAAAACTTTTATAAGGGTATTTTATGACCAGTTAGGGTTTGGCAGAAATGGCATACGAGGAGTATTGTTTTGGTTTATACACATGTCCATCAACGAAGCCTCCAACACCTCTGAAATATGGTGATGCTCATAAATTTTGGGGTATTAAAGAGCTGGGAACATGTTGCTTAACTTTCGAAGGATGGTGGGAGACAAGGACCGGAAAAACAGGGGTTTGTTCTTATGATCAATGAACCATCAGCGCATTCAGTATCCAATGCTAGCCTTGTTCATTGCATCCACTTCTCAGTTATCTTGGCCAAACTGAAAGGAGACAGGTGTCCAAGAGCAAAGAAGGATCATGATACGAGGAAGATAGAATTAGATATGTAGTTTAATTAGCACTCTTTGTAATTACAGTCAGCACTTGATGTATTTAATGAATTAATTAATTGATAGATAAGGGTAATTAGTAATAGTCTTCGAGCTCCCCTCGTGCTGGAGGAGGAAGCTCATAGTGGTTAAGGTTGTATCTCTATATATAGATCAGACTTTGATGTAATGGGGGTTGGATGTTTTGGAGAAGTCTGTTTTTGGTTTATGTATAAACAAGTTTCAGTAATGCAAATGACTGTGTTTTCTTCTCAGGATTCACAATGAATCTTTTTGTTCAAATGTGTGATGGTGTTCTTTCTTTAAGGTTCTTTTACAGTTTGGTTAATGCATAATCACTCAGAACTCATGAATCATGCTCTGACTTCCTGTATGCCTTGACAAACTGTGGTTTCAAAGTTATGTTTGAACATATAGATGTAAAGTGCCCTGATTTCTATGAAAAGATAGTGTTTTTGTTTGCTGAGATATGAGAGACTCCATAAGCCCAATGGGAATCAGTTCAATATTGTCCAGCCAGCTTATTTTTCATGTGTCTTATAAGAGTTAGCCATCTTTTCTTGTCATTAGTCAATATTCATAATCTGTGAGAGAGCCCTCTCAGACTAAGGAGGCTAAGCCTTAGTCCAAAGCCTGGTTTGAAATAGTTACACAGAATCTTGCTGATTGGCAGCCTTCAGTGCTTGATTTTGTGATAACAGAACCTTACCTTGTCTGCATGCATGAGTTTCCTTTATAGGAAAACACATGCAAATGATAGTACACTGTCCTTGAAATTTAGCTCAACTGGACCTTTCTCAAAATAGACATGCATGAGTTTCTAATGAGGGAAGCTTCAGTTAACTAGAGTACACTAGTTGAGTGCATGCATGCATCAACTGAATGATAACTCACAATTAGTTCCTCAAACAATTTGGAACTAATTTAACTGGACTTAACTCAGTAAACTGAGCTAACTAATTACAACTCAAATATAACTCAATCTTATCTCCTTAATTAAGGGATAATCTCCTTAATTTAAGGGATAACTGTTGCATGACTGCAGAAAGACTTCTAACTTGAATTTCTCCAACTAATTAATCCATAATGAATTAATTAATTATTTCCAAGCAGCTGGTGAGACTAAATTCGATTTTAATTCACAATTTTAATTCAAGGACAAATTAAAATTGGAATATTTTGGATTCTATTTTTATGATTTCTTGTTGCTATTTTAAACAATAAGTTATTTGGAGTTATATTCTCCACCATTATCAGACCTTAGGGTCTTGATCTTCCTTTCGGTCATATTCTCTACCTCATTCTTGAATTCTTGAAACTTCTCGAGTACCTCATATTTATTCTTGAGAAGGTATAAACATGTTTTCCTTGAGAAATCATCGATGCATGTCACATAATATTGATGGCCTCCAAGATACTTTATCGCCATAAGACCACACACATCAAAGTGCATGAGATATACGATTTGCTTTGATATGGTATCACTTCATGAAAAGGGTTCCTTCATGTTCTTGCCTAGAGCACATCCCTTACAAATTCCTTCATGTTCTTCCTTCAATTCAGGGATTTCATTGACCATTTGATTTAGAAATGGAAAAATATTATAGTGAAGATGTCCATATCTTCTATGCCACAATTCATAAGGACTAAGATGTAAGTGAACTAGGGCTTGAGGGAGAGGTGTAAGTAGCTTATGCAAAGTTCCCTCTCGAATCCCAATTATCCTTGCATGATCAATAGTAGAGTCCTTTCCCCAAACCAAAAATTTTCCATCAACAAAAGCAATTCTATCACCTTTATCTTCTAGACAAGAAATAGAAAGTATAATTTTCTTCAAACCTGGAACATATAGAATATTATTGAGATGAATGCTCCCACCTATCCCTAGCTCCAACGTGGTAGATCTAATTCCCTTCACTAGATAACTCTTCTTGTCTCCAAGTTCGACTGAATAAGAGGAGGCTCCTTTTGATAGAGTCTGGAGTCGATTGCATTCACCTTCCATATGTGTGGAAGCTCCAATGTATATAACTCATATATTATCATCCTTAAAAGTTCTAGAGAGAGCGGAGAAGATACTTCCATCCATCACTTCTTTTGTTAGCTTGGAGATGATCTTCAATATGCTTTCTTTGATAGTCACAATGAGGTTCCCAAGCAAGTTGAAACCCTTCTTCATAATCCTTTCCATTGAGAGAGTGCCAACTAAGATGTGATCTTCAATATCCTTGCACCTTACCTCTAATACCATGTTGGAAAATCAAGAATCTTGTATATTATATTTGAATTTCCTTACTTGATAATTACTTGTGATGTTAGTTGGCCTTTTATTACTTTTATTTATTATTCATCAAGAAATTACCAAAAGCAATGAAGATCACAAAGAGACAAAGTACACAGGATATAGGTTCCAAGCCAGGGAAAAACCCCTCTAAGGGGGAAAACCTTGAAAAAATAGTTCTCTTATAGAATCTATTCAACATGAGACTTCCAATACCAAAGAACAAAGCAAAATTCCTCCCAAGCACCAAGCCAACCCATTGAGATCTCTTCGAAACAAACCAGGTCCTTCCATAATCAGTGAAGATCAAAGCAACTTCACCTCAAAGTTTCGGCCCCTGAAACTTGCAGAGAAACCCTAGACAACTTCACATGTGTGGACATAAAAGAGTTTTTTTCAATATATCTTCATGCTTTGACTTCTTCCTCCTCTTCTTTCATTTATTTCTCTTCCTTTTTCTTCACTATTGCAGATCGACCTTTCTTGAGTGGGTGATCCAAATGAATTTAAGTCCTTCTTATTTATAGCCTTTTGGAGGGGTAAAATAAGCCTATTTAGGATGAATTTTCCTTGTTGGGGCCAACTTGGTATTGGGGGGTAATTTTTCTTTCTTGACTCAAAAGGAAATATTTTCTTTTATTACAATGAGAAGAAATGGGACTATAATACATGAAAAAAAAATTCTTTAACCTAGAAAGTCCTAGAAGCATGAAGAACATGCTTTGACCTAGAATTAAGCATGAAACCCATTCCTTTTACAAATAAAATTACTTTTTATTTTTCTTTTTATATACAAAATATACAATGTCATGTTTACAAAGGTCATTATGAAGACCGAAACTAGTTATATTCTCCAACAATAATTTCAATATTGAAAAGTATAATTTTATTTTAAATTAGATCATAACTATATTAATATTAAGCATATATAGTAAGATTCTATCTTAAGATATGAATATAACCTACTAATTAAACCCCAACGATTAATCCAAGAAATGTACAAAGAAGGGGATTCCATACAGTATTCTTATATATATATATATCCAATTTTAAGGTCACGACCAAGGCATACACCAAATTGGTGTATGAGACCCCCTTGTTTGTGGGACAAGGGACACACCTCTGCACAAAGATTTTGACTGTTAAATTCTACGAAGGCATACATGCTCTAAACCCCCTTTGGTTTTGAACTTATGACCTCTTAGGAGGAAATACATGCTCTTAACCATTAGGCCCACTCAAGTTGTATATATAATAATATAACTATACAAATGTTGCTTCTCTATAGTAATATAACAATATTTTGTATAAGTGTTTAGCCTAAATATTAAAGTACATAAAAAATTAGGATAAATCCTATTTAAAAGTCTATTGAAATCATCAATAAAACAACAAATCTTATGAGACTCTTGTTACAAACCTACAAAGCTATAAAATTTTGCCTCAGAAAATATAACTAGTGCATAACCATGGAAATTTATTAGGCAATGTTTAAGGTTATATTTGTCTTTGGAAGTTCTCCCCTAACATCATTCACTGGCTTGGGATTTAATTAAATGGTTCCCTAGCCTTCATTACTCTAGTAAGCTTCCTCGATTGACTTATTTTTATCTAAGATATCAAGAGTAAGTGTCAAGAATTTTCCATGCCATTCTAAGGTCATGTTGGAGGGATATAGGTCCAATTACTATGATGCTTTTTTCTTTCACAAATAGTGAGACAAATTTTGTACATTGGTCTATTGGTTGAACATTATGATTGCTTAGAATAGGTCAAGAAAGCATGAGAAGCAACTTGGAGCTCTCTAATCAATGGTGCAAGGAGTTGCATATGAACTTAACATGTAATTGTTTCCATTTTAAAGATATAATAAATGACACTTCAGTTTTGATAAGCTACTAATTTACATAAAATTCAATGTGTAAGAGTACTTCTCCTAAAATGTGTTAATATTCCTTAGAGCTAGATCGTTCTTTTCTCTAGATAATTGCATTTTCAAATTTTCATCATTGTCATATCACATTCACCCCATAACATCTTGATATCATTAGCAATTATGTAGAAAGAAGAATAACATCAACAATTTTAAGGAAGAACAACAAAAGAAAAGCACGCACACATAGATACACCAGGATTTGGTTGGAGACTAGGGAAAAACACCACAAGGGGGAAAACCCATAATTCAATTATTCTTCTTGTATTATATATTCATCAATTGTTCAACTGAGATACAAAGTACATCCATAATGAGATACATCATTACACCATGCCTCCTAGGGCCAATCCAAGTTAGTTCACAACTTCAATTGTGAACTGACTTCCAATAACCAAATGAGTCCAAGAAAGCTTCTACCATATCACTGTTGCAAGAAACAATATCATCATCAAGCATTGTCACATCTATTGGGCTATATCAAGTCACTACCATACATACTAGGTCATCATGGAGTAAGATCACTGTTACATCATAGATCATTATAGAATATTTGATGCCATCATGAGATCATGTCATCATGTATCCATAACAACAAGAGTACTATCACATGTCACCATCAAAGGTCACAATCACATAATGTATCATCTAGGTCACAACCATATGAAGGTTATTGTCGTATCACAATAGATGCAAGTCATGCGAATATATAGTTTGTTGTCTCATTCTCATATAGGTTGAAGTATCACTGTCAAGATTTATATAATCAAGACACTACCATAGGCATATATCTAGAACACAGTTACTGTCACTATTATATACATTATCATCACGAATAACATCGTTATCTCTATCATATAACCGTACGTCCCAACTATACAAATATGTCATCCAACCATTCATTGTTGTAGTCATCATGCAAGTATCATAGCCAACATATGTTATAACCAAAATGTACCATTATGTGAGCCATGATTTAGTATAGTTGATCCTAAAACAACAAATTGACTATTTGCTCAATTTCTTCAAATATTAACTAAGGTTGCTTTTAAGTGAACAAATAAGGAAAATTGATTTTTATGTGCCTTCAACTTAAAAACTTGAAATCTAAAATCAAACATGAACAACAAAAATAAGAAGCAAACAAAAAGAATTTTATGACGGAGTTCATCTCTCCTAGAATACATCTGTGGTTCCACTTCCAATGGGCGTCTGATGTATTGAAAATGCTCATAAAGTCTCTTTACATCAAAATTCACCATTCTGGAATGTGTTCACATGCATCAATGGCTACTGTCAACTGGTAGGCCTCGACCTCAACTTCCCAATGCAACTTTCAGATTACAAAAAGGCCCAATATTGGCCAAGTTATGCCTCAAAAGGCATATTACAGGCACTGATAAAACTAAAACAGATACGACTCTTACCACTCCCATGGCCTTAGCACATTGGAAAAACCTTTTATAATATCCACAGGAGGTCCTGAGGTCAAACCCGCGAGGCTCCCAGGATTTGCTTGACAATACATAGCATATGACTTATTTGAAATGATATACTCCACGCCACATATATCAACTGTTGGGCGTATGGTTGTAACCATAGTATTAACATAGTAATCATTTTTACCGGCATACAATATATGGCATGTAGTTTAAACGTTATACCAACTATAACATATGGTTATTTACATAGTATATCATTAGAGTTTGGTTATAATCCTGCAGATATGTATACCGTATATAACCCAAAGTTTTAACATAAGACTTTGGCAGTGATTTATGACTCGACTCGTGGAATATGGTTGGAGTATAGTTTAATATTGGAGTATGCGGTTTATATCATATGGTTGTTACCCGCCGAGTTTGGAGATTCTATTATGTTGATTGGAGGAGGGCTTAATATGACTGGGGTTTGGTGGGCCTATCGAATATGGTGATCTCCACCAACCCTTTCCACCATTTCCATTCAACGGAACCTTTATATATAAGTTTGTGCCCATACTATAACAAAGACATGCATGGTCTGTTGGTAAAGTTTTGGATTGACTGCTTGATGGTCGCGGGTTTGACCCATGCCTCCTCCTCCTCTTGGTTGGACTTTACTGCCACGTGCCTTGTTGTGAGACTGCCACGTGCCCTATTCTGAGACTCCCACTTGGCCTACTATAGCCCATTAATTTTCTCCCTCATACGGAGGCCATTTTGCAAACCGAATATACCACATGAATCAACACGATGAGCTCTTCGACTTGGTGCTAGTATCATGAGAATCTGAGACTGTTGAATTTTGAGCATTTCGAGAATCCTCCTGGATCATCCCTCTTCACCAGAAGCTTTTGGACCACCAAAAGTTTGGTTTTAAGTAGACATAAGGTGAGGGTACAACTCCCTCACCCTTCCACCTCACTTTACTTGGATTCATGTCTTTGAGTCCCACTCAAAGATACTCTACATCTCCTCGCCTAGAAGTGTGAACCTTCTTATCCAAGATGGTATCTTCTTGTAACTCAATCATGCATTCAGGTGCAAAATCATCTATGATTGAAATTTTAGCATTTTCCTCTAGATCCATGATCATTGGAGGTTCATACAACTTCAATTTATGAACATTTACAACTGAATATATGTGCATGTATGGAGGCAAATTCAATTGGAATGCATTGTGCCCAATCCTTTCAACAATTTTAAAAGGACCATACCTTATAGGTTTCAACTTTTTACCTTCACCTTTCATCCTCTCTTTGCTGATGTATAGCCATACCTGATCACCAACCTGAAAGTGATGATCCATTCGATGCTTGTCATGACGCATTTTGTATTTGGCCCGACTTTTCTCCAATTGATCCTACACTGCTTCATGAATCTTTTGTATTCTTTGAATGAACTTGATTGCTTTGCCAACATCTCCATTTCCATCCTCCTTAGCTTCTTCACCAAACATAGAGCCCATTGGTTATTTTGGTAGGGACCCAAAACATGTTTCAAAAGGAGATCTACCAGTAGAAGAGTGCAAGGCCTGGTTGTAAGCATGCTAGACATAATGTAAGGATTCATCCCACAACTTAGGATGTTTTCTACAATAATCTCTGAGAATATGTACCACTGTTCTGTCCACCGCCTCTGTTTTCCCATCGGTTTGTGGATGGAAATCTGCGCTCTTTTTCAACTTAGTGTTCATGAGTCCCCAAAAAGTGGACCAAAACTCCCCCATAAAATAAGAGTCTCGATCTGAGATTATAGAAGTAGGCAACCCAAAATGAACCCATACATTTTGAAAGAACATCTGTACATTCTGTTCAATAGTAACTTGCTTCTTACATCGAACAAGAATACACATTTTGCTAAATCTATCAACCACAACATACAAATAATCATGCCCTTTTCTAGACATTGCAAGTCCTCCTATAGAATCCATAGATATACTTTCCCATGGCCAAGAAGGAACTGGAAGTGGGAAATACAAACCTAAATTTTTGTTGTTTGGTTTTCTAGTTGAACACATGACACAACCTTTGATGTATCTAGTAATTGTTTCATTCATCTGAGGCCAATAGCAATACCTTTGTAATTGTGCCACTGTCTTACCTACACCAAAATGCCCCGAAACACGAGAAGAATGTGCTTCCCTGATCACATGCACTCTTTCTCCCTGTGGTATGCACAACTTGCCAAGATGGTACAATACCCTGTCATGAATATGATAATTCACTTATTCCACCTTAGTACCATGAGTTAGTGATTCATAAACATCCTTACAATGAGTTAGTGATTCATAAACATCCTTAAAATCAGTATCTTCAACATATTGCTCTATGTAACTTTCATGTGCTAAATAAATATTTTGCAGAATAACTGAAGCATTCAAAGAAGGTCTTGATAACATATCAACTACTTTATTAGTGGTACCTTTCTTATATTTGATTACTAAATGGAATTGCTACAAAAATCCCATCCATCTATAATGTCGAGATTGTTGCAACTTAGTTTGAGATTGAAGGTATTGAAGTGGTTGATGATCTGTATGAATCACTGTTTCTTTGCCCATTAAATAATTTTTCCATTTTTTAACACTTTCCACTAATGCATACAATTCTTTACCATAAGTTGGATAATTAACAACCACTTTAGAAAATGTTTCTAAATGAAAAAAAATAGGATTTCCTTTTTGCAATAACACTACACCCATTGTAGACCCACTAGCATCAATTTCTATTTCAAATGGCTATTGTAGGTTCGGTAAAGCCACAATTGGAGATTTAACAATTTTCTGCTTCAAAGTATCAAATGATTTTTATTGTTTTCATCCCCATTGTAACCAAGAAAATTCTAACTTCCGTCACATTTTGAGGTCTTGGCCACTTAATAATTACATCAATTTTAGTTGGATCTATTTTTAACTGACCTCCTCCAACTATGTAACCAATATATACTAAGGAAGTTTTTTCCAAATTCACATTTAGAGAGTTTGAGATACAATTTCTGTTTTTGCATCACATCAAAAACTTGTTTAACATGCTTTACATGTTCTTCCCAACTTGAACTGAAAATAAGAATATCATCCAGATAGACTATGACAAATTATCAATAAAAGGATGAAAAACATCATTCATCACTGTCATAAAAGTTGCTGGAGCATTGCATAACCCAAACGGCATAACCAGCCATTCATAAAGCCCCTGTCTAGCCTTAAATGTAGTTTTCCATATATCATTCTTTGTAATACGAATATGATGATAACCACTTCTTAAATCCAGTTTTGTAAAGTAAACAAAATTCTTTAACTAATCAAGTAAATCATTGATTCTAGGAAGAGGATACCGTTTCTTAATGGTGATTTTATTTAAAGCTCTAAAATCAACACACATTCTCCAAGTTCCATCTTTCTTTGGGACTAATATGATTGGTGATCCACATGGAGAAGAACTAGGTCGAATAAAGTCTTTATCAACCAATTCCTAAATTTGTTTCTTAATCTCTTCATCCTCTATGGCTGACACACGATACATGCCAATGTTCGGGAGAGGGGCATCAGATTGTAATTGAATCTCACATTGTATTTCTCATTTTGGAGGCAAACTTTTTGGTTCTTTAAACAATTCTTTATAAGAATCCACTATTTCAACCAATTTTTCCTTAAACTAAGAATCACACCCTTGAAAAACATCGTACTTCTCTTTATGTTGTTCTTTAACAATCATGAGAATAGACTTTTTACTTGAATTTATTAGCCTTTTCATTTGACTAACATTTATTAAATCCAAGTTTGTCTTGATTCTGTGTGCCTTGACAATGTATTCAATTCCATCTTTAAAGAGATGATACTTATTTTCCTTTCTATGAAATATGGCGTCTCTATCATAAAGATACAGAATACCCAACACAACTCCACATATATCCAAAGGAATCACATCTAGCTCAACTTCATCAATAAAATTAGCTGTAATTGCAAACCTTAATTGACACTTTTTTGTGACTTGCATCTAAGTATTTTCTTTTAACCATCCTAAAGGGTATGGTTTTGTATGATTTTTAGTTTCCAATCCCAATTTCCTTACTAGTTCCATAGAAATCAGATTTGCTTGTGATCCACTATTTAATAATGTGTCTATCTTGGTATGCTTGGATATGATCCTTATGTGAAACAATTCAATTCTCTTCTTTTCTTCGATCACACTATTATATTTTGAAGAATATGCAGAACAAGTAGAACTAGAGCTATTTTCAGAAGGATTACCTATCAGACCCATAGTGGTAATCTTCTTTTCATCACCAGAGTTGGATCCCAAATCTTGTTGGATTGTAGCATTAGCTTTCATCTCAACCTTCTTCTCAAGGAACTTCTTGGGCTTAAGTTCATGATGAATCTTCCAACATTTAGAGTCTTCATGTCTAGATCTCTAACAACGAGTACAAGTAGGCCTTTCTCCTTCCCTTTTAGCTGTTGTCGATTTCTTCCCTTTCAACTTATTCTTTCCCTTGCCTTCTTTGGAATCTTTGTTCTCTGAATGCTTGAATGGTTTCTTTGTATAGTTTGTCTAAAAAGGTTTACCACCTGATTCAATATGAATGAATTTTTCACACACTTCACCTTGCCTTAAATGATGCCAATCCATTATCACCTGTTGCATATATTCTAAGAAATTTAAAAAACTTAGACCATGACGAGATAATTTTACCTTTTTGCTTCGAATCTAATTGAGTTTTACTTTCCAACCAAATCAAAGCTGTTCCCCTTATTCTAAGTGTAGCTAACTGAATTTTTGTAGATTCATCAACAACATTTTGAATTCTACAATACACCTCAAGTTTCTTTATCCAGTTATCTAACTTTTCAGGATTCATTTCACCATCATATATTGGAAACTCAAACTTAACATCAAGCTTCAAAAAAGGAGATTTCTTTCGCTTCTTTTGTGAGTCTGAATCTGAATTTGAATGATAAGAGAATAAATAAGAAGAATATGAAGATGGAGGAGAAGGAGGTTCATTACCATCAGCTTTTTCCTTTCCCTTTTTCTCTTTTGTGCCTTTAGAAGATGAAGCTGCATCTCTAGTCTTCTTGTCTTCATAAAGTTCTGCAATCATCCTTTGCATATTAAGGAACATTTGCTGATATTGCTCCTCTCCAACAACCTTTGTTTCAGTAGCTTCTCCTTCATTTGACTCTCCCATCTTCAACTTTTGAGAGACTTTCCTCTTTCCAATCTCTGGATTTATCTTCTCAAGTTTCCCTTCTCCACGTCGCAATTTGGATCTAGTCAACATTCAAATCTGTTAGGATATTCCGACACATAGGAAATAGTTAAGTATAACTTGGTCTAGTGTAGAGTTAGGTAAAGTGTGTTTCTTTACTATGTACATTTGTAACTTACAGTCCAATGGTCACGATATGTTCTAGACATGAAGTGATCCAACGGTTCATTCTCTCCTTGGTATTACTCACACTTGATCCGTGGCTTAACACCCGATTGGTCCATGATATCTATTTAAAGACATGGAGGGTCATTTGTAGGGTGACCGTTCATGAGAGAAGCTTATGTAATTTTTTTTCTTTTATTAATAAACTGCCTGAAGTGGCCTCATTGGCTCAGGCCGTGGACTGTTTCCCTCTTTGAGGGTTTTAACCACATCAAGAATGCTGGTGTATTGATCTATGATCTGTTTGTGAGCAGTGTCCTTTGGTGTTCTATCTAAGGAACTTACCCTGTAAATTCCTATATGGTATCAGAGCAACCAAATTCAAAGAATCCTAAGAAGTAGTATCCTAAAAAGAATGGTCCTAAACCAAACAAGGGTCCTAAGCAATTTTAGTCTCAAAATGAAAAATATCAATTCAACAAAATGATAAGGAAAATAAAAACAAAGGGAAGAAGACTGATAGACATTGCAACTTTTGTAATCAATATGGCCACTTAGAATCCAAATGCTTTAAGAAGATGGAAGCCTTCGAAGCAGCGATGAAGAAGCATAACATCCATTTGGAGAATTCTTCAACTTCAACTTCATCTTCATGAATAACACTTTCTGCATGTGGTTGTCAAGCATATCGGTCTAATTATGCACTAAATGTATCTTCTTCTTCTCATTCTCATGAGTGGCTCATTGATTCCAGAGCTTCTTATCACATGGCCAAAAACAAAGCCATGTTTTCTTCTTTAAATGACTGTAACACCAAAAATATATATGTTGGTGATGATAGATCTCTTAGCGTTGTAGGGACTGGAACTATTCATTGAGACAATGGTTAATTTAATGATGTATTATGTGTTCCAACCTTATCCTACAACCTTCTATCTGTATATCAGATAACTCATTGGAGTGAAGGTAAAATCGTTGAATTATCACCTCATGATGTTGTAATTAAGGACCTAAGAGATCCTAGACAGATTTTATCTACTGGCATTGCTGATGATTCTACAAGGTTGTATAAGTTTAACAACTTTGGGTCATCAACTCTTCCCTCGGTATTTGTTGCTCATAATGATGAAGTGAGCAAACTTTGGCATGAGCAATTTGGTCACTTAAACTATTGCTCCCTTCAAAATCTATGTAAAGAAAATATGGTGATAGGTCTTCCTATGGTATCTTGCAAAGATGGTGTTTGTTCCGGATGTGTACTCGGAAAACATCATCGAGATAGTTTTGAAAAACGTGCCTCTTGGCACGCCTCAGCCCCTTTACAAATTGTGCATAGTGATTTATGTGGTCCACTTCCAGTTGTTTCATTCTCTGGCTACAAGTATTTCTTAACTTTCATTGATGATTTCTCCTGACGCACTTCGGTATACTTCTTAAAACTCAAGAGTGAAGTATTTAACATGTTCTTGGCCTTTAAGGCCTTTGTTGAAAAACAATCTAGACATCAAATTCTTAAGCTAAGATCTGATAATGGTGGAGAATATGTTAACAAAAAACTCATCAACTTTTTCACTGAGCATGGAATTCAAATGCAACATACTGTTCCATATACTCCACAACAAAATGGTGTAGCTGAAAGGAAGAATCACACCTTAAAGGAAATGGCTAATTGTATGCTTCAATCTAAAGGACTTAGTCTTAATTTTTGGGCAGGAGCAATTAACTGTGCAAACTACATAGTAAATCAAACTCCTACTAAGGTTTTAAAGAATATCACTCCAAAAGAAGTAGGAGCTCAATTAAACTAGATGTAAGTCACTTTCGTGTTTTTGGAAGTGAAGCATGGGCCCATATTCTAGATGAGAAACATAAAGCTTTAGAACCTAAGAGTGAAAAATGTATTTTTGTTGGATATTTTGAAGATGTCAAAGTGTTGAAAATGGAAACAACAAATGCTAAAGATAGAAATGCTATAAATAGCATTGCTATAAATAGAATTTCAGGTACCAGTGTTGGATATAGCAACAAGGAATGATAAAATAGAAATGCTAAAAATAACATTGCTATAAATAGCATTTCGGGATACATTCCAATTTTAGTTAGTCCCTGAACTAAAATTGAGAATTAATATTCGAATTTGATCTTAACAGCTGTTTGAAAAATAATTAATTAATTCATCTTGAGTTAATTAGGTTGAGAAAGTCAAACATGAAGTCTATGTGAAGACATGCAACAATTATCCCTTTGATTGAGGAAGTTATCCCTTAATTAAGGAGATCAAGATGAGTTGTACTTTGAGTTGTAATTAGTTAGCTCAGTTAACTGAGTTAAGTCCAATTAGATTAGTTCCAACAGTTTGTGGAACTGATTGTGAGTTCAGTTAGTTAATGCATGCATGCATATAACTAGTGTACTTCAGATAATTGAATATTATCTCAAAATTAACTCATGCATGTCAGTTCAGAGAAAGACCTAGTTGAGATTAAAGGAAGGGACAATGTACTATCAGTTGGAGGAATTTTCCTGTACAGGAAACTCATCCATGCAGAAGGAATTATCTCCTTCAGGATTGCGCAGTTATTTATGAGTTTGGTGAATTGTGTGAGAGGTGAATTCACACAGGTGGCAGCTAGAGGACCCAGGAGAAACTGTGCAAGGAAATAGGAGGCTTGGAGGATTGAAGGAAGGCATATGTTGTGTCTAATTCAGTCTATGAGCAACATTGAGGGATTGTACTGAGAGATGGATAGCTTGTGAGCTAAAGATTTGTGTAATCTGGAGATATTTCCACTTGTATGATAATACAGAGATTGAGGTTTTTAGCTGAGGCTTTCCCCAGAGTATTCTTCTATGTTTCATGTGTGATTGAATCTTCTTCTCTATTATATGTGTTCTATTTGATCTTACTCAAAATCGATTAAGCTTCCGCAAGTTTGATTGTAGAAGTAGATTAAGTATTTTGCTTTAGTACATTGCATAATCAATTTTAATCTACAGTGAAATTTCTACATGGTATTGGAGAAAAGGTGATCAAAGCAGAGAACATTATACAAAGAAGGGAGAAGTTCAAAGTTTGAAGTTCCTGATTGTAGAAATCGAATTCTTATCACATCTCAAATTTCACTAATGGCTTTCAACAGTTTGAGACTCGAGTATGCCTTGGATGGAAGCTCGAATTATATAGCCTGGAAGGATCGCATGGAAGCCGTATTAGAGGACAATGGTTTGAAGGACTTCATTGATCAAGAAGTCCCCAAGCTAGCAGCTGCTAATGCCCAAGAATTGGCTGAATGGAAGAAATGTGTGGCTAGAGCGAGGAGGATTCTTCTAGAGGGAGTTCGAGAACACATTGTCTTGAGTCTCAATGGGAAGAAGACACCATTTTCAATGTGGAAATCATTGAAGGATCTATATAAAAACAACAACGATTAGAGGAAGCTGGCGTTGAAAGACAAGCTTCAGAAAATCAAGTGTGCAAAGGGTGACACAATCTTTACATATCTGAACAAGCTCACCACCTGTAGGGATGAGCTTGGAAGTGTAGGGATCATGACAGCCGATGATGACATGGTGAGTCTTGCTCTCCTTAGTCTTCCTAAGAGCTGGCATAGCTACCAAGACTCAGTAAATGGAAGAGAGAAATTGCCAGATTGGGAACGACTTTGGTTGGATCTGATGCAGGAGGAGATCAGGAGAAGCACCAGAGATGGTTCTTCATCCAAGGAGGATGAAGAAAATTGTGCCTTAGCGAGTAAGGCAAAGAAAGGGAAGGAGAAGGATTCTCATCCCAAATCGAGTTCTTCCCATGGTGGGAAGAAGATTGAAAAATCGAAAGTGCGATGCTTTCATTGTCATGAGGTGGGCCATTATGCAACAAATTTTCCATTGAAGAAATCCAAGATGGGATCCAAGGAAGGATCTAAAGGTGAGGCATTGGCCTCTCAGTTTGAATTGGATTTTACCCTCATCGCATGCATGGTTTCATCGATGATGGGTTGTGGTTGGTTTATTGACAGTGGAGCCTCATTCCACATGACCGACGATAAGATTTTGTTCAGTACCTTGGAGGAGAAAGACCTTCAGATACTCATAGCGATGGGTAATGATGAGAAGTATAGTTTTTTAGGTGTGGGCACGATTTGTTTTTAGAGGGTGCATGGAGCTCGCATTACCTTGACAGATGTGAAGTATGTGCCAGGACTGAAGAAGAACTTGGTATCGATCTCGATTTTGGAAGACAAAAGCTATGATGTAGTCTTCAGTAAGGGAAAGGTTTTCCTTAGACACATCACCACGAGACAGATGAAGCAGATCGGTCCACGAGTCAAGAATCTGTATGCTCTTGAGGTTCAAGATGTATGCAAAGCCTTGAGGAGCAAAGCAACTATTGGAGACTTGGTGGTTGAGAGGGAGAGTACATTACCACTCAACATGCAGCACAAGAAGAAGTCTCAGAGAATTGTGGAGGAGCCACAATTGGTGAAGCAACTTTAGGAGGTTGTGAAGCAACCACAACTGGAAAAGCCGAGAGGAGATCGAGTGGAGGCATACACTCATGCAGAGACCTCCAGTAGGGGGAATTTCGAGCCAAGTGGGCAGAGGGATCACATGCATCCATACCTCCAGGTAGGAGGTGGGGTGATGTGGAGTGACAGTCCCAAGAAGGCTGAAATAGGGGTAGGATCTTTGAGGTACCTAACCTCTTCGATAAGACCTTACTATGGGAGCCCCGACGAGGAGTAGCAGGACTAGCTAAGTGGGTAGAGACAGATGCATATGGAGCGACAGAGGAAGCTTCAACATTAGAGGGTGTTTCTAGCCCAACAGGGGGGTCAGTTGGGAGATCAGTTACTTACTTCTCAGTAACTTAGTTGTAGTGCAGCAGTGGGCAGCACGATGCAACATGATGAGAGGAGGTGTAGTATGGATGCATGTTGGGAGATAGGACCAACAGTAACACGGATGCAACATGAGGAATCAGTGGGATTGATGCAGTCAAAGATCAAAGTGACAGAGGCTAGAGAATTCAGACACTGAAGAGCACAATGGTGCAGAGTTTTTCAGTCGATAGAGGCAATAACAGTCAAATACTTTGATGACAGAGGCATCATTCAGATTTAGGTTTGATATTTTTTTGTTTCTAGAGTTGCTGGAGCAACAACACTAGGGAGAAGTGTTGCATGCAGAACATTCCAAAGGTTCAGGATCGGGTTTGAGTTAAATGCCTTTCTTGTTGAGAGGGAGTGTTGAAAATGGCAACAAGAAATGCTAAAAATAGAAATGCTATAAATAGCATTTATATAAATAGCATTTCAGGTACCAGTGTTGGATATAGCAACAAGTAATGATAAAATAGAAATGCTAAAAATAACATTGCTATTAATAGCATTTCGGGATACATTCCAATTTTACTTAGTCCCTGAACTAAAATTGAGAATTAAAATTCGAATTTGATCTTAACGACTGTTTGAAAAATAATTAATTAATTCATCTTGAGTTAATTAGTTGGAGAAAATCAAACATGAAGTCTATGTGAAGACATGCAACAACTATCCTTTTGATTGAGGAAGTTATCCCTTAATTAAGGAGATCAGGATGAGTTGTACTTTGAGTTGTAATTAGTTAGCTCAGTTAACTGAGTTAAGTCCAGTTAGATTAGTTCCAACAGTTTGTGGAACTGATTGTGAGTTCAGTTAGTTAATGCATGCATGCATGTAATTAGTGTACTTCAGATAACTGAATATTCTCTCATAAATAACTCATGCATGTCAGTTCAGAGAAAGACCCAGTTGACATTAAAGGAAGGGACAATGTACTATCAATTGGAGGAATTTTCCTATAAAGGAAACTCATCCATACAGAAGGAATTATCTCCTTCAAGATTGCGCAGTTATTTATGAGTTTGGTGAGTTGTGTGAGAGGCGAATTCACACAGGTGGCAGCTAGAGGACCCAGGAGAAACTGCGCAAGGAAATATGAGGCTTGGAGGATTGAAGGAAGGCATCTGTTGTGTCTATTCAGTCTATGAGCAACATTGAGGGATTGTACTGGAAGCTGGATAGCTTGTGAGCTAAAGCTTTGTGTAATCCAGATATATTTCCACTTGTATGATAATACAGAGATCAGGGTTTTTAGCTGAGGCTTTCCCCAGAGTATTCTTCTGTGTTTCATGTGTGATTGAATCTTCTTCTCTGTTATATGTGTTCTATTTGATCTTACTCAAAATCGATTAAGCTTCCACATGTTTTATTGTAGAAGTAGATTAAGTATTTTGCTTTAGTACATTGCATAATCAGTTTTAATCTACGATGAAATTTCTACACAAAGGATATACAATTATTCCACTTAAGTCCAAAAATGTTATCATTAGAAGAGATGTAAATTTTTCAGAAAATATATTGGCCTACGAGCCTAGTTTGGTGGATGTGCCACCTCTCTCTATCCCTTATACTTCTAAAAATATTTCTTCTTCAGATGATGACAGGGAGGATGATAATCCTCCCCCACCTTCTCAGGATCCTCCTTCAGCTCCTCAGCTTCCAAAATGGGTTCATGCTACTCAGGATGCAGTAGGTGCTCTTGCAGGTGATCCTACAGATCAGCGATGTACATGTTCTCAGTTCAATAGAGCCTCTTCTTTACTGGCTCAAGCTTTCGTGAATTATGATCTTGACACATTTGCAGAAGCTTCAGGCCATCCAGATTGGGATGCAACTATGAATGAAGAATATCATTCATTATTGGCAAATGATACATGGGATCTTGTTCCTCTTCCAAAGGGACAAAAACTTGTTAGATGCAAATGGGTTTACAGAACCAGGTATGAACCAAATGGAAAAGTTGATAAACATAAAGCTCATCTTGTTGCTAAGGGTTTTTCACAAGTTGAAGGAATTGACTGTATTGAAACCTTCTCCCCTGTTGCCAAAATGAACTCTATCCACCTTGTTCTTTCCCTTGCTGCCTCTTTCAAATGGGAAGTCCATCAGATGGATGTTAAATCTTCCTTCTTGCATGGGGACTTGCATGAAGAAATCTATATGGAACAACCTACTGGCTTTATACAAACAGACTCCAGCCTTGTATGTCGGCTTAAGAAATCCCTTTATGGTCTCAAGCAAGCCCCTCGGGCTTGGTATGCCAAAATGGATAGATTTCTTTTAGATACTGAATTTTCTAGATATCTTCTGACAATATTGTCTACACCAAGAAAGTGGGTAAATATATTATCATTCTTGTTCTTTATGTTGATGATCTTATCCTTACTGGTAGTGATCCCAACCTTATAAACCATGTGAAGTCCAGCCTTAAAAAGAAGTTTGAAATGAAAGACTTATGACATTTGCATTATTTTCTTGGTCTTCAAGTCTTGCAATCCAAGGAAGGTATTTCTGTTTCCCAGTCCAAGTATTTATGTGTTCTTCTACACCACTTTCACATGGAAGACTGTAAGCCAGCCCCTTCTCCCTTTCAATCTGGAGCCAAACTTTCAGTCACTTGTACTTCCCCTGAAGTTGATGCTACTTTATACCATCAACTTGTAGGAAAAATTTTGAATCTGGCCCATACCTGTCCTGAACTTTCCTTTGTTGTTGGCCTTATTGCTCGGTTTATGCAAAACCCATATGAAATTAATTGGAAAGTAGATAAAAGAATACTTCATTATGTTCATGGTACCATTCAATTTGGGATTCATTACGGTGCAAAAGCATCTCCTCTATTGGTTGGTTTCACTGATTCCAATTGGGTTGGTGACCCTAATGATCAGAAGTCTACTGCAGGTTATGTATTCACTCTTGGTTCTAGACCTATTACATGGGCTTACAAGAAAAAAAGTGCCATTTCTCTTTCTTCAACAGAAGAAGAGTATCATGGCACTGTAGAAGCTAGTAAGGAAGCCCCGTGGCTTCGTCAGATCCTGTCAGAGTTTGACTTTCAACAGAAACATCCGACTACACTTTGGTGTGATAATCAAAGTGCCATTCAACTATGCAAAGATCCAGTCTAGCATCAGCACACAAACACATTGAACTACACATGCAATTCATCAAGAAGTTCATTCATGACCATGTTCTTGAAGTGCAATACTGTTCAACAGATGATCAAGTTGCAAACATCTTTACAAAGGCTCTCACAGAGGCAAAGTTTACTAAACTTCAATTTATGGTTGGAATTCAGGAAGTTATCACTAAGGGGGGGATAGGCTCTAATGCCTCCTTCCTTCTCCTATTGTGTCATATTTGTACATCCTTCAATCCTATCCCAAGTTGTTCTTTAGGGGGGATGTTAGGATATTCCAACACATAGGAAATAGTTAAGTATAACTTGGTCTAGTGTAGAGTTAGGTAAAGTGTGTTTCTTTACTATGTACATTTGTAACTTACAATTCGATGGTCATGATATGTTCTAGAAATGAAGTGATGCGATGATTCATTCTCTCCTCGGTATTCCCGATACTTGACGATTGGTCCATGATCTCTATTTAAAGAGCATGGACGATCATTTGTAGGGTGACCATTCATGAGAGAAGCTTATGCAAATTTTATTTCTTTTATTAATAAATTTCCTGAAGTGGCCACGTTGGCTCAGGCCGTGGACTGTTTCCCTCTTTGATGGTTTTAACCACATCAAGAATACTGGTGTATTGATCTGTGATCTGTTTGTGAGTGGTGTCCTTTGGTGTTCTATCTGAGGAACTTACCCTGTAAATTCCTACAACATCAACAAATATCCTACTTATACATGATCAACCTCACTCTGATACCAAAATATGATCCAAAAAAAACATAATTGACTACTTTCTCAATTTATTCAAATATTAACTAAGGTTTCTTTTAAGTGAACAAATAAGGAAAATTGATTTTTATGTCCCTTAAACTTAAAAACTTGAAATCTAAAATCAACCATGAACAACAAAAATAAGAAGCGAACACAACAAATTTGATGATGGAGTTCATCCCTCCTGGACTACATCTATGGGTCCACTTCCAATGGGCGTCTAATGTATACAAAATGCTCATAAAGTCTCTTTACATCAAAATTCACCATTCTGGAATGTGCTCACAGACATCAATGGCTACTGTCAACTGGTAGGCCTCGACCTTAGCTTCCCAACACAACTTTTAGAATGCAAAAGGCCCAATATTTACCAAGTTATGCCTCAAAAGGCATATTATACACACTGATAAAACTAATACAAATTCCACTCTTACCACTCCCACGACCTCAACGCATTGGAAAAACCTTTTATAATACCCACAGGAGGTCCTAGGGTCAAACTCGCGGGCCTCCTGGGATTTGCTTGACAATACATAACGCATGAATTATTTGAAATGATATACTTCGCGCCACATATATCAACTATTGGGTATATGGTTGTAACCATAGTATTAACATAGTAATCGTTTGTATCGACATACAATATATGACATATAGTTTAAACATTATACCAGATATAACATATGGTTAGCATATCAATAGAGTTTGGTTGTAATCTAGCGGATATGTATACCATATATAACCCAAATTTTTAACATAAGACTTTAGCGGTGATTTATGACTCGACCCATGTCATATGGTTGGTGTATAGTTTAATATTGGAGTATCCAGTTTATATCATATGGTTGTTGCCTGCCGAGTTTGGAGACTTTGTTATGTTGTTTGGAGGAGCACTTAATATGACCGGGGTTTGGCGGGCCAGCCGGATATGGTGGGCTCCACCAACCCTTTCCACCATTTCCATTCAACAAAACCTTTATATATAAGTTCATGCCCATACTATAACAAAGACATGTGTGGTATGTTGGTAAAGTTTTGGATTGATTGCTCGGTGGTCGCGGGTTCGACCCACACCTCCTCTTCTACTTGGTTTGACTTGATTGCAATGTGCCCTACTGATAAACTGTCACGTGCCCTGTTTTGAGACGGCCACTTGGCCTGCTCTGGCCCATTTTTTTGTCTGTTTCACAAAGACTTCAGAGTGCATTTTCTCCCTCATACGGAGGCCATTTTGCAACCTAAATATACCACCAGAATCAACGCAACGAGCTCTTCGACTTGGTGCTAGCTTCATGAGCATCTGAGACTGTTGAATTTTGACCATTTCGAGTATCCTCTTGGATCAATAGTGATACAAATAAAGAATTATAACATGGAGATATACCACATTTTCCTTGACAATACATACCACATAGCATCCAAACACCATATTGCCACTATACCAAATTTCAGAGTGCTATGACGAATTCTAGAGCGATGCCACTGTAACAAATTCCAGAGTGATGTCATCATTCCACAGATTCTATCCACAAACAAGAGTGATGCCATCAATGACACAAATTTTATCCATAGGCAAGAGCGATGCCACAAATGAAAAATATTTTATCCATAGACAAAAGCGATGCCACAAATGCATAAATGCGATCACAAAATAATACATATGTGAGCCACATGGTATACGAACTACAAGGTATGAGATAAGAAGCCAAAACAAATGTATACATATTACAAAGGACATATGCAAACCACATAAAGTATAATTGCAGGCCTCTGAAATTTTAATGCGATCCACTGTAATTGACAGTGAGCCATTATACAAGCTGCAAGTAATAAAGAAATCCATAAAAGAAATTGTAATATGAACCATGAACGATCTACAATAGAGATAGATGCAAGCCATAAAATAGTGCAAACTATATAGATCATATTTTTCATTTGTTGATCTGTTTCAAATGAGTCACAAGGGTTTTCCTTATATACACTTTAATGGGGTGCCTCTTGGTAATTGAGAGAATGACTTTCATAATTTGGAGGGAAACACTTGAATTCAAATTTGTTTATAAAAAATACATTTGAATATATTTCCAAATGCTTCTTGCTCAAGTGAAAAATTTATCAATAATAATTATTTTTACCAATTTATAATTCTTTGGGGAAACTAGACTTCCTTTGGGATATTTGGGTTTCCCTTTGGGGAAATTCATCCTAAAGCTGCCCAAATTTAAACACTCCCTCTCAGCTAGGGAGGAATTTCATCATGTCTAGTCTCATCTCATCTTGTCTCATAGAAGAATATTAATCCAAAACTGGAGATCGAACCTCAAAACTCTACTAGTCTCCAAGTCAAATCACATGACCTGCATCTCAACTATATCCATATCATCACATCTCGTCTCAACTTAACTCCTTTGATCATCAACTGAACAATGATGTATCAATCTAAAGAAGAAGAATCATCGTGGGGGAGCTCCAACTACCATCCTATCTAATGAAAATAGATGAGATCCATTTACCAAGAAGGATCACATCCATTCGGTTGTCTAATCAACATGCATGATAAAACTTGCTATAGAAGGTAATGATCACATCCATCCTATCATCTAGTGACAATGGGAAAGATCCATCCACTAAGCAAGGATCACAGGCGAGATACAACATGGCATAGAAGGTGGTGATCACATCCATCCCAATGTCTTCTGATGTTCCCACGTTGACCCTCGAGAGTCAAGTTGTAGAACACGTGCATCCTTACACTTGACCAAGATACCACTTTCCATGAGAGGCAAGGATCACAACCATGTAAAGTCATCTCAACCCATTGTCCAGATGGGGAGGTAATCCCAACAAGTTCTACTTGTGGTTAGGATGTAAAATTAGGTATACTCTATCAAATAATGATATGGGAGATACCAAACTTTCCATAAAGGACAAGGATCACACACACTCTATGGTGAAAATAGGTGAGATACCACTTACCACAAGGGTAAGGATCACAACAATCCTATTGTATAGAGATACCTCAACCCCAGGATCCCTCAATGCTCCATTCCTTCCTTGGGAGATCAAACAAGGGGGAAGAGCTATGCTCAATGTTCTCAATTAGTCGAGACCCTTACCCGAGTGGTTCATATCCCTCAATCCAAGCTGCTCCCGGAAGATCAGGAAATATGATGGAGCATCACAACTTCTCTCTACAACATATAAAAGTGCTCATGTCTGGCACCGACTCAAACAAATAATTGAAGAGTTCAATCACACTGCCTTATGCAGTACTTTAGAGCAACAATCCTCTATTTTTTGTTCATACAGGACATCAAATCAAATATTATGTTAGAGAAAATGCATGAAATAAAGAAAAGAATACCATATTCATCCTTTCTCCCTCTCACATAGGGAGGTAACAACCACAAGCCTAATCTTATCTCATACAACAACATAATCTCAATCCATGAAGATGTTTATGTCTGAACTACATTGTCCATATTTTATCTAAATTAGGGTGCACACTTGTAGCACAAGGATCCATCTGTATGACTTCTCATCACGGGATCCACCAAATCTAGCAACAATAATCCATAAATGCAATCCAACATGCCATATTTCTGACAATACACTTCCTTTAGTAAGGAAGTCCTCTACTACACTTGTATATGAGAAGTGGATCTTGAAATTACTTGGGGTAAACCAGACCTGTCAGCAATGAACTACCAACACATAAAATTAATTAGAAAATACATACCTTCAACTACATCATATGCTCATCAATCCAAGCCCAAAAGACTTGTTTCAATATGCAATCACGAGTCTCATATTCATCCACCTCAAAACCTCCAAGGTAGACCCAATTTTATAATCACCACGCAACTAATAATAGGTGTTTTCACCTCATCAAGGGTTTCTCCCTCTGAATGGGAAGCCTCTTCAGTCATCATCAATCAAGGAGACTTCAACCTGCTCATATTATTGTTGTGCATTAAGATCATTGTCTCTTCAAAGCATAGCCATATTTGTTCATACAAGACTATCATATATAATATCATGGAGTCAAACTATATCAGGTTCATACACACACACAAACATTGTCATATATGTGTATTTCATCAGTCATTCATCAAGGGTTACCATACTCATCACAAGCACTGTCAACAATATCAAGTTAGAATATATCAAAGTCAATGTTTTTGGCATACTATAGCTTTATCTTTAGACAAAATCAAGATATTCATCATGGTCACGTAAATCGTATTGACTATAATATCACTGGTATTCAAACATAATATGCTTGCCAAATATCAAGGAGATTTAGGTCATATTAACTATTACTATAAAGTGCACCAGTATATCACATGTGCCGAGAATCAAGTTCAATCACATATGTATGTGATTGGCATGCATCACTCAAGAGTATTGTCTGAATCAAGAATTATCTGAGGGTGATATTCATGTCATATGCTAGGCCTTAACTTACCCTCCCAATATTGAAACTAAATCAAAACATAATAATGTAACAATTATGATATACTATACATACCTTGTAATATTCAGATACCTTAGCAACTTGTAGCTCTTGGTTAGCATAAGAAAAATATTCACTTGCTCCCAGAATAAGCTTGCATTAGGTTCCTTTTCCTATTCTAGCTTCCTCTTCCTACCCCAAATTTTGTTTTCCTGCACCATTTAGTATCCAAATGATCCTCAAGAGGGATTTGCTTATAGCATCTTCATCATGAAGTTAGAGGTATTCAGATACTCAAATATTCATGGAGGAAGGATAAGAAATAATATAAACGATAAATCTAAGCAAGAACAATGTCATAAAGAAATAACATAAGTCTAAAAGGTACTTATCTTTTAATGATGATTGAATGAAGTGGTCAACTCCCTCTTGATCCAGCCTCCAAGAATCATTATTGTCCATCAACCATATGTCAATGTTTCCTTTAGAAGAAATGCAAGTTTTTGAGAATCCCTATTCCAGGACCTTCCCTTATGAGGTATCATAGGTCATCAACCATATATCATAGTTATCATCAAAAGAGGAGATGCCTTAACTTTCAGGACCTTCAATATCCTCAGTCGTCTTCATCAATAACCAAGTCCAATTGTAACATACCATCTCCTAGAGTGAGACTAGCCCATCTAGGGTTACACTAAATCTGTCACAGATGCTGAAATAACTTTTCATTACTCATGCTAGGGTTTCAAGATAGTAGAACTCAAACCTTTATCATATCTAGGCCCTTATTTCAAACACACTTTAGGGATATATTACAAACCCTAACTTCTCTTGTAAGAACAAATATTCCCTAGGGTTTCCTTCAAACCCTAGAATTATTTTAGGTCTACACCATCTTCAATTACTTTGGACATCAATGTCTTCATGGGGGTGTTCTCAATGACTTTTCTTTAGCCCAACTCTAATACCATATTAATTTTCTTTGGGGGTAGATTCTTCTTTGCTGTAGATAATTACATTTTAAAATTTTCATCATTTTCATACCACATTAACCCCATAACAATTATACCATTAGCAATTATGTATAAATAATAATAACATCAACAATGTATCAGAAGAACAACAGAAGAAAATAATGCACAAATAGAGACACAAGGATTTGGTCAGAGACTAGGGAAAAACCCCACAATGGGGAAAACCTAAAATTCAATTCTTCTTCTTCTATTAGATATTCATCAATTGTTCATCTAAGATACGCAGTGCATCCATAGTGAGATACATCATTACAACATGCCTCCTAGGGACAATCCAAGTCAGTTCACAACTTTGATTGTGAACTGACTTCCAATAACCAAATGCGACCAAGAAAGCTTAATCCATATCACTATTACAAGAATCAATATCATCCTCAAGCATTGTCACATCTATTGGGCTATATAAGGTCACTGCCATACATAATAGGTCATCATGGAGCAAGATCACTGTTACACCATAGATCATTATAGAATATTTGTTGCCATCAGGATATCATGTCATCATGTATCCGTAACAACAAGAGTATTGTCACATCTCACCATCAAAGGTCATAGTCACACAATGTATCGGCTAGGTCACAAATATGAAGTTTATTGTTGTATCACAATAGATCAAAGTCACGGAGATTTATAGTTCGTTGTATCATTCTCATATAAGTCAAAATCTCACTATCAAGATTTATATATTCAATACACTTTCATAGGCATATATCTAGAACATGGTTACTATGTTGGGTCCCTATAATACTAGTGATTACCCCATTACTATTGTAGTTATACCCCTTATTTATATTGTTGTGCCCCCATTGCCCCCATATTGTTATTAATGTGCCCATAGAATCCCTCTATTGTTATTTTTGTGGCTTTATATTATTATTGTTAGGTCGGCTGGATTATATTGTGACTCCTTAGACTCCTATATATAGAAAGGAGGTTTTGTCATTTGAATCATCCAAGAATTGTTCATTTATGTAATGTAAAGGAGGTTGCCCCCTCGAAGAGGCTGAATTCTAAGGCGTTGATCTATCTTTTCTATCTTTTCTTGAGCTGGTTTTATAACATTTGGTATCAGAGCTTTGGATTCTAGGGTTTCGCTGCTCCAAACAGGTCATCGTGGCATTTTCGCTATAAATTTTTTTCTGTGATGTTTCAGAAGTCGAAAAAAAAACCCATTTGAGAAGAAATCGTGCTGAACCTTGGGTCCGAATTTCAGAGCTTTTTGCGTGATATTTTCGGAGATATGATCTGAGGAAGTTGGTATTTTTGCAGACTCCTGAATTACACTCAAAACAGGTGACCTGGGGAAAATCGTCATAACTTTCTTTCTGAGCATCGGATTGAAATTTCGTAAGAAGGTCACTGCGGGAGATTGTGCATAACTCTTTCTTGGAGAATCCAATTTGGATCAGACTAGTGGCATTGGAAAGAGGACATAGAAGGCTACTACAGGTCAAAATTTCAGAACTGGATGATTCAAAATTACAGAGATACATCAGATTCAATATCAGGCTTCTACAAAGAAAAAAAGGTGTGTAGTTTTTTTTTAAATTTTTGCATAAGCTTGGTTTGAAGGAATTCAAAGGGCATAGTAAAGCATTATTATCGGTAACTGATGCCCCGAGGAAAGAAAATGCAAACACCTAGTAAGGAACCTGAAAGCTCTAGCATGACTCATGAAGAAGAGGAAGAAATGCTACATGATATATCAAAATTACAAGAACAAGTGCAACAAATGTCACGCTCACAAAAGCTAACAGATGCTAAGATAAATGGCGTGGAATCTAAGATAAAGGGCATGGAAGCTAAGATGGATGGCATGGAAGCTAAGGTGAATGGCATGGACGGTAAAATTGATGGCATGGATGATAAGATGGAAGAATTGAAGATAAATATGAATAAGTTGCTACAAGAAATGGTCACTAAGGGTGAAAGAGTAGTAAAGGAAACTCATGATGAGAACAAAAGAAATGTTAATCATGATTCCATAGACTCTAATGTTGGATCGAAGACTCACCATGTTCCAAAAATCGATATGAGGAAGTTTGATGGCAAGGATCCCGCCACATGGATATTACAGATGGAGCAATTTTTCGATCTCAATAATGTGCAAAACACACAAAAGGTACGTATGGAAACTTTATATTTGGAACCAAATCAGTTTGTATGGTATCAATGGCTTTGTTCTCGTAAACAATTTATCACTTGGGCAATTTTTACGGAAGAATTGATAGCACATTATGAGGATACAAAAAGCAACACTTTTTTTAGCCAATTGATAAGTCTCAAACAAAAGGGTTCAATAATGGAGCACATTGAGGAGTTCCAAAAATTGAACATAAGGGTAAAAGATATTCCAGAGGAGCATAGGATTGATGTGTTCATAGGGTCTTTAAAGGATAATATCCAACATGATGTGCGCCTTTGGGAACCTGATTCATTAGAGAAGGCATTCAGGTTAGCAAGAAAAATGGAAAGCAAAATTATGGCAACTAGGAAGCATACCATTCACAACTATAAAGACGGAAGTGTTGTTGCCCATAGTCTTCCACAACCTACAAGGTTGACACCACAACAATTGGAAGAAAAAAGAGCAAAAGGGCTTTGTTACAATTGTGATAGCAAATACACAAAAGGTCATAAGTGTGCTGAGAAGAAATTATTCTACATAGATTGTGAAGAGGAAGAAGAAAAGGAGCAAGAAAGGTCAAAAGAAGAGGATATATTCCAGGAACAAAGCCTAGATGAAGAACAAATAAATCCGACCATATCTTGTAATGCATTGGCGGGAATTACCACTCCTCAAACCATCAAGATAGAAGGACAAATCAAGAAGAAAAAGGTAATAGTGTTGATTGATTCAGGAAGCACCCACAATTTTATTCATTGTAGGGTAGCAAAAGAATTGAATTGCTTCCTATATCCAGCACCAGAGTGTCAAGTGATGATTGCAAATGGAGGAACAATAAATTGTTCTGGAAAGTGCCATAATATCAAGCTATCCATGGGAGAATATGTATTGACTAGCCCAATGCTTTCCATTCCAATGGGAGGTGCTGATGTTGTACTAGGAGTCCAATGGCTACAATCCTTGGGTACAATAGCTTTTAATTTTCAAGAACTTTTCATGAAATTTTCTGTGGAAGGAAAGGAAGTTGAATTAAGGGGTATTGCAGGGAAACCAGGAAAGATAATCAGCTCTAATGGCATGACAAAGCTTCTAAAAAAGGAGCAAAGAGGTGTAATTGCACAATTATGTTCGCTAGATGTTTCCACATTGGAATCATCTATTTCTCCAGATCTCCAAAAAGTCCTGGACAATCATTCCAAGGTATTTGAGACTCCCAAAGGTCTCCCACCTATGCGTGATCATGATCATGCTATTCATCTGATTCCAGGAAGTGTTCCTCCAAACATCAGGCCGTACAGATATCCCTATGTCCAAAAAAGTGAAATTGAACGTATGGTTGCAGAAATGCTAGAGGCTGGTATAATTCAACCGAGTCAAAGTTCTTTCTCTGCTCCAGTAGTATTGGTGCACAAGAAGGATGGATCATGGCGCATGTGTCCAGATTATAGGGAGCTCAACAAGCTCACTATTAAAGATAAGTTCCCCATTCCTGTCATTGATGAATTACTGGATGAATTGCATGGATCAATTTACTTCACCAAGTTGGATCTTCGTTCAGGATATCATCAAATCAGAATGAAGATTGAAGACATTCCGAAAACGGCATTTAGAACTCATGAGGGTCATTATGAATTTTTGGTCATGCCTTTTGGCCTTACCAATGCACCTTCAACATTTCAAGGTTTGATGAATTCAATTTTCAAACCATTCCTTAGAAAATTTGTGTTAGTATTTTTTGATGATATACTAATCTACAGCAAGTCTTGGAAGGATCATGTTGAACATGTTGACAGGGTGCTACAACTATTGGAGGAGAAACAATTATATGCAAAAAGATCCAAATGTTTCTTTGGAGTCCAGGAGGTGGAATATTTGGGTCATATTGTATCTCATGAAGGAGTTAAGGTAGACCCTAGCAAAATTAAAGCCATTAAGGAATGGAAAATCCCCACATCCATAAAGCATCTGCGAGGATTTCTTGGGTTGACAGGGTATTATCGCAAGTTTGTTAAGAATTATGGGAGAATAGCAGCACCTCTAACAACATTATTGAAGAAAGATGCATTTTCATGGACTCCGGAAGCAACAAAGGCCTTTGAACATCTTAAAGAGGCAATGTGCCAAGCACCGGTCTTAGCTACACCGGACTTCACAAAAACCTTTATTGTGGAATGTGATGCTTCAGGAAATGGAATTGGTGTTGTTCTAATGCAAGATGAAAGACCCATTGCTTTTGAAAGTCGTCCAATCAAGGGAAAGTTTTTAAGAAAAGCTATTTATGAGAAGGAAATGTTGGCAATACTCCATGCACTTAAGAAATGGCGACCCTACCTAATGGGAAGACACTTCAAGGTAAAAACGGATCATGATAGCCTTAAATACTTTTTAGAACAAAGATTATCCTCTGAAGAGCAACAAAAGTGGGTCACAAAGATGTTGGGTTATGACTTTGAAATCATCTACAAAAAAGGGAAGCAAAATGTGGTGGCAGATGCACTCTCAAGAAAGGATGAGGATGTGGAAGCATTGTTGTGTGCCATTTCTATTATCCAACCAGATTGGATAAATGAAGCAAGGGAGGAATGGAAGAATGACGAAGAAGTGTGGGCACTTATTCGAAAGCTACAACAAGATTCCAGTACGTCTGATACATTTAGCTGGAAAAATGATTCGTTATGGTACAAAGATCGCTTATACCTCTGTAAGAATTCCCAGCTAAAACAAAAGATTCTTATGGAATTGCACACTTCTCCCTTAGGAGGGCACTCAGGATTTTTAAAAACTTACCACAGGGTTAAGAAGGAATTTTTTTGGGATGGCCTTAAATCAGATATTCAAAAGTTTGTGGCAGAATGTTTGGTTTGCCAACAAAATAAAGTTGAAACAATTAAGACACCGGGTCTATTACAACCTTTATCCATTCCAAGCCAACGTTGGGAGGAGGTTTCAATGGATTTTATCACAGGTTTACCCAAGTCTGAGGGAAAGAGTGTCATCATGGTGGTAGTTGACAGACTTACCAAGTATGCACACTTTTGTGCATTATCACATCCATTTAAAGCCAGTACAGTTTCTACTGCATTTATGGAAACAATTCAAAAGCTACATGGAAACCCAAAGATTATTGTAAGTGACAGAGATCCCATTTTCACTGGAAATTTTTGGACAGAATTATTTTCTTGTCTTGGTACTCAGTTAGCTCATAGCTCATCTTATCATCCTCAATCTGATGGGCAAACTGAGATAGTAAACAAATGTTTGGAAGGATATCTTCGTTGCTTTGTATCTGATAAACAGACACAATGGGTCAAATGGTTGCCTCTGGCTGAATGGTGGTATAACACTTCCTTCCATACAACAACAAAAATGACCCCATTTATGGCACTTTATGGGTATCAACCACCATCCATCACATCATATTTAAGAGAAAATTCTAAGGTTCAGGCAGTGGAACATCACATCGAACATCAACAACAAGTCCTCCAACTCTTAAAGGATAACCTCGTGTTGGCACAGAATAGAATGAAACAACAGGCAGATCAACATCGCAGTGAAAGAAGTTTTGATGTAGGTGATTGGGTATTCCTACGGCTACAACCATATAAGCAAATGTCCCTCAAGCAAGCTAAGAAGGATAATAAATTATCACCAAAGTATTATGGTCCGTACAAGGTGTTGCAAAAGATTGGTACTATGGCATACAAATTGGAGCTTCCTGCAGCTTCTCGATTGCACCCAGTTTTCCATGTTTCATGTTTAAAGAAGGTTATAGGCGACAAGCTCCCAGTTCAAACAATATTGCCAGAACTTGACGAGGAAGGAAAAATTATATTGGAACCGGAAGCAGTCATAGAAACAAGAACTCGACAGCTACGAAATCGATCAATTTCAGAGTATCTTATCAAGTGGAAGAACTTATCCGCTGAAGATTCCACATGGGAGGATGAGAATTTTATGCAGAAGTATCCAGAACTACTCAAGCGTTGAGGACAACACTTTTTTGAAGGAGAGGGGCATGTTGGGTCCCTATAATACTAGTGATTACCCCATTACTATTGTAGTTATACCCCTTATTTATATTGTTGTGCCCCCATTGCCCCCATATTGTTATTAATGTGCCCATAGAATCCCTCTATTGTTATTTTTGTGGCTTTATATTATTATTGTTAGGTCGGCTGGATTATATTGTGACTCCTTAGACTCCTATATATAGAAAGGAGGTTTTGTCATTTGAATCATCCAAGAATTGTTCATTTATGTAATGTAAAGGAGGTTGCCCCCTCGAAGAGGCTGAATTCTAAGGCGTTGATCTATCTTTTCTATCTTTTCTTGAGCTGGTTTCATAACATACTATCACTATATATATATGATAGTAACCATGTTCTAGATATATGCTTATGAAAGTGTCTATATATATATATATATATTTATTTATTTTTCATCACAAATAACATCACAATCTCTATCATATGACCATAAATCCCAGCTATACGAGTCTTTCATCCAACCATTCATTGTTGTTGTCATCATGTAATTATCATATCCAACATATGTTATAACCAAGGGTTACCATTGTGTGAGCCATCGTATAATATAGTGATACAGAGAAATAATTGTAACATAGAGCGATACCACATTTTCCTTGACAATACGTACCACAAAGCGTCCATGAACCACAGTGCCACTATACCGAATTCTAGAGCTATGCCACTGTGACAAATTCTAGAGTGATGCCGCTGTAACAAATTCCAGAGTGATTCCATCATTCAACATATTCGATCCACAAACAAGAGCGATTCCACTAATGACATGATTCAATCCATAGACAAGAGTGATGGCATAGATGCATATATGCGATCACAAAAGAATGCATATGTGAGTTACAGGGTATGCGAAATGCAAGGCATGAGATAACGAGCCATAGCGAATGTATATATACCACAAAGGACATATATATCTATATCTATATATATATATATATATATATATATATATATATATATATATATATATCTATATCTATATCTGTATATATATATATATATATATATCTATATTCATCAGAAATAACATCACAATCTCTATCATATGACCATAAATCCCCACTATACAAATCTGTCATCCAACCATTCATTGTTGTTGTCACCAAACAATTATCCTAGCCAACATATGTTATAACCAAGCGTTACCATTGTGTGAGCCATCATTTAATATAGTGATACAGAGAAACCATTGTAACATAGAGCGATACTACATTTTACTTGAAAATATGTACCACAAAGCGTCCATGAACCACAATGCCACTATACCGAATTCTAGAGTTATGCCACTGTGACGAATTCTAGAGTGATGCCACTGTAACAAATTCCAGAGCGATGCCATCATTCCACAGATTCAATCCAAAAATAAGAGCAATGCAACTAATGACAAGATTCAATCCATATAGAAGAGTGATGCCATAGATGACACATATTCGATCTATAGACAAGAGTGATGGCATAGATGCATAGATGCGATCACAAAAGAATTCATATGTGAGTTACAAGGTATGCGAAATGCAAGGTATGAGATAAAGATCCATAGAAAATGTATATATGTAGAATTTTCTCTACAAATCAGCTAGCTCACTGATATCATGTAGAAATTTCACCTGCAGATCAAACTGATATATGAAATGTACTAAAGCATAATAATAGATCTACATCTACCATAAACTTTGTGGAAGCTTAATTGAACATGAGCAACATCAATCATGAACACATATAACTGATAAGAAGGAATCAATCACACATAACACAGAAGAATTTATCCGGGAAAAGCACCAGCCTAAAACCCCATCTCTGTATTATCATTCAAGTGGAAATCCTCAACAACATACAAAAAGAATCAGATCAAAAGCTATCCTGCTCCCTCTGTACTCTGATGATGTAGCTCGTGGACTATCTAGACCTGTATATATAGGCTCCACAAGTCCTCCAAGCCCCTGTTTCCTTGCGCAGTTTTGATTGGGGTCCAATTACATAACATGTGCGAATTGGCCAAATCATACTTGCTGTCACCTCAGGTCCAACTACGTAGTGCTAGAAGGAATAATATTCCTTCCTCATGCAAGGAATATTCACTAGGAATATCCTAGCAACTGATAGTACACTGTTCCTCATCTGATCTCAACTAGGCCTTTGTCTGAACTCCCATGCATCAGTTATCCATGAGTGAATACTCAGTTATCTGAAAATACCAATTGTCACATGCATGCAAGCATCAACAAACTGAATCTCATTAATTTAACAACTTGTTAAATTAATCTAACTGGACTTGAGTAAGTTAAACTAAGTCAACTGATCCTCTAAATATAGAACTCATCCTTAATTCCTCAATTAGTGGAGAAAATCAAGGACACAGTCCCCAATCAGTGGAGAAATTATTTTATGTTCTCACAAAGGCTTCAAGTTTGATTTTCCTTAACTAATTAACTCAAACTGAATTAATTAATTAATATTCAAACTACTGGTAAGACCAAATTCGAATTTTACTTCCTATTTCTAGTCCAGGGACTGACTAAAATAGGAATCCACACTGCACTGCTAAAAATAGAACTTCTACATTTAGCACTTCCATTTTTCATTCCCTGTTGCCCAGTCTAGAACTGATGCCCAAATTGCTATTTTTAGCAGTGCTATTTTTAGCACTTCTATTTTTAGCAATTTCTTGTTGCCAATTTTCAACAATATATGCCACAAAGGACATATGTAAACCACATAAAGTATAGTTGTAGGCTCTAAAATTTTAATGCGATCCACTGTTATTGAAAATGAGCCATTATATGAGCTGCAAGTAATAAAGCAATCCACAAAAGAAAATGTAATATGAACCATCAACCATCCACAATAGAGATATATGAAAGCCATAAAACAGTGTGGGCTAGATAGATAATCTTTTTCATTAGCGGATCTGTTTCAAATGAGTCACAATGGTTTTCCTTATTTAGAGTTCGATGGGGTGTCTATTGGTGATTAAGAAGCCAACTTTGATAATTTGGAGGGAAACACTTGAATTCAAATTTTCTTATAAAAAAATTATTTAAACATATTTCCAAACGCTTCTTGCCAAAGTGCCAAATTTATAAAAAAAATATTATTTTGACCAATTTATAATTATTTGGGGCACCTGGGCTTCCTTTGGGATCTTTGGGTTTCCCTTTGGGGAAAATCATCCTGAAGTTGCCCAAATTTCAACACTCACTCTCAACTAGGGAGGAATTTCATCATGTCTCATCTCAACTCATCTTGTCTCATAGAAGAAGAATAATCCACAGTTGATGGTAGGGGAGATCCATTCTCAAATCTCCACTAGTGTCCAAGTAAAATCACATGACCTGCATCTCAACTATATCCATCTCATCACATCTTGTCTCAACTTAACTCCTTTTATCACTAACTAAATAATGATGTCTCGATATAAAGAAGAAGAATCATCATAGGGGAGCTTTAACTACCACCCTATATACTGACAATATGTGAGATCCATTCATCAAGCAAGGAGCACATCCATCTTATTGTCTAATCAACAAAAAATATACAACTTTCCATAGAAGGTAATGATTACATCCATCCTATCATCTAGTGCCAATGGGCAAGATCCATCTACCAAGCAAGGAGTCAAGTGACAAGGATCCCAATGTCTACTAATGTTCCCACGTTGACCCTCAAGAGTCAAGAGGTAGAACACCTGCATCCTAACACTTCTGAAAGATACCACATACTACGAGAGGCAATGATCACAACCATATCAAGTCATCTCAACTCATTGGCCGATGGGGAGGAAATCCCAACAAGCCCCACTTGTGGGTATGATGCATACTGGGGTATACTTTGTCAAATCATGATAGGGGGGATACCCAACTTGTCATAAATGAAAAGGATCATGCACACCGAATGGTGAAACTAGGTGAGATACCACTTACCACAAGGGTGTGGATCACAACCATCATATTGTCCATAGATACCTCAACCCTAGGAGCACTAAATGCTCCATTCCCTCTGCGGGAGCTCAAATAAGGGGGAAGCGCTATGCTTAGTGTTTTCGATCAGTCGGGACCCTTACCGAGGAGGGTCACATCCATCAATCCAAGCTGCTCTTGGAATATTAGGAAATATGATGTAGCATCACTGGTTTGATCTACAACATATCAAAGTGTTGATATCCAACAACAACTAAAATAACTCACTAAAGAGATCAATCACACTGCCTTATGCAATACTTTAGAGAAATATTCCTCTATTTTATATTCACACATGACATCATATCAAATATTATTTTAGAGAAAATGCATGACATAAACAAAAGAATACCATATTCATCCTTGCTTCCTCTCACACAACAAGGCAATAACCACAAGCCTAAGCTTGTCTCATACAACAACATAATATTAATCCATGAAGATGTCTATGTCCCAACTATATATGTCCATGTTTTATCTAGCTCAGGGTGCATGCTTGCAACATAAGCATCTATCTAGCTGATTGCTCGTTACAGGATCCATCGAGTCTAGCAACAATAATCCATCAATATAATCCAACATGCCATGTTTGTGGCAATACACTTCCTCTAGCAAGGAACTCCTCTACACCACTTCTATATGAGAAGTGGATCCTGAAACCGTTTGGGGTAAACTAGACCTATCAACAATGAACTTCCAGCACATAAAATTAATTAGAAAATAAATACCTTCAACAACATCAGATGCTCATCAATCCAAGTCCAAAATATTAGTTTCATTTTGCAATCATGGGTTTCCTATTCATCCACCTAAAAACATCTGAGGTAGCCCCAATTTTACAATAATTACGCAAATAATAATAGGTGTTGGGATCTCATCAAGGGTCTCTCCCTCTGAATGGGAAGCCTCTTTAGTCATCATTAATTAAGGAGACTTCAACCTAGTCGTGTTACTATTATGCATCAATATCATTGTTTCTTTAGGGCATAGCCGTATTTATTCATACAAGACTATCATATACTAGATCAAAAAGTCAAACTATATCAGGTTCTCATATATATATATATATATATATATATATATATATATATATATATATATATATATATCATTGTCATGATAAGTCATCATCAACTATTTAATTTGGCTTTACTTTCATATATGCAGTCATCAATTATTCATCAAGGGTTACCATACTCATCACAAGCACTGTCAACAGTATCAAGTTACCATACATCAAAGTCAATGTTTCTGGCCTTGCTTTATCTTTATACAAAATCAAGATATCCATCATGGTCACGTGAATGGTATTGTCTAGTATATCATTACTATTCAAACATAAGTTGCTTGCCAAATATTAAGGAAATTTAGGTCATATTAGTTGTTACTATAAAGTGCACTAGTATATCACATGTTCCAAGAATCGATTTCATTCACATATGTATGTGACTGGAATGCATCATTCAAGAGTATTGTATGAATCAAGACTTCTCCGAGGGTGATATTCTTGTCATACCTCAGGGCTTTACTTACCATCCCAATATTGCAGCTAATTGAAACATAACACTGTAACAAGTACACTATACTATACATACCTTGTAATATTCAAATACCTTAGCAACTTGTAGCACTTGGTTAGCATAAGAATACTATTCACTTACTCCCATAATAACTTTGCATCAGGTTCCTTTTCCTATTCTAGCTTCCTCTTCCTGCTCTAACTTTTCTTTTGCTGCACTATTTAGCATCCAGATAATCCTCGAGATGGATCTTATTATCACATATTCATTAGTAAGTTAGAAGTATTCAAATACTTAAATATTTGTGCAGGAAGGATAAACAATAATCTAAACAAGAATAATGTCATAAAGAAATAACATAATTCTAGAAGGTACTTATCTTTTAACAAGGATTGAAAGACGTGGTTAGCTTCCTCTTGATCCAACCTCCAAGAATAATTTGTGTCCATCAACCACATGTAAATGTTGCTTTAGAAGAAATGAAACCTTTTGAGAATCCCTATTCCATGTCCTTCCCTTATGAGGTACCATAGGTCATAAATCATATATCACAATTATCATCAAAAGAGGAGAAGCCTCAACTTTGGGCACCTTCAATAACCTCAATATTCTTCATCAACAACCAAGTCCAATTATAATATACCATCTCTTGGAGTGAGAATAGCCCATACAGGGTTTCACTGAATTTTTCACAGGTGCTGAAATAACTTTTCATACTCATGCTACAGTTTCAAGGAAGTTGAACTCAAGCCTTTATCATATGCATGCCCTTCTTTAAAACACACTTTAGGGGTTTTTTACAAACCCCAAACTCACCCAAACCATAAATTCTCTTGCAATAACAAAGCTTCCCCATGGTTTCCTTCAAACCCTATAATTATTTCAGGTCTCTGCCATCTTCATGTGCTTCTAAAATTGGTGTCTTCATGGGGGTGTTCTCAATGACTTTTCTTTAGCCTAGCTCTGATACCATGTTAATTTTTCTTATGGGTATATTTTTATTTACTGTATATAATTAAATTTTAAAATTTTCATCATTTTCATATCACATTCACACCATAACATATCAATATCATTAGCAATTATGTAAAAAGAGCAATACCATCAACAATGTAACACCCTTCACCTACATCTACCCAAGTAACCGACCAACCGAGGTAAACATGTGATGAGAGGCTGCGATGATGGGATTCAACCTCCTATGTGACCTCAAGGAAGTGGAATCGATAGAAACACAACATAAAGACCTTCCACATCAGCATGAGGACTCCAAAGAACCATCCCAAACTTTCCGGCAACCAACCCCTGGGTCCCACTGAGTTTTTAGGCCAATTAAATCCCAAAATCTCCCATGCTATGGGCATGCCAACGTATAGAGGGATCTGGACACTCCCACACATGGCAGGCTAGCGTCCAGGGACTATTTTTCTCAATGTTGTGCTAGTGTCCTCGGGATTTGAGTCACTTTTTTAGGCCCAGAGCCTAGGTCATTACCCAAAACTAAAAGACACCTTTAGAACAAAAAGATAACAATGGAATTATGCTACAAATGAAATTATTTGAACAAGCCTTTGACTGGACCCCTACTGGCCATGACATGCATTTCGTTAAACATGTCACAAATATGTAATCTACAGGTGTAAACAACAAATTTAAGCATATGGGTCTCATACTTATATGAGAATTGCTGAGAAGCATTGTTCCCTTATATTATTAGCTACATTATCATCTATTAGGTCATAGATACATTGTTCATTCATTTACAAACCAAAAAATGAGGAAAGCCATACATAATCACTATCATAATACATGCTTATAACCGACATAATAACAACAGAAATATCAAGAATACATTAGCCATAAAATACACATATAAACTAGTACATTTATACATAAGATATGAAGGAGAGAACCTCTTATTAGTGAATGCAAAATCCAACCTGGGATGGGACTACCACGTCCACCCAAGCCAAATCTCTCTTCATCCATTCACCCCCGTGCCATATTCCAAGCCTGAATGCGGGACTCAAACCAAAAGAACCAACCAAGGCATCTCGAGGCTAAACCACCTCACCCTCATAAATAGAAAACCAAGCTTTACCGTAATCCATCTCGGATCACTAGGCTAACACAATTAGCATGTAATAATGTGTTTTACCATGATCTCCACCAGATCACTAGGCCAAACAAGCATGGATGCCACCATATTTCTCCACCTACATTGTGAGGAATTTTCCTATCCCCTAGTCTCTTAGGCTTTACCACAATCCACACCAGATCACTAGGCCCTAAATCGAGACCCACTCTCCAGGATTTACCACATATCCCATCCCGGGATTACCAGGCCTGATGGAGATCACCCACCTCTAGGCTTTACTGTATATCACTCCATTCACTAGTTGAGGATTCTTAGGACCACTGAGGCAACACAAAATCTGGCTTTACCACAACCCACAGTCCAGTTCACGGGTCACTAGGCCACGTGTTCTATCATTCAAAGATCCACCTCAGTCAGCTTCAAATCCATCAAGAAATCCAACTCAACCAAAACATGAGAACCCCATCACACCATGGCTATCCAGAAATGGAAAGGCTAGGCTGAGAACACTATCACACCTAGAAAAATCCATGCCTTAACAACAAAAGAACCACATGCAATACCATGCATGCCAAATCTAGCAAGGAAAACACACATGAAAATCAATACCTGCAAAGAATCCTATTATAGCTGCTTGACCTTGCTCTTCCTTCCTCTTACCTTCTCTGCCTTTCTTGATCCAATGCCAAAGTGCTCCAAGAAAACTCTAAGTGTCCAAAAGTGAGTGAGTGAGAGAGAGAATAATGAGAGAGCTCCAAAAATGAACCAACAAAAGGTACCAATTGATCCTCAGAAGCCTTTTTATCAATTAGGCCTCTAATTTCTTCATTTTCCATTATTTTCCTTCATTTTCCTCCTCACATGCAACTTGTGACCTTTCACCTTCCTTTTCTCCCAATTTCCATTATTTTCATAAATAAATGTGCCAAAAATTCCATTTTTCCTTTCCAAAGCCTTAGCCATTTCCTTTTCCAATTTCCTTAGCCATAATAAACCAAATGAACACCCACATTAGGATGTCTTGCCCAACATTCAACTTGGAATATGTATCCCATCAACCATGGTTATTATTTTTTCCTTTATTAACTTTTATTACATGGAATTTTTACCAGGGCTATTACAAAACCCTCCCCCTTGGGGGACACCATCCTCAGCATTCAACCACACCTATACCTCAACGGAACCGCTGAAAAACAATCATACTGCTTATGGATCTTTATAACATAGCTCGATGCAATATTTACAATTATCACCCTGCTAAAATCAAACCAACATGACAACATAATACCATGACAACTATAATGACATGACACCCATAATGCTTATTGGAGCTTTATAAAATATCTCATGGCGGTATTTACATCCATATACGTATGTACATATATCAAAACATAACACCAAAACATATACCAAATATCATACCAACACTGCTTTGCCTCAACCAGCAAACAATCAAGGATACATATCCCGCATCTAATATGCCATCCCCCATGTAGCTTCATTGGGCCCATAGTGCTTCCATTTTACTTTAACTTGTTCGATTGCTCGATTCCAGAGCATGAGCACCTTTTTCTGCAATATAGACTGAGGCTCTGGTTGGAATTCTCCATATGGATCCACTTACAATACAGACTAGTCAATCACATGATCAACATCTTTAGCATACTTCTTGAGCAATGACACATGCAAAACATAATCGGATTTTACTATCGCAGGTAGTGCAATTCGATAGGCTACTGGCCCAATCCTCTCAATAATCCTGAAAGGTCCACAAAACCATAGTGCCAATTTGGCACATGATCCAATCTGCAAGGAGCTCTTCTTCGGTTTGATGCACAAGTACACCTATTCCCCAACATAGAACTCCTTGAAAAACTTGTTCTCATCTGCCTATTTTGTGTTTCTTTCAAATTCTTCTTGATTACTTTCATTTCCTGCTCCATGTCTGCTAACATGTCCGGTCCAATCAACACCCTGTTAACCGAATCACTCCAACTGATGGGAGTATTGCAACTCCGCCCATACAATACCTCAAACAGACTCATCTTCAAAGATTCATGATACCCATTGTTGTAAGCAAACTATACCAATGGAAGATAATATTCCCACTTCCACTGTTGATGCATCACACACATCCTCAACATGTCCTCCAATACCTTGTTGACTCTCTCAGTCTGTCCATCTGTCTGTGGATTATAAGATGTACTGAAAGCCAAATTTGTGCCCAAACATGCAAACAACTCTTTCCAAAACTTGGAAGTGGACTTCACAACCCTATCTGACACAATATTCTTTAGAACACCATGTAATCTCACGATCTCCCTTGTTATCTATTAGGGAAAACCATGGTTGCTGGAAAAACCCTAAGGTAATCTCAAACCTCTTTTAGGATGAAAGTTGACCCTTCAACCTGGAGAGGGATCTCTCCGTAAAACTCAACTACTCTATGGTCACTGTAGTAGTAGGTTTCTGCAATTGAGTTTGGTGGCCAAATTTATATCATAGGACAAAATTGGTTATGCATTTTACAAAACATATCATTGGGCATGGAGTCCATTTCTAAACAAGTAAATCTACATATCTAATGAGAAAGCTATAAAAAGAATGATAGTAGAAAATCCTTTAAATGTTTGAGAAATTGGAAGAAGAAAAATGAAGTGAGACAGAGTTTATAGCTGACTGAAATAACAAATACTAATGGCTGATAATACAAGAAAGGAGCATAAATGAAATCCAATCTTAGAAACTAACATTTTCAGACATGGAAGAAAGCTTGTATTACAAAGAGGAAAACTGATAGGGAACTACAACACATGAGTTTCATACAAATTTCTCATTAAAAACTACAAATATATTCAAGACTACTCAAATATACCAGAATGCAAATATGTTTTTTGATAAAATTCCAACCTTTTCTTCTTCTATATAAATTGTCTTTATAGAAAAGACTACAAAACTTAATTACAAAATCTAAAAATAATAACGTACTTTATCAAATACATGCATATAGAAAACTTCCTAATCCTACCTGCATCTAAATATCATGCTGTTGGTGGAGTCATGACTAGAGATAAGGATTAGCAGGTCGAATTTGGTGAGATGGCATCCAAGTCAACAACTATCCATGAGCTTTTTCCTCTCGAAATCCTAAAAAATAGGGTTTAGTGATCCCATCTAAAATACAAAAAGTGATATTTGTTAGAAAACCAAGAGAATTTTTCTAAATGGTTCCATCTTTGTCAAAAACCTCTTTCAGTTTCGTAAAATTCGTTTTAATTTGTCTGGAAAGCGTACCCTAAATTACTGTGCTATATAAGAAAAACAAAGTTTTTTAACTGGTCAAAGTTTACAGAAAAACGCTGATAAAACTCTTGTCAACAAATTTCTGTTAATCATTTTTCTGCAGTTGATAAATATTGATAACCCGATTGTCATCACATTGTTCTGAAGAAAAAGTGTGAAACCATCAATAAGCTAATAATCTCACTGACAATGATTTCCCTGTTTATTACAAATAAAATGCTGACACTGAGATTGTTAACATTTTCATAAAACCTTTAAAAACATATTTAATGTGATAACATCCTTGATGACAGCCCATGCTACACTACCAGTTGATAATGTATACTTCACTGGAATGAAGTGTGCAATATTTGTCAACCTGTCCACAACAACCATGATGGAATCATGCAGTCTCACTATCCTCAGTAATCCCGTGATAAAGTCCATGGAAATGACCTCCCATTTCCACTCTTGAATCGTAATCGGCTGTAGCAGTCCACTTGGATGCTTACAATATGCCTTCACCTGCTGACAATCAAAACACCTAGCCAAAAACTCTGCTACATCCTTCTTCAACTTCGACCAATAATAAAACTTCTTCACTACGGTCAATGTCTTTTGATACCCTGGGTGACCTGAATATGGTTCCGAATGAAACTCCCTCAAGATCACCTTCTTGAGATCATTGCTATCTGGCACATATATCCTGTCTCTAAACCTGACATATCCATCTGATGTAAGACAATAGTCCACATCCTATGCACCTGCACTTGTACCTGTATTTCATTTATGCTCCTTTCTTGTATTATCAACCATTAGTATTTGTTATTTGAGTCAGCTATAAACTCCATTTCACTTCATTTTTCTTCTTCCAATATCTCAAATAGTCAAAGGATTTGTTACTATCATGCTTTTTATAGCTTCCTCATTAGATCTGTAGGTTTACTTGTTTAGAATTGGACTCCATGCCCAATGGTATGTTTTTAAAACTTCACAACCAATTTCATCCTATGATCTAAATATGGCCACCAAACTCAATTGTGGAAACCTACTACTATAGTGACCATATAGTAGTTGAGTTTTACGGAGAGATCCCTCTCTGGGTTGAAGGGCTAGCTTTCAACCTAAAATAGGTTTGAGGTTACCTTAAGGTTTTTCCTGTAGCCATGGTTTTCCCTAAGACATAAAATTTTGGCACCATTGTCGGGGACGCAAAATTTCATGTCAAATCATCCCTAGGACAACGACAAAGATTATATCTCTGAGGGAAAACAAAGAGTTGGATATCAATTTTGGCTACAAGGTGTTTTCTCTGGTGACTCCATTTGAAACTTCCATGGTGACTCCATTTTTAGAAGGATTCATAGCTCAAATGATTCAATGGTTATTTTACTAGGCCAATGAAGAATTCAGACGCTGCTACTATTGTTTCAAGGTATGCAAGTTTAGATTTTACAGTTATTCCTCGTTTTCCTAATCATCTACCCAAAGATGAATATTTTCTGAGAAATGGAACAAAATTTAGTGGTTATGATTTGAGCTTGAATTTGAAACATATTGCAAATTTTCATGACTTTACTGATCTTCTTAAAGTCAAGTGTGAAGATGTATACATGATGTTATTTTATGATTCATTCCAAGGGAAGTGCAAAAATTGGATTGAATGTTTGTTTACGAAGTCCATAACATCCATAACAATATTTTGGGTTATCTTCTTGGAAACATGGATGGAGAAAAAATAATTTGTAGTAGATCATGTTTCCATTCAAGGCTTTAGAGAATGGAATTATGGGTAAACTGATGGTGAAGTGGATAAAAAAAATTATGCATTTTTTTCCTCTTATTTAAATTCATGCAAATGTAGCTCAAAAGAAAATATTCATTTCTTAGAAGAGTGTTCCAAGGAAATTCAGACAGAGCTTGTAATCTTAGAGGATCAAAATTTTTTTCCATATCAAGGTCATTCTTTTGCAAATTCTTCTCAACAACAACGAAAATACATATTGCTTCCCTTTGTTATTAAGAGTGGGGAATTTTTTTTGTTTTAGATTATGAATTTGAAAAAGAAAATGGATCTGAGAAATTCAACCATGATTATTTAGCCATTCAATAAATCGAAGGTCAACAGATAGATCATCATTTTTATGATCCCGTAGTTGACTACATGAAGGGTTTTTTTCGGTTTGAATTTTCAACCATTTTTTTCATTGTGGATACAAATTACATCATGAGTTTCCTTCACCACTATACTATCTAGTTTTGATTTTGCTGAATCATAGTAAAAAAGGCACATTATTTGAGCAGCTACTGGATAGGTTGCATTGGAATTTTTGTGTTATTTTATTGAGAAATTATTTCAATATTTTAGGATATGTTGGTGTGCAAATAAGCTCAGCACTCTAAGCATGTTTTGTAGCAACTTTCAATTTCAGTTTTCAGTGTGCAACAATGTGGTAAAATTTACAAGTTGTAGGGTTATTGGCTGGGAGCCGCCCAATGGATCAAGCCTCTGGTCTATGGGCTTCTTTCTACCATCTATGATCGACATCATCCCCGTGGAGCCAACTGTCATCACATTAACTATGCTTTTAAAAATTTTCAGAAAAATGCTGACAATATCAGTGTCAACATTTTATTTGTAATAAACAGGGAAATTGTTGTTAGTCAGATTATCATCTTATTGATGTTTTCACAATTTTTCTTCAGAACATGCGCTGAAAATGGTGTTATCAACATTTATCAGCTGCAGAAAAATGATTAACAAAAATTCGCTAACAATGGGCTTATCGACTTTTTTCTGTTAATAATTTTTCTCAAGCTGATAAATGTTGATAACCCCATTGTCAACGCATTATTCTGAAGAAAAATTGTGAAACCATCAACAAGCTGATAATCTCATTGACAACGATTTCCATGTTTATTACAAATAAATTGCTGACACTAAGGCTATCAGCATTTTAAAAACATAGTTAATGTGATAACATCCTTGATGAAAGCATGTGATACATCACTAGCTAAGAATGTAGACTTCACTGGAATGAAGTGTGCAACCTTTGTCAACCTGTCCAAAATAACCATGATGGAATCATGCTGTCTCACTGTCCTCAGAAATCCTGTGATAAATTCCATGGAAATGACCTCCAATTTCCACTCTAGAATCGTAATCTGTTGTAACAATCCACCTAGGTGCTTACACTCTGCTTTCACCCGCTGACAAGGAAAACACCTAGCCACAAACTCTGCTACATCCTTCTTCAAATTCAGCCAATAATAAAACTTCTTCACTATGGTCAATGTCTTCTGGATGCCTGGGTGACATGAATATGGTTTCGCATGAAACTCCCTCAAGATCACCTTCTTGATCTCACTGCTCTCTGGCACATATATCATGTTTCTAAATCTGAAAAATCCCTATACTATAAGACAACAGTCCACATCCTGCGCACCTGAACCTATACCTGTACCTATACCTGTACCACTACCTGTACCTTTACTTGTACTCTACTTCAACCTGTGCACAATCTCCATATATCTAACATCTTGCTGATCTGCCTATAAGATCTTGTCCTATATATCTGTTCCATAGGAGCTCATAACTGCTATATGATTTACCTATATCTGCCTGTTAAGAGAATCTGCGACCCTATTCTCCTTTCCTTTAATGTATCTGATCTCAAACCAAACTCACTAATCGTGGCCAACCATCTAGCCTACATAACATTCAAATTCGGCTGGTCAAACAAATATCTCAACCTGTTGTGATCACTCATCAATACAAACCTCCCGCCAAGAAGATAGTGCCTCCACATCTTCAATGCATGTATGATCGTTGCTAGCTCAAGATCAAACGTTAGATAGTTTTGCTTGTGCTCGTTCAGTTTCTGTGACTCATAGCACACCACCTATCCTTCTTGCATAAGGACTGCACCAAGTCCTCTTTTGCAATCATCTGTGCATACTACAAACTCTTTGTCTGGATGTGCAATCTTTAACACTGGTGCATGTGTCAACAACTTCTTGAGCTATTCAAAACTGGCCTCACACTCCCCTTTCCACTCAAAATTCTTACCTTTCGTTTGCAATGATGTAATATGATAAGAAATCTATGAGTTCCTGATGAACCTCCTGTAGTAACCTGCCAATCCCATGAAGGATCTCACATCATCTACATTTCTAGGAGCCACCCACTCCATGATGGTCCTTATCTTTTCTAAATCTATTGCTATGCCCTCCTTGGAAACAACATGTCCCAATTAGTGTACCTCAGTCTGAAAGAAACTGCACTTGCTGAGCTTAGCATACAACTAATTCTCTCTCAACAATCTCAACACTGCTGCTAAATTCTTGGCATGTTATTCTTCATTTTTTGAATATTTCAATGTATCATTAATGAACACGATAACAAACTTGTCCAAATATGGATGCAACACACTATTCATCAAGCAAATAAAGGTAGATAGAGCATTAGTTAAACCAAATGGAACTACAACAAACTCATAATGCCCATACCTGGTTTGGAAAGTTGTCTTGTATATGTCCTCCTCTTTGATGCGTACTTGATGATATCCAGATCTCATATCAATCTTTGAGAACACTGCTGCCCCCTTCAACTGATCAAACAAGTCATCAATCATTGGCAATGAGTATCTGTTCTTCATGTTCACTTTGTTCAACTACCTATAATCAATGCATAATTTGAGAGTACCATCCTTCTTCTTCACAAACAATACCAATGCACCCCAAGGTGATACACTTGGCCTAAAGTATCCCTTGTAAATCATCTCTTTTAGCTGTATCTTTAACTCTACCAACTTAGGTGTGCTCATCTTGTAAGTTGATTTTGATGCTGGAGATGCCCCTCGCACTAACTCAATAGAAAATTCCACTTCCCTGTGAGGTGGAAATTCTAAAATCTCCTCGAGAAACACATCCTGAAACTGTTGTAGAACCGGGTACTTGATCAAAACATTTGCATCCTCAACTTGCTTACCTTTGTCACTAGACATATGTATGGAAAATAACACACACCCTTTCCCGCGACTATGTTTTTCCTGCATAGTTGTCACCATCCTAGCTAATGTGGATTTCTTCTTTCCTTGTAAGAATCTGTTGTGGTAAAAACACAACACCCCCCATTATTGATGCGTCCGCTTCAAATAATGGGGACCCTTTCTATAAAATTTTTGGCTAAGCACCTTTTTGATTTCTATTTTAATTGATTACCCTACGCTTTCATTAATTTTTAGTTTTCTTTGGATTCTTGTTTTGATTGCTTTGTTAGAATCGATTTTTTATAAGCTTCCCATTGACGCTTGTTTCGCCTCATTTGGTCAACTGGTTTAAAAATGGCACTCCTTTGAAGTCTCATCATTTATCTAGCCTGGGTTAAAAATGCATAAAATGTACAATATTGCATTTTTGTAAATAAATTAGTTCAATAACGCATTCATTTTAAACATTAAACCGTAGCAAGTTTTTACTAACATTTTTCATTTTTAGTCATGCAGCGAAATTATTAATTATCGGGGTTTTAAGAAATTCACTCTAAATTTCAAATCAAATCCTAAAACTAAAAAACCCAATCATTCAAGTGGCTGTAGTTTATTTTTATTATTTTTAATTATTTTTCAAGTGGCTGTAGTTTAGATGATTTCACAACCTAATTAAAATTCATAAATCAAAATAAAAAAAATTAATCTTTAATATTAAATCTTAAATTAATTAAATTAATTATTATTTCAAAATATAATTAATTTAATTAAATTAAAATTTAATATATAAAAAATATAAAAAAAAAATGATTTTGATCGCATCGGGAGTTTTCAAGTGACATTTCGAAAAATCCCGATGGATTCAATCCTCCCGATCCCGATCATTTAATAAGTGTATATATCGCATCGGAGGTTTTCCACTTGACACAAGTATGAAAACCCCGATATTCCCTTCACTCCCCGATCCGATATACCAATTATAAAAAGTCGAAAGTTAATAAACAAAATATCATAAAACAAAATGTATTAACGGTAGATCGCATCGGGGCTTTTTAACGAGCACATCACTTAAGACTCCGATGAGCCCTCTCCACGCCGACTGCGAAAAGGGCATAAGGCATTCATTTATTTTGGGTTAATATAGTTTAATATATTTACTCATACGTATGAGTAATAGGGAATAGGTGAGTGAATAAAAATAAAGGTGGAGAATAGTTTGTATTTTGTTTTTTATATATATTAATTTAAATATTAATATTTAGATAATTAATTTTATATTAGTTAATATATGTATTATATTATATTAATTAAATTAATTAATATGTAATATATTATATTAATTAAATTAATTAATTATATGTAATATTTAATTAATTTAAATATCAGTTAGATTAATATTAATTAGTTTTTAATTAGATTAATATTGATTAGTTTTTAATTAAAAATAGATTTGTTTATAAATCATTAGTTAGTTAAATTAATAAATAGTTTAGTTTATAATTAGCAATTAAATTAGAATTAATTAGGGACTAATTTAGGATTTAATTTTTTAATTTAAATTCTCATTTTTAGCCCAGCAACAGAATTTTCAGATTTACATCAGATTTGACCCATCAACTTTGGAAGCTCATAAATTGAGTTCTACTTGGCCAAATGAGGCCCAGGACGGCTCATTGGAAAGAGAAAATCAAGGAGAACATTTTGAAGGAGGTTTCACCAACAGATTTGATCATTTATTGGGCCAAAAATCAGGCAGAAGATCAGGCTCCGAATTTTGAAAACAAAATCAATTTTCTGAGTTATTGTTTTCAATTTCATTTGTCCAAAACCTCTTCTAAGTGCAGATCCATTGGTCAATAATATCATTTACCAATCAAACCATTCCAAGCATCAATACAGAGCTTATATTTTGTTTTTAATTATTTATTTAAATAGAATTTGATTGGGTTTGATTTAATTGCCAGAAATGATATTTTGATTGCATTTTAATTTATTTTGATTTCTTTTGCAGGAAAACAGTGGGAAGAATATGGAGAAAAAGATCTCAATCAATGAGAAGGCTCCAGCAATTGAAGATCAGGAATTTTGAGCAAATAGAATTGGATTTGGCAGATTTCTCTTCACCAAACTTTCCTCTCAAGAATTCCTTCACAAACAGTATAAATAACACATTGCAAAATGGAAAAGGGGCTGCTCTCCTCTGCAATTTTAGACTCCATGAAAGCACTATTGTAATTGGAAATTAGAGTTGTAGGAGGGAGGAGTGAAAAATCTCAGATCTGGGGATTATTGAGGATTTCCCTTTGTATATTGAATTATGCATGAAGAACAAAGCTTGCACTATTGTGGCTCTAGTTTTGAAAGCAGAAGTTCAAGCAATGTAAAGGGCTGTTGGAGACCAAGGACAGAGAAATGGATGCAATAAATTTGTATTTCTAATACTATTGTTTCAAATATCAGTTTTAATTTTAAGGTGACAGGAATGTGTCATTTTATTCATGTTTGTGCACTATTGTCAATATGGGTAATTTGTCTCAATCTTGTTATTATGTATCTCTGTTTTATGGATTAATTTCTCATTTTGGAGTAACTATTTACTCTGAAATCTGTCTTATGAAACTGATTTATTGAATAATAATGTGTGTGAACTATTTCTACATATCATTATTCAATTATTGGATTTATCGATTTAATAATCAATATCATTTTGAGAACTACTTCCTGAATGTTGTTGATTTATTATTTCAGTTTTAAGGTCTCAATAGAATGTGTTTTGGTAACCATAATATCAGTTAATTGAACTACTTCATTAACTTGATATTCATTATAAACAAGACATGTTTAAATCCTAATATTTTAATTATCTTGCTCTTAGTTGGGTTAGATCTATATCTGCCTAATTAAGATAGGATTTAGATTAGTTTCTTTTGCTTGCATCATAGAATAAGCTTGCATTTAGAGTAAATTCTACATTCTTATAAGTCCTCTCCTCAAAGAGGCAAAACTTTAGTTGTGGCTTGGCTGAGCCCAAATCAGCTTAAGGGTCATTCTCTTGCCTGATCAGCAAGGAGAAGTGATCTGATGTCCCTGTCTATTGGTAGTTAAAGATACATTATAAACCAATAGCAATAGGGAGAAGGTAACTGGACCTAGATGAACAGTCAGAGCCACCACACCAAACGGAAAAGGAGCTGCTTTTAAGGTCCGGACCGGGTGGTTATCCCCCAATGTTGTGGCAGCGATTTTCGAGGCCTCAACAAAATGGCGCTAGAAGGAGGGCCTGAGATTTTTTGTCTATTGGAGTCTTTTCAAATTTAACATTTTGTTTATGGCTCCTCTTAAACTTCCAATTTGGAGTTGTATCCATGGACGTGCATCCTCCAATACTCCACCCGAAGTGGTAAGACTCTTGTCTCAGGTAAAGTTCAATGGTAAGAGAAATTCTTCTGCTTTTAATCATGTCTTTCAATTTATTCAAAATGTTTCAAATTACAATTTTCAAGGAATTGATGAAGGCATTTTATGCAGAATTTTTACTCTCACACTTGCGGCGAAAGCCAGAAACTGGTGCAAAACTCTTCCAGTTGCCTCAATCCATAGCTGGGATCAATTTGTTACAATTTTCATTTGTAAATTTGACGGCTATAATTATGAACAGGTATGTGAAGAAATTGAATATCTACGTAGGTTTGAAAATGAGTCTGTTAATGATTTTAATATTCGATTTCACTTGAATTGCTTAAGATTTAAAGACGATGATAAACCTACGGAAGAAGAATCATTAGATTGGTTTGAATATATTTGTTCTATTCCAACCATTCCCAATCCATATGAAATTAGTTCAAGTTTTGTTTCATCCCCTTCCAACATAAATGAGAATTCCAATATGGATGTGCAAATAAATGCTGATGAAGCGGTTTCACAAAGCTTGGAAAATATTTCCATTCAAATGCAAGAAGACAACAATACCAATTTTGGAGAAAAAGCCGCCTTGAAATCTGAAAGCTATTTTGAAGTAAATTCGGAAAATCAAATCGCAAATCAGCAAATACAAGCAGCAATCAAAGTAAATAAAATGCAAACTGTTGTACAAATTTCTGAATTTCTCCATAATGAGCAAATGCCAAAATCAGAGCAGCAAAGCAGCCTTCTTCAAAAAAGCATATGCACGCAAAGGAATGATCTGCAATCTGAAATTTACAATGAGCATAATGCACAAGAGCTCTCAAACAGAGACAGTTTTAAATGCATTGTTTCAGGTTCACACTTTTCCCTTTATCCTGATATTTTCAATAATGGTAATATTTTTCCTCTTGATGTTAATGATATTCTAGAAATTAAAGAGGCTGATCTAAATGAATTACCATTAAGTTTTTATCAAGATAAAGAAACAATAATTGATCATTCTTTTGCCACTGATGAACTTGAAATTCTTGTCCCTCCTTGTTTTGATATATTGGATGAGATTGAAGGGAATTCTAGAGAATCTTGTGAGGTCATTTATGATGATTACTCTGATATTGAGGATGTTGATTTCAATTTTTCTCAAGAGAATCCTCATGATAAAATTCAAATAACATCTGAGAATGAGGAACGCTTCAATTTAGAAATTATCCCAACTAAACCTCATTTTAGAGCACCAAATTATCTTCATGATTTCACCATTCAAGAAAACATTCCAATCTATGATTCATATGAGGATCAAACTCCCATTCCTATTCATAATCATAATTCGTTTTCTAATTCACAAGTTGGAATTCAAAATTTTTCAAATTCCATAATTCTGGCCATTTCTTGTGAAAATGAAATCATTTCAAAACGATCCCAAATGTGCTGTAACATTAGTTGTACAAATAGTGATTTCATTTTAGTTTTTCTTTCACAGCTATTTTGTTTAAACTTAGATTTATTTTCTGATTTTATTTTGCAAAATTTTCACACTTTTCACTGGCATATTGAACACCTTACTATCAAACACTCAATTGATGCATTGCCCGATTGGGAAATGGAAGTTTCATATTATAATCATGAGCATCAAAAGATATCAATATTCCAATTTATATCAATGCTAATGTTTCATCAAAAGCTTCTATCTTTTCAAAGGCAATGTCAACAAGAGAATGTATTTTTGCAATCTGGCCAGCAATTCAATTCAATTAATAAATTGCCATTTTATTTGAAAGGCTTCCATCCATTTTTCATTGACTCATTTGAAAATTGTTTGGAAATTTTTCCTTCAAGTAAAATTGACAATGATTTAACATTTGTACATAACACTAACAATTTTTTTCAGGCCTTTGAATTTAAAAGCTCATCTTCACAATCTGGCCTGTTATCTCTTCCTTTGAACATTTCTCAATCCTTAATAGAAATCCATCCAGATTTTTATGATCCAATTGGTAGTCAATTGGAAAGGAAATTTCAGGAGAGAGAGATTTTAATTAAGTTCCTAACAATAACTGTACATTCTGATTTCATATTTATTTTCCTTAGTTTAGTCAAATCTGTATTTTTATTACTAACATTTGAACTGTACATAAACGCGGGAATAAAAATGAGAAAATGGCTACACTGGAAATATGACTATACCTAGTCATTTTCATGTATATGGTTAGAATAGGAGTAGAATTAATCTAGTTAGTTTGCTTTATATAGTTAATTTATTTTCAACAGCTCTGTAGATTAAAAATAAAACAAAGCAATCAGCCATTCTCATGTATGTTCACTGAAACATTTTCTCCTTATCAGAAAGTTTTAATTCTTGCTTGCCTTTTAAAATTTCTTGCAGCAATACCTTAACTCTGCTTATTTTGAATAATGTCTTGATTAAATTCAATTAAAAGTTGCACTTGGTATCGATTACCTCAAAGCCACTTTTCTTCATTTTGAGATTTCCTTCTAAGATTTTCTTTTGGGATTTATATGGTAAGGATTTGAGGATTAAAGAGCTTCATGACCCCATTATCTCATGAAATGTATGACTGTCTATGATAAGCTTAATTCTATATTCATCATTATCAGTCAGTTCAACCTTTCACGGTAATCATATGAAGTTCATATTATATTCCTCGGAATTTGCCAAAAGCTGATCTTAAGGATGCCCATTTTGCCAAGTGCACACATTTAAATCTGTTTTGACATTTTTCCACAATTAGTGGCTTAATCTCATTCTAATCTTTAGTTTATTATCTGATGCTGTAAAAAGCATCATCTTTATTTACTGAAGGCATCATTGAACAGTCACTATAAAAATACAGATTTTTTTTCTCAAGATTAATTCGGAATGAGCAGAGGTAATAAATTGTTACTTCACTTCGAAAGTGAAGCATAGTTTCATATTTATTTCTGGTAAATTTTATATTCCATGAACATGAATGATTGATTTCATTTAGGCTGATTGCGCACTTAGATTTAAAATAAATAATGAGATGATTTTAATCAAAGGAAGAATTTGAAGATTATCAGGTAAAATTTACAAACAAATTCCTTCCAGGTACGCATTTACAATTTTGTTCTCATCTCTTATTAGTTTCTCTTTTCCTTAGTTTATTTTTTATTTGTGTTCTGTTTTATTTGCAGGTTTTTATTTCTTTTCAAAACTTGAAGTAAGCAGCGAACTCATTTCAAATTTGCAAACAGGTTCAGGGAAATTTAATTCTGATATATTAGAATTCAAACATTTTTGTAGCTTTGCTTTCATTCATTAGAAAACCCAATTGAAATTTCAAGAAATATCATAAGACCATTCGCATCATAAGATTTCATCGGAAGCAGTTTTTTAGTATTTCTTTTGATAAAAAATTGTTCATCAAAGACCTCCGATGTATTATCTTACTCATATGCCATATTGCATTTTACATATCGGAGTCTTCCAAGTGAAGTATACTTCCATGAACATGAATCGCCGATAATCGATTTTTACCGATATTGCGATAAACACATAATTTTGGACCCGATATGAAATTCAAATCAAATTCATAAAAATATCGCGTCCGTTCAATCGCAATAATGGTAGGAGTATAACTTTAAAGGAGGCCGATGTTTCGGATCCGATATGTTATCAAATTTTCATCATAAAATTATCGGGTCCACTCTTCATCACATATCGGCATATTGAGAACTGTTATATCGTGCGCATAACATTGCCAATCGCGATCGTTGATTAGCCACGTCATTCATCGCATATCGGCATCGCAACAATCATATTATGTTACATCGGGTGCTTAAGATTGTCGATCGCCGATTAGTCATGTCATTCATCGCATCGCCGATATCGCAATCGCTTCCTTGCAATTTTATTTATGGCCGATATCTCGGATCCGATATGTTATTAAAATCCCATCATAAAAAATTATCGGGTCCGCTCTTCATCGCATATCGGCATCGCAAAAAATATATATTATGTTACATTGGGTAACCAAAATTTGCCGATTTCCGATTAGCTACGACTTCCATCGCATCGCCGATATTTCAATCATTTCATCACATTCTTACGCTCACATCACTTCTCTGAATCTACAATGTGTATTTTGCAATATGGGAAGCACGATGCAATTTATTCTCTGATCCCCGATATAATATTTCTTTAATGATGCGATCGCTTCATTTCATTGCACATGTTCTTATCGACAATTTGCCATTGCAATCTCCGATGCAATAGCTTCCAATGCATGCCTTTGAGCTATTAACATTTAATCGATATATGGCATAGCAATAAAGGTGAAGTTCTGCAGATTAAATTTGAAGCATGGTGAAGAAACATGTTATGTGAATCATCCGATACGGCAATGTGTTATTTTAAAAGCAAGCTTGGGTAACCACTATGGTAAGAAAGCAGTTAATGACCAATTTGCAGCATATCCAAATTATTTCAATTTCTCATACATTTTAGTTTAAATATATAATTCCATAATTAAAAATGGAATTCAAGACCTCTCTTTCTTCATATTTAAATTTTATTATCGTAGATTTGGTCTTGATTCTGAACTATTTATAAAATCATGGAATTTATATGAAACTTGTGATATTTTGAGAAACAGTCATTGCTGCAAATTCTCATTCTCATTTTTGATGCATTTGCTTTAATTTCAACTCCCTTGAACACTAAGCATTCTATTTTTACATTTTACTGCTTGCTTTAGTTTAAATAAAATAAATAATGATTTTGGGTTATAGGATTTTGGTTAGTGGGATTTCTTCATGTTTTTAATGATAATTAAAATAAGGAGTCAGCTAATTTGGAGAAATTGATACCTTTCAGGTAAGATCAAAAGCAATTATCCAATGGTAAGATTCATATGCCCATTTTCATTAATTTCCATTTCATCATTCTAGTTTCATTTTTGTTTTTAAATTATGCTGATACAAAACTTTGTTTTGCAGCTCTCCATTTAAAAGCTTTCAATCCTCTACCAGATCATATTTTCGAAAGTCCATACTCTTCTGCTGGCTTTATTTCAAGAAGCAGCGATAATCTTCATCGAAACAGCTACACCAGGAAGTTTCTGAACCTTTAATCTGTTTCTTTAAGCATTCCTTTTTAGAAAATGATTAAGATGATGCTTGGGAACAAGAAGACTCATATCAAACGGAAATTATTCATTGTGGCTGAATTTTATGATCACTGTTATCTAAAAGCCTAAAGCATTCACAACTCTGCAAGGTATGTTTTCTAAAATCTCAACATAAGAAGGAATGATTACATTCCTATTTTCTTTTTCTTCATATTGTTGGAGGCATTGGTACAAACATTCTTGTTTGAGTTTATCTTGCGATACTTGGATTTTCTTTTCCATTTTTAGAGATTTCTTGGTTTTGATTTTTGCTCGCTGATTTCTTTTCCCATTTTAGCATAAGAATTATTTTTCTTTGGTTTTCAGTTTTGATTTTGGTGACTTTGTCATTATTTATATGGAAGGCCTATTGGTTACCTAACAATGGTCAGCATACATGGAGAAAAATTGTTAATAGTCACCTATTAGCTTTTTCTTAAATCTCTTACTAAAGTTTGATTTTCTTATTATAAAAGTAGACATACTTAAGGAAGAGATTACCAATCAAGAGAAGTTGGCAAAGTATCATAAAATTTGGAAAATTTCTTTTTCATCAAGTTGTAATCATTTTGAGATTTCAAAATTTTATTAAGATCTTTCAGAATTCTATTATCAGTCAAGAAAAGTTATTTTTAACCAAGTAAGGACACTTTACAGCAAAGCACCTTTAACTCTGAAATTGTCATTCTTAACTCTTAAGGAGTCAATGATTCTCCCTGTCCCAAAGAGTCTTATTTTTCTAGAGAATAATCCAGAAATATATTTAAACTTAAAAGATAAGAGGTCTCATCGTGAGCTTGCTTACCATGATCATAGGGAAAAAATAGGCTGACATTACCACCACTGCTAAACAAACCAGGGTAATGGCTTATGATTGCAAACAATTATAAGACGAGGGGTCTCATCACGAGCCAGCTTGTTCAGTCCAATTTTAACCAGTGAATGGCATTGTCAACTATCTGGCTACCATACTAGGACAATGGCTTTTAAGATTTAATAAAAAATAAAAATAAAAAATAAAAAGTAATACATATATAAATGGATTTATCTCTAGGTCAATAATTCTTGAAAAGATGGGATTCTGAATCATTGATGATTAAAAGGTAACCCTGTCGAAACTATGGATGTTTGCTGGCAACAGTGGCTCTACCTGTGACGAATGAGTATACCTTAAAAGCTAAGCTGTAAAGTTACCCCTGCTTTATCCCTTCAGCTAATTAATGACTGATATAGAGTTTTGAAATATTTTAATTTATGAGGAATTTTAAGAAAAATTACAGTTAGATGATTCTGGTTTTTATTCAGACTAATGAACCTATGTCAAACATTTCAAGCATAATTCTCTCTTCTTTAAATTATTTTACTTTAATTTTTGGAAAATCTTATTCATGTCAAAAAAGAGATAACTGGTTCTTCTCCCGTGTGTCGCCAATTGTTGTGGTAAAAACACAACACCCCCTATTATTGATGCGTCCGCTTCGAATAATGGGGTCCCTTTCTATAAAATTTTTGGCTAAGCACCTTTTTGATTTTTATTTTAATTGATTACCCTACGCTTTCATTAATTTTTAGTTTTCTTTGGATTCTTGTTTTGATTGCTTTGTTAGAATCAATTTTTTATAAGCTTCCCATTGACGCTTGTTTCGCCTCATTTGGTCAACTGGTTTAAAAATGGCACTCCTTTGAAGTCTCATCATTTATCTAGCCTGGGTTAAAAATGCATAAAATGTACAATATTGCATTTTTGTAAATAAATTAGTTCAATAACGCATTCATTTTAAACATTAAACCGTAGCAAGTTTTTACTAACATTTTTCATTTTTAGTCATGCAGCGAAATTATTAATTATCAGGGTTTTAAGAAATTCACTCTAAATTTCAAATCAAATCCTAAAACTAAAAAACCCAATCATTCAAGTGGCTGTAGTTTATTTTTATTATTTTTAATTATTTTTCAAGTGGCTGTAGTTTAGATGATTTCACAACCTAATTAAAATTCATAAATCAAAATAAAAAAAATTAATCTTTAATATTAAATCTTAAATTAATTAAATTAATTATTATTTCAAAATATAATTAATTTAATTAAATTAAAATTTAATATATAAAAAATATAAAAAAAAAATGATTTTGATCGCATCGGGAGTTTTCAAGTGACATTTCGAAAAATCCCGATGGATTCAATCCTCCCGATCCCGATCATTTAATAAGTGTATATATCGCATCGGAGGTTTTCCACTTGACACAAGTATGAAAACCCCGATATTCCCTTCACTCCTCGATCCGATATGCCAATTATAAAAAGTCGAAAGTTAATAAACAAAATATCATAAAACAAAATGTATTAACGGTAGATTGCATCGGGGCTTTTAACGAGCACATCACTTAAGACTCCGATGAGCCCTCTCCACGCCGACTGCGAAAAGGGCATAAGGCATTCATTTATTTTGGGTTAATATAGTTTAATATATTTACTCATACGTATGAGTAATAGGGAATAGGTGAGTGAATAAAAATAAAGGTGGAGAATAGTTTGTATTTTGTTTTTTATATATATTAATTTAAATATTAATATTTAGATAATTAATTTTATATTAGTTAATATATGTATTATATTATATTAATTAAATTAATTAATATGTAATATATTATATTAATTAAATTAATTAATTATATGTAATATTTAATTAATTTAAATATCAGTTAGATTAATATTAATTAGTTTTTAATTAAAAATGGATTTGTTTATAAATCATTAGTTAGTTAAATTAATAAATAGTTTAGTTTATAATTAGCAATTAAATTAGAATTAATTAGGGACTAATTTAGGATTTAATTTTTTAATTTAAATTCTCATTTTTAGCCCAGCAACAGAATTTCCAGATTTACATCAGATTTGACCCATCAACTTTGGAAGCTCATAAATTGAGTTCTACTTGGCCAAATGAGGCCCAGGACGGCTCATTGGAAAGAGAAAATCAAGGAGAACATTTTGAAGGAGGTTTCACCAACAGATTTGATCATTTATTGGGCCAAAAATCAGGCAGAAGATCAGGCTCCGAATTTTGAAAACAAAATCAATTTTCTGAGTTATTGTTTTCAATTTCATTTGTCCAAAACCTCTTCTAAGTGCAGATCCATTGGTCAATAATATCATTTACCAATCAAACCATTCCAAGCATCAATACAGAGCTTATATTTTGTTTTTAATTATTTATTTAAATAGAATTTGATTGGGTTTGATTTAATTGCCAGAAATGATATTTTGATTGCATTTTAATTTATTTTGATTTCTTTTGCAGGAAAACAGTGGGAAGAATATGGAGAAAAAGATCTCAATCAATGAGAAGGCTCCAGCAATTGAAGATCAGGAATTTTGAGCAAATAGAATTGGATTTGGCAGATTTCTCTTCACCAAACTTTCCTCTCAAGAATTCCTTCACAAACAGTATAAATAACAGATTGCAAAATGGAATAGGGGCTGCTCTCCTCTGCAATTTTAGACTCCATGAAAGCACTATTGTAATTGGAATTTAGAGTTGTAGGAGGGAGGAGTGAAAAATCTCAGATCTGGGGATTATTGAGGATTTTCCCTTTGTATATTGAATTATGCATGAAGAACAAAGCTTGCACTATTGTGGCTCTAGTTTTGAAAGCAGAAGTTCAAGCAATGTAAAGGGCTGTTGGAGACCAAGGACAGAGAAATGGATGCAATAATTTTGTATTTCTAATACTATTGTTTCAAATATCAGTTTTAATTTTAAGGTGACAGGAATGTGTCATTTTATTCATGTTTGTGCACTATTGTCAATATGGGTAATTTGTCTCAATCTTGTTATTATGTATCTCTGTTTTATGGATTAATTTCTCATTTTGAGTAACTATTTACTCTGAAATCTGTCTTATGAAACTGATTTATTGAATAATAATGTGTGTGAACTATTTCTACATATCATTATTCAATTATTGGATTTATCGATTTAATAATCAATATCATTTTGAGAACTACTTCCTGAATGTTGTTGATTTATTATTTCAGTTTTAAGGTCTCAATAGAATGTGTTTTGGTAACCATAATATCAGTTAATTGAACTACTTCATTAACTTGATATTCATTATAAACAAGACATGTTTAAATCCTAATATTTTAATTATCTTGCTCTTAGTTGGGTTAGATCTATATCTGCCTAATTAAGATAGGATTTAGATTAGTTTCTTTTGCTTGCATCATAGAATAAGCTTGCATTTAGAGTAAATTCTACATTCTTTTAAGTCCTCTCCTCAAAGAGGCAAAACTTTAGTTGTGGCTTGGCTGAGCCCAAATCAACTTAAGGGTCATTCTCTTGCCTGATCAGCAAGGAGAAGTGATCTGATGTCCCTGTCTATTGGTAATTAAAGATACATTATAAACCAATAGCAATAGGGAGAAGGTAACTGGACCTAGATGAACAGTCGGAGCCACCACACCAAATGGAAAAGGAGCTGCTTTTAAGGTCCGGACCGGGTGGTTATCCCCCAATGTTGTTGCAGCGATTTTCGAGGCCTCAACAAAATGGCGCTAGAAGGAGGGCCTGAGATTTTTTGTCTATTGGAGTCTTTTCAAATTTAACATTTTGTTTATGGCTCCTCTTAAACTTCCAATTTGGAGTTGTATCCATGGACGTGCATCCTCCAATACTCCACCCGAAGTGGTAAGACTCTTGTCTCAGGTAAAGTTCAATGGTAAGAGAAATTCTTCTGCTTTTAATCATGTCTTTCAATTTATTCAAAATGTTTCAAATTACAATTTTCAAGGAATTGATGAAGGCATTTTATGCAGAATTTTTACTCTCACACTTGCGGCGAAAGCCGAAACTGGTGCAAAACTCTTCCAGTTGCCTCAATCCATAGCTGGGATCAATTTGTTACAATTTTCATTTGTAAATTTGACGGCTATAATTATGAACAGGTATGTGAAGAAATTGAATATCTACGTAGGTTTGAAAATGAGTCTGTTAATGATTTTAATATTCGATTTCTCTTGAATTGCTTAAGATTTAAAGACGATGATAAACCTACGGAAGAAGAATCATTAGATTGGTTTGAATATATTTGTTCTATTCCAACCATTCCCAATCCATATGAAATTAGTTCAAGTTTTGTTTCATCCCCTTCCAACATAAATGAGAATTCCAATATGGATGTGCAAATAAATGCTGATGAAGCGGTTTCACAAAGCTTGGAAAATATTTCCATTCAAATGCAAGAAGACAACAATACCAATTTTGGAGAAAAAGCCGCCTTGAAATCTGAAAGCTATTTTGAAGTAAATTCGGAAAATCAAATCGCAAATCAGCAAATACAAGCAGCAATCAAAGTAAATAAAATGCAAACTGCTGTACAAATTTCTGAATTTCTCCATGATGAGCAAATGCCAAAATCAGAGCAGCAAAGCAGCCTTCTTCAAAAAAGCATATGCACGCAAAGGAATGATCTGCAATCTGAAATTTACAATGAGCATAATGCACAAGAGCTCTCAAACAGAGACAATTTTAAATGCATTGTTTCAGGTTCACACTTTTCCCTTTATCCTGATATTTTCAATAATGGTAATATTTTTCCTCTTGATGTTAATGATATTCTAGAAATTAAAGAGGCTGATCTAAATGAATTACCATTAAGTTTTTATCAAGATAAAGAAACAATAATTGATCATTCTTTTGCCACTGATGAACTTGAAATTCTTGTCCCTCCTTGCTTTGATATATTGGATGAGATTGAAGGGAATTCTAGAGAATCTTGTGAGGTCATTTATGATGATTACTCTGATATTGAGGATGTTGATTTCAATTTTTCTCAAGAGAATCCTCATGATAAAATTCAAATAACATCTGAGAATGAGAAACGCTTCAATTTAGAAATTATCCCAACTAAACCTCATTTTAGAGCACCAAATTATCTTCATGATTTCACCATTCAAGAAAACATTCCAATCTATGATTCATATGAGGATCAAACTCCCATTCCTATTCATAATCATAATTCGTTTTCTAATTCACAAGTTGGAATTCAAAATTTTTCAAATTCCATAATTCTGGCCATTTCTTGTGAAAATGAAATCATTTCAAAACGATCCCAAATGTGCTGTAACATTAGTTGTACAAATAGTGATTTCATTTTAGTTTTTCTTTCACAGCTATTTTGTTTAAACTTAGATTTATTTTCTGATTTTATTTTGCAAAATTTTCACACTTTTCACTGGCATATTGAACACCTTACTATCAAACACTCAATTGATGCATTGCCCGATTGGGAAATTGAAGTTTCATATTATAATCATGAGCATCAAAAGATATCAATATTCCAATTTATATCAATGCTAATGTTTCATCAAAAGCTTCTATCTTTTCAAAGGCAATGTCAACAAGAGAATGTATTTTTGCAATCTGGCCAGCAATTCAATTCAATTAATAAATTGCCATTTTATTTGAAAGGCTTCCATCCATTTTTCATTGACTCATTTGAAAATTGTTTGGAAATTTTTCCTTCAAGTAAAATTGACAATGATTTAACATTTGTACATAACACTAACAATTTTTTTCAGGCCTTTGAATTTAAAAGCTCATCTTCACAATCTGGCCTGTTATCTCTTCCTTTGAACATTTCTCAATCCTTAATAGAAATCCATCCAGATTTTTATGATCCAATTGGTAGTCAATTGGAAAGGAAATTTCAGGAGAGAGAGACTTTAATTAAGTTCCTAACAATATCTGTACATTCTGATTTCATATTTATTTTCCTTAGTTTAGTCAAATCTGTATTTTTATTACTAACATTTGAACTGTACATAAACGCGGGAATAAAAATGAGAAAATGGCTACACTGGAAATATGACTATACCTAGTCATTTTCATGTATATGGTTAGAATAGGAGTAGAATTAATCTAGTTAGTTTGCTTTATATAGTTAATTTGTTTTCAACAGCTCTGTAGATTAAAAATAAAACAAAGCAATCAGCCATTCTCATGTATGTTCACTGAAACATTTTCTCCTTATCAGAAAGTTTTAATTCTTGCTTGCCTTTTAAAATTTCTTGCAGCAATACCTTAACTCTGCTTATTTTGAATAATGTCTTGATTAAATTCAATTAAAAGTTGCACTTGGTATCGATTACCTCAAAGCCACTTTTCTTCATTTTGAGATTTCCTTCTAAGATTTTCTTTTGGGATTTATATGGTAAGGATTTGAGGATTAAAGAGCTTCATGACCCCATTATCTCATGAAATGTATGACTGTCTATGATAAGCTTAATTCTATATTCCATCATTATCAGTCAGTTCAACCTTTCACGGTAATGATATGAAGTTCATATTATATTCCTCGGAATTTGCCAAAAGCTGATCTTAAGGATGCCCATTTTGCCAAGTGCACACATTTAAATCTGTTTTGACATTTTTCCACAATTAGTGGCTTAATCTCATTCTAATCTTTAGTTTATTATCTGATGCTGTAAAAAGCATCATCTTTATTTACTGAAGGCATTATTGAACAGTCACTATAAAAATACAGATTTTTTTTCTCAAGATTAATTCGGAATGAGCAGAGGTAATAAATTGTTACTTCACTTCGAAAGTGAAGCATAGTTTCATATTTATTTCTGGTAAATTTTATATTCCATGAACATGAATGATTGATTTCATTTAGGCTGATTGCGCACTTAGATTTAAAATAAATAATGAGATGATTTTAATCAAAGGAAGAATTTGAAGATTATCAGGTAAAATTTACAAACAAATTCCTTCCAGGTACGCATTTACAATTTTGTTCTCATCTCTTATTAGTTTCTCTTTTCCTTAGTTTATTTTTTATTTGTGTTCTGTTTTATTTGCAGGTTTTTATTTCTTTTCAAAACTTGAAGTAAGCAGCGAACTCATTTCAAATTTGCAAACAGGTTCAGGGAAATTTAATTCTGATATATTAGAATTCAAGCATTTTTGTAGCTTTGCTTTCATTCATTAGAAAACCCAATTGAAATTTCAAGAAATATCATAAGACCATTCGCATCATAAGATTTCATCGGAAGCAGTTTTTTAGTATTTCTTTTGATAAAAAATTGTTCATCAAAGACCTCCGATGTATTATCTTACTCATATGCCATATTGCATTTTACATATCGGAGTCTTCCAAATGAAGTATACTTCCATGAACATGAATCGCCGATAATCGATTTTTACCGATATTGCGATAAACACATAATTTCGGACCCGATATGAAATTCAAATCAAATTCATAAAAATATCGCGTCCGTTCAATCGCAATAATGGTAGGAGTATAACTTTAAAGGAGGCCGATGTTTCGGATCCGATATGTTATCAAATTTTCATCATAAAATTATCGGGTCCACTCTTCATCACATATCGGCATATTGAGAACTGTTATATCGTGCGCATAACATTGCCAATCGCGATCGTTGATTAGCCACGTCATTCATCGCATATCGGCATCGCAACAATCATATTATGTTACATCGGGTGCTTAAGATTGTCGATCGCCGATTAGTCATGTCATTCATCGCATCGCCGATATCGCAATCGCTTCCTTGCAATTTTATTTATGGCCGATATCTCGGATCCGATATGTTATTAAAATCCCATCATAAAAAATTATCGGGTCCGCTCTTCATCGCATATCGGCATCGCAAAAAAATATATTATGTTACATTGGGTAACCAAAATTTGCCGATTTCCGATTAGCTACGACTTCCATCGCATCGCCGATATTTCAATCATTTCATCACATTCTTACGCTCACATCACTTCTCTGAATCTACAATGTGTATTTTGCAATATGGGAAGCACGATGCAATTTATTCTCTGATCCCCGATATAATATTTCTTTAATGATGCGATCGCTTCATTTCATTGCACATGTTCTTATCGGCAATTTGCCATTGCAATCTCCGATGCAATAGCTTCCAATGCATGCCTTTGAGCTATTAACATTTAATCGATATATGGGATAGCAATAAAGGTGAAGTTCTGCAGATTAAATTTGAAGCATGGTGAAGAAACATGTTATGTGAATCATCCGATACGGCAATGTGTTATTTTAAAAGCAAGCTTGGGTAACCACTATGGTAAGAAAGCAGTTAATGACCAATTTGCAGCATATCCAAATTATTTCAATTTCTCATACATTTTAGTTTAAATATATAATTCCATAATTAAAAATGGAATTCAAGACCTCTCTTTCTTCATATTTAAATTTTATTATCGTAGATTTGGTCTTAATTCTAAACTATTTATAAAATCATGGAATTTATATGAAACTTGTGATATTTTGAGAAACAGTCATTGCTGCAAATTCTCATTCTCATTTTTGATGCATTTGCTTTAATTTCAACTCCCTTGAACACTAAGCATTCTATTTTTACATTTTACTGCTTGCTTTAGTTTAAATAAAATAAATAATGATTTTGGGTTATAGGATTTTGGTTAGTGGGATTTCTTCATGTTTTTAATGATAATTAAAATAAGGAGTCAGCTAGTTTGGAGAAATTGATACCTTTCAGGTAAGATCAAAAGCAATTATCCAATGGTAAGATTCATATGCCCATTTTCATTAATTTCCATTTCATCATTCTAGTTTCATTTTTGTTTTTAAATTATGCTGATACAAAACTTTGTTTTGCAGCTCTCCATTTAAAAGCTTTCAATCCTCTACCAGATCATATTTTCGAAAGTCCATACTCTTCTGCTGGCTTTATTTCAAGAAGCAGCGATAATCTTCATCGAAATAGCTACACCAGGAAGTTTCTGAACCTTTAATCTGTTTCTTTAAGCATTCCTTTTTAGAAAATGATTAAGATGATGCTTGGGAACAAGAAGACTCATATCAAACAGAAATTATTCATTGTGGCTGAATTTTATGATCACTGTTATCTAAAAGCCTAAAGCATTCACAACTCTGCAAGGTATGTTTTCTAAAATCTCAACATAAGAAGGAATGATTACATTCCTATTTTCTTTTTCTTCATATTGTTGGAGGCATTGGTACAAACATTCTTGTTTGAGTTTATCTTGCGATACTTGGATTTTCTTTTCCATTTTTAGAGATTTCTTGGTTTTGATTTTTGCTCGCTGATTTCTTTTCCCATTTTAGCATAAGAATTATTTTTCTTTGGTTTTCAGTTTTGATTTTGGTGACTTTGCCATTATTTATATGGAAGGCCTATTGGTTACCTAACAATGGTCAGCATACATGGAGAAAAATTGTTAATAGTCACCTATTAGCTTTTTCTTAAATCTCTTAGTAAAGTTTGATTTTCTTATTATAAAAGTAGACATACTTAAGGAAGAGATTACCAATCAAGAGAAGTTGGCAAAGTATCATAAAATCTGAAAAATTTCTTTTTCATCAAGTTGTAATCATTTTGAGATTTCAAAATTTTATTAAGATCTTTCAGAATTCTATTATCAGTCAAGAAAAGTTATTTTTAACCAAGTAAGGACACTTTACAGCAAAGCACCTTTAACTCTGAAATTGTCATTCTTAACTCTTAAGGAGTCAATGATTCTCCCTGTCCCAAAGAGTCTTATTTTTCTAGAGAATAATCCAGAAATATATTTAAACTTAAAAGATAAGAGGTCTCATCGTGAGCCTGCTTACCATGATCATAGGGAAAAAATAGGCTGACATTACCACCACTGCTAAACAAACCAGGGTAATGGCTTATGATTGCAAACAATTATAAGACGAGGGGTCTCATCACGAGCCAACTTGTTCAGTCCAATTTTAACCAGTGAATGGCATTGTCAACTATCTGGCTACCATACTAGGACAATGGCTTTTAAGATTTAATAAAAAATAAAAATAAAAAATAAAAAGTAATAAAAAATAAAAAGTAATACATATATAAATGGATTTATCTCTAGGTCAATAATTCTTGAAAAGATGGGATTCTGAATCATTGATGATTAAAAGGTAACCCTGTCGAAACTATGGATGTTTGCTGGCAACAGTGGCTCTACCTGTGACGAATGAGTATACCTTAAAAGCTAAGCTGTAAAGTTACCCCTGCTTTATCCCTTCAGCTAATTAATGACTGATATAGAGTTTTGAAATATTTTAATTTATGAGGAATTTTAAGAAAAATTACAGTTAGATGATTCTGGTTTTTATTCAGACTAATGAACCTATGTCAAGCATTTCAAGCATAATTCTCTCTTCTTTAAATTATTTTACTTTAATTTTTGGAAAATCTTATTCATGTCAAAAAAGGAGATAACTGGTTCTTCTCCCGTGTGTCGCCAATTGTTGTGGTAAAAACACAACACCCCCCATTATTGATGCGTCCACTTCGAATAATGGGGACCCTTTCTATAAAATTTTTGGCTAAGCACCTTTTTGATTTTTATTTTAATTGATTACCCTACGCTTTCATTAATTTTTAGTTTTCTTTGGATTCTTGTTTTGATTGCTTTGTTAGAATCAATTTTTTATAAGCTTCCCATTGACGCTTGTTTCGCCTCATTTGGTCAACTGGTTTAAAAATGGCACTCCTTTGAAGTCTCATCATTTATCTAGCCTGGGTTAAAAATGCATAAAATGTACAATATTGCATTTTTGTAAATAAATTAGTTCAATAACGCATTCATTTTAAACATTAAACCGTAGCAAGTTTTTACTAACATTTTTCATTTTTAGTCATGCAGCGAAATTATTAATTATCGGGGTTTTAAGAAATTCACTCTAAATTTCAAATCAAATCCTAAAACTAAAAAACCCAATCATTCAAGTGGCTGTAGTTTATTTTTATTATTTTTAATTATTTTTCAAGTGGCTGTAGTTTAGATGATTTCACAACCTAATTAAAATTCATAAACCAAAATAAAAAAAATTAATCTTTAATATTAAATCTTAAATTAATTAAATTAATTATTATTTCAAAATATAATTAATTTAATTAAATTAAAATTTAATATATAAAAAATATAAAAAAAAAATGATTTTGATCGCATCGGGAGTTTTCAAGTGACATTTCGAAAAATCCCGATGGATTCAATCCTCCCGATCCCGATCATTTAATAAGTGTATATATCGCATCGGAGGTTTTCCACTTGACACAAGTATGAAAACCCCGATATTCCCTTCACTCCCCGATCCGATATGCCAATTATAAAAAGTCGAAAGTTAATAAACAAAATATCATAAAACAAAATGTATTAACGGTAGATCGCATCGGGGCTTTTTAACGAGCACATCACTTAAGACTCCGATGAGCCCTCTCCACGCCGACTGCGAAAAGGGCATAAGGCATTCATTTATTTTGGGTTAATATAGTTTAATATATTTACTCATACGTATGAGTAATAGGGAATAGGTGAGTGAATAAAAATAAAGGTAGAGAATAGTTTGTATTTTGTTTTTTTTTATATATATTAATTTAAATATTAATATTTAGATAATTAATTTTATATTAGTTAATATATGTATTATATTATATTAATTAAATTAATTAATATGTAATATATTATATTAATTAAATTAATTAATTATATGTAATATTTAATTAATTTAAATATCAGTTAGAATAATATTAACTAGTTTTTAATTAGATTAATATTGATTAGTTTTTAATTAAAAATAGATTTGTTTATAAATCATTAGTTAGTTAAATTAATAAATAGTTTAGTTTATAATTAGCAATTAAATTAGAATTAATTAGGGACTAATTTAGGATTTAATTTTTTAATTTAAATTCTCATTTTTAGCCCAGCAACAGAATTTTCAGATTTACATCAGATTTGACCCATCAACTTTGGAAGCTCATAAATTGAGTTCTACTTGGCCAAATGAGGCCCAGGACGGCTCATTGGAAAGAGAAAATCAAGGAGAACATTTTGAAGGAGGTTTCACCAACAGATTTGATCATTTATTGGGCCAAAAATCAGGCAGAAAATCAGGCTCCGAATTTTGAAAACAAAATCAATTTTCTGAGTTATTGTTTTCAATTTCATTTGTCCAAAACCTCTTCTAAGTGCAGATCCATTGGTCAATAATATCATTTACCAATCAAACCATTCCAAGCATCAATACAGAGCTTATATTTTGTTTTTAATTATTTATTTAAATAGAATTTGATTGGGTTTGATTTAATTGCCAGAAATGATATTTTGATTGCATTTTAATTTATTTTGATTTCTTTTGCAGGAAAACAGTGGGAAGAATATGGAGAAAAAGATCTCAATCAATGAGAAGGCTCCAGCAATTGAAGATCAGGAATTTTGAGCAAATAGAATTGAATTTGGCAGATTTCTCTTCACCAAACTTTCCTCTCAAGAATTCCTTCACAAACAGTATAAATAACAGATTGCAAAATGGAAAAGGGGCTGCTCTCCTCTGCAATTTTAGACTCCATGAAAGCACTATTGTAATTGGAAATTAGAGTTGTAGGAGGGAGGAGTGAAAAATCTCAGATCTGGGGATTATTGAGGATTTCCCTTTGTATATTGAATTATGCATGAAGAACAAAGCTTGCACTATTGTGGCTCTAGTTTTGAAAGCAGAAGTTCAAGCAATGTAAAGGGCTGTTGGAGACCAAGGACAGAGAAATGGATGCAATAAATTTGTATTTCTAATACTATTGTTTCAAATATCAGTTTTAATTTTAAGGTGACAGGAATGTGTCATTTTATTCATGTTTGTGCACTATTGTCAATATGGGTAATTTGTCTCAATCTTGTTATTATGTATCTCTGTTTTATGGATTAATTTCTCATTTTGGAGTAACTATTTACTCTGAAATCTGTCTTATGAAACTGATTTATTGAATAATAATGTGTGTGAACTATTTCTACATATCATTATTCAATTATTGGATTTATCGATTTAATAATCAATATCATTTTGAGAACTACTTCCTGAATGTTGTTGATTTATTATTTCAGTTTTAAGGTCTCAATAGAATGTGTTTTGGTAACCATAATATCAGTTAATTGAACTACTTCATTAACTTGATATTCATTATAAACAAGACATGTTTAAATCCTAATATTTTAATTATCTTGCTCTTAGTTGGGTTAGATCTATATCTGCTTAATTAAGATAGGATTTAGATTAGTTTCTTTTGCTTGCATCATAGAATAAGCTTGCATTTAGAGTAAATTCTACATTCTTTTAAGTCCTCTCCTCAAAGAGGCAAAACTTTAGTTGTGGCTTGGCTGAGCCCAAATCAGCTTAAGGGTCATTCTCTTGCCTGATCAGCAAGGAGAAGTGATCTGATGTCCCTGTCTATTGGTAGTTAAAGATACATTATAAACCAATAGCAATAGGGAGAAGGTAACTGGACCTAGATGAACAGTCGGAGCCACCACACCAAACGGAAAAGGAGCTGCTTTTAAGGTCCGGACCAGGTGGTTATCCCCCAATGTTGTGGCAGCGATTTTCGAGGCCTCAACAGAATCTTGGTTCCCCATTGTCATCCAAGCACTCAATGGATTTGTCTTAACAATCCACCTTGGTCCTATGAAGGTACAACCAATCCATGCCCAACAACATAGTGTATGATCCCAACAATAATACATTCAAATGTGTTGCGATAGGCATACCATTCCAATCAAATGCACAAACTCTTACGCAATGGTGAACTCACTTTGTACTTGTAGCCAACTTCACTAACCAAGAATTTGCATGCACTTCTTTATTCAAACCACACTTATCCACTAGGTAAGGAGTAACATAACTATAATTAGATCTAGGGTCAATCAAAATAGAAACAACTTAATCACAAAACTTACCATCCATCTCAATGATAAATGCCTGATGGTATGCCTGTCTGTTGTCTAGTGCTGCATAGATATGAGGAAAGCTCTCACCAACATCCCCAACAGTCTGCCCCTGATGTGCACTATATATCTAAGGCCTATCACCCTGGTTCTGTGGACAATCTCTCTTAAGGTGTTCCTTACCACATTTCCAACACTCCAAAGGTCCAATACCATCACCTCTATGTTGTTGCTATGATCCATGTCCCTGTCTAGCTGCATTTAACATCTTTTGTGGGGCCACATTTTCTTCCTCTTCTGCATTTTGAGGCCTTGTTCTTTTCGACTGCCATTTACCTTTACCTTTATCTTTCGCTTTCCATCCTTGCTAAGATTCATTCTTACACTTTGACTCTTCATATCAATGCTTCAATTTCCCAATAACTTCTTCAAGTGACCGAGGCTCATCATACTCAATCTGATCTCTAAATGCTAATGGAAAACCATGAACAAATTGCTAAACTTTATTCTTCTCATATTTAAGATACGGTACATACCTCAATAGCTCCAGGAACTTAGTCGTGTACTCTTCATCTGTCATTGATCCCATCTTTAGCTCATATAATTATTTGGCCTTACTATCACAGTACCTTTTTGATAATTACTTCTTCCTAAAAATCCTCTTGAACTCATGCCAAGTCAAGTCATCTGTCATGATGTCTTTGACCCACTTCACATCTTCCCACCATATATCTGCTTTACCTCTCAGGCTAAAGATAGCTACTCTAGCCTTCATATTATATGTTTAGTTATGTAACTCAAAGAACTTATTCATCCCAAGTATCCAAGCTTCTGCATCTTCTGGTTTCTTCACATATCCATCAAAAGTAGCTGGCTTTTATTTCTTAAATTCATCTAGAAAGTGTACCCTATCACTCCTCTTGTAAGGATGATAACGACGATGATCCTGATTCCTATCAGAAACAAAACTAGAATAATAATTGTGTCTATCACCTCTCCTATCGGGAGTGTCCAACAACATACCATCTCTAACTATGTCATCTCTATCTGACCTGTGACCACCATGAGACCTACTGCCTTGTGCCCCATTTGTTCTTTCCTTCTGTCCATGGTTGATCCAAAGTGGCCTTTATCGCTGCAATTCTGACAAAATCTGAGGGAGTATTGTGTTAACCTCTGCCTGTTTCTCTTGTTCCTGCATGATTTTGTCATTTTACTCCTTACAACTCCTTATCTCTTCCTTCAAGCTTCTCAATGTGTCTGCTAAATCATTAGAGTGCCCAAAACCATGCTGCTCATCTGATTCATAGGGAGAATCTTTGTATTCTACCATCTTTCTAGTCATTTTTATCTCTTTCCTACAAGGCATACTATGTCAGCTAAACCAAATCATAATAAACCAACGTACCTTAGCATAATTCAGGGAGGATATCTCATCTACAAGATCATCAAATCAGTGTAATACATGTGTAACATAATCATAATAGCATGTAGACATATAATACATAAACATATAACCATGTAACCATTAGTCTAGTTAGAGTCCAGACATCGATGCATAATCATATCAACTACACATACCATGACTTGATGCATGAAAACAACAACCATACTAATGTACACCGACAATATGCAAGCATAAAAAAAATGTAACTAATCATACACTCATGTCAACACACTTCACAACAATAACATCCTCTTTCACATGGCAACATCACTACAACCATGACCAACAACATGCATATGAAGCAAACATATAAACCAAAAGGATGATTAACACATGTGCAACCAACATGAATGCATGACCATCACACATCACCCATCCAGTCCAAGGGGTGAACCATGCTCTGATACCACTCTGTAACACCCTCCTCTCACATCTAACCCAGTAACTGACCAACCAGGGTAAACATTTGATGAGAGGCTACTGTGATGGGATTCAACCTCCTATGTGACCTTAAGGAAGTGGAATAGATAGAAACACAACATACAAACCTTCCACATTAGCATGAGGACTCCTAGGAACCATCCCAACCTTTCCGGCAACCAACCCTTGGATCCCATTGAGTTTTAAGACTAATTGACTCTGAGAATCCCCCATGCTATGGGCATGCTAGCATCTAGAAGGCTCTGGATGCTCCCACAACATGGCATACCAGAGTCTAGGGGATATTTTTCTCAGTGCCATTCTAGCGTCCCTGGGATTTGAGCCACTTTTTCAAGCCCAAAGCCCATGTCACTACCCAAAACTAAATGACACCTTTAGAACAAAAAGATAACAAGGGAATGACGCTACAAATGTAATTATTTGAACAAGCCTTTGACTGGAGCCCTACTAGCCATGACAGGAATTTCATCAAACATGTCACACATATGTATCTATAGGTGTAAACAATAGATTTAAGAATAAGGGTCTCATACAATTTGAGAATATCTAAGAAGCATTGCTCCCTTATATCATAAGCTGCATTATGACGTATTAGGTCATAGATACATTGTTCATTTATTTACAAAACAAAACATGAGGAAATCCATATATCATCACTATAATAATACATGCTTATAACCAACATAATAAAAACAAAAATATCAAGGATACATCAGCCATAAAATTCACATATAAACCAATACATTTATACATAAGATATCAAGGAGAGAACCTCTTATTAATGAATTCAAAATCCAACTCGGGATGGAACTGCCACGTTCCACCCGACCATAGAATGGCTGAGTCAAATCTCTCTTCAACCAGTCACCCCTGTGCCATATTCCAAGCCTGAATGTGGGACTCAAACCAAAAGAACCAACCAAGGCATCCTGAGGCTAAACCACCTCACCCTCATAAACAGAAAACCAGGCTTTATGGCAATCTGTTTTGGATCACTAGGCCAATACGATAAACATGATTTACCATGATATCCACTAGATCACTAGGAAAAACAAGCATGGATGCCACCAGATTTCTCAACCTACATGTGAGGAATTTTCCTATCTCCTAGTCTCTCAAGCTTTACCGCAATCCACACCGAATCACTAGGTCCTAAACTGAGACCCACTCTCCAGGATTTATTGCATATCCCATCCCAGGATTACTAGCTCTGATGGAGAGCACCCACCTCTAGGCTTTACCATATATCCCACCATTCACCGCTTGAGGATTCCTAGGCCCACCGAGGCAACAAAATATCCAGATTTACCGCTACCCAAATTTTGGTTCAAGGGTCACTAGGCCATGTGTTCTATCATTTGGAGATCCACCTCACTCAGTGTCAAACCCATCTGGAAATCCAGCTCAACCAAAACATGAGAACCCCATCACACCATGCCTATTAGAAAATGACAAGGTTAGGCTGAAAAAACTATCACACCTGGAAAAACCCATTCCATAACAACAAAATAACCACATGCAATACCATGCATTCCAAACCTAGCAAGGAAAACACACATGAAAATTGATATCTGCAAAGAATCCTACTGTAGCTCCTTGATCTTGCTCTTCCTTGCTTTCTCCTACCTTCCTTTTTGCCTACTCTTCCTTTCTTGATCCAATGCCAAAGTGCTCTAAGAAAAGTCTATGTCCAAGGGTTAGAGAGAGAGATAATAATGAGAAAGCTCCAAAACTAAATTGACAAAAGGTACCAACTGATCCTCAGAAGCCTTTTTATCATTTAGGCCTCTAATTTCTTAATTTTCCATTATTTTCCTCCTCACATGCAACTTGTGACCTTTCACCTTCCTTTTCTCCTAATTTCCATTATTTTCATAAATAAATGTGCAAAAAATACCATTTTTCCTTTCCAAAGCCTTAACCATTACCTTTGCCAATTTCCTTAGCCATAATAAACCAAATGAACACCCACACTAGGACGTCTTGCCAAACATTCAACTTGGAATAAGTGTCCCATAAATTGTGGTTATTATTTTTTCCTTTATTAACTTTTATTACATGGAATTTTTACCAGGGTTGTTGCAAACAATGCCACAGAAGAACAACAAAAGAAAAGCATGCACAAATAGAGACACCAAGATTTGGTCAGAGACCAAGGAAAAACTTGAAATTCAATTCTTCTTCTTCTATTAGATATTCATCAATTTTTTAATTGAGATACAAATTACATCCATAGTGAGATACATCATTACAACATGCCTCCTAGGGCCAATCCAAGTCAGTTCACAACTTCGATTGTGAACTGACTTCCAATAATAAAATAAGTCCAAGAAATCTTCTTCCATATCACGGTTACAAGAAACAATGTCATCATCAAGCATTGCCACATTTTTTGGGCTATATCAAGTCACTGCCATACATACCAGGTCATTATGTAGCAAGATCAGTGTTACATCATAGATTATTATAGAATATTTACTACCATCGTGAGATCATGTCATCATGTATCCATAACAACAAGAGTATTGTCACATGCCACCATCAAAGGTCAAAATGACACAATGCATCATCTATGTAACAACCATACAAAGGTTATTGTTGTATCACAATAGATCCAAGATATATAGTTCGTTGTCTGATTCTCATATAGATCGAAGTCTCACTATCAATATTTATATAATCAAGACACTCATAGCATATATCTAGAATAAGGTTACTATCACTATTATATATATTATCATCATGAATAACATCACAATCTATATCATATAACCATACATCATAGCTATAGAAAAATTTCATCCAACCATTCATTGTTGTAGTCTTCATGCAAGTATCATAGTGAGCATATGTTATAACCAAATGGTACCATTGTGTGAGCCATCATATAGTATAGTGATTTAGAGAAAGCATTGTAACATAGGGTGATACAGCATTTGCCTTACAATACATACTAAAAAGCGTCCATGCACCAAAATGCCACTATATAAAATTCAAGCGCGATGCCACTGTGACGAATAATCCTTAATGAAATATTAGATAGTCTAAGCCCTCAACTACTATGACATAGAGTGCCACATATCTAATGCACACCTTTGTTTGATGGACTTGAACTATACCCACCCTTAATCTTCATATGCTACAATGCAAGTATATTGAAACCTCAAAGAAAAAAATTTCCAAGACACTAATTAAAAATAAATGAACTAAATCCTTAAGCATGACTATACTGAAAGTCTAGCCAATCCTATCAAAAGCCTGGTAATATAATTATATTAACATAGCTATGCTAATACTACCTTATAATATGAATATATTAGAATAACTATGTTAATATTAAACCTAATTAATCTAATGATATACAGTGATATTAAATAATATTTTTTATATTCCCATTGTTAATCTTGCTAATAACGCCCAATTTTTGGATGTTTTCTTGGATGTAGTATAATTGTTTTGGACAAGATTTTGGATGTAATTATGTCTAAAAGACCCTATAACAAGAAATTATAAAAGTTTCCTCTCAAGGGGGTCACTCCATTTTGTTTTTGATGCAAAAGAGCTTTTAGATTGCTCAGAATGGTTTGTAGCTTGACAAAATATAAAAAACACTCTAAGACATGGCAATGGAGAGGAGAGGACCAAGTGGATTCAAGAAGATTCTCTTTCCAAGGAAATGAAATCTCAAGGATAACCTTATAATTCTCATATAGGTTAAGTGGAGAAAGCATAATTTTAATGTAGTGAATAGGCAATAATACTTTTATAATCTCTTTGAGAGATCCGTTGAAAGAGAAACAAAGGGTGGATATTGATTAAGTTGATAAAAATGAAATTATTATAATAATTATCGACATCAAACATTTCCCTAGTAGTGTGAAAAGAAAAGAAAAGAAAAGAAAATAAACATGACTCCTTTATTAAGGGTCAAGGATTTTGTTATGAAACTAGCTCAGAAAAAGATAGAAAAGATAGATCAACGCCTTAGAAATAAGCCTCTTCGAGGGGGCAACCTCATTTACATTACAAAAATGAACAATTCTTGGATGATTCAAATGACAAAACCTCCTTTCTATATATAGGAGTCTATGGGGTCACAATATAACCAAGCCAACCTAACAATAATAATATAAAGGCACAAAAATAACAATAGAGGGATTCTATGGGGCACAATAATAACAATATGGGGACAATAGGGGCACAATAATAACAATATGGGGACAATAGGGGCACAATAATAACAATAAGGGATACAACGACAATAGTAATGGGGGGATCACTAATATTATAGGGACCTAATAGATTTAACGAGCATAAAGTTGAGAGATATGCACAATGTGAACCTATCTATGATTGAGTTAATACAAGCTGTTGAATGGAGCCAAGGAAATGGTATGCATAACATCAATCCATGGATAACCTTAGTTGAGTATTGAGATGATTTGGTGATGATTTCAAGTTCTAGGTTGATGGTAATTGTTTTGAAATCAAGGGGAGTGTTTTTTTTGTCATGTAGAATCCGTATAAAATTTATAGTCACATGGACTTAAATCTTGTTGAGCTTGTGCAAGAGCAAACTATGCATGACAATGAAAGATGAATCAAGCTTAATGGTTGTTAATTTAATGAAATTATTATTGATGGTCACTTAAACATTAGTGGGGTCCTTCATCCCCTCCTATGTTTTATAGAGTTGGGACATAAGGATCAAATGAAAATGTGGGATCCTTGTTAAGTTGGTAAAGGGAGAAACTTAAAGAGAGATACCATGGTTCAATCTTTTTGGTTAGGGTAAGGTCATAAGACATCAAGGAGATTTCCATTGCAATCAATCCAAGTTTTCTTGTGATGGATTAGGGTTTGTGATCAATAAAAGAGGACAAGCCACAATAAAAATCAACTTGACAAGAGAAAGTGGTTGTAGTGGGCTAAGAAGATGATAAAATTGGTTAAATGGGGAAAAAGATGAATGTTTCTCTAATGGAGGAACATTAGGGGTATACTTTATAGTATCTATAACTTGCAAAATCTTGAACAAGGAGAGGAAATGCATTGGCATGCATGATGTTTTTGTTGAGCATTATAGGAGAAATAAGAGACTAAGGCTTATTGCATGAGGTTCACTCAAGAAACAATGTGTTTTTTCTACACCTATAAAATCCTCTATAATAAATTGAGTATTAAAAATTGTATTTACATAATCTTATGAATGGAAATATAATGATTATATTCTTTACACTCAATTGTGATTCATTTTCTCGATATCAACAAAGGAACTCCAAAAACATTACAACATTTTTCATTACCTACTAACCTTAGGAGGATAACTAGGTATTGAAACTTATTCATGCTCATTTCAGGATGACTTTCACCCTTGTCAAATCCTTTTTTATTGTTGTCTTTAGAGCTCTCCCTTGGGAGGGTTATCTAGGTTTCATTCCTAATTAATGGATTACACCCTTGGTAGTATTTCGAGGCACTACTTACCTTGAGAATAATCATTCAAATTAGATTGAAGGCTTCTAGGGATTAAGTTATCATCTTGACATGTGTACAATTACATGACCTTGATAGCGATTACCCAATGATTTTCCTCTAGGTAGGTTGTATCACAAGGATTTGACAACAAGACAATTGTTCTAGCTAATCCACTCTCTAGAGCTAGGTGCCAATTTTGTAGAAAACTTTGGGTTTAAGAACATTTGCACGTATACAATTTTGAATTTCTTTAAGGATACTATTAGAGAAAATGAGTGTTTTCATGATTCTTCCTATGTTAGTAAGATGCATACATTAGAGAAATCAAATTTCAATGAAGAAATCGTAGCAAGGTATCATGATAATTAACATTCATGCCATTTATTCATGGATTTTAATACTACAAAGAATCATGTTGAGTGAGGGAGGGCATCATCTAATTCTAGGTATATTGTGATAATTTTTGCTCTTCTAATGTATAAAGTCTCATTATTACATAGATTATCCATAAACACAATCTAATGTTTTCCCAATTTATCTTTTTTACCGTCAACACTATCAATGTAGATATAAAATTTCCATAAGATAAATAACATATCACAAAAATTATAATACATCAGTCAACAATACTAATTTTAAAAGAAAATCCTTCTCAAAGGCCTAGCTTAACATGAAGCATGCCAATCTGTAAATCCACTACCCATTTTGACATTTAGTTTTCCATATTTTTTTCTCACATAGTATGAATGAAAAAGATATGTTGCAAATGAATGATGATATCTCTTTCTTTATAAATATTTTAATGAAGGTCTAAATTCTATTTGGAAACATTTTTTTTTATCCACACCACTTGAAGAGATTATATGACCAATTCAATTGCAAAAACCATTTAAAGTATACCACCCTCACCTTTGCAAAATTATATGATTCCCATATACAAACACATTTAAGAGTCTATCAATGTGCTTCTTAAATATAAATCACACCTCCTACACCACATCTTTCCAGGTTGCCCATCAAAAAATCCAAAAAAATATATTTATCTACATCCAGATGTCAAATAAGCCTTCCTTTCTTTTCTTTTGAAGATCATTTCCTTATTACATGTGGATGAAATTTTGAGGAGTTATAAAGGGGATTGATGAATGCCTTAGAATTTTCCACATTCCTCACTATCCAAATCATATACAATATATTGGAAGCAAGCGAGCAATGCATATTGAAGCATTTGGATCCTAGGGAAATGACTCCGTACCTTCCTCTATATAGGCTCACTCCCACATGTCAATCTCCTCATTATATACCAAAATTCTGGAGAAAAATGACATTTGATAAAAATATGTTGTACAATTTCTTCACTCTTTCTTGAAAGGTAACAAATTTGAGGGCATTTCCAACATATTTTTAGGAGATTGTCCAAAGTAAGTACCTTGTTTTCCAATAAGAGCCACAAGAACATCTTAGATTTATGAGGATATTGAAGCTTCTATATTGATATCCACCAACAATCCAAGTTATCATCCCAATGAATCATGATCTTGCTGTCACATTTTGGCCATGTATGATCCATCTAATTTGCATAATAAGGAATTTGAAGAATCCTTCAAACTGATAAAAAATAGAAATTGTCCATTATACCACCAAATTTAAATTTAACCCCAAGACCTCAATTAATTTACATCTATAGTTCCATGAGGTGTCAGACCCTTGGTGCAACTATTTGCCAATGTAACGACACCTACATGAAGAAACTATAAGGGCCATTAGAGAAACTTTTAGGTCTAAAATGGGATTCCTAAAGAGAATTATAAATTCATTGTTACAATAATAAAATAAGACTTAAATTTTTTCAGAGGGAAAGAAAGAAACCACTCTTTTTATTGTATTTTGGAGTTATATCCATATAGGTTTACTCAAATTTCAAGTGTAGACACTTGCTAGATTAAAAATATTCATGCAACAAGTGTCTACACTTGAAATTTGAATATACCTATAAGGAGATAAATAAAAAATATGATAAAAATAATAGTTGCTTTCTTTCCCCTTTGAAACTATTTACCATTATGGTTGACACCATCATCTTAAATCATATTGGCTCTTTTAAAATTGATGTTGATATAACATTTTTTGAGACCCATTTTTCTCTAATGTCCATTGGAAACTTATAATTATTCTTGCCTCTGATTCATGAGTATGTGTCCACCTTGATATTTGTGCCATTTCTAACTAGAACAAAACAAATCAATTGATCATAGAAAAGGACTTAACAATAGCTTTACACATAATCTATTTGTCATTATGATGTTTGAAAGGAATCCTTATCCATTCTTATACATTGAGTAGCTGAATGTACTTCCTCACCATAAAGGCAAAGGCTATACACCAAGTAGGGTTTTCACTCTACTCGAGGCATTTCAAGTTGGATTATTAGATTAGGTTGCACTGTTTCATCCAACTACCCAATTTAAAATGACTTGGGAAAAGTCATTAGAGGAAATTTCAGTCTAGAAGTGCCCATGAAATTTTCACGTAATTTCTATGTCATAATATGTAAGGAAATCAAAATCCTATAAATTTAAAAAGAGGTACATGTAAATATTTTGGAGGGAAAAGAAGAAAAACTGTTTTTTTTTTAATTGTATTTTTTGCTTATCTCCTTATATGTTTACTCAAATTTCAAGTGTAGACACTTGTTGGATGCAGAATTAAATTCCACATCCAACGAGTACCCATTATGCATACTTTTGAGAAGACCCACATTGATAAAAATTGAAGACACATTAAAAATGCATGTTCAATACACTTTTTTTAATGTATCTTCAATTTTTATCAATGTGGGTCTTCTCAAAAGTATGCATAATGGGTACTCGTTGGATGTGGAATTTAATTCCGCATCCAATGAGTGTCTACACTTGAAATTTGAGTAAACCTATAAGGAGATAAGCCAAAAATACAAATAAAAAAATAGTTTTCTTCTTTTCACTCCAAAATTCATAACTCTTATTTTATTATTTTTCCTTAGGAGGCCACTTTTAGCCTGAAATATCCTCTAATGGCAATCTCTTCCTACCATGTAACCTTCTCCCACCATAAGATCTTACCACAACCCATGAGACCAAATCATCTTCCATCCACTTTTCACTACAGGGGCTTAGAAACATAATAAAGGTTTTTGGGACCCTAACAACCCATTAATTGGGGTTTTTCTAGAACATATCAATTGACTAAGGTGATGATTTCCACCTAAAGAAATGCACTTGGTGCAGTACACAATAATTTTCCTTTCTACTCAATGGTAGAGCCATAACTAGTTTTTCTTAAGTGACCATTGATTTTGGTCTCATAACCCAAGTAAAACTATTATAGAAGTAAGCCTAATGAAAAGGGAGAATGGATATAATAATTAATGATGGGTTCCTATCAATCCATGAAAATTAATTGTATATTTCTAAACAACCACATTCATAATGTGGTAGCCCCAAATAACTTTAGTACCTTGTATATATCCTTTATATCCCCCATTGATACGTCCTTGAAACCTAGACATCATTGAAAAATGACAGATGATAATGAATAGATCCCTACCCACCTACATTCCATTTCATGTTGTTAAGATGCTAAGACTCTTGATTGTATAATCAAGAGGAAAATAAGAGGGGATAATGCACAACCTTGTTTCAATCCCCTAGTCAGCTTGAATTGAGAGGTATGATTGATCCATTCTTCAAATTAGTGAAAAATATTGATTTGAAACATTCAACTACCCACTTAATAGATGGCAGCTTGATTCCCTCATGAATCATAAGTAAACTAAGATATAACAAGTTGGATTGATTTTATTTGTTATATAAATCAATCTTGACTACAAACACATATGTTTTGTATTTTTATAATGTAAAATTTATTGTGAGAATGCTATTTCCTTATGATCTATCTTCTATATAAATTTGAAATCGATTACTTGATATTTCTTAAACGATATTGCCTTCAACCATAATTTTATTATCTTTATCTTGGATATGATTTTATAAATGAAATCACATCATTTGTTCATATGCATCAAAGAAGGAGGGGTTATCTATTTTTGAAATGTTTGCAATAATCTTGAGTTGTATATCTTGAGTATATTCTATGTTCTTTTAGAATATTTAATAATGACCAATAGGAATTGCTTGAAAACATCACAAAATCCTCAATAAAATTCCATATTTCATCTGTATGGTCCTAATGCCTTATCCTTTTAGAAATGTCTCATCTTGAGGAGGAAACAAATGAATTATCATTTTGGTCATTATTAATCACTCTATAAAAATAATAGAAAATGACAAGGGGTTCACCTAGAATGGATTTCAATGACTCTCATAAATGGACCCAAGTTGAATTTGTAATATCAAAATATTCTTAAATATGGAACACAACTCCCCTAATTGTAAATGAGGGACTAGATTGGTATTGTATGATTTACTTATCTAAGCACTCCAATTAAAGAGCTTGATATTCTCATTACCCTCCTTCAACCATATAACCCAAGTATTTCAATACCAATTTAATTCTTCCCACAATGATAATTCATTATTTTCCTCCTCCAAATGAGGAATTTCATTCTTTGTATTCCTTGAAAAATCCTTGTCCCTACTCTCAATCAATAACTCATATTTGACTTCCTTTGGCATTGTTCTCATTTTCCTCAAATTCTCCTAAAATAGTATGTAACATATTCCCATTGTGCAAAAATATTTTTCTAATTGACCATTAAATATATTCTTATATTCTTCATAATTAAGCCATTGGTGGTTGAATTTTTAAAGAGATTATGGTTTATGGTCTCCCATAACTATCTAAAATTTGTAGGAAGGTGATTATAAGGTCCTCTTGATCCCAATTGCACCTTGTGACATCATTATTTTTTTTATAAGTCATTAGACATAAATATAATCTAAAATTTTAAATAGAGCACCCTCCCTAACCCTTATGTTCCTCCAAGTTGAAGCATATTCCTATGGTTCTATGTTTCAAACACAAAAATAAATAAGTTTTTGAAGAAAGGAATCAACACGATTGTCATTTGATCCCAAGCCCCCCATACTTCTCCTTGCATCAACATTGGGTTCATGTCTCTTTCATAAATCATGTTTTCTAGAGATAAGATCTTGTCATCTAGGAGTGAGGCCCAATATTCTTTCCATAGTAGGTTAGAAACATATACCAATGATTTTTTTTTATTAATATAATTACTCTATATATGCATTGATTTCAAAAACACAATTACAAACTTTATGGTTATGGATGGATTCCATCGAAAATCTAATCCTCATGTTCTGTCTCAAGAATTAATTGCTAGAAACTACCACCATGGAAATCGATTTGTATAAAGCATATTTTTCCATCTCCTCTCTTCATGTTACCTCTCAAAGGATTATTACATCCAATTTGTGCTTCTATAATGATATTCTTATGATCATTTATTGAGGGCCAACCCCTCATATTAAGTGAGAGAATAACCATCTTTATTTTTCATTTAGTCTCCACCAACTCCAAGGTCCCCCTAACTAGGGTGGTGTCATCATGCTTGAATATCCACATATGCTTGTTTTCTAGCAATTTTCATATTGGAATTCCTTCCAAGAATTGTTTCATCGGTGTTTCCAACAATTATATTTGCTACAAATTTTAATTCTAGATGTCTTTTTAGATATTATGGTAGATAACATATTTAAGTATATCATTGCCACAATACCAAGAAGAGCATGATATGCACAACCATGACAAGTTTGGAAAGAAGGGGAATGACCCAACCCTAATTCTATTGCACATGGTCACAAGAGATAAATGGCATCCTTTCATTAACTTGGGCCAAGTAAGAGATGAAGGTTCTATATTGCCAAATGTGAGTAATCAATTTCCGTCATCCTTGTTTATGCTTATTGTTAATAACTCAAACATAGAGGAGATCGAGAATGCTCTTCGAAGCAACGTCTAAAAAATGTTTTCAAAATTGATTATGAGAGCAAGTGCAATGGTGATCTATCACCATTTTAAGAGATTTTGATTTTGACATTGTGTATGTATGATATAACCCTCTTATATTAAAGAGTTAATGTAAAGCTTTTGTTGCATGTACAAGTCCTTTACGTTGATGATTTTCCATGACTTTGATTAAAATAAGTAAACTATTCCTACTTGCTTCGTCATTGATTTGAATACATAAGAAACCCTGATGTATAATAGATCAAGCAAGAGTCTATTAGTTTCCTTGAAATTTACAAATAAGTGAAAATTCCTAATTTACTATTTTACCAAAGTATTAAATTATTATTATATATAATTGTTATTAAAATGTTAAATCTAAATCAATCCTAAAGTGATCTTACATATTCCTACCTTATTTCTTTTCATCAACTCTCCTCTCCTCACATGTCTTCTTCGATCATCAATTTTTTCACACACAAATCTATGTAATTTAAGTGTACACATATGAGCAATTTCATCCATATTTTTACCATTTGGCATGTATTCATTCAATTCATGCAAGGCTCAATGGAGCATAAAACTATAATTATTTTATTTAGTTAATTTAAGAGAAAAGGAAGGGATACGATTACGATTACCTCATTATCTTGGAAATACTATATCATGTTGTACTCTAATCCATGTCTAAGTTAGACGTCCCCTCCATCAACTGAGGATTTCAAACCCAATATAGAAGAGGCAATTATTTTAAAAACCTTAGTCATTCAAAATACCAGAGGAGATTATAATCACACTACATCCGCTTGTAGCAGATTAACCAGGTTGACATTATTTATCCCACCCACTCAAGCTTTCGTTGCCTTAAGTTTTGATGGTGCAACAAAAGGAAACCCAGGTAAAGCAGGTTTGAGAGGAATATCTATAGATGCTAACTGAGACCCACTACATGTTTATGCTTATTCCTATGGTTTGGCCACAGATAATATGGTGAAACTCATGTCTCTTGAGCAAGGTATTAAAATTGTTACGGAGAAAGGTTATAGATTGATACAAATCTAGGGAGACTCCTTGGTAGCCATAATATATATTAGGAAACTACTTCTTGGCCATCCACTGGATAGAATTATTTATAGTTGGCACCTAAAAGAGATGGTCACGAATATAAGTGGCCTATTAATAAATTCCGACTATATAATTCCCATACATACAAAGAGGGAAGGGAATAAGGTGGAAAATCAAATGGCGAACTGGGGAAGCCAACAGAACCACGAGTACATTAATGAGTCTTGGACAAAGTTAGAGCAAAGAAGTGATTTCCAAGGGGTCAGTAAAATAGTGGAGCAAGATAAGTTAAACACCAAAGCCTATATCTTTGATGGGGGTGTTTTCCCAACATTCCCTTTCTGTGGAGGAGCATAATCGGTTCTAGTTATGAACTACACAATCTAGTGATGCAAACATCGAACAAGTGTGTTGCATGCGAGCTATGGAAACGAGCATAGTTTTGGCGGTCCTCGAGGTTAGAAATTGATCCCAATATGCCTCCCGAATGTTTTGCATGTGGCACAACCTTGGGGTTGTGCGCAGGTTCATCTATCATGGCCATGGGAGATTAAATGCCCTCAACCTTAGATTAGGGATTTCGTATGTCCCAGGATCTCAAATGAGATCATTCCTACTGTTAGCCTAGATATGGATAACCTCTTCAGCGACAGATTGGTTCCCTGGTTCGATCATTCTGACAGGGGATTTATGCTCATTTATGAGCTCATCATGTGGTACTGTCTTGGTTTTGTTAAACTATGGATCTGCTAAGACACTTGGATAGGGTTGTGCATGTTTCATGGATTATTCTCCTTTTACCATATCGAGTTCTCCATATGCATAGTGTCTTATATAAGGTCTCAAGAGCTAGCAGCGTGGTAGAATTGTGTCTATCTGGTCAATATAGGAGAGCTCCTCTATCGGCCACAAGATTCGCTCTCCCAGGTTAAGTGGATAAGCCACATCACTGATATAATGTCTCAAGGTACGTCATGGATCCTAGGTAAAGATTACCAATGCGATGGGGTGGTGCACCAGATGCATCCTCCTCAAGGCACATAAGAATTTTTAGGTGGGAATCGATAGCTTATTTTTTCGATGCTACCCCCCAAACTCAGGAAAGAAATACTCAATTTGGAAGCAAAGGAATTCAATTACCAGAAGTATTACTTATATTCAGAGATATCTGGAAGTACTGTGAAATGGGTACCAAACCCCGATAAATTCAGAAGAAGAAGAATTCATTTTTTACACTCCATCACTCATCATCGTCAAATGGAGACACTGCTCAACATGGTGATATGGGACAAGAAGGTGGACAACTACAAGCTCTTTGTAGGCTAGGAGGAGATAAAACACATAGTACGAGATATCAAATCCAACCTTGGTTATATTGTTGTCAGGCTTACCTGTGTGGAACACTTTATAGTTTCTAATTAAAACACTGACTCTAATCGCCATAATGAAAAGGAAGCAGTCATCAATGTTGTGCCTCTCAATCTTATTCTAGCAAACTACGAATAACTCTTAAGCTTCAACCTCTCCTACTTCGCGAGTCATCATTTTCGACTAGATTGGTCTTCTCACAAACTGGCAGTGATCATGTAGAATGGAATTTGCAGTCTACAATGTTTAAATTTCAGTTTACACTTCTATATAGCCTTTATTTGATCTACAGTTCCAACTTATTGCTAGTTGTTATGTATTTAGTTGTAGTTGCTAGTTATATACACAATCTTCCTATGGATAAGTTGTATGTCAAGTCTATGCAACAATTTAGTCAAATGTGTCCTTTCTCAAAATGTTATTTCCAAGTGGTCACCTTAAGTCAACTATGTTCAACTTTTGACCACTGGTTTTGACTTATATGGCCTTAGTATGATGTAATCCTTAAGATCCGGAGGAAGGTGGGGACCACCTGCCATGTCACAATCCCGCCAACATTGTTTTTCAAGCGAGTGATGAAAAGTTAAAATGGTAATTTCCTCCCCCCCACTTTCGTCCACCTGTCACTTGCCCCCACCCAATCGTCTTCCACTACGTGTTCCCCTGAGACATCATCTGACGTCATGAGACTATTGCCCCCCTCCACCTATAAAAAAACCCTTCCCACTTTAGATTTTTTGAATTTGTTTTGTTTTCCTATGCAACTCCTCCTGTCGTTTGACTAATCTACAACGCCGTTCACTCACCAATCTGATCCAGAACTCCCCTCCAACGTCCCTTTCAGCTATCGCCCGATCAATCAGGTAACTTATCAGTCTCCCCCACTTGTAACTTGTTTCAATATTTTTTAAAAATGAAGAAAGAAGCTCCCAATACCCCCAAAGCCTGGGAAGTCAAACCCTCCTCTAATGTTGAGACACTAATGGATGCAGATGCACAAATTACGGACCCTCCTTTTGATTACCATATGTCGGACCTCAAGTTCGACCTTTATGACCACCATGTCATAGGAGAAGACCCGTTCTGAGTAGTTGACTTAGGTTTATACTATCAAATTGCACCCTCTGTGTTTTATTTCCCTGAGTTTATTTCTTGGTTAAATGTTGCATACATTGAAGAAAATAATTGTTTTGTCTCTTTCACTGGAGTCAAAATCCTAGAGGTGACTCTAGAATTGATCCGAAAAGATATAATTTACCAAGGCTCCCCTAAACACAATAATTCACAGAAAACACTCTGGTCTACAATTATACTACCATCTCAGCTACTAAGCAATAGTCCTTTCTACAAATGGTCGTAACCCCTGGCTTGTAGTCATTGCCCAGTGCTGATAATTTCCCAATAACTATCTTTTCAAAGTCCGTGCAACCTATTATGTCTATAATTTCTCATCTTTTTAGGGATGATAATGCCAATATGGCAAATAAAGCCTCCCTAGGATTTCTAAGGGAGATGATGCAACCAAACCACCTATTTGACATACCTTCTTACTTGGACGAGTCCATAAATTTCCATTTGCGCCATTTTCGTACCACCCCCTACTTCAGATATTATTCCCTACTATTTTATTTGTTTGTTTACACCCATCTAGATGAATTTGAGTGTCTGGGACTTAGTCCGATGGCTCTAAACAAGGAGAGGAAGTATGCTTTTGACTAGGATGTTGCTGTTAGGAGGAGACTAGTCAATGATGGCTATTCCAAATTCATATCTTCCTACATGGACATTGCTTATAAAATTATTCACAATTTTTCCCTTCCAAGAATCCTCCCTCAATAAAAAGTGATCCCTCAACTCAACAAGGACACTAAGGTGGGAGACTGGTATCTATTTGAGGATTACATAGAGATTAGGGTTAATGGGTGTGAGATTCCTCCTTACGGCTTGCTTGTGTTCATGTCAATGAGGATATTCACCTGGAATTCATGAGACAAAGTCTCAAAGTGGACCAAGTCCATTTTTTTCCTGCTAAGAAGGGGTGCATGTCCAAGTTGGGTAAGCCTATAGGTCCTTTCATTGTTAACTCTAGACAAGCCTTCCTGGCAGTTGAGGGATTATTGAAACAAATGAATTTTGACATGGAAGATGTTTGGCATTATGATACTCATGGTGTCATTTCAAAGCAAATGGAAAGCATAAAGGCTTCAACTTCTGATCATGAATGTAGGCCTGAGATTGAATGGAAGGCTAACCTTGATTTATGTCAATCGAAAATTTTAAGGATGGAAATTTATCTTAAAGTTTAGAAACCTTGGCAAATATCACTAATCCATAATATGCAATCACTAAAATGTTTGGTGATCATTTTAAAAAATTATTCAAAATTCTAATAATATTATATAGTCTCTATATAATTTTTTGGCGATTTTTAAGGTAAACTTTTTTATATTATAAAATTTTGGCCAACCATTTTAAAAAAAATGGAAATTAGTGAATCTTTTTTTTGGGAAAGAGTATGAAAAATTAACCCGCCTTCGAATATTAGTCCCTAAATTTCATGGTCCATTAACACATAGATGGGGATCGAGACTCCAACAACAGAGGACAAGGCGCAAAAAAGGACCGTTGATGAAACACAGAATGTGGAAATGGAAGATATACACACCAGCAAAAAGGCTAAGACTCAAGAGACAAAAGAAGAAGAAATCGAGATTAGGTTGGTGGAGACAAAACCAGAATAACCAGTCTTCTAGGTGACTTTGGAAGACCCACTGCAAACTATTGCCTTATCATCTTCAGAGGTAGCCATTCTAAGTTAAGCAGGAAGTGCAACTATGACTGAGCCAAGGTGGCCTGCTGGAAAATCAATTGAATAAAGGAACAAGAAGATTAGGGAAGATATGCAACAACAAATGGCATCACATTCAGTCCCAAACCAGACTAGACTTCTGGTTGCTATGGAGGCGGAGAGAAATCAAATGAAATTCTCACTGCATCACCCATTAGCACAATCATTACCATCATGCCCCCAGTTCAAAGATCTAGATATGTATTTGGACTTGAAAAGAATCCTTCTACTTGATAAGATCAACTTCCACAGGAAAGTGGGAGAAATGTTGTACAATGAGCTAAATTGGAATTCCATGACCATAAGAAAGGAAGAGAAGCTGTTGGAGAAGGATGCAGCCAAACTAAATCAGGAGAGAGCTAATTCTAGAGCTCTATACATGCAAAATGAGAATTTCAAAGAGTTGATTGTGAAGCTTGGAGTGAACCCAAAGGACAAAGCCGCATTTGAGACCCTACTCCATAGCTCACAAGTATAGATTCAGGAGCTGAGGCATAAACTAAATATGCCAGCCAACGAACATGTGCAATCCAAAGAACTTGCACAGGTGGAGGAAGACAAAGAGATCTTGGACAAAGAGATGATTGACATGAACAATGAGGTGGTATCGACCAAGCAACAAGTAGAAGATCTCCAATAGAGGATAGGTACTCACAATTGTGAAATACTCATGCATGAACCCTCAAAATGCCACAAAATAGCTCACAAAGACCCTTACCGAGCTCCAGATCTCGGAAGGGGAACTTAAGAATGTGTAGAAGGACTTAGATACTACCTAGTGAGCCCTAGCACAAAAGGAAAAACAACTCAGGACTACCAAGACCAATGCAAAACGGATAAAAAAAAACTTATAAGTAGCTAATCAGGAGATCTGTGAGCTTAAAGACAGACTGAAATGAAATATGTCCCTGTTACAAGCTAAACAAGTGATCTGGGATGAGATAATAACAAATATGAAGAACAAATGGGAACACATAACTCTAATGGATGAGCAAAGGATAGTGATCAAAGATTATGTGTTCTTCATCCTAGATGCCAAAGAAGAAGGTGAAAAGAATACCCATAATGCCAAAAAATTTATCCAGTATGTGAATGAGAAGCCACTTAGTGATTTGAGGGCTATAGGTGTGGTGCATAGGGTGTCTGCAATCATAGAGTTTTCCAAAGTAATCCAGGAGGAGTAGGCTAGAGTCAAAGTTGAAGAATTCCTAGAAGTAGTGCTGAAGGATGTGGCTACCTTTAACTCAAAGTTTGAGGAGAGAGTTATAGATGGGTTGCAAAAATATGGGAATTTCATGGAAGTGTTGTCCCCATGGGAGAAATGCAGCAGATGTTGGTAGAGTCCAAAAGAAAGGTTGATTCATCCCACGAGAAGACTGCTACCTTGAAGGGTAAAACTATGGTAAACTACTTGAGAAGATATTTTCAATTGTTGGGTTGGTGAAAACCTTAGTCCGTCCCAGGTTGAACTATGCAGGGCTTACTAGTCTTAAAATTGCCCATCAGTTGTTATTTCATGCTCCTCTACCAAGTCCAACATTGTGGCAACACCGCGATCAGTTCATTAATCCCCCACAACTCCGGATCATCGATCCAACAATGTTGCCTCCTAGACCAGCCCATCACCATTGAAGATACTATTGATTGTGTCAATCATGACACTTTGTTATTCTATGTTTTATGTAGATATTTTATTTTCAAAGACTTAATGCCAGTTAGTTAGGATCAAGCTAGTACAACTATGCCTCTAAGCATGTTGATATCTTTTTGTTATGATGATGCACTGTAAAACCAAGAAAGAATATTTTGTAAGGGGTTCTCTTACTAAGGCCCTATAAAAAGTTTATGATACAAAGCGAAGGGTTTCGAATTTTGTTTCAAGAGGGAAGATCTGCAAATTGTGAATGAGATGTATGCCCTGTTGAAGATTAATGAAATATTTTGGTGATTCCGGATCATATGAGATTGTAGTATGTATTTTCTTTTGTATTTGTTCCATATACCATCACTCTTCTTCTCAAATTACATGTAATAGTTGTTGCTGGATATGTTTTTATGAATTCATAGATTCATTTATGTCTAATGCTGATATAACATGTATGTGACTGATGAAAATTAATATCCTTAATATGCACTCCATGTAACTTAACACATCAGTTGAATGTTTCTCTCATCCATTTCATGCTAAAGTATAATGCACAAGATTCTTAAATAAGCCCTTTGCATTGGGTTTTCATTCCTTCATAATTCTCCCCTCCAATATATTATAATGATTGATAAAACTACATTCTCATGTAATGTTGGCCACTGGAATTGGACCTTAATGCTTCTATGAGTATTATTTTGATCCAAATTTGTATTTCTCATCTTAAAGAAGATTTTGAACCAATACTATCTAAAAATAAAGTTAAATATTGAGTGTAAGTAAATAATTCAAGCATATCCTGCAAGCACTCATCAAGATGTCCTAGGCACTAGTCTCTCTTCAACCTAGGGTTTGTCTGAAGGAGAAAAAACATCTTCTAGCACTATTGCTTGGGACAAATCAACACATTTTCCATGGGTATGAAACTTGTACACCCTTTGGTTAGGTGAGAAGAAAGGGGTGTGGGTTGAAGATCTCTCACCTTGGCGACTCCACTGTTTGAATCTCATTTTGAGCATCACGGATTTCAAAAGGCCTCACACTCACTTTGACACTTCACAATAGAGAACTTCTCCTATGTATGACCCTGAAATGATTATATATAGAAGGGTTTTTTAAGAAATAACTCCTATCACTCTAGATCCTATGACCTCTCTTCCTAAAGTGTCAACCTCCAACTCTTAGAAGGCTGTAATAAATTTCTCTGAGTCTTCCTCCAAAGCCTTGGAATATTTTGAGGAACATTGTTCACTATTTAGCCCATTTTCCTCAAGAGTCAAAATCGAAAAATATTATGTCAGTTCACCTCCCTTGACATTTCATACCTTCCCAGAACCTGAAGAATTCAAAGGCATTCTCATAAACAATCCAACACATAGCATCAATAATATCCAAATTAGCTCCTGTTATCTATAACTCATACAATGCCTTACCAAGGCCCTATAATAAACCTTCTACTACCACATCTACAAAATATGGTCGTCCCTGTTTTTCTCCTAAATAAATATGCCCTGATGGACCTGCAACAACTCTTAAATGGGATGCCACAAGATTATTTTAAGCTCTTTCCAAGATTTACTAGAGAGGATGATATCCCAACTCAAAGGCATATAGAAACCTTCTATGCATTTGCAGAAAAATCTGAATGTAGAACACCTGGATGTGGTGTTAAGAATCTTTGTCTAGTCCCTAGATGGCGAGGTCAAGAAATGGTTCAAAGCCATCCCAAATGATTCAAACACTACCTGGGAGAAGATGGAAAACCTTTTTATGCAGAAGCGGGGGGAGAAAAGGGGCCATGGGTACATCCTCACTAATTCAATGCAATGAACAAAAAGTATAATGAAGATGTTTCAAAATTTATAAAAAAGGTTTAACAAATTATACAATAGTCTTCTTGCTGAAATTAAACCTCCACATGCTGCTGCCAAAGTAGTATTTTCTAAGGGATTTTAAACCCAAATTTGGCTTCATTGTTGGGTTGTGTTATATTCTTTCCACGACTAGCCCACGTAGTTAATTGGCGGGTTAGAGGGGGGCGGAGCCCCCCTTCGTAGTGCTGATTGTGTAGCGGGGGGGTCACAGGGGGTTTGAGGCATACCCGTAACCCCACTTTATGGGGTCTGGGGCAGCGCCTCAGAAAATTTTGGTTTTGGACCCTATGTTAGGTTGGGCAGACCCACCTATGGTTTTGCGCATGATTTTCGCACATGTTTTTGGATGTGATGGTTTTTGGTCCATGGTTTTGGACGCGATGGTTTTTCGGTCCATGGTATTGGATGCTTTGGCATGTATAAATATGTATTATAACATTGAAAGGAATATAATGAAAAATCAAGCCGGTAGTCCCGATTTTGGGATCCAGGGGAAATCTCTGTGTATATGTGTTTTATGTGTTATGCTCTCACATTGTTTATTTTCTGTGTTTTAGAATTTGTATGCAGGTAATTTCTGTACAGGGTTAAAACCTACATTTAGTATCAGAGCAATTTTGGCTTCGAGGGGACGCCTTTGTTGCTGAGGGGTTTTGCTCGGGCCTGTGGTAGACCTTGTTTAGAGGGAGATCTGCGAGATCGATTCTAGTGGTGAAAGAAGATGGAAAGCAGTGGAAAGATAGAGATCGAGAAATTTAATGGTCAGAGTTTTTAGTTGTGGAAACTCAAGATGGAGGATCTGTTGGTGGATAAAGATCAATGGATCACGGTAGATCCGGGTACTAAACCAACGGGAGTGTCAGATCAAGAATAGAAGAAGTTGCATTGGAAGGCAAAAAGAACAATACGATTGTGTGTCTCAGATTTAGTATTGCTGAATGTATCAGGGGAAGCTACAGCGAAGGCTTTGTGGGACAAGTTAGGGACTTCGTACCAATCTAAGTCTCTAGTGAATAAACTGTTCCTACGGAAAAAGCTGTATAACCTGAGATGAAAGATGGAGACTCGGTAATAGAGCATCTAAATGCATTTAATAATGTGGTAAGTCATTTAGCATATGTTGATATTAAAATTTTAGATGAAGATAAGTGCATCAGTTTGTTGTGTTGTCTACTAGATTCGTGGGATAGTCTGGTTATTGCAATAGGTAGCAATGCAACTGCCTTGCAGTTTGATGAAATAGTCTCAGCCTTGTTGACGGAGGAGATGAGATGGAAAAATATTGAGAGCCAGAATGGTGATGCCTTGTCTGTACAAGGACGGTCCCAGAATAGAAACAAAAACAAGTCATCAAGTGGGAGATCTAAATCTAGAGGGAGATCTAAATCTCCAGGAAAACCTGTAAGGTGGTGTGCTGGAAATGCGGAAAGGAAGGCCACTTTAAAAAGGACTGTAAATCTAAATCTCTTGAAAAAGGGAAGGGATCTGATGAGGCTCCTTCTGCAGAGGCGAAAACCACCTCAGATGAAGGTGGTGATGTGTAATTGGCTTCTTCAAGTACACATGTAGATCATGAGGCATGGTTGATTGACTCAGGTGCATCCTTTCACTTCACTCCCCATAGAGAGTGGTTCTGCGAGTATGAGAAATATGATGGTGGTGATGTCTTCTTGGGGGATGACATGAAGGCTAGAATCGTTGGTCGCAGAAAAGTAAAGTTGAAGTTGCAAGGTGGAAGAGTTAGAACGCTTCCAAGTGTTCTACATATTCCTGCATTAGCCAGAAATTTGATTTCTGTAAGCAAGCTGGATGATGCAGGTGTAAAAATAGTGTTCAAGAAGGATACCTGCAAAATGGTTCGGGGAGCAGTGGTATTTATGTGGGGAGTTCAGATTGGAACTCTGTACAAGCTGCAAGGTAGCATTGTTATTAATGGGTGCAATAGTTCTATGGTTCCTGAAAGTGGGGAAGAAAATCTAGTGGTCTCTGGAGAGAAATATGATGGTGGTGATGTCTTCTTGGGGGATGACATGAAGGCTAGAAGTGTTGGTCGCGGAAAAGTAAAGTTGAAGTTGCAAGGTGGAAGGGTTAGAACGCTTCCAGGTGTTCTACATATTCCTGCATTAGCCAGAAATCTGATTTTTGTAAGCAAGCTGGATGATGCAGGTGTAAAAACAGTGTTCGAGAAGGATACCTGCAAAATGGTTCGGGGAGCACTGGTATTTATGTGGGGAGTTCGGATTGGAACTCTGTACAAGCTACAAGGTAGCACTGTTATTGATGGGTGCAATAGTTCTATGGTTACTGAAAGTGGGGCAAAAAATCTAGTGGTCTCTGGAGAGAAGACCATCCTCTGGCATCAAAGGCTTGGACATATTGGAGAGAAGGGCCTTCGAATACTTCATGGTAAAGGTATGGTAGAAGGTATGAGTGATAGCTCTCTGGATTTTTATTTCTGTGAAAATTGTGTATATGGGAAGCAAAATCGAGTGATTTTCCCCTTTGGTGGTAAGAGGGCGAAACAGATATTAGAGCTTGTGCACAGTGATGTGTTTGGACCTGTGAAGGTTCCATCACTGGGTAAGTCTGTGTACTATGTATCATTTATAGATGACTTCTCAAGGAATACATGCATATATTTCCTTAAGAAGAAATCTGAAGTCTTTGACAGGTTTAAAGAATTTACGGCTCTAGTGGAAAACCAGACAGAGAAGAAGATAAAGGTGCTGAGGATAGATAATGGTGGAGAGTTTTGCAGCAAAGAATTTGAAGAATTCTATAAGAAGTTTGGTATATCACGACAAAAGAATACTCCATATACACCTCAGCAAAATGGAGTTGTAGAAAGAATGAACAAGACGTTGATGGAAAGGGAAAGAAGCATGCTCAGTGGTGCCGGGTTAGGACAGGAATTCTGGGCAAAGGCGGTGGATACTGCATGTTACCTGGTCAACAGATCACCTTCATTAGCGTTGGAGGATAAGACTCCACAAGAGGTATGGACTAGTAAGAAACCCTCTCTTTCACATCTAAGGGTATTTGGATGTGATGCATATGTACATGTTCCAAAGGAGAAAAGAACCAAGTTGGATAGTAAATCTGAAAAGTGCATCTTTATTGCATATAAGGATGGTTTAAAGGGTTATAAGCTTTGGAACCCAGTAACAAGGAAGATTGTGTACAACCGAGATGTGGTGTTCAGAGAAGTGAAAGATGTTATTAAACATGAAGTCCAACCAAAGGAACCTGAGAAGATAGAGTTTGAGCAAAAGGAGGAAGAATTAGACTCTACAGCAGAGGAGGAATTAGAAGATGAAGAGCCACAAACTACGGCTGTGAGAAGATCAGTTCGAGAAAGAAGGCAGCTAGAAAGGTATAGTCCATCTACTTTCTGTTCAAATTTTGCTTTGTCTGTTACTAATGATGATCCCAGAACTATGACGGAAGCAGTAGATTCAGAGGATGGAAAACTCTGGAAAGAGGCCATGGTTGATGAAATGGCATCTTTGCACAAAAATGAGGCTTGGGATCTGGTGGAGTTGCCGGCTGGAAGGAAACCCATTGGTAGCAAATGGGTGTTCAAAAAGAAGAGAAATGCAGAAGGAAAAGTGGAGAAATACAAAGCTCGGTTGGTAGCAAAAGGTTATTCCCGGGTGCTGGGAATTGATTTTGGTGATATTTTTTCTCTTGTTGCCAAGGTAACTTCTATTAGAGTACTTTTATCTATTGTTGTTGCTTTTGATTTTGAGGTAGAAGAGATGGATGTGAAGATAACATTTATTCACGGAGATCTAGAAGAGGAGATCAACATGAAGCAACCTGAAGGCTTTGCGTGAAGGGTAAGAAAGAACTGGTATGCAAGTTAAAGAAGTCTCTATATGGGTTGAAACAGTCACCAAGGATGTGGTATCAGAAATTTGATACATTTATACGGGGACTTGGATTCACCAGAAGTAAAGCAGATCACTGTGTGTATTTTAAATTAATTGGTGACCGTGTTATTTATTTGGTCTTGTATGTGGATGATATGTTGCTGGTTGGAAATGACAAAGAAATTGTCTAGGATTTGAAGACCCAATTTTCCTCCAAATTCGACATGAAAGATCTTGGTGCTGCAAACTATATTTTGGGATTGGAAATTAGAAGAGATCAGACAAAGAGGAAGCTCTAGTTAAACTAGAGGAAGTATGTCGAGACAATATTGCAGAGGTTTAATATGCAGGATAATAAACCGAAGAAATTTCCTATTCCTGTAGGTGTGAGGTTATCTGCTGAACAGTGTCCCAAGATACAAGAAGAGGAAGAGGACGTGTCCCATGTTCCATATGCAAGTGCAGTCGGTAGCCTGATGTATGCAATGGTATATACTAGACCAGAGATTGCACATGCAGTTGGAGTATTGAGCAGGTTTATGTCAAAACCAGGGAAGGAGCACTGGACAACAGTGAAGAGGGTTTTCAGGTATTTTCTTGGCACTAGTGATTATGGTTTGTGCTACCAAGGAAGACCAGGATTGGACAGAGTGTTGGATATTCATGGCTTTGTTGATGCAGACTGGGCTTGAGATCTGGATCAGAGAAGATCTACAAGTGTGCATGTGTTTAACCTATTTGAAGGTGTAGTCAGTTGGATGAGTAAGAAACAATCTGTAGTGGCATTATCAACTACAGAGGTAGAATACATGTCAGCCACTCATGCAAGCAAGGTGTCAGCCTCCTATACCAATAGGTTTCATTTTTCATGATTGACAGGGGAAATTCCAAATATGTTCTACTTTGATGATGCAAAGATCCCATATTCTGTGGAAGAACATGTCTGTATATAGTTTGGATAGTGTCCTACTTCTGGATGGGTGATCCAACAGCCTAATCTGGATCATACCATGTTTAAATTGATGTTGTAGAATAGAGAAAGAGAATCTGTCCAAACTGTCTAATCTTGGCAGATTAGTAGATTAGGTGGAGAATAAAGGTTCCCAACTGCTTAATCTGGGGCCTTGGAAGTGACAAGGCTAGTTGTAGATAGAAACTCAAAAGGAAAAGAAAAGAAAAAGAAAAAAGATCAATTGAGGGTTTGCAAGTCTAAGTGCACCCTCCCTGAAGTAACAAAAAATGCTAGGTACTAAGCTGGGTAGGTAGCCAGAAGTTGAAGAAGCCTGATTTTATTCAGTTTTGACCTTGATCAAGAAGGCACATATTAGCACTTGCAGAGGTATCCATCCAACAGTTTGATGATAAAATATGGAAGCATGTCTAACTTGCCCTATTTTCCCCAGAGATTCTCTTTCTAACATCCCCTTGAGGACTTTAGGATCTCCCTAAATAGTCCTCCTTGCATTTCTCCTTTGAAAAATTCATGACAATTTGTGACCTTCTTCTCCGAAAAGAAGCCACATTTCTTGTGTAAAATCATTCCTCACCCTCATCTGCTTCTAAATCTAAGTTTACTCCTTAAACTTAGCTCTCTGTTTCTCTTCCACATCTCAAATTCATATTAACTTCTAAACTTACTATATAGCTCCCTAAGTTCTCCCATTCCCTATTATTATAGCATTATTGTGCAAAAAATCCCAGAAATATATATATTTCCCCCCCTTGGGCAATCTAGCCATATATCCCAAAGTTTGGAAGTGTGAGGAAGTCGGAGTCCCATGGAATATCTGTTCATACTTTATTTTTGGGAATTGAATCAACACCCGGTTGATTTAATAACCCTAAGCGCACCTTATAAATGGATATATCGTTTACCATTTATCCCCGAAAACCTCAGAAAACCCACAATTTCATTTATCCAAAGTTTTGTCCCGGCGCAATTTTCCAGAAATAATAATTGTTTATTAGACGGGCCCCGCCGTATCGCTCTGCCATCTCCGCATCCCGTCATCCGTCGGATCCGGGCCCTCCCATCCGACGGTCCTCGGCGATTTCGGACCACCCCCGATCGCCGTCCTTTAGCGCCCGATATTGTCAGAATGATGATGTCTGTCTGTGGACGCGTGTTGACTTTTGATTGTATCAGGCGGCTTCCGACACAAACCGGGCCCGTACCAAAAGCGGTCCGATAAAACCGCTTAGCACCATTGCCTTTCCGCCTTACGTCATCCTTGCATCACCACCACGTCATTGCTGCATCAGCGTCGTGTCAGCTCCCATTTCGCCATAGTTCCGACAGCTCCGCTACGTCGCTAGTCCAGGTCAACCCACTCACCAGTTGACACGTCATCCCGTCGTACTTGACCCCACCAATGACGTCATCTGTCAAAAAGGCACCAAAAAACTGACTTTTCCATATTTTGCCCAAAAATCATGTTTTTTCGTATTTCCATAAGTTTGAGCACTCTGTTGATTGCATGCATTTACGATGTTTTTCCGCCAACCTCCAAAAATTCGTCCTTGAGCTGCTGCTGCCCAGAATTCTGCACGGTCATCTTCCCCCCGTCACGCGACAACCAAGTTTGCTCCCCAGTACTCAAGCATCTTGGAGTAGCTGCTTCCTCTTCTACTACTCCCCAGCAATCTGCCCAAGCCACTACTCAAGCAGCAACTACAGCTAAAGGAAAAGAGATGCAACAAGAGGAGCCACTCTCTAATGTACAACAGCAAGCAGAAAAACAAGAAGAGATGGCTGAGGCACCTTCAAATACAGAGCAGCAAACTCAGGAAAAAGTCCCTCCTAGGCAGGAGGTAACAATGGAAACCTTGGTGCTACAAACTCCAGCTAATGAAGAAAGAACCAGAAAGAAAGATAGGCAGGAGGAAACTCCTCTCACTACCTCAACAGATCAGCAAGGTGAGAAAAGACAAAGGCTGAATCCCTTTTCTGAGGAGGAGATGCCTGAAAGACCCACTGATACCATGCTCCCTCCCAACATTGAAACATCGGCCAGTTATTTTCAGCAGGAACAAGAAATGCATCATGGAGGAGAAGTTAGTTCATCAAGACAACAGACAAGATCCGAGTCTAGCATCAAAAAGCAGTTTATAGAGATAAAAGCAAGAAATGAGCCAATCAGAGTCCAACTCTATAACCAGCTGCTCAAGATGGCGCCGACTAATCAAGAAAGGCTTATGTCGGCCTATGATATCCAAGAGGGAAAAATGACTCTTAGTCATTTTAGGCCCACCATGCTGCAGCCCCAGTCAGCTGCCGACTATGTTAGGACTAACCTAGAGGTCTTTGCCAAGGACATCCATCCTATGGATCAGATAGAGCTGCACAAACAAATAGGGGAGATGGTCTATGCCACATTGGCTAATAAGACTCTATTGGCACATAGGTTGCAAAACTCCCTGAACAACACTATTGCTCAATTGGAGCTAGAGAAAGCTTCCTCTCAAGCCAAGGATAACAGAATCAAGTCCTTGGAAGAAATTATCATAGAACTGGGGCATGATCCAAATGAACCTAAGGGAGTGCAATCATTAATGAAGAAGAAATATGAGGACATAGCAACTTTGAAGAAGCTGGTTAAGCTACCACCAACCCTTCACCCTCAGACTGAAGATGTTGCCCAGCAAAGAAGAGATTAGGATGTGACGGCCATGCTGGTGGCCTTGCACAAAAGGCTAGTGGAGACAGAGGGTGCCTTGGAGGCGACCCTAAAGCAAAAGGAAGGAGAACAGGTGACTCAGCCACCTCAGCAAGTTATAAATCTTGAGGATGCTCCTCAAGTAATAATTCCTCCCTCAGAAAGGACATCAGAAGCAGGCCCTTCAGCACCAGCACCAGATGTGGCAGCACCAGAGCAGGCACCGAGCCTTGACATGCAGAATATGAGGAAGGAACTGGAGGCTCTTGAGGCACAGATGGCAGAACTAAAGGTAGCAAAAGAAAAATTGGCTACACTGGAAGAAAAATATGATAAATAAAAGCAGAATGTCGCTGAAAGGACAAGGGAAATAAGAACCCTGGAAAAGAAGATAAAGGAGCTGGAAAATGAATTGACCATGAACAAAACTATAGCTGATGTGAAGAAAATTTTATGGGATAAAATTGGCCAATCCATTACAGACCAATGGCAGTCCATTGAAACATTTCATGAGCAAATGACTCTTCTGGGCAGAGCTCAAGCTGAAAATCAAAGAGCCAGGGCATCTTTAGGGAGTATGCCTGAAATAGCCAACAGAATGATAAATGTCCTTAACAATCGGACTGGCCTTCAGCTAGCAGGAATGGGCATTAGAGACAGGACTGATACTATTCTGCTGATAAAAAGGGTGCTTACCCTGAGAAGTTATGTCCAGACATTGGAGAGAAAGTGTCAAGAAATACAAGCAGAAGTGAATGAATTTATTGCAAAAATCACAGTTTTACATAACAGGGGCCTCCCCAGTTTGGTGACCAGTGCAGGAAGATTGTTATCACATGAACATTATGCCAAAAGGGTCAACACCTTTGCAACAAATCAAATAACAGCATCTGCAGGCGCTCCAGAGGAAGCAGGGCCCCCATCTGGGCAGGATCTTTATGATAAGCTGGAAAATCTATTTTTTATTGAGCATGAGATCAGGCACCTTTTTGCAGTTCCTCCCAATTATTACAAATACACTGAAGCTGATGAAACTCTAATCAAAATGCAGAGGCACCAATTTCCCACTGAAGAATGGTGGAGGAGTATGATAGAGACTTTACTTTGACAAATTAATTTTGGCTTAAAGTCAGCATTTTCAAATGACTCATGTATCAAATCTACTTAAAGCAACAGTGGAAGACAGCTAGATGAAAAGGACAGTGTCTGGGTACAGCTGGATAATGCAATTGATGTGTCCAACGCAGCAACAGCATGACAGGGCAGCATAAACGCAAGAATTCTCAAAATCAATGCAAAGGTGCTCAGTCGTCCCAAGACGCTCCAAAAGTCAAAGATCTCTGACAGGAATGACTAGCTGTAATCAATCTTCTTTAATAGCAATAACTATTGTATCCACTATTTTGAGAGTTGGTAGAGAAAGTTATGAGTCAATGACTCATTTTGAGATATTTTGTAAAGATAATTTTGTATATATACGCCCCGCTTAGCTTATTTGGGGGTTGTTGTTTATTTGTTCTGAAGAACTCGGCTGTATATTCTAAGAAGTATAATACAAGAAGCTGCTGGTTTTCTCAACTTGGTTATGCTTGGACGTGTTGTGATGGGATTGTTAGCTGTTGCAGAACTCTCGTGCTTTCTCATGATGCAATAAGTGTTTTCCTAGCTGTGTCTATGTTTTATATGTTTACATAACTCATCTATGCTATATGTTTGATAATCTTAGTAGGAAGGAAAATGAATAGTTCAGGATTTGTCCAGTAAGACACCCTAAACTCAATCATTCATGCTAACTATGTTTTCTTCAAGATTGGCTGTAAATATGGAACTCTTAAATGCTCCTGTTTACTCTAATTTTATGGTAAATGCTATTCGAGAATTCTCTTTTGCTCTTGAATAAGATTCAGCCTTTTATGTTCTGTATCACCAAGAAAGAAATCTTTGTTGCCTTTCATGGTGTGATTCTATACTGTTCCTTCTTAAATCAAAGGTTTGTATCATGAATACCTATCTAGCTTTGCAATAACACTCTTTTTATCACAGGCACTAAGTAATAATCAATCATGGACTCCAATTTCCCAATGGAATAAACCCTCTTTGATCATTGCAAACCCTTTTTCAGACAACAGATGACAACCAAAATTCAAACAAAATTTCATACTTCATAACTAGCCTAAAATCCCAAAAAACAAAGCTAAATCAAAAGAGAGAGCCCTCTCTGATTGCAGGTAGGCTAGAACCTGTAATCCAAAGTTGGTTTGTGGTTACCTCAGCCGTATTCCCCTGGGAGTCAAAGGGAACAACCTGAGTGATAACACAAGGAAGCAATTTGGTTGCAGAGATTGTGTTTAAGTATGGGGTTAGTACAAGGAGCTATAAGGATAGACCGTGACAACCAAAGTGCAATTTTCTTGGCAAAGAACCCTGCATATCATTCAAAGACAAAGCACATTGATGTTCAGTATCACTTTGTGAGGGATATGATAGAAGACAAAAAGGTGTTGCTGGTCAAGGTGGACATTTTGAATAATACTGCAGATGCATTGACAAAATTTGTGAGCTCTAAGAAGTTCTCTTGGTGTAGAGAGACAATGGGTGTTTCAGGGCTGGAAAAATGACTAAGCTCTCTTGTGGCCCCCTATGGAAAGAAAACAACAAGTGGGAGAATGTTGGGCTGTGTTATATTCTTTCCACGACTAGCCCACGTGGTTAACCGGGGGGTTAAAGGGGGTGCAGAGCCCCCCCTTCGTTGCGCCGATTGTGTAGCGGGGGGGGGGGGGGGGGGGGTCACAAGTGGTTTGAGGCGTACTTGTAACCCCACTTTATGCAGTCTGGGGCAGCGCCCCGGAAAATTTTGGTTTTGGACCCTATGTTAGGTTGGGCCGACCCGCCTATGGTTTTGTGCATGATTTTCGCACATGTTTTTGAATGCGATGGTTTTCGGTCCATGGTTTTGGACGTGATGGTTTTTTCGGTCCATGGTATTGGATGCTTCGACATGTATAAATATGTATTATAACGTTGAAAGGAATATAATGAAAAATCAAGCTGGTAGTCCCGGTTTTGGGACCCAATGGAAAATCTTTGTGTATATGTGTTTTATGTGTTATGCTCTCACATTGTTTATTTTTTGTGTTTTAGAATTCATATGCAGGTAATTTTTGTACGAGGTTAAAACCTAAATTCATACTTACAGAAGGGAAGTCTCGTACCCTAGACCAGATTCAAATAGATGCTCTAAAAGTTGAAGCAAATTTCACCTCCACTGGGAAGTGGAAATGGAAAACTGAGCATGGAGATAGGAGGAGGGGAAAAGAGGAAGCCAATTACTCAAACCATGGAAAGGAAACCCAAGAGCAGAAACTTGAGGAAATGAACAAACTGATAAGAAATCTGTCTAACAAGCTTGTGAAACTGGAGTTGGAAAACAAAAATCATCCTCGATAAATTTAACAAACTCCTAATCGAAATTTAAACCCTCAATACAGAAATCCACCCTTGTAGCCCTTGCAAAGGGAGAGAAAGGATCAATAGGACCATATTCAACGACCTTTATATCTAGAAGATCGTCCTTAAGAGAATGCTGAAGATACTATAGAGGTCTAAGAAAATTAGTTCTCTTCTCTCTCTGATGATGAATAAGGAATAGAAGAACATGAGGAAGAAGGGGATGACTTGGATGCCCCATTGGATGATGGTGAGATTGATAACTATTGTAGACAATTTTCTGACTTCATGCAGGCTCAGTTGAATAGAAAATATGATCTCAGATCCTCTAGGAAATGGTCTAGAATGCAAGATCAAGATGAGGAACCTCCTCACTCAAATCCTCCTAAGCCAACAGAGAAAGGAAAGAAACCTCTTCACCAAGTCCCACTAAGCAAAAATGAGTCCTCATATGCTATTCCTGATAAGCCTAAATTATCCAAAATATAACCATTTCCACCACAAGTCAACCTAGTATGTATTGAGGAAATAGAACCCGCTGATGTTGCCAAACATGATAGGAGCCCCTATGCATTCAGTCTTAAAAAAGAGTTGGGAAATGTAAAAAATATTTGTTCCTTTGAATGAATTGTTGAAACAACCTAATTATAAAGCTCAAGTATCTCAGTTTATGAGTTCACCAACCGCAGCCCCTCTGCAAGATAACCTGAACCTTCAATAAGAAAGACCCATGGTTGTGTTTGGACCTCCTAGTTAGGAGAAAGACTCTTGCATTGCCTCTTTGGATGTTACATTGGTAGTTCATGATCTCCTATTGCATAACTATATGCTTGACTCAGGAGCATCTCATAACCTGATGCAATTGTCTGTCATGGAGCAGTTGGGGCTACAAATAAAAAAACCATATAAAGATTTGTACTCCTTTGATTCCAAGAGAGTAAAATGTCCAGGGATGATTAAAGACCTGGTGGTCAATTTGGCTCAAATCCCAGTGAAGAGTGTAGTAATGGATATTGTAGTTGTTGATATCCCTGCAAGTTTTGGTATGCTTTTGTCTAAGTCATGGGGATTAAAAATTGAAGGATCCATCAAACTAGATTTGACATATGCTACCATTCCTGTGTTTGGTGGAGAAGAAAGTTGATTGTATAGAGAATCTAGATTTGTGAAGACAGTTACAAGGGTTGATTGTTCAAATAATGTTCTATGTATGGTAAAGAGAAGGATTTTTCTTGCTTGTTGCTAGAAGAAAATGATCAAATCATGGATGAAACTCAGGTGGAATGTTTTGTCCAACTAAATAAAAAATCATTGGAGTCTAACAAAATATGGAAATTATATTTTGATGGTGCTTATTCCAAGGAAGGAAATGGAGTAGGTGTGTTATTGATATCTCCATAAGGTAGCCTGATTCCTCTCTCTTTCAAACTAGAGTTTGAAGCCACTAATAATATTGTTGAATATGAAGCGTTGTTGTTAGGACTGCAAGCTGCTAGAAATATCAACATTGGATGCTTGGTAGTATTTGGGGATTCAGAGTTGGTGGTGAAGCAAATCAGAAATCAATGCCAAACTAAGCATCCAAGACTGAAGGCTTATCAAAATGAAGTATGGGATCTGATTGAGAACTTTTTCTTAGCCTTCAATATCCAATTTTTTCCAAGAGAAAGAAATTGGATGGCCGACTCCTTGGAAATTGTTGCTAGCAATTTTAGGCCTCCTCAAAACCCCTTTCTCAGATATGAAGTTGAGGTCAAGTACAAACCTTCAGTACCAGATAATGTAAAGTATTGGCAGGTGTTTGAAGATGAGGAATATATCAAATGCTTCATGGAGGTTATTGGAGAGTTTTCGAACTCAGTGATCGACCAGGAGGATGAGAAGATAGAAGATGAACAACAAGTCGGTTGGGAAGAAACTATTTCTGGGCAAAAGATTTTACAACTAAAGGGTAATACCATCCCCAGGGGACTGGTCCCATTGGAAAGGATTTTTAACCCAAATGATGTGGTTGCCAAACCAACTGAGCAAGAGATTGAAGAGAAGATGGAGGATCATAATATTGGCTCAGAACAAAACACCAGGGTGATAAAGTTGGCTAAAGGAGTTCCTAAATAGTACAAGAAAAGGTACCTAGACCTTTTTAAGCAATATATGGATGTCTTTGCTTGGTCATATGATGATTTGAAAACATTTGACACTACCATCATTCAACACAAAATTCCTTTGAAAAGTGGGGTGAAACCATATAAACAGAAGCTTAGGCAGATTAACCCTCTATTACTTCCATCAATTGAGAAAGAGGTGAGAAAGTTGTTGTAGGCCAAAATTATTGTGCCTTTGAGGTATTCATATTGGGTAGAAAATTTAGTCCCTGTCAGGAAGAAGAATGGAGAAATAAGGTTATGTATTGACTTCATAAATCTAAATAAGGCCTCACTAAAAGATAATTACCCTCTGCCTAAAATGGACTACATACTGCAGAAGGTGGTAGGGTTTGCTTGAATGTCCATGATGGATGGTTTCTCTGGGTACAACCAAGTTGTTGTACATCCCGAAGATCAAAAGAAAACTGCTTTCACTACACCCTGGGGAATGTTTATGTATGCCAGGATGCCTTTTGGCCTCATAAACGTTGGAGCCACTTTTCAAAGAGCCATGGATATAGAATTTGTTGGAGAATGAGACAAATTTGTGGTAATTTACCTAGATGACATCACTATCTTCTAAAAAATAGATGAAGAGCACATTAAACATTTGCAACTCACTTTTGAGAAGTGCAGAAAGTATGGTATGTCCTTAAACCCCAAGAAATCTTAGTTTGCTCTAAGTGAAGGAAAGCTATTGGGCCATATTGTGGCAAAGGAAGGAGTAAATATTGATCCCAAAAGAGTGGAAGCCATTAAAAACATTCCATTACCAAGAAACAAGAAAGAAATTTAGGTCTTCTTGGGTAGAATCAACTTTTTGAGAAGGTTTATACCCAATTATGCTGAAATTGTCAAAGAGATCACATAGATGTTGAAGAAGGATAGGGAAGTAAAGTGGATTATAGAAGCTTGAGAATCATTCTCCAGAATAAAAAAGGATTTTGTAGAGGCCCTATAATTAGTCATCCTAGACTATCAAAATCCATTTCTCATTTTTTCTTTTGCTTCTCCTTACACGGTGGCTGTTGTCTTGTTGCAGAAAAATAATGAAGGACATGAGAAACCAATTGAATTTTTCATCTAGGTGTTATGAGATGCTGAGCTAAAATATAATATTTTGGAGAAACAAACCTACACCTTAGTCAAATCCCTGAAAGCTTTTAGAATTTGTCTCGCAATCAAATATAACAACTTATGTTCCTACAACTGTTGTGAAAGATATCCTTGTGTAGGGTGATAGTGAAGGAAAAAGAGGCAAGTGGATTGCCAAGATACATGAATATGACATGGATATCAAACCCACCAAGTTGATCAAAGGACAGGGGTTAGCTAAAATCTTGTCTGAAGCAAACTTCCAAGCCTTGGGTATAAACTTGCTGGTAGGGAAGGATGGAGGAAGTGGAAAAGTAGAGGAACAACAAAAAATTGATGCCTCAACATAGAAAATCCAGATGAAATACCTTGTGTCCCACTGGTATAAACATATAGTCCATTATTTACTTTTTCTGAGGTGTCCAATGAATTTTGACAAAGTTAAATACAAAGCTTTGAGGCTGCAAGCCCAGAAATTTGTTATCTCAAATGGCCAACTGTATTGGAAAGACCCAGTGGGGATTTTTCTTTTATGCCTGGTTGAAGAAGAAATTCATAAAGTGATTGATGAGTTTCATAATTGTGTTTGTGGAGGACATTACAACTAGAGAGCTACAACCCATAAAATTCTCAAAGCAGGATTTTATTGGCCAAAGTTGTTTGGTGAGGTGCATACCTATGTTTGGGCCTGTGAGAAATGTTAAATGTTTTCAAAAAGATAGAGGATGGAACCCCTTCCTTTAATCCATGTGTTTGTAAAAGAGCCCTTCAAGCAATGGGGGTTGGATTTAATTGGATAAATACACCCTCCTTCCAGTGGTAAGCACAAATGGATATTCACGACCAAATATTATTTCACTATGTGGGTGGAGGCTATCCCAACTAGAAATGAAACCGATGCAGTAGTCATCAAGTTTATGGAGGAAAACATCCTTTCCAAGTTTGGCTACCTAAAGAAAATTGTCACTGACAATGCCTAGGTGTTCAAGTCAGCCAAATTTATTGTTTTTTCCAAAGGTACAACATTATAGTAGGCAATTCCACCACTTATTACCCATAAGGAAATGAATTGGATGAATCTTGTAACAAAAACTTAGTAAGGATTCTGAAGAAGACAATATCAAAAAATTATAAGAATTGGGATTCACAACTGAAGTTTGCCCTATGGGCTAATAGAGTTACCACCAATAGGTCCATTGAGAAGTCTCCTTTTGAATTAGTGTAAGGGAAAGCTGCAATTTTCCATACACAATTAGAAATTCCAGTAACTAAGATTCTACAAGATGTTGAGGAGGAGCCAAATGTTGTGACCAAAAGGATAAATCAATTGGTATATATATGGAACATGTAACTTAGAATTTGATTAATTATCAGGAAAGGATGAAATAAGTTTTTGACAAAAAAGAAAGGGATAGATCCCTGGAGCAAGAAGATTTAATACTTACGTGGGATGTCAGAAGAGAATATAAAGGAAAACATGGGAAGTTTAATCCTTTGTGGTTTGGACCTTTCAATATTTCTGAAGCAAAAGGGAACAATACTTTCTTACTTGAAAATTTAGATGGTGAAGTGCTTGGACTACCTGTGAATGGGAAGTTTCTCAAGTTTTATTTCCAGCATTAAGGAGGTCCATTCTCATCCACTGTAAATACCAATGAGCCATTGTACATACCAACAATGTTTTTTGTTTTTGTTGCTTCCATTTTTCTTTATAAAAGTTTGAATGAAATGACTCCATGCCCAAGGGGTAAGACACTAATCTACAGGATTCTCAATGCATTGCATACAATACATTGTCCCCAGTTGGAGCCAATGTTGTTTCTTGTCATATTTTCGTAGGGGGTGCTAAGAGGTTTCTTTAAATACCCTTGGCTTAAAAAATAATCAAATTGATGAGGTGGGCAAGTTTAGGCCCTAGTGGCACATTAGGAGCTCTAATACCAAAGCTCACATCTATGGAATACTTCATCTAGGTAGTGCAACAAGGAAAGAAAATAACTTTAGAAAGGTATAATGTTTCTGATAAATGTTGAGCAGGTTCCATGATAGATTTTCGTCCATCTCCACATAACCACCCTTGGAAAGACGTTTGGGGGGGGGGGGTAACCTGCACGGTAAATAAACCGGTGCCACCCCCCGGAGTTGAATAATCAAACAGGCAGATCTGTCCATCTAATGACCCAGCTTAATTTTTTTTGGGGGGGGGGTGTCACGATAGGATCCTGCCCCCCATTCTTTCACCCACCGGAGGAAGGTGGGGACCACCCGACACGTCACGATCCCACCAACGTTGGTTTTCAAGCGAATGACGAAGGTAAAGGTAAAACAATAATTTCTTCCCTGCCCCGCTTCCATCCACCTGTCACCTGCCACCACCCAATCGTCTTTCGCAACGTTTCCCCCCATGATGTCATATGATTCCAGAATACCGTTGCCCCCTCCGCCTATAAAAATACCCTCCCACTTCATAATTTTTGAATTTGTTTTGTTTTCCTATGCAGCTCCTCCCATCGTTCGACTGCTTTGCAACATCGTTTTCGGTTATCGCCTAGTCAATCAGGTAATCTATTGGTCTTCCCCACCTACAACTTATTTCGATATTTGTTAAAAATGAAGAAAGCAACTCCTAAGACACCCAAAGCCTGGAAGTCAAACCGTACTCCAATGTTGAACCCTTAATGTTTTGAGAATTCAATAGGTAAATGATTATGATTAGTTATATTTACGTGATAACTGCTTATGGTTCCTTTTTACTTATTAAATTTGTTCCTTATTATTATATCTGTGAAGCATCAAACAACTACGAAAATAAAAAGCACAATGACATAATATATAGGATGCAAGCTAGGGAAAAAACTCTCCTCTTGAGAGGAAAACCCTAAAAATCTCTTCTCTTCCTTATAGATTCTTCAATTGACGAATTCCAAGACCTTAAGACTAAGACCAATACCAATGTCTTTGAGTGATGTTCCAACTTTGATCTAGTCAAACCATGTCAAATCTCTTCCATTAGCACCTTCTCGACCTTTTGCGGCAAGATTTTCAACCTCCTACTGCAGATCTGAAATTTCGTCCCCTAGAAACTATTGCCACTACACATGGGAACTTCGATCTTCTCTTAGATCCCTCCTTTGACCTTCACTTTCCTTTCCCTAACTTCTATAGCTTGAGAGAGACCCTTCGTAGCCTTCACTTGACCTCCTTGCCTCCTTTTCACCAAGATTGAACTTGTAGGAGGATGCCCTAGGTCAGGGAAAAAACCCTAGTTTTCTCTAACACATGTGAGAGAGAAAGATAACCCAAACACAAAACTTCTTCGTCCTCCTTCTCCTTCGCTGCCTCTTCATTCTTCTTCCTTTGCTATAATGAGATATGAGTGAGTGTCTTCAAGGAGGTCGAGTCCTCTTCTATATATAGGCTTCTTCAAGAGTGGACGTGGATCTTCCTTTAGGTCGACTTTCCAACTGCGAAGTCGACTTGGTCTTGGAGGGTATTCTAACAACTTTAAAGACAAAATATTTTTATTTACAAGTTACAATGTGCCCTGTAGGGTCTCAAACTTATAACAATGACTCTTTTCAATTCCTGACCTAGGAAAAACCCTAGAAGCACTCAATGGGTGCTTGACCTATAAAATAAAATACCTTGAGCACGAAACCCAGGCTCCAAAAATAATAATAATAATTTTCTTTTATTTCATAATTTACAAGAATAAAAAATACATTTCATACTTATGAAGACCAAACCTAGTTACACATTTTTCAACACTCCCTCTTAACTAGGGGGGTACTCATAAGAGGTACGTGGAAGTTCTCAATCTGAAGAGATCTCATAAGAAGAGTCAGATTGGTAACCCATCTATCTAGCATCATATCACAAACATTTTCACATAACAAGGCCTTGAATAACAACTCTATCTCTCCACAAGATCAGAGCATAACTCTGGTGAGACAAATGACTTATAAACACCATCATCATTGTCTCTCAAGGTACATACACCACTTGATTTGGAATATTCTTGTCTTGGATTACTAGTCCTCAAAGAATATCATTCCATGACTACTCTTATATTGGATGCCCTACCACGTCCTCAAAGAGTATCGAATGTTATATGGTTACCCAATCCTCCACTTTATCTTCCTAAGTGAAGAAAAAAATGATGTACCTATCTCTCCCTTTCAACTAGGGAGTACATATCAACCAAGACAAGCTTGTCTCTAATTGGAGATATATTATAGTTGCAACACACCATTTTGTACTAGCTCTCGAATATAGTGATACTTTTTGTTTATATGCTTTATCTTTCCATGAAATACTAGGTCCTTAGACAAACGTATACAACTAGTGTTGTCAGAATGTATCACTATAGGGTCCATCGGTCCTTCAAATAGGTCGGATAACAACTTCCTCAATCATATCACTTCTCTACTTACTTCACAAGCTGCAACATACTCAACCTTAGCACTACTCAAAGAAACTGTGTCTTTCTTTCCGCTCATCCATGATATCATAGAGGATCCCAAACTGAAACACCCTCATATAGTGCTTCATCCATCCTTCTCACTGCCTCCCCAGTCATAATCTGTATATCCAATCAAGTCATTCCTCCTATCATATTTTAGGAAGTAGTGGATAGTTCCTCACAAATATCTCAATATATGTTTTGCTTCTATTCAATGATCATGCTTTGGCTCCACTTGGAATTCACTAAGAATGTTTACTACAAAACATATGTCAGGTCGAGTATTCACTAAGTACATAAGTGAGCCAATCAATTGTCTATACTTAGAAGAATCCATGGGGCTTGATTAAAAAATCCTTAGTCTTTTCAAGTTTGTGATCATCAGAGTGGTCATAGGTTTTTAATCCATCATGTCAAACCTATTTAACATATTGATCACATACTTTCCTTGAGCCAAGTAAACCTCATCAGGTCCTTTCTAGACTTCTAGTCCCAAATAGTAATGCATCAACCCTAGATACTTCATGTCAAATTCTGCTGCCAGTTTCTTGTTACATTCTTCAATTCAACCTTCTACACTTGTCAAGAGAATATCATCTACATACAAAAGAATGATTACACGTTCTCCATCTACAACCTTGATATAAAGGTTCAGATCAACAAAACCTTTTGTGAAGCCTATTCATTGAATATATGCATCCATTCTAGCATATCATGCCCTTGGTGCTTGCTTGAGGTGATATAATGCTTTCTTTAATCTAAAAAAATATTACTTTCTATCTTTAAGTTCAAATCCCAAGGATTTCTCTATATAGACTTCTTCATCAATTGTGCCATTCATAAACGCAGGCTTGACATCCATTTGGTGGATGTTCCATCCCATCGATGATGTTAGAGAGACCAATGAACAAATCATTATGTGCCTTGTTGTCGGAGCAAATGTCTCTTCATAATCGATGCCTTCTTGTTGGGAGAAGCCCCTAGCCACAAATATTTCCTTATACTTATATATGCTTCCATCTTCTGCATGTTTGATCTTGTAGATCTACTTGGAAGTTACCACAGATTTTTCTTCGAGCCTAGATACAATTTTCCAAACTCCATTCTTCATTATAGATTGATACTCTTCATTCATGGCATCTTTCCATTCCTGATGGTTGACAACTTCTTTAAAAGTTGATGGTTCTCCTTCTATTAGCTTTGTCATAAATACAACATATCCACAATATCTTTTGGGCTTCTTGCTTTCTCTAAATGAAACTTTCACTGCCCCACGACCTTTTGCATCAAGTAATATAGACTTCAACCAATCTGGTCTCTTTCTTGAATCAGGGAGGACCATAGGTTCAATGGATTCACTAGGGCCCTCATCTTCATGATGAGATTCTTCTTCTTCCCTGTTAACTTCCTCTTCAAATACTAGAAGTTATTCATCATTAGAGTCCAAGGGAAGTTCCTTAGATTTCTTAAATGTGATACTTTCGTCAAATATGACATATCTACTTACTTCTATATGGCATCCTTCCTTTATGTAGATTATATAAGCCTTAGACAAGTTTTTGTAGCCGAAAAAATATTCCTCTCATACTTGAAGGATCTAGATTCTTTCTTTTATCCTTTGGTATATGAATATATATGGGACACCCAAAGATTCAGAGATGATCTACAGTAGGTTTCTTCCTAGTGAATACTTTTTTGGGAGTCTTGTTTCCCAATGACCTATGAGTACTTCAATTTTGAATGTATACTGCAGTCTTTGTGGCTTCTCCCCATAGAAATTTTGGTAGATCTTGATCATGTAACATCACCTTTACACTTTATTCAATAGATCGGTTATTTCATTTTTAAACTCCATTTTGTTCAGGATTATATGGGACTATCAACTCCCTCTCCATCTTTGATTCCTTATATAATGCTATAATATCCTTGGATGTATACTCTCATCCATTATCAGATCTTAGTTTCTTGATTCTTCTTTCTGTAAGGTTCTCCACTTCAACTTTGAATTCTTGAAATTTTGTAAATACTTTGTCTTTGATTATCATTAAGTAAACCCAGGTCTTCCTTGAATGATAATCTATAAATGTAACATAATATATATGACCTAAAAGATATTTATGAGTCATAGGGCCACATACATCAGAGTGAATGAGATCCAAGATTTCTTTTGACCATGAAGCACTGCTTCCAAATGGTCTCTTGGTATTCTTACCCAATGCACATCCCTTACATACTCCTTCATGGTCTTCTTTTAGTTCAGGTATTCCATCTACTATGGAACTTAGAGTTGGGAGGATCTTGAAATGTAGATGACCAAATATTCTATGCCATAGTTCACATGGGCTAACTTCAATGTGAACCAAGGCTTGAGCTAAAGGAGATATCAGCCTGTAAAGTCTTCCTTATCGAATTCCAATTACTCTAGCATTTTCGATGCTTGATTTTTTACCCCATACAACAACTTTCCCATCAATGAAAGCTACTCTATCACCCTTGTCCTCTAGAATTGAAATGGAAAGTAAGTTTTTATGAAAACTTGGAACAAATAGGATGTTTTTTAGAATTTACACTCGGATATTCCACAATTTTCATTTTTGCTTTGTCGATGTTTCGAGTCTAGACCCAGACTCATCATCATGACTTGATTTACAAAGGAGAGAGATAGAAGAGATAAATAGGGTTTAGGGTTCAGATGTCAAGTATGTGAGCCGACAACCTACTAATTTGAATTAACTAGTTTTATAATATTTTTATTATTTCTGATATGAATAAACTAGTTTTATAATATTTTTATAATTTTTGATATATTAATGTTTATTATACAAAGATTATTTTTATTTTTATTTTATATTTTTTTAATTAATTTATTAATTTATTTATCTATTTATTATTATTATTATTATTATTATTATTATTATTATTTATTTTATTTTTATTTTTTCATAATAATTTTGTTTATGTTTTAGTTTAACTTTTTACAAGTTTTTAGTTACTAGGGAGGTTTATGTAGTATAAAAAGTTTTTTATAGTTAGGATAATTTTCATGTTTTAATATTCTATAATTTTTATTTTTTTATTTATTATTATTATTATTTTATTTTATTTTATTTATTTATTTGAGTTAAATTGTTTATGCATTAAGCTTTTTATTGTATTCTATTTAATAAAATAATTATTTACTCCTAATGATTTTGATTTAACTGATTGTATTTTAAGGTAATTATGTTTATTTTATTCAATCCTTGCAAGTTTTTAATTACTCAGGAGGTTAATGAATTGTTAATGATGAGCTTCACAGCTTACTAGCTAGTCTATTATACAAAGCTAATGGTTAGGAGGGGAGCCGACTAGATCTAAAGACGGGAGGGAAGGAAGAGAAAGAGGGGGTCAATTTAATCCATGGGTGAGGAGTGAGGTCCAATTCCTACTAATTTCCAAGCCTCCATCCCTGTTGAGGTTATGCGGGTGTTTTATGATCTCAAGAGCTTCTCTGACTTTTCGTTTGTAATAGTGTTTTTCATTTGCAATGACTTTTGTGTTTTCAAGGCATATATGGTGGTTTGTCTCGCCAAGGCTGAGGAACGGGTTCTTTCCCTATGGATATCTGCACTATGCTCTTTTAGCCTGATACTCACTGATCTACTTGTTTCCCCGATATATTTTTCTCCACAGGAACAGTTAATAATATAAACACCTTTTTGCTGGAGATGTTCTGGGTTGTCTTTAACAGATTTCATTCTTTGTCTAATAGTTGTCAAGGGTTTGAATGAGGTTTTGATATTCTTTTTTAAGAGACAGAGGTCTTCTCTGATTATTACTGCAAGTTTTAAGTGGGTCTCCAGGGCTGTTGTGGATAAGCGCCATAACAAATTTCTGCACCTGCGTATTTCAAGACGGATTAAGGATTTGCTGAGCCTTTCAAATGCTTTATGGTTGTGCTGGTTGTGCAATTTGTGTTTGATGCAGGCAAAGGTAGGGGTTAGATTAGAATCTCTGCATTGTTTGAGAAAGTGAAGGTCTGACTCTTTCCTTTGTATTTTAACCCTTGTCTTTTCGAGATTACGTATCTCCTTCCATGTTACCCCTCCGTACAGGGTCAAGATAATGGATTGTAGATTTCTGTGGTCAGGTTTTTTAGAATTTACACTTGGATATTCCACAATTTTCATTTTTGCTTTGTCGACATTTCGAGTCTAGACCCAGACTCATCATCAGGACTTGATTTACAAAGGAGAGAGACAGAAGAGATAAATAGGGTTTAGGGTTCAGATGTCAAGTATGTGAGCCACAGCCTACTAATTTGAATTAACTAGTTTTATAATATTTTTATAATTTCTGATATGAATAAACTAGTTTTATAATATTTTTATAATTTTTTATATATTAATGTTTATTATACAAAGATAATTCTTATTTTTATTTTTTTTAATTGTTGAGATGAATGCTACTTTCATTCTCCAGCTCTATAGAGGTTGATCCAATGCCTCTTACAGGATATATTTTGTTATCTCCAAGTTCCACTAAATAAGAGGATTTTCCCTTTGATAATGTTGTCAATTGTTTGTGATGACTTGTCATGTGTCTAGATGCACCACTATCAATTACCCAAATTCTCTCGTCTTGGAATGTGTCAGTGAGTGTCGAGAAGAGACCTTCATCTTGTTCTTCGATTACTTCCTTCTTGGTAGAGAATAAGAGACTCCATGCTTCCTTGAATATTTTCTTGAGATAACTTGCTAGTTTTGAACACTTCTTGATGAATTTCTTCAATGTATTAGAGATATTCATGATTCCCTTAGCCAACCGTAGCTCTGATACCTTGTTGAGAATTTAATAGGGCAATGATTATGATTAATTATCTTTACTTGATAACTTCTTGTGGTTCATTTTTACTTATTAATTTGTTCCTTATTATTATATGTGTGAAGCATCAAACAACTACCAAAATAAAAAGCACAATGACACAGTATATAGGCTGCAAGCCAAGGAAAAACCTTTCCTCTTGAGAGGAAAAAATTTAAATCTCTTCTCTTGCTTATAGATTCTTCAATTGATAAATTACAAGACCTTAAGACTAATACCAATACCCTCCAATACCAAGACCAACCTCTTTGAGTGATGTTCCAACTTCGATCTAGTCAAATGGTGGCCTGGGTGCAGACGATATGGACAAACGTTCAAACCCTGATAAAATTTCCTCTAATCTGGCTGAATTCCTTCTTCAATCCCAACTAGAGTATCAGTCATCTATTCCTAGACTGACTATTTTATAAATTTTCCCCTTTTTAGCCACTATTACCAATCCTTTTCTCTTAATTGGCCCAACCCTTGTTATCATGTGCAATTTCATAATAGAGGCCCTTTTTAGCACTATCAGCACTGTAATTCCATAGGAATTACATAATACACCATTGACACCGTTGGAAATGGAAACAATGCAATTATGCATAAAATACACTATCGACGTTGTTTTCCAAAAGGAAATGCGTTAACACGCAAAATATACTATCGACGAGGTTATTCCATAAGAAATGGAATAACACTATCGGCGCTGTTTTTCCCAAAGGAAGGCGTTAACACACAAATACACTATCGACAGGGTTTATTCCATAAGAAATGGAATAACACTATCGACACTTCGCTATCGGCAATTCCCCGATGCGATATAACTATAGCGCTTATCGGCGATCACAATCACAGGTTCAACGCTCCCTTTACACATAACAATGCGATGCGATAATGCTTCACGGACCCGATAGATTTTAAATCCTCCTCTATAATATTTCAAATCCGAATGTGTCGCAACATCAGATTTCAGCGGTTCAAAAGGCCAGTTCCTCTCCACTGAAGCACTGCGACGCAATAGTGCTTATGGAACCGATATGGATATCAGCCACACTTAACAAGATTTCAAGTCCGGATTCCAAATTCAGACTAAGTTTTTCGTTGTTTCTTAGTGTAAACCATAATTTAGCTTATGGGACTAAAACGACGCGTAAATTAGAAACAGAGCACGCTGATATGAAGGAAACACACTCAAATAGACTTCAATCAAAGTTTTAACTGGAAAACCAGGCCAAACCACTGTTGTAAAGACTTAAAATAAAGTGTTGCGTGAAAGCCAAAGATATGCATAAATACCATATTTAACAAACAAACAGGTGTTCAGATGCATAGAAAGGGTTCGAAGGTCGCAACGCCTCTGGGATCAACCAATACACAGAGATGCCCAACTCTTTTCAGCAATATGAGATAAACCCACTTGGTCAAAATCCCTTTACAATAGCATAAAAGTTACATATATACTGGTTCGTTTTAACAACCAAATCCTAAAACAGAGGCTAAAATTTATTACTGCTATCTGTTCTGCGAGGTATTCTCCTCAAGAATCTCCACCAGAGTTAACTAATTAACACTTATTACATCATGATCTAACCCTAGATTTTATCTCTATGCTTAACTAGAAAAACATGGAAATTGATGGCTAAAGGATCCCACTCCTTTGCTTGTAGATTTTTTTTGTATTTTTGGAATAAATTTGAAGTCTTTTCCCTCTAAGTCTCATGCCCTTGCATCAGACTCCTGAGGACAAAATTCTTCACGGGCTCCTGTCCATGAGATCTTCTACAAAACTGCCCAACTTCTATAGCATGTTTTCTGTTACCTAAGTAGCTTCAGCAATTGGCTGATCCTTCCACTTGACCAAATACTGAAAGTACTCCTATCCTCTAGTTTTCTTGAACACTTTCTTGTCCAAAATCCTTTCTGGTTGTAATTCTTTTGCTGTAGGTAACTATTTTACCCAATCAATTTCTTGTGTCTCTTGGTCTTCTTCTGTATCATCTGCAATTTCACCTTCATACTTGTACAGATCAGCAACATTGAAAATTGGAGATATTCCAACATTACGGGGTAATTCAATTTCATATGCATTTGCAGAAAATTTCCTTAATACTCTACATGGTCCAATTTTCTTGAACTTCAATTTGTTATACTCCCTCTTTGGAAATCTTTCCTTCCTTAGGTGTGCTAAAACCAAATCTCCAACTTCAAAGTTCACCTCTCTTCTTTTCATGTCTGCTCTGGTTTTGTACTTGATGTTGCTATCCTGTAGCTGTTGTTTCACTTGTTCATGTATTGCTTGCATTTCTGAAGCAAAATCTTCTCCCTCTGCACTTCTCATCTCATCTTTTCCCAAGTTTCTTAACTCAGATACTCCTCTTGGATGCATTCCATAAACTATATGGAATGGACTCTACCCTGTACTCCTGTTAGGTGAGTCATTATATGCATATTCAACCTGTGCCAATACTTGATCCCACTGTTTTGGATTTTCTGTAGTAAGACTCCTTAAAAGATTACCCAAACTCCTATTCACAACTTCAGTCTATCCATCTGTCTGTGGATGATAAGCAGAACTGAAACTCATTTTAGTTCCCAGCTTCTTCCATAATGTCCTCCATAAATGTCCAACAAATTTGGAATCCCTGTCTGAGACAATACTCTTAGGCAACCCATGCAATCTTACAATCTCCTTAAAAAACAAATTAGCAATGTGAGTAGCATCACTAGTTTTATAACATGGAATAAAATGTGCCATTTTTGAAAATCTATCCACTACAACAAAAATTGAATCATTTCCTCTTTGAGTCTTTGGTAAGCCCAAAACAAAATCCATACTTACCATATCCCAAGGCCTATCTGGAATTGGTAATGGAACATACAAACCTGTGTTTTGGCTTCTTCCCTTTGCATATTGACAAACTTTGCAAGTTTTCACATATTTTTCCACTTCAGATCTCATTTTCGGCTAGAAATAAAATCTGTTCAACTATTCATAAGTCTTATCTATACCAAAATGTCCTGCAAGTCCACCACTATGTTTCTCTTTGATTAAGTTCTCCCTCATAGAACAATTTGGTATGCACAACTGATTTCTCTTAAACAACAATCCATCTTGTAAGAAATAATCCAACCATTTATTCCTATCCATCAAAATAGGATTTTTACAAGCTTCAAATGCCTCTTTAAAATCTAAATCTGTCTCATACAATTCTTTAAGAAAATCAAAACCCAACACTTGAATTTGACTCTCTAGAAGTAATGTATTTCTCCTACTTAAAGCATCTGCAACTTTGTTTGATTGGCCATTTATGTGCTTCAAAACAAATGGAAACCCTGAAGATACTCGACCCATTTAGCATGTTTCTGGTTAAGCTTTGGCTGCTGCATAATATACTGCAGTGCATGGTTATTTGAATAAAGTATGAACTCCTTTGACATTAGATAATGTCTCCACTTCTTCAATGATTACACAACTGCATAAAACTCTTTATCATAAGACGAATACTTCTCCTTTGAATCATTCAAATTTTCTCTAAAATAAGCCATAGGCCTGTCTTCCTGACTTAAAACATCTCCAATAGCTTCTCCACTAGCATCACATCTCACTTGGAAAGGTTTACTAAAATCAGGTAGAACCAAAATATGTTTTTCAATGATCTTCTTCTTCAACAGCTGAAAATTCATTTATGCTTCAGCAGTCCATCTAAATGGTTGCTTATCCTTCTTTATACTCTCAAAAAAAGGAGCATTGATCTTACTAAAATTCCTTATGAATTTCCTATAAAAACTAGCAAGACCATGAAAAATTCTTACCTCAAAAACACTTTTAGGTGAAGGCCACCCCATGATTGCCTTGAGCTTCTTTGGATCCATCTTCAATCCTTCAACAGAAACAACAAAACCCAAATACACTAACTCCTCTTTCATGAATGAACACTTCTTCAAATTCAGCAATAATTTCTCTTGCTGTAACCTTTTAAGACATAATTCAGATGTCTCATGTGTTCCTCCTTAGACCTGCTGTAAACTAATATTCCGTCCAGATATACTATTACAAATTTACCAATAAAATCTTTAAGAACTTCATTCATGAGTCTCATAAATGTACTTGGTGCGTTTGACAACCCAAAAGGCATTAATCTCCATTCATACAATCCTTCATTTGTCGTAAAGGCAGTTTTGCACTCATCCCCTTCTCTTATCCTTATCTGATGATACCCACTCTTAAGATCTAGTTTTGTAAAATACTTTGCTCCACTCAAACAATCCATCAAATCTTCAATTCTAGGTAAAGGAAATTTGTACCTGATTGTGATTTTATTGATGGCTCTTGAATCAGTACACATTCTCCAACCTCCATATTTCTTTGGACTCAACACTGTTGGTACTGCACAAGGACTCAAGCTTTCTCTAATCAGTCCTTTGTCAAGCAGTTCCTGAACCTACTTTCTAACCTCTTCATTTTCTGTGGGAGTCATTTTGTAAGCTGCTTTGTTTGGTAGATTTGCTCCAGGAATCAAATCTATATGATGGCTAATTCTTCTAATGGGTGGTAACTCATTAGGAAAATCATCAACAATGATATCACAATAATTGTCCAACATTTATTGAATTTCAATGGGTAAATCAGAAACTTTAGTAGAAGTCATTATTACCTCGGGCTTGCAAATTACAACAAAATTTACCTCATCCTCTTCAAGATGCTGCAAGTATTTCTTCCCCCCTAGTAATAGAGTTTTTGGATCAGTCTTCTTTCCTGATGCATCTTCTTCTCCCATAGGCAGCAATGTATGATTGATACCATCTTTACCAAACTTGTAGGTGTTTCTTTTCCCATCATGCATAGCTCCTTTGTCATATTGCCAAGGTCTTCCAAGCAATATGTGACACACATCCATGGGCATCACATCACATACAATTTTATCCTTATATTTTCCCAACTGCAACTCCACTTCACACTGTTCATTCACTAACAACTGATGTTAACCATGACACCTTGTAAGGTGTTGGATGTCTCATTGTCTTCAGCTTCAATTTCTCCACCACTTCTGTAGAGACCAAATTATCAGTGCTGCCACTATCAATGATCATCTGACAACATTTCCCTTGAACCTTACACACTGTTCTGAACAAAGTCTTTCTTTGTGATGGTTCAACTATCTCCTTTGCTGGCTTGAGCAAAACTTTATTGACTACCAAAGATTCTCCTCTCTCTGGTATATTTTCTTCTTTTGTCACTGCTGCTGCTTCTTCCTCGACTTGAGCAACATTTGCATTCCTCTAGCTTGTTCCCGCATTCTCTGGGCACTCAAAAGCTCTATGTCCCAGTTTGTTACATCTGTAACATCTTACTTCTCTTCCTCTTCCTCTGCCTCCTCTTCCTCTAGAAAAACTCCCTCTGCCACTTGCATCACCTCCTATGGTTGCATGCTGGGTTGAGCTGCTGCTAGCTCCATCTTTAGGTGATGTAGATCTTCCTCTACCACATTGACTTCCTTTCCCTCGGAAAGTACCTCTTCCTTTGGCAAACTGCTTCCTCCTGAGTTTTTCTTCAGCTTTCAGTACCATCTAATAAGCTTCTTCTACTGTTTTAGGAGACAGTATACTTATCTCATCTTGAATGTCCATCCTAAGACCATTCACATATCTAGCCACCTTCTCATTTGTATCCTGAGTTTGTCCAGCTCTTATGCTTACCTTATAGAATTCCTCTGTATATATTCTCACTGTCAATGACCTATGTCTAAGATTCTGCATCTGTCTGAATAAGGTTTGTTGATAATTACTTGGTAGAAACTTACCTCTTAGCTTTGCTACCATCCTATTCCAATTTCTAATTGGCTGCTTGCCAAGGCTCTTTCTTTCTGCCTGCACTCCATCCCACCAAAGTGCCGCATGTCCTTTTAGCTTGGTAACAACAAACTTTACTTTCTTCTCATCTTCAGTTTCTTCATAATCAAAGAATTTCTCCATGCCATTAATCCAGTCTATCAATTCTTCTAGATTAATCCTCCTTCATATATAAAAACCTCAGCCTTTGGCCTAGTTGTGGATCTCAACACTAACTAGAAGAATCTCATCTCAGGAGTAACTGCTACAATTTCCTCCTCTTCTGCAGCTTCAACCTCAGGCTCACTAACATCCCCATCATCTATATTTCTCTCTGCTATTAATGCCTCTAATCTAGCCTACATCTGGTGCATATCTTCCATCACCTCATATTTGCAACTGGCCGTCCTCTCCTACCACGTCCTCGTCCTCTTCCAACTATAAAAGCCATATTAAATTTCCTTCTCTTGCTTCTGAGATTCAATTCAGTGTCAACAGGTTGCTCTGATACCACTAATGGTGGCCTGGGTGCAGGCGATATGGACAAACGTTCAAACCCTGATACAATTTCCTCTAATTCTGGCTAAATCCCTTCTTCAATCCCAATTGGAGTATCAGTCATCTATTCCTAGACTGACTGTTTTATAAAATTTCCCCTTTTTAGCCACTATTACCAATCCTTTTCCCTTAATTGGCCCAACCCTTGTTATCGGGTGCAATTTCATAACAGAGGCCCTTTTTAGCACTATCGGTGCTGTAATTCCATAGGAATTACATAATACACTATCGGCGCCATTGGAAATGGCAACAATGCAATTATGCGTAAAATACACTATTGGCGCTGTTTTCCCAAAGGAAATGCGTTAACACACAAAATACACTATCGGCGGGGTTATTCCATAAGAAATGGAATAACACTATCGACACTTCGATTTAACACTATCGGCATTGTTTTTCCCAAAGGAAGGCGTTAACATGCAAATACACTATCGACGGGGTTTATTCCATAAGAAATGGAATAACACTATCGGCACTTCGCTATCGGCGATTCCCTGATGCGATATAACTATAACGCTTATCGACGATCGCAATCGCAGGTTCAACACTCCCTTTACACATAACAATGCGATGCGATAACGCTTCACGGACCTGATAGATTTTAAATCCTCCTCTATAATATTTCAAATCCAGATGTGTCGCAACATCAGATTTCGGCGGTTCGAAAGGCCAATTCCTCTCCACTGAAACATTGCGATGCGATAGTGCTTACGGACCCAATATGGATATCAGCCACACTTAACAAGATTTCAAGTCCGGATTCCAAATTCGGACTAAGTTTTTCGTTGTTTCTTAGTGTAAACCAGAATTTAGCTTGCGGGACTAAAACGACGCGTAAATTGGAAACAGAGCATGCTGATATGAAGGAAACACACTCAAATAGACTTCAATCAAAGTATTAACTGGAAAACCAGGCCAAACCACTGTTGTAAAGACTTAAAAGAAAGCGTTGTGTGAAAGCCAAAGATACGCATAAATACCAGATTTAATAGACAAACAGGTGTTCATATGCATAGAAATGGTTCGAAGGTCACAATGCCTCCGGGATCAACCAATACACAGAGATGTCCAGCTCTTTTCAGCAATATGAGATAAACCCACTCGGTCAAAATCCTTTTACAATAGCAAAAAAGTTACATATCTACTGGTTCGTTTTAACAACCAGATCCTAAAACAGAGGCTAAAATTTATTACTGCTATCTGTTCTGCGAGGTATTCTTCTCGAGAATCTCCACTACAGTTAACTAATTAACACTTATTACATCATGATCTAACCCTAGATTCTAGCTCTATGCTTAACTAGAAAAACATGGAAATTGATGGCTAAAGGATCCCACTCCTTTTCTTGTAGATTTTTTTGTATTTTTGGAATAAATTTGAAGTCTTTTCCCTCCAAGTCTCATGCCCCTGCATCACACAATGACACAGTATATAGGCTGCAAGCCAAGGAAAAACCTCTCCTCTTGAGAGGAAAACATTTAAATCTCTTCTCTTGCTTATAGATTCTTCAATTGACGAATTCCAAGATCTTAAGACTAATACCAATACCCTCCAATACCAAGACCAACCTCTTTGACTGATGTGTCAACTTCAATCTAGTCAAGCCCAGTCAAATCTCTTCCGGTAGCACCTTCTCGACCTTCTGCTGCAAGATTTTTGGCCTCCCACTGCATATCTGAAATTTCGCCCCCCAAAAACTACTGTTGCTAGATGTGCGAACTTTGATATTCTCTTAGAGCCCTCCTCTGACCTTCGCTTGCCTTTACTTGACTTCTATAGCTTGAGAGAGACCCTTGGTAGCCTTTGCTTGACCTCCTTGCCTCCTTTCCACCAAGATCAAACTTGTAGAAGGATGCCCTAGGTCAGTGCAAAAACCCTAGTCTTCTCTAGCACGTGTGAGAGAGAAAGATAACCCAAACACAAAACTTATTTTTCCTCCTTCTCCTTCATTTCCTCTTCCATCTTCTTCCTTTGCTAGAATTAGAGGTGAGCGAGTGTCTTCAAAGAGGTCGAGTCCTCTTATATATATAGGCTTCTTTAGGGGTGGACATGGCTCTTCCTTTAGGCCAACTTTCCAGCTGCTAGGTTGTAACACCCTCCTCACACATCTACCCAAGCCCAGGTCACTGCCCATAATTGAATGACATCTTCAAAAAATTAAATTAACAAGGAAATGAGAATACAAATGCAATCACTTGAATAATACCTTAACTAGACCCCTACTAGCCATGACAATCATTTCATCAAACATATCACGAATATGTAAGCTATAGGTGAAAATAACATATCTGATCATAGGGGTCTCATAATTATCTGAGAATCGCTAAGACACATTGATGCCTCAATACATCAACTGCCATTTTATCCATTAGGTCATAGATACATTATTCATTCATTTACCAGTAAAAACATGATGAGAGGCATACATAGCTTCTGTCATAAAACACACATTTAACCAGAATAATAACAACATAAATACCAATGAAATCACAACCATATGATCCACATATAAAACAATATAATACTCATAGAGATACAAGGAGAAATAATCTCATACTGATGATGCAAAATCCAAACCCAGGATGGTACTTCCACATTCCACCCGACCATAGAATGGCTGAGCCAAATCTCTCTTCAGCCATTCACCCCCATGTCATATTCCAAGCATGAATGTGGGATCTCATAAAACACATCAATCCAAAACCATCTACGGTTCCACAGGCTATCCACCTCAACTCATCGAACAGTGATTCCACTTCATGATTGGACATCACCAAAACCATCATCATATCGATCTCTATCCCAACCATCCAGGGACCCAGAGAGTTTGTTCCAAACAAGGCTCCAATAATAGTAACTCAACCCATAGCTGCCACCGGGCTCCAGAGTGTTTATCAAACCAAGGCTCCAGGACTAGTAACTCAACCCACAAAGGGCTCCAATGCATTTGTCTAACCAAGGCTACGGGACTAGTAACTCAACCAAAACTATTACAGGGCTCCAGAGTGTTTGTCCAACCAAGGCTTCAAGAACTAGTAACTCAACCCAAGCTAAGGAAACATGAGAACCAACCAAAAAACAAACAAGGAAATAAACCCACAATCTCCATGGCTATCCAAGAAATGGCAAGGTTATGCAATCCACTATCAATCTAGGAAATCCTCCATGCCAATGACAGATCATGACCAATAAATCACATGTATATGCCATGCATGCCAAAACTGGCGAGGAAAACATAAATACAACTCGGTGCCTACAAGCAAATCATGTTGTAGCTGTTGATCCCAATGTCCTCTCGTGCTTTCCTGCTCTTCCTTTGCCTTCTTGCTCCAAAATTCCAAGTATGCCACACCCTCCAAGAAAACTCTAAGTATCCAAGAGTATGAGAAATAGAGAGAGAGATAATAATGAGAGAGCTCCAAAACTGAACTGACAAAAGGTTACCCACTGATCCTCAAAAGTCGTTTTATGTATGAGGCCTCTATTTTCCTTCATTTTCCTCCTCACATGCAACCTGTGACCTTTCACTTCCATTTTCTCCTAATTTCCATTATTTTCATAAATAAATGTGCCAAAAATGCCATTTTTCCTTTCCAAAGCCTTAAACATTACCTTTTCCAATTTCCTTAACCATTAAACAACCACAAGTGATCCCCATCACTATGATTTTGCCTAACATTCAACTTGGAATAAGTGTCCCATCAACTGTGGTTATTATTTTTCCTTTATTAGCTTTTATTACATGGAATTTTCACTAGGGATGTTACAGAACCTTCCCCCCTGGAGGAACAACATCCTCAGTGTACAACAACACCTATAACCACAATACTTTTTAATGCAAAACATACTGCCGATGGAGATTTATAACTTAGGTCATTGCAGTATTTACAATGATCAACCTGCTAAGAAGAAAACCAACATGAAAACATAACAAACATAACATCATAATGGCATGACACCCATACCGCTTATTAGAGCTTTATAACATAGCTCATGGTGATATTTACATCCATATACATATGTACATATACCAAACATTTGGTACATATAGCAAGACATATACCAAACACCATACAAAAACTTCTTTTCCTCAACTTGAAAACAAGGAAGGATAGATAGCCCCCATCTGATCTGTCATCTCCCATGTAGCTTCATCGGGCCCAAAGTGCTTCCATTGCACCTTACTGCTCGATTTCTTGGTTCTGGAGCATGAACACCTTTTTCTGAAATACACTGAGGCTTCGGCTGGAATTCTCCATCTGGTTCCACCTACAATACAGACCAGTTGATCACATGATCAAAATCTTTAACATACTTCTTAAGAAATGACACATGGAAAACATCATGGACTTTCACTGTCAAAGGAAATTCAAGTCGATAGGCCACTGGCCCAATCCTCTCAAAGATATCAAAGGGTCCACAAAACTGTGGTGCCATCTTGGCACATGATCCCATACGTAAGAAGATTTTCTTTGGTTTGATGCACAAGTACACCTATTCCCGAACTTGGAACTCCTTGAACAACCTGTTTTGATCTGCATAGCTCTTCTGCCTATCCTGTGCTAGCTTCAAGTTATTATTGATTACCTACATTTCATGTTCCATGTCCGCCAACATGTCTGGTCCAATCAACACCCTGTTAAATGGATCACTCCAACTGATAGGAGTATTGCAACTCCACCCATACAATTCCTCAAACAGACTCATCTTTATAGATTCATGATACCCATTTTTTTAATTGAACTCTACCAGTGGAAGGTACTCTTCCCACTTTCACTGCTGATGCATCACGTACATCCTCAACATATCCTCCAATATCTTGTTGACCCTCTCAGTCTGTCCATCTATTTGCGTATGATAAGTTGTACTAAAGGTAAACTTCGTGCCCAAACATGCAAATAACCCCTTCCAAAACATGGAAGTGAACTTTGTCTGACACAATATTCTTCGGGACACCATGCAATCTAACCACTTCTATAAGAAATACTTATGCTACATCAATCACTGAGAATGTAGACTTTACTAGAATGAAGTGCACAACCTTTGTCAACCTGTCCACAAAAACCATGATGGAATCATGTTGTCTCATTTTCTTCCACAAACCTATGATGAATTCCATGGAAATGACCTCCCATTTCCATTTTGGAATTGTAATCGACTGTAGCAGTCCACTTGGATGCTTACATTCAACCTTCACATGCTGACAATCAAAACACCTAACCACAAACTCTACTACATCCCTCTTTAGGTTTGAACAATAATAAAATCTCTTCATTGCAGTCAATGTCTTCTAATAGCCTGGGTGAACTGAATAAGGTTTCGCATGAAACTCCCTCAAGATCACCTTCTTGATCTCACTACTGTCTCACACATATATCCTGTCTTTGAATCTAACCAATCCATCTGCTGTAAGGCAATAGTCCACATCCTGTGCACCTGCACCTGTACCTGTACCTGTACTACTACATGTACTACCACCTATACTACTACATGTATCTATACCTATACCTGTAATACTACCTATACATGTACCTGTACCAATACTACCACTTGTACCTATACCAGTACTCTTTTGCAACAGATGCACAATCTTCATATACCTGACATCTTATTGCCCTGCCTGCAAGAGCATATGCCACTCTATTCTCTTTACCTTTGATATATCTGTTCTCGAAATCGAACTCACTGATCATGGCCAACCACCGAGCCTACCTACCATTCAAGTTCGGCTGGTAAAATAGATACCGCAACTCACTGTGATCACTCATCAACACAAATATTATGCCCAAAAGGTAGTGTCTCTGTTGACACCTAATCCGAAACGGATGGGTGAACTGGACAGTCATCTAGAACATGAACTGATCCGTTTTTATTTTTGTATATAAACATGAGTTACCTAATGAATAACATATCAATTCTTTCTTGTGCTCATTAATTTCTGGAGTTACCCTGGTCTGACATGGTATCAGAGCGTAGGTCCCAGATGGGATTCCTTGTAACTCCTCTGCCTGAAACACCTTTGTCTGCATAAATGCATACTATAGACGTTAGTCTCTCTGCGCATATGCCTGACATAGCGCTGCCACCGCCTCTGACCTGCTCTGCCTCTGCGCATCCGTTTTTGCTGCATTGATCTCAAGGGCGCGGGATTTGGTGAAAAACTCAAATTTTCCTCTAAAGCGGCTGATTGAAGTTTATTCACGGGTAATGTTTGAGCTGCTGTTTTTTTTTTCATCGTAGAATTGAGCTGCTGTCTTTCTCATCGTAGAATTGAAAGTTCCGCAGCGAGGAGGTATTGGATCTGATCGCGTTCCTGCGTGAAGGTCCGCATTTCCTTCTGCGAGGAGGTGTGAAATAACACACGAGCTAACCTTATAATTGTTAAGGTGATCCTCTGTAAGGGACGCGTCTGCAGATGTCTCATCAGTTTGGCATCCACTCAATATACCCATGTCCTCATGTATATGCTGCTTCCCCTACTGCAATTCAAGCTGTTTTAGTCCCATTTCCTCCGGAAAGAGTCGTTATGTATACGCTGCTATGTCGTTAGAGTCCTCCAGTTTCTTTTCTCAAGAAACGCAATATTGAATCCAAGGGTAAGAATTTCTTTCTCTTTGTTTCTGGAACTCTTAATGATCTGTTGGCTGTGGCATGAGGTCCAATCTATTAAGTACCGCTCGTTGGGTTTTTGTGAGCATGGCCTGACAGGCTGGCTGCGAAAGAAAAGAGTTGTGTAGATCATTTCATTCCACTGGATTCGGTCATGATTTTCACAAAAGTTACCACCGTTTTTCTTTATGATTATCAACACAAACCCATTCAAACTCGGGGTGTAGCTTAAACTGTTCTTTCTCTTTGTCAATTAAGCATCCGCTGTAGCACAATCAGAAAAATTGCTGTATATTTTCGCATCTATGGTCTCGGATAAATCCGCATAAAGACATTGGTTACTGAGAAAGCGTCGACAGCAGGGTTAAGATGTTTTAATTTTCTTTATTGTCATGATGGTGATCGAAGGCTTCAAACAAAGGCTTTGTCGTTGAATTAGAAACCAAGTTTTATAACATGGATTTGTTGTATTTTAGTTGATGCTTCATTCATGGCTTTCATGGTGGGTTGATCGCGTTCCTGCGTGAAGGTCCGCATTTCCGCTGCGCCACGTAAATGTAGTATTGGATTCATCCAAACCATAATGTTTTTTTGAATAGCTTTCAGCAGCTATTCATAACCTCTGCAAAGCAGACAACACTTCAGGTGCATTCGTAAGATTCTGGAAGAGTGGCTGGCCCAAGGAGGTGATTCCGTATAGATCAATATCGCGGGTCCATGTTCAATTAAGCGCTTCAATGCTTTGCTCAGAAACCCTCGTGGAGCAGAAACTCTGATATTGTTGTCTTAGAGACAGATCTATATCTCTGTGGGTAAGACCACCGAGGTCTGCGTTCAAGCAAAAGTCCTTGGTGAATTTCACAGTTGGTTTGGCACAAAAGGAAATGGTGGTTAAAAGTGCTGGTAAATGGTGATTTTATATGGCTTTTCTCTATTGACTTTCTAAGTCGATTTTCTATAGTTTTTAACAAGCTCCGCATCAATTAGAACGCTGAAGTTCCCCTTCAAAGAATTTATATTGCGTTGTTCTTCAAAGAATTTATATATATCAATCAAAGTGTTTGATATTACGCAATTTATTACACAGTTTTCTTTTTTTTGAATGATAATACTGCATTGAAAAGTTATCATTTCAATGCTGATGCTTCTAGCAAACATTAGAGGGATTTGAAGGCTGTAATGTAAGGAAAGTTTTTTATCAGCAGAGATATTTTGTTACAGTATGCATTCAAGAGAAAGAAGAAGATATTTCAGAGGCAGGGGGGGCAGACACCCTCAAGAAGAAAAGGCAGACTTACATTGCATTCGCTGCAAACAAAATGGATCTCATGATGCTTCTACATGCAAGCTACCATGGGAAAAGATTGAGCAGAGAAGAAATCAGCAGAAAGGTAAAACTAATGACACAGACAAAGGTAAAGCACCTGAATCCGCTCACTATATTGAGGCACAATGTAACATTGGAGTAAATGAAGATCTGTTTATGGCTTCACTTACTTCTTTGAAAAATGACTGGTTGCTTGATTCAGGAGCAACCTGTCATATGACTCATAGGAAAGATTTTTTTGAAGATTTCACTGATAATGTTGATGGAGCAGTATACTTTGCAGATCAGTCAAAAATCAAGCCATCAGGGCTTGGCACAGTCAGGCTTAAACTGCCTGGTCTTCCAGACTTTCTTCTGGATCATGTTCTATATCTCCCACAGCTCAAGAGAAACTTGTTGTCCCTGGTCCACATCCGCCAGCAAGGTCACTCCATTCATATGTTTGATGGAAAGCTTGAGGTAAGAAAGGCATCTGACCATTCACTTGTCATGAGGGGTATAGAAGAAGAAAGACTTCTTAAACTGCAAGGAACCTCTGCTCATGCACAACATTTTTCATATATTTCTCATCATGATGAAGGTACACTTCCATCAAGTTTATTATGGCATGCTAGATTTGGACATTTAAACTATGATAGTCTCCGCTTGTTGAAGAAAAATGGTGTTGCTGGTTTGCCTACAATTCCTAGAAAACATAAACAATGTGATGCTTGCATTCTAGGAAAGCATAGCAAACAGTCTTTTCATGATTCACATTCAAGAGCACATAGGAAGCTTGAACTTATTCATTCAGATTTATGTGGTCCAATGCCTGTTCCTTCTGCAAATGGAAATAAGTATATCATGACATTTATTGATGATTACACCAGAATGTGTTGGGTTTATTTATTGAAGAACAAATCTGATGCTTTTCAAACATTCAAGAATTTTCATAAGTGGATTGAAAATGATGCACAATCTCATATTGGGTCTATTCACACTGATAATGGAAAAGAATATACATCAAATGAATTTGAACACTATCTTCACCAACATGGGATTAAACATCAAACAACTGTGCCTTATAATCCTCAACAGAATGGTGTAGCTGAAAGAATGAACAGAACAATTTTGAATATGGTACGATCCATGCTTTTCTTCAAAAATGTAAAGACAATGTTTTGGGCTGATGATGTTCTATGTGCTGCATATATAAAGAATAGATGTCCATCTAGTGCTATAAGAAACAAGACTCCTTATGAATTGTGGTATGGACATGTTCCTTCGGTAAAACATCTCAGGATATTTGGTTCCACCTGTTATGCTTTAATACCAAAGGTACATAGAAACAAACTTGGTGCTAGAAGTCGTAAGTGTATCTTCCTGGGGTATTCAAACACATCTAAAGCATACCGCCTCTATGATGAAGTAAATAAAAAGTTTTTTTTATCTAGAGATGTCATTTTTCTTGAATCATCCAAATCTGACAGTGTTGTTGAGCGGCAACTTGATCGCTTGGATAGATTCACAAAACCGAAATCATTCCAAGAGTTTGATAATCAGATTCCACATCTTGAAGGGGCGATTCCTATACTAGATCAACATGTGGAATCATCTTCTGAAGAACAATCTCCCCTGCATGACACTCCAACAACGGATGATGCTTTAAGTGATGTAATTGATAGAATTGGGAGACTCAATCTTGATTCAGACCCAACTCAATCAACAGAACAGCCTGGACCATCTCAGAAAGGTCCCCCAAAGTGGCTGACAAAGACACTTGAAAGTGTTCATCCTGATGAAATTGGAAAAACAGGAACCAGAAATACAAACCGACAAGATGGAGGTGATGTAGATAACTCTAATTCACCTGTTGATATGGATGTTACTTATGATTATGAATTGAACTTGTCTACAGATTTTGAACCAACTTCCTTCAAAGAAGCTGCTTCTCATGATGAATGGAAAGAAGCGATGCAGAAGGAGTATGATGCCCTCATAAAGAATGGCACTTGGAAGCTGGTTGATCCTCCATTTGGAACCAAACCAATTGGCTGCAAGTGGGTCTACAAGAACAAGTACAAAGATGATGGCTCACTTGACAAGCACAAAGCTAGGCTTGTGGCAAAAGGTTTTGCACAGAAGGAAGGGGTCGATTATGAGGAAACTTTTGCTCCCACAGCAAAATGGGCCACCATCCGGACACTCTTTGCACTAGCTGCTCAGAACGGTTGGAAAGTCCATCAAATGGATGTAAAAACTGCATTCTTGAATGGAGATCTAAAAGAGAATGTTTTTATGTCCCAGCCTGAAGGATTTGCTGTGAAAGGACATGAACACAGAGTATGCAAACTTGTGAAGTCCTTGTATGGCCTCAAACAAGCACCACGAGCCTGGTATGAAAAACTAACTGAGCATCTTCTGAAACTCAACTTCAAACATTTTGATCTTGATGATGCAACTTTATTTGTCAAGAAAGTTGGCAAAACAGTTGTATATCTTGTGGTATATGTAGATGATCTTTTAATGACAGGGAACAATGAAAGCTATATTGCATCCATAAAGAAAGAATTAGGAAAAAATTTTGAAATGACTGATTTGGGCTATGTTCATTACTATCTTGGCATTGAAGTAACCCAACATCCAAAGTCCATATTTCTTTCTCAAAAGAAATACATTGGAGATTTGTTAAACAGATTTGGCATGACAGAGTGCAATCCCCTTTCTACTCCAATGGAACAAAACTTGAAGCTCACATCTATTGAAGGAAAGGAGTTTGAGGATGCAACAAAGTATAGACAGCTTGTAGGAAGTCTCATCTATCTCACTACTACTAGACCAGACATTTCATTTGCTGTTGGAATCCTCTCCAGGTTTATGCAAAAGCCTTGTGAGGGACATTGGTCTGCTGCAAAAAGAGTTCTAAGGTACTTGAAGGGAACTCAAGACCTTGGAATCAAGTATACACAGGTGGACGACTTCAACTTGATTGGATACTCTGATTCAGACTTCGATGGAGACAAAGAAACTGGGGTATCTACTTCCGGATATGCTATGAGTCTTGGATCAGGAGCTGTCTCCTGGAGATCACGCAAACAATCAGTACCAGCAGATTCCACAACAGAAGCAGAATATGTGGCAGCAACTGAAGCAACGAAAGAAATTGTGTGGCTCAAGAAAATTCTTGAAGATTTGCAAGTAAAACAAATACAATCAACTCCAGTCATGATTGATAACACATCTGCAATAAAGTTGGCCAAGAATCCAAAGTTCCATGATCGTACTAAGCACATCAATACTAAATATCATCTGATCCGACATCATGTTGAGGCCAAAACAATCCATCTCCGTCATTGTTCCACAAACGAGCAAATTGCAGACATCTTCACCAAAGCGCTTGGAAGAGAAAAGCTTGAAAGATTCAGAACGTTGCTTGGACTCACCAACATCCCTTCAGATTAAGGGGGGGAATGTTGACACCTAATCCGAAACGGATGGGTGAACTGGACAGTCATCTAGAAGATGAACTGATCCGTTTTTATTTTTGTATATAAACATGAGTTACCTAATGAATAACATATCAATTCTTTCTTGTGCTCATTAATTTCTGGAGTTACCCTGGCCTGACAGTCTCCACATCTTCAATAGATGTATGATAGTTGCCAACTCAAGATCATGCGTGGGGTAGTTCTGCTTGTGCTCATTCATTTTTCACGACTCATAACATACCGCCTGTCCATCCTGCATAAGGACTCCACCAAGCCCTTTCTTGCAAGCATCTATGCATACTACAAAGTCTTTGTCCAGATCTACAATCTTTAACACTAGTGCATGTGTCAACAACTGCTTGAGCTACTCAAAACTAGCCTCATACTCTTCTGTCCATTCGAACTTCTTACCTTTCCACTGCAGTGATGTGATAGGATAAGAAATCTGTGAGAAGTTTCTGATGAACCTCCTGTAATAACCTGCTAAACCCATCAAATATCTCACCTCATCTACATTCTTAGGAGCTACCCACTCCATGATGGCCCTTATCTTTTATGGATCTACTACAATTCCTTCCTTAGAGACAAAATGTCCCAAGCAATGTGTTAGCACTTGAAATTTCACCTCAGGCTGAAAAAGGTAAACTCCAAGGCAACATCAAACCACTTAGCCTCGTAGCTAGCCCTATGGGGCAGGAGAGGGCTCTCTCCGGTCTATCTCGGTAAAGATCTTCAACGAGCGAGATAACCAATAAGGAAACACTGATTTTAGGCTAGTAAACTGATAAAAAGGTTTGAATTGGGAAGTTTTAGGATTTTGGTGGAAAATCGGGGAAAGGCAATTTTGGGTGCGGGGATTGGACACAGTTTTTGCAGGGGGTTCTTTGGGGCAAGGTAGGAGACTGTATTGATGCCTTTGAATTAAGTGAATGGATAGGAATTACCGGTGAGGGGCTAAAGAGAGCAAGAAACCTTCAAGAGTTCTCTTTAGACAGATGAAAACATAAATATTAAGCAAACTTAAAAGCAGAGCATGGCAATCATGAATTCTACTTTAACACTTCATTTGCCTAATTTGCAGAAGGAAAAGTAAGGAGATGATTCACATAAAAAACTTACAAGTACAAAGAGAAACACACCATCAATACATGTAACCACAGGAATCCCAAAAAGGACTGCAAAACCATGGTCTTTCTTCCTTTGCCAAAATTGCAAAGATACAATGAGTAATACAATAGAGCTTTCTCCCTCAAGAGTCCAACCATGAAAATGACCAAGAAAGTACATAATATAGGAAATCTAACATCTTTCCTTGCCTCTAGGGGTCAAGATCACTATCCTAGGAGCTGTTTCAACCAATTCTAAACTGAGCACTAAAATCTAGGCAGTCAAAACAACTTGCCTCTATAAGCTAGGAAACCAATTCATTCATTACATTTTTGCCTATTTCATGAAAGAATCTTCTAGAAGAGATAAATAAGTGTCAAAATATCATAAAGTTACATCATTTACAACAAGGAGGATCAAAATTCACTCAAAAAAGTCAAATCCAGTCAAAACTGCGTTTTGCTGAGCTGTAGGTGGATTTCTGTGAAAAACTGCCCAACAGGTCGCGCCCTAATCCTGAACAGGTCGAGCTACTTTGGAGCTGCTTTTGAGGCACTTCCAGGTGTCCAAATGAGGCAAAAGTGAGCTTGTGAGAAAGGTCTGGATGTCTACTTTCCAACCCAAGTAAACTTTCGGAATTTGGTGGCCATTTGCCCCTCCAAAATTGCAATCTCCCAAGACTGCTTCCTGTGTGTCAAAAAGGTGGCAGAAAGTCATTTTTTGCTTGTTTTTTGACCTTCTGGAGGCTCAAAACTTGATGAAATCTCTTGGTAATTGCTGAGAAGGTGTATATTTGCATGAAAAATCCAAAAATGCTGAGTTTTCCCGAAATGGAGTTGCCCATCGAATAGGTCACGCGCAACGCGCGACCTGTTGGTGAAGAAAACCTGTGTTTGGCACAAAAAATTCACAATTGACAAAATTTTCTCCAAATTTCTTGAAATTTGGGCTGGGAGTCCCCAATAAAGTACCATGCTCAGTCAAAGAGGCTTTGGCCAAAATTTGGAGTGGATCGGGCCTTTTCTGTCGTTTTAGTGCCTTGGCCAACCTCCTTGGATCTTGCGATTGCAATTTTGACATTTATCTAAAACCATGACACCTGTGCAAAAAGTGAAGGAGTTTTTTCTTCCTTGGCCTGTTGTGGACAAAAATCTCTCTCAGTTTTCCCAAATTCATCTTTGATTGCTCTGAAACATCTTTTGAGTGAAACTAATCCCGATGTGTGAAACAAGGAATTTCGAGGAAATGAAGCAAAATGAAGGGGATAGGGGGCTTCTAAATTCTTGGGGAAATTTTTGGGAGTGGGGAGGGATGTTAGGAAGCAGGGGAAAGTGGAATCTCAGAGATTGAGCGAGGGGAAGGGGTCCAAAAGAGCGAAACACAGGCCAAACCTAGAAAATTGCCAGGTTGTAGCTAGAAACTAGGGTTTGTGCAAAAATGAGGAATTTGGTAGATCTAAGGGATGGGAAGCATTTAATAAGGTACATGAAGGATAGGGGAAGGTGTATGAACATATGGATACAAGTTTTTCTAGTGATTTGACCATCCAAGAGAAATTAGCTTTCAAAACCCTAGGAGAGGGAAATGACCTTGCCTGGGCGCAACTGAAGCATGAACAAGGTGTAAAATGACTCATTAGACACTGACATGATAGTGAAAACCCTATGAATGATGATAGACTCAGCTGAATAGTGACATAGATTGTCATTTGGGCGATTTCAGAAGGAGTGAAAGCAAACCCTAGACCTAATGCCTAGTGACCAAATTTTGCTTGAAGACTCACTGAAATGACAAAATTTGACCTTGACACTACAAAATCACTTTGTAAGAGCATATTTGATCACTGGAGGAAGGCTGGAAAGACTGACACTAACATAATTTACCTCAGTCTGAAAGAAACTACACTTGCTGAGATTAGTGTACAATTGATGCTCTCTCAACAACCTCAATACTGCTGCTAAATGTTTGACATGCTCTTACTCATTTTTAGAATATACCAATATGTCATCAATGAACACAATAACAAACTTATCCAAATACGGACACAACATACTATTCATCAAGCACAGAAAGGTAGTTGGGGCATTAGTCAAACCAAACGGAACTAAAAAAAACTCATAATGCCCATACTTGGTTTGAAAAGATGTCTTGTAAACATCCACCTCTTTGATGCGTACCTGATGATATAAAAATCTCAAATCAATCTTCGAGAACACTAATTCTCCCTTTAATTGATTGAATAAGTCATCAATCCTCGACGACAGATACCTGTTCTTGATGGTCACTTTGTTCCACTACCTGTAGTCAATGCATAATCTTAGAGTACCATCTTTCTTCTTTAAAAACAACACTAGTGCGCCCCATGGTGATACACTTGGCCTAATGTATCCCTTATCCAACATTTCCTTCAACTGCATCTTCAACTCTACCAACTCAAGTGTGCTCATCCTTTAAGGTGTTGTTGACAGTGCTGGACCCGCCAACATTCAGGGGATCACCCTGGTATGAAGTCCCAACTAGACCTCACACTTTGGTGTGGGAGAGTCCCATCCGGTATGATGGCCAGGTTGCCATTATCTTAAGGATTTGGCTCAACTCTTGCTTGTTAGCACAGGAGAGTAGTTCGCTTTGTCTTCGAGAAGTGAGGTTCACGTGCCTGGTGAGCATAAGTGTAGTTGTGTCAATGGTTCTTTGACTGTGAGGGGAAAAGGTGAAGGTGAGTTCGAGGTTGAAAGGGATCAGTCCCAACTTGGCTAGGAACACACAACACAAAGGAAATACACAGCTTCTGACAGATTAGGCCACTCGAATGCGACAATCACAACATACAAGGTAAGATAACACGTACAACACTCACGGATTAGTCTGAGATGAGTGCAACGATTGTTATAGCAAGGTTCATGTGAAAGGTTTGTCTAATGTCCGATAGAGCAGTTGACACAGACATGACAACATTAACAGCATATACAACACATTTCCATTAATAGATTATTCATTACAACAAATGAATCAGTTCAGATGTAGAAGGCATGGTTAAAGCAACATGCATTATAAGTGTTAAATATTGTGAAAATGCGTTGGCCTGTTGACAAGATTCTAAATTAAGAAAAAGTTCCAAGACACATCGTTACACCATACATCACTAACCCCATCAACAGGGTGTTGGAGCCACTACTTACTCATCGAAGAAAATATTACAAACTATCTTGGCTATGTCGGAGGATCTGAGGTTAAAATTTATTTCATGTACAAATGAGGGGGATATTTATAGCCAAGGGTGAAACAGACCCTTGTGGTTGTTCGACTACCCTCATGACCATTTGACTTTCATGACTTTCCGACTTACATGACTCTATGTTAAACAAGTGGGTCTCTTGGACTTCCACATTACATCACATTGATTGACAACAAGCCCATAGTAGAGATGTGGGAAACATGACTCATGACTTGACTTGAAATGACTTAACATGACAATGATGGTACATTCGTGCTGTTGCTGGAGTGCATGTCGAGCTACAGTGTTGCTGAGTGATGGATGTCTTCATGGTGTATCATAGCTTCACCTCCGCATGGTGAAGTGCGTGGAGTCTTTGATGGTCCTTGGTTCGCTTGATGAAGCTCTAGCATGTTGTTCCTTGCTTTCATGTTGGAAGGCTTGACAGGCTCACTTGTTCGCGAAGGTGCATGTTAGTCGCATTCATCCGCTTTGCATGCTTCGATCGTTCGCCCATTGGAAAACCTGTCCATCTGCATGTGCTCCCTTCGTTCATCCCATTCGTCGTCTTGACATGTTTGTTGGTGTACCTGTACTTGCAGTCACTCATGACGAGATGACATCAAATCCAAAAACCTCCTAGTCTACAATGACACATGATCATTTGGATGCAGGTGACTGGGAGAGGCAGCAGAGCTATGATGCAGGATGATGGCATCGGGAAACTGCTGATGAAAAATGCGTAAGAGTCACTGAAGGATGGAGACAGACAATCTGAGTCGACAATGACTGTTTGCAAGGTCTGGCTCGGCTGGGAGGAAAAATTGCGCAAATTTTGGGAGGAATAGTCCATGTTGCAGGAGGGAAAGGCAGGCATGCTCTGCATATTTTTTGGAATGAATAGTTAGTAGGGGTTGGAAAATCAGATTTGCAAAATTTTCCAGAGCAACGGGCTAGTATGTTGAAAAGTGTGCAACAAGAAATTCTTGTTGAGATTGCAACAAGATGATGGAGCTTAGTGAAAAGAGTCGCCTTCACTAAGTGGGCCCGCAGGCTATTTTTGGCGCAAGTCTATTTTTAGACTATGTCTATTTTTAGACATATGGATCATGTCTATGGATGATTGATCAAGTTGGGAAAAATAGATGGACTTCTATTTTTGATGAAAGTGTGAGTGATCACAGTGTGAGTGATCAAAGTCAAAAATAGAAAAGTCAAATATTATTATCTCACAATAATATTTGGACTATAAACTTAATCTTATTCTCTTGGAGCACTTCAGTTTGAGCTACGGAAGTGGCACATGCAGCTGTCAGAAGGAAATTCGTTTTTCTTATGAGTCAGTTGAGTTGTTGCATGCATGACTTCAGTTAGAACTCAAGTGAGTTGAGTTTAGTGGACTGGAGGTACAGTTGATGGAGTTGTGTTCAGTTTAGCTTTGTTAAACTGGTTGTATTTAGTCTAACTGATCAATAGACTAAAGATGAGTTGGGTGAATTAGTTATTAATTAATTCACAAGTTATTAACTCATAATGCAACTATAGAATACATCAGTTAACTCAGTTGCATGTCAGTGCATGTTCAGTTCAGCAGGGACAGGTGTTAGAGGATCAGATTGCTATCAGTTGTGACTATAGCTGTGCATGATGATTTGCACAATCAAAGGATTGAGTATGCCAATGAGTTTGCTCACGTATCTTCATGATATTATAGCTGTTGCTCACGTCCAACATAGTGTGGGTGACTATTTTGCAGTGTAAAATCGAGTTTGGGAAGCAATTCTCATCAGTTCTCGAGCAGGTTTGAGCAGTGGAGGCAGGCAAGCAGCGGGAGAGATTTGGAGATCAAATCTGAGCTGTATTGTGTGTAACAGGTGGAGATACTTGTGAGAAGTATTATGCTTTGTATTGTTACATGATTCAATCAATATAATATACAGATAGTGTGGGGTTTTTAGCGAGATGCTTTCCCCGGGATACATACTGTGTTTATGAGTTTGATTGATGCTTCTATGTGTGCCTGTGGATGTTTCTGCTTCTGTAAATTTGATGATCAACGTAGAAGAGATTATGTATTATACATGTTCCGCTTAAATTGTATGATCAGGATAATCTCTGTTGAATATGTGTTAAATTATTCAAAATTTCTACATGGTATCGGAGCTAGATAATTGTAGGAAAAGTTTCTACATGGTATCAGAGCTAGATGATTTGTAGAAAAAGTTTCTACATGGTATCAGAGCTGCTTGATTTGTAGAAGAGATTTTTACAGGATATCAAGCGAGGATTGATCATCAGATCTACTATTCAGGAAGTGTTTACATTCTATTTCTTCAGGCAGAGTCTGTAATCGGGCAGGTAGCCTCTGGATTCATCCTTCCTTTGGAAGGTGAAATATCCGGTGAAAGCCCATACAGTCAATCTCTGTACGAGAAATATTGTGTTCTCACGAATTCTAGATCGGAAGCAGTTGAGTTGGTTGCTGGTGGAATTCGAATTTAATTCCAAAGCAAGAGATAAAACTCAGAAACATTCAGTGTGAGAATGGAGACAGTATGCCCCAGTATCTCACGAAGTTCACCCAATGCCGGGGTGAGCTGGGAAGTGTGGGGGTGAATGTTGGATGAGGATGGTGAGTCTAGCACTCTTTGACCTTCCTAAGAGTTGGCATAGCTACCAGGACTCGGTGAATGGAAGGGAGAAACTGCCAAATTGGGAACGACCATGGTCGGGTTTGATGCAAGAGGAGATTAGACGGTGCACCAGAGATAGTTCTTCATCCATGCAGGATGAGGAAAACTATGCCTTAGCGAGTAAGGCGAAGAAGGGGAAGGGGAAGGTTTCTCTTTCCGAATCCAATTCTTCCAGTGATGGGAAGAATGTTGACAAGTCGAAGGTGAGATGCTTTCATTGTCATGAGATTGGTTTACGAGTCAGAAACCTGTATGCTCTTGAGGTTCAAGATGCATGCAAAGCCTTGAGCAGCAAGGCAACTGATGGAGACTTGGTGGTTGAGAGGGAGCGTATATTACCTCTCAACATGCAGAGCCAAAAGAAGTCTCAGACGATTGTGGAGGAGCCACGATTGGTGCAGCAGCTTCAGGAGGTTGTGGAGGAGCCACAACAGGGGAAGCTGAGAGGAGATCGAGTAGAGACATCTACTCATCCAGAGACCTCCAGTAGGGGGAAACTTCAAGCCAGGTGGGCTGAGGGATCGCATGCATCCATACCTCCAGGTAGGAGGTGGGCTGATGTGGATTGATTGTCCCAAGGAGGAGGGGCAAGATCCTTGAGGTACCCAACCTCTTGGATGAGACCTTGCTACGGGAGCCCCGATGCGTAGTAGCAGGAACTGACTGATTGGGTAGAGACAGATGCGGATGGAGTGGCAGAGAGAGCGACAGTGCAGGGAATCCTAGGACAGCGCATAGCTAGCAGGCTGTAGCAATGCGAGAGGCACAAGTGTTTTGCATAGTGCTAGGTGGCACAGAGAGGTGTGCAATGGTGCGAGATGCATGGAGATGTTGCAGTAGCGCAGATGTCAGAGAGGGAGCACTTGTCAGCAGCAGGTAGAGCTTCAGCATCAGAGGATGTTTCTATCCCAACAGGGAGGTCAGTTGGGAGGTGCAGTGCGGATGCAATGCTGGGAGATAGAACCAGCAGCAGCACGGATGCAGTCAGAGATCAAAGTGACAGAGGCTAGAGCAGTCAGATACTGAAGAGCAGAGAGATGCAGAGTTTCAGTCGACAGAGGCAATAGCAGTCAGAGACTTTGATGACAGAGCAAGTGGACCAGCCAGATGTGTTGCATGGAGAACATTCCAGAGTTACAGGATCGGGTTTGAGAGGAAGCCTTTCTTGTTGAGAGGGAGTGTTGAAAAGTGTGCAACAAGAAATTCTTGTTGAGATTGCAACAAGATGATGGAGCTTAGTGAAAAGAGTCGCCTTCACTAAGTGGGCCCGCAGGCTATTTTTGGCGCAAGTCTATTTTTAGACTATGTCTATTTTTAGACATATGGATCATGTCTATGGATGATTGATCAAGTTGGGAAAAATAGATGGACTTCTATTTTTGATGAAAGTGTGAGTGATCACAGTGTGAGTGATTACAGTGTGAGTGATCACAGTGTGAGTGATCAAAGTCAAAAATAGAAAAGTCAAATATTATTATCTCACAATAATATTTGGACTATAAACTTAATCTTATTCTCTTGGAGCACTTCAGTTTGAGCTACGGAAGTGGCACATGCAGCTGTCAGAAGGAAATTCGTTTTTCTTATGAGTCAGTTGAGTTGTTGCATGCATGACTTCAGTTAGAACTCAAGTGAGTTGAGTTTAGTGGACTGGAGGTACAGTTGATGGAGTTGTGTTCAGTTTAGCTTTGTTAAACTGGTTGTATTTAGTCTAACTGATCAATAGACTAAAGATGAGTTGGGTGAATTAGTTATTAATTAATTCACAAGTTATTAACTCATAATGCAACTATAGAATACATCAGTTAACTCAGTTGCATGTCAGTGCATGTTCAGTTCAGCAGGGACAGGTGTTAGAGGATCAGATTGCTATCAGTTGTGACTATAGCTGTGCATGATGATTTGCACAATCAAAGGATTGAGTATGCCAATGAGTTTGCTCACGTATCTTCATGATATTATAGCTGTTGCTCACGTCCAACATAGTGTGGGTGACTATTTTGCAGTGTAAAATCGAGTTTGGGAAGCAATTCTCATCAGTTCTCGAGCAGGTTTGAGCAGTGGAGGCAGGCAAGCAGCGGGAGAGATTTGGAGATCAAATCTGAGCTGTATTGTGTGTAACAGGTGGAGATACTTGTGAGAAGTATTATGCTTTGTATTGTTACATGATTCAATCAATATAATATACAGATAGTGTGGGGTTTTTAGCGAGATGCTTTCCCCAGGATACATACTGTGTTTATGAGTTTGATTGATGCTTCTATGTGTGCCTGTGGATGTTTCTGCTTCTGTAAATTTGATGATCAACGTAGAAGAGATTATGTATTATACATGTTCCGCTTAAATTGTATGATCAGGATAATCTCTGTTGAATATGTGTTAAATTATTCAAAATTTCTACATAGTATGCATGAAGGGTTAGCAGGCAGGGATTGCGGAGTTTTTCCGGGGAACTGCCCAGGAGACTGGCAGCCAGACTTGTGCAATTCCCAGAGGGAACTGCCAGTTGGCTGCTGGGGTCACTGGCAGCCAGACTTGCGCAATTCCCAGAGGGAACTTCCAGTTGTCTGCTGGGGTCACTGGCAGCTAGAATTGCACAATTCCAAGAGGGAACTCCCAGTTGGATGCTAGGGTCACTGGCAGCCAGACTTGCGCAATTTCCAGAGGGAACTGCCAGTTCGCTGCTAGGGTCACTGGCAACCAGACTTGCACAATTCCTAGAGGCAACTACCAGTTGGCTACTCGGGTCACTGGCAGCCAGATCTGCAATATTACCAGAGGGAATTTCCAGTTGGCTGCTCAATCACTGGTAGCAGAAACTGCGCAATTCTTGGAGGGAACAGGGAGTCTGCTACAAGGAGCTGCTGGCTGGGAAAATTGCATTAAGGCCGGGAGGTCAACCTGTTGATCATATTGCACAATTTCTAAACTGAGCTGACTGATGGGCAATGGGAGGCCTACTCATGAGCACTACACAATTTCTAAGATGAACAGTCTGTCGACTGTCCCGATGGCCAGCATGAGTGTTGTTTGAATTGCTTGCGGGCAACGCAGCTTGAAAGAAGTAGCTTTATGCTTCTGCGTTGCTCTGGTTGACAGTCGATCAAGTCGAAAGTAGGGTGATGGTCCAGTTGTTAGTTAGGAGTCTGGTCGTCGAAACTTCAACAAAAATGACTAAGTGTGTGAACAGTAGAAATATGCATAAGTGATCATACGAACACACACTTGCATGACTTGACGACGAAACGATCGAACCATCCAGACCCACATGTTTAACATGACTGACCAATGGTGCAAGTGACAAGCGCAACACTCGTGATTGATCATTCATGATCAAGGCGACACTTGCACAACAATGAATGTGATTCCGTGTGTGAGTGTGGCAGATGCTTTCATGGTGAACACAATAAACACAAACGAAGCAAAGACTTTGAGCATAACCAAAACACGGTAACAATCATGAATTGACATCAACATGCAGAGACTTGAGTGCAATAAACAAGCAAGGCGAATGTAAAGACTCACATGAGCTCACGGAGTGAACCCGAGTGTGTGTATTCATCAAGTGAAACTCTCCAAGGGAGGTTCCGAAATTGGTGCAGGCCAAAATTTTGGAGGGTGGTTGTAGTCGCTACAACACTTGGCTACACACTCGTAGAACTCTAGCTTCTCTGCTTTGGTTCATTGCTAGCACAGTGCCTTAGTATTTCGAGAAGTATTGAATTGTTGTGTAGGTTACTTTAGTTTCCCCACTTACCCAATGGACATAGATGGTTCACCCTTTGCCAACTCAGTCAAACACAATCAAAAGTTCAACTGGGATCTCAGTGTTTCAAATCCGGATGGGTAGATTAGTTCGTGAGTTGAATATTTTCAGAGTATACATTTTCATCTCTGGTGTTGCTCCACTGCCAGCAGGCCTGGACAGTACCCCGGAGGAGTCATGCAGGAACACACACATTTCTCCACTACCAGCGAGCCTGGTCAGTGCCTCAGTGGAGTTGCATGCTTCACCTCTCTGCGCAAGAAGCCTTTCTCTTCTTTTGACTTTGTATTTTTTGAGAGAACTGTGCGTAGGAACTTATTTATTTTTGGGGCGGAAGAGGGATCCCAACTTATTGAGAGAAGAGGTTATTCCTTCAAAGAATCATGTAAGACCTATAACATAGGTTTGCTCGTTTAGATTTTTCCCCTTCTCCGTTTCTACTAATTGGATTAGCTCAACACACAGAGCAGAAGGCTGAATGTAGGCATGGGGCTTCCCAATGTGGACATAGGTTCACGGTTCGACCAAAGCTTCCCTTACGTACGGTTCGTATTTTCCTTTAGGACTTCATCAGCCGAAGGTTGTAACCAAGCATAGAGAAAATGGACATAAGACTAGCCAAGTGCTTCAGTGTCACAAGTCTCTTCAAATTTTAGTCACATACTCTATTCAAAAGCCAGAACATAGTAGTTGGCAGCACTTATTTCAGGAAACAAAAATACTAATATATCAAACAAACAAAATGCACGTGAACAAAAATAATAATCAGAATAAAACAAAGCAAAAGAAAAGATAATAAGCAAAACAAACCAAATGAAACAACAAGCAGCAAGCAGACTATGTAAAAGGCACGGGCGTAGCCCGACCTACTGAACTAATTTTTAATGACTTGGCCGTTTGACGGGAAGATTATCAATCCTCCCATCGAGTGATTGCAAATGATAGGTGTTTGAGCCAAGTTTCTTGTGGACTAGTGCCGGTCCACTGGGCTCCGCTACCGGAACTTGGTGGCATTCTAGAAAAGCCTCAAGTGAAGACAACACTACTGTCTCAGGTACTGTGTGCAACACGGGCTCAGATGATGGCACGGGGTAATTGGTTTTACTTCGAGAAGGGTTCAAGTTTCTTAAGTCAATGCGTAAGCGGACCTTCCCATATTTCTTATGTGGAGGATTTAAATCAGAAAACCAAGTGTGATGATGAACTTTGCAAGTAATCCAAACACTTAAAATGTTAATCAATCTATTAGGTGAAAGGAGTAGACACAACATGTATGTGTTACCTTTTCTTTGTTGTAATGGCTTGCCTTCTCCTTTACCTGGAATCTCATGTTGGATTGTTCGCATGTAGTGGGTACTTAGGTCATCATCTACTCATGCAGGGCCATCCTGGTACTGTATGATCAAGCGGTCAATGATTGGTCGTTGCTGTAGTTGTAAATTGTACCAAGATTAGCCATCTTTGGATCATGGTGGATCCCCAAGTTGCTCTGTTTGTTCATAGTGTTGGTCTTTCGTGTGTTCAGCATGAGTGCTTCAGCATCATTGTTTGTGACTCCGAACTTCAAACAACTTGAAATCGTGCATAGTTCATTGTTTTGGATGACTGATATGCACTCGGTCCTTGAGTCATCATGCGTTCCTGATTTATCAAGACTCGGGGTCCACAACTTGTTTGTACATGGACCGTTTGGCATGCTGGTACTGCTGCTACTACTGCTACTAACAAAAAAACAAACTGTACAAGTTTCATTATCATCAGTTAGGCGAGGAAGGAGTCTCAATTTCTTTTCTGATGAGGTTGGGGTTGGCTATGTAAGATAACACTCCAATGTATTTTCTAGGAAGTAGTTGCCAAACATGAGTTCTGTGAAGGCCAATGGTTTGTTCTCACCATCAAGGGGAGTGACATTGTGTTTCATATACCTCTCGGATAACACCTAGATTTGGTTTCATTTTCCCTTGTACGGAAGCCAAAGGTGAGACCAGTCTATAGCAAAGTATCTGTTAGATCCCTATAATACTAGTGATTACCCCATTACTATTGTAGTTGTATCCCTTATTAATATTGTTGTGCCCCTATTGCCCCCATATTGTTATTATTGTGCCCCATAGAAACCCTCTATTGTTATTTTTGTGGCTTTATAGTATTATTGTTAGGTCGGCTGGGTTATATTGTGACTCCTTAGACTCCTATATATAGAAAGGAGGTTTTGTCATTTGTATCATCCATGAATTGTTCATTTATGTAATGTAAAGGAGGTTTCCCCCTAGAAGAGGCTGAATTCTAAGGCATTGATCTATCTTTTCTATCTTTTTTTGAGCTGGTTTCGTAACATTTGGTATCAGAGCTTTGGATTCTAGGGTTTCGCTGCTCCAAACATGTCATCGTGGAATTTTCGCTATAATTTTTTTTCTGCGATGTTTCAGAAGCTAAAACAAAAACCCATTTTAGAAGACATCGCACTGAATCTTGGGTCCGAATTTCAGAGCTTTTCACTCTATATTTGCGGAGATATGATCTGAGGAAGTTGGTCTTTTTGCAGACTCCTTAATTACATTCCAAACAGGTGACCTGGGGAAAATCGTCCTAACTTTCTCTCTGACCATTGGATTGAAATTTGATAAGAAGGTACAAAAAGAGGACAGACTTTAGTTTTCTTGTATATATTTTTTAGAGCCAAAGGTCGAAAAAGTGACTCGTGGCACGTCATACAAGTTCGCTCTACTGAACTAGTCTATAATCAGGTCACTGTGGGAGATTTGGCATAACTCTTCCGTGGAGAATCCAATTTGGATCAGACTAGTGGCATTGGAAAGAGGACATAGAGGGATATCGCAGGTTGCAATTTCAGAACTAGATGATTCGAAATTACAGAGATACATCAGATTCAATATCAAGCTCCTACAAAGTGAAAAAAGATGTGTAGTTTTTTTTTAAATTTTTGCATAAGCTTGGTTTGAAAAATTAGTTTAAAGGAATTCAAAGGGCATAGTAAAGAATTATTATCGGTAATTGATGACCCGAGGGAAGAAAGTGCAAGCACCTAGTAGGCAACCTGAAAGCTCTAGCATGACTCATGAAGAAGAGGAAGAAATGTAACATGATATATCAATATTACGAGACCAAGTGCAACAAGTGTCACTTTCACAAAAAGCAACAGAATCTAAGATGGATGGTTTAAAGAAAGATGTAGAAGCTAAGATGGATGGTTTAAAGAAAGGCGTAGAAGCTAAGATGAATTGTTAAAGACAAGCATGGAAGATTTGAAGACAGATTTGACAAAGTTTCTACAAGAAATGCTTACTAATGGTGAAAGGGTAGTAAAGGAAACTCATGATGAGAAAAAAGAAATGTTAATCATGATTTCATAGACTCTAATGTTGGATCGAAGACCCACCATATTTAAAAAATCGATATGAGGAAATTTGATGGCAAGGACCCCGCAACATGGATATTACAGATGGAGCAGTTTTTCGATCTCAATAATGTGCAAAATGCACAAAAGGTACGTATTGCAACTTTATATTTGGAACCAAATCAGTTTGTATGGTATCAATGGCTTTGCTCTCATAAAAAAATTATCACTTGGGCAATTTTTACGGAAGAATTGACAACACATTATGAGGATACAAAAAGCAACACTTTTTTTAGCCGATTGATAAGTCTCAAACAAAAGGGTTCAATAATGGAGCACATTGAGGAGTTCCAAAAATTGAACATAAGAGTAAAAAATATTCCAGAGGAGCATAGGATTGATGTGTTCATAGGGTCTTTAAAGGATAACATCCAACAGATGTTCACCTTTGGGAACCTGATTCATTAGAGAAGGCATTCAGGTTAGCAAGAAAAATGGAAAGCAAAATTATGGCAACCAGGAAGCATACCACTCACAACTATAAAGATGGAAGTGTTGTTACCCCTAGTCTTCCACAACCTATAAGGTTGACACCACAACAATTGGAAGAAAAAAGAGAAAAAGGGCTTCATTACAGTTGTGATAGAAAATACACTAAAGGTCATAAGTGTGCTGAGAAGAAATTATTCTACATACATTGTGAAGAGGAAGAAGAAAAGGAGCAAGAAAGGTCAAAAGAAGAGGATATACACCAGGAACAAAGCCTAGATAAAGAAGAAATGAATTCGACCATATCTTGTAATGCATTGGCGGGAATTACCACTCCTCAAACCATCAAGATAGAAGGACAAATCAAAAAGAAAAAGGTAATAGTGTTGATTGATTCAGGAAGTACCCACAATTTTATTCATTGTAAGGTAGCAAAAGAATTGAATTGCTTCTTATATCCAGCACCAGAGTGTCAAGTGATGGTTGCAAATCGAGGAACAATAAATTGCTCTGGAAAGTGCCATAATATCAAGCTATCCATGGGAGAATATGTATTGACTAGCCCAATGCTTTCCATTCCAATGGGAGGTGCTGATGTTGTACTACGAGTCCAATGGCTACAATCCTTGGGTACAATATCTTTTAATTTTCAAGAACTTTTTATGAAATTTTATGTGGAAGGAAAGGAAGTTGAATTAAGGGGTATTGCAGGGAAACCGAGAAAGATAATCAGCTCTAACGGTATGACAAAGCTTCTAAAAAAGGAACAAAGAAGTGTAATTGCACAATTATGTTCGCTAGATGTTTCCACATCGGAATCATATATTTCTCCAGATCTCCAAAAAGTCTTGGACAATCATTCCAAGGTATTTGAGACTCCCAAAGGTCTCCCACCTATTCGTGATCATGATCATGCTATTCATCTGATTCCAGGAAGTGTTCCTCCAAACATCAGGCCGTACAGATATCCCTATGCCCAAAAGAGCGAAATTGAACGTATGGTTGCAGAAATGATAGAGGCTGGTATAATTCAACCTAGTCAAAGTTCTTTCTCTACTCCATTAGTATTGGTGCACAAGAAGGATGGATCATGGCGCATGTGTCTGGATTATAGGGAGCTCAACAAGCTCACTATTAAAGATAAGTTTCCCATTCCTATCATTGATGAATTGCATGGATCAATTTACTTCACCAAGTTGGATCTTCGTTCAGGATATCATCAAATCAGAATGAAAACTGAAGACATTCCGAAAACAACATTTAGAACTCATGAGGGTCATTATGAATTTTTGGTCATGCCTTTTGGCCTTACCAATGCACCTTCTACATTTCAAGGTTTGATGAATTCCATTTTCAAACCCTTCCTTAGAAAATTTGTGTTAGTATTTTTTGATGATATACTAATCTACAGCAAGTCTTGGAAGGATCATGTTGAACATGTTGACAGGGTGCTACAACTATTGGAGGAGAAACAATTATATGCAAAAAGATCCAAATGTTTCTTTGGAGTACAAGAGGTGGAATATCTGGGTCATATTGTATCTCATGAAGGAGTTAAGGTAGACCCTAGCAAAATTAAAGCCATTAAGGAATGGAAAATCCCCACATCCATAAAGCATCTACGAGGATTTCTCGGGTTGACAGGGTATTATCGCAAGTTTGTTAAGAATTATGGGAGAATAGCAACACCTCTAACAACATTATTGAAGAAAGATGCATTTTCATGGACTCCAGAAGCAACAAAGGCCTTCGAACATCTTAAAGAGGCAATGTGCCAAGCACCGGTCTTAGCTACATCGAACTTCACAAAAACCTTTATTGTGGAATGTGATGCTTCAGGAAATGGAATTGGTGCTGTTTTAATGCAAGATGAAAGACCCATTTCTTTTGAAAGTCGTCCAATGAAGGGAAAGTTTTTACACAAAGCTATTTATGAGAAGGAAATGTTGGCAATACTACATGCACTTAAGAAATGGCGACCCTACCTAATGGGAAGACACTTCAAGGTAAAAACGGATCATGATAGCCTTAAATATTTTTTAGAACAAAGATTATCCTCTGAAGAGCAACAAAAGTGGGTCACAAAGATGTTGGGTTATGACTTTGAAATCATCTACAAAAAAGGGAAGCAAAATGTGGTGGCAGATGCACTCTCAAGAAAGGATGAGGATGTGGAAGCATTGTTGTGCGCCATTTCTATTATCCAACCCGATTGGATAAACGAAGCAAGGGAGGAATGGAAGAATGATGAAGAAGTGTGGGCACTTATTCGAAAGTTACAACAAGATTCCAGTACTTCTGATACATTTAGCTGACAAAATGATGCGTTATGGTACAAAGATCGCATGTACCTTTGTAAGAATTCCCAACTCAAACAAAATATTCTTATGGAATTGCACACTTCTCCCTTAGGAGGGCACTCGGGATTTTTAAAAAATTACCACAGGGTTAAGAAGGAATTTTTTTGGGATGGCCTTAAATCGGATATTCAAAAGTTTGTGGCGGAATGTTTGGTTTGCCAACAAAATAAAGTTGAAACAATTAAGACCCCGGGTCTATTACAACCTTTATCCATTCCAAGCCAACGTTGGGAGGAGGTTTCAATGGATTTTATCACAGGTTTACCCAAGTCTGAGGGAAAGAATGTCATCATGGTGGTAGTTGACAGACTTACCAAGTATGCACAATTTTGTGCATTATCACATCCATTTAAAGCCATTATAGTTTCTGGAAACAATTCAAAAGCTACATGGAAATCCAAAGATTATTGTAAGTGACAGAAATCCCATCTTTACTAGAAATTTTTGGACAGAATTATTTTCTTGTCTTGGTACTCAGTTAGCTCATAGCTCATCTTATCATCCTCAATCTGATGGGCAAACTGAGATAGTAAACAAATGTCTGGAAGGACATCTTTGTTGCTTTGTCTCTGATAAACAAACACAATGGGTCAAATGGTTGCCTCTAGCTGAATGGTGGTATAACACATCCTTCCATACAGCAACAAAAATGACCCCATTTATGGCACTTTATGGATATCAGCCACCGTCCATCACATCATATTTAAGAAAAAAATCTAAGGTTCAAGCAGTGGAACATCACATCGAACATCAACAACAAGTCCTCCAACTCTTAAAGGATAACCTCGTGTTGGCACAGAATAGAATGAAACAACAGGCAGATCAACATCGCAGCGAAAGAATTTTTGATGTAGGTGATTGGGTATTCCTACGGCTACAACCATATAAACAAATGTCCCTGAAGCATCCTAAGAAGGATAATAAATTATCACCAAAGTATTATGGTCCGTACAAGGTCTTGCAAAAGATTGGTACTATGGCATACAAATTGGAGCTTCCTGCAGCTTCTCGAGTGCACCCAGTTTTCCATGTTTCGTGTTTAAATAAGATTATAGGCGACAAGCTCCCAGTTCAAACAATATTGCCAGAACTTGAAGAGGAAGGAAAAATTATATTGGAACCGGAAGCAGTCACAGAGACAAGAACTAGACAGCTACGAAATCGATCAATTTCAGAGTATCTCATCAAGTGGAAGAACTTATCCGCTGAAGATTCCACATGGGAGGATGAGAATTTTATACAGAAGCATCCAAAACTACTCAAGCGTTGAAGACAACACTTTTTTGAAGGAGAGGGGCATGTTAGATCCCTATAATACTAGTGATTACCCCATTACTATTGTAGTTGTATCCCTTATTAATATTGTTGTGCCCCTATTGCCCCCATATTGTTATTATTGTGCCCCATAGAAACCCTCTATTGTTATTTTTGTGGCTTTATAGTATTATTTTTAGGTCGGCTGGGTTATATTGTGACTCCTTAGACTCCTATATATAGAAAGGAGGTTTTGTCATTTGTATCATCCAAGAATTGTTCATTTATGTAATGTAAAGGAGGTTGCCCCCTCGAAGAGGCTGAATTCTAAGGCGTTGATCTATCTTTTCTATCTTTTCTTGAGCTGGTTTCATAACAGTATCCATCTAGCTTGCTGGACCAGTCTCTCCTGAGCAGCAGACCATATGCTTCCAGTACATCTACAACAATTATGTTGATGCACTGATGGACTCGACTATCATGGGATAGTTGGATGATCACGTCTTGTAGTTCACCAATGGATGGTACTGATGTTCTATCAAGTTGGATGATTCTCGCAGATGTTTTTCTCCATTGTGCATTGATCTTCTTAGCAATGGAGAACGGCATGACATTGGCTGCCACGCCAGAATCAACCAAACAGTTGTGGACATTGTATTTGAAAACTTCGAATGAAAGCAGGAATGGGGGGAAACCTGAGTTTGCTTCTTCCATCTGGAGTGTATTAAGCACAATGGATAGTGATCCGGGAGGTGTGCATGCTCCCTTGCTGGTAGAGGCCGCGTTGTTTGTTTTCGTTTGTCCCAATGCGTGCAACAAGATATCTCGCTAGTTCTGGACTTTGGCTAACTCGAACAAACTGATGTTCACTCTATATTTCTTCATGTCATCGAATATGTTGTAATCCAGAGGTGGTAGAGTCACTGAGGTGTCTGGGGTGGAAAGGATGCTTGTGTTGTCTGGTGGATTTCTCTGCAATTTGCTGCTCACAGATGTGTTCTTACACGTCGTTGTCTTTCCGGAGTTGCTTTGTGTTTGTTGCTTTGAGGCAGCTGGTGGATCGACCTTCTTTATCAACCGTCTATGTTTCTCTTGCACCTCCTCAAGTGTTGGGGGAGACCCTTTACTCCTAATATTGTAGCGACCATTTTTCTTTTGGGGCTGCTTCTCGATGTTTCTCTTTAAGACTACTTGCGAGCACTGATATGCTTCACCACATGCCCAGAATTTGGTGCTTCATCAGGTGCAACCTCTTTGTTATCATCAGTGTCTTCTGGTTGCTCCTCTATTTTGCCATCCACATCAAGTGTATGAGTATAGACAGAGGTAACAACTCGCTTCCAATCTGAACAAGAGTTCTCGGCATGAAATTCTTCATGGAAGGAACAGTACTTAGGATCAGTGCATTGATTGATTTGGAACATAGGCCTCTGTGAAAATTTTGAACCGAACTGGTTGTTGCTTGATGAGTTGGTTGATGAACTACTTTCCTATCTCTATCTGGGCAGATGACTATTCGTGAATGTGTCTATCTTTCGTTGCTTGAGTTCAGACATTTCGGTGATAGGGTTCTTGACCAGGCAGGTGAGGGTTTCAATATCAGTTGCTTCCTTGTCTCTGCCCTTGCTCATCGTTGCTTGGGGCTTTCTGCTTGCATCCTTGGATTCTTTCATTGATTCATCATCCTTGATGACTCCAATGGTGCACAAGTCTTTCTCAATAGCAATAGCCTCTTCGAAACTTTCTAACAGTGTTGGCTTCGCAACTCGCTTAACGAAATTCGCAATGGTGGTTGGCAGTGCAAATGTGTAATAGTCAACAGTGATGGTGTCATGAGGTTTGGTGTCTACTGCAAACTTGTTCAAGATATGCGTAAAATTCTTATTGAAATCTTTCACTTTCTCTTTTCCCTCCATCTTGAGGCTTCCCAATTCTTTGAGTAGCATGGCTGGAGTTTTGTCATCAACAAACTTTTCAAGGAACATACATTTGAAAGAACCCCAATTCTCTATATATTTGGGTGGAAGGCTGTGATACCAAGCAGCTTCTCGGCCGTCCAAGGTACATGGAAACAATCCACATGCTATGTCGTCATAACGTACCTCAAGGGTCTGTAGTTGTAAGTAGAAGTTGTCTAAGTGGTCTTCTACCTTCACCGCGCTGTCAAGGTTAAACTTGATGTTCATTCTCTTCGCTCTCTTCGGAATCTTGTGTAGAACATCTGGGAGAGCCAATGGTCCCTGAGTCATCCATTCAAGATTTGGGTCAACCATCTCTTCGTCCTCTTCATCTTCTTCAGAATCTGATGGTTCTGGATTTGAGTTTGTTGGTTTGTCTTTACCTCCACTTCCTCCGCTGCCTTCTCCTCCACCTCCTATACCAGAGTTTGATCCCAAGACCACAAGAGTGGCATGTTCGTCTTCAAGGAAGATTGGAGGTTCCTCTCCATCTTCAATAGCTTCTTCTAAACCTTCAAGAGTAGAAAGGACTGCTTCTTCCATCGATGATACAACCACTCCTGTGGGAGTGGCCTTTGGCTTCTTAGATGTGTGTGGAAGGTACTATACGTTGGGATCAGTCCAAATGCTTTTGCGAATTGGCGAGTGACGGGATGAAGGGAGCGAAGGCATTGATATGAAATTTCATGTTCAATTCTGGGAGGTGAGGAGTAACCAATTGTAGAGTCGTGAGAGAGGGGTTGCGAGTTACTGCCTTGACCAGATGGTTGATGGGTGAGTGTGAGGGGAATTTCAACCATGTAAAATTGGTTGCCCTCCTTTTAGCGCAAGAAATGTGGACAGTGCTGGACCTGCCAACATTCAAGGGATCACCCTGGTATGAAGTCCCAACTAGACCTCACACTATTTGGTGTGGGAGTCCCATTCGGTATGACGGCCTGGTTGCCATTATCTTAAGGATTTGCCTCAACTCTTACTTGTCAGCATAGGAGAGTCGTTCGCTTTGTCTTTGAGAAGTGAGGTTCGCGTGCCTGGTGAGTGTAAGTGTACTTGTGTCAATGGTCCTTTCACTATGAGGGGAAGAGGTGAAGGTGATTTCTAGGTTGAAAGGGATCAATCCCAACTCGGCTAGGAACACACAACACAAAGGACATACACAACTTCCGACGGAGCAGTCCACTCGGATGCGGCAGTCACAACATACAAGGTAAGATAACACGTACAACACTCATGGATCAGTTTGAGAAGAGTGCAACGGTTGTTACAGCAAGGTTCATGTGAAAGGTATGTTTGATGTCCGACAGAGCAGTCAACACAGACGGGACAACGTTAACATCATATACAACACATTTCCATTAATATATTATGCGTTACAACAAATGAACCAATTCATATGTATAACACATGGTTAAATAAACATGCATTACAAGTGTTAAAGATCAATTGTACAACAAATACAATACATGTGTGAAAACATGTTAGTTGGTTGACAGGCTTCTGAATTAAGTGAAAGTTCCAAGACACATCGTTACACCATACATCACTAACCCCGTCAATGGGGCGTTGGAGCCACTACTTACTCCTCAAAGAAAGGATTACAGACTCTCTTCACTATGTTAGAGGAGCTGAGGTGAAAAGTCCTTTCATGTACAAATGAGGGGGGTATATATAGCCAAGGGTGAAACTGACCCTTGTGGTTGTTCGACTACCCTCACGACCATTCAAATTCCATGACTTTCTAACTTACATGACTCTATGTTCAAAAAGTGCGTCTCTTGGACTTCCACGTTACATCACATTGATTGACAACAAGTCCATAGTAGAGATGTGGGCAACATGACTCATGACTTGACTCGACATGACTTGACATGACAATGTTGGTACATTCGTGTTGCTATTGGAGTGCATGTCGAGCTACAGTGCTGTTGAGTGCTCGGTGCATTCATGGCATATCATAACTTCACCTCCGCATGGCAAAGTGCATGGAGTCTTTGATGGTCTTTGGTTCGCTTGATGAAGCTCTAGCATGTTGTTCCTTTCTTTCATGTTGGAAGGATTAATAGGCTCACTTGTTCATGAAGGTGCATGTTCGTTGCGTTCATCCGCTTCACATGCTTCGTTCGTTCATCCGTTGGTGAACCTGTCCATCTGCATGTTCTCCCTTTGTTCATCCCATTTGTTGTCTTGACATGTTTGTTGGTGTACCTGTACCTGCAGTCACTCATGACAAGATGACATCAAATCCAAAAACCTCCTAGTATACCATGACACATGATCATTCGAATGTGGGTGACTAGGAGAGGTAGCAGGGCTGTGATGCAGGATGATGGCTTCGGGCAACTGTTGATGAAAACTGTGCAAGAGTCACTAAGGGATGGAGATAGACAATTTGAGTCGACAATGACTGTCTGTAAGGTCTGGCTCGACTGGGAGGCAAAATTGGGCAAATTTTGGGAGGGACAATCCGAGCAGCATGAGGGAAAGGCAGGAATACTTTGCACATTTTCTAGAATGAACAGTCAGCAGGGGCTGGACAGCCATATTTGTGCAATTTTCCAGAGGAACGGGTCGGGTTGCATGAAGGGTCAATAGGCATGGATTGAGCAGTTTTTTCGGCGAACTGACCGAGAGACTGTCAGCCAGACTTGCTGTTGTTGGGAAAAGTATCTATTCAGAACGCCCCTATCCCACTCTAAGGTGTGAGAGTGCCTTAGCAACAAACAAGGAAAACTACTTGAGTATTCTTCTTTACTAAATGTAAATGAAGAGGAAGGATGTAACTAACCTGTGTCTTTCACTAGTTTGTTGATCTAATCGCTCCTCTCTTCAATAGCTCCCAGCTCCCTTACCGGCCCAGCTTCACCGAATTCCTGCAAGATCACAAGAGAGAGAAACTACACGAAGATATAGATATACATTTATAAAAAGCTCAGGATCAGATTAAGCTAAACATGCAAATATAACAAAACATCATTGATACACAACATGTAGGAGAAACTCAAATAATTTATTGATATGATAAGAAATTCCAAGAGGGGATACAAACAAGTGAGTCCCGATCTAGCATCTAGCTCCAAGCAAAGGAATCCCTTCCTCTCCTCCAACAAAGCATAAATCACCCAATGTACTAATCTCAATCTCAAACCAACAACAATTCTCTGCAAAGTACAAAATTCCAACCTCCTGGATCTCTGGGATGAGGGATCCATATATAGATGTAAGCAGAGAGGATGAGTCAGCTTATGTTTTGACTTGTGGCTTCTCTCTGTCAGTTCTTGCTTCCACTTGGAGACTGAGAGCCTCTTACTCATCACTTGGTCGAATTCAGTGAGGCAAGTGTCATTGGAGAAGATTCTGGAAGCTTCCATGGTCTTTCCACCTCGTTGAATGACTCTACCACTTGTCATTTCCCACTCAAAGCACCTGGGTAGTGCATTCAAGTGCGTTGCAACGCACCTAGCTAGTGTACTTGGGTGCTTTGCAACGCAGGCAGCTAGTGGAGCTTCTGAATTGATCCTGATTTGACTAGTTTTGAGCAGTTTCTGGTGGAGAACTTCTGGGAGGAGCTATCATTGGTTGACCTTGTTCCTTTAGGAGCTGTAACAACATCTTTAGGGACTTTGGATCCCTTGGATTATGGACATTTCATGCTTATAGCTGTAAGGCACAAAAATTTCTATAACAGTTGCCCCCTAAAGTATGAGGTCGTTTATCGGGTGAAATGCTTTATTAGGAGGATCCGAAGTTCTTTCAATGCTGGGAGGAGACCTGTAATAAGATACAATACAATACATTATTCTTCATACTATTTCCATGATCTAGCTGAGGTGGGCATTCCCATGCTCAGCTTTATAAATTCATTTTTATGTACATAGGACAGACAATCGTCTGATGGTAGACTGATGATTCTGATGAAATCATCATCCTTTTGGTAGGATGATTATCTGTTCTGCAGTGCTGTACATGTCAATGTCTTTATTTTTCCTAAATATATATCGCAGCCCGGATGGATGAAACTAGATACGGGGTCTTCAATCTCGTCCGATCTTCACTCTAAGTACAAGTCGATCCATGTGAGAAATGTTTTGAAGTCAAACATGGAAAGACATCGCTTGATTACCAGTCAATGATGTAAACTGTTAACAAGCGCGAGAGGAATCACCGATAATGATAATGACCCTCAAGGTACTGCAGTACAATTCACGTGGTGTGAATAAAGGACTTGGCATCGAACAGCACGCAAAATCTTTCGGTCGAAGGTATGTATACCTGTCGCCGGAAGTGAGAAACGTGCCATTGAGGCATGCAAGCTTCAAAGTACTGAAGGGGGTGTTCCTAGATCAACTTCCTGGATAATGAGCTGATGTCGACAAGAAGCGATCCGTCAAAGGAGGGCCTTGATGTATCCCACATCAGTGACACGGAACGGAGCAAATGATTTTGATGGAGGTGAAAACGATCTGATGATATATGGTTCAGGGTGGCGGTCATGAAAAAATGAAGTATAATGTATGGTAGTGGATGGGACACGGTTGACTTCTCTGGATGAGTTCTCTTGAACATATCGGCGACACTTATATGATGGATTGGTAGCATTTACCCCAAAGGTGGATGGTATGGCGAGACCATGGTGATGTGACCGGTGAATGAAACAACTCAACCCGACTCAGGCATGGAGTGGAAGTGTCATGTTCAAGAGCGACTTGCTACCAATAAAGGTTCTTTGAGTTTCTTCCCAATTTTTCCCCAGTCATTGCTGACCAGTACCTCTTTATTTTTGTCAAGCTTGAGGAGGATAACATATGCTTGTTCTATAATTTTCCCTTCGAGCAAACCCATCGCTATGTTTTAACGAGCCTAGCGATAGTGAAACTCGTTCTCGTCTAAAGACAAGTTTGTCGCTATTAATCTTTTTAATGAGTCTAACGACAAAGATAACTCGGTCCTTTTCATTTTTAGAGAGTCTGAAAAGGTACGTAAAGTTAACTCCGGAGTTCCTTTTTCGTCATCTAATCCCTTAAGTCCGAAAAAGTATAAAACAATACAGAAGGGATGAATTTTCGATAGTTTTAACGAGCCGAACAAAACAAGCGCTCGATCTTTTTGTGCAATAATCCCTCAGGTCCAAAAAGATTAAAATCTAGAGGAGGGATAAATCTTCCTGTCGCTTTAACGAGCTGGAAGGCCAAAACTCGGCAATCTTTTCATATTTTACGAGTCAAATGAAAAGAGCTTAAAGAAGACTCGTCTTTTGAGGAACGAGTGATAAAATGGGTAGCAGCTGATTCCAGGTAAGGGTTGGAATTTTCCAAGCACGACAGTGTCACAAGGATGGCTAGTGAAATCACTCTTCGCAGCTGTTCCTCAAAATGGGTAAACAATCAAATGGAGGTGAATGATTGGCCAATGGAAAAGTGGAGGTGACGGTGCAAACACGACCAAGGCTTTAATGGCTGATAATGTTACATTCACGGTGGTTATTTACCGGAGGATAGTTCATTTTTTAACGAACTTAAACGCGGGTTGAAACACTTGCCCGATCTTATGTTTATTTTTTAATGAGCATGAACTATGCGCTAAAACTGCTCGATGATAAGTTTGTATGCCCCCAGCATAATAACGCAAAATGAGGTGCATGCCCCCCAAGCTTCATTGCATTCAACTCGGTGGTTGGAATGAAGGTTTACTTTTGAGATTTGGAAAGGGGATTTGTTTCATTTTTTAACGAGGTTGACATGAGATAAGAACCGTCCTCGGAGTCCAAATCCATTAGATATAGAAGGTTTCATATTCCACTGTGGCCACTTCCGCCAGATTACTCGGAGGCGGTAGGGCAAAAGTACCCATTAAGGCAGGGTCTTTTAGGAGACCTACTCCGATATTTTGGAGCGAATGATTGCTTCCATGGATCATTGGAATGCTTCCAGTAACTTGAGTACCATTGGGGAGGAAGTTTTTCTGATCGACGATTGTAATCCCTCCTTGAAAGGGAAATGCAATCTTTCTGAAATAGGTCGACACAACAGCTGCCATGGCATATATCCATGGTCTTCCTAGTAGGATGTTGTAATCAAGATTCCCATCTATGACTTCAACATCTATTTCTACTGTTTTCCCTCCTAGTTCAACCTTCAAGTTATTTAGGATACCATATGGGGTATATGACCTTCCGTCGAATGCTTTTAATGTCGTCGAAGATCGCGACAAGGTTGGAGATCCTAAATTTTTCCAGTAACTCATTGACATAATACATGTAGATGCCCCCTCATCAATAATTGTTCGATGAACAGTTTTGTTGAGGGCTTTCACTTGAATAAGGAAAGCTAGTTGAGCTGGTAACTGAGGATCGTATCCTTTGTGGTCGAAGGATACAAGATTGGAATCCTTAGGATCAACCCCACCAATGGCTGATAACAAAGCCTGCCTTTGGGATGGGTGATTTTGTAGCACCTCAAGAGTCGACATAGCGGATGGCGATTGGGCCAAATCTTCCACTATGTTATAATGTTGCGCCGCTCTAGCACGGGGATTAAACGTCGACTTGTGTACTACTCCCTTTGGCGGTTTTATTGTTAATTCAGGAATGATGGGTGGTACAACTTCTGTCGAAGTTGTTGTCGAACTACTCAGTTGATCTTTATCCTTGTTGTTCGACAGCCGCAGATTCCCGTAATCTTTGTTCCTTGTCGAAATCAAAGCATCATTTTGTTGCTTCGAAATCGACAACATTAGCACTTGAGACGGGGAAGCATTTCCACTATCAACCAGATTTGTTCCTGGATTTGGAAACGGATCAGTTAACACAACTGAGGTTTGCGAACTTTTAAAGAATCTTTTAAGCTCAGCTTTGTATGGACAATGTGCTGTCCAATGATCCTCATCGCATATATGACACCCTGAAGGGGGTTTCCTATTTCCAGGAGGGTTTGAAGAAGGTTTTTCAGGAGATGATTCCTCCTGTTTCTTCTTCTTCCCTTTGCCTTGTTTCTTCTTGCTTCCTGGTTGTTTGGTTTCTTTGCCCTTATCTGCTGATACGGCATTTACTTCCGAAGCAAGAATTTCGTCTTTTGCATTTTGATCTGAAATCTTACGGGCTTTCTTGGACGTAGCCTTTGTCGATTTCGCGTTTGTCGTGCCAATCACGCCATCACCGGCGTGAGAGTCATTGTTTGATTTAGGAGGAGGAGGAATTGAGAATTTAGGAATATCTTATGGAAGTTTATGAGGGATCGCTGGCCACTAAGGGGTGTAAGCAATTGGATCGTTTGTTAACTGGTGTAAATCAGGTAACTCTAAATTTGCCACGAATGGTAACTGTTGATTCAGGTTAGGTGAAGCATACCCAGGATATGATGGAATTGCCTGAGCAGTTGGCCTTTGCATACCAGCATAATGTAGTTGATGCTGGTACGACTGATACGGTTGGTGGACATGACCATTGTAGAATGGTTGATTTTGACCGTTTTGAATGTACGACTGTCCACTGTTTGCAAAGATCTGCTGCTCAGTACCTTGGTATACTTGTTGGAATTGTGGTTGTTGGTATTGCACCAGCCACGGTTGTGAAGCCATGTTCTGTTGCGCTATACTAACCGTTGGACCAAGATGTGGGGTAATTGTACCCGTTTGGACCTGTGTCGCCCCACCAATCGGCGATTGTGGTTGAGTCACAGGGTCAAGGGGTTGTTGCATTACAACCTGAGAAATCTGAGGTTGACATACAACAGACAGCGTTTGAACTTGTGACACTGTCACAATAGCTGGTGTAGTCGGGATGTTCGACATAGCTACACATTGTTGCATAGAATACACAACTCTTGGTTGTTGGGGTAGTATAGGTACCCAACCACTTGATGTAACTCCAGTATAACCTGAATACTGTTGTGAACTCCCGTATGGATATCCTCCCGGAGGGGATAATGAAAGGGCATATTGCCCCCCATATGGTGGTAACCCGAAACTCAAGGGGATTGTCTGCCCTTGGGGACTGGATTGCCCAAATTGACCTCCAAATGGATCAATTTGGCGAGTCTCAACATAAGAGTTGCCGGATATTATTCCAGAGGAACAAACAGGAACGGACCATACTGTCGAAATAGCCCCTGGGTGGACTCCTTCTAGCGGTTGTGAGCTAGTCAGGACAGATGGTACGCCGGCAAACATTGTCGGAGTGACGACAGGGAGTTCTGTTGTCGCTGTGTCAGCCGACACAGTCCTAGATGTTGACGGTTGTTCAGACATTTTGAGTCTATCCAAAAGATTACCTATCGATTCTACAGGAACTTCCACTGGCGGTAGACTAACTTCTGATGTCGAAGGAAATAGAGTGACCCCGACTCCAAAATGTGTTGGAGTACTTGCTTGCGGATCTTCTACAATTTCCTCTATCGCAATCAAACCAGGTGGAAGGGGAAGACCGTCAAGTCCGTAAAATATTTCTGGTGCCGAAGAAGGGGTTGAATCGACAGCGACAAATGTTTGAGGAGCAAGAATCTCCGAACCGGTTGCAGATGGAACTGGTTCAGTAACACAATTGTTTGCTCTCAGACTAGGATCAGTATCACTGTCCCTCTGTGCCTGTTGAACTTCTTCTGTAGAGGCAGGGTTTCCAGAAATGTTTGGAGTAACCGGAATCTCGGATGTTGTTGGAACACTTGTTCTAACTTTAATAGGAGATTTCGAACCGGTTAAACGAGTTCGTTTTGTCCGTACTGTTTTCGATTCCGGAGATAAAGACGGTTGACTCGTAAGCCTCCGTGAATGACAGGGTTTCAATTGACTTTCTTCCACGATTGCGGATTACTCGATCAACTAAAATACAAAAAGGGAAATATGTTTCCGAATTAAATGAATTTTAGACGCTTTAGACACAACTTGCTTTTTCAGTTTTTAAGAGTCGAGAAAAAGCAAAAGATGACTCTAGTCTCCTTCGATTTTTAATGAGCCTGAAGTGACAAGTTCTCAGATGGACCTTTTCCGTTAAGGAGTCTGAAAAGGAATGAAAGGGACTACTCTGGAGTTCTAGGTAGAGGGTGTGCCAAACCAATCGCAAAACCGTAGAATACTTTTTAAGGTACAGGCGGTCAATCTTCCCGAATGCTGTGTTCAGTGCATTGCGATCAGTAGGGCGGCTGACACGGCTTCCTATGGATAAAGGTTTTATGCCTATAGGGGTCTCCCAATATATACTCGATGGTACGTGGGAGCACAATCCGTACTGGCACTTATCGTCTCTCAGGAGGAATCACCCAACCATCAGTGAGGCCGACAGTAACCAGGTTTTACGACACCGGAACACGTCTCTAGCCTAGACCTCTATGTTGTGCGTTAAGTTACAAAGCGTTGTTAAGTTCATTAAATTTATTTTAGGTTGATCTTTCTTAGAAGTTTGCCTTTTTGGATCACCACGAGATGTAGATACAATTCCTAAATGCAGTCTAAAGATGATAAGCAAGCTTTTATCTCTTTTCAACAATGAAAATCCTAGCTACAAGGGGAAAAGAAAGACACAATCTTTTCTCAAAGAGCATAGAGCACATTGTAAATGCACTTTTCCTAAATCAAACCATACAAACTATCAATATGAAAATGCACAAATGCATGTATTTGTTTTCACTTTCTTAATATTGATGCTTAAAAAGAAAGCTGTTGTACAAATTTGAATTCGATTTCAAGTGAAAACACAAACAAGTTTCTTTTTGAAATCAAAAAGACGATTATGACACTTTATGATTTTGAAGTAAACACTTGTTTAGACACTAGAAATTCACAAATTCAAACCAAAAGACAAAAGTAAAAGCACAATCAACTGTCAACAGCAAATAAATTTACTCCTAAGATCAAAACGACACTTATGACAGGTCTAGATCTAAGGGCGACAGTATGACTAATTTACTTTTGTAATGGGAAACTGTAAATGATGTAACAAATACACAAAAACAAATACAGTTTCTTTTATACAACTGAGGCGGAATTAAGGCAGAGAAAAGGGGTTTTCAGATAGGTACACACACTGATAACAGGCTGCAAAAACAGAGATAAAACTGAACACAAGGATGCAAAGAACCACAGCTCCACAGGGCAAAGGCTTATCAGCGCACCTGTTGCACAGAGAAACTGAATTGCAGCGCAGGTAGCCCTCTCGGGACCTGCGTTGAAATGCAGAGTCTCTTCACAGAGCCTGCGCTGAAGCAGAAACAAGAATTGTCTCCGAGTTCTGGGTCACAGTTTGCAGTTTGATCTGAGGTTTTTGGCCGGATAAAAGCTATTAATAAGGTACAATTAGAAGGATGATTTAAAGGAGGACTAAGAGCTATCACAAAGGGCAGTTAGAGAATTTGTGGATCAGCTTGTTCAGATCATAAATAGGCCCAGTGAGTGGACTAGAGTGGCAGATCTCTACTTTGCATTTGTAAATGGCAAATGCAGTTCGATTCGCCACTCCTAAGTTTATGAGAAGAACAACAATAGAAACACAAATAAACTAACTAGATACTTCCCCAGTGGAGTCGCCAATTTGTTGTTGGGAAAAGTATCTATTCAGAACGCCCCTATCCCACTCTAAGGTGTGATAGTGCCTTAGCAACAAACAAGGAAAACTACTTGAGTATTCTTCTTTATGAAATGTAAATGAAGAGGAAGGATGTAACTAACCTGTGTCTTTCGCTAGTTTGTTGATCCAATCACTCCTCTCTTCAATAGCTCCCAGCTCCCTTACCGGCCCAGCTTCACCGAATTCCTGCAAGATCACAAGAGAGAGAAACTACACGAAGATATAGATATACATTCATAAAAAGCTCAGGATCAGATTAAGCTAAACATGCAAATATAACAAAACATCATTGATACACAGCATGTAGGAGAAACTCAAATAATTTTATTGATATGATAAGAAAGTCCAAGAGGAGATACAACCAAGTGAGTCCTGATCCAACATCTACCTCCCAGCAAAGGAATCCCTTCCTCTCCTCCAACAAAGCATAAATCACCCAATGTACTAATCTCAATCTCAAACCAACAACAATTCTCTGCAAAGTACAAAATTCCAGCCTCCTGGATCTCTGGGATGAGGGATCCATATATAGATGTAAGCAGAGAGGATGAGTCAGCTTATGTTTTGACTTGTGGCTTCTCTCTGTCAGTTCTTGCTTCCACTTGGAGACTGAGAGCCTCTTACTCATCACTTGGTCGAATTCAGTGAGGCAAGTGTCATTGGAGACGATTCTGGAAGCTTCCATGGTCTTTCCACCTCGTTGAATAACTCTACCACTTGTCATTTCCCACTCAAAGCACCTGGGTAGTGCATTCAAGTGCGTTGCAACGCACCTAGCTAGTGTACTTGGGTGCTTTGCAACGCAGGCAGCTAGTGGAGCTTCTGAATTGATCCTGATTTGACTAGTTTTGAGCAGTTTCTGGTGGAGAACTTCTGGGAGGAGCTGTCATTGGTTGACCTTGTTCCTTTAGGAGCTGTAACAACATCTTTAGGGACTTTGGATCCCTTGGATTATGGACATTTCATGCTTATAGCTATAAGGCACAAAAATGTCTATAACACTTGCGCAATTCCCAGACGGAACTTCTAGTTGGCTGTTGGGGTCACTAGTAACCATACATATGCAAATTCCCAGAGGGAACTTCCAGTTGGCTTCTGGGGTCACTGGAAACCAGACTTACACAATTCCCAAAGGGAACTGCCAATTGGCTTCTGGGGTCACTAACAGCCAAATCTGCGCAATTCCTAAAGGGAAATGTCAGTTGGCTGCACAGTCACTGGTAGCAAAAACTGCGCAATTCCTATAAGGAACATGCAATTTGCTGCTAGGAGATGCCAACTAGGAAAATTGCTTTAAGGCCGAGAGGTTGACCTGCTGATCATATCTGCACAATTTCTGAGCTAAGCTGACTGATGGGTAGCGGGAGGCCTACTCATGAGCACTGTGCAATTTCTGAGATGAACAGCTGGTCGACTGTCCGGGTGGCCAGCATGAGTGTTGTTTGATTTTCTTGCAGGAAGTGCAACTTGAAAGAACTAGCTTGGTGATTATGCGCTACTCTGGTTGACAGTCGATCAAGTCGAAAGCAGGGTGATGGTCCGGCTGTCAGTGAGGAGTCTGGTCATCGGAACTTCAACAAAAATGACTAAGTGTGTGAACAATAGAAAGATGCATAGGTGATCATACGAACACACACTCGCATGGCTTGACGATGATACGACCGAACCATCCAAACACACACGTTTAACATGACTGACCAATTGTGCTAGCGACAAACATGACGCTCATGATTGATCGTTCATGATCAAGACGACGCTTGCACGACAGTGAATGTAACTCCGTGTGTGAGTGCGACAGATTCTTTCATGACGAACACAACAAACACATATGAAGAAAATACTTTGAGCATAACCAGAACATGATCACAAGCATGAATTAGACATCAACATGCAGAGACTTGAGTGCAATAAACAAGCAAGGTGAATGTAAAGACTCACAGGAGCTCTCAGAGTGAACCCGAGTGTGTGCAGTCATCAAGTGAAACTCTACAAGGGAGGGTCTGAAATTGGTGCAGGCAAAAATTTTGGAGGGTGGTTATAGTCGCTACAACTGGTGCTTTTGATGTCGGAGCTGCCCTTCACACCAACTCAATAGAAAAGTCTACCTCCCTATGAGGTGGCAACTCTGAAATGTCCTCAAGAAATAAATTCTGAAACTACTGTAGAACTAGGTACCTGCTCAAAAAATCTACATCCTCAACTTCCTTACCTTTGTCACTAGAAATGTGCACTACAAATAACATACACCCTTTCCTACAACTGCGATTTTCCTATATAGTTGTTACCATCCTAACTGATGTGGCTTTCTTCTTTCCCTATAATACTCTTGGTTTTCCATTGTCATCTAAGCACTCAATGGCTTTGTCATAACCATCCAGCTTGGTTCTATGAAGGTACAACCAATCCATGCCCAACAACATATTGTATGATCCCAACGATAATACATTCAAATGTGCTACGTTATGCATACTATTCAAATCAAATTCACAATCTCTTACCCAATGGTGAACTTGCTTCTTTGTACCTGTAGCCAACTGCACTAACCAGGATTTTGCATGCAATTCCTTACTCAAACCACACTTATCCACCAAGTCACGACTAACATGGCTATAATTAGATCCAAGGTGAATCAAAATAGAAATGACTTGATAAAAATGCTTACCATCCATCTCAATAATAGATGCCCGATGGTCTTCCTGTTTGATATCTAATGCTGCATAAATACGAGAAACGCTATGACCAACATCCCCAACAGTCTGTGCATCCTGTGCACTGTATATCCGAGGCCTACCACCATGATATTGTGGACAATATCTCCTACGATGATCCCCTCCACAAGTCCAACACCACACAGGCTCCTTATTATGCTCTTCAGATTGATGTCCCTATCCTCTATCTGATGCATTGAACTTCTTAGATGTTTCAAAATTCTGTTTATTATCTGTACCCTATGGTCTTACTCATTTCTTGTCCCATTTTCCTTTATTCCTTGCATTACCTTTCCAATCTAGCTTAGTCTCATATCTGCACTTCGATTGCTCATATTAATTCCTTATATTTTGAATGGTTTCCTACAATGATTTAAGCTCATCGAGATCAATCTTGTCTTTGAGTGCAACCGGAAATCCAGTAATGAACCTATAAATCTTGGCCTTCTCCTCCGTGAGATAAGGCACATACCTCAGTAACTCCAAGAACCTGCTATTGTACTCCTCATCTGTCATCGATCCCATCTTTAGCTCATAGAATTCTTTTGCCCTGTCATCAAAGTATCTCTCCAACAAATACTTCTTCTTGAATAACCACTCAAACTCACTCCAAGTCAATTCCTCCTCATGAATACATCTGGAATTCTTCACATCTTCCCACCAAATGTCTGATTTACCTTTGAGACTAAATGTAGCTACTCTGGCTTTCATGTTCTCTGAATAGTCATGTAACCCGAAGAACTTCCACATACCAAGCAACCATGCCTCTGTATCCTGTGGTTTCTTCATCTCTCCATCAAATGTAGGTGGCTTTGCTTTCTTAAACTCATCCGAAAAGTATCCCCTATCACTCCTCTTGTAAGGATGATAACGATGATGATCATAGTGCCTATCTGAATCAGAACTAGAATAATACTTGTGTCTATCCCTTCTCCTCTCCGGAGTGTCCAACAATTTTCCATCTCTAACCGTGTCATCTCTATCTAACCTATGACCACCATGTGACCTACTACCATATGCCCCATTAGTTATGTCCTCCTGCTCATAGCTGATCCGATGTGGTCCCTGTCACTGCAAATATGAAAAACTCTGAAGTATCACTACATTTACCTCTTCTTGTTTCTCCTATGCTTGCATGATTATGTCATTATCTACCTTACAACTCCTTATTTCTTCCTTTAGGCTTCCTAGTGTATCTTCCAAATCGGAAGAGTTGCCAACTCTAAACTACTCTTCTGTTTCATAGGGAGAGTCTTTGTAGTCTACCATCTTGCTAGCCATTTAATATTTCTTCCTGCAAGGTATATCATGTCAGCTAAACCAATGTACCTTAGTATAGCTCGAGGAGTATACCTTGTTTGCAAGATCAATAAATCAACATGATACATGTATAACATAAACATGACATCATATAGAAACATAACATGTAAGTATATAACCATGCAACCATCGTTCTAGCTATGTTCTAGTCATCAAAGCATGACCTTAACAGAAAAGCATACCATGACCTCATGCATGACAACAACCATTACATCATTGTACACTTGACAACATGAAAACATTAATCATACATAAGCAATGCGTAACCAACCACACACATGCATAAACACATATGATAAGGCGTAAACGAACAATACATGAACCCAAACCTACAAGAATGATACATGTAACCAATCATACAAGAATGTAACCAAACGTACAAAAATGTAACCAAGCGTATAAATGATACATGTAAGAGACATATAAAGACATGTAGTGAGTCATACACTCACGACGATGTACTCCACAATAAACAACATCAAATTCCACATGAAGGCATCAGTACAACCATGTTCAACATCATGCAAATGCAACAAGCACATGGAATGCAACCGGAAATCCAATAATGAACCTATAAATCTTGGCCTTCTCCTCCGAGAGATAAGGCACATACCTCAGTAACTCCAAGAACCTGCTAGTGTACTCCTCATCTGTCATCAATCCCATCGTTAGCGCATAGAATTATTTTTCCCTATCATTAAATTATCTCTCTAACAAATACTTCTTCTTGAATAATTGCTCAAACTTGCTCCAAGTCAAGTCATCCTCATGAATACATCTGACATTCTTCACATATTCCTACCAAATGTCTACTTTACCTTTGAGACTAAATGTAGCTACTATGGATTTCATTTTCTTTGAATAGTCATGTAACCTGAAGAACTTCCTCATGCCAAGCAACCATGCCTCTGCATCCTGTGGTTTCTTCATCTCTCCATCAAATGTAGGTAGATTTTCTTTCATAAACTCATCCGGAAAGTATCCCCTATCACTCCTTCTGTAAGGATGATAACGATGATGATCATAGTGCCTATTTGAATCAGAACTAGAATAATATCTGTGTCTATCCCTTCTCCTCTCTGGAGTGTCCAAAAATATTCCATCTCTAACCGTGTCATCTCTATCTAACCTGTGACCTACTTCCATATGCCCCATTATTTCTTTCCTCCTGCTCATAGCTGATCCGAAGTGGTCCATGTCGTTGCAAATTTGACAAAATCTAAAGTATCACTGCATTTACCTATGATTGTTTCTCATGTCCCTTCATGATTATGTCATTATATACCTTACAACTACTTATTTCTTCCTTTAAGCTTCTCAGTGTAACTGCCAAATCAGAAGAGTTCCCAACACCATACTGCTCTTCTGATTCATAGGGAGAGTCTTTGTAGTCTACCATCTTTCTAGCCATTTGATATTTCTTCCTGCAAGGTATATCATGTCAGCTAAACCAAATCACAATAAACCAACGTACCTTAGTATAGCTCAGGGAGGATACCTTGTCTACAAGATCAACAAATCAGCGTGATACATGTATAAAATAAACATCACAACATATAGAAACATAACACATAAGTATATAACCATGTAACTATCATTCTAGATAGGGTCCAATGATCAATGCATGACCTTAGCAACAACACATACCACGACCTCATGCATGATAAAAACCATTACATCATTGTACACTTGACCACATGCAAACATTAATCATACATAAACAATGTGTAACCAACCACACACATGCATAAACACCTATGATCAGGCAGAAATGAACAATACTTGAAACCAAACCTACAAGAATGATACATGTAACCAAGCATACAAGAATGTAACCAAACGTACAAAAATGTAACCAAGTGTACAAAATTATACATGTAAGTGACATATAATGACATCTAACCAGTCATACACTCACGACGATGCACTCCACAATAAACAACATCAACTTCGACATGGCGACATCACTACAACCTTGATAAACATCATGCAAATGCAACAAGAACATGGAATGCAAGCATAAGAGACACACATGCAACTGGAATGCATTCATGACCAACACACAATCCATCCAGTCTGAGGGGTGAACCATGCTCTGATACCACTATGTAACACCCTCCTCCCACATCTACCCAAGCAACTGGCCAGCCAGGGTAAACATGCGATGAGAGGCCACTATGATATGATTCGACCTCCTAAGTTACGTTAAGGAAGTGGAACCGACGGAAACACACCATACAAACATTCAACATCAACATTAGAACCCTCAGGAACCAATCCAACCTTTCTGCCAACTAGCCCTTGGGTCCCACTAAGATTTTGGACCACTTGACCTCTGGATGCTCTCATGCTATGGGCATGCCAACGTCTAGGGACCTCTGGATGCTCTCACGAGCCTACAAGGCAGCGTCCAGGGACTATTTTTCATAGTGCTATGCCAACGTCCCGAGGATTTAAGCCACTTTTTTAGGCCCAGAGCCTAGGTCACTGCCCATTATTGAATGACATCTTCACAACAATAAATTAACAAGGAAATGATAGTACAAATGCTATCACTTGAATAATACCTTGACTGGACCCCTACTAGGCATGACAAGGATTTCGTCAAAAATATCACACATATGTAATCTATAGGTGTAAATAACAGATCTGGGCATAGGGGTCTCATACTTAGCTGAGAATCGCTAAGAATCATTGATGCCTCAACACATCAACTTCCATTTCATCCATTAGGTTATAGATACATTGTTCATTCATTTACCAATAAAAACATGATGAGATCCATACATAGCTTCTGTCATAAAACATATAAATAACCAACATAATAGAAACAAAAATACCAATGAAATCACAACCATATGATCCAAATATAAACTAGTATAATACTCATAGAAATACAAGGAGAAATAACCTCATACTAATGATGCAAAATCCAAACCCAAGATGGGACTTCCATATTCCACGTGACCGTAGAATGGCTAAGCCAAATCTCTCTTCAACCATTCACTCCCGTGCCATATTCCAATTTTGAATGTGGGATCTCATCAACACATCAATCCAAAACCATCCAGGGGTTCCAGAGGCCATCCACCTCAACCCATTAAACAATGATTCCACCTCACGGTCGGAAATCACCAAAAAAATCATCAGATCACTCTGTATCGCAGCCATATAGAGCTCTAGAGTGTTTGTTCAATCCAAGGCTCTAGGACTAGTAACTCAACACACAGCTGTCGTCGGGCTCTAGAGCGTTTGTCCAACCAAGGCTCCAGGACTAGTAACTCAACCTACCAAGGGCTCTAGAGCATTTTCCCAACCAAGGCTACGTGACTAGTAACTCAACCCAAGTTGTTACAGGGCTCTAGAGTGTTTGTCCAACCAAGGCTCCAGGAACTAGTAACTCAACCCAAGCTAAGGAAACATGAGAACCAACCAAACAACAAACAAGGAAATAAACCCACAATCTCCATGGATATCTAGGAAATGGAAAGGTTGGTAATCCACTGTCAATCGAGGCAATCCTCCATGCCAATGACAAATCATAACCAATAAACCACATGCATATGCCATGCATGCCAAAAATAGTGAGGAAAACATACATGTAACTTGGTACCTGCAAGAAAATCCTGTTGTAGCTACTGATCTTGATGTCCTCTTGTGCTTTCCTTCTCTTCCTTTGCCTTCTTGCTCCAAAAATCCAAGTATGCCACACCCTCCAAGAGTGCTCCAAGAAAACTCCAAGTATCCAAGAGTATGAGAGAGAGAGAGAGAGAGAGAATAATGAGAGAGCTCCAAAATTGAAATGACAAAAGGTTACCGATTGATCCTCAGAAGCCCTTTTATGAATGAGGCCTCTATTTTCCTTCATTTTCCATAATTTTCCTTCATTTTACTCCTCACATGCAACCTGTGACCTTTCACCTCCCTTTTCTCTTAATTTCCATTATTTTTATAAATAAATGTGCCAAAAATGCCATTTTGCCTTTCCAAAGCCTTAGCCATTGCCTTTGCCAATTTCCTTAGCCATTAAACAACCACAAGTGATCCCCATCACTATGCTTTTTCCCAATATTCAACTTGGAATAAGTGTCCCATCAACGGTGGCTATTATTTTTCCTTTATTAACTTTTATTACATGGAATATTCACCAGGGATGTTAGACTGGCTGACTTGGCCTTGGAGGGTATTCTGACACTTTTAAAGACAAAAATATTTTTCTTTACAAGTTAGAATGTGCCCAGTAGGGTCTCCAACTTATGATAATGACTCTTTTGACTTATTGACATAGGACAAACCCTAGAAGCACTCAATGGGTGCTTGAACTATAAAATAAAATACCTTGAGCATGAAACCCATGCTCCAAAAAAAATAATAATAATTTTCTTTTACTTCATAATTTACAAGAATAAAAAATGCATTTCATACTTATGAAGATTGGACCCAGTTACACATTTTTCAACATAATGGACATGGAGGCATAGATTATATACCCCCCTTATGCTTACCATATGTTGGACCTCCGGTTCGACCTGTATGGTGACCATGTCAGAGGAGAAGACCTGTTTCGAGTAGTTGAGTCAGGTTATACTATAAAATTTCATCCTTTATGTTTTATTTCCTTAAGTTTATTTCTTAGTTAACTGCTGCATACATTGAAGAAAAGAATTGTTTTGTCTCTTCCATTGGAGTCAAAATCCTATAGGTGACCCCATAATTGATCCTAAAATCTCTGATTTACCTAAGCTCCCCTGAACCCCATCAATTCATAGAAACCACTATGGTCTACAGTTATGGCCCCCAGCTTGCAATCCTTGCCCATTGCTGATAGTTTCCCAATAACTATTTTTACAGAGTCTATGCAACCTATTATTTCTACAATTTCTCATGTTTTTGGGGATGATAATGTCAATATGGCCAATAAAGGCTCCCTAGGATTTCAGAGGGAGCTAATATAACCAGACCACATATTTGACATGTCGTCTTACTTAGCCAAGTCCATAAAATTCCAATTGCACCATTTTCCTACCACCTCCTAATTCAAATACTATTCCCTGGTGTTTTATTTGTTTGTGTATACCCATGAAAATGAGTTGGAGTGCCTGGTGTTGTGGGGGAAAGTATCCAACTCGGAATGACCCTAACCCACTCTAAGGGTGACAGTTCCTTAGCAACAGCTGAAAGGAAAGCTATCTAAAGTTTCTTCTTTATGACATGCAAGAGATAAAAGGAAGAGATCCACTTACCGATGTCTTGCGCAAATGGTCGATCCAATCTCCTTTGATTGCTGCTTGCTCCCAGCTCCAAGTCTTTTCACGGGCCCAGCTACACGAGATCCTGCAAACAAGACAAAGAAAGGAAACTACAAGAAGCATGCATTCATAATCGATTCAAGGATTAGCATAAATCAAAGACGCAAGTAAGACAATACACCATTGAAACACATGCGAATAGAAGAACCTCAAAAGATTTATTAATATATGGAAGTAAGGTTCAGGCGGTGATACAACCATGAGAGGTCCAATCCAGCATCACCTTCTCGACGGAGAGAAATCTCTTCTTCACCTCCCTCAAGCAATCACCCAATGCTCACAACTGTAAACCAACAGCAATTCTTTGCACTAAATTCCGGCCTCCTAGATCCCATGGGATGAGATCCTTATATAGAGTTTTGGAGTGAAGATAAGTCAGCTTGATGTGTGACTTGTTGTCCTCTTCAACTCCAGTTGTTCTTTAGTTCTTCACTTGGATTTTCTGTCTTCCACTTGGAGTTTTAGAAGCTCTTAACTCATCATTAGGCGAATCTTATCATCAAGTGTCTTTTTAGAAGCTTCCTGGGCACTGGCACTTTGAGAAAAAGATTCCTCCACATGTCCAAGTACACCCAACGCAGGTAGCCTTTGTTCTACTTGCTATGCAACGCAGGTAGCCTTTGTTGTACCTGCTATGCAGTGCAGATGCCTAGTGGAGCAGCTGCAATGATCCAAAACTGACCTGTTTTTGAGTGTTTTTCAGTGGAGAACTGACTTGCAGTGCTGTGGTTTGCTGACCTTGTTCCTCTAAGGGTAAGAACAACTTGTTTAGGGACTTTGGATCCCTTAGATTATTGACATTTCATGCTCTATGCTGTAAGGCACAAAAATGTCTATAACAGTTGCCCCCTAAAGTATGAGGTCGTTTATCGGGTGAAATGCTTTATTAGGAGGGTCCGAAGTTCATTCAATCGCCGGGAGGTGACCTGTAACAAAATACAATACAATACATTATCTTTTCATACTTTCTTTTCATGATCTAGCTGATGCGGGCATTTCCCATGCTCAGCTTTATAAATACATTTGTTGTACATAAACAGACGATCGTCTGATAGTAGACTGATAATTCTCTGCTTTTAATTATCATCCTTTTAGTAGGATGATCATCTGCTGCACATGTCTATGTTTTTATCTCCTGAATATATATCGCAGCCCGGATAGATGAAACTAGATCCGGGGTCTTCAAACTTCCGATCTTCACACTAAGTACAAGTCGATCCATGTGAGAATTTCTTGGAGTCGAACATGGAAAGACATCGCTTGATTACCAGTCAATAATGTAAACTGTTAACAAGCGCGAGAGGAATCACTGATAATGATGATGACCCTCAAGGTACTGCAGCACAATTCACGTGGCGTGAATATAGGATCTGACATCGAACACCACGCAAAGTCTCCCGGTCGAAGGTCATTAATGTATACCTATCGCCGGAAGTGAGAAACTTGCCATTGAGGCATGCAAGCTTCAAAGTACTGAGGGGGTGTTCCTAGATCAACTTCTTGGATAGTGAGCTGATGTCGACAAGAAGCGATCCGTCAAAGGAGGGCCTTAATGAATCCCACATCAGTGACACGGAACGGAACTAGTGATGATGGTGAAAACGATCTGTGAAATATGATCCAGGGTGGCGGTCATGGAAGGATGAAAGATAATGTATGGTAGTGGATGGGACCCGGTTGACACTTTCTGAATGACATCTCTTGAACATATCTCGACACTGATGTGATGGATCGGTAGCATTACCCCATTTGGATGGTATGGCGAGACCATGGTGAAGGGACCGGTGAATGATAATAACCCAACCCGATATTTACGGAGGCAAAAGTGTCATGTTCAAGAGCGACTTGCTACCATTAAGCTTTGAGGTTCTTCCCAATTTTCCCCAGTCATTTCTGACCAGTACCTCGTTATTTTTGTCAAGCTTGAGGAGGATAACATATGCTTGTTCTATAACCTGCCCTTCGGGCAAGCCCATCGCTATGTTTTAACGAGCCTAACGATGGGGAAACTCGTTCTCGTCTAAAGACAAGTTTGTCGCTATCTAATATTTTTAATGAGCCCAGCGACAAAGACAACTCGGTCCTTTTCATTTTTAGAGAGTCTGAAAAGGGTACATAAAGTGGACTCCAGGGGTCCTTTTTCGTCATCTAATCCCTTAAGTCCGAAAAAGTATAAAACAATACAGAAGGGATGAATGTTCGATATCTTTATCGAGCCGAACCAGACAAGCGCTCGATCTTTTTGTGCAATAATCCCTCAGGTCCAAAAAGATTAAAATCTAGAGGAGGGATAGCTCTTCCGGTCCTTTTAACGAGCTGGAAGGCCAAAACTCGGCAAACTTTTCATTTTTTACGAGTCAGTGAAAAGAGTTCAAAGAAGACTCGTATTTTGAGGAACGAGTGATAAACAGGGATAGCAGCAGATTCCAGGTACAGGTTGGAATTTTCCAATCACGGCAGTATTACAAGGATGGCTAAATGGGATCACTCTTCGCAGCTGTTCCTCAAAATAGGTAAACAATCAAGTGGATGTGAATGATCGGCCAAAGGAAAAGTGGAGGTGACGGTGCACAAACACGACCAAGGCTTTTATGGCTAATGAATTTACGGTCTCAAATGGTTATTTACCGGTTCATTTTTTCTGAATGAGATTGAACACTGGGGGGAAGCCTGCTCACATGTGTGTTTATTTTTTAACGAGCATGAACCCTTGCGAAAACTGCTCGGTTTTGCGTTTATTTTTTAACGAGCATGAACTTTGCCAAAACTGCTCGTTTTTACCAGTCATAAAGTAGTAAGGTCTCATGGAAGATTCCTATTTTTTAAAGAGCTTCATCTTCCTGCGCTTTGCCCCATACCCTCTTTTTATGCAAGCTGGGTATCGGCTAATCCTACGAGTTTAACGGGTTAGACCTACAGGTTTAAAGGGAGGACCTAAAAAACTAAAAACAAAATAGCCGCCTATGCTTGCATTCCAAGAGGTTTGCATGCCCCCAGGTATAAAGTATAATTTCAAGGTTGCCCCTCCTCTCCTCCACTTCTGTTTTTCTTTGGGTGTTCTCATCTACTTGTCGTCTTGTCAGTCCTAATGTTAACGATACTTGTCTTCTCGTTATTTTTAGCGGGTCTTATGCGGTACTTGTCTTCTCGTCAGCCCAGTTTTTAACTGATCTTTGCGACAAGAGAAGAACACTTCTCAATAGACAAAACATTGGTGGGTTTGAGGGAGGCTCACCTCTTTCAGGTTACCCAAAGATTGGTTTTATTTGCTGGCGCAAAGGAAACTCTTTCTTCGGCGATGTCTATCATTAGGATACACAAAGATGGTTACAATTTGTTGCAGCAATAGAATCTCTTTCTTTGGAGGCTGCCCCTACTTATCCTCTAAAACATTTGTTTTAATGGGTGAGGCTTGCCTTTTATCCAAAGATGGTTACTACTTGCCGCCGCAAACGGATCCCCTTCTTTGGCAGAGCCTACTTATTTAGACAAAGGTGAGTAACGGGCCCCCGTCCTCCCACATAACTTTAACAAAAGAATCTTATTCTAGAACAACCCCAATCCCAATTGCCCCTTCTTCCGCATGAGAGCTCTTCTCGGCTCTTCTGTTTTACGAAGAAGAAGGAGGGGACGGGGTACGGACTAGTCATATTCTCCCGCGGAAATTCTACTTTACACCCAAGGTTTTTTCTGCCTCCAGAGCAGACCAGGATGCATGCCCCCTGGGCTCCTGCGTTCCTTTCCCGAATCACTCGCATTCATCAGGAAGAAGAACCGGGGGAAGAGACCTTTCTTGATCGAAAAGACCATTGAGGATAGGTATGTGACTATTCGCGATGCGTGATCCCGGAAATGAAAGTTGGTCTACGAGCTTGACCATTCTTCCTTCGTGTGGAAAACACATTATTCGAAAGAGTGAGGAGATTATTGCTTCCATGCAATATATGTAGTCTCGTCCAAGGAGTAGGTTATAATCCAAGGGTCCTTGGACGACCATCAAATTCATCTTGACGGCCTTCTCCTTCAAGGTAATAGGCACATTAGGTAGAATCCCTAATGGTCGACTGGTTCCCCTGTCAAAACCCGAGAGACGCCTTGTCTCGGGCAAAAGCGCCGGGCAACCCAGTGCTTTCCAAGCAATAGAGGACAGGATACTCACAGATGCCCCTTCATCAATGATAGTTCCAGCCATCACCATTTTGTATATTTGGACTATAATTCTAAATGGTATACTGGCTGGTAACTGGGGTCTGCCTAGTTGGTTCCAATCAAAGGACACAACTAGGTTGCTTGGTGGTGGGACCGAATATACGGCCGGATATGATCCTGACGATGCTCCTTCCTGCGATAAAGGAGTGGGCGCTTTTCCCAGATGCTCATCAGAATCGGAGTTGACGAAAAGAATATGGATGGTGTCATCCTTATTCTCTTCGGCGGGGGTGTCAACTGAAGATGAATCCTCAGTGACTGTGGTGTTTGAAGATGAAACTTCTGAAGGGAGAACCGGGTCAACTGCCATTTCGACCTTTGGACTTTCGTCCGGTCCGGATTCAGTAGGTTCACTTTCAGTGACTGACACTTTAGCTGGCCCTCTGAGCAAGACAGCTGTATTTTCGACCAACAAAGGACCTGGCGCGAGTTTTTGATATCCAGGAGGAAGTAGCACCGGTGCCACCGGTTGATCTTCCAAAACTCTCTTTGCCTCGTCTAAAAAGGGACAACGACGAAGGGTGTGATCGCCTTCACACAGTTCGCAGGGGAATCTCATCCCTCTTCGTCGTCTGCGACCTTCACTTTCGTTGGTCGACGGTAAGCATTCAACCTGGTTGTCAGAGGTTGACGCTTCCGAATCGTGCAAACGAGGGGACCAGTCCCTTAGTATCCGGGGAATACTGGGACAATCACGGTGGAGGTGGTCTCCTCTACATATGACACATGGCGATTTGGGCCCGGTCCGTGCTGTGTGTGGGTTTTCGTTAGATGCCTTTTGCTTGCCCCCAGGCGCCTTTGGCTCCTTTTGCTTCTTTTCTTTCTTCTTCTTTTCCTTCTTCTTTTCTATGGGAGCTCCGCTTTTGGCGGCTTGACCTTTCGAAGAAGAAGGATCGGAGGAAGGCTCACAAGAAGTGGAAGGCTGGAGGGTAGCTCTAGACTGGTCTAACCGTTGAACCGACTGTTCAGGAACCGTGGTGGTCTGAACTACAGCGGTTGAGAATAGCCAAATTGGCAGGCCAATTGTCAGTCCTGGAAGCAACAATGTGGCCATGTGGGGCGCACCAACTTCTCCCCAAGAGGAGAAAGGGCTAGGGGTCCCATGCTGTGGAATCCCTTGGTTGGTGTGTTCCATGTTCTCAACCTTAAGATCAACGTAGGAATTAGGGGTGATTATGTTCCGTTTAGAATGAATTTTATATGACGACGCTTTTTAAGACACAACTTGCTTTTTCATGTTTTAAGAGTCGAGAAAAAGCTAAAGATGACTCTAGTCTCCTTCGATGTATTAACGAGCCCGAAGTGACAAATGCTCGGATGGACTTTTTTAGTTATAGAGTTTGAAAAAGGCCAAAAGAAACTACTCTGGAGTTCTAGGCAAGGGTGTGCCAAACCTTTCGCGAAACCACAGAATACGTTTTACGGTACGAGTGGTCGATCTTCGTGAATGCTGTGTTCACTACATCGCGATCAGTAGGGCGGCCGACACGGCTTCCTATGGATAAAGGCTTTGTTCCTATAGGGGTCCCCCAATATACGCGACGGTACGCGGGGGCACAAGTCCGTATTAGTGCTATCGTCCCTCAGGAGGAATCACCCACCTTCGTAGAGATCAACAGTCACTATGTTTAACGACGCCGGTTCACGTCTCTACCTAGACCTCTACTGTGTTTCGTTATGTTTCAAAGCGTTGTTAGATAAATTCAGTTCTTTTTAGGTTGATCTTGCTTAGCAGTTTGCCTTTACGGATCACCACGTGATGTATGATACAACTCCTAAATGCAGTCTAAGAATGATAAGCAAGCTTTTTCAATTCTTTCAACTTATGAAAACCTTAACTACTGAAGGAAAAGAAAGACATCATCTTTTCAAACAGATCATAGAGCACACACTGATGCACTTTTCCTAAATCGACATGCAAACTGTCAAAATGCACATGCACAATGCAAGTATTTCTTTTCTTCTTCCTTAATGTTGATGTATTACAAAAAGAAAGCTGTTGTATAATTTCGAATTCAATTTCAAGCGAACGCAACAAGTGTTTGTCCAACAATCAAAAGAACACCTTAAGATTCACTCGTTTCAACACAAGAAATACTGAAATTCGAACCATATAACGAAAGCAAATGCTCAAGCAGCTATGAACAGCAATAAACTAACTCTTAGAATCACAACGACACTTTCTCACAGGTCTAGATTCAAGAGGTCATAGCAAGACTAGTTCACTTTCGCTATGGGAAACTGTGAATGACAGCAAGAAATACAATAAGAACAATCACGGTTTCTTCATACAACTGAGGCAGAATGAAGGCAAAGAGAAGTGGTTTCAGCTGGGTATACAGGTTGACAACAGGCTGCAAAAACAATACTGAAAACTGGGCAACAGACAGTGGGGAATCCCAGTTGCACAAGGAAAAACTGGATCAGCGCAGGTGCTGCACTGTCAATCTGAGATGCAGCGCAGGTAGCCCCTTCGGGACCTGCGTTGCAGTGCAGGTAGCCTTTGTGGCAGCTGCACTGATGAGACAAGTCACGTCTCTCTCAGATTCCGGGTCACAGTTTGCTCAAAAATGAGCGGTTTTTGGCCAAATCAGAGGCTGTCAGTAAAGTATACACTAGAGGATGATTAAAGGAAGATGAACACTATCATAAAGAGCTAAAAAGAGTCCTTGTGGATCTGCTCTTCGAATCATAAACAGGCCCAGCACTGGGCTAGAGTAGCTGCCCTCTACTTTGCATTCGAAGGACTCGCATGCAGTTCGATTCGGTACTCTTGTTTAAGAAATGAATAGCAAGAAACACAAGCTACCAACAAGACACGCTCCCCAGCGGAGTCGCCAGTCTGTTGTGGGGGAAAGTATCCAACTCGGAATGACCCTAACCCACTCTAAGGGTGACAGTTCCTTAGCAACAGCTGAAAGCAAAGCTATCTAAAGTTTCTTCTTTATGACATGCAAGAGATAAAAGGAAGAGATCCACTTACCGATGTCTTGCGCAAATGGTCGATCCAATCTCCTTTGATTGCCGCTTGCTCCCAGCTCCAAGTCTTTTCACGGGCCCAGCTACATGAGATCCTGCAAACAAGACAAAGAAAGGAAACTGCAAGAAGCATGCATTCATAATCGATTCAAGGATTAGCATAAATCAAAGACGCAAGTAAGACAATACACCATTGAAACACATGCGAATAGAAGAACCTCAAAAGCTTTATTAATATATGGAAGTAAGGTTCAGGCGGTGATACAACCATGAGAGGTCCAATCCAGCATCACCTTCCCGACGGAGAGAAATCTCTTCTTCACCTCCCTCAAGCAATCACCCAATGCTCACAACTGTAAACCAACAGCAATTCTTTGCACTAAATTCCGGCCTCCTAGATCCCATGGGATGAGATCCTTATATAGAGTTTTGGAGTGAAGATAAGTCAGCTTGATGTGTGACTTGTTGTCCTCTTCAACTCCAGTTGTTCTTCAGTTCTTCACTTGGAGTTTCTGTCTTCCACTTGGAGTTTTAGAAGCTCTTAACTCATCATTAGGCGAATCTTATCATCAAGTGTCTTTTTAGAAGCTTCCTGGGCACTGGCACTTTGAGAAAAAGATTCCTCCACATGTCCAAGTACGCCCAACGCAGGTAGCCTTTGTTCTACTTGCTATGCAACGCAGGTAGCCTTTGTTGTACCTGCTATGCAGCGCAGATGCCTAGTGGAGCAGCTGCAATGATCCAAAACTGACCTGTTTTTGAGTGTTTTTCAGTGGAGAACTGACTTGCAGTGCTGTGGTTGGCTGACCTTGTTCCTCTAAGGGTAAGAACAACTTGTTTAGGGACTTTGGATCCCTTAGATTATTGACATTTCATGCTCTATGCTGTAAGGCACAAAAATGTCTATAACACCTGGGCCTCAGTCCAATGGCTCCAAACAAGAAGAAAAAGCCTATTTTTGAATGGGATGCTATTGTTAGGAGGAGACAAGTTAATGATGTCTATTCCCAATTCATATATTCCTACATGGTCATTGGTTATACAATTATTCACAATGTTTCCCCTCCAAGAATCCTCCCTCAACAAAAAGTAATCCTTCAGATCAACAAGGAAACTAGGGTGAGAGATTGGTATTTGTTTGAGGATTACACAAAGATTAGGGTTTATGGGTGTGAGCTTCCTCCTTACCACTTTCATGTGTTCATGCCAATGAGGATATTCGCCCTAGAATTCATTAGACAGAGTCTCAATGTGGACCAAGTCCATTTTTTCCCTGCTAACAAGGGTACATGTTCAAGTTGGGTAAGCCTATACATCCTTTCATTGTTAACTCCAAAAAGACCTTCCTTACAGCTGAGGAATTACTTAAACAAATGAATTTTGACATGGGAGATGTTTTCCATTGTTATCCTCATGGTGTCATTGTAAATAAAAGGGAGAGCATAAAGGCTTCAACTTATGATAATGAATGTAGAACTGAGATTTAATGGAAGGATAACCTTGATTGATGACCCATTAACACAGAGATGGATATTGAGACTCCAACAATAAAGGACAAGGCACAGAAAAGGACCGTCGATGAAAGAGGGGATGTGGAAATGGAAGATGTACACACAAGAAAAAGGCAAAGACTTAAGAGACAAAAGAAGAATAAATCGAGACTAGTTTGGTGGAAACAAAACTAGACCAACTAAGCTTCAAGGTGACTTTGAAAGACCCACTGCAAACTTTTGCCTCATCATCTTCAGAGGTATCCATTATGCATTCAACAAGAAGTGCAACTATGATTGAGCCTAGTTGGTCTGCTGGAAAAGCAATTGAAGAAAGGAACAAGAAGATTAGGGAAGAGACACAACAAAAAATGGCATCAAATTTAGTCCCATACCAGACTAGACTTTTGGTTTATGGACCTGGAGAGAAATAAAATGAAATTTTCACCTCATCATCCATTAGCACAATCATTACCATCAGGATCCCAATTCAAAGCTTTGGATGTGTCTTTGGACCTGACATGCCTTCCTCTACTTGATAAGATCAACTTCCACAAGAAAGTGGGAGAAATGTTGTACAATGAGCTAAATCAAAATTCCATGACCATAAGCAAGGTCAAGAAGTTGTTGGAGAAGGTTGCAACGAAATTGAAGCAAGAGAGAGCTAATTCTAGAGCTCTATACATGCAGAATGATAATTTCAAAGAGTTGATTGTGAAGCTGGGAGTGAACCCAAAGGAAAAATCCACATTTGAGACCCTACTCCAAAGCTCACGAGTAGAGTTTCAGGAGTTGAGGCACAAGCTAAAGACCAATGAACATGTGCAATCCAAAGAACTTGCACAGGTGGAGGAAGAGAAAGAGATCCTGGCTAAAGAGCTGACTAACAAGAACAATGAGGTGGTGGCTCTCAAGCAATAGGTAGCAGAGCTCCAACAAAGGATAAATACTCACATTTGTGTAGTACTCGTGCCTAAGAACCCTCAGAATCCCATATAACAGCTCACAAAGACCCCTACCGAGCTCCATCTCTTGAAATGGGAACTTAAGAAGGTGTAGAGGGACTTAGACACTTCCCAGCGAGCCGTGGCACAAAAGGAAAAACAACTTGAGACTACCAAGACCAATGTAGAACTGATCAATAAGAACTTACATGCAGCTAATCATGAGATCTTTGAGCTTAACGAAAAACTGAAAGGAAATATGTCCCTCTTATAAGCTAAACAACTAATCTAGGATGAGATAATAGCAGAGATGAAGAATAACTGGGAACACATAACTCTAATGGATGAGCAAAGAATTGTGATAAAAGATTATGATTTCTTCATCCTAGCTACCAAAGAAGAAGGTGAAAAGAATGCCCAAACTACCAAGAAATTTATCCAGTATGTGAATGAGAAGCCACTCAATGAGTTGAGGGCTATAGATGTGGTGGATAGGGTGTCTGCAATCATGGATATTTCCAAAGTAATCCAGAAGGAGGAGGCTAGAGTCAAAGCTGAAGAATGCCTGGAAGTAGTGCTGAAGGATGTGGCTACCTTTAACTCAGAGTTTGAGGAGAGAGTTCTAGCTGGGCTGCCCAACTGTTGGGATTTCGTGGGAGTGCTGACCCCATGGGAACAATACAATCAGATGTTGGTAGAGGCCAAAATCAAGGTTGATTCATCCCACGAGAAGACTTCTACCTTGAAGGGTAAAACTGTGGTAAACTACTTGAGAAGATATTTTCAACTGTTGGGGTTGGTGAAGACCTTATTCTATCCTAGGTTGAACTATGTAGGGATTACTAGTCTTAAAATTGCATATCAGTTGTTCTTTCATGCTCCTCTACCAAGTCCATCATTGTGGCAATGTTGCAATCAGTTCGTTAATCCTCCACAGCTCCATATCACCAATCTAGCAACGCTTCCTCCTAGACCAACCCATCACCATTAAAGACACTACTGATTGTGTCAATTATGACCCTTTGTTATTCTATGTTTTATGTAGATATTTTATTTTCAAAGACTCAATGCCAATTAGTTAGGATCTGACTAGTACAACTGTGCCACTAAGCACACTGATATATTTTTGTTATGATGATGCACTATAAAATCAACACAGAATATTTTGTAAGGGGTGCTCTTCCTGAGGCCCTATAAAAACGGTTTACGATACAAAACAGAGGGTTTCGAATTTTGTTTCAAGAGGGAAGCTCTACAAATTGCGAATGAGATGTATGCCATGTTGAATATTAATGAAAGCTTTTGGTGATTCCGTCTCACATGGGATTGTAGTACGTATTTTGTTTTGTATTTGTTCCATATATCATCACTCTTCTTCTCATATTACATGTAATAGTTGTTGGATATGTTTTTTTATGAATTCATAGATTCATCTACGTCTAATGCTGATCTAAGATGCCTGTGACTGATAAAAATTAATATCCTTAATATGTACTCCATGTAACTTAGCACATCATTTGAATGTTTCTCTCATCTGTTTCATGTTGAAGTTTGATGCACATGATTCTTAAATAAGCCCTATGCATTGGGTTTTCATTCCTTCATAATTATTCCCTCCAATATACTACAATGACTGATAAAACTACATGCTCATGTAATGTTGGCCATTGGAACTAGACCTTAATGCTTCTATGAGTATTATTTTGCAACAATATTTATATTTCTCGTCTTAAAGAAGATTTTGAACCAATCATGTTTAAAAATCAAGTTAAATATTGAGTGTAAGTAAATAATTCAAGCATATCCTGCAAGCACTCATCAAGATGTCCTAGGCACTAGTCTCTCTTCAACCCAGGGGTTGTCTCTAGGAGCAACAACAAGAAAATGCATTTAAATATCATCTATGAAAATGAAGATGTATTCAAATGCTTTTATATCTTTAAAAATAGTATTTATTATTATTTTTAAATGTTTTATAATATATAATTGAAATTAATTATCATCAATTATAAAATTATTGCAAAATTCAAAATATTATTTCTTAGATTAATTATAATTAAATTTTTAATATGTTTGACCTTTATTTTACCTTATTCTTTTATTTAACGAGTTCTCCAAAATTTAGGTTCCTACAAAGATTTACTACAACTTCAAAATTACAGAATAACAATTAAATTCTTTGGTATATTTGAGATGACCTTGTGGTGTTTTGAATGTGCACAATTTTAATAAAATTAGGCATGGACCACTATTAGAATTGACATACAATTTATGAAAGATAAGCTTTGAATGCATATTATCAACTAGATATACATATAAATACAATTATAAATATCTTTGGATTATCCTTCCAAAGTCCCTTGGACTCCTAATGATGGTTCACATTCCACGCCAACCCTAACGGATTAGGAGTCCAACAACATTAAAGGTGGTTTTTCTTAAACAACCTATTATATGTTTAAATAATATTTAGAATTGTAAAAAATGGTTAATATTTTAGAAATGAAAGGGTTTCCTTGTATTATTAATTGCAATCATTGATATTCTCTTTATCATATACATCTCTCTTCAATTTTTTTGAAAAATTAAATAGCTTGGATACAAGTTCCTATTTGTTTCTCTCTTTCTCTAACATGTTATCCTTGCCCTTAACGAAAAAAATGATGTAGTATGTCATAGTATATTTTTAAAATTAAAACTAGCTAAAATTTCAATATGCATAATCACTTGCAATTGGTTAGAGCTTATTTATCTCTATTTGTATAGTTTACTTAGATTTTAATGGAACACCTCTTACTGCTAATTATAACATATGTGAAATAAACAAATTTTTTATTTAATGTCAATTTTGTTAAAACTAGCAAACCCTAACTCTGAGGGTGTTCAGGGGAATTGAACCCATGACCTCCCAATGGAAAGGTACTTTAGCAACGAGACCTTGACTAATTGAGCTAACCCTCAGGGATATATAAAAATAAATCCATATGTAAAATATGTTTTAGACTTTCAACTTACTAAATTTGAATTTCTATTGCAAAATTGTCAACCACAAAGTTGTGGTGAAATAGCAAATAAATCAAAATTACATTATTTTTATCCTTTTTAAATTTTGTTAGCTCAAAAAATGTGGCCTCAAGGGATTATAAATAGAGTGAATGAAAAGGGGGATGTATATTGTTTTTACCAAGGTGAAATGTTTATATACACAGGAATAGATCTTTTAGTAATTGGGGAAGTAACGGAGGGTTTTCCATTAAATGCACTCGCAAATTAGTTAAATGAAGTTTAAAATAAACTAAACCCATTCCATTTTAGAAATTAATAAATGCACTACCTAATCAATTGCCTTATAATTGACATTGTTCACCTATAAAGAGATTTAAATCTGTTGGTTTATCCCACTATTTTGTTAATGTGACAAAAAACACTACCCCATGAACCCTTCACTTCCAAGTCCAAAAATAATTCCCGAAATTGTAATTATGTGTTCTTTCTCAAGGATTTTGCGAAAAAAATGTTCCATTAATCTCAACTAGGGAATAAGCCCACCACACACGTGGAACATTCCTTCCCGTTTGTTGATATTTATTGCATTTTTTCTCATAACATCTAGTTTTTATTATTTCCAATGATGCAATTAAATATTCAACATATGGTTCAAGTATTGTGTCCATTGAAATCTGCCTAAAATCTACATTATGTTATAATCCAAAAATGTCCTTTTACCTCAAGAGATTTTGTAAGTAGAGACCAAACATGTAAGGAAATAAATTAATGATAAACAACTAACTAGTCTTATTTTGCTAGAAAAGCACTACGCTAATTCAAATTAAAAATTTGAGCGAATTATTTTAAGAAATATGAACGCACTTGAAGATCAATTCAATTATTTAATATTAAAAAAAAATCACAATTTCTATTTCAGTAAGAATAGAAATTACGCTCCTAAGGTGCTAGAGCATGTTTGAAAAATCCAAAAATAAGGTTTCGACAACATAAAAACTTATCTTCAACAACAACAAAAAGAAAAAACTCATCATCCTAGTAGGAGATATATATTATTATGCATATTGGTTTACATCCCATTATTTTTACAACAAAAAAGTATTTTTGTTTGAGATAAATAAAAATACAATAGTTAGGTGTTTTGGGCTTAGTCCGAAAAGGACTATATAGAGATACATATCTTCATAGTATTTTGATCGAAATAGATCCACATCCTTCACAATATCAAGTATTCTATATATTAAGTAATTGAAATCAAAACGTTAACTTAATAGTTCAATATACTAACATATTAAAAGTTCCAAATAAGTTCATAATTATTAAATGAAAGATATTATAAGACCATTGCATGGCCATCTTGTACTTTTTCAAAGAACCACAACACTAAGGTGGTTGAAGTCTTTCCTTTGGGTGGTTGAAGTCTTTCCTTTGAGAGATGATATGCAATATTTGTGTTTTCTATAAATATGAGTATAATTGACCCAAAGAAACTAATTAGTTATTGTATTTAATTGTTGTGCTAAAGGAAAGATAGAAATATTTTGTACTTGGAAGGTTCGTTTCATCCAATTAATGAACACATATGAATCACCCTTGACCTTTCACTTATTAATCCCTCTATCCAAAGTAGAGTTTGGTAAGTAGTATGAAAACTTTACTTCCTTTTTTTTATTTGTTTCTCTTCCTACATTATGGTTTACTTGAAATTTGTGTGTCTTTGAAAGATATAAAATAAAGCCAACTCCACTGATAGAATTTTTCCCTTAACAAATGCCATCAATCTATCACAAGATAAATACTTGTCCACCTATATCTCTCATAGATTTATTTATGTTTTAATCTTTAAAATAACCCTAAAGCATTTACCTAGATAACTCCTTAAAAAGTAAGAATTATCTTCTCTTAAAACAAAATAAAATTTCTAACTATCCATATTCCCCAAAACAAATTTCTAACTATCCATATTCCCCAAAACACATAATATTTCTTGCTATCCATATTCCCTCTATAAATAGGGATGAGAATTTTCCTCACTACACTTTCCAAGTAAATAAATACGTGGACCTTCTATATCTCTTTGCTAAAGGGGTTCCTAGGTTTAAAATTTATTATTTAACATGAGCCGGATAAACAAATGCAATGCCTCACCTTTGCAATGCTTTTTCCACCACCATTCATCATCATCATCTGGTCTCGGTCGAAAAGTATAATTCTGCCACTCCATTTAGATTCAAAATTAGTGCCTCTAAGGTTCTGTTCAATATTATATTATCCTTGTTGAGTTCTCAAAAGTGATTCCCCTTATCCCCCTTATTATTATCTTAATATATGCGTCATCATACAATATATATTTGTATTATGCAAATTGAGATAATGAATTTGAATAATTCAAGTCAAATAATAATATCAACTTCCTTATACTACTTTATATAATCTATAACCCATTTACGCTCTAGTCCTTAAAAAATTAAAAGAAATTATAAATATCAATCCTATTAAGATGCTCACCTGAATTAATATTAATATTAAAATTAATTAATATTAATATTATAATTTTAATATGAATGGAAATTGAAAATATTAATAATTACAAGAATTTCAAGTCATTATAAATATGCTTATAGTTTCTTAGGTATGTTATCTCTAGTCTAGTGGATGCAGTTGTTTAATGGCATTCTATTAAATCAATATATTAGAAATAAAGTGATTGTACATTCATACACAATGCTTTCAAAATTCAATTGTTATCATCACATGGATCTTGTTCTCATAACGTTGGTGGTGTACAATTAAAAACCCGTCTCAAGAATGACACTTCTTGCATATCTAAATAGTGTGGTAACCATAGAAATTTATGCATTACACTTAAGAATAACACATTTTTGAACTCAATTTATTTGCATACTTATTTGCAGCGTATCGTTTGATCCATAAATTATTGTGGATATTTTACACGACAATTCGTCACAATAGTTCTCCTTATATTTCCAAATTTGTTAATTACTGCGTTATGCTTATGCAAGAAATATATAAAATATGCATAAAATAGAGAAAAATTAAATAAAGATCACATACCAAAAATTAATACAAGATACAACTTGGGAAACCATTTCAAGAGAAAACCCAACTGGAAGGTGAGGCTGCTTGCTCTCTTTCTCTGAATGGAAATGGATGCAAGTACGAAGAAGTGAGGCTTATGGCCCATGGGATGATACAATGCACAAAACCTCTATGTTTTATCTCTCCTGATCCACTCTTGGCTACTTTGCTCATACATGGAACAAAATGCACTCAAATAGAATGGAACCCCTTTTCCTCCTAGTGGCTTGGATATCACACAACCGGATAACCTACTAGTGGTAAGGTTTGATTCCTTCAACTTTTAACTAGAGTCTTCTGCATCATGATCACAAGGATATCCCCTTTTTCGTGATTAATGGGGGTTGATGTGCCATACTTTTGAATCATGGTGTTCAAAACAGGTGCGTAAACTTCCGAGTGGCATAACTTTCTCATACGAGCTCCAGTTGTGGCAATTATTGCATCATTGGAAAAGTATCGATGTGTATATTAAGGAATATAGGTCCATAGTAAATTTGAGACCATAAAGTATGTTCATGGAAGCTCCAAAAATGGCTCTTGAAGTTTTTTACCTAAAAAATTTCAAACTTAGATCACTAGTAAAAATGGTCTCCTGTGTTGATTCCTCCACTTTTTCCACTTTGAAAGCATTAAGATGGATGAAAAATAGTGTAATGGTCTAATTAAGACCATACCTACCAATTTTGGAATGCTTTTGGTCCCCAAAATATTCTACTGGATGAGGTGAGGAAAAGTTTCCTCCACCTTCTCTCGAGTGTACCATTTAGCTTTTCCTCGAAGATGTCCTTTCAAACCAATCTACCAAAAGCCATGCTGCCCCTATATTGTAGTTTTGAACCTCTTCTGTAAAATTGTATTCTTGGTTAACTTTGCATAAGCATATGGTTCCAAATCCCATATAGAAGGCATGATATGTTCCTCTTCCTGATCTAGCATGGAAATTTCATCTACATTCACCACTGAGTAAATGCACATGTATGGGGGTAGACTGAGTCTATAGGCTCTATATCCCACCTTTCCCAACATCTGAAAGGGACCATACCTTAAATCCTTGATTTTCTTACCAGGACCTTGTAGCCTCTCCTCTTTCAACTGTAACCATACTATGTCTCTCACCTTGAAGGTATTCTCTATTATGTGATGATCATGCCCAAGCTTTTATTTTTCTTGGGACTTCTACAATGTATCCTGTACATATATATTTGTTTTTATCGTATTATCAATAGTTTTTTTTTTTTCCCTTGAGGCATCCCCTATAAGATCATCCCTCACTCCTCCTTGTTTTCCATATGCAATATCCAAAGGTGAAGGTGGAAAATATCCAAAACAAGTTTAAATGGGGATTTACAAGTATAAGTGCAAACTATTTTTTTATAAGAATGTTGTATATATATACTAGATTTTCATCCCAAGTCATGGGATACTTCTAATTGTAACCCCTCAAAAGGTGCACCAATTCCTGTTCATTATTTTTGTCTACCCATCTATCTTGGATGGAATGTTGTAGTCCTCTTCAACTTTATTTCCATCTTCTCCCATAATGTAGTCCAAAATGCACTGAGTATTCTTGTGTCCCTATTTGAAAATATGCTTCTTTGTATCCCAAAGTGCACCCAAACCTATCCAAAGAACAAGTTCACTACTTATTCCCCATTAATGGTCAGTTTACAAGGCATTAGAACACACATTTGTTGAACCTATCAACTGCCATGAAAAAGTAGTCATTTTCTTTCTTTGTTATTGGTAAAACTCACACAAAGTCCATGGAAATGCTTTCTCAAGGATGAGTGGGTATAGGCAAGGAATGATATAGACCCTATTTCCTGTTACTAGGATTATTGGTATGACAAAGCATGCATCGTCTTATGCAGCTAGCTACCTATTATCACATCTTGGGCCAATAAACATACCTCTGCAAGTTGGCCATGATCTTCCCTAAACCAAAGTGCCCTATAACCTTGGAGGCGTGAGCCTCTCTAATCAGTTGTAGTCACTCGCCTTTAGGAACACATAACTTATACATCTTATAGAGTAACTTTTCCTAGAGATGGTATTCAACTATTCTATTAATATTGTGCACATGAGTTTGACTCCACAACTGCTAAACATCCTCCTTGAATTCCTCATCCTATGAATATCCCTCTCTGTATGCATCATGGGTGAATGGCTTCATGTGTGTTAGAGTTCCTAAAGCCATGATATTTGATGTGGGTGGCCTTAAAAGAATATCAACCAACTTGTTTGTGTTTCTATTATTGTACTTGATCACTAAATGAAATTGTTGTAGTAACCCCATCCACTTGTAATCCATGGTTCATTGTAAGTTACTTTGGGCCTATAGGTACAATAGTGAATAGGGATATAACCAACCAACTTTTGGAAGGCCTTCCTCCCTACGTCAAGGCCACTCCCATAACATACCCACTTGCATTTGTCTCCAATTCAAAGTGTTGTTGCAACTTTGGTAATGTCAGAACTGATGCTTAACTAGAAACTCTTGCCACTTGTTGTTATGGCATGGAGTGGTGCTGCTACTACTAAAAAAGAGGCTATGAATTTTCTTAGATACCGTGCTACCCCAATGAAACTCTTGAACTTAGAAACGTTAGTAAGCATTGGCCATGTTGTAGCATCCATTGTATTTAAGTTTATTTTCAGTTTTATCACAAAATGAAAGAAAAATAAAAAATATGAAAGAAAAACCAAATATTATGTTATAACGGAAATAAAAGGAAATGCAGAGATTTGAAAGAAATGGTTTATTTTGTATTATTAATGGCTTTTGAAAGTGATAAACCCGCGAGAAGATCTAGGTCGTTCGATCAACATGCCACAGATCCAACAGTAGTCGCGCAGATAGCATGGACAAGGTTTATTTCAGAAATCGGATGCGATGGTGTATGAAATGCAGTCTAATACATTGAAGTCCGGATCAATTGCAGCCGTTCATCGAAAGGGACGAGATCCAACGGATATCGCGTCGAAAAGTAATCGGGTTTTATTTTTAAAATCAAACCCGATAAATCTTTAACTAGCAGTTTTATTTCTTATCGGGTCCGTGTGGGAGTCAAAGGGTTGTTGAAAAAACGGACGCGATAAGGTTTTGTTCAACAGGTTTAAAGCTTCGTTGAATTCTGAAGGATCGAACCATCCATTGACTAGGTGATTGAACGGTGATTGCACACAGCTCAGGCGAACATGATAAGTTTATGAACCAGAGTCTAAATCCTTTTCAGTTCTGTGATTTGCCATATTTTGCGTAAATCAACCGATTTCGTTGTTTTAGCAACATAACCAAAGTTAGAGATGAACGACTAAAATTCCAAAGGAAATGGTAATTGGTCGGGTTTCTTTGTGTTTCCGCCAATTAGAACACTCCTGATACATACGTGGGCCCAAGTCAACGCACTAGGTTTTGTTAAAATGCATTGTGTTGTGTTAAAACAGTTTAACCATTATCAAAACATCAACAGAGAAACTTCATCAGCAGCCAAGCCACAGATCTGAACAACGAACAATCATCATCAGTTTTCTAAATTCTGTTACTTCCTGTTATTTTATTTTCTTGAGAATGAGGTGTCTTTACCCTCCATTGTAATATTCTGCAATAACTTTTACTTTAAGTAGTTAGGAGATAGTTAAGTAGTTTGACAGTTTTGGTGATTACCAACTGTCTCATAATGTATAAAAGGAGGAAAATTTACAGAGAAAGGGTTCGAACTTTGGAGAACCTGGAGACTAGGCCATTGTATTCTTGATAAAACTATTGATTAATTTAAGAATTAGAAGTTTTCCACACATTGTTGGGTATGATTTTGTGACTTCTCTGTTATGTGTCATCATATGTTTTCTTCCTTTAAGTATGGTAATGAAGCTGCAAGTCTTTATTTTCTTATGTAAATGAAGTTAAAATCCCTTAAAAGAGCACTCCTATACTTGAAGTTCCTACCTCTGCAATTCTTCTAAGTTACAAATAGTATTTTCTGTGTAAGATAGCATATTATCTTTAAGTTCTCCAAGTGTCACAGATAATAGATTCTGTGTAAAACAACATATTGTCTTTGACTTCTTCAAGCTTTCTTCATTCATCATTTATATTCAACAATCAAATGGAATTCTGAGATTTTCATGTCACCTAAGTATTAAGGGTTAAAAACCAAGTCTTTTAGGTCCTTCATTTGAGAATATAACATACAATTAAGTGACAAACAAGTGAAAATAATTATAAACATTAATGTCTTAAGCACAATTTCTACACAGCTAGGAAATTGGTTTCTTAAGGGACAACATGCCACTTCATGATGGCCTCCATCTTGGCCATATCTATCTTATGCTCTCCTCCACCTACCACATGTATCATATACAACCAAGACTATTGTGAAAACTCACATTTCTTGATATTTTTTAGCAATTGGTGCTTCTTTAATGTCTCTAACACTTGCATCAAATGTGAGATGTGATCCTCCCAAGCAACGATATATATAAATATATCATCCAAATAGACAATAATCAATGAATCTATAAAAGGGTGCAATATATCACTCATTAAGCTCATAAATGTAGTTGGTGCATTACATGGGCGAAATGGCATGACTAACCACTCATACAAGCCTTGATTAGTTTTGAAGGTAGTATTCCAGGCATCTTTTCTCTTACTTGAATATGGTGATATCTAAACTTCAAGTCAAGCTTGATGAAGTATTTAGCTTGTTGCAACTGGTCCAATAGATCATCTATCCTGGGTATGGGGTACATGTTCTTAAGTGTAATTTTGTTTAACACCCTATAATCTATAAACATCTTCCAAGTCCCATCTTTTGGCACAATGATAATGGGTGACCCACATGGTGAGATACTTGGTCAAATGACACCCTATTCTAGTAGTTGTTCAAATTAATTCTTCTCCACACTTGATTCTATAATGACTTACCTATATAGCCCAATGTTCGACAATGGGGAGTCTAGTAACAATTGAATATTATGCTCCACTCCCCTCTTGTGTAATATCCCTTTAGGTTACTGGAACAAACCCATGTATGCATATAGAAACTCTTCCAATTGTTGTTTTTATTTCTTAGAACACCCATTCGGGGATGAATTTATTCTCACTAACACTTCTTCAAACTTATTTTCTCTTTAAAATAGTAAAACATACTTCTTGTTTGAACTAATCAATTTATCGACTTGGTTGGAACTTACCAATGAAATTTGTATTTTCGCTTGTGCACGTTGATGGTGAAGGATTTTCCATACTTGACAAGACAGTATTGGTTGGCTCTCCACGTGAATATTGCAATTCGTATGTGCATAGAAGGACTTCCAAAAACCACTCTACATACATAAAGGGGAACTACATCTAGTTCTACATCATCAATAAAATCAACATTGATAGCAAATTTGATTTTGCACTATTTGGTTAACTTTATTTCCACATCCTTATTTACCCATCCCAATGGATATGGGATTGGATGATCATGAACTCCAAATCCAAATTTTTTGACCAAATCTACTACAATGATATTTTCTTGTGATCTTGATTCAAATAGAGCACGATATTTGTCTTCATGACCTATATCTTTTTGTGGAAGAGTTTGGTTAATTTGTTCTCTTCCCATTACTAAACGCTACTTAGATTCACCTCATTCTACAATGATGTATAGACATTCTTGTCATCCACATAGATTCCTTAGGTACTTGAGGAGTACATCTAGGTTCTTTGGGGACATATCTAACATTACGACCATGTTTCTCAACTCTATGGTGTACTCCTATACACTCTAATCCTTCTTTTGAATGAAGTATTGCCACCAAATCCGTTGATTCTCTACATACCCAATAGGGTAAATTGTGACTTTCATTAGGGGAATTTTGAGGTCTAAAATGGGCCTCCTAAGAAAAATGTACAACCAAAATAAGATTTATAAGAATGAATAAGATTCAAGATGATGTCAACCATGGGGGATGATTCACCATTTTTGGAGTAAAAAAGTAAAAAATAATAAAAAATAATAAAATAATAAAACTACTTTTTCAACTCATATTTTCAACTTATCTCCCTAAGGTTTTACTCAAATTTCAAGTGGGAGCACTCATTGGATGAAAAATTTAATTCCTCATCCAAGGAGTACCCATGTTGCATACCTCCGATGGACCCTGCTACATGACAAATGAAAATACATGAAAAAACGTGATTGCAATCACGCTTTTCATGTGTTTCTCATTTTTTGTGTACAATGGTTCATCGAAATTATGGAACATGGGTACTCCTTGGATGAGGGATCAAATTCTACATCCGACGAGTGCTTCTTATTGAAATTTGAGTAAACCCATAGGGAGATAAGTTGAAAAAATAGTTTTTTTTTTTTTTTTTTTTCCTCTGAAATTTGATGATGTAATCTAATCTTATTTTATTTTATTATTTCCACTATTATTTTATAATTTCCTTAGGAGGCCCATTTTAGACTTCAAAATTCCCCTAATGATGATAGTTGTTATGAATAAAATATATAAATAATAATGATAATTGTAATAGTTACTAGTTAACTAGTAATTAGTATTGAAAAGGCAGGTCTCTAAGGACATGACCATTTGTGAAGAGGTACTTTCCTAGATATGTAAGCATGCCCTCACCCTCATTTGTAACATCTCACTTGTATTCAAATATTCTTATATTTAATTACTTGTCCTACAATGGATGTCTTTGTCTTTGAAGTGTTTCAAAGATTAATACAGAGAACAAACTTTGTTCGTTACATTGGTATCAGATCATTCCTCTAAGTATAGGAACTTTGTTCATTACAATAGTCTTGAAATCCTCCCACTTAGTCACCAGAGGATATCCCTCTAACCTTAGAGTCTTTGTGTGGCTTTCCCACCAGATCAAGGCATGGCCCTCTAATTTCAGCTAAGAAAACGAATTTTTTTTGTGACGTCCCCATCCACATGTTGGTGCATTTTGGACACCTGTGGGGGCATATCCATACCCCTATGACCATATTTAACCAAAAAATTTCACAATTTTTCGTTTCATTTACTTTAAATGACATATGCTATGCACACCTAATGCATTTGATAATGCAATGCACACACCTACAAAGATGTAATTTCATAATCATACCATTTTATTTATAATTCACACACTTCATAGGAAAAATACATAATTCATTACATGATAATTCAAATTAATATTAACAGTAGCACTTATATGATGAAAATTGCCAACTGGGTGCAGACCTTAGACTTTCCTCCTAGCATTGACCACATTGCTCATTTTCTCTCAACAAAGGGTCACCTTTGAGCCAAGGCTTCGACTCCATGGGTCAAAAACTTACCGAAAACTAGGTACTTTTCCAATACTATAAATAAATAGGGTCAATTTATCAAACAATAACAACCTCCAACCTACATGATCACATCCCCCATCATCTCCACAACCAAGTAGTGCACCCCCTTCTTTGCACATGTAGTTCCTTAGGTTATGCCACTACCTCTAGGGTTCCTAACTTTACTGACCAAGGATATCCTAGAGAACTATGGATCCAAGAGTTCCTACTGCCCTTAGGGGTCTCCAGGTACCCTCCAAGACCCTACATTGGGAAACCCATCCCACTTGTCATAGGGTCATCCCTTGTTTTTCCACCAAGGTTTCTAATAACCTCTTTTCCATCAAATTTTCCAGGATGTTTATCCATAGTACCAAATCCTTAATTTTATGTGCATGTCCTTTTTTCGACACACAACACCCCTTAAAGTCACTTAATGGACCTTTTTTTATCTACAATGCTTTTTTGTCTATCTTGGGAAACCTTCAAAATCTATTTGACTTTTATCAATTTCTCTACCATTTCTTTGAGAAAGTCTAACCCAACAAGGCCTTGTGAACTGGGTTGTCTAAACTCACATGTGTTTTTCATTTTCTTCCATATAAAAATTAAAATTGGCTCATCTTCAAAGATTCTTGGTGCCCAATATTATAAGCAAACTCCACCGAGTGTAAATATTCTTCCCATTTTAATTGTTTGTCCATCACATACATACTTAGGACATATTCAATAACCTAATTGAACTTTTCCCTTTGACCATATGAATTTGGATGGTATGTTGTGCTAAAATTTAAATTAGTTCCAAATCCTTTTAAACAAACCTATCCAAAATTTGGATGTAAACTTGAGATACATGTTTGAAATAATTGCCTTTGGCACACCGGGTAGCCTGGAAATTTCCTCCTTGTAAATATCAATAAAATTTGCTACCTTATGTGTTGAATTCATTGGAATAAAGTGATAAACCTTAGTGAGTTCTTCCACCATTACCATGATGGAATCATGTTGCCTCACAATTTTGGGAAAAATTGTAATAAAAACAATTTCCCAATTCCACTGAGGAATGGATATTAGTTGTAGTAATCTAGTTGGGTATCTATGTTCAACTATAAATTTTTGGCATTCCAAAAACTTATCTTTATAATTAGTCACCTAATTTTTAATACATGTACAAAAGTATTGTTCCTTTGTTTCCGAAGAAAAAAGACAACAACTTCTATCAAATGTATATGCCAAAGCATTCTTGTGGTGTATAGCCCTACCATTATAATCGCATAACAACCGTACAAATTTTTTTGCTGAGATATTTAGAAATAACTACTATGATCCAATAAAGATAATGTTCTATGATAATCTTACAAAAGAAGAAACTATCAACATCAAAATATGCCCCAAAATATATCAGTCCCATGTAGGACCTATTAGCCACGAATAGTTGTCCTTTGATCCATTAAAACAATAAGAACCACCAAACAATATTTCCATCCAAAAAGTAAGTGAGTGCATGAATTTATTTTTCCAAATAGAATAAACTCCTGTAGGGAATTCCATGAAGTGAATGTGTCCCTCATGAATTAGTCAAACCCATGGGTCAAAAATAAATTATGTTTTGTGGCCTTCTTTATCTTCAATGAACGAGAATGTTCCTTTGTCCAAATTCAATCCATTTTTTGAGAGTTGATCCACTTCTTCATTCATGTGTTTGTAAATGTGATCAAAGGAGATATGTGAGAAACTTGAGATTTTTAGATTTATTTTTTCCATAATCGGTAATAAAGTGAAAATTGTTGGTTCTAGTGCTTTCTTTTATATCCATTTGATGACCACTTGAGAATCACCACCTATATGAATAGATCAAACATTTCTGGAGATTGCTAGAAGCATAATGATATAAAGGGGAAAAAGTTCAACATGATTACTTGTAGTAGGGCCAATTTTCATAGAGAAAGAGAGAGAATGAGAATTTGATAGGTGCAGGATTCCCCCAACACCTTCCATGGAAGGAGAGCCCTATGCTACACCATCAAAGAAATTTAACCATGAAGAGTATTTTTGAATTTCGATAGGGTTAGGAGGGAGGAGACCACATAATGAGGATGGAGAGCGGTACAATGTAGAAATAGCCAAACTCTAAGAAGAGACTTTGAGTGCATTAGGAGGTAATTTTCAAAGATAGATGCATTTCATTCAATCCAAATTCCCCAGTTGGAGCACAAAGGAAAACCCATGAGATTATCTGACAAATGGATTGAGAGGTAAGGATATAAGCACGATGACATATTATCAACATCCCAATTCAATGCTTGGGGAGATACCATTTTATTTCCATCCAAACCTGCTTTGTAAAGGGACAATTTATAAAGAGGTCATATAGATTTTGCATCTTATTTGCAGAAAAAACATATACTGGGGCTTTGAAAGGATATTTTTTGTAATATATCCTAGGTAGGGGCCTTTCCTTTTATCATGAGCGACAAAAAATATTGATTTCGGAGGAAAACAAAGTTTCTAAGGAATTCCCCCCCACCATGGAGGATTCTCAACTTAAGGAATAATAGATAGTTATCCATATTTTGGAGAACATCTCCCATGAGGACTTTTTGTCTAAATGAGTTGGTGATGTAGACATTAGAAAATTTGAGGTCCTTGACATGATTTTCCCACGAGATAGCACCATATCCATTGAGTTGGAGGTCTATGGATGGCATCCAAGATTGACCAGTGGATACTTAAGCAAGAGTGAACTTATTTTTGTCAGCTAGGAGTTGTATGAGTGGGCCAGGAAGATGATATCAATGTATAATGCCAATCCAGGGATCCTTTCCAAGAAGGACATTTTTTCCATTACCCACCTCTAGCATAGATGATCGCCTTTAATGTAGAAATTTTTAAGGATGGATTTCCAAAATATAGAGGCATTTCAGAGGGGTTTGTGGGGAGTGCAAATCCAATCGAAGGTGGATAAAGGTCTGATATATTTTTGTATTACTATTTAACCATAGTCCATTCCCTTGAATAAGGCACCAAACACCTTTTGCTGCCAATGATTGAGAAAGTTTAGGAATCAGTTTTATCCCCCATCCACCAATAGCTTTTGGAAGAGAGATAGAGTTCCAGTAGTATGAGAAATGGTACAATTTTTCACCTTCCTAAACCAAAGAAAATGGGCCTAATGTTGCTGAATATTATTCAATATCCCATTGGGGATCTAGGCCAAGGAAGTCCAATGTACATGGATGGATTTTGTAACTTCTTTGCAAAGAACAAAACACCCATCTCAAGATAACCATCTATTGCTCCAAAAGTTGATTCTTTTTTCATTTTTTTTCTAATAACCATGACTAGTCCTATTTTTGGTAATTGCATGGCTTGAGGATGAAACCCATTATTTGAACCCTTTTTAGTAATGTTCTTTAGAGGGTTTGTTGGAATATTTTCAATGGAGGAGACTTCATGTTCTGGAATGGCCCAACTGTAGACAAAGGACTTCTGTTTGTTAATTTGCATGTCTGTTGTTTGACTAAATAAATCTAGGAGAGACTGAAGATGTTTGATGTGGGGGATTTCCCCATATGAAAATATTAAGATATCATCAACAAAAACGAGGTGTGAGAGGAGGTAATTCTAAGATATAAAGACACCCATGCAACTGCTAGTTTGAACAATCTCTAATATCAACCTGCTGAGGCCTTTGGAAACAACGAGAAATAGGAGAGGGATAGAGGGCAACCCTGCTAGAGGCCATGTTTAGCATTGAAAAGGGATTATCTACCCCATTTATCAAAACAACAAAAGAAGGGGAATAGATAGAATTCGTATCCCATGAGACAAAAGTGTGGAAGAAACCCAAGTGAGAGGAGGCAAAGGTATAACCAATTGACTTTGTCAAAAACCTTTGAAATATCAACCTTGAAAGTAAGGACTTTTTGTCTTAGGGAATGAATATAATGTAGGGCCTCCCATGCCTAAAAATTAGCATCATGAATATACCTATCGGTCAAAAATCCAAACTTCTCATAGGAGATATGATGAGATAGGATATGCTTGAGACATTGAGCATTTATGTTAGAAATGATATTGTAGATGTAACTACAAAGTGAGATGGGTTGAAACTATTCAAAAGAAATAATATTATCATATTTAAGAATGAGAGAAAGGAAGGTAGATTTAAAATGGGTTAGCATTTGACCGGAAGTTTGAGAGTATTCAATAATCAAAAGTAGATCATCCCCAATAAAGTCCAGTCATTTGATGTAAAATTCAGTAGGAAGCCCATCAGGCCCTAGGATTTTGTCTTTTTAAAAAATGTGGAGGAAATTTTATAGTTCCTTCACAGTGATATATTCCATAAGGATTTTTTATCCTTGTCTTCAACAAATCTGGGGAAGATTTTGGCGATCGAGAGAATCTGCTATATCATTATCCTTTCTTCTTGTTTGAAGATGCCTTTGAAATATGAGCAACCTTCTCTCGCAATTTATAAGAAGTAAGTGGCATAAAATCTGGATGGATTTATGATTCCCCATATATTTCAATGATTTTCCACCATATGAAAATATTTAGTGTTGTCATCCCCAACTAAAAGCCAAAGGGAACAACTCTTAAGACACCATTATTATCCCTGTCGTAAGGCAGGTAATAACGTATTTGATTTGTGTTGACTTTCAATTAGTTAGAGAGTTAACCAAAAATTAAATTAGATTTCACCAAAATTAACACTAAAGTACTTAGTTTTATTTTTGTTTATTGACAATGTAATTTATTTATTTACATTTCTATTGGTTAAGAATGATATAGTCTTGTTGTGCCATCATTGTCTTGGCACTATGGCTATCAGTGCATTCAATGGAAGTCAGTTCATCGTACTCATTGAACATTTGATGGCAGTAGCTTGTACGTTAAGAAACAGGTTTTCATGAATTGCTTACAATAGTGAATTCCTCAATATTGTGTAACTCTATACCAACGTTTTAATTCCCTCCTCTTGATGTAGTGATAAAACTCGCCTCTTCATTGATCAACCCTCCTAATCCCGTTAGTTACAGAAAATTAACTTATAAGAAAGTCTGGAGCTAAAGTCTCGACTGTAAGACCTGCTTAGATTATTTCATTGTTCACGATTGCCAACATGTGAGCCAAAGATGAAATGACGTGCCATGATTTCAATGGGTTCACGTTGCAAGATGCGATTGTATGATCTCCCTTCCTCAACCACGTACGTAGGCATTAATAATTGCACTCAGGCCTGAAATGATGTTACAAAGAACTTTTTTTGGATTTTTTAACATATTTGACTGGTATTAAAAAAATTTGAAAGGTCATTTTTTACAGGAATGAGAATATTGTAATTGTCATTTTGGTATTTAAAAATTAAGAGTACTCATCAATATTGTGATGTATTATAGTCCATTTTTAATCGTTATAAATTGTAAAGTTGTTTTCCCTTCTTCTTTTTGTTGCTTAAATGAATCTGTAGGCATTGGCTATACTGCATACAATTTATAGAGTTAATACACTGATTTAACTTGAGGGCATGACCTTTGTCCTTCATTTTCTAGTCTTTCCATGATATTTTCAAAGTATTAAATGACATTTCATGAATATATGTCAACGTAAAATGAAGGACACAAGAAAAATATTGCCATCATAAATTTTTCTGCTCCGAATCCATGCATTTAATGATATCATACTATTCATGCACTACAAGAGTCGACGTCAGCCCGAACAATGTTCATGATTTCAAGGTTTCACTTTTTTTACTATTAAAATGTGTGTGGGGATATTGCAAAAAGACGGTCAATGCCATTGTGCTTCATCTCCATCATATAAGTTCAATTATTTTTATGATATAGAACAATTTTTAACATTATTAGAGGGATGTATAAAGCATGAAAAGCCATCTATTATAATAAGCATGGTTCAAATCTCACTATTATAATAAGCAATGTTGAAATCTCAAATAGAGACATTGAAATCCACCACATGAATTCTGTAATCACATTCTTGTCGCAATTCAAGTTATTTTAGATGCACATATATTAATGAATATTCAAGTAAATGTAATAGCCATATCTAAACCAAATTCAATTCTCATTGTATATACTCCAACATATATGTTTTTAATGACTACTAAATATATAATTTTCAAAGTTCAATTAACTTCAAATCCAAGTGTGATATTTAAGCATATTCGTTATTTATGGCTTTGATTTGCTATTAGTGTATAAGTGAGATATATATAGTGAAGGATGGATGAACTCTGAGAATCTTGATGCGGAATAATAAATTCCACCATTATTACATATCTATTAAATGGAGGTAGTTGGATTTAAAATGTTTTTTAATTTAATATTATCTATATATTGAATAATAAATGTCACTGTCATTATAAGGAGGTTGTTGGACTTTAGATTATTTTAAATATATAGATGCATCTACAACAACATTTTGCTTCCCTTTTTTGTAGATGATTTCAAAGTCATAACCCAACATATTTGTGACGCATTTTTTCTGTTCTTCTAAAGATAATCTTTGTTCTAAAAAGTATTTAAGATTATCATGATCCATTTTTACCTTGAAGTGTCTTCCCATTAGGTAAGGTCGCCATTTCTTAAGTGCATGTAGTATTTCCAACATTTCCTTCTCATGAATAGCTTGCTTGAGATGTAGCCATAAAAATACCCAATCGCCTACATCAAAAATTCTTTCACTGTGATGTTGATCTGCTTGTTGTTTCATTCGATTCTGCAGCAAAGTGGCGTTATGCTTTAAAAGTTGGAGAACTTGTTTTTGATGCTCGATGTGATCTTTCACTGCTTGAATCTTTTTCTTCTTGATATGTCCTTCTATATTGAGAGTTTGAGGAGTGGAAATTTCTTCCAATGTATTACAAGATATGGTCGGATTCATTTCCTGATGCTCGATGTGATCTTTCATTTCTTGAACATTTTTCTTCTTGATATGTCCTTCTATCTTGATAGTTTGAGGAGCGGTAATTTCGGCCAATGCATTACAAGATATGGTAAGATTCATTTCTTCTTTCTCGATGTGATCTTTCACTTCTTGAACCTTTTTCTTCTTGATATGTCCTTCTATCTTGAGAGTTTGAGGAGTAGTAATTCTTGCAAATGATTTACAAGATATGGTTGGATCCATTTCTTATTTATCTGGGGTTGGTTCCTGGTGTATATCCTCTTCTTTTGATGTTTCTTGATCCTTTTCTTCCTCCTCCTCATAATCTATGTAAAAAAATTTCTTCTCAACACAGTTATGACCTTTAGTGTATTTTCTATCACAATTGTAACAAAGCCCTTTTTCTATTTTTTCTTCCAATTGTTGTGGTGTAAACCTTGTAGATTGTGGAAGGTTAGGAGAAAAAAACTTCCATAATTATTGTTGTGAGTGGTGGGATTCCTTGTTTCCATAATTTCGCTTTCAATTTTTCTTGCCAACCTAAATGCCTTCTCCAATGAATCAAGTTCCCAAAGACGAACCTCGTGTTGAATGTTATCCTTTAAAGTCCCTATGAAGACATCAATCCTTTGCTTCTCTGGAATATAATTTACCCTTATATTCAATTTTTGAAAGTCCTCAATGTGCTCTGCCATTCAACCCTTTTGTTTGAGATTTATCAATTGGCTAAAGAAGGTGTTTCTCTTTGTATCCTCATAATATGGTATCATTTCCTTCGTAAAAATTGACCATGTGACAAGTGGTTTACGAGAACAAAGTCCTTCATACCATAAAAATTGATTCAGTTCTAAATATAAAGATGCAATAAGTACCTTTTGTAACAGTTTCACCCCATGTAGATCAAATTTCTCCATCCCTAGTATCCAATTTAACAGATCCTTGCCATCAAACTTCCTCATATCGCCTTTTCTTGATTTTAGGAGCTCAATCTTGGAACAACTATAACTCTGTAATTTTAGATCTCCAAGTTTTGAAATTACATCCTGCAGTAGCCCTCTAAGTCCTTTTTTCTAACCCTGCACGTCGGGTCAAGATTGGATTCTACAAGGAAGAGTTATGTCAAATCTCCCACGATGACATGATTATAGACTAGTTCAGTAAAGTGAAATTGTACGAAGTGCCATGTGTCACTGTTTCAACCTTAGGACCTAAAACTGATACAAAGAACACCATAATCCATCCTCTTTCTGTAACTTATGACAAAATTTCAATCTAATGCTCAAAGAGAAAGTTATGACTATTTTCTCAAGGTCACCTATTTGGGATGTAATTCAGGAGGCTGCATAAACCATAAATTTCTTGGATTGTATCTCTGAAAATATAAAAAAAAAAGATCTAAAATTCGGGCCCGAGCTTCACCCAGTTTTCAGATCAAATGGGTTTTAATTGCAGAGTCTGAAACTTTGTAGAAAAACAATTATAGCGAAAATGCCACGATGACCTATTTGAGATTGAATTATGGAGCTTGCAAAAGCCCTAACTTCCTTAGATCATATCTCAGAAAATATAGCAAGACAAGATCTGAAATTCGGAGCCAAGGTTCAAAGAGATGTCATCTCAAATGGGTTTTGTTTTTAGCTTCTGAAACGTCACATAAAAGACGTTATAGCAAAAATTCCACAATAACCTATTTGGAGCAACGAAACCCTAGAATCCAAAGCTCTAATACCAAATGTTATGAAACCAGCTCGCAAAAAGATAGAAAATAAATATCAACACCTTCGAAATAGGCCTCTTCGAGGGGGAAACCTCCTTTACCTTACACAAATGAACAATTCTTGGATGATACAAATGACAAGACCTCCTTTCTATATATAGGAGTCTAAGGGGTCATAATATAATCAGAGCCGACATAACAATAATAATGTAAGGGCACAATAATAACAATAGTGGGCTTCTATGGGGCACAATAATAACAATATGGGGACTACAGGGCACAACAATATAACAAGGGGGTTGTACTAATAACAATAAGGGGTTACACTAATAGTATAGGGACCTAACATTTGTTAAACAGATCTTGTTGATCTCTAATTTTATCTGTGAGTTTTTTAACCTTTGCCTCTATGTTTCTTTCACTATCACTTTCAATATCTTCAACATTGCCTGAACAGAGAAAAGTATCACCAAAAGACCAAAAATTTGTACCTGATACTTCTTTTACTTGTTCATCTTCAATCTGAGGTGATTCTGAATCTAAATACTTGCTTCCACCTAACATCCAATTGTCTCTCCTTCTGTCACTGTTCCTTTGATATGTCTTCTTCTTCTGAGGTGCTTTCTTCTTTAGCTTCTTTCCCATTGTTTCTACGAATCTCCTTCAAGCAATCAAGCTTCTGCCAAAGGACCTGCTCTAATACCAATTGTTGGGAATAATACTGAGAGGGCGGGGGGTCAATCAATATTTATCAAATCAATAACTTTTTCTTTTCATACTCAAATTTATATACGCTACTTCAATGAAGGTAACTTGCGTGTACACGCAACTGTCTTTAAGGCAACGAGTGTATATCCAGTGAACTTATGATTCAGTTAATTCATCATTTATTGATCTTTAATCAGTGCATCAATACTTTATTAACCATTTAAACATTCACCATGTGTATTAATAACAGAATAAACCATCACACATAAGAAACAGACATGAACACCAAGATTTAAGGTGGAAACCCAATGCGGGACAAAAATCACCTATTGTTTTCGTTTCTGTCTTCTTTCAATATAAGAAAAACCTGTTTACAATCGTGTAATGGTGCAGACTCATACCAATACACAGGCGCCCACCTGCGGAAGGCTACAACCTTCTCTCATTTTCCAGCTTCTACTGGAAGGGAGCTACAACCCCCTAGCTCTTGTACTAGCCAATATGTATGCTAATACGTAGGCGTCAACCTATTAAAGGCTTTGACATTCACTCATTCTCCAACTGCTACTGGAAGGGAGCTCCAACCCCCTGGCTCTTGTACTGGCCAATATGTTTACCAGTACGTAGGCGCTGGCCTACAGAAGGCTACAACCTTCTCTCTTCCTCTGGGGACCACGTTTCATAAATTTTTAGACTAGATACTCCTGGTACACAACAACACAATATGAAGGCCACGTTTCATCAAATTTTGTACTAGACCCATCAGCAACATTGAAGCTCAAAATCAATCACCACTGCAATACAACCAATAACTGAAAATGCATCATCACTGAAGCAAATCACAATCAATCAATTTGAACATTCAAACCACTGTCACCAGAACACAGAGCAGAACCCAGAACTCTGCATCAACAACCATAACCAACTGCAACTTCAAACATCATATCTCATAATGTATACGCTACTTATAAGTGTCGAACCATTGTGTATAAGCACCTTCACCAAGGCTAACCAGCGTATAGATCTGAAAATACTAACTTAAAACTTCACAACTATTCCAGACTTCAGTCATACCCAAATCATAACATTTACAGAATAAAACATGTGTTAGCATTCAGATCTAGACTATCCATCATCAGACCACATTATGGTAACTCATTTCAGGTCTTATGATCCCGATCCATCATTAGATCTCATCCATCATCAACCACTTAGGTTCATCCTTAGTTCAGATCAAGCAAAGCACCAGAAACCCATAACCTGCATATTTTCTTTTGATCTAACTCTTCATGAGATATTCATTACTTGCACTCTTAGCCCTTTGATCTTCTCCTCCTTATATACTTAGATAATTTGTCAATACCTCAGACCAATACCTCGAACCAAAACCTTGATTTTCCAACCCATACACACTTTTCCACTTGTGAAAGTGTGTGTATACGTATACACTCTTTTTTTTCTGTCAGCCCGCATGTATACGCTACTTGGACAAAGTGAACCAGCGTATACCTCTTAAACCATTCTCTTTCTTCAATCTCTGGAGTCTGATCTGTAATCCTTTGTTGTTAACCTATTGCACTGTGAATTGTCATCTATGTGAGTTGCCATCAAGGAAAACAACTGTATCATAATGCCAACACCTCCAACCTACATGATCACATCCCCCATCATCTCCACAACCAAGTAGTGCACCCCCTTCTTTGCACATGTAGTTCCTTAGGTTATGCCACTGCCTCCAAGGTTCCTAACTTGGCTGACCAAGGATATCCCAGAGCATTATGGATCCAGGAGTTCCTACTACCCTTAGGGGTCTCCACATATCCCCCAGGACCCTACATTGGGAAACTCATCCCACTTGTCATGGGGTCATCCCTTGTTTTTCCACCAAGGTGTCTAATAACCTCTTTTCCATCAGATTTTCTAGGATGTTTATCCATAGTACCAAAATCCTTAATTTTATGTGCATGTCCTTTTTTTGACACACAACACCCCTTAAAGTCACTGGATGGACCTTTTTTTATCTGCAATGTTTTTTTTCTATCTTGGGAAACCTTCAAAATCTATTTGATTTTTATTAGTTTCTCTACCATTTCTTTGAGAAGTCTAGCCCAACAAGGCCTTGTGAACTGGGTTGTCTAAACTCACATGTGTTTTTCATTTTCTTCCATACAAAAATTCAAATTGGCTCATCTTCAAAGATTCTAGGTGCCCAATATTATAAGAAAACTCCACCAAGTGTAAATATTCTTCCCATTTTAATTGTTTGTCCATCACATACATACTTAGAACATATTCAATAACCTGATTGAATATTTCCATTTGACCATATGAATTTGGATGGTATGTTGTGCTAAAATTTAAATTAGTTCCAAATCCTTTTAAACAAACCTATCCAAAATTTGGATATAAACTTGAGATCCATGTTTGAAATAATTGTCTTTGGCACACCGGGTAGCCTAGAAATTTCCTCCTTGTAAATATCAATAAAATTTGCTACCTTATGTATTGAATTCATTGGAATAAAGTGAGAAAGCTTAGTGAGTTCTTCCACCAATACCATGATGGAATCATGTTGCCTCACTATTTTGGGAAAAATTGTAATAAAAACAATTTACAAATTCCACTAAGGAATGGATATTGGTTGTAGTACTCCAATTCGGTATCTATGTTCAACTATAACCTTTTGGCATTCAAAACACTTATCTATATAATTAGTCACCTAATTTTTAATACATGCACAAAAGTATTGTTCCTTTGTTTCCAGAGAAAAAAGACAGCAAATTTTATCAACTGTATATGCCAAAGCATTCTTGTGGTGTATAGCCCTATCATTATAATCTCATAACGACCGTACAAAAAAATTTGCTAAGCTATGTAGAAATAACTACTATGATCCAATAATGATAATGTTCTATCATAATCTTACAAAAGAAGAAACTATCAACATCAAAATATGCCCCAAAATATATCAGTCGCCTGTAGGACCTGTTAGCCGCAAGTAGTTGTCCTTTAATCCATTAAAACAATAAGAACCACCAAATAATATTTCTGTCCAAAAAGTAAGTGAGTGCATGATTTTTTTTTGCCAAATAGAAGAAACTCCTATAGGAATTCCATCAAGTGAATGTGTCCCTCATGAATTAGTAAAACCCATGGGTCAAAAATAAATTATGTTTTGTGGCCCTCTTTATCTTCAATGAACGAGCATGTTCCTTTGTCCAAATTCAATCCATTCTATGAGAGTTGATCCACTTCTTCATTCATGTGTTTGTAAATGGGATCAAAGGAGATAAGTGAGAAATTTGATATTTTTAGATTTATTTTTTCCATAAGCAGTAATAAAGTGAAAATTCTTGGTTGTAGTGCTTTCTTTTATATCCATTTTATGACCACTTGAGAATCACCACCTATTTGAATAGATCAAACATTTCTGGAGATTGCTAGAAGCATAATGATATAAAGGGAAAAAAGTTCAGCATGATTGCTTGTAGTAGGACCAATGTTCATAGAGAAAGAGAGAGAATGAGAATTTGACAGGTGCAGGATTCCCCCAACACCTTCCATGGATGGAGAGCCCTATGCTACACCATCAAATAAATTTACCCATGAAGAGTATTTTTGAATTTTGATAAGGTTAGGAAGGGGGAGATCACCTAATGAGGATGGAGAGCGATACAATGTAGAAATAGCCAAACTCTAAGAAGAAACTTTAAGTGCATTAGGATGTCTATTTTCAAAGATAGATGCATTTCATTCAATCCAAATTCCCCAGTTGGAGCACAAAGGAAAACCCTTGAGATTATCTGACAAATGGATTGAAAGGCAAGGTTTTAAGCACGGTGACATATTATCAACATCCTAATTCAATGCTTGGGGACATAAGAATTTTATTTCCATCCAAACCTACTTTGTAAAAGGACAATTTATAAAGAGGTCATATATAGATTTTGCATCATATTTGCATAGAAAACATATACCAGGGCCTTGAAAGGATATTTTTTGTAATACATCATAGGCAGGGGCCTTTCCTTTTATCATGAGCGACAAAAAATATTGATTTCGAAGGAAAACAAAGTTTCTAAGGGATTCCCCCCCACCATGGAGGATTCTCAACTTAAGGAATAATAGATAGTTATCCATATTTTGGAGCACATCTCCCATGAGGAATTTTTGTCCAAATGAGTTGGTGATGTAGATATTAGAAAATTTGAGGTCCCTGACATGACTTTCCGACGAGATAACACCCTCTCTAGTTGGAGGTCTATGGATGACATCCAAGATTGACCAATGGATACTTAAGCAAGAGTGAACTTATTTTTATCAGCTAGGAGTTGTATGAGTGGGTCAGGAAGATGATATCAATGTAGAATGCCAATCCAGGGATCCTTTCCAAGAAGGAAATTTTGTCCATTACCCACCTTCCAGCATAGATGATCGCCTACAATGTAGAAATTTTTAAGGATGGCTTTCCAAAATATAAAGGCATTTTAGAGGGGTTTGTGGGAAGCGCAAATCCAATCGAAGGTGGATAAAGGTCTGATATATTTTTGTATTACTATTTATTCATAGTCCATTCCCTTGAATAAGGCACCAAACACCTTTTGCTGCCAATGATTGAGCAAGTTTAGGAAGTAGTTTTATCCCCCATCCACCAATAGATTTTGGAAGAGCGATAGAGTTTCAGGTAGTATGAGAAATGGTACAATTTTCACCTTCCTAAACCAAAGAAAATGGGCTTAATGTTGTTGAATCTTATTCAATATCCCATTGGGGATATAGGCCAAGGAAGTCCAATGTACAGGAATGGATTTTGTAACTGCTTTGCAAAGAACTAAACACCCATCTCAAGATAACCATCTATTGCTCTAGACCTTGATTCATTTTTCATTTTTTTTCTAATAACCATGACTAGTCCTATTGTTGGTAATTGCATGGCTTGAGTATGGAACCAATATATTTGAACCCTTTTTAGTAATGTTCTTTAGAGGCGTTGTTGGAATATTTTCAATGGAGCAGACTTCATTCTCTAGAATGGCCCAACTGTATACAAAGGAATTTTGTTTGTTAATTTTCATGTCTGTTGTCTCACTAAATAAATATAGGAGACACTGAAGATGTTTTATGTGGGGGATTTCCCCATCTGAAAATATTAAGATATCATCAACAAAAACGAGGTGCGAGAGGAGGTAATTCTAAGATATAAAGACACCCATGTAACTTCTAGTTCGAACAATCTCTGATATCAACTTGTTGAGGCCTTTGGAAACAATGAGAAATAGGAGAGGGGATAGAGCGCAACCCTGCTAGAGGCCATGTTTAGCATTGAAAAGGGATTATCTGCCCCATTTATCAAAACAACAAAGGAAGGGGAAAAGATAGAATTCATATCCCATGAGACAAAAGTGTGGAAGAAACCCAAGTGAGAGGAGGAAAAGGTATAACCAATTGAATTTGTCAAAAACCTTTGAAAGATCAACCTTGAAAACAAGGACTTTTTGTCTTAGGGAATGAATAGAATGTAGGGCCTCCCATGCCTGAAAATTAGCGTCATGAATATACCTATTGGTCAGAAATCCAAACTTCTCAGAGGATATATGATGAGATAGGATATGCTTGAGACATTGAGCATTTATTTTAGAAATGATATTGTAGATGTAACTACAAAGTGAGATGGGTTGAAACTAGTCAAAAGAAACAAGATTATCATATTTAAGAATGAGAGAAATGAAGGTAGATTTAAAATGGGTTAGCATTTGACCGGAAGTTTGAGAGTATTCAATAACCGAAAGTAGATCATCCCCAATAAAGTCCAGTCATTTGATGTAAAATTTAGTAGGAAGCCCATCAGGCCCTAGGATTTTGTCTTTTTGAAAAATGTGGAGGACATTTTATAGTTCCTTCACAATGATATATTCCATAAGGATTTTTTTATCCTTGTCTTCAACAAATCTAGGGAATATTTTGGCAATCGAGAGAATATGCTATTTCATTATCCTTTCTTCTTGTTTGAAGATGCCTTTGAAATATGAGCAACCTTCTCTTGCAATTTCTAAGAAGTAAGTGGCATAAAATCTGGATGGATCTGTGATTCCCCATATATTTCAATGATTTTCCACCATATGAAAATATTTAGTGTTGTCATCCCCAACTAAAAGCCAAAGGGAACGACTCTTAAGAAACCATTATTATCCCTGCCGCAAGGCAGGTAATAACGTATTTGATTTTTGTTGACTTTCAATTAGTTAGACAGTTGACCAAAAATTAAATTAGATTTCACCAAAATTAGCACTAAAGTATTTGGTTTTATTTTTGTTTATTGACAATTTAATTTATTTATTTACATTTCTATTGGTTAAGAATGATATAGTCTTATTGTGCCATCATTGTACTTAGCACTTTGGCTATCAGTGCATTCAATGGAAGTCAGTTCATCGTACTGATTGATTATTTGTTGGCAGTAGCTTGTACATTAAGAAACATGTTTTCATAAAATTTCTTACTATAGTGAATTCCTCAGTGTCGTGTACCTCTATTCAAACATTTTAATTCCCTTCTCCTGATTTAATGATAAAACCCGCCTCTTCATTGATCAACCCTCCTAATCCTGTTAGTTACAGAAAATTCACTTATAAGAAAGTCTGGAGCTAAAGTCTCGACTGTAAAGCCTGCTTGGATTATTTCACTGTTCACGATTGCCAACAAGTGAGCCAAAGATGAAATGGCGTGCCATGATTTCAATGGGTTCACGTTGCAAGATGCGATTGTATGATCTCCCTTCCTCAACCACGTACGTATGCATTAATAATTCCACTCAAGCCTGAAATGACGTTACAAAGAACTTTTTTTGGATTTTTTAACATATTTGACTGGTATTAAAAAAAATTTGAAAGGTCATTTTTGACAGGAATGAGAATATTGTAATAGTCATTTTGGTATTTAAAAATTAAGAGTACTCATCAATATTGTGATGTATTATAGTCCATTTTTAATCGTTATAAATTGTAAAGTTGTTTTCCCTTCTTTTTTTTGTTTCTTAAATGAATATGTAGGTGTCGTCTATACTGCATACAGTTTATAAAGTTAGTACACTGATTTAACTTGAGAGCATGACCTTTGTCCTTCATTTTTCTAGTCTTTCCATGATATTTTCAAAGTATTAAATGACATTTCATGAACATATGTCAACATAAAATAAAGGACACTAGAAACATATTGTCGTCATAAATTTTTCTGCTCTGAATCCATGCATTTAATGATATCACACTATTCACGCACTGCGAGCACTGACGTCAGCCTGAACAATGTTCATGATTTCAAGGTTTCACTTTTTTTTATTAAAATGTGTGTGTGGATATTGCGAAAAGATGGTCAATGCCATTGTGCTTCATCTCCATGATATAAGTTCAATTATTTTTATGATATAGAACAATTTTTAGCATTATTAGAGGGATGTATAAAGCATGAAAAGCCATCTATTATAATAAGCATGTTTCAAATCTCACTATTATAACAAGCAATCTTGAAATCTCAAATAGAGACATTGAAATCCACCACATGAATTTTGTAATGACGTTCTTGTCGCAATTCAAGTTATTTTAGATGCACATATATTAATGAATATTCAGGTAAATGTAATAGCCATATCTAAACTAGATTCAATTCTCATTATATATACTCCAGCATATACGTTATTAATGACTGCTAAATATATAATTGTCAAAGTTCAATTAACTTCAAATCCAATTGTGATATTCAAGCATATTCGTTATTTGTGGCTTTGCTTTGCTATTAGTGTATAAGTGAGAGATATATAGTGAAGGTATGGATGAACTCTAAGCATCTTGCTACGAAATAATAAATTCCACCATTATTATATATCTATTAAATGGAGGTGGTTGGATTTAAAATGTTTTTAAATTTAATATTATCTATATATTGAATAATAAATGTCACTCTCATTATAAGGAGGTTTTGGACTTTAGATAATTTTAAATTCAATAGTATCTATTCACTTTGTCTTATCTTCTTTTTTTCTTCTGGCAAGGGTGTTTATAACCCCATTTTATGTAACTCACAACACATCAATAAATACCTAGCAGAATGCATAGGAATTGGAATTATTGAATCTGGAATTCGCTGCACTATGAAAAATCGATCAAGTTGGATTAATCACTGCACTTTTAAAAATCAACCAGGTGGATTAACTTGCCATTAAACATATGACTAATGGTTTACTTGATGTAAAGTTATTGATTTAGATGTTTAATAAGGTCTAAGAACTTTGGTGTAATGGAAAAAGTCAACAAGATATAAAGTTCTTTAAAACTTTCACTCGATAATGAATCCTATCAATTAATTGAGACATTGATGTAAAGTTATTGATTTATTACTTGATGTAAAGTTATTGATTTAGATGTTTAATAAGGTCTAACAACTTTGGTGTAATGGAAAATGTCAACAAAATATAAAGTTCTTTAAAACTTTCACTCGATAATGAATCCTATCAATTAATTGAGACATTGATGTAAAGTTATTGATTTATTACTTGATGTAAAGTTATTGATTTAGATGTTTAATAAGGTCTAAGAACTTTGGTGTAATGGAAAAAGTCAACAAGATATAAAGTTCTTTAAAACTTTCACTCAATAATGAATCCTATCAATTAATCAAGACCTTGTAAACATAAAATAATTACCAAACCATAATACTAACCACCCACACAACATAATGTTATTGATTTGGAAATTTACTAATAACTAATTCAACAAAATACTCTTATATATAAAAGAGTTATAATAACAAACTTATTGATTGTGAAATTAAAATATATTAATAATTCAAAATAATTTTAATTTGACATTTATTGCATTTTAGTATAATAAAATCCATTGCCTACAAATTTTATGTTAATAATAATTACATCTAAAAAAAAATTTAAAAAATAATAATTCTTCCATAAATTCAAAACATATTAAATGTCCAGTTACTAAAATATTAAATATTAAATCACATCAATAAAAAACAATTATATTATGATCATAAAAATAAAGATCATCACATTTCCACTTATACACAATTATGGTATTTTAAAAAGAAAATAAAACTAGTACAACCACATTAAAAATATTAGTGTGGCTAAGGCTTCATTTGTATCTACCATTGATAAATATATAACAAAAAAACTATTGCAACAAAAATATTATTATTAACTTTGATTTTACTTAATCCTTAAGAATCCCAAGTCATGATAAAAAGCACAAGTGTTGAAGAGTTTCTATCCTTTACAACCACGATATAAGAGATTTTTTCTAAAATTAGGTATGCTTTCAAAATCCCTAGCGGGGAGGGGAGCCCACTTGCCACAAATACAAATTTTGAAATTTATTAAAAGTTAATCCAACAAACTCTATATCACACTACAGTTGTTGATAAGCATTGAGACGAAGCATATGCTAATCATATTCCCTTGAGAATCAATCTAGGCCATCAATTAAAAAAATAAAAAAGTCAACAAATCCTCATCCACCTTAAGTTGAAATAAGAAGCCTTTGGCAATAATTTCCACACGTACAAAATTTTAGTTGTATTGTAAAAGGGAAAAAAAAAAATTGCAACAAATTCTCGCCTAATCTCTGTCATGTGTAGGTTGACCGCCAGTAGCCTTGCAATACACGTAGTGTAGACATTCAAGCCTTGTAATACACATAGTGTAGACATTCAATCCTACCCATAATTCTGGGTATGATGTTATGTCTTTTGTGGGGTGTATATATATATATTGCACATGAGTGCACGATACAGCGGTCGGGGCAGTCGGCTTACTCGCACCCCGCTCGTGTTCGATCCTCCATATTGTGATGTTGCACGGCAGCCTATATGTAACTTCGTGATTGTATAATGGTATATGTTGATTGATGTTGATTGATGTGACGGATGTTGTTTGTATATATGTAAAAATTGTACATAAGGCCTAATATAACGCTTCTTCAGGGGACTAGCCACCCCCATTTAAAATATATATATATATATTACTCTCGGTTACTATAAAATATTTAATTACATTAAAAAATCAATAAAGAAATAGGGCAAAAAAATATTCATATAATTCATTTTACAATTTTATTATTGTTAAGAGCATTTTTTGCAAGACATCATGACATCAAAATATTTTTTTTATTTAAACTAAGAGGCAGGGAACACTAGCTATGCGGCCTTCTTTTTCTCATCCAAGGAAGATCTCCCTTTTTGTTTTATTAAGCACATACATTTTTCATGAAGGTTATTAGGAATAACCATAGGGGATAAGTGATTCCATAGAATTTGAAGTTGGGTTTCGGTTTTGATTTAGGAGGATTTTAAAGAAGCTCAAAAATAAAAAGCTGTCAAATTACCTTGGAAATGGCGCCATTGCTAGATCTTGGAAAACTTAATCCAATGCAATTTGAATGGGATAAAATCGAGTTTGCATAGCTGAGATATGGCATTTGAAGTTCTAGAACAAAAGTGAAAATGTTGGATAAGTGCCACGCGGCACTTCCAGAAAATGACACATGGAAATCGATGTGATGTGGCATGTTCACTGGAAAATTAACCGGATCATTGACTAGTAAGATGATTTGGCCCAATGGTAGATTAACACTTGGCAGGGAGAGTTGACCATGAGTGGTACAGTTGGCACTAAGTGCGTGCCATGTTGGAAGGCTGATGGGACAGGGCGCAACCTGAAAATGACAAGTGGGCACTGACACGGGGATGAATGGGCGCAAGGTGGTCCAATTTTGTGGTGCCATGTGGCACCATATTGGCGGCCAAAATGGCCTAGTGTGCCCGTGGAAGAGTCAGCAAAACGACATCGACGGGGTTGAACCCAATACCTTTGGGTTACAAATCACGTGACCAAAAATTGAAATATATTGTTACTTGTTAAATCCTATGGAAACGTTTGTATTTAAAGTTTTGTAAAAGCATGGTGGAGAAAAGGTTGTTAGTGTGCCACCATACTTTGCGGCACCACCAACTCACACCCCAACTTCGGAAGCATTTGAAAATCACCGCCAAAAATATATGAACCAGCCACGAATTTGGTGCCACAGTTGTTGAACAAATGGTTTAATGAAAATATAATGTGAGCATATTGTTCGGGACTGAGAGTTGGGTTGTTTACATATGATCCTGGTATATGGCTATTCGAGCGAAAGGAAATATATTTACAACCGATGCCAACATCCAACAAAAACATATCAGAGCATGTTCACTGGATTGGTGAGTCATAGTTTAATTGGACCACCATTTAACCACAGATTGGTATGTAATTGGACCGCAATTGGGCGTTGTTGAGGCCGTTGCAAGTAGTTCGAATTATGGCCAACAATAGACCACTGAGAAATTGTTCAAGTGTCATGGATCGAAATGTGCCACAGGTTAAGGGTGTTGGCATTAATCAAAAAAATTGGATCGAGTTTCCATGATACCATAGTACCATTAACCACATTTCCAACAATGATATAACTATATGCCAATAAAATTAATTGACCCTCCAACAAAAGGTTTGTGTTAATCATGCCACGTGGGCTGTTTTTGCATAAATATGGACCATTGGAAAATATTCTTCGATGAAGTATAAAGTCATGTTGTGCATTGTATTGATATAATCGATGCATTAAAAAAAACTATATAAACACTCAAACCAACCATTTAGAGATAGGGGACTGTTAAATTTGAATAGGGCAATGTTAAAGTTGAAATTATATTGTATATGCCCATTTATGTGGAGAGTATATTTTTATTCCCTTTTGAGGAGCGTAGTCGAATAGAGTCTTGTGCCCACATTTTTGTGGAGAGGTATTGGCCCATGTTTTGGAAAGTTTGTGGAGAGGATTTTCCCATAATGTTGATGGAGAGAGTTGCCCACTCTTGTGTTAAGAGAGGAGAATTGCAAAGAGTTTAATTTCTTATTTCTGTGGAGAGGTCTTTGTTCATGTCTATGTTGTTTATAGAGAAGTTTTTGAACATAGTAACCACTTTTATCATTGTAAAGTGGAGAAGCTTCATCCCTGGTTGTAAAAAAGGAGATTGTCTCTTTTGAAGGAGAGATAATAAAGCAATTTATGTATTGAACGAATCTAGAGATGTAGCTAGGGAGGTCCTGGTGAACTCCATTACCAATCGTGTTTTTATTTTTATCGATTATTCCTCTGACATTTTTTTATACACTCTCTTCAAAAGTTGATTTTTTATTTTTTAATTTGTTAATGTCAACAAATATCATTACTAGTTTCTGATCATTTTTGGTATCAGAGCAGTTTGACATTCCAAGTTTAAGTGCATAAATGGAGAGCAAAAGAATTCGGGAGATAGAGGCCATGAATGAATGCCTTCAAGAAGAGGTAATTGAATTGCAAAGGTAGATGGAAATCACCTAGGAAGATAAGCGGAAGTTGCACCACCTTCTTGAACAAACTAATTCAGTGAAGGATCCACCATAGAAAAGGCCAAAATTCCTCTGAGTCAGAGTCAAGTTGTGCATGGTAATTGGGAAATGTCGCCAAAACCTAATGTGCATGTGATATAGGTGGATATTAGTGGCCTCCCGCCTATTCCACCTGGACCTCCAACTGGTTTCATCAGTTTCCTTGATTATAACGCAATTTACTATTTTTAACAGTTTTCGGGTCCTAAACATCTAGAGTTGTTTTGACCCCCTAAACCACATTTTTTTGAGGTCCGTAGCAGGCCCATAACCATAGGTAGGGGCTTGTTGCAAATATTGTAGTACTTAGGGAGACCTTTCTAACAAGGTATCACACGTGCCAAACATAGATCATATTACCAAGTTACGACCCCAGGAAACCTACTGTGAATAGAGGGACAAGAGAGAACCCTCACTATTTTCATCCACACCCACTTGGAATTATTTATGAGACACCATCAAGGAACAATATTACCCCATGGGGAGCTATGAGGACAAGTACATACAATGGAATATGTTGTGACAACAAAGGGATCAAGATGTGCATGAGCTGACGAATCCTTTCCATAATCTGCGCACAAATTTGGGTATCAAAGATTCTGAGAAACATTTGGTGCTCAAGTACTATAGTTTTTTACACAAATACATTCAGGATGAAATGTTGTTCTTGGATGTCTCCTAGCTTGGTGTAGCATACCGATATGCTACTAATATTGAGCAAAAATTCAAGCAAAATAAGTAAGAGCAAAGGTGCCCCCAAACCACAGAGAAAAGGGAAGAGTCAAGCCTCGACCCCCTAGGACAAATCCTCAAAGCCACAATCCAAAAATAACGGGAAGGTGAAGAAAGACACCAACAAGTGGTGTGAGTTCCATAGAACTCCCACTCACAACATGAACGAATGTCACGTGAATCAAGCGTTGGTGGCCAAGCTAAAAGACTCAGAGACGGATGCATGCTCTAATTCTGAGTTAGAACCTAAAAAGGGAACAGAAAAGGGAAAGAAAATCATTGACGTTGAACCCACTGCGATGGTAACCACCACCAAGCTCCAAAAGGCAGAACCTGGGGATCTAGTGGAGGGTGAGCGCCTCTTCGACTCGTAGATGTGGGTAAAGGGGTTGCTGGTGCAGTGTTGGAGAAATTATATGAATAATATATATAGATTTTGCCACAATACTTAATTATCAACCAGGGAATCGTAATCAGTAGAGCTGATGCACTATATGTGTCGACAATAGATAAGTTCCTATGTTTGTTGAGTATAGTCTAGATAGGGAGTATTTAAACTAACACTTCATTCTACAAATTTTAATTTCATTTCATCATACAACTAAAAGAGCAGACTTCAAATACTATGAACTTAATATTTTAATTAGGTAACGAGTTTCTTCATTTATAGGCTCATGAAATGGAAAGTTGAATTCAACTCTGTTTCCTGTAACTACTAATCTTAACCAAATAAATTCACTGCATTCAATTGTTAAACAAGGCAACTAGGAAAGTATAGGAAATATGTGATAAGAGTCTTCACTATTGGTGCATGTAGGTGAATGGTGAGATCTCAGATCTTGGCCTTCCTATGCTCCAAGATATCAATCAATAATTGAATCTGTAACTTAAGAAATACGATTTGCATCCAGATAAACTAAGAAATTGCCACTCATAAAATAACACTGAAAATACTAAAACTATATAATAACTTAAAAGAATAACTTGCCTTGATGGCTTCGGTGGGCCCTTGTTGAGCTACCAAGGAAAGCTTGAAAACTCATAGAACTAAGAAAAGAATTAACACACTGAGCTTAACACTCGTTGCTCATATCATTAATTAAAAAGGAAGATTACAAACTTAAAAGTCCAACATCATCACAACACTGTGTAGATCTCAGATTGATATGTCTCTATTTCTTTGTTTCTATTAACTCACTTTCTCTAACTCTCTGACTCTCTCCAACTCAATCTAACTAATTGTCATCTATAGGTCTTTCTCTTATAGAGAAAATGGTCATTACCATCAAAGTTACATGAGATAACACCAAATCCTTACAATTGAACTTAAATTACATATTTGGCTTCATCCTCATGACATGAAGTGCATGAGGAGGAAGAAAATATATTTGCTACGTAAATAAGATGCCTTCAAAAATTACCTTGGTCTCATAGAAGACCGTTCGAATCACCAATTTTGGAAATGAAATCTGGTACTAGTATCACAAAATGAAATATTGGTACCGAAATCGCATAGTACTAGAGAGTGGATACTGAAATCACACATTGTTGTTATTGGTGCCTGATGTGTGCACGAGTGTGGCGAACGTTGTAGCCAAAAACACGAGCCAATCATCAAGTACCGGAAGGGTGCATGAGTGTCAGACGATGACCCGGGTACTGGATTACAAGTATTGGTGCCGGACAAATAGGAACACAAGTACTGGAATGCCACACTGGTTCCAGATAAGAGGGGAGCATGAGTACCAGATTGCTGAGCTGCACGAGTATCGAATTGCTGAACTTGTACCGAATAAGTAGCAGTGCAAATATAAACATCTATGTGAGCCAATCCGAGGAATTAGAGAGTACAAAATATCAAATAATGTTATTTCTACTACAAGAAAACATAGACATTGCATTTTGAAATATAGTTTACCTCATATAGACATAAGAAGGCTAAAAGGCATATGCTTGAAAAAGATAGGCAAATAGTAAATGTATTCGAGGAAAAATAGGTAAAAAATAGTGGACAATTAAGGGCATTATAGGTATCAAAAAGGAGACCCAACATTCCCCCATGCTCAAGTTGTTGCATGTCCTCATGCAAAAAGTGTTGAACCATTCCTCAAAATTTCCAAAATGAAGCCTTCCCTACTTAGATGTCAACTGCTTGGCTCTAAGACATTCACTCCTGAGGTCTCTTCTTTGAGTTCCTTCCTAATGATCCTGGTAGAGTGTATGAGACGAAGAACCTTCTTCAACTTAGTGGAGGCCTCATCAAACTCCTCTTGCAACCTCTAGTTTTTCTCCTCTAGTTGCTCAGTTTCTTTTTTTAGATACTCATCCAATATCTTATACTATTTCACCTCTACCTTTAGTTTCTCATTTTTCTTGTGAATTTTCTCAACTTTGGCCATCATCTGTTGCCCAGTTAAGGAACTAGCAGGTTCAACTGTTTCCTATTTGGCCAATTTCCTCTTGGCTTCAACTTCTCTTCTCAATTCTTGCAAAGTTTCGATGACAAGCTCCTCTGTTTCACTAAGTGTCTCTCCTTATACATGTTCTTTTTTAGCAGAGGCATAAACATCAATCAGATCTTCTGGAAGAGAAGGAGTACAAGTAGTCATTACCAACTTTTCCATGATTCTAGTAGTTCAGCATAAAGTTTCCGATGGCTCATTGTCCTAAAACAATATTCTCTTCTTCCCTTTTGTTGATGTCTGGGACCCTTTTACTTCCTATTTTTGTGCATGTCTCTCCTTCTTCTCTGAAGTTTGAGCCTTGTCACTCCTTTCACTAGTTTTAAGCTTCTTTGCTTTTTCAACACTTTGTGCAGGAGTCTCTTCTTGAGGTAGCTCAACATCTGCCTCTGAAGTAGTGAATATGAATTCTCCTTTGTCACGATTAGTTGGCTTTTTCTTCTTCTTCTCACTTGTCGAAATTTTACTTGGAGTGGGTGAATCGAGAGGGGGTATCTTACCCTTTGATGGCTTAAGTGTTGGTGCATGAGTTTCCTTCTCCTCTAATGTTTAACCCTTATCTGACTTATTAACATACCTTGATGGAGTCGGGCTACCAATTCCCTCCTTAGACTTTGATTTCTTCTGCTACTTCTTACTACTTTTCTGTTTGTTATCAAGGTCCTTAATGCTTTCCTCTGGCAAGATTTCTTCCATGTTTTTGGAATCTTCTTCTTGAGAAAAATGTTGTGACAGGAATGTCTTCCAATTACTACCCTGATTCTTTATTTCATGAACAACTAACAATTTTATCAACCCATGATGGTAGATGCTAGTTTCGACCTTTTTAGAGGACGATTTAATTCCTCTTGCCATCTTATTTAGACTCATCCAAAGGAAATATGGAAATTTCATTTCAGGTCCTCCCTCAAAATGTAACAAGAGTCTCAAATGGTAAAGAAAGGTGACTGCATACCTGCCTTCACAAGTCACAAACCTTTGCAAACTGTTGAGCATCAATCTGTATTCTTCTTTGACCCAATTTCTCGGAATACCTTTAGTCCAATCTAGATTTAGATGTTCAGGTGTCAAGAATTTTTGACAAAGTTCTTTATTGATGCTTGCACCTTTGAAGTATTTCTCTATTGTGACTGGTAATCCCATGGCTTCAGCTATGGTGTCCTCTGTGACTCTGAATTGCAAACCCCCTAACTGGACATTCTTGCCATCGAAATTTTGAGTGAAGGTGCGTGAGACACCCTCATGGCACCCTTCAAACTTTTTGAGGAATGACATCCAACCGGCTTGCGTGAAATTCTCCTTACATTACCGATATTCCTCGATTTCTCCGTAGGACTGAAATTCAAATTCATGCCTATCTACCTCCATGTTGGATTTAAGAGAGGACCTCAGGTTTGAGAAGGGTTTAGTACCAGAAATGGTTAACATAGGGTACCAGAAGTGGTTTTATGAAGTACAGAATGAAGTCGACACAAAGTACCGAAAATCATCGACACAGAGTTGTGGAAATAGGGATACAAGGTACCAGAATTGGTTGACACAGAGTACTGGAAATACCTAACGGAGTGCTGAAGGAAAATCAAGAGAGAAATAATGCTCATCTTGATGGCAAAGCCATCCAGAGGAGCATTTATAATTCCAAAGGGAATGGTAACGGTTACATTTCCTATATAATTGGGAAGTGAGTTGTGTGGAATGATAGCGATACGTCATATGTGGAGCTTGTTCAGAAATCATTCCCATTATTGACATCAAATATAAGGAAATTAATATTAAGCATGATATATAGAATGTGGTCGGTTCTAAGAGTATGAGACGATTCACATCAAAGTTCTGGTAATCACTCATCGCCATCATTCATCTTTATGGCTATGAAATGGTGGTATCATCATTGTTAAACAACCCATTGAGGTGGAGTTTTTATCATAAGAAATTCAATCATATAATATACTTGCTTAGATTAGGATCAACATTTGCCCAATCATACCCATAGCCATTTCACTCAATCATACAAAATGTTTTTTTTTTTGGAAATGAAGGTAAGTGGTTTAGGATTAGGATAGGGCTAACAATTGATGGTAATAAAAATCTATGAGGATAATTATATGTCATCACACAATTAATATGAATCTTAATAGCCTAAATTAAAATTTTTATTTCATACCTCCATTACCAGGTCTCACATAAAAATATTTCCTTTAGTACCGGATGAACACAAAGAACTTCTTCTTCAGTAGAGGATGAACACAACGAAATTTTCTTTGGTACTGGATGATGTTTTAGTAAAGTACGCAAGTGAGAGGTCTTCAAATTGAGATTTTGCAGGCTTCCTCTTGTAAATTAACATATTCTGAAGGCCCAACTGGAGTAGACAATAATGATTACTAATGTTGTATGTGGATTTATTCCACTGGAATGGTTAAACTAGAAAAGCTACAAACAACACACTAGTACAAGAACTTTGAAAATATAGTGGAAGTGTCAGAAAATGAGGCAAAGTAAGGATGAGGATCCTAAATGATCTGGAAGAGCCGAATTTGATGAGTTACAATCTGATATGTTGAAGGAAGCTAAAGAAAGTGAAATTTAGATGTTGAAAATGGTCCCAACAACCACTCCCCCATGCTTCAGGTTTTTCTTGTTCTCATGCAAGCAAGGTAAGGTTCTGAAGAAATGAGGAGGTTGCTGAGATGACTCATTACAAAGGACCCTGAAAAACAAAACAATGGAGCTAATGAGATGAATACTGAACAAAAATAATTCATCTCAGATTTATTAAAATGATGCTATATTAAAACCAAGCATAAAAGAAATTTCAAATCACTCATTACATAAGATTTCATCAATCTTTAACAGTTTAATGCAAAAAAAAAAAAAAAAAACTTTTTATAAATTTAAGGAGATCTCCTTCCTTGTAGGTAGGAGGCTTTTTATTATCACGAAAAATAATGAATTGGTCAAAAATTATTTATTACTAACCAAACCCCAAAGTTTTATAGTCATCCAAGTATTACAAATAATCTTTGAAATATATTTACAACCGATGCCAACATCCAACAAAACATATGAGAGCATGTTCATTGGATTGGTGAGTCATAGTTTAATTGGACCACCATTTAACCACAGATTGGTATGTAATTGGACCGCAATTGGGCGTTGTTGAGGCCATTGCAAGTAGTTCGAATTATGGCCAACAATAGACCACTGAGAAATTGTTCAAGTGTCATGGATCGAAATGTGCCACAGGTTAAGGGTGTTGGCATTAATCAAAAAAATTGGATCGAGTTTCCATGATACCATAGTACCATTAACCACATTTCCAACAATGATATAACTATATGCCAATAAAATTGATTGACCCTCCAACAAAAGGTTTGTGTTAATCATGCCACGTGGGCTGTTTTTTGCATAAATATGGACCATTTGAAAATATTCTTCGATGAAGTATAAAGTCATGTTGTGCATTGTATTGATATAATCGATGCATTAAAAAAATTGATATAATCGATGCATTAAAATAACTATATAAACACTCAAACCAACCATTTAGAGATAGGGGACTGTTAAAGTTGAAATTATATTGTATATGCCCATTTATGTGGAGAGTATATTTTTATTCCCTTTTGAGGAGCGTAGTCGAATAGAGTCTTGTGCCCACATTTTTGTGGAGAGGTATTGGCCCATGTTTTGGAAAGTTTGTGGAGATGATTTTCCCATATTGTTGATGGAGAGAGTTGCCCACTCTTGTGTTAAGAGAGGAGAATTGCAAAGAGTTTAATTTCTTATTTCTGTGGAGAGGTCTTTGTTCATGTCTATGTTGTTTATAGAGAAGTTTTTGAACATAGTAACCACTTTTATCATTGTAAAGTGGAGAAGCTTCATCCCTGGTTGTAAAAAAGGAGATTGTCTCTTTTGAAGGAGAGATAATAAAGCAATTTATGTATTGAACGAATCTAGAGATGTAGCTAGGGAGGTCCTGGTGAACTCCATTACCAATCGTGTTTTTATTTTTATCGATTATTGTTGAGATTGCAACAAGATGATGGAGCTTAGTGAAAAGAGTCGCCTTCACTAAGTGGGCCCGCAGGCTATTTTTGGTGCAAGTCTATTTTTAGACTATGTCTATTTTTAGACATATGGATCATGTCTATGTTTATGGATGATTGATCAAGTTGGGAAAAATAGATGGACTTCTATTTTTGATGAAAGTGTGAGTGATCACAGTGTGAGTGATCAAGTCTATTTTTAGACTGGCTGTCAAAAATAGAAAAGTCAAATATTATTATCTCACAATAATATTTGGACTATAAACTTAATCTTATTCTCTTGGAGCACTTCAGTTTGAGCTACGGAAGTGGCACATGCAGCTGTCAGAAGGAAATTCGTTTTTCTTATGAGTCAGTTGAGTTGTTGCATGCATGACTTCAGTTAGAACTCAAGTGAGTTGAGTTTAGTGGACTGGAGGTACAGTTGATGGAGTTGTGTTCAGTTTAACTTAGTTAAACTGGTTGTAGTTAGTCTAACTGCAGATAGACTAATGATGAGTTGTTAAACTAATTATTAACTCATAATACAACTAAAGAATACATCAGTTAACTCAGTTGCATGTCAGTGCATGTTCAGTTCAACAGGGACAGGTGGTAGAGAATCAGATTGCTATCAGTTGTGACTATAGTTGTGCACCAGATCTTGCACAATCAAAGGATTGAGTATGCCAATGAGTTTGCTCACGTATTTGGCCCGCATTTTAGCCTTTGCTCACGTCCACAAAGAGTGAGTGACTATTTTGCAGGTGAAAATCGAGTTTGGGAAGCAATTCTCATCAGTTCTTGAGCAGGTATTGAGCAGTAGAGGCAGGCAAGCAGTGGAAGAGATTTGGAGATCAGATCTGAGCTGTATTGTGTGTAACAGAGGTGGAGATACTTGTGAGAAGTATTATGCTATGTAATGTTACATGACTCAATCATTAATATACAGATAGTGTGGGGTTTTTAGTGAGATGCTTTCCCCGTGATACAAATTGTGTTAATGTGTGAATGCTCTTGATGTTTTATTGTTATTGATGCTGCTATATTCATGATCAACGTAGAGGAGCTTATGTATTGTGTATGTTTTCCGCATTAGTACATGATCAGGATAATCTCCATTGAATATGTGTTAAATTATTCAAAATTTCTACATGGTATCAGAGCTAGATGATGTGTAGAAAAATTTTCTACATGGTATCGGAGCAGCTTGATTTGTAGAAGAGATTTTTACAGGATATCAAGCGAGGGTTGATCGGAAGCAGTTGAGTTGGTTGCTGGTGGAATTCGAATTTGCAGCAGTGTTTTCTTGGTGACAACGCAGCAATGTCTTTCAACGGATTGCGATTGGAGTATGCTCTTGAGGGCAGCTCAAACTATATTGCATGGAAGGATAGGATGGAGGCAGTATTGGATGATAACGGGCTGAAGGAATTCATAGATACGGATATCCCAAAGCCTACTGATGCTACTCAAGCTGATGCTTGGCAAAGGAAGATCGCAAAATGTCGAAGAATTCTGTTGGAGGGCGTGAAGGATCACATTGTGTCCAGCCTCCATGGAAAGGCTACTCCATATTTGATGTGGAAATCATTAACAGAATTATTCCAAAGCAAGAGCGATCAGAGGAAGCTGGCGCTCAAAGATAAACTCAGAAACATCAAATGCGAGAAGGGAGACAGTATTCCCAAGTATCTCACGAAGTTCACTCAGTGTCGAGATGAGCTGGGAAGTGTGGGGGTTACTGTCGATGATGAGGACTTGGTGAGCTTGGCTCTCCTTGGTCTTCCGAAGAGTTGGCATTCCTATCAGGACTCTGTCAATGGTCGGGAGAAGTTGCCAGGATGGGAAAGACTATGGTCAGATCTTGTGCAGGAGGAGATCAGGCGGAGTACCAGGGACGGATCTTCGTCAAAGGGAGCTGATGAAGAGAATTGTGCTTTGGCTGCCAAAGCAAAGAAAGGGAAGAGCAAGAAAGCTTCTCAGTCTGGTGCGAAAGGCAAGAAGCAGGATATGTCCAAGGTGAAGTGTTTTCACTGTCACCAGCATGGACACTATGCCACAAATTGTCCGCAGAAGAAGAAGAACAAGCAAGCTGCTGGATCTGCAGGGGGAGAGGCTTTAGCTTCTCAGTTTGAGCTTGATTTTTCATTGATCGCATGCTTGGTTTCAAGTGTGATGGGATCAGTGTGGTTTCTGGATAGTGGTGAGCCTTTTCACATGACGGGAGATAGAGATTTGTTCTCTGATCTGGAGGACAAAGATCTTGGAGTGCACATCGAGATGGGAGATGATGGTAGATACAGTGCGACCGGTATCGGTACCATTTCCTTTGAGAGGGAGTCTGGTAAACCCTTTGTATTGAAGGAAGTCATGCATGTTCCAGGATTGAAGAAGAATCTCATCTCAGTGGCGATATTAGTGGCCTCCTGCCTATTCCACCTGGACCTCCAACTGGTTTCATCAGTTTCCTTGATTATAAAGCAATTTACTATTTTTAATAGTTTTCGGGTCCTAAACATCTAGAGTTGTTTTGACCCCCTAAACGACGTTTTTTTGAGGTCCGTAGCAGGCCCATAGCTGTAGGTAGGGGCTTGTTGCAAATATTGTAGTACTTAGGGAGACCTTTCTAACAAGGTATCACACGTGCCAAACATAGATCATATTACCAAGTTACGACCCCAGGAAACCTACTGTGAACAGAGGGACAAGAGAGAACCCTCACTATTTTCATCCACACCCACTTGGAATTATTTATGAGACACCATCAAGGAACAATATTACCCCATGGGGAGCTATGAGGACAAGTACATACAATGGAATATGTTGTGACAACAAAGGGATCAAGATGTGCCTGAGCTGACCAATCCTTTCCATAACCTGCGCACAAATTTGGGTATCAAAGATTCTGAGAAACATTTGGTGCTCAAGTACTATAGTTGTTTGCACAAATACATTCAGGATGAAATGTTGTTCTTGAATGTCTCCTAGCTTGGTGTAGCATACCGATATGCTACTAATATTGAGCAAAAATTCAAGCAAAAGAAGCAAGAGCAAAGGTGCCCCCAAACCACAGAGAAAAGGGAAGAGTCAAGCCTCGACCCCCTAGGACAAATCCTCAAAGCCACAATCCAAGAATAACGGGAAGGTGAAGAAAGACACCAACAAGTGGTGTGAGTTCCATAGAACTCCCACTCACAACATGAACGAATGTCACGTGAATCAAGCGTTGGTGGCAAAGCTAAAAGACTCAGAGACGGATGCATGCTCTAATTCTGAGTTAGAACCTGAAAAGGGAACAGAAAAGGGAAAGCAAATCATTGATGTTGAACCCACTGCGATGGTAGCCACCACCAAGCTCCAAAAGGCAGAACCTGGGGATCTAGTGGAGGGTGAGCGCCTCTTCGACTCGTAGATGTGGGTAAAGGGGTTGCTGGTGCAGTGTTGGAGAAATTATATGAATAATATATATAGATTTTGCCACAATACTTAATTATCAACCAGGGAATCGTAATCAGTAGAGCTGATGCACTATATGTGTCGACAATAGATAAGTTCCTATGTCTGTTGAGTATAGTCTAGATAGGGAGTATTTAAACTAACACTTCATTCTACAAATTTTAATTTCATTTCATCACACAACTAAAAGAGCAGACTTCAAATACTATGAACTTAATATTTTAATTAGGTAACGAGTTTCTTCATTTATAGGCTCATGAAATGGAAAGATGAATTCAACTATGTTTCCTGTAACTACTAATCTTAACCAAATCAATTCACTGCATTCAATTGTTAAACAAGGCAACCAGAAAGTATAGGAAATATGTGATAAGAGTCTTCACTATTGGTGCATGTAGGTGAATGGTGAGATCTCAGATCTTGGCCTTCCTGTGCTTCAAGATATCAATCAATAATTGAATCTGTAACTTAAGAAATACGATTTGCATCCAGATAAACTAAGAAATTGCCACTCATAAAATAACACTGAAAATACTAAAACTATATAATAACTTAAAAGAAGAACTTGCCTTGATGGCTTCGGTGGGCCCTTGTTGAGCTACCAAGGAAAGCTTGAAAACTCATAGAACTAAGAAAAGAATTAACACATTGAGCTTAACACTCGTTGCTCATATCATTAATTAAAAAGGAAGATTACAAACTTAAAAGTCCAACATCATCATAACACTGTGTAGATCTCATATTGATATGTCTCTATTTCTTTGTTTCTATTAACTCACTTTCTCTAACTCTCTGACTCTCTCCAACTCAATCTAACTAATTGTCATCTATAGGTCTTTCTCTTATAGAGAAAATGGTCATTACCATCAAAGTTACATGAGATAACACCAAATCCTTACAATTGAACTTAAATTACATATTCGGCTTCATCCTCATGACATGAAGTGCATGAGGAGGAAGAAAATATATTTGCTACGTAAATAAGATGCCTTCAAAAATTACCTTGGTTTCATAGAAGACCATTCGAATCACCAATTTTGGAAATGAAATCTGGTACTAGAATCACACAATGGAATATTGGTACCGAAATAGCATAGTGCTGGAGAGCGGATACTGAAATCACACAGTGTTGTTATTGGTGCCTGATGGGTGCACGAGTGTGGCGAACGTTGTAGCCAAAAACACGAGCCACTCATCAGGTACCGGAAGGGTGCATGAGTGTTAGACGAGGACCCGAGTACTGGATTACAAGTATTGGTGCCGGACAAATAGGAACACAAGTACCGGAATGCTACACTGGTTCCAGATAAGAGGGGAGCATGAGTACCAGATTGCTGAGCTGCATGAGTACCGAATTGCTGAACTTGTACCGAATAAGTAGGAGTGCAAATCTAAACATCTATGTGAGCCAATCCGAGGAATTAGAGAGTACAAAATATCAAATAATGTTATTTCTACTACAAGAAAACATAGACATTGCATTTTGAAATATAGTTTACCTCATATAGACATAAGAAGGCTAAAAGGCATATGCTTGAAGAAGATAGGCAAATAGTAAATGGATTCGAGGAAAAATAGGTAAAAAATAGTGGACAATTAAGGGCATTATAGGTATCAAAAAGGAGACCCAACATTCCCCCATGCTCAAGTTGTTGCATGTCCTCATGCAAAAAGTGTTGAACCATTCCTCAAAATTTCCAAAATGAAGCCTTCCCTGCTTAGATATCAACTGCTTGGCTCTAAGACATTCACTCCTGAGGTCTCTTCTTTGAGTTCCTTCCTAATGATCCTGGTATAGTGTATGAGACGAAGAACCTTCTTCAGCTTAGTCGAGGCCTCATCAAACTCCTCTTGCAACCTCTGGCTGTTCTCCTCTAGTTGCTCATTTTCTTTTTTGAGATACTCATCCAATACCTTATACTATTTCACCTCTACCTTTAGTTTCTCATTTTTCTTGTGAATTTTCTCAACTTTGGCCATCATCTGTTGCCTAGTTAAGGAACTAGCAGGTTCAACTGTTTCCTATTTGGCCAATTTCCTCTTGGCTTCAACTTCTCTTCTCAATTCTTGCAAAGTTTCGATTACAAGCTCCTCTGTTTCACTAAGTGTCTCTCCTTGTACATGTTCTTTTTCAGGGGAGGCATAAACATCAATCAGATCCTCTGGAAGAGAAGGAGTACAAGTAGTCATTACCGAATTTTCCATGATTCTAGTAGTTCAGCGTAAAGGTTCCGATGGCTCATTGTCCTAAAACAATCTTCTCTTCTTCCCTTTTGTTGATGTCTGGGACCCTTTTACTTCCTATTTTTGTGCATGTCTCTCCTTCTTCTCAGAAGTTTGAGCCTTGTCACTCCTTTCACTAGTTTTAAGCTTCTTTGCTTTTTCAACACTTGGTGCAGGAGTCTCTTCCTGAGGTAGCTCAACATCTACCTTTGAAGTAGTGCATATGAATTCTCCTTTGTCGTGATTAGTTGGCTTTTTCTTCTTCTTCTCACTTGTCGAAATTTTACTTGGAGTGGGTGAATCGAGAGGGGGTATCTTACCCTTTGATGGCTTAAGTGTTGGTGCATGAGTTTCCTTCTCCTCTAATGTTTAACCCTTATCTGACTTATTAACATACCTTGATGGAGTCGGGCTACCAATTCCCTCCTTAGACTTTGATTTCTTCTGCTACTTCTTACTACTTTTCTGTTTTTTATCAAGGTCCTTAATGCTCTCCTCTGGCAAGATTTCTTCCATGTTTTTGGAATCTTATTCTTAAGCAAAATGTTGTGACAGGAATGTCTTCCAATTACTACCCCGCTTCTTTATTTCATGAACAAAAAACAATTTTATTAACCCATGATGGTAGATGCTAGTTTCGACCTTTTTAGAGGACGATTTAATTCCTCTTGCCATCTTGTTTAGACTCATCCAAAGGAAATATGGAAATTTCATTTAGGTCCTCCCTCAAAATGTAACAAGAGTCTAAAATGGTAAAGAAAGGTGACTGCATACCTGCCTTCACAAGTCACAAACCTTTGAAAACCGTTAAGCATCAATCTGTATTCTTCTTTGACTCAATTTCTTGGAATACCTTTAGTCCAATCCAGATTCAGATGTTCAGGTGTCAAGAATTTTTGACAAAGTTCTTTGTTGATGCTTGCACCTTTTAAGTATTTCTCTATTGTGACTGGTAATCCCGTGGCTTCAGCTATGGTGTCCTCTGTGACTCTGAATTGCAGATCCCCTAACTGGACATTCTTGCCATCGAAATTTTGAGTGAAGGTGCGTGAGACACCCTCATGGCACCCTTCAAACTTTTTGAGGAATGACATCCAACCGGCTTGCGTGAACTTCTCCTTACATTACCGATATTCCTCGATTTCTCCGTAGGACTGAAATTCAAATTCATGCCTATCTACATCCATGTTGGATTTAAGAGAGGACCTCAGGTTTGAGAAGGGTTTAGTACCAGAAATGGTTAACATAGGGTACCAGAAGTGGTTTTATGAAGTACAGGATGAAGTCGACACAAAGTACCGAAAATCATCGACACAGAGTTGTGGAAATAGGGATACAAGGTACCAGAATTGGTTGACATAGAGTACTGGAAATACCTAACGGAGTGCTGAAGGAAAATCAAGAAAGAAATAATGCTCATCTTGATGGCAAAGCCATCCAAAGGAGCATTTATAATTCGAAATGGAATGGTAACGGTTACATTTCCTATATAATTGGGAAGTGAGTTGTGTGGAATGATAGCGATACGTCATATGTAGAGCTTGTTCAGAAATCATTCCCATTATTGACATCAAAGGAAATTAATATTAAGCATGATACATAGAATGTGGTCGGTTCTAAGAGTATGAGATGATTCACATCAAAGTTCTGGTAATCACTCATCGCCATCATTCATCTTTATGGTTATGAAATGGTGGTATCATCATTGTTAAACAACCCATGGAGGTGGAGTTTTTATCATAAGATATTCAATCATATAATATACTTGCTTAGATTAGGATCAACATTTGCCTAATCATACCCATAGCCATTTCACTCAATCATACAAAATATATATATATATATATATATATATATATATATATATATATATTGGAAATGAAGGTAAGTGGTTTAGGATTAGGATAGGGCTAACAATTGATGGTAATAAAAATCTATGAGGATAATTATATGTCATCACACAATTAATATGAATCTTAATAGCCTAAATTAAAATTTTTATTTCATACCTCCATTACGAGGTCTCACATAAAAATATTTCCTTTAGTACCGTATGAACACAAAGAACTTCTTCTTCAGTAGAAGATGAACACAACGAAATTTTCTTTGGTACTGGATGATGTTTTAGTAAAGTGCGCAAGTGAGAGGTCTTCAAATTGAGATTTTGCAGGCTTCCTCTTGTAAATTAACATATTCTGAAGGCCCAACTGGAGTAGACAATAATGATTACTAATGTTGTATGTGGATTTATTCTACTGGAATGGTTAAACTAGAAAAGCTACAAACAACACACTAGTACAAGAACTTTGAAAATATAGTGGAAGTGTCAAAAAATGAGGCAAAGTAAGGATGAGGATCCAAAATTATCTGGAAGAGCCGAATTTGACGAGTTCCAATCTGATATGCTGAAGGAAGCTGAAGAAAGTGAAATGTAGATGTTGAAAATGGTCCCAACAACCACTCCCCCATGCTTCAGGTTTTGCTTGTTCTCATGCAAGCAAGGTAAGGTTCTGAAGAAATGAGGAGGTTGCTGAGATGACTCATTACAAAGGACCCTGAAAAACAAAACAATGGAGCTAATGAGATGAATACTGAACAAAAATAATTCATCTCAGATTTATTAAAATGATGCTACATTAAAACCAAGCATAAAAGAAATTTCAAATCACTCATTACATAAGATTTCATCAATCTTTAACAGTTTTATGCTAAAAAAAAACTTTTTATAAATTTAAGGAGCTCTCCTTCCTTGTAGGTAGGAGGCTTTTTATTATCACGAAAAATAATGAATTGGTCAAAAATTATTTATTACTAACCAAACCCCAAAGTTTTATAGTCATCCAAGTATTACAAATAATCTTTGTAGTTGAGTTTTATTAGTTCATTTTAATCATAAGTCCCACTTGTAAGACAATAAAATCTTAGATATAATATGAAAAATTAATGATAGAAGACTCAAGGTTACCATAGGGCCATTCTTCAACAACAAATTTATGGAGTTTGTTTTTAACTTTGACTTCATCCATACATGATTCCTTTTTATTGTAACACTATAAAGTAACCATCATACATGTTGACAAAATCCTTGGTTTGGTTGACACTTTTTTAGGCAGAATGCCCTATTGCCCACGAGCATCCATAGCCTTGATGGGTTTTCCTAGTGGTATCACAAGTCAGTACCCGCTACCAACATGCATCCATAGCCTCGATGGGTTAACCTCTTAAACCTCTTTTACACTAAAGGCTCTAGTCCCATGTTTCCTACCATTTTAGGTTTAACTTATGAACATTGCTTTTGCAATTGGTAAATGGGGAAGCGACTTCAGAAAGCCCCTTAAAGGAATAGGATGATACCTTTCAGAGTGACTTAGATTACCTGCATAATGTATTAGACGCATAAGGTACTTATAGGTACTCAAAGGACATAGCATGAATGAGCCATTTTTAATGTGAGATGGATGAGGCTAACCAAAGAATAACCAAAAGACACCTAAAGTCCTACTAATCATAGTTTTCATGTATGCTTCTACTTTTAAGTAGTGTTCCACTATGAACAAAGACTTCATTAACTCTCTTGCAAGGCTTAATAAAGATGCTCAGAGATCATGCTTTGGTGTTATGGTTATAGTATTCAAGTTTCTTTTTCATCGGTATCATTGTATAGACCTCTTAACTTTGTTTTAATCCCCTTGTATACATTGGTAACTATATTCTGAGCAACTATTTTGTATTGATAATCAGAAATCTATATGAATAAGAAAAATGAAATTTAAAAACAGAAATAGAAACTATGAATAGTTTGGAATTATCCTTTAATTCAAATTTTATGAAAACAATTGCTTATATCATCTTTATGAAATAATAAATAAAGAATGAATGCATCCTTAATAACTTAAGGAAAAAGGAAATATATCATCAAATACTCCCCTAAGTGTTCCATTCCGTTGATGAAGATGTCTTTTCCGCTTTAAAAAAAAACATTCTTCCAGTATTTAAGCATCCCAAATGAACAATAACCTTGGATCCTGCTTTTTCTTTCAAAATAGCAAATTGATATATGAATTCTCGATACTGGTTAGATGAAACATAGTACTAAACAATTGGTATGCAATAATAGATGATGTTGCTATGCATTAATTTCCAACTTTACCTACAATGCCAAACATAATGGTCATAGTTTGCTTTATTGAAAAGAAAAACTAGAAACAAATCTAACCGAAAAGAAATAATAAGTGGGAAAGCAAAGAAATAGTTGAACCATGCTGCAATTGGAAATTAGACTACGTGGCAATCCTCATTAAAATAATATGCAAATGAAAGAGACCCTAATATAAATATGCAATGGGGACATAAATATCCTATTTTCAACTAATTACTTTTGGCTATTAACATCCCCACTTATTGAAAACAAATGAGAAAGATGTTGCACTATATGTTATAACTAAACTAACTACTATATGCAACATTTATTTATTCATTTATTAAGACTACTCTACTTGAGAAAAAGAAATCCCTCTCCTAAAGTATAGGAGTATTTCCAATGTAGCCATGTGCCCAATAGGCGTAAAAATGCATTCATACTCAAGTTTAAGATATAATCTTCAATGCATACCTGAGTGTGAAGAACCAGTTGTTTTAATGATGATGCCAAGAAGTAAGGAAGAAAGAAGGAGTGGTATGGCCTTATAGTTGCTTCAAAACCAATTTTCAATAAAATGAAAATGCACTTGGTTTACCTCGTTATTTGTCTCATTTGACATATCCTCCTTTACCATGCCATGCAGATATTCTATTACAAGATGACCATCTACTTGTGTGCTTAGAGGATCTATAGATAGGCATTTCAAAAATTCTTCAATCTCAGGTTCTAATGGTTGCTCTCCATTGGATGTGGTCCATGATTCTTTAATTTCTTCAACAATATGGCAAGGGTGAATATATTCCTATGGATGTGGTTCATGGATTTTTTGTTCCTCTATCACTTCTGGAGAGGCAAATAAGTTCTTGACTGTTGCCAAGATTTGGTCTTCTTGAGAAGTATATATCCCAGATGTCGCTAGTATTTGAGAGAGTTCTCCCAAAATCTTGATCATCCTTGCATACTTCTTTTCTGGTTGCTAATCCCTGTCATGCACATGGATTAGTGTATGGAATTATTATTAAAAATCCTAAATAAATAAGAAGAAAGCACACTTAAAACAAATGTAAGCAAACCAATCATCTACTTGAAGCGACACCGTGCTACTAGGATCCTACTGTCACCAAGTTATATTTTCACACAAGTTAGGCTTCTCTTCTTTTCATGAATCGATCTAAAGGAAAAAATACTTGCAAAGAAAAATAAAAAAAATGAAGCTTTAGATCCTCCCTTTAATTCTATGCATATGAAAAAGAAGCTAGAGAGTCAATTAGAGACAACCAGACTTTGGAAAAACCCCACCATAGTGGATGTGTGGCCCTTCACTCACGTCTTACTGTCTTCCCTCTGCCCACAGGTCATCCCCAATATCACTAAAAAACCATTAAAAAAAACAAATCATTACCTATCACCGTTTACATCACCCCGACAACGGCGCCAAAAATGTTGGGGAAATTATATGAATAATATATATATATATTTTTCCACAATACTTAATTATCAACCAGGGAATCGTAATCAATAGATTTGATGCACTATATGTGCCAAGAATAGATAAGTTCCTATGTCTGCTGAGTATAGTCTAGATAGGGAGTATTTAAACTAACACTTCATTCTACAAATTCTAATTTCATTTCATCACACAATTAAAAGCGCAGACTTTAAATACTATGAACTTAATATTTTAATCAGGGAACGAGTTTCTTCATTTATAGGCTCATGAAATGGAAATATGAATTCAACTTTGTTTCCTGTAACTACTAATCTTAACAAAATAAATTCACTTCATTCAATTGTTAAACAAGGCAACTAGAATCAATACAGGAAATATGTGATAAGAGTCTTCACTATTGGTGCATGTAGGTGAATGGTGAGATCTCAGATCTTGGCCTTCCTGTGCTTCAAGATAGTAATCAATAATTGAATCTGTAACTTAAGAAATATGATTTGCATCCACATAAACTAAGAAATTGTCACTCATAAAATAAAATAGAAAATACTAAAACTATATAATAACTTAAAAGAAGAACTTGCCTTGATGGCTTTGGTGGGCCCTTGCCGAGCTACCAAGGAAAGCTTGAAAACTCACAGAACTAAGAAATGAATTAACACACTGAACTTAACACTCGTTGCTCATATCATTAATTAAAAAGGAATATTACAAACTTAAAAGTCCAACAACATCACAATATTGTGTAGATTTCAGATTGTTATGTCTCTATTGCTCTATTTCTATTAAATCACTTTCTCCAACTCTAATCTAACTAATTTTCATCTATAGGTCTTTCTCTTATAGAGAAAATGGTCGTTACCATCAAATTTACATGAGATAACACCAAATATTTGCAATTGAACTTAAATTGCATATTCAACTTCATCCTCATGACACGAAGTGCATGAGGAGGAAGCAAATCACGATTTGCTATGTAAAGAAGATGCCTTCAACAATTATCTTGGTCTCATCAAAGACCATTTGTTGAATCACCAATTATGGAAATGAAATATAGTACCATAATCACACAGTGGAATACTGGTACCAGAATCACACAATGTTGGAGGGTAGGTACCAGAATCACACAGTGCCACTATTGGTGCCGGATGGATGCACGAGTGTGGTGAACGTGGTAGCAAAAAACACGGGCCACTAATCGTGTGCCGAATGGGTGCATGAGTGTCAAACGATGACCCGAGTACCTGATTACGAGTATTTGTGTCGAACAAATAGGAAGATGAGCATCAGAATGCTACACCGGTTCTAGATAAGTGGGGAGCACGAGTACCAGACGGTTGAGCTGCACGAGTACTGAATTGTTGAGCTGGTACCGAATAAGTAGGAGTGCAAGTATAAAAATCTATGTGAGCCAATCCGAGGAATTAGAGAGTACAAAATATCAAATAATGTTATTCCTACTACAAGAAAACACAAAAATTGTGTTTTTGAAATATAGTTTACCTGATATAGACATAAGAAGGCTAAAAGGAATATGCTTGAAGAAGATAGGCAAAGAGTAAATGGATTTGATGAAAAATAGGTCAAAAATAGTGGACAATTAAGGGCATTATAGGTATCAAAAAGGAGACCCAACATTCCACCATGCTCAAGTTGTTGCATGTCCTCATGCAAAAAGTGTTCAACCATTCCTCAAAATTTCCAAAAATGAAGCATTCCCTGCCTGGATATTAACTGCTTGGCTCTAAGACATTCACTCCTGAGGTATATTCTTTGAGTTACTTCCTAATTATCTTGGTATAGTGTACGAGACGAAGAACCTTCTTCAGCTTAGTGGAGGCCTCATCACGCTCCTCTTGCAACCTCTGGATATTCTCCTTTAGTTGCTCGTTTTCTTTTTGAGATACTCATCCAACATATTATACTCTTTCACCTCTACCTTTAGTTTCTCATTTTTATTCTGAAGTTTCTCAACTTTGGCCATCATCTGTTGCCTAGTTAAGGAACTAGCAAGTTCAATTGTTTCCTGTTTGGCCAATTTCCTCTTGGCTTCAACTTCTCTTCTCAATTCTTGCAAAGTTTATGTGACAAGCTCCTCTATTTCATTAAGTGTCTCTTCTTGTACATGTTCTTTTTCAGGGGAGGAAGAAACATCGATCAAATCTTTTGGAAGAGAAGGAGTAAAAGTATTCATTACCGACTTTGCCATGCTTCTAGTAGTTTGGTGCAAAGGTGTTGATGGCTCACTATCCTGGAAAAACATTTTCTTCGATTTTGTTGATGTTAGGGACCCTTTCACTTCCTCTTTTTGTGCATGTCTCTCCTTCTCAGAAGTCTGAGCCTTGTCACTCCTTTCACTAGTTTTAGGCTTCTTTTCCTTTTTAACACTTGGTGCAGGAGTCTCTTCCTGAGGTAGCTCAACAACTACCTCTGAAGTAGTGCCTGTGAATTCTCCTTTGTCACTGTCAAATGGATTTTTCTTCTTCTTCTCACTTGTCGAAATTTTACTTGGAGTGGGCGAATCGAGGGGGCATATCTTACCCTTTGATGGCTTAACTACTGGTGCAGTAGTTTCCTTCTCCTCTACTGTTTCACCCTTATCTGACTTATTAACATACCTTGATGGAGTAGGGCTACCAATGCCCTCCTTAGACTTTGATTTCTTCTGTTGCTGCTTACTACTTTCTTGTTTGTTATCAAGGTCCTTAGTGCTCTCCTCTGGCAAGGTTTCATCCATGTCTTGGGAATCTTGTTCTTGAGAAAAACGTTGTGACATGAACATCTTCCAATTACTGCCATGTTTCTTTATTTCATGAACAACTAATAATTTTATCAACCCATGATGGTAAATTCTAGTTTCGACCTTTTTAGAGGATGATTTAATTCCTCTGGCCATCTTGTTTAGACTCTTCCAAAGGAAATATGGAAAGTTCATTTTAGGTCCTCCCTCAAAATATAACAAGAGTCTCAAATGGTAAAGAAAGGTGACTGCATACCTGCCTTCACAAGTCACGAACCTTTGCAAATTGTTGAGTGTCAATATGTATTCTTCTTTGACCCAATTTCTTAGATACCTTTAGTCGAATCTAGATTCAGATGTTCAAGAGTCAATAAATTTTGACAAAGTTCTTTATTTATGATTGCACCTTTGAAGTATTTCTCCCCTATGACCAGTAATCATGTGGCTTTAGCTATGGTGGCCTCTGTGAATTTGATCTGCAGACCCCCTAACTGGACATTCTCACCATCAAAACTTTGAGTGAAGGCGCATGAGACACCCTCATGGTACCCTTTGAACTTTTTGAGGAATGACATCCAACCGACTTGCTTGAACTTCTCCTTACACGACCGATATTCCTCGGTTTCTTTATAGGACTGAAATTTTGGTTCATGCCTATCTACCCCCATGTTGGCTTTAAGAGTAGATCTCAGGCTTGAGAATGGTTTAGTACCGTAAATGGTTAACACATGGTATGAGAAGTGGTTTTGTGGAGTACCGGATGAAGTCGACACAAAGTACTGAATATGATTGACACAAAGTTCTGGAAATAGGGATATAGGGTACTAGAATTGGTCGACACAGAGTACTGGAAATAACTAACGGAGTGTTGAAGGAAAATCAAGAGAGAAATAATGCTCATTTGGATGGCAAAGCCATCCATAGGAGTATTTATAATTCGAAAGGGAATGGTAACAGTTACATTGCCTGTATAATTGGGAAGTGAGTTGTGTGGAATGATAGCGATATGTCATATGCAAAGCTCGTTCAAAAATCATTCCCATTACTGACATTGAATCTAAGGAAATGAATATTAAGCATGATACATAGAATGGGGTCGGTACAAGAGTACAAGACGATTCACATCAAAGTTATGGTAATCACTCATCGCCATCATTCATCTTTATGGTTATGAAATGGTGGTATCATTATTGTTAAACAACCCATGGAGGTGGAGTTTCTATCATAAGATATTCAATCATATAATATACTTGCTTAGATTAGGATCAACATTTGCCCAATCATACCCATAACCATCTCACTCAATCATACAAAATGATTTTTTTTTTTTTGGGAATGAAGGTAAGTGGTTTAGGATTAGGATAGGGCTGAAAATTGATGGTAATAAAAATCTATGAGGACAATTATATGTCATCACACAATTAATATGAATCTTAATAGCCTAAATTAAAATTTTTATCTCATGCCTCCATTACCAGATCTCACATAAAAATATTTCCTTCGGTACCAGATGAACACAGAAAAATTCTTCTTCAATACATGATGAACACAACGAAATTTTCTTTGGTACCAAATGATGTTTTAGTAAAGTACCCAAGTGAAAAGTCTTCAAATTGAGATTTTGCAGGCTTCCTCTTGTAACTTAACATATTCTGAAGGCCCATCTGGAGTAGATGATAGTGATTACTGATGTTGTATGTTGATTTATTCTACTGGAATGATTACATTGGAAAAGCTACAAACAACAGACTAATACACAAACTTCGAAATTACAGTGGAAGTGTCGGAAAATGAGGCAAAGTAAGGATGAGGATCCTAAATGATCTGGAAGAGCCGGAGTTGATGAGGTCCAATCTGATATGTTGAAGGAAGTTAAAGAAAGTGAAATGTAGATGTTGAAAGCGGTCCCAAAAACCACTCCCCCATGCTTGAGGTTTTGTATGTTCTCATCAAACAAGGTAAGGTACTGAAGAAATGAGGAGGGTTGATGAGATGACTCATTACAAAGGACCTTGGAAAAAAAATAATGGAGATAATGAGATGAATACTAAACAAAAATAATTCATCTCAGATTTATTAAAATGACGCTACATTAAAACCAAGCATAAAATAAATTTCAAATCACTCATTACATAAGATTTCATCAATCTTTAACAGTTTTATGCTAAGAAAAAAACCTTTTATAAATTTAAGGGGCTCTCCTTCCTTGTAGGTAGGACGCTTTTTATGATCACGACAACTGTTGAACCAATGAAAAATTAGTTATTACTAACAAAACCCCAAAGTATTATAGTCATCTAAGTATTACAGATAAGCTTTGTAGTTAAGTTTTATTAGTTCTTTGTAATAATAGGTCTCACTTCTAAGACAATTAAATCTTAGATATAGTATGAAAATTTAATGATAGAGGACTCAAGGTTACCTTAAGACCGTTCTTCAACAACAAATTTATGGAGTTTGTTTTTACCTTTGACTTCATCCATACATGCTTCCTTTTTATTGTAACACTATAGAGTAACCATCATACATGTAAACAAAAGCCTTGATTTGGTTGAAACTTCTTTAGGAAAAATGCCCCATTTCCCGCGAGCATTCATAGCCCCGATGGCTTTTCCTAGTGGTATCACAAGTCAGTACCCGCTGCCAGTAGATGTCCATAGCCTCGACGGGTTAACCTCTTAAACCTCTTTTAAACTGAAGGCTCTAGTCCCATGTTTCCTACTATTTTAGGTTTAGCTTATGAAAATTTCTTTTGTAATTGGTAGATGGGGGAGCAACTTCAGAAATCCCCTTAGAGGCATAGGATGATACCTTTCAGAGTGACTTAGATTACCTGTATAATGTCTTAGATGCATAAGGTACTTATAGGTACTCGAATGACATAGCATGAATGAGCCATTTTTAATCTGAGATGGATGAGGCTAACCAAAGAATAACCAAAAGACACCTAAAGTCCTACTAATCATAGTTTTCATGTATGCTTATGCTTTTAAGTAGTGTTCCACTATGAAAAAAGACTTCATTAACCCTCTTGCAAGGCTTAATAAAGATGCTCAGAGATCATGCTTAGGAGTTATGGTTATAATATTCAAGTTTCTTTTTCATCAGTATCATTGTATAAACCTCTTAAATTTGTTTTAATCCCCTTGCATACATTGGTGATTGTATTCTGAGATAATCAAAAATCTATATGAATAAGAAAAATGAAATTTAAAAAAAGAAATAGAAACTATGAATAGTTTGGAATTATCCTTCAATTCAAATTTTATGAAAATGATTGCTTATATCATCTTTGTGAAATAATAGATAAAGCATGAATGCATCCTTAATAACTTAACGAAAAAGGAAAGATGTCATCAAATACTCCCCTAAGTGTTCCATTATGTTGATGAAGATGTCTTTTCTGCTTAAAAAAAACATTCTTCTAGTATTTAAGCATCCTAAATGAACAATACCTTTGGATCCTTCTTTTTCTTGCAAAATAGAAAATTGATGCCTGACTTCTCAAATATGGTTAGATGAAGCATGGTACTAAACAATTGGTATGCAATAATAGATGATGTTGCTATGCAATCATTTCCAACTTTACCTACAATTCCAAACATAATGGTCATAGTTTTCTTTATTGAAAAGAAAAACTAGAAACAAATCTAACTGAAAAGAAATAATAAGTGGGAAATCAAAGTAATAGTTGAACCATGTTGTAGTTGGAAATTAGACTAAGTGGCAATCCTCATTAAAATAATATGCAGTTGGAAGAGACCCTAACAGAAATATGCAATGGGGACATATATAGCTATCCTATTTTCAACTAATTACTTTTGGCTATTAACATCCCTACTTATTGAAAACAAATGAGAAAGATGTTGTGCTATATGTTATAACTAAACTAACTAATATATGCAACATTTATTTATGCATTTATTACCCTACTCTACTTGAGAAAAAGAAATTCCTCTCCTAAATTATAGGAGTATTTCCAATGTAACCATGTGCATAGTAGGTGTAAAAATGCATTCATACTCAAGTTTAAAATATAATCTTCAAAACATACCTCAGTATGAAGAACCAGTTGTTTTAATGGTGATGCCAAGAAGTAAGGAAGAATGAAGGAGTGGTATGGCCTTATAGTTTCTTGAAACCGATTTTCAATCAAATGAAAATGCACTTGGTTTACCTCGTTATTTGTCTCATTTGGCATATCCTCCTTTACCATGACATTCAGATCTTCTATTACGAGATGACCATCTACTTGTGTGCTTATAGGATCTGTAGATAGGCATGTCGAAAATTCTGCAATCTTAGGTTCTAATGGTTGCTCTCCATTGGATGTGGTCCATGATTCTTTAATTTCTTCGAAAATATCTCAAGGGTGAAGATATTCCTATGGATGTGGTTCATGGATTTGTTGTTCCTCTATCACTTCTTGAGAGGCAAATAAGTTCTTGACTGCTACCAAGATTTGGTCTTCCTAAGAAGCATATATCCCAACTGCCACTAATATTTGAGAGAGTTCTCCCAAAATATTGATCATCCTTGCATACTGCTTTGCTGGTTGCTAATCCCTGTCATGAACATGGATTATTGTATGGAGTTATTATTAAAAATCCTAAATAAATAAGACGAAAACAGACTTAAAACAAATGTAGCAAACCAATCATGTACTCAAAGCGAGACCGTGCTACTAGGATCCTGTTGTCACCAAGTTATCTGTTCACACAAGTTAGGCTTCTCTTCTTTTCATGAATCGATCTAAAGGAAAACATACTTGCATAGAAAAAAAATGAAGCTTTAGATCCTCCCTTTAATTCTATGCATATGAAAAAGAAACTAGAGATGCAATTAGAGACAATGGAAAAACCCCACCATAGTGGATGTGTGGCTCTTCATTCACGTCTTATCTTCTTCTCTCCGCCATTAGGTCATCCCTAATATCACTCAAAAACCATAAAAAAAAACAAATCATTACCTATTGCCTTTTACAGCTCCCCGACAACAATGCCAAAAATGTTGGGCAATTATATGAATAATGTATATAGAGTTTTCCACAATACTTAATTATCAACCAGGGAATCGTAATCAGTAGAGCTGATGCACTATATGTGCCGACAATAGATAAGTTCCTATGTTTGCTGAGTATAGTCTAGATAAGGAGTATTTAAACTAACACTTCATTATGCAAATTTTAATTTCATTTCATCACACAACTAAAAGAGTAGACTTCAAATACTACAAACTTAATATTTTAACCAGGTAACGAGTTTCTTCATTTATAGGCTCATGAAATGGAAAGATGAATTTAACTTTGTTTCCTGTAACTACTAATATTAACCAAATAAATTCATTGCATTCAATTGTTAAACAAGGCAACCAGAATCAGTACATGAAATATGCGATAAGAGTCTTCACTATTGGTGCATGTAAGTGAATGGTGAAATCTCAGATCTTGGCCTTCGTGTGCTTCAAGATATCAATCAATAATTGAATCTGTAACTCAATAAATACGATTTGCATCCAAATAAACTAAGAAATTGTCCCTCATAAAATAAAACTGAAAATACTAAAACTATATAATAACTTAAAAGAATAACTTGCCTTGATGGCTTCGGTGGGCCCTTACCGAGCTACCAAGGAAAGATTGAAAACTCAAAGAACTAAGAAATGAATTAAGACACTGAACTTAACACTCACTGCTCATATCATTAATTAAAAAGGAATATTACAAACTTAAAAGTCCAACATCATCACAATACTGTGTAGATCACAGATTGCTATGTCTTTATTTCTCTATTTCTATTAACTCTCTTTCTCTAATTTTATTACTCTCTCCAACTCTAATCTAACTAATTGTTACCATCAAAGTTACATGAGATAACACCAAATCTTTACAATTGAACTTGAATTACATATTCGGCTTCATCCTCATGACATGAAGTACATGAGGAGGAAGCAAATCTCAATTTTCAATGTAAAGAAGATGCCTTCAACAATTATCTTGGTCTCATAGAAGACCGTTCATTGAATCAACAATTCTGGAAATGAAATCTGGTACCAGAATCACACTGTGGAATACTGGTACCGGAATCACACAGTGCTAGAGGGCGGATACCAGAATCACATGTATTGCTATTGGTGTCGGATGGGTGCACGAGTGTGGTGAACGCGGTAGCCAAAAAAACGGGTCACTGATCAGGTGTCGGATGGTGCACGAGTGTCAGACGAGGACCCGAGTACCAAATTATGATTATTGGTGATGAAAAAATAGGAACACAAGTGGTTCCAGATAAGTGGGGAGCACGAGTACCATATTGCTGAGTTGCATGAGTACTGAATTGTTGAGCTTATACCAAATAAGTAGGAGTGCAAGTCTAAACATATATGTAGCCAACCCGAGGAATTAGAGAGTACAAAATATCAAATAATGTTATTTCTAATACAAGAAAACATAGACATTGTGTTTTGAAATATAGTTTACCTCATATAGACATAAGAAGGCTAAAAGGCATATTATTGAAGAAGATAGGAAAATAGTAAATGGATTCGAGGCAAAATAGGTAAAAAATAGTTGACAATTAAGGGCATTGTAGGTATACCAAAGGAGACCCAACATGCAGTTTATCGTTGACAATGGGAGCCAGAAGAACCTGATCTGAGCCGAGGTCATTAAGATATTGAAGCTACCAACAACACTGAACCACAATCGTACACCATCAGGTAGCTCCGCCAAGGGCAAGATCTCTGTGTCAGCCAGTAATGTCCCCTACCTTATAGTATCAAGCCCTTTGCAGATAAGGTATTGTGTGATTTTTCCCCTCTGGAAGTCTATGATGTTTTATTAGGTCAACCATACCTATGGAAGCGTCATGATGTATATGAATCTAGACATTGTTATGTTATTATTACTTTGGGTAAGACATTGTACAGGATACCAGAGGTAGCACCACCTACCACCTTTTCTTTGATCTTTGCTAAACATTGCAGTAAGATCATTTCCCATACCGAGAAATTTTTCTTCCTTATGATTCGCCCTCATAGCAAGAGGAATATTGTGGCCACATCCACAACCTCTAGACAGGGATCCTTTGCAAGGAAACTGCAGATGGATAATGTATTGGAGTAGAAGGAAATATTCACCTAACCCACAAGGGTACCCCTACACTGTTAGGTCAAGCACTCCATCGATCTGACCCCGGGCACGCCACTACCCAATGGACCGATTTATCGACACTCTGTTATAAAGAATGATGAAAACAAGAGGAAAATTCAACAGTTGTTGCAGAAAGGGCACATCAGGCCAAGTTCATCACCCTGTGGGAGCCCAATCGTGTTGGTATAGAAGAAGGACGGAACCTGGAGGCTCCTATTGACTATCAGGTGATGAATAAGATCACTCATTAGGGGAAATTTGAGGTCTAAAATGGGCCTCCTAAGAAAAATGTACAAACAAAATAAAATTTATAAGAATCAATAGGATTCAATATGATGATATCAACCATGGGGGATGATTCACCATTTTTGCAGTAAAAAGGTAAAAAGATTAAAAAATAATAAAATAATAAAACTACTTTTTCAACTTGTATTTTCAACTTATCTCCCTAAGGTTTTACTCAAATTTAAAGCGAGAGTACTCGTTGGATGCAAAATTTAATTCGTCATCCAAGGAGTGCCCATGTTGCATACTTTCAATGGACCCAACTACACAAGAAATGAGAAATACATGAAAAACATGATTCCAATCACATTTTTCATGTATTTCTCAATTTTCGTGTGGCAAGGTCTATCAAAAGTATGCAACATGGGTACTCCTTAGATGAGGAATGAAATTATGCATCCAACAAGCGTTTATGCTCGAAATTTGAGTAAAACCATAGGGAGATAAGTTGAAAATACGAGTTGAAAAAATAGTTTTTTCTTTTTTCCCTCTAAAATTTGATGATGTAATCTAATCTTATTTTATTATTTCCACTATTATTTTATAATTTCCTTAGGAGGCCCATTTTAGACCTCAAAATTCCCCTAATGTGTCCTGAATAGGTATCCAATCACATGGATTAACGACCTTCTAGACCAACTCAAGGGGGCAAAATATTTCAACAAGATTGACTTGAAGCCCGGTTATCACCAAGTACCAATCGAACCCTCCGATGTGTGAAAGACTAGCTTCAAATCCAAGGAGGGCCTTTTCGAATGGCTGGTCATGCCTTCAGGTTGACGAATGCCCCCACAACCTTCATGTGGCTGATGGATAATATATTTCCCTTCACCAACTTGTTTGTGGTAGTGTATTTGGATGACATCCTGATCTTCAACCAGAGTTGGGAAGAGCACAAAGACCATATTCGACAAGTCCTTCAAACCTTGCGATAACACAAATTGTGTGCCAATCTAGATTAATGCACTTTGGTATGACCCAGGTTCAATATCTGGGGTAAATCATTAATGAGAGGGGTGTGCATGTGGACCTAGCTAAGATACAAGTTATTCAGGATTAGCCAGCTCCAACCACTCCAACAAAGCTCCACAACTTTCTGGGCCTTGCCAATTTATATTGCAGGTTCGTGTTGGGATTATCTCATAGCACTTGGCCTTTGAGTTAAGTCACCAAGGGCGGAGCGAAAGAAAAGTTATTTTGGTATAAATTCTAACAAAAGGCATTTTCTGAGTTGAAGCATCACCTTTGATCTGCACCAATGCTCACATTATTAGACCTGCAACAACCATTTGAAATTGAGATAGATCCCTCCAACTATGCTATTGGTGCAGTTCTTAACTAGCAAGGGCATCCAATGGCATATCAGAATGAGACAATTTCAGATATAGTCCAAAATTATCCCACCTTGTTGAAAAATGCAGCAAGAAATTCTCAATTTGATTTTGCCCTAACTAAATTGAAAAAAATTGAATTTCCACATCAACAGACAACTTGGATGATGTTAGCTTTGTGTGAAATGGCTTGTGTCACCTAGTTTACTTAGTAAATTCGAGTTGGAGGAGTTTGAGTTCCTTTAATCATGTGTGATGGCTAATTTGTAGCAATCAAGGTAAGTTTTTTTTTTCCCAAAGAAAAAAGCGAACTTTTTATTAAAATAAAAAGTTACAAGCATATGCAAAAAGCATTCAGTTTAGCTGTGTGAGAGGAGGTCACACAGCCTGCAATATACAACACTGCCTAAAGGCAGAAAGAGAAAGAGCTGCTCCAATTTTCCGGATTGCAGCCCAAAAAGAAAGCCCAGCTGGCCTAAGTCTTCCTGCCCTTCTTCTTCTCCACTTTTCGCCAACCATCCATGTTGGGAGGGGAGTCAAGAACGGCTAGCTGGTTTTCCATCGTACACATTGGTTGCTCCTTATCTGAATCCGATCCTTCAGGGCTGTGACTTCGTTTATTACCACCTATTTCCAGCTGGATCTCTTGTTCCTTTTCCTCATTAATCTCCTTATCCTTATTGTCCTGATTTTTATCCTTTGTTGTATTTTTTTCTTCTTTCTTTGCTGTAGTTGCCTTCTTATATGTAGCATCTATATTCTGCCATCCTTTCGGCTTCCTTTGTTGTTGCTTGCTCTTATTGTGACTTGGACATGCATTGTACAGATGACCTGTTTGTTGACATCCCTGGCATCTGAAGGCTGTATTCTCATAGTCCAAAGGTTGTTTCCACTGTGTATTATTGAAGTTCAGGATGATGCTCTTAGGTAGTCCTCGGCTGAGATCTACCTCAACGCATATTCTGGCAAAAGTAAATATTCCTTTTATGTATCACTCTCCGTATATCTTTAACATTCTCCCCATGGTATTTCCAATTGCTATTAGAACCTTTGAATGCCAAAAATGTAAAGGAAGACTATGCAGCCTAACCCATACTGGCATCCTTGATACCACCATGGTGTTGGCATCAAAATCAGAAAACCAAGGGGTAATAAAAAGTCCAGCACTGCCCCAGAACCATGGCCCTTGGTTGAGAACTGTTTCCTTTTCTTCTTCTGTCTCAAAGCATACTATAAAAAACCCTTTTGGGTATAGGTAGATTTGGCAATTTTTTGTCCAAACCGAGTGGATCCATTGATACAATGCATCAGTTCTAGGCCAAAAACCATTAAATCTACAAATAACTGCATTTTTCTGTAAATCTGAATATATTTCTTTTACCTCTGGTATTTCGATGGAGATAGATGGGCTCTCCGGTATTTGATCTACAATGTACTGCCCCGGAGTTTCAGTGACAGCTGTGGGATTTTTTCCTTTGCCCTTCACTGCTTCCTTAAAAGACCCTTTGTTTTGCGAGCTAGTTCCAGCGTTTTCAGCTCCTCCTCTTAATCTCATATTGAGAATGATTGTGGAGCCTGGCTTGATGTTGTATTCTTGCATGGTTCTGCATTCCTGCAGCGATCTGCCCTCATTTAACAGGTGTTGTTCCTCACCCGGGTAGCCAGTCTGATCGGCGATATTGTTCTTCAGATCTGAAACCCTGTCGCTGTCATAAGTCCAGATCACGATTGTGGTTCCTTTTGGCGTCTTTACAAAAATTTGGAATCCTGACCTGGCAGTCTGGGGTGGCTCGATTCTAGTCAGATCTGACTCATCCAGCTCCGTATCCGAGAGAGGTTCCAGATCTCTTGGATTTTGTCGTTTCCTTCGATTTTTTTCCGGATCGGGTAGATCCAGGCCAGATCTGGGATGTTTGGATCTGTTTACAGTGGGAGGAAGCAGATCCGCTTCATGTGGCCCTCCTCCGTTGATTTCAGCATTGATTCCGATGGGAAATGTTGCAGATCCGATACCCACAGCGCCTAGGACCCCTTTCCTTTTTCCTCCCATGGCATTATTCTGAGCATTCGGCTTTCCTGCGTCTTTCTGAGGGTGACTCGTCCAGATCCGTGTTGCAGTGGGCGTGAGCGCTGCATTTTCTTTGTTTATTCTCTGATTCAGAACCCCACTTCCGTTGTGGCCGAGATATACTGCCGATGAGGACGCATGTGGGTTCCGGGCATAAGCCAGAGCTCCGAGCTTCGATTCCGCCCTGCCTGTAATGTCTTTCCCTGCTTCTTGCTGAACGTGGAGAAGGGTTGCAGCGGCGGCCATGGGAGCAGCAGTCGAATCCATTACCTGTCGTAGCAATCAAGGTAAGTTATCTAAGGTTGTTTTCATTTAAACTAGTTCCAACTGTTGGAGGAAATAGTGGAGGGTCAACTTGTGTAGTGGGACTTCTATCAAAATCAATGATCGTCCAATTAATTTATTAATCATTTCAAAATAGCTAGTGCATGCATAGAATTTGAGTTCCCGAGGCTTGGTGGAGATTCCAAGGCAGTGTAAAATCAATTGTAGACTAGTCTTGAGTGTACAGGTGTTGCATGTAGTCATACAACCAGCCTAAGGAATTTCACAATTCAATTTGAGGAATTTCCTAAATAATAGGGGCCTAATTCCTCAAGGAACAACAAAAGGAAATAGGATCTCAAGCAAGGGAATTTTTTTACTAAGTCTGGGTCAGAGGCCTTTAGTGAGTAGAGAGATAGGTTATGCACTTGCAGGGTGTGCTCAGTTGAGCAAAGCAATTGTAATACATCTCTATTCATTTGATTAATGTAAGCAAGCATTGGGGTTTTTACCAAATTACTTTCCCTAGATAAAAATACTTGTTGCATGTGTCTTATTTCTTCTTGCATGTCTAATATTTTTGTTCTAAATTGTGAATTAATTTCCCGAGGGCAGTAAATTAGGTTTATGTCTTGTGTTTTTTATTAAAAATTCATGAGCAGTTGAAAATCTACACCCTAATTTCTACATGGTATTAGAGATGGATTCACATTAGAGAAGGGAATTCAAAGTTGTTTCTTAAAGGTTCGAATTTGAAGATTGGTGTAGTAGGATTTCTTCATATCTAAGAAGATGGCTTTCAATGAACTAAGGCTATAGTATTCCTTGGAGACACCTTAAATTTTGTTGCATGGAAGGAACACATGGAGACAGTATTTGATGACAATGGATTTCTTGAATATGTCAATACAAATATTACAAGACCACTAGCAGCTTATGTCTAGGACCTTGCACAGTGGAAGAAAGATGTTTCCAAGGTGAGGATAATAATCTTGGAGGGAGTGTGGGATCATAGTGTCTTGAATCTCATTGGAAAAGAAACTATGTTTGTGATGTGGAAAGCATTGATAAAATTGTTCTAGAATAGTAGTGACCACAGGAAGCTGATGCTGAAGGATAAACTTCGAAGTATCAAGATGCAAAAGAATGACATTGTACAGTAGTATCTAAGCAGGTTCACACAATGTCATGATGAACCGGGCGGGGTCGGTGTTACTATCCCTAAATATGACTTGGTAAGCCTAGCTTTTCTAGGCCTCCCCAAGATATGACATAATTATCAAGATTCAGTGAACAGGAGGGAGAAACTACCGAATTGGGAGTGCTTAGGTCTGATTTGGTACAAGAATAAATAAGGTGGAATACCAGAGATGGGATTCATCCAAGGGTGAGGATGAAGAAAAATTTACATTGGATGGAAAGGAAAAGAAGGGAAAAGGGAAGAAATCCCAATCTAAACCAGAATCCAATCAAGTGCGAAAGAAGAAAGATCTATCAAAAATTAAATGCTTCCATTGTCATGAATTCAGGAATTATGCCACGAAGTGTCCACACAAGAAGGCAAGAAAGAAGACCTCAGTAGGAGCAGTAGGTGAAGTTTTGGATTCACAATTTCAGCTTGACTTTACCCTGATTTGATGCATGTCCAACACAGTGATGGGGAGCGTGTGGTACTTGGACTAGTGTGCATCACTCTACATGAAAGGGTGTTAACAATCGAAAATCGTACATCTGGTATTATAATCCAAAAGACACTAGAAGGTGTCCAGTAGAGTTCACAAGTGAACATTTTCCAGCTAAAGGTTAAAAAAATCAAAGTTCTCCTAAGGTCCAAAGTTTATAAAGAAAAAATAATTAAGGTCGCATGCCTATTTTTTCGATAAACGCACGCGCGCGGAATATCCTTCGAAATTTGCGCGGTTGAAGAAAATGATGACTCAACAATCCAGGGCCACTCTACACACTTGGGACGATTCTCTGACATGAGCCCGATCTAGTACAACCAAATTCGAGTCAACTTGGAGATATGCAGCCCTCAACAGAATCATCTTATCCTACTCATGTGTCATTATCATGCATGAACCAAGAGGGGGAAGATGGATTCAAAAATTCTATATAAACAGGCCATGGGAGAGCCAAAATATGAGACATCGTTATACTGGCCAAATTGCCGTCTGAGCAAACCACCATTGCATTGTTGAAGCAAAAGAATTTGTGAGAGAGGAGAAACTTGCAAAGAGATTGAGGAAAAGAAACCCCCTTACTGAGGATTTTTGAGCACTGTAGCTCAAAGAATTATCTTCAAGTGTCTAAGGTTCATCTATTGTATTCAACCTCTACTACTAGTAGTCAATAAAGGGATATTTTTCCATTATCTTATTGATTTGTTTGCTCCATTTGAGCATTGTTTGTGTATTTAACTCTTTGTTTAGTTTATGTTTATGTATGCATTGTTTCCACTATTTATAATGTTGTGTTTATTTAAGTTTGTCCACTAACAATACCAATTCTGACTCTGATCCTTTGTAGGGAACAATCAACTACTAAGGAGGTGTCTTTTGGTACACTTTTGCCCTAAAAACACTACCACAGGAATGGCGACCATACTGTTATATTTTCATTAATCTAAAGATTGTTTTTGTAGGACCTCCTCTCTACACAACCATCCTACAAGGTGCTCAACACCTCTCTGGGATTTTTACAGACCCCAAGGACCTGTTCTTAGCTCGCAGAAGTTAAATTTGTCCTTTTCTCTCTCACCCGCATGTCTTTTTATCTAACAAATGCACACGTGCATCTGTGTGCGCTAAACACACGCGGTTAACAGAAAGTAAAAAGGAGCCTTGTATTTGTCTCTTTTCTCAAGTGATTAGCAGCCTTTAGTGAATTGCCTTCACCTATGCATTATGTATTTTCTGTTTAATACCCCTGGTTGCTTTACTAACCTCAATTGGTGAAGCAATTTTTCATTTTTCAATTGCAAATGCACACATAGATTAACTAGGAATAAAAGTAAGTGGCCAAATTCCACATATGATTTTGAAACTATTTTGCTTAAATTTTTTGCAATTCACATAAATTAATTAGTAAAGAAGTCCTTCCTTCCTTGTAATGTTTTTCAGAGCAGCACGAGCCTACGTACTTCTCTTGTAGCCTCATTAATCATGGAAATATCAAGCCATCAAATTTGTACCAACCAACCTTTAATGGTTGTCATAACGAAATCATATTTTCCTGCACCAAGAAAACTTAAACATCCCAAGCAACCAACCTCCCCAATCTCTGGAATTTGTCCCGTTACTTAGCCCATTTGTTTTTGTTAAAATATTTGTATTGCATTTCATGAGAAAAAACATGGTTGGGGTTGTCACAAGAATTTAATTAATATTTAAAATACTAAGGATTATTACTTAAACAATGGGGGTTTTATCTTTGAACCAACCATTTTTTAAAGCACATGAACACCATAGATGCTTTGACACAATTCTTTAGCAAGGAATTATTAGCAAAGGACAACATGACCTATCCCTACAACCTAAAGAAAGAAAATATATATTTAGTTATGTACTTATTACATTACTAAGTGGGTAGAAGCTAAACCTCTTCTTCGAGCTACTGAACAATGAATTGTTATCTTTTATTTGAAGAAATGTTTACTTGTTTTGGTGTGTCTAGAAAAATTGTAACATATCAAGGTGCTCAATTCATGTCAAAACTTGTTCAAAATATTATGCAACAATACCAAATCAGACAATGAAAACCCTCCCTGTATCATCCACAAGCTAACAAGAAAGTGGAGTCAACAAACAAAGTACTAGAAGCCATCCTTACTAAAATGGTTCCACTTCATCATAAAGATTGAACAAATCAATTTCCAGAAGCATTGTGGGCATAGAAGATCACCTAGCAGAATACAACTATATTTTCACCATATGAATTCGTTTATGGCAAATAAGTCTTTCTTCCTATTGAGTTCGAAATAAATTCTTTCATAATAGCAACAAAATTGGACTTAAATATTTCAGAGGCGCAATGATAAAGTGTATTATGACTCAATAAGTTGAAATAAATTTGACAAGAAGCTATTCATCATACCAAACTTATTTAACAACAAAGGATGAAATCACATGAAAAAATTATCAAGAAGAACAATTATTTAGCATACCACAGTTATTCAACAATAAAATATGAAAATGACGTGACAAATTTATCAAGAGAAGAAATTTCAATCAGGTGACTATGCTGTTATCTTCAATTCCAAGTTAGAAAATTTTAAAGGTAAAATTCATACCATTGGTTAGGACCTTAAAGAATCATGTAAGTTCTTGATAATGGGTTAGTGAAGCTTAAAGTGATTGAAGAAGAAGGAATTACTTTTATGGTAAATGGTCATAGACTAATATTGTATCAGAAGCCTTAAACCAAAGAAGAATTTGTTAGCAATTTGCTATAGCAAACTAAGATGGAAATTGTAAGTAAGACGATTATTCCTCCGACTTTTATTCCAAATTGATTTTTCTTGACCTTCCAAAAAGAAAAGGAAAAAAAAAGATAAAATTTTTAAAGAAGAACAAGATAAAAGAGAAATATATATATATATATATATATATATATATATATATATATATATATATATATATATATATGTATATATATATATATATATATATGTATGTATGTATATGTATATATATATATATATATATATATATATATATATATATATATATATATATATATATATATATATATATATATATATATATATATACATATACATACATACATACATACATACATACATATATATATATATATATATATATATATATATATACATACATATAATAAAAATCATTCCATTGCGAAAACCATTCTTTTGGTATAGTTTGTTGGAAATATAATCTTTTGGGGTTATGTGATTTTGGCACATTCACTTTAGTGGAAGGTGAAAAGCCTCAAGTGAATGCCAACAATCATAGAAGTCTAAGAGACCTCTTCGAATATGAAACCAAGAGTTAAGAAATTGTGTATTAATATGTATATTATGTTATAATATGCAACGCATGATCTATCTCATCCTATTATTTTTGTGTGTTCAATACTGGTGTCATAGCTAAGACATATCTACCTTATTCTTACCAACTCTTTGGTTGTTAGTATCCATATTTGACCAAGATGCATGTTGCTACTATGCTTGGTGTACATAAACACCTCCCCCTATTCTAACTGTTTATCCTTAATTTTTTCCTGTGCATTGTCTAAAAGAATGGCAACAATCGTGTATGTGGGTGTCATTAAACACATGTGTCCATCACATCAAATATCTCACTTCCTCAATGCCTGAATCTATGGGTAACCCTTGTGTCTATATACACCTAGTTCTTGTCTTTGTTTTATGAGTAGAAACACCTTATGTCATTATGGACATCCTGTCAACATTGACACAACATTTCTATTTGGTCTCTGAGCACTTTCAATTCTTACATGTGCATTGTAACGCTCAGGTGGTACATGAATCTGTGTTGGTTGCTCCAAACATATCAAATTCCAAAACCACCGACTCCATTTCTCTCAACACTTGGGAATTTCAATCTAACTCTCCTTGAGTATGAATCCATCGGGAATAGATACTAACCAGACACTATGTATGTTTTTGATTCATAAATTAGTTTGCATACAATGACTCCAATTTGAATGGTGGTGGATGGAACATGTGAACATATTTGACCTTCTGGTAATTATTATCATTTATTTTGTAGTTTTCTCCCTCGTATCACTCTTGGCACTACACATGCATGTAAGAAATTTATTTTGTGGATTCGTTGCCACCATATTATCCATCTACATGTACACATCTCATCTATCAATAATGATAATGATATGATCGATTATGACATACAAAATAAAATCTACTTGTAGTAAGACATTGAGTGGTAGCAAGCTATATAAAAGTTATGATACTCAATGCAAAAGTAGCTTCTTTTATGACAAAAGTCGTGATCCATACACATGATACATAATCTTGCTCATGCTACTCATTACTTCAGGTCACCCATGGCCCTCAGTATCAATACATTGGTTTGGATGACCTCCAAGAATGTTTGGAAGATTTGTATGGACAATAAAAATAGAACCTTTTTTGGTAAGCAATATGCCAAGAAGATGGGAATTTTTTGAATTATCAGGAGATTTGGTCAAGGACACAATCACTCTATTAGAAGATAATTATTTTGGGCAAGGAATTTTGGTAGAAATTCCTCATCTAGACTATAAGGAATCGATTATGAGACCCAATTTTGTAGAAATATTTGGGCTCAAACCAGGTTTCAATCAAATTTGTTTGGTTGCGCTAAATTTCAATATTTGGACTATTCCTTAACCTTATACAAAATTTGTAGATTATAAATTGCACACCTTGTGAAAGATATTGGCTTGTTAAAGTCAAGTTTTGTTAACATGAGATGTCTGAAATCTTGTTGTATCACCTTTTGACGGGTTACCTTTTCAATTGATGAATTACAAAGCCCGTTGCATATTTAGAGTGAAGGGAAATCAAATTAGGAGGGATGCTTCTGCATTCATTTAGGTTGGTGTCCTTATGTAAACAAAGAAGGTTGCTACAAAAATATCTTATCTTTAAAAACTCTTATTTCACTCCATAATTTTACTCCTAGAGTCGCTTGACTCCTAAAGCAATGTTATCTTTTGCATGATTTTTTTTATGTAATACAAAAAAGGATGTGGCATTTCTAGTCCATTACAATAGTTCATAATGTCTACATGAATCTTGTGTGATGTATTGTAGATATGAGAACAAGTTCATAGTATTGTTGGAAAGTGTTCCTAGAAGCATTTTCTGGATACATAAAATCAGGTAGGATTTCCTTCTTTTCATTAGACTCATTCAATCTTGAAGAATGTTAGTAACTTGCAAATAGGTTTTTTGTAAGTTTACTAGCTAAATTTCATTGTAAATGGATGCATTTCCGGTTAACGTTGACACCCTTCGTTTACTTGAGTTGTTGAGAAAATGGCTAGAATTAATAAGGTATCAAGGTTGCTAAATACATTGATAAAATATTCTCTTCATGATACAATCAAAATAAGCAAAGCCATCCTTACTAATATTAAAATATATTTACAAGATGCAAAGGAGAAGTTTGCTTTTCTTCATCTTGAGTCACGGCTCCAACAAGATGAACGATAACAGAGGAATCAACATTTTGAACTAGTTTATGTTTAGAATATCTCTCTTTTTGAGTTTGAGGTTGATTCCCATGATCATCCAACACATGTTCAAATTGATGATGACAATTTAGGAGCATATTTAAAAAAAATATTAAGTTTTTCCTGCATTTCCCAAGCCAATTATCAGATCTTGGGAAGAATTTATTAACAAGCACTGAACCAGTCATGGATATAAAAAGGAAATGACCTTTCACATTACACACTACTCTAAGCTAATCCATTTTTAGATTATTTGGTTTCATTAGGATAGTTCATCTTCACTTGCTTCACATCCAGTCCACTTCCACATCATATTCGTAGATGCCAACATTGTGATCGAGTTGGCCACACAAAATATTAATGTTTTGATCTTCACTCTTTTGAGCATTGTAGAAAATATACTCATCATTCAAACAAGCGTTCTAGATATAGGACTTCTGCAAGAGAAAAATTTCACCTTGGATGGATCGCTTCTTAGAAATAATATTCAACAACCAAGAAGATAAATCAGTCATAGCTCATCATTCATTCTTGAGTATTGACATATATTCCATGGGATATATATTTATCTTCTCACCTTGTATTTGATAGGGGGAATTGATGGCCTACTACTAGCTTCAAAGATATATCAAGCGAGCTTGAGCCACAACCAGAATTAGAGCCTAGATCCAGAGTCAAAGTTGTAGCCAGAAACATACTCATGCTCCATGAGCATGATCTGGTTGGTGTCTTTCCTTAAACCACCACTCACATAAGACTTCAATTTTTGCTACCCATCTCACCGGTTGTGGTCATCTTTAAACCATCATCAAGGAGCACTTCCTTTTCACAAAATACTTTAACTTCTAGCTAGATTCAAAATTGTTTTAAGAAATTCCTCCAACCAAGTTCCAGAGTTGGTGGTAAGCCTTAAACCACCACAAGTAGAAGACTTTGGCTTCTGTTACTTCATTTGGTTTATGGTTTTCCTTAAACCACCATTTTAGAGAACAAATCTAGCCACTAGCTACCATACTTTTGCATTTCAACTCTCTTCTTGGACATACACAACCATTTGCACTAAGGAGGGGAATGCTGGAAACAAAATCCTTTGGGGTTGTGTGATTTTCGCACATTCTCTTGAGTGGAAGGAAAAAATCCTCAAGTGAAGAACAACAATCCTAGAAGTCTAAGAGACCTCTTGGAATATGAAACCAAGGGTCAGGAAAACATGTATTAATATGTATATTATGTTAATAATATGCAACACATGATCTATCTTATTCTATTTTTTTTGTGTGTGTTCAACATAGTCGAACATGAACTACACCTGAAAACCATATTTTTGGCAAGCAAAATTCCAAATAATTTCAAGTTTAAACTTAATCAGAATTTTAGTAGCTAAATAAATATTGTAGAGTTTAGTTGGATATCCAGGTATCCAAGATCATTTCCTTGTTTATAATACTATTTCAGGTATCCAAATTTCAAGCATGAAGACTTAAAAAATTTCCAGAATTATGATCCTAAAATCAACAAATTTTTGGTAGCTACTAGAAATTCAAAATTTATGAAGAATTTTATGCATTTTTTCATGAGATTCTTCATCAACAACAGAGGATTTCAAACAATTTTCATCATAAAAAAATTAACAACAAAAGACTCCTACAAGGACAACATCAACATCAACATTCTTCCAAAAGACTCGACATCTAAAAGTCTACCGATATACTCAAGGTAGAATACAAATTTTTTGAGGTAAATGATTTCAAAATTCTATTTTAAAGTATGACTTATGTATAAAACAAGACAAACCTAAATAATTTTTTCATAATGATATATTGTATCCTCCATATCATCATTTAAAATTTCTACCTTTATGCAATATCCTTCCATGATATCATTCAATCATTTGAATTAACACCTTACCTTATCATTATTACATAATCTAATTATATATTATGATTTTATTGGGTATCATTATAATGATTTTGATTGACCTAAATTATTTCAAATCATATTGTTGAGTTATCATAGTGTTAAATGTGATTAGAAATGGAGCTAACCATTTTATTATGAAAATCTACAGACAGAATATGTCACATTTTTTTGAGCTCCTTTAGTACTCAAAAACTCCATAAATTGTGTAATAAGCTACGGAAAAAGGAAAGAGTGTGAAACTGAACATCTCCTCTCACATTTTCGGTTACATAAATGGGTCCAATAGTGTGGTATGAACTAGATGAATTTTAGGTTTTGTAGGTTTGTCAAAAATGTGGGGGAGGATTTCAAAAGGTTGGATGGTTATCCTTTTTCCAAAAATCGCAGGAGGAAATGACAAGGTTACATTGGAATTCGTTCAAACCTTTAACAAAATTAGCAAAAATGTTGGTAACATAATGTTGTAGGTGTTGGAAAGCTCCATAACTCGAGCTACTAAATTGTCATTAAATGGGACAAAATGGATTTTAAGAACCAAAGGTTGAAGGAGGACAATTAGAAACAACTATTAACAAAACTAGAGAACGCAGTAAAGTTCACAAAGGGGATTCCAAGGAAGATGTCAAGGAAAAAATGGAGATGTGTCCTATTTATCATTCAAAAAAACATAACCTGTGAAGGTAGGTATGGGTTTGTCCTTTTTTAATCATTTGACGTTATTCATATACTTTTAAGTTGATAAAAAGATAAATTTCTCTTTTTATCTACTAAGTAGTTTAAAGAAAATGGCCAAATGGATTCAAAGAATCATTAAGAACCCAGAAAGAAGCCTATATAATTTTTGTTTAGTCAAAATTCTAGTTGAAGACAAGTTGCAAAGGAGAAATGACACGTGGGATGAGTTTTTAGTTCGAAATCAATTCATAGAGACCCCAATTCAAATAGAGGAATCAAATGAGAGCACTAATTCTAATAGATCTAAGGGTTCAAAGTCGGAGAAGAAAATAACCAAGGGTCAAAATAAGAAAAGTTAAAATGTTGAACCTAAAGTTTAGAAAGATAGATCTAACCATAAAAAGGAGAAAAGGGTTTAAATATCCAAAATAACTAAAATATCACAAGTTAAAGTTCTGAAGACACACACAAAAGAAGGAAAGAATGGGGTTAAACCTGAGGCTACAAAGGTTACAAAGCACAATCTAACTAAAAAAGGAAGATACAAGATCCCTTTGATGTGAGCCCTCCTCTAGAGAGGAACCACATGAAGTATGACATGAAATTACAAAATTCATAAAAATGATGAATACATCTGTGGAAAGTGGGCAACTAAATTTGAAGATTCCCTTCAGGAATTAAGTATAGAGGATGATAATATTATTTTTGAAGAGTTTGGTAAATAGGTTTAAAATGAATCCTAACTCAAAGACTTCATCAGGCCTAGATATCATGAAGCAAACACTAAGGAAAATATACCATCAAAACTTAAATACTTTATTGTTATGGACCTTGTCTAAAATTTTATAGTGGAAGCTCCTATTGGAGATGTGCAAGCTCAGGATCCTCCTGAGGAAACAAAATTTATACCAACTACATCCAAGGTACTAAAAATGAGTAGAGTTCATGACTCGAGGAAAATATCTAGGAGCTCAAATTACTAGACAAGTACATCAAGAATGAAAATGAAACACTAAGAACTAATGTTGAAAAACTACAAAAGGAAAAAAACAATTGGAACCAGAAAGGAAACTACTAGCTAAAAAAGCCAAAAAATTGTATCAAAAAAACCAACAAACAAAAATGAGGAACATGAGGATTAAAATTAAGCTAAATATAAAAAACCATAAAAATAAGGTCAATATCTATGGCCTCGACATTTTCCTTAATGCTTCAGAACATGTCTAAAGCTTGGTGCAACACAATTTTGAAATTTTAAGTAGATAGAGTATTTTGCAGACAATATGAAATTTTTTGTTGCATGAGGACACGCAACACCTTCTATGTAGGGGAGATGTTGGGTCCTCATTTTTAACACTTTTGTCACTCTTTTTCTTACAATTTTCCTTTTAAAACTCATAACCTACAACATTTTATATCTCATCTTCATCCCATTTTGTCATAAAAGCCTATTATTTACAGGATAATACATCAAGAAAAAGTTTTAAGGTAAATTGTTTTTTTTAATACATTTGTTCATCATTTAAAATGTTGTTTAAATTATAAATCATTTTCTAATAAGTGGCTACAAGAATATATGATTATGTAGCACTATATATTTTGTAGTAGAGTATGTGGCAGGTTCATCTCTTTCCATAGTTGTGGGTACTCGAAGGAGGAACCATAAGCTAGATGAGATTGTGAATAATCTAGAGATGGATATGTATTCACCATCCAAGTTCTAGAAGAAGATGAACAAGCAGTAGAGATCGATCAAAACTTAGGTAAACCAAACCAAGATTCCTTGATAGCACACTAGACCGCAACAATGCAGATTTGATCACGCCAAACAAAGAATCACATTGAAGATCGATCCATGGGTTCCATGCAAACGTTAAGATTTAAATGAAGAAAATGATTATCAGAAATCGTATTTCACTAGGAATGGTCTATTGCATAGTTACAGTTTATTTATAAACCTGTATAATCACAGATATAACGATACTAGTAAATAGATTTTAAAGGAATCTTTAGGTTATCAAAAACATTGAAGGCATCGATTATTATCTTGGAAATAATTTTGTTACACTTTGTGCTATGTTTTCTTTGAGTTAATACAAACATTGTCATTTATGTTTTGTATATGTTTTAATTCTGAGGAATATGTGTGCGCTGAGTTAAGTTAGTATTGTAATATTTATGTAGCGAAACCTAAACTAGGATGAACCATTGTGTTAGGGTATTTGTTGCTACTAAAATTTCAATTTAGTTCTTTATTTATGTTGTAGCTTTCATTCTAAGATCTAGTTCGTTATTTATGCAATTTTTATTTACAATTGTATTTTATGCATATTTATAATTTGCTGATTTTGATATGGGTTCATGGTTTTAAAGGAGTTAGAGGAAAGTTGATATCTGAATTGTAATTTAAGTAGTTACTTTGTTGTTAGTATAGAGATCATCATTTATAGCAAATGGTTAAGCATTGTAATGGAATGTTAAATTAGGTAAATCCATAGATAAAAAATATGATTGTCTCCTACAGCATTTAATTTAGTTACTTTAAAAGGTTGTTATTCAATAGCTAATATTTAGACATAACTAAATCTTGCACATATAGTGTAAATGCTTCACAATATTATAATTCTAGATCAATAATTAAATGAAAGGAATTTAAGAACAATTAAGTTACCTCACAATATAGGTGGTCAAGAATCATGTTATGGACAACAAGACGAAAATGTGGGGATTCATGCTCATTACTTGAGATTACTAATATAGGATAGCATTATAAAGCTTGTATATTATAGGATAGATGGTCAAGTTGTTAATACCTTTATGGTGCCTCCATCAAAACCTAAGTTTGTGAAACATCACGTTATGTTTGGGCTTCAATAAATTGCCATTAAGGTGGGGTGTATAGAAGTAATTTCACTTCCAAAATCTCCATAGTATTGTGTTGATAGGAGGGCATTGGAACAATACGTTATTCAAGTTCATCACACCATTGGATCTTCTAGAAATAGTTATTAATAATCAACAATCAATAGTTAATTGAACAAGAGATTAAGTGTTTGACTAATGTAACAACACCCAACTCCCTCAAGGACTTTTAAGGTAATGGGGTCTCTAAACCTAACCTCTAAGGTTACTTTATGGAAGTGGGTTTGTAAAAATTCCTCTTCCTCAACCACCTTAGAGCTATTTTCTGGGATCACCATTGTCCTTTTTCTCATCAAGAGATTTTCACATATATAAATTTCATCTAAAATCGAGCTCTTGACACAAATTTATGTTGGTTTGAATATTTTCCCTCACAATTACCACATCAACATCCATACCATTGCCATGTGTTAGTCCTTTTTCCCATATGTCTCTATCATATAATTCCATGTCAACTAACATGTTTTAGTCCCTGCCCATGTGTTGTTATTGCCCAGGTCCACATTCTCACCTGATATGTCAACCTACCACTTACATCTGGATCTAGGATTTTCCATTATTACAATTTTCCAATTTTTTAGTCTTTCAAATCCCACATTTTCTTTTACTCCACTATGACTGTCCCTTTCTTCCAACTTCCCACCACAGTTAATGGGTTGATCTTTCAGATATCCATATTTGGGAAATTTCAAATGTCCCATTTGAATGAAACTTTAGATTTATGGATTCCACGTCACCTACCAAGGCTAATCACATGCCAACCTCTATGTCAACTCTTCTATATCACACTTTACCACATCATGACACCACATCAACATGCTACATCAATAATATGTTAGCATGCCACTTCATTACAAAGTTGTCCTTTGTGCCACATCATCACCCAACTACCTATACGTTTTGTGAGTGCCCATGTGGGCTCCATGTAATTCCACATGGCCTATTGTGCTGACATCTATATCTAGGTGTTTTGAAAAGGCTAGAATTATAATTTTTTCTATGTTTTAGATCTCCTACCATCTTGATGTCAAATTTCCTCCTATGCAAAGTTCCACCACTTGTGGGTTTTTCCATATAAGTCATTTGGTATATGGAATTTTGGAGAAATCCATTTATAAGTTTTCTTGTATGTCTAGTCTTTTGCCCTTGATAGATTCCAATGTCAATCACCATCACTTGACATGTTTTAGTGCCCTTCTATTGCACTTAAGATATTTTCAATCCTCAACTGACATCTAGATTTTTGGAAAAAGACTCACTTCCCACTAATTGTTTTAAAAAGCATCCAGATTTTCTTCGCTTAGCAAATCCTGATGCCTGATTCCATCACTTAACTAATCCTAATTCTTATCTACTACATATTTTCACTCCTTGAGACCTTTTTGCTAGCCTATTATCATGGCTCACATCAAACCATATGACCAAGGGTTGCAGTGAAAACACTCCATTCCCCAAATTTCCTAAACTTCCACTAAGCAAACCCCAACTTTCTAAAACTTTTGCTAAGCTTGCAAGTTGTTTTCAGGTTTGAAACAAACTTAGACATGATAGAAACTTATCCAAATTCTTCTGAAGGCTTAGAAATGTTCAACAACCTATAAAGGATTTTAAAAACATTCCCGCAACTAGGCTGCTTCTCCAAAGAAGACAAAGGATAGCCCTTAGCCAAATCCACAATCTTTCCTAGCTAAATGAAACTAGACTCAGTCTTCTAAGAGTGCAACTTCGCACTTCAACTCCAACTCTTACAAATAAAGAGGTCACCATCTAGCTTATGAGACAAATAAACTCTAAGGAATACTTCCATGTACAAAGTTCATTCTCCTAAGTATTAACGAATAATAATAAAACACCAATAATAGTTCTAGATCATCATTCACATGTATTACATAACCCAATATGACAACATTAATGAATTTTGATAAATCAAGATCATTTGATTAAAGATGAATAAATACACTTATATTTGTCACTTTAATCATTATTGGAAATCGAAGAAGGGAGAGCCACTTTCCACCCAATCATAGGCTTAGCTACACTATAGTTTTCTTGTATTTAGCCACCCTTGAGCCACATCCAACACTTTAAGAGGAAGACTCATTCGGGGACTATTAACAAGGTTCAAAACGGGGTAGAGGAAATGAATGCCACTCTCTTTCACACACATAAATCAATTTGTTGCCTTTCAACCACTGAGCTAGCACTTATTAATGCTCACAATATTTCCACAATGGGCCTAGATAGCAAAAAAGGGAGTCCTCTTAACCAAAGGTTCCTTGGTACTTTCCCTTTCTCATGTAATTCGTTCTTAGTTTAGAAAAATTAATAAAAAATGATCCAGACCCTTTGGCTGAGGATGATGGCTTCAACACTGACTTCTTTACCCAATCAGGTAAATTCACAACTCCACATAGATTGTGATGACTCAGAAGGATCTTTGTCACCTTCTATTTAGAGTTGCAATATCAACACCCACATGTGGTTTGATTTCTCTTCTCATGAATTGTCTCAGGTTTAAACACACCCACACTTCTCCTCTTAGTTTCTCTGTTCTCAACCACACGCATGTGTGCTCTGATTTTCTCTTTGCAACAACACACATTACCATTTCTCCTCTTACCACACTATAGTCCTCCTATGTGAGAATACGTGTCCCCATCTTGGGTTGTGTGGTCAAATTAGAAGTCTCCATAATGGGTACATAGCCCATACCTCTAGTGCAGTTCAACACCACTCCTCATTCCTTCCCATAACTGCTAACAATTGGGTTGTTCAACTACCAAATGTGAAATATGGACATTTAATTTAGGGTAATATAATAAACTTCCTATCTCCCCCTCACATCTTCCTCTTATGCATTAGGATTTATGTTGACTACTTTCTTTGGAAATATATTAAATAAAATTCATATTACATCAAATAAAGTTCGTTAAAATATTCATGACAACCATTTCTAGAATTATAAGTCTTATATATAAATTCAAAAAATGGGGTTTAGAAAGGGGTGTTACAACTAAGGGATTAAGTGGATGGTCAACTAGGAAATTGACTAGTTGAACAAATAGAATAAACTACTTGACTAGTGTGAAGAATAAGGAATAAATCAAGGAGTTAGTTTTGTGCCCTTACCAATATATGTGGATCTCACCTTCCTCACTTCAAGGGATGTGGTTACGTCTTGGTGCTATATAATATATCCTTATGGGTAGATCTATAGTATATGTGTGAACGATGAGTGTATGATATGTGTTGTGTATGGAAATCTTTTCGTTTCTTACACTTCTATATGTGTTGAGCCATGCTCAGTTGTGCTAAAGTGCTATAACTATGTCTTTAGATTCCACCTCTCTCTTAGAATATTAGATCTTTGATCTACCTAATTTTCAAATTCTCCGACACTAATAATGCATAAATATACCCATAAACGCATTCATGAAATCACCACTAATTACATTCTTATTCTCTATCCATACCAAAATTTGAAGTCCAACTAAATCAGCATTTAAATTATTTTTACCACTTTCTAAAGCTTTTCAAATAGTCTTTAAAGTTTTGAATATGGGAATGAAATTATAAAGTAAAATCCATAATAAAAATACTAAAAATAGTAGAGTAGAATCCACAATAAAGGTGACACATCCATAATTTAAATGTTGAATAAAACATGTGTATCACTCTTTGTTGCCATCACACTGATTATGTTCTTTAACAGTCATGATAACATTGTTGTTCTCAAAAACATGTTTTAATCTCAAATCATGCCTTAGTACAAATCATCATCCCATGTTCAACACATCCATGCAAAAAAAAACTTGGTTGTGTTGTTTTGGGATTACACAAGATTGATATACTTATACATCAATTTTCTTAACGTAGTCACTAGTGTAATAGGACAATTAATATCTCATGTGACCCTTTGCAATAGACCCCTTTGGTTTTTCCCTTGGTTGAACAAAACCCTTTGACACTTTTAGGTAACTCTCCAAGAAGAACATCTAATGACATGAGACCATCTTGGCTAAATCAACCTCATCAACTAGGTGAATTAGAAGATGGATTTGTTAGTCCATGAAACTAATGGTGGTTCTTTTCAAACATATAAATATCTCATTTATCTATCAAGGCCAACATGGAATGCCAGTTAACTAAATCAAATTTGATGTAACCCAACATAGAAATGTAAATAATTTTGTTGGCATGTTGTGGATCTCGAGGAAGTCACACTTCACACAACCATGCACGAGAAAAGGACAATTATACCACAAAATAAGCGTGTACAAAATTAATTAACATACTATTGTGATGACATACCCTATAACCTGCACTACATAAAAGAAGCATGCAATCCACATACATATCCTTGGAAGGTTCAGATGGCCATGTAATTTCAATTTTGAAAAAAAATGTTCTATAATGAATTCATCTCATAGAGTTGACCCATATAAAGAAGGCACCTTCAAACGAAATATGACATCTTTTGTTAGAGAGAAATCATATTGCTTCAAAATCCATAGGACATCATCTTCTTTAAAAGACAAAGAGGGACACGCCTCTCTTGTACTTAATTTATTTGGCCCAATGTTGTGTTTTTTAGTATATGAAGCAATTATATTTTCCTAACTCACAACAAATCATTTTTTTTAATTATATGTGCCTTAAAAAAGAAGATGATTTTTTTTTTTTAATGTATGAATGAGATCTAGTAAGTAGACAATATTAAGTTGCTCCCAATATAGAAGCTCATAAAATGCATATTTTATTTTCATCCCAATAGCCATTTTCTCAACATAGTTCTCAAAATATGCAAAATCATTGAACATAGGTTCCCCAATTTAATTGAAAATTTATGTAATTTATTTTTCTTTCTTTATTATATCATTTTTAAAACATTTTTGGGTTGTGAAATGCACATTATGAAGTATAGACATCCATGTACATTTAGTTCTATACAATGCATTACTTTGCACAAAACTTGGCAATAATCTCAATGTAAGGGTATTGTATAGTTGTGCATTGAACCACATGATGCTCCCTATAAATGCAAATGCATTTGTGTGCATTATTGTATCATGTGCATGAATAAAAATCACAATAGAAAAATCACTGCTCAACTTGAAAATGTCTTAGAGGATTGTTACAATTTTATGTTGAAATTATTTACTTATTTTGTAAAACATGTTTCATTATGCAACTATTTTGTTGATAGAAGATGGCTAATAGGAAATCAAGGAAAAACAAATTATTGCGACAAGTGCAAGGGAATCATGTTATAGGAAGAGAGCAAGGCAAGTTACTCTAAGTATATAAGTAATAGATTTGATTATTCGTGGGTTTAAATGATGTGTATTGACTATGTATGTCATGTATAACAATTTTTTTAATGAAACTATTATATGTAAAGAAGGTAGATCAAAAGGTGATCAACACAAAGTTTTTCTTTGACATTTTACTAATATTGCACTTCTTAAAAATGATAGCTAACATGTTACAAATATTATATCTCACATATTTTGAAGGTTATGCAGAGAAACCCAATGAAGAAACAAAAGGCCCCCCTAAGAAGAAAACATTACAAAGGATGTAAATGATGATGAAATTAGTACTTAGTCCATTTAGAATGGTTCTAAAAGTCAATGACAAGTGAAAAAGGATTATAATACTATTATGGATAAAGCGTAAAGAAATGTAGAATCTATTATTTTCATGTATAGTACAAAAAACAATCTAATGAATCCAAGAACCAAGTTATGTTTAAACACAAGAAGTATTTATAGAGCATTGGGTAATGTGGCCAATGAGACTTGCAGATATAACAAAATCATGTAATAACATAAAATAATCTCTGAGAGTGTATTATTGGTATTTTTTTTTCTAAAATATGTATATGCTAATCACCAAATTAGTATTCTTTTCATGTTTACCTCATAGAAACTATTTTTAATATATCGATAGAGATGCTAAAAAAGGTGTACAAGGAGATGGTCAAAGAATTAAAGATAATTGAATCACGTTAAGAACTATCCCAATAATGATGCGTATTAGATGTATGTAATCATTAATGTTTTCGAAATGTGTAATCAATGATTTTTTTCACATGGAATACTCTTTTTCCATTCTTTTGTTGTTGTGGAAAACAAAACAAAGTGGAACCCATTCATCACTTGGAATAGGACAATAAAGTGGAAAGGGGAAAAGGGTTGGCTCTAGAATTTGTGAGGAATACTTACATTTTCCTTATTTAAGATTTCATATTTGTTGTGATTTTTATATTGTAATTAATTCATATCATCCATGGATGTTCTAGTCAAGGTGCTCATGTACAAAGAAGAATGGAAAGAAGAACCATTTGAACATTTGATTCACATTGATATAAACATTAATGGTTAATTGAACAATATATAAGTAGTTGTGTTCTTTTATATCTCTCACACACACACACAGAGAAGGTAGTTATATATATATATATATATCCATATTCTTTCAAAGCCATGTTGTCATATATATATATATATATATAAAAGACAACATGATACATGGCTTTGAAAGAATATGGACTGCTTATGAAGCACTCGTTGATATTGTAAGTGTATTGATCCTCTCTCTCTCTCTCTCATTACACTTTATTTCAATGTCTATAGATGGGAGATGGAGAGTTCAAACAATATCACTACAGTCAACAAAATATTGCAAGTAATGCATGTACAACATCCTCTCTAAGTGACAAAGAAAAAAGGAATGAAAGCAACTTCAACGTTGAAAACAACTTGAGCATGAACAATGTTCAATATAATTAAAAGTTGCAAGTTTTATATTTTGGAAGGTTTGTTCATAAAAATTAGACATTTCATTTAATGTAGACCTTCCTGCTATGTTATCGAGTATGATGATAAGTTACTGATAATTATAAGAATGATTTTTAACATTTTGTTTATCATAAACCTTTATGTTGTCCCATTTTATATATAAATATATTCTTATGTAATACAATAAATTTCATATTCTATTACAATATGTGTTGTTATAAAATGTTATATTATTAATTAAATATATGCATTATTTATACCATTACAACCAAAAAAATTGTCTAATAAACTAATATATTTCTTTAAATAATATAATATAATAATACAATGAATATATCCAAACATATTTATATAAAATAAAATAAAAATATTTGAATTTATATAAAATAAAATAAAAATATTTGAATTTCTCATCAATAATTGAATTAAAAAAAAAAGAAGAAAGAAAGAGTTGTAGTTGCATGGTTGCAAAATATTAAATAATAGAAAAAATTCTTAACATTTAAACATATTGGTACATTTTCATCCTCCTATGCACCAATGCACTTAAACCATTTCTATGCACCAATGCTTCTTATAAGCATGTATGCATCATTTCTCGTTACGTGTATCAGAGGATTGGTACTATTTTACAAAATAAATAAAAACATTAATGAAGTGATCTTGTATCAATGTGTTTTTAATTGGAAAGTAATCAATGCTCATAACTATACCAAGTGCATTAATACTCCTTAATATGGCATTAATACTATTTATCTACAATGACATTATTCCCATTGCCGTCAGTGAAACCATACAGGATTTCATAGTGCAAAGAGATATATTACATTGATGTTAAGCAATATATATTGCGTTGATGTTTTATCGTATTTAATACACACTAGTGCAATATAACAATGCAATGGTGCGTCATACTATAATAAGAATGGCATTACTAAAAACTCAGTAAATTCTTTTGACAGATAAATTTTTATTTTGGAGTTGTTTTTAGTGTGATTGAATTTTTTGGTGTCGAAATTTGGTGGAAATTTTTTAGGCAAAACTTTTATTTGTGTTATTTAAACTGGTTTTTTGGTTATATATAAATTCAACACCCCAAAAAACTCCTAGCGCAGTTTGATTGTGCAGGGGTTATCCATCAAACTTGTGGTTTCTACAAATTCTTGCCAAATTTTAAAGAAATTAAACCAAATAAACCCATCAAAAACACTTCTAAAAAATTTCACTAAAAGCAACTCAATTTCATAATAAACCTCTACAAATTCTTTACTTTCCATATCAAAAATCTTTATAAAGATTTAAAAAATAAATAAAAAATCTTAATCATATTTAATATCAAAAATCTATCAAAATAGGGAAAATGGTTGACTCTTTCACTAATTGCTAACTGTTCTATATAATGATTAAGAGTGTGGAGGTGATGCTAATAGAGGAGAAATGAAAGCATAATGGTAAAATATCATAATCTATTATAGCTTTATAATTAGTTTTAACATTATTATAATTTGCATTGTAATTCCTCTAAGAGGAAACTAAATGTACCATGTTTTATTTAATGTTAGTTTTATTATATGTATTTTCAAGATAAATAATATTTAATATAAAAAATCTATCAAAATAGGGAAAATCGTTGACTCTTTCACTAATTGCTAACTATTCTATATTATGATTAAGAGTGTGGAGGTTATACTAATAGAGAGGAGAAATGAAAGCATATTGTAAATGATGGTAAAATATCATAGTGTATTATAGTTTTATAATTAGTTTTAACATTATTATAATTTGCATTGTAATTCCTATAATATGAGGAAACTAAATGTACCCTGTTTAATTTAATGTTAGTTTTATTACATGTATTTTCAAGATAAATATGTTTGTTTCATTGAGTGGTTTTTTGTATCGTATTGTATATTATATATTAGTGGTTAAAGTTTTAAATGTTATGTTTTTATTTATATTATAATATTAAAGATAAGATATACATTCACCTAGTATAGTGTATGTTTATTTTAGTTGTTTTAAGTTTAGAAATGTTTTTTTAAGTTAATTATTAGAATATTTAAGGTAGTTTATAAGTTAATGTGATATGCATGCACACTCACATTTTCACTTGGGATGCATTTTCAGTAATTAGAAGGGTGAAAAATCAATGTGTATGCACGTGTGCATGCATATATACACATTGGAATTTTGCCTATTTTAGTGGTATCTATTCCAATAAATTTTTCTAGCAACCACACTTGGATGTAGTTGCATGAAGTAACTTTCTTTTCTAGATGATGAGCGGGTTGAGCATGTCTCTAGGGTTGGGTTTTAAACCTTGGAAGGGGGAAACAATAACACCCTTGTTTATTAACCAACCAAGTCACTATTGACTAGAAAATGAACTTCGGATAATTGAAGAAAATATGACATAAAAAGTTTCAAAATACATTTTGTAAAAGGGTCTCACACATATGTTTAGTTGACCATGATCCTATGGAATATCAATTTTTCAATATTAATTTGCATGGAGTATTTAGTCCATTGAACACTCATTGTATGAGGAAATTCTCATGTGGATGAAACTAGTGAAGTGAATCACACAATGTCATTTGTCAATAACTGTTGAACTTATACATAGTACCAAGAACTTCCTTATAAGTTCACCAATCCTAGTATTGCTCTAACTTAAGTGTGCTTAACCATGAACATTTTTCTTGTTCTAAAGTCCACCTAGCACACTACCCATTTAAATTTTTTAAGCGAATACTATGTCATATGGACCATCCATTTAGAACTCCCCTTTCTTTATCTAAACATGCAAGGAATTTCATAGTATAACCTTATGTAACATTAAATTTTCAAGATTAGTTCTATGGTTCCCAATTGGGGGTGGTGTTATTAAACATTGAATTGACGCTTCCCCTTTTAAGAGGGGAATGTTGGCTCAAATGGACATGTTGTCCCATTAAGGGCAAGGTCTAATGTTTCTCATGTTCTACTTTTGGGTAAGTCTATTGACCAAATTAAGTTGTGGTATTTCTATACTCAATAGGACTGGGCATGTGAGTGCTACTAATAAAGAGAAGCTTGGTTCTTGATTGTGAGGTAGTGATATTAAACCTTGAATTAACATTCCCCTTTTAAGGGGGAGGGTTGACTTAAGTGGTCATGCCATCCTACTATGTCATAATGCCTAATGTACTTGACATTCTATTGTTGGGTAGGTATCTTGACTAAACTAGGTTGTGGTATTTTACATTTAGTAGGAGTGGGTGTTTGATTATTGGTAATAAAAAAAAATTAGTCCCCAGTTAGGGTATGGAAGTATCAACCCTTGAATTGGAATTCTTATTTTGAGGGGGATTATTGCCTCAAGTGAACATGTCATCCTTTTAAGTCCTGAGGTTTAATGTGTCTCTCTTTTATTCCTTGAAAGTCTCTTGACTAAAGTGCCCAATGGAATCTTTATCCTCAATGAGATTGGGTGAGTGAGTGTTGGTCATAAATTAGCTCTGGTGGTGATCTTAAACCTTGAATTGGTGTTCTCATTTCAAAGGGGAACATTGGTTAAGTGGACATGCCATCTCATTGGGTCACAAGGTCTAATGCATCTCATTTTCTATTCCAAGTAAGGTCTCATGAATAAAAGTTTGATGTGTCTCATTTTCTATTCTAAGGGAGGTCTCTTGATTAAAGTAGATTGTGGCCTATCTACTCCTTATAGGAATGGTGCATGAGTGTTATTAATAAAGTGTCTCTTGGTCTTGTTTAGATGGTGGCTATATTAAACCTTGAATTTGCAAGCTCCTTATATAGAAGGAGCATTAGCTCAAGTGGACATGTTGTTTCGCTAACTCACATAGTCTAATGCATCTCATATTTTATTTATAGCAAGGTTTATTGACGAAAGTTGGAAAGGTTATTTATATACCTGATATGAGTGGGTGCATGAGAGTTATAAATAAAGCAATTCTTAGTCCTTGATTGTGGGGGGCGGGGGGGTGATATTAAACCTTGAATTGATGTTCCCTTTTTAAAAGGAAGTATTGCTTCAAATGTACAAGTAATCCTACAATGCCACAATGTCTAATGTATCTCATATTCTATTGTTGGGGAGGTCTATTGACGAAAGTAGGTTGTGACCTTTCTATGCTTGGTAGGAGTGGGTGTGTGAATTCTGGTAGTAAAGTAGCTCTTATTCCCAATAATAGGGTAATGATATTAAAATTTGAATTAGCCCTCCCCTTATAAGGGGTAGCATTGGTTCAAGTGGACATGTCATCTCACGAAGTAAAATATTTTTAACATTATATTCCCATGGAAATCTCTTGATAAAACTAGGTTATGACATTTATATTCCTACTAAGAGTGGTATGTGAATACTAGTAAAACAACTCTTGGTCCCCAACTATGGAGTGACAATATTAAACCTTGAATTAACATTCTAATTTTGAGGAGAAGTGTTGGCTCAAGTGAACATGCCATCCCACAAAGTCACATGACAAATACATCTCATGTTCTATTTGTGGGGATGTCTCTTAACCAAAGTGAGTTGTGGTGTTTCTATGCTTGATAGGAGGGTTGCATAAATGTTGGTCAAAAAGTTGTGTCTTGGTTGCTAATGAGGGTAAGAAATATTAAACCTTGAATATGAGTTCCCCTTTATGGGGGAGCATTGGCTTAAGCAAACATGTCATCCCGCTAAGTTACAAGATCTAATTTATCTCATATTCTATTTGAGGGGAGGTCTCTTGACCAAGTAGCTTGTGACATCTTTACGCTTGCTAGAAAAAGTTACATGAGTGCTAGTAATAAAGCGACTCCTGATCTTCAATTAGTAATAATATATTAACACTTAAATTGACATTCATTTAAAAAAAAAAAAAGTTACATGAGTGCTAGTAATAAAGCGACTCCTGATCTTCAATTAGTAATAATATATTAACACTTAAATTGACATTCATTTAAAAAAAAAAATACTGACTAAAATTAATATGCTATCCTACCAAGTTACAAGATCTAATGTCTCCCATATTCTATCAATTATTTAATGCTCAATTACTAACCTACCCCTACCATATATCATTAACATTATTCGCTAATAATAAATTTCTAATTTACAGCTTCTTTTCTTTAATTCAATTTCAAATTCTTTTTATTATTCTACATCAATATAGATCATGGTCTTAAAACTCATCGCTTTTATGCTTTTCTTAACCACTTCTTCAAACTTGCAACATTGCCCTATGAAATCAATTGCGACTCTTTTCTTCTTTGTGCATCTTTTTCTTTTAATTTGCTTTAAAAACGAAAGAAGGAATGACTGACTTTTCAACAGTACTTACATAATTAGTGGAAAAAACTTCATTTTATCCTTAGAATGAATAAGGGATTTTGGTAAAGGTTGCCATAATGAGGTTGAAAATTCTTTAAATCCACAAATCTCAGTTCCCAATTAGATCGTACAACGTCCACATGGGGTTGGGTTTTTTAATAGTAAAATATTACAAAGAACTTGTACAATTGTATACTCTATGGTCAAATGGTGGGGAACTAACACTGAGCATTGATCATAATAAACATTCCACTATGTGGGGACTCTTACTTATAAATAAAGTGGATGATTAAAAGAAGGATTCTATCTATCCTTTCAATATTTTTATTTTTTTATTAAGGAAGGATAAAGTATTGTGGAATAGATTAGAAGTTATGTGGGGTTTAAGTTAGAATGTATGTATGAATGTAATTTTTTTAATATGCTATTTGGTAGTTGCACATAATTTTGTTAGTAATATGTATGGTTAAATTTCACACATGTAGTATGAATGTTATAAAATGACAAAAAAAATTATATATCGAGAAGGGTATGTATGTGTATGGTAAATAATTTTATATAAATAATAATTGTAAATAAATTAGTTTAAATTAGTTTAAATTTGGATTTATTAAGTGTTTAGAGGGATCAAATCTTTTTCTTAAGGTGTAATTTTTTTTAGAGTGAAAATAGATTTAATTCTTCTAGATACTTGGTAAATCCAGAGTTAAAATGGATCTAGGTTAGTTTAATTATTAGTATTTAAAATAATCATATTAGAAAAAATACCATAAGAAAAGCCATGAGTTAAGAATACCATAAGAAAAACTATGAGCTGGAATCCGAAATTGTTATATATATATATATATATATATATACATATATATATATATACACATATACACTAGGTTAGTTTAATTATTAGTCTTTAAAAAAGCCATATTAGAAAAAATACCATAAGAAAAGCCATGAGTTAAGAATACCATAAGAAAAGCTATGAGTTGGAATCCGAAAGATATATCTATATATATATATATATATATAGTCTAACTTATAGAAAATGACCTTTTTCACTATGGTTAATTTTAATCAAAATCCGATAGAGATTGTTAAAAACTTGAGTTTCCAAGGGGTTTTCATGGTGATGAATCCATCCAAGCATTCAAAATGCATTTTAAACAACAAAAAATCTAGAAATTATATTACCCAATTTTAATAAATTCCAGTAAAAAATACTATTTGGTTTATAAGTTAGAACACACACACATTTATTTTGTTTTCTTTTAACCAAATTAAAATGTTAAACATTACAACATTTCTACACAAAAATGATTTTTTTGTTTTAAATTATTCTTTCACCATAATATAATTTATTTGTTATAAAATGTATTTGACATCATCACTAGCATTCATTAATAAGAAAAATAGATAAAATATTGGTGTGTCTCTTAATTATATTTATTACAAATTATTTTAATTTTATTCTTTTATTTAATATTTTGTTATAATTAATTAATTTATTTTTATTAATTTATTAATTTATTTTTTTCTCATTAATTTTTCATATTAATTTTTAAAAATGTTCAATTGGCAATGGCTGTGGAAATGAAGTCTCACCGAACCAGAAGTTGTGGGTTCAAATCTTGTGTTATCCCCTTGATCCTGTTGAGAAGTTGGACATGATGAAGATGTAGGACATGATGAAGATGTAATCCTAGGAAGCTTAGTAATAATAATAATGATAATTTTAAAAACAATGAATATATATTTATAGTTAACAATAATAATAATAATAATTATTCCCGGATGCGGTGACATCACCGCCCATGCCGCGTGTTGAGGCAGTTAAGAGGCATGTGGCTTGTCACATGGGCCTCTGGCAGCCCGGACAAGCCACGCCATGCCAAACTGCTCGAACCTTAAATTCGCCGGAAGGCGATGCAATTGGTATTTTCGCAATGTCTCGGGGGATGGGAATGTCGTTTGGCTGTCTCGTCTGGAGCAGAGGAGCGTTGGAGGAATGTACAGGGAGTTGCAGGCGCCATTCAATGCGCTGCAACATACGAGGAGCAAGGCGGTAAATAAGGAGGCCATCCTTACCGCTCAGATGAATCACAAACCAGTCAAGTGGGTAATTGCTTGGGATTCTGACAATCCAGAGGAGTGGGTAATTGCTTGGGATTCTGGAGGTATTGCTGGAGAGGCAGGCCATAGCCATATGCCGAGGGAGCGACTTAGGATGTGCAGTCGCAGAGGCATGTCTCGAGGGCGCTCAGGCTCCCAGAGGCCTGAAATCTCTCCTTCGTCTTCACTTGAAATCATCTCTGAGCAAAACAGGCCTCCAGGCCGTAATGCCAGAGGCAATTGTTGGGGTATGCCGGAGTGTGGCCATGCGGAACATCCGGCCATTCGCTACAGAATTCCCTGTGCCTTTGCTAACAATACTCTCATAGTGTCTGTTACTGTGGAGCATTGCAGCAGTGTTCGGGGGCGCATGGACACGGTGACAGTTCCGCGGGTCGATATGGAGACTCCCACTGTGGATTTCACGCGCCCGGTCCAGAAGGATGAAGCTGGCCCCAGCGAACCTGTTCGCAGAAGCTCGAGTCCGGGTAGGGAGCCTGTGCAACGAAGCTCAGACAAGGGCAAGGGAGCTGCGGAAAATCTCAAGGGACCTGCTTCTGATGAGCCGCATTCCACGGATGAAGATTAGCGCTGCACTCGCCAAGTCTGGGAAGCAAGGATGAATTCCTCTGACCTTTTCATTTTCAGTTCTTTGCATTTCTGTCATCTAGCTCAGGACGGTAATCTCTGTCCATATCGCCATAGTTTCAGTCCACGCGTCGTCCATCATGTTCACCATGTTGTCCATCATCCACCGTGTCATCTCTGGAACTCTTCGTGTCGGTCACAGCATGTTACGTGTCGGTCTCAGTTTGTTATGTGTCGCTCCTCTCAGCATGGAAGTAATGTATATGATCTTCGTTGAAGAAACAGGGCTTTGGCCTAGCTGTAATTTTTGTAACATTTTTGACTTTTTTGTAATATAAATAGATCAGTTTTACGGAGAAAAAAAAAATAATAATAATAATTATAAAAACAATGGGTATATATTTATACTTAACAATATTGTGTTAAATAAAAAGACATAAAGTAAATAAAATTTTGACTTGAAAAGATAGCTAATATATTAAAAAGTCATACTTAAATTTATGGCCGGTTAATTTTAATAAAAATCCCATAGATTTTTAAAAATTTGAGTTTAAATATTTTAACTTGCATAATTGGTGAATTCCTGTGAAAAAGACTATTTTGTCTATAAATTAGACTAAGCCTATTAAAAATATATAAATATATCACATTGTGAGTGAAAGAACTTTATATTAATATGATTAGTATAAATATTTTATTGTATTATTATTAATATGACGACGTTAATGGTGATTATTAACATTTAATATTACTAATTTTAATTTATTAAATCTTAAAATGAAAATGGTAAAATATTTGTTTTATAATTTTATTTATATTTGAAAATAGTGGAGAAATTTTTCCCCTTCTTAAATGTACATAGTTTAGATGAATTAGAATGCTATGAATGCTAAATTGTTATAAATATTTTGAAATTGAGATTTAATGTAGGCATGCCTAAGACATTTTATGAGATAATGCTTTTCACCCTCCACCTTCTTAGTATCACAAAGATGACAATTCTTTTTCCCATGATGTTTAAGAAATTGTTCAATATTCTATTTTACTACTAAGGTTGCGATATTTTGTTATACTGATAATGTTAATTTTCTTGTTTATACCTGTTATAATGGAAAAATACTTTTGGTCTTTTAGTTTAGGATTAAAGACTCCTTTATCATATCTTATTTTTTCCTCCATTTTTTATTGCACCATAATTTCTTCTTAAATTTAAATGGGATAGTATTTTTAATAGATCAATATTCTATAGAGTGACTTTCTCCTGTATTATGCACTGATTCACTCAAGACTCACATCTTTATGCTAACTCCTTTTAAGATACATGTGGCTTTGACTAGAATTTGAGGCAACCTTAAGAAAGTTCCCTGTCTTTCATGTTAATTATCTCGTGTTTGTACATTAGGTACTTAATTATAAATATACTCTCAATGGAGAAAGCCTAGCTTTTATAAGGAGAATAAGATATGATACGTTGCTTTTGATTTTAAGATTATTAAATATAAAACGTTCTTGGATTTATTTTATTTTTTTCCAAAATTCTCTAGAGATGTTATAGCCCTAAAGATCAAACTGATATAAGAAAATATAAGTAATGAGAGTTTTAAAACAAATTTTCTTTTATCTAGCAACTAGAGATTAGCTCATTCACAATTATTTTCGAGATCAAAATAGGATTTCCACCTTCTATTACTCTTTTGGTCATTTCTATAGTTACATTTAAGATTGTGATGAAGATTGACTTTGAGATATTTGTATGAAGTAACTTCATTTAAATTGTATTGACATACACAAAATTAGTGTAAGTAATTTTTTAGATTTGATTATCATAATTTTTATTTTATTAATATTTACTTTCATACCTATTTTAGAATATAAATTTTCTAAAAATTTTAATTGTTTCTTGAAATTAAAGAAACCAAATATCAATAATGCAAAAGAGAAAAATAATAATTAGAATTGTTAATAATAATAATAATAATTTTAATTGTTTCTTTGAAATTAAAGAAACCAAATATCAATAATGCAAAAGCGAAAAATATTAATTAAAATACAATGGGCTTTTTTAAAACATCCTTCTAATACTAAAAATATAATGAAAAATAAATAATCTTAATTAACTTCTATAATACAATTAATTTCTTATGAATAATCTAAGATTCTAAGTGTTTATGCATTTAACATTAACATTCTTGTAAAATGTTACGACGACAACTCTCAACTCAAATTAAATTTTAATTATTCCAATCTATTTTAGAAATTAATTTTAAATATCGTATTAAAAATCTTTCTCAAAATCAACAAAATATTATAAACGTATAATTTTATTATGCGAGCGTTTTTATAAAATCTAAAATTATTTATTAAAATAATTTTATTTTAATTTTAAATTTTATTAAATAAAAAAAAAAATAAACTATAAATTTTAATGATAAATTAATATAAAAAGAAGTTGTTTATGGAGGCGAAGGAATTATGGTTAAAAGTCGCTGGCATTTTTTTTGTTTATTTGTAGTAGCAGTGTTTGAATCATGTTTTTGATGGTGGAAATGGATTCAACACCATCAAAAACCTCTAAGGCACCCAAAATATTGAAATTTAACAGCTATAACTTAGATTTAAAAAATTTCATGCCAAATTTGATCAAAATATGACCAGAATTCCCATGATTTTCAGAGCAAAAAAACAATCTGATTAAACTACAACATATAACTAGCATTTGCACCAGATGTTGCAAAGGAAACGCCGTAAGGCATAAATTGAAAAACACAAATACAACAAAAGAATACTTTGATAAAGAATAAAAATATATTGAAGGCTCAAATCAATGCCCCATTAACTGAAACCAATTAGTAGACATATCTATCAACATTAGGATTATACACAATGATCAAGAAATTTCCCATATACAAACAGCGCCTTCCACAACAACCTTTTGTCACATCCACATTTTAAAAAATGCCTTGGAACGTGATTGGAATCTCTCATATTGTCTTCTTCATTATGCAAATAAATCTTCCATATTGCTATTTTCATCATGAATATTGTTAGTTCATTGTTGTAAAGTGTTAATGTGTTAAATTCAATACTATAAGTTTGACAAGCGAAAAACACTCCTCAATTAGCATAATATGCATTTTTTCTCTCACCGTGTATTTTTCAGTCATGCATTACAAAACTTCCATCAAAGAGCACAAGTAACACATTAACATGTATTTTCCCTTCATTATTTCGTCATAGAGCCAAGAAATATACGCCTTATCTATAAAGTAACAAAAACATTTTGAAATAAGTTTAATATTTCAAGCCAGTGTCTAAGCTATAAAGTAACAAAAACTTTTTGAAATAAATTTAATAGTTTAAGCAATTGACTAACCTAATTTAATAATTGAAAAATTCTCAAAGATGAATTATACTCCATAATAAGAGAGCCAACATTGAAGCCCATACTTTCACTGAAACCAAAAGAAACATAACCACTTGTTAAGAAGAAATTCAAGTAATAATAATAAAACAAAAATAATAAACATTAAAGTATAAAATGGTATTTCCAACACACAGGTATAAATATACATGCTCTATGTCCATTGCTAGATTAAATGGGTGTGTAGAAAGGGCAAGAAGCATGTTCAATTTGTTTCTAAATGAGTGGTTATCTAAGCTCGTAAACATAATAAATAAGATATTTATTACAACAACTTCTATATGATTATTCTTTTTGAAACATAGTTAAAACTGTAAATTAACAATTTCATAGGCCTACTCATGTTAGAAACAATCAGATAGGCCATGATGATTGAGTTTCCCGTTACTTAAAGCCTTTTTTGATTGAGTCCACTGAATGAGCCAAGTTCATGTTAGCTTTGGTTGAGTTGATGTAAAAATGTGTAGTGGAGTTGATATCAACTAAGGTCTAGTTGTAGAATTACCAAACTGAGTTGAAGTTGGCTTAGCTAGACATACAAGGTTAAACCAGCTGACCGATAAGGTTTGTCATAACTATAAACAGAGATTTATTCAAGCTTAGCAACAATTACTATCATCATCGGCTAATGTTTAAATACTAAATTGCAAAATGTAGTTAATGCCAAATAATGTATACATTTTTTAGGGCATTGGGCAGTAGCAACACCAGAGCTATGTTGTGGGTTTTGTATTGGGCAAATTTGTATTGTGGAATTTGGGTTTTGCATGAGTATTGTTGTTTCCATAGAAAACGATGTTGTACATAATGGTGGAGAGATGTTGTGCAATTGTTTCAGGTTCTGTAATTTGATGATATGCACAGAATGGGTAATGCCATGAGGCCCTAAATGTTTTTGGTCAAATGAGGAGAGTGTTTCTAAGCCAAACAACTTCAGCTTTAGCACCATTGTCAAGGCCTGCGTTGGGTAATGCCATGAGGCCCTAAATGTTTTTGGTGAAATGAGGAGAGTGTTTTAAAGCCAAATAACTTCACCTTTGGCACAATTCTGGAACATCTAAAAGCTCTAAACCAAATAACTTCACCTTTGGCACAATTCTGGAACATCTAAAAGCTCTAAACAGCTTACCTGCCTGGTACTTAGTATGTTGTACAGGCCTTGAACTTATATTTGTGTCAACAAATGAGTATGTGTTTGAACCCACAGGTGTCTTCATCGATAAAAAGAAAGCAGCTGCTCACTTGAAGGTTTGAATATTACCGTTCCACAATTCAATTATAATTGATTTTTTCCTTCAAAGGTTATCCGACATGCTACTAATTAAAAATACAATGTAGGTAAAAGTTGAGAAATGATATTTGAGGTAACTAAGGAGTTGTCACATGTAATGCCACTCCCTTTCTACATGAGCAAGGAGATTTGGCAATAGCATGTCCACTTTGGCTCTTTCTCAATTTGTAAAATTGACACTGTTGACTAATATCGGCATAACCAACCCTATTCTAAGTTGAAACTTCTTTCAAATTGAGCAGTCACCTCATGAAAGGTTACCTTAAAATTGCTCCATAGTTGTGACTATTCGAAATTGACGAGGTGATTAAAAAATAACATGTTTGTTTTAAGTTAATGGTTTCAATCATGAATCCATTGTGAAATTTCTGGCATTTTAGCTTCTAATTGTTCAATAATGAATCCATTGTGCATTGTTCCAATTGTAGAAAATTCTAGCCCTAAGTGATTCTTTCCCTTATGATCTCAATCAAACAAATCAATTATTGAATTTAATTAATGTAGAAATTAATTTCGGACCATAGCAACAATCATACAATAGCTGGAAAAGTAAATAGGAAGCATAAAACAGTTTTTGCATAAAATGGTTTTTGGAAATGTTTGAGACCACTCAGAGCAATGATGGCACTGCACAAAGGAAGTTTAATGCTTAGCCAGGTGGATGGGATTAAAACAAAATTGAAAAGGCCAACTTGCAGTCCGAAAAGGGTCAAGCCCTAAAATAGATTTGAACCTCAGATCAGACTATAGTGGAGGGACGAAAGGCCTAAGAAGGTTTGCTAGATTTTTGTAAAGGCAAAGCCTTTATAAACCAATTGTATAAAATGGTTTTTGGAAATGTTTAAGACCACTCAAAGCAATGATGGGACTGCACAAAGGAAGTTTGTGCAAGGAGGCTATCACATCAACCCAGGAACTTGCGTGAAAAGCAATTATATTCCTCCTCCCTTACAGTGACTATTGAGAAAGTTCCAAGAAAGTTACTATCACTATTCAAAGGAATAAGAAACTTTACTCTATTTTTTCTTGGGTTCAAAGAAAACTGAAGAGTAACCATGACTTTCAAAAAGCAATAAATTAGATGTCACAATATTAAAGCTAAAGATAAGACAGAAGAATACTAATATGGAATGGAATTTCAACAAAGGGACATGCCATTTTGGAAACATACCCTATAACATGACATAGGTCACAATCAAAAGCTGAAGATGGTCCATGAACCAAAATAACAACTCATATGTGTCTACATTAGCCCCACACGATACAACAGTTTGACTAACATTCAAAATATAATGATTCACAAGTACACATGTGAATTGACAGTAGACTATGGTGGAGGGACGAAAGGCCTAAGTAGATTTTATAATTTTTATGCCATAACAGGGCCAAAGAAGACTGATAAGCTGGATACTCTCACTATTCAAAGGAATTAAAATGTTTAGATATTTGTTTTCACATATTCTAATATGATCCAATTGCAGCAGAGTGAGGTACAAATGTTGGAGAATTCCTAAAACAAAAGATACTTGTGCCATTTTGACTTCTTTTGAAGTTGAAAATTCTTCGGAGAAAGACGAATTTCGAGATTTTTTCAATTTTAGGACTCGAGCTCAGACAGTCAGATTGCTGCCACTCCTCCTTCCATATTTCCCTGCAGATTTGATTGAATGAGGCCTTCAAGCATCAATGTACCATTACAAGGCACCATGGCCCACTGGCAGAGAAAGTAAGTTGTGAGCTGAACATCCCATGGTTGAACACCGTGGCAACACCTATCTCCTATGTAGCATGTGCATTAAACTGCAACCCTTGAAAGCACATTGGCTCCTGAGGAGTAGGGTTACTGACTAATGATTGATCCACATACATGGTGGACCAATTTTTGTTGAAATTTATGATTAAATGGATTGAAATTGTAGAGCCTGATTGGCACTGATGGACTCAGTAACAAATATCTACTTCACCCTGATTATGCACTGTGGGTTTCATATACAATTTCATGGAACAAACAAACAATTTGATTAAAACTGTAGATTGTGATGGTATAGCTGGATTCAGCAATAAACATATACTGCATCCTGATTTCTGCAAGATCATGAAAATAAACAAATAATTTGGCTGTAATTGTATTTGTAGATTTTGATAGCATAGAAGGATTCAGTAACAAACAACTTACTGCACCTGAATTATGCCAGTTGTGACATACAATTTTCTCAATCAAAGAAACAAGAATATTTTTAGAAATGAGGGCCAAGGTCGCTATTAAATGCACATTCTACATAACAGATAGGTAGAGCCAATGTCTTTAAATGAGATTTTTTGGAGTTTCCTAGTGAAAAAATTTGTGGCCAAATCTTGATTTGTGTTGTTTAAACTGGTTTTTTAATTGCATATATAGATTCAGCACCGTCAAAAATCTCTGGGGCACTTTCTTTGTGAAGAGTTCACCTCAACAACTTGTGATTTCAATGAATCCCTAGCAGATTTTAGACAAATTGAATCAGAAAACTTTCCAAAAAATCACATTTAAAAACTATTAGAATCTAAAAATATCTTGCAATCCTAAAAATAAGAGCGAGTTCAAACCATTAACCTTGTTGTTATCTGCCAGATTCCTGAATATATAAAAATGCCCATGGTTTCCCCTATAAACAACATTTTCTCACCTGAAAATAAAGCACTGCTATCAAAGAGAGGGGAGACTGCAAGAATCACAAACAAACGAAAGAGACTATTAAAAATTGTTGCTTGTTGCAGATTCTGTTTCTTTCTTGCTTGCAGTTATAGTATCTGTCCTTACCTTTGAATATATTGGCTGTGAGATAAGAAGTGAAGAGAAGTAGAGGACACCATTAAAGCAGCAGTAGTAGAGGAGGTTTCGACTGGGGCGACCTGGGAACACGTCCACATTACTCTAAACTCTTGATTTCTCCATTAGTCCTGTGAATGTGTTGCAAGGTCACCCTAGTCAAGCCTGCTCTGTCTCATTTATTCATGTGATCCCAATATGCAGGGGAAACCCTTTCTGAAACTGAGTCAATGAATGTCTGTAATTTATAATTTATTGAAATGAGATTGATAGAGAAGGAGAAAGGAACCGAAATCTGGTAGTACAAGCAGTACACGTGAAGTGCAGATATGGCCCTGAGATTTATGTTGAGTTAGGTCGAAATTAGATGGTTTCACACATTGTCGGTGGAAGCAATGAAAGGGCTTAATCTCCTCCATATTTAGGTTGAAAGGACAGTGCCACGATGGGAGGTCAGTATGAAATTGCAATGTATGGAATGTACTCCAGTACTATTTTTACCAAAAAAAAAATTGAATAGTACACACAAATTCCAATTGCAGTCAAAGGACACACAATAGACAGACCAAACGTAGAAGATAGTCTTCCACAATTTTCAAGTATTGATATCATTATCTGATTGGATACTCAATCAAAGTAGAAAAATAGACAGATACATTCAGAATATTCACGTTTAGTGCAAATATGTAAAATGCAAAAGGGCAACCCTTACACTACAAGGTGGGTCAGTGCATCTCAAGAACTGAACCAATAAGAAGCAACCCTTGTAGCCACCAAGGAAAAGACATTGTTTTCAAACAAAAGATCAAGCAGTGTACGCATATTGCCTCATGATCTCAATAGAACAGGAGCTCTAGTAAAGCACATGTCCACATAATAGACTATCATTACAACACATTATCAAAAATAATACTCTCGTATTGTTCTGTTGATGAAAATTTCCATATAACAAAGTTCTGAATAGGATAAATTTACTTTCCGATTTAAAAATGGTTTATGAATGGAGCCTTCCATAACTTATTACTTAAATAGGAAAATGAAAAAAACAATGGCATCTCATCAATGACCCACTATATCAATTTGTACTCTGCCAAGTGAATGAAACAACACTAAAAATTATGGGCGTATGCTTTCTTCTCAATGAACCCGATTACAGAGGGCATTATGCATTAAAAAGATGTGAAATTTAAACAATATAGAAAGGCATAAACGATTTACAGTGTGCCACAACAGAAAAGCTAAGATTAGTGACATGAACATGTCATCAGATTAAATACTTCAGAATGTGAAGAACACATAAGTCAACTGCCATACTTTGTTATTAAAAACATAAAAACAACAAACCAACGAGGCTACAAGTACTTGAAGTTTGATCATAACACTTCTGAATCCTTTGTATTGACATATGTTGACTCTCTTTTATTAGGAATTCCTGTGTATTGCCATATATTTACTTTCTCATCTACCAATACACCATCAGATGAGGAATCCCAAGCACAATCAGAGAGAGGGCCTTTCATCTACAAGGATGCCACAAGATAAGGAATTCCAAGCACAATCGAGGAGAGGGCAAGCAGGCATGAACACCTCATAATACCTCTTGGGATGACAAGTTGGCCGAAGAATCATAGTATATTGAATCTTATATTTTACCATCGACTAATCTTCACAACTAATGTGGAATTGTGGAATTGTAGAAACTCTTCCAAGAAACCACAAAATAAGTATCTGTCACACATCGATTAAAAAGGGTACACTGAACAAAAAGACATAATCTAGTTTAGTGCATCTAGTGTCCACATATATAATAGACAAATTTGTTGTATTGAGGTGGTGTATAGTTGGAAAATATAATAATTCAAGTCATTTTGCAACTATCAAGTATCATACAACATCAATATAACAGTAAGGTAAGCTAGTAAATATAACATTAAAATGGGTTGACTGGTATGTTTTAATCAATACCACCATCCATAGTAAGAACCATTTTAATCAAAACCAGGGCTTTTCTCTTGGATCAACGCTTTTCTCTCAGCTTTCAATTAGAAATAGATTTCATGTTGAAAATAGATTTTCAAAAAGTGGTTGACCAAATTGCAACTTATCCAAAATCAATGTTCAGAATAAATTCAATACAAGATGCATGTGTGTCCTCGGAGGGTAGAGATCCTAACAAGGTCTCCCACGAATCTATAAACATGATATTATTTTAGTCTCTGTCATGCATCTCCATGAAAGAAATAAAGAAATTACTAAGCAGAAACAATATAAATAGAATAATAGTGTTGTACTTCAATATGGTCTCAACTGGTAGCTAAATGTAACGTAGTTGCACCTCGGCTATTTTTGCACCAAATAACCACATTGAGAGGATGGTGGTTGACTTCCTTAACAACTCTGTTAAGATCTGCGAGCATCTTCCTTTTAATTCCTTGCGTTTTTAGCTCTATAAAGATCTGCTCGCTTTTTCCTCTTGATCCCCTAGATTTCAGGTGAAAACAGAAAACAGAGATCACATTTCCTTCTCATCACCCCTTCTAAGTGACTCTTCTCTTCTCCCATTCCTCCAAATTCTCCTTGCCAATGGAAAACTAGGTCTTGGTAGAGTTTGAGCATTGGAAACAAGAGGATGGGCCAATATTTGTCTATCCAATGGGCAAAGTGCCTGGGCTGGGATTCAAACCCTCGGACGTGATTCCAGGATTCTCAGGTTTCCTCCAATTTCTCCTTCCTAATGGAAAAGTAGGGCTAATTAGAGTTTGGGCATTGCCCAGATTGGTCTATCCAACGGGCAAAGTGGCTGAAGTGGAATTGAAAACCTGGGATGTTTGCTTCTCCTTCTTGATCCCCTAGTTTTCAGGTGAAAACAGAAAACATAGATGATGCCGACATTTCCTTCTTAGCACCCCTTCTCAGTGACCCTCTTCTCTTCTTCTCCCATTCCTCCAAATTTCTGCTTGATAATAGAAAACGAGGGGTTGATTGGGTTTGAGCAATGGACACGAGAGGATAGGCCAATATTGGTCAATCCAAAAGACAAAATGTCTGGGGTGAATATCAAACCAAAGACGTGACTCTAGGATTTTCAGGTTTCCTCCAAATTCCTCACCGCTAATGGAATACTTGGGTTTCACATTGCTAATGTCAGGATTCTCAGGTGATTCTCAGGTTTCCTCCAAATTTCTCCTTGCCAGGATTGCAGCATAGGCCCAGATTGGTCATTCTAATGGGCAAAGTGACTGGAGTGGAACTGAAACCCTGGAACATTGTCCCAGGATTCTCAGGTAAAGCATATATACTGGAATGGGGGACGAGATTTGAACCTGAACTAATTGTGATGCTTATACACTGGAATGCGAGAGGAGATCTGAACCTGAGCTAATTGTCATGTTTAATATACTGGAATAGGGGCAGACATTTGAACCTGAGCTAATTGAGATAAACTGTCACATATCTACCACAAAACCACAGCCTAATCTTGCCCAATAAAACCAATCATCTAGTTAAGTAGCCTAATTGCACAATCTTTGTTTATAGAAAGATTTCTAAAAAATAAATAAAAGATAATGAACTTTCTCTACGTAGCAAAATTGCTTTGTCACCAAAGCCTGGAACAAAGATTAAGAGGTTAGGAAATCCACAATACATTTTATTAAAAAGACATTTTCCATTCGGCTAGAAAAATGTCCATAAAAACCTAAAGAAAGAAGAAATGAGAACCAATCCAACTGTGTATTATACATAATTAATTTACTGTAAATTTCTCACATAGAATCTATCCTGCTAGACTTAAATTAACAACTAACAGCAATCAGTAGACTTCTAATCATTGATAATGATGATTCCAACCTGTGTCTAGAAGAGGGGAGATCTACATAGAGGGCAATTGTAGTTCTCATAGTCGATCCACTTATCCAAACACTCCATATGGAAAACATGGCCACATTTAGCTAGCCGGCTAGAAGAGGGGAGATCTACATAGAGGGCAACTGAGTAACCATCTCACTCATTTTTTAACGATTCGAGAATGAACCGTATGATGGTTTACCCTCCGGAATAGAGCACATCATATTTTCCATTAAACTTAAAACATATGTACATAAATCACATTCCAGTGCAAAACAAATACATATACGTGACTCCAGGATTTTCAGGTTTCCTCCAAATTCCTCACTGCTAATGGAATACTTGGGTTTCACATTGCTAATGTCAGGATTCTCAGGTTTCCTCCAAATTTCTCCTTGCCAGGATTGCAGCATAGGCCCAGATTGGTCATTCCAACGGGAAAAGTGACTGGAGTGGAATTGAAACCCTGGAACATTGTCCCAGGATTCTCAGGTAAAGCATATATACTGGAATGGGGGACGAGATTTGAACCTGAACTAATTGTGATGCTTATACACCGGAATGCGAGAGGAGATCTGAACCTGAGCTAATTGTCATGCTTAATATACTGGAATAGGGGAGGACATTTGAACCTGAGCTAATTGAGATAAACTGTCACATATCTACCACAAAATCACAGCCTAATCTTGCCCAATAAAACCAATTGTCTAGATAAGTAGCCTAATTGCAAAATCTTTGTTTATAAAAATATTTCTAAAAAGTAAATAAAAGATAATGACCTTTCTCTACGTAGCAAAATTGCTTTGTCACCAAAGTCTGGAACAAAGATTAAGAGGTTAGGAAATCCACAATACATTTTATTAAAAAGACATTTTCCATTCGGCCAGCAAAATGTCCATAAAAACCTAAAGAAAGAAGAAATGAGAACCAATCTAACTGTCTATTATACATAATTAATTTACTGTAAATTTCTCACATAGAATCTATCCTGTTAGACTTAAATTAACAACTAACAGCAATCAGTAGACTTCTAATCATTGATAATGATGATTCCAACCTGTGTCTAGAAGAGGGGAGATCTACATAGAGGGAAACTGTAGTTCTCATAGTCGATCCACTTATCCAAACACTCCATATGGAAAACATGGCCACATTTAGCTAGCCGGCTAGAAGAGGGGAGATCTACACAGAGGGCAACTGAGTAACCTTCTCACTCATTTTTTAACGATTCGAGAACAAACCGTACGAGGGTTTACCCTTCGAAACAGAGCACAGCATATTTTCCATTAAACTTAAAACATATGTACATAAATCACATTCCAATGCAAAACAAATACATATACGTGACTCCAGGATTTTCAGGTTTCCTCCAAATTCCTCACTGCTAATGGAATACTTGGGTTTCACATTGCTAATGTCAGGATTCTCATGTGATTCTCAGGTTTCCTCCAAATTTTTCCTTGCCAGGATTGCAGCATAGGCCCAGATTGGTCATTCCAACAGGCAAAGTGACTGGAGTGGAAAAGAAACCCTGGAACGTTGTCCCAGGATTCTCAGGTAAAGCATATATACTGGAATGGGGGACGAGATTTGAACCTGAACTAATTGTGATGCTTATACACTGGAATGCGAGAGGAGATCTGAACCTAAGCCAATTGTCATGCTTAATATACTGGAATAGGGGAGGACATTTGAACCTGAGCTAATTGAGATAAACTGTCACATATCTACCACAAAATCATAGCCTAATCTTGCCCAATAAAACCAATCGTCTAGATAAGTAGCCTAATTGCACAATCTTTGTTTATAAAAAGATTTCTAAAAAATAAATAAAAGATAATGACCTTTCTCTACGTAGCAAAATTGCTTTGTCACCAAAGTCCGGAACAAAGATTAAGAGGTCAGGAAATCCACAATACATTTTATTAAAAAGACATTTTCCATTCTGCCAGCAAAATGTCCATAAAAACCTAAAGAAAGAATAAATGAGAACCAATCCAACTGTCTATTATACATAATTAATTTACTGTAAATTTCTGACATAGAATCTATCCTGCTGGACTTAAATTAACAACTAACAGCAATCAGTAGACTTCTAATCATTGATAATGATGATTCCAACCTGTGTTTAGAAGAGGGGAGATCTACACAGAGGCAACTGTAGTTCTTATAGTCGATCCACTTATCCAAACACTCCATATGGAAAACATGGCCACATTTAGCTAGTAGGCTAGAAGAGGGGAGATCTACATAGAGGGCAACTGAGTAACCATCTCACTCATTTTTTAATGATTCGAGAACTAACCGTACGAGGGTTTACCCTCCGGAACAGAGCACAACATATTTTCCATTAAACTTAAAACATATGTACATAAATCACATTCCAATGCAAAAAAAATACATATACGTGACTCCAGGATTTTCAGGTTTCCTCCAAATTCCTCACTACTAATGGAATACTTGGGTTTCACATTGCTAATGTTAGGATTCTCAGGTGATTCTCAGGTTTCCTCCAAATTTCTCCTTGCCAGGATTGCAGCATAGGCCCAGATTGTTCATTCCAACGGGCAAAGTGACTGGAGTGGAATTGAAACCTCTCCTCGAGCTCCGCGACCCTGCTGGTTGATGTGCTCTGGCTGGTAACAGCCTTGGGCTGTTTCTCTGTCTTTGTCCATGGATCGCTGGAGGATCAAATTTGCGCTGCACATTCGCTATCCGAATATCTCCCCTCGAGCTCCGCGACCCTGCTGGATGATGTGCTCTGGCTGGTAACAGCCCTGGGCTATTTCTCTGTCTCTGGCTCCGTCCATGGATCGTTGGAGGATCAAATTTGCGCTACTCAAGCGGTTACATAATCGAATAACTCAACATGGCTCAATCGTCTAACATATCATCTAATGGTGCAAAGTCATGACATGTAGGCAGAGAGCAAAGTTGATTTCAGAGGGAACACCTTACGGCGTAAAAATACTAAATTAAAAGAAATCTCAAATGACATTTTTTTCCTTTTTCCTAAATTAAATTTATAATAACTATTAACCATTGTTATTGTTCTTATTTAATTAACTTAAGCAACATTTTACGGCAATCACAAATGTAAGTCTACGAGGTAACCAATGGAATGCATCTTTTAACTCTTTTTTGTTAAATGGTTTCGTGAAGATTGTGATTCGTATGAGAGCATTTTTTGGTTTTCTCATTCATGAATCTATAAATTGTAAAATTCCTTTGTATTGATAATTTAATTTAAATTATTTTTTAAATATTTTTCATTAAATTCACTTAATTTTGTAATTTTTTTAATTATTAAAATTATATTTATTATTAAATTTATTTTTAAAATTTTTTAATTATTAAAATTTATATTTATCATTAATTTTATTTTTTTAATTAAGTTTTAAATGATGTAGATTGTTTTAGAATTAGGCAAAAAATTTAATGACAATGTTCTATTATGTATAAAAAAAAATTGTGAGCTTGGTAGTATTTCTTTTTTCTATTAATTTCCTATAAGCAAATAGTAAGATATGTTTATCAAAATATGTTTGGTGATCTCAACCTGTCCGAAGGAAACCAGGTCTATTGGCCACCGATCAGTGTCAAAAGCTGTCCAAAATTGAAACAATTTGATTCTTATCATCTAAGCTACGTTTGTTGTTATATCTACTATATACTTAATGTTTGTAAAGTAAATGTTATTCAACATAATATCAAAATTTAATTGTTTGTCTCGTTGCTTCAGTCATCTGATGATTCTTCACACTTGACCAAGGCGCTTCACTCTACAACAGTGTCTAGATTTGCTTTTCCATTCTCTTTAAGCAGAGGTTTTGGTGATATTGCTGCATTTGCACTGACTGGATTTCCTGTTGGATATCTTTTAAGCTTGGTTCCTCTTGTCTGTCCCCCTTTGGCTCTTCTTTGTCCTTATAAGTTATCATTTCCCTGCCTAGAAGATTTTTCATTACCCATTATTGTTGTATGGTTTGCCTGAATCGTGTTTTGTGACCTCGAGTATGGCCTGGGTCATTAATTATTGGCTCCCAATCTGCTCTTGGGATTTCTTCATTTTCCATGTTAGCATTTAATTTTGCTTCCCATGATGCTATGACTGCCTTTACTTCTGTTGGGGTTCCTACATGGTAGGCATGCATTAAATTCTACATGCTCTCCTCTCTCGTTCTTCTTTCTCTCTTTCTCTATGGTTTGCTCGCTGATGCCTCCGAGCCCTTCATTTTCTGGTTTGCCTTCTTTCCTACTCTTCTGTCACATTTTCATCCTTGTTACCCTCCTGCTTTTACCATCTTTTCCTTCCTCTATTTCCTACGGTCCCTGCACTCCTGCAACCTTACTTGTTTTAGTTGCCGGAGCTTCGAATACTGGAGAGCACCGAACTTAATACTACCTATAATGTGAACCAATAATAAATCATTAAAGCTAGTAATAATTTTAATTTGCCATTCCTTTTTTATCTGAGTTTCAACATTATCACTTTTGGTTTTCTTCTCAGCCACCCTATTGCCCCCAGATTGCAACCACTCAGTTATTGCCTCTCGCCTCATCTCTATGCCCCCCATGATTCTCATTCCCTAGGTTCTCCACAGGTGTCCCCCTCCTCTCTTATGATCTAGCGGGCTAGGGGTTATCTTACTGTTTTTAGGGGAGTGTATATTTTTCAGCCATTCTGCTACAGGGACAGACCCCTTATTAGATTTTCGAGGTTGTAGCTTCCCTAGAATTCCATCACTAACCGGTTTCCTCACTAATTGCTCTTTCTCCGACCTTGCAAAGCCCTTTTGGTCTGGAATTGTCCCTTCTCTAACCCACTTAACCTTTTTCCTGTCCCAGTGATATGAGTATCTCACCCGACAACAGGCAATCCTCACCAGGCTTGTTTGCCAATTCCAGTTCCTTGCTCTCTCCCCTCCCTGTTCCAGGAGGCAACAACTCCCCCGAAAGCTCTCAAAGGCCTCTAAGATTTTTTTCAGCTCAGTTCTGTAACCATTTCTAATGACAGGCATCCTTATTTTCGCCCTAGGTTTTGGCTTCCTTCCAAGCCTCTCATAGGTCTCGAATTCCCCCCCCCCCCCACAATCCAGGAATACCATCCAATTATACCCAAACACAATTAATATTAAATTATACTTGTTTACACAAAATTTTCCATTTCTTTCCACGACTAAGAAACCAAACATCCTTATTTTAATCCAGGACTATCTAGGCTCCTCACAGGGCTCATTTTTTTGCCCCCACCCTTCTAGGAATACTATCAATTTAGACCCATGCAATATTAACAAGCAATTATACTTGAATTCACAACATTTTTCATTTCTTTCCACTGCTAAGAGACTATGCATTCTTTTCTTAACACAAAACCAACATTTTCCTATTTCATTCAACCCCTGTCTCCTTATTTTCCAAACTCTCCTCCAATTGCATGACATTTTTACCAGATCAACACAGAGGGGAGCTTCGGTTACATACTGATTGATGCTACCGAATTCCAGTTGCTAGTCATCACACCCCTTCTCTCAGCGTTCACCAGCTTCTCTGTCTGCTCGTTCTCCCTCAGCTCAATGCATGCATTCTTGCAGTTGCCTTGCCACCTTTCTTTCCTAATTACTCACCCACCTACCTATTCTCATTACCAAGGCGCCCTCCACTTGTCGCTTTTCCATGTCCTCCTCGCCTTCCTTCGTGTCAACTCCTCGGTTGATGCGCCCACTACCCCTCCATTTGCTGTCCTCCATCATATTCTTACACTTTCCGGTTGCCCTAGCTGTCTCCTGTTTTCCATCTACATTCGCTGTCTGTTCGGCCCTCCTTCCACCTGTCCTTCCCTTATTCCATCTGGCTCCCATTTCCCTACACACCCCGATTGGGGATTCTTTCCTTTCTCCCTCTCTTTTCTTAGAGTTTCCATGAGACTATTCATTCCTTTTGTTTGATTTATTTCGTCTCCTGGTATATCCAGGTCCCTTCCGAGTTTGCCACATCCCCAATTTGCTAAGAAGTCTACTGTCACGTTTTCAGATCGTCGGACATGTGTCGGGATGATGTAGTCTATCCCTTGTATTAGGCTTCCTATTTCCTGAACTAATCTTGCCGTTCTCCAATTTTGGCTTATCTTTTCCCATTGGGTTCCTTGCTGGAGTTTTTTCAATATGTCTATCACCAATGTTGAGTCTCCTTCCACCACCATCTTCTGGAATTTTTCTCTTCGAGCAATTTCTAATCCTTGTTTAAGCGCATAGAGTTCCGCTTCATTGTTGCTCGCTATTCCATAATCCATTGCAAACAACTAGACGATTTTGCCCAGGTGGTCACTGAATACTCCTCCTGAGCCTGCTGCTCCCAGATCTCCTTTGGCTACACCGTCAAAGTTTAGTTTTATGAAATCCGTCGGGGGAAACACAAAGAAGGCTAAGGATTCTCGAGGTGCAGGTTTCAGTTCCTAGGAGTCAGGCATCAGCATTCACAGACTCAAAGTTAACATCTCCATTATTCAACGCTCCTGTGGTGTGGTTTCTCAATCTTCTGGGTATCATTTCTTAGCGAGAACCGTTTCTCGAATATTCTATACTGTCATTTCCCATAACTCCATTTATGTTTTCTTTTCCCCTTTAAAAATTCTCTGGTTCCTCTCTTTCCACACCGCCCACAGGAGAAATCCTAGGGAGATATTCTAGGCTCGGTTCAAGATGGGACTCTAGTATATTCTCTTTCTCCAATTTTCCATTGTTGTTTTTGTGCTTGACTGATCCCTATCTATGTGGCCAAAGAGGATTTCATACTTCTGCCATAGGACATTGTTGTAATTACAGGCATTCAGGAGGTGTTCCATCATTTCCGTTTGTCCTTCGCATGTGCAGCAAACCGATGGACCTTGCATCCCCCTTACCTGTAATTGGTCCCATATGGGAAACCCCTATTGTTGTTGGTGTTTTGCTCATAGATAATATCCTTCTTGGATAGTGAACATTCCTTTTATTCTACATCCCCACCTTATAATATCTGATCCTTCCGCACTCACTATTCTTTTGGAGTCCATCTCCTTATCGTAGGCTACCCACTGTATAGAATATGGTGCTTCTGGCCAGTGTTGTCTACTCTTCCATTTTCTCCATAGTACTCCTGTTTCCGTTTCCTAGAAGCTTCTCATGGTCTGATTTGCTCGGCTGTTTGTATTTAAGAATATTTCCGCTAGATCTTGCCTGTTGAACAGTTTTTCTCTCTGCTGCCAAGCCTTTTGCCAGAACTTAGCTTTATCTCCTCCCTTAATTTCCCAGAAGCTATGGTTTCTTTACTACGTATAAATCTTGAATCATTATGTTGAGATATGTTTCTTTTAACTCAATATAAAAGAGATATGCTTAATATAAAATAATACATGATATTTTTCTAAATAATAAACATTAATAACAAAATCATAACTTAATGTGAACCTATATCTATGACTATGATAGTGATGGTTATGTTTTGATAAGTTAACTTAAAAGCCACTAACGGACCAAAGACTTTTATAAAGGACATATACAATAGGCCTCAAGAGGTTTGAACTCACTCAATTGAGAAAAGACTTTTATAAAGGACAAATACAATAGGCCTCAAGAGGTTTGAACTCACTCAATTGAGAAAACAAATTGTTCACCAAACCACTCAAGCCAAGATTCTTTTACTAATTTATATATATATATATTAGAATTTGAGGCAATCTTAATAAAGTATCTTGTCTTTCATGTTAATTATCTTGTGTTTGTACATTAAGTACCTAATCATCTAGGAAAGTCAACCTTTTATAAGAAGGATGGGATATGACACATTGCTTTAATTTTTAAGATTATTAAACATTCCTTAATTTACTTGATCTTTATCCAAGATTCTCTAGAGACGTTGTAGGTCTAAACTTCACATCCATATAACAAAATATAAGTAACAAGAGTTTTGAAAATGACTTATTTTTTTTATCTTGCAACTAGAGGTTCACTAATTCATAGTTGTTCTCATCAAAATAGGCTTTCCACTATCCATTGTTGTTTTTGTCAATGATTGCACCAAGAGGCACATTCTACATCCCAATACGGCCATGATGTGTAAGTATGCCACGCCCTCAAAAAAGAATAAAACTAGTTTTTACTAATGTCAGCCAAAACAATAGCTTGAATCTTAAATTATATATAAATTTTTAATCTTATTAATGGACTAAGATTAATTATTGAAATATAACTATGTATTATTATACATAATTTGAATAGATAATAAATTATCTCATGCATTTAATAGTTCGTTTATCATATACATGAATTTGAATGGATCATAAATTTACCTTTAACAAAAAAATTTGCCATGTTTAAAATTCTAAATGAGGTAAAATATTAAACATCTTTACTCAGATTTACTAAAGCTAATAACATCTCTTAAATCAAAGGAAAATGGTATATTCAACACAAAGAATCGAAAATCCTGCTCCAAAATATTTTAATATTTCTTTTGATTAAATATTTGTAAAATGAATATTTAAAGGGTAAAAAGATATCCTATGGATATATTAAAGTCTTTAAAGACATAAATATTTCCACATCAAAGTTCTAATATTTTGAAAATATTAATTTGATGTAGTTTTATTATAATTTTTGTTATCATGCCATAAAAACATTATTAAATTTAATATTTATATTATTAAATTTAATGACTTTGGATTAATACAATATTAAATCTAATATGATATTCAATTTGTTATATTATAATATGTCATGATATATGATAACTCTAGATATATATATGGAGGGAAGAACAAAGACATAACGCGATAGAGATGGAGAGATAGAGGGAGTGACAAGGGAGACATGGAGATAAAATGAAGAAAGACATAAAGAGAGAAGAGTGGAGGGAGAGAGAAAGGGGGGGGGTGACAAGGGAGAGATGGAGAGATTGTGTCTATGTTTTGGGGTGAGATAGAGACAAAGAAGGAGAGATGGAAGGAAGGGGGAAGAGAAGAAGAGAGACAAAGAGAGAGAGGGAGATAGTGACAGGGTTGGAGGGTGAAGAGAGAGAGAGGGGGGAGAGATAGAGGGAGGTGAGAGAGAAAGGAAGAGAGAGAGAGAACATGAGAGAGAGAAGGAGAGAGGGAGGGAGAGAGAAATGGAGTTGGAGGGAAAGAGAGAGGGAGGTAAGAAGAGATGCATAGAGAGAGAAAGGTGGAGAGAGAGAGTGAAGGGGAAGAGAGAGGGAGAGGAAGAGGGAGGGAGAGATATATAGATATGGAGAAAGAGTGTGTATGTTTTGGGGGTGATATAGAGAGACAAAGGAGAGGCAAAGGAAGATAGAGATATAGATGAGAGGTGAAGAGAGGGAAGAAGAGAGAGATAGAGGGAGGGAGGGAGCGAGAGATAGATATATATGGAGAGTGTGTGTGTGTGTGTGTTTGGGGGGTCGAGGTAGAGAAACAAAGAAGGAGAGATAGAGGGAGATATAGATATAGATGGAGGGGAGAGAGGGAAGAATATTTCTTGTACTATATGCATTGATTTCTAATTATATTTGATTGTTTGCACTAGATGCATTGATTTCAGTTTAGATGTTGATTTCTAATCCTATTTGATTGCTTGCTCTAAATGCATTGATTTCAACATAGATGGTGATTTCTAATCTTATTTGATTTCTTGCACTAGATGCATTGATTTTAGTGTAGATGTTGATTTCTAATTATATTTGATTGCTTGCACTAGATGTATTGATTGATCTCAATTTAGATGTTGGTTTCAAATCTTATTTGATTGCTTGCATTGTATGCATTGGTTTCAATGTAGATGTTGTTTTCTAAGATTCCTATTTGATTGTTTGCATTAGATGGATTAGATGTTGTTAATCTTAAGACTGTAAATTATTACAAATATTTTTCAAGATTAGAATGATGGGGGAGAGAGGGAAGAAGATTTCTTACACTAGATGCATTGATTTCAATGTAGATGATGATTTCTAATCCTATCTGATTGCTTGCACTAGATGCATTGATTTTAGTGTAGATGTTGGTTTCTAATTATATTTGATTGCTTGCACTAGATGCATTGATTTCAATGTAGATGTTGGTTTCTAATCATATTTGATTGCTTGCACTAGATGCATGGATTTCAGTGTAGATGTGGATTTCTAATCTTATTTGATTGCTTGCACTAGATGCATGGATTTCAGTGTAGATGTGGATTTATAATCCTATGTGATTGCTTGCACTGGATGCATGGATTTTAGTGTAGATCTAGATGTCTAATCCTATTTGATTTCTTGTACTAGATGCATTGATTTCAGTGTAGATGTCGCTTTCTAATATCATTTGATTGCTTGCATTAGACACATTGATTTCAGTGTAGATCTTGTTTTCTAATCCTATTTGATTGTTTGCATTATATGTTGTTAACCTTGAGGCTGTATATTATTAAAAAAATATATTTTTCAAGATATATTTAGTAATAGGTAGAGGGGCACTACTAAGAAATAATTAGCTATCAAAAGTTGCGATACCTAGAATTAAAATGAAAAAGATGTGCATAATCAATCCTCCCGCAAAGTGCAAATTAATCCTTAACAAGATCATCTCCCTTCTTCATCACTAATTAATTACTAATAGACAATTAATATATTCAAAAATTACTAATACAGTAATTGCATACAATGACGTATTCAAATATTTATAAGAGGAAAATGTATATTTATAAAGATCAAAGCAAATCAAAATATTATTGGAGGAGATGTGATAATTGTTTAGAGAAACAAATAATGTAAAGATTTTATAAATTTGTCCACTCATTAAAAAAATTTCAAAAATACTTATTTCCTGACTTTGCAAAATAGGCTATAGATAAAAAAAAATCATTAAAATATTTTTGAAGGAAATAAATTATTTCAAACATAAACAAAGAAACAAATTATTTCAAGAGTAATCTTGACGCAGTGAATTATTAAAACTACTCTTCAAAATATATTTTTGTAAAATTTGGAGGAGCACTATTTAGAATTAATTAGTTTTCAAAAGTTGTGATACCTAATATTAAATGAAATAGATGTGCAATATCGATATTTGGAGGAGCACTATTTTAGAATTAATTAGTTTCCAAAAGTTGTGATACCTAAAATTAAATGAAATAGATGTGCAATATCAATCCTTGCAAACTACTGACAAGATTGTCTCCCTTCTTCATCACCAACTAATTACTAATAAACAATTACACACACATATAAAAATATAACACAACAATTGTAACATTCACAAACATTACCATCCAAATCCAAACACATAAATACACAAACCACTCAACGTATCTAAACACAAACATACAAACCATTCAATAAAAGCAACACAAACCAAAATAAAGAAGAGAATGATATGGTCATGCCAAACAAAGAAAACATAATGTGAAGTTTGAATTTTATCTCAAACATTTACATAATAATGATAATCTAAAAATGTGACATTGTTGACATCAAGTGGAACCAGCTTAGATCCATCTAACACTCGATCTATCATGTGCTGAGAGGGATCAAATCCCTTGAGGCGCAAATCTTTTCTCAAGTCCTACACACCAAAAAGAAGGTGTGCACCCTCAAGTTTGCACCTCGAGGGATTTGATCGCTCTCGGCGCATGATAGATTATGGATCTAAGTTGGTATAATCACACTTAAGATTATGATGCATGCACCGAGAGGGATCAAATCCCTTGAGGTGCAAACCTTTTCTCAAGTCCTACACACCAAAAAGAAGGTGTGCACCCTCAGGTTTGCACATCGAGGGATTTGATCGCTCTCGGCGCATGATAGATTATGGATCTAAGTTGGTATAATCACACTTAAGATTATGATGAAGGTTAACTTTGATAAATTTGTATGAGATAACTTTTTTTAAGTTATTGTCATATACAAAATTAGTGTAAGTGGTTCTTTTGGATTTGATTATCATAACCCTTATTTTGTTAATATTTACTTTCATACTCACTATATGATATAAATCCTTGGGAATTTTTAATTGCTTGTTAGGATCAAAGAGACATTTTGCAATAAGAACAAATATCATTAATGTAAAGAAGAAAGATAATACTCACTCCAACTAAAGTTGTGAAAGCACAACTCACTCCTTTGAAACATCCTTCTAATACAAAAAAAAATAACATCCTTCCACTACAAAAATAAAAATAAAACAATTTTCAGCAACTTTATATTACAATTAATTTCTTATCAACAACTCATAATATTCTTAAATTTAACAATAACATTCTCATATAACTTTATAATAACAACTTTCAAATCAAATTATTTTTTTTCGTTTTTCCAATCTATTTTAAAAAATAATTTTGAATATTATATTAAAAAACTTCTGTAAAATCAACCAAATATTATAAAAAAATAACTTTATTATTAAAACGGTTTTTTCATAAAATCCCAAATTATTTTTTTAAATAATTTAATTTTAATTTTAATTTTTATTAAACAAATATAATTTTTTTTTTTTTCCAATTGCAAACTTCAATGATATATTAATATAAAAATATTAAATTAAAAAAATTTCAAATGACCTTGTTAAAATGAAATTTCAAATGATTTTTTAAAAATGAAATTTGTAATAATAATTATTCTTATTTAGTTAACTTAAACAGGCAACCACAAACGTAAGTCTACGATGTAAGCCATGGAAGTATCTTTTAACTGTTTTTTTGTTAAATGGTTTCGCGACGATTGCGATTCGTACGAGGTTGAGTTTTTTTCCTTTTCATAAATGTTATTAATAAAATATATTTCTTATATTTATATTAATTTTTGGTTAAAAAAAAATTATAATTAAAATAATTATAAGTGATTGAAGGTTTATACAGTTATTTATTTATATAGTTAATTTTTGGTTAAAATTTTTTATAATTAAAATAATTATAAGTGATTGAAGGTTTATACAGTTATTTATATAGTTAATTTTTGGTTAAAAAAAATTATAACTAAAATAATTATAAGTGATTGAAGGTTTATACAGTTATTTATATAGTTAGAGATTTCTGGAAAAAAAAAAACACTATGTAATGATTTTTCATATATCCAATATTTCAATGATTATTCCATCTTTCATCGCACATTAAAGATAGTTACAAAATTCTTTTATATTCATAATTTTTAATAAAGTAATTTAAATTAGTTTTTATTTTTTTTAATTGATTTCCTTTAATTTTGTAATATATTTTTAATTATTAAAATTTAATAATATGTGAATTTAGAATTATTATTAATTTTGAATTTTAATTAAGTTTTGAATGATTGATTTAAAATTAAGTAAATTTTTTAATAATATTGTTTTACCATAGATAAGTGTCTTAAATATTATGTTGAAATATGTTTTTTTGATGATGATGATAATGGTTAACGTTCACTGAGACCAAACTTTGGTCTATTGGACCTAAAGAAACAAATTATTCAGTTTGATTTAAGGTTTTATTCATATGCTCAAAAAGCTTGGAGAGAAGCTTCCCAAGCTCATTGTAATTTTGACAACATAAAAGGCTAGGAAGGTCAGTATTGCAACAAAGATTTTGAAACTAAGATCTAATGTGGTTATACGCGGGGGCACTGTAAGAGGAAGTGATTTTCATCCTCAATGTTCGTATTCTCACAGAGATGGCATAACCTTTCTATCCATGGTGTTTTAGGAACTGCCTAACGACCCGTTTCACTATGGAGCTCATTAGAGTTCGTTCTAATCTTAGCTATATTAATTTTCTTCTTTGAGCTAGTTAAAACAGAGAGATACTTTTGATCTTCTATGGTGGGGTTGATGACCTCCTTATAATATCTTAATTTTCTTTTAGCTGCTAAATCTTTCTCACACCACATTTTTTCTTTGAACTTAGAAGTAACAATATTTTTAATGTTATTAATGTTTTGCAATGCAACATTCTCGTCGATCTCCCAATGGTTTAACCAGGCCCTAGTGTCTTTATACCAACCTTGTTTGAGCCTTAGGTGGTTTCGGCTGGAATTTAAAGCTAGCTTAGGAAGTCTATGGTGTCCTATGTTATTGAGTTTGTGCTACAGAAGCCTAGTCATAGCTAGGCTCTCAATAGGGGAAAGACCCACTTCTATAAGGAGAATAGGATAGGGTGTGTTGCTTTTAATTTTGAGGTTATAGGTTATAAAACGACTCTGGATTTGCTCAATCTTTCTCCAGGATGCTCTAGAGATGCTACAACCTCAAATCTCACATCCATATAAGATAACCAGAGTGACTAAAGTTTCAAAGAGGAACTTCTTTCTATCCCACATTACGAGGTTTGTTGTTTTACAATTATTTTCAAGACCAAAATAAACTTTCCATCCCCCATTAATCCTTTTCTCAATGCTATAGTTCCAGTTGACCTTGTGATGAATATCAATTCCTAGGTACTTGTAGGAAGACACCTCCTCCAAGTTACTATTGTCATACATAAAATTAGCGTAAGTGTCCTTCTTGGATTTGATAATCATAACTTTTGTTTTGTCAGTGTTAACAATCATACCCATGATAGAGCAAAAATCCTTAAGAAGTATATGTGCTTAATATATAATTAGTATATAACATTTTTTTAAATAATAAATATTAATAACAAGACTATAATTTAATGTGGAACTTAATTTTGTGTTAACATCTGGTTAAATCAAATTTAGTTTATCAAATTATAGTATATATATAATTTATTTATGTGGTCAAAATGCGTTAAGTTTGGATAAGTTACCTTAATTTTTGTGTTAACATTTAGTTAAATCAAATTTAGTTTATCAAATCATGGTAATATATATATATATATATATATATATATATATCTATCTATGTGGTCAAAATGCCTTAAGTTTGGATAAGTAAAAAATATTTTATTTTGATATCAATTGATTTGCTTTTTAATAGTTAATAGTTTCTCTTTAGCACATATAAAGTTTAAGTGGGCCTAATGATTTAGAAGACGTGCTTTCTCCTAAAAGATTACAAGTTCAAAACTAAAAAGATATAATATGTATGCCTCACTAAACTTAACAATCAAATATATATTTGTATTATTTTAATAATATTAACTTTCTTCTATATATTAATTAAATAAAATTCCTACACCACTTCCTAAAAATTCTTTTATTTTTTAATTAACATTAAATCACTTCCTAAATCTTACTCAATATTAATAAATAGAAAATCTTTTATTTTATTTTCAAAATTATCATTATTTATATATTCTATTTATAATTATTATTTTAATATATATACTTATTTTTTTAATTAAAATTTTAATTTACTTATTTATAAATAACTATAAATGAGATTTTTATAATAAAAATTAATGTCATTATTTATTTAATAAATATATTTATAAAATAAAATAAAATTATTAAATAAATTTATAATGATAATTCATTTATAAAAATTTACTAATAAATATTTAGTAATTAATATAAATGAATTAATTTATTTTTTAATAATTTTATATTTTATTATATTTTTTTTATAAATATATTTTTTTCTATGAATCTCATAAAATTAATTAAATCTAATTTGAGAGTAGAATTATATTCTTATTTAAAAATTTTCCACTTCATAAATGACATCTGTCTGTTTTTACCAATTCCAAGAATAGAATTATATTCTTATTTAAAAATTTTCCACTTCATAAATGACATCTCTCTGTTTTTACCAATACCAAACAAGGTTGAGGGATTGGATGCCCTAGGCCAGCAAAGGTCATGAAAATCTGCCAGTGCCGTGAAGGAGCCGTTAAAACTAAATTCTATTTCCCCAACAAACAGAGCATATTGACAAAACGATGGGAATTTCATTGCTTTATCTTTCCCCGGAGCCAATCGGCGAGTAAAGAGTGTAGTGTTCCGCGCTCCAAATTCTAAAAGCAATTGCAATTCAGAGAGTTTGGTAAAACCCATCTGCCACACCTACTCTGTTTCTTCAATCCGTATGCGATTTTCAAAAGCTCGTCGGATCTGTCGGGCAATGAAAGTCCAAGCGTGGGTCTCTGCCGGTTAGGTATGAGGATCTTATATCCGTGTGCTCGTTAGCAATAATTCCAGCTCAATTCCCAAGGCACACTAATATACAGTGTACAAGCAGTCTATACATCGTTTCTGTGCCAAACCAACTTGGGGAAATGTGTATACAAAAGTACCCTGGAGCCTTGAATTCTTCTAACAACCCACAGCGAGTACCGCAGTGAATCCATAAATGACAGTGCTCTGGTAATCAATGCGATCATCAATGCTTCCCAACACACGTTTTCTTCATTCAATGAAGCCATAACTTCACTGAAAAACGCAATAAATTCAATTCAGAATTGCAGACACGATTGGAAATCAGTCGTCTGTTATTTATTTCCTTCATTGACTCTACATTTATCTTCGGAAGTTCAGAGCGAGTTAAAGTGGAGGGTCGCGAGAAAAGAGCAATCAATCATGGGGAGCTTCCATAATGAATTCTGCACAGTTGAAGTGGGAGGCGGAATTAATCTCCAAGCGAGACTATTTAAACCCACATCCGTGAAAAACAGTAGCCTTGTTATAGTGTTTGTCCACCCATATACGGTATTGGGTGGCTGCCAAGGGCTTCTTAAAGGCATGGCTGGGAAGTTGGCTGAGAAGGGCTATACAACTTTGACTTTTGATATGCGGGGAGCAGGTAGATCTACAGGGAAATCCTCATGGACTGGTTCATCAGAGGTACATGATGTTGTCGCTATCTGCAGATGGGCTTCTCAAAACATCCCAACTGAAAGAATACTTTTGGTTGGATCTTCTGCAGGTACTCTCATTTATCTTATTTATCTTCTTCAATTTTTAGCTTTCTGGAGATGTGCGTTAGTCAATAAGATCCCTTAATTGAATAAAATTATCAGTCGCAAGTAATCGTTGAATATACATTTCTGGTTAGCCACCTTGTATTTGATGTGAATATTGCTGTATTAAAGAGATGCTTCGCTTGAAAAATTCCAATTAGTCTTCTGAAAAACCACTGAGGTACGAGTAGATCTCAATTAGAGGAGAAACAGCGATTGGCATGAGTTTTGCATTTGGCTGTTATCATTTGCATCTTGATTTTTGTACAGAATGGAAGTAAATCCAGCTTCTGGCATTTATTATGTTTTCCTCGGGATTTTTTACTTCCGCGATGCCCAAAGGATTGCGTAAACCAGCACTAACAAAATGCTGGGAACTTGTTAAAGTTTGAGTCATATCAAGTGTCTTTTCTATAACTTTCACACAATTCCTTGTGCTTTTGTATGTTCTACTTCAGGTAGCAATGATTCTGTTTCTGAATGGTGCATGAAGAATCGGTTCTACTTGTCAATTTTGCAAAAATGGGACAATTTTGTCTCATTTCCATTCATATATTATTAGGGTTGGTTGGCCTAGTATGTTTTAACATCATTAGCTCTAGTTAGCTGTTAATCCTGATCTGTATTGATTCCTATGGTTTTAACTTTACCAAAAAGTATAGTATTGAAGAGCGTGAATACGCATAGCTAGACTTTCCCTCGATGAAAAGGGCATTGCAGGAACATTCGGTATGTTGTTTTAGCATGATTAGCACTAGTTAACTTTGTTAACCGTGATTTTGTATTAACAATGCCTGGTTAACCTCATTTCTGTGGACAGTGACGGGTTAACCCTCGTTGGTATTGGTCTATGATAACATTAGCTGGGTTAACTGAGAAGTTGGCATTAGGGAACACTAATGACTAGAGGTGGAGACTTAGTAGATGAAAGGATCATCATGGTAAGTTTTTGTTTACATGCTTCAACAGGATGGGCTCTGGTCAGCTTTGTTATTCAGATCTGTATTGATAGGTATAGTTGGTGAAACTTTATGGAAATGTTGACACTGGGAACAATAATAGGTACCACTAAACTCCATAGATGAAAAGGCCAGTGCAGTAGCGTTTGATATTAAATCTTTATTGAGGGTGCAGAGTCTCGATAATAGGCCAAAGTATGTGCAGCTCTGGGACCTAAGTAACTGAACCCTTGGGTTCTTCTACTGTAGGACCAAGTTAATCCTTTTTTTTTTTCTGAAGAGTCATGCCTTTAACTTTCTTGATCTGTAAATGAGGCATTATGTTATTCTGTCCTTTTTATTAAGGATGTAGTTCTTTCTTTGAATGACTGCCCCTGATTGTTTTATAGGTATACCATATAGTTGTACTAATGGTCATAAAAGTTCTATATTTGGTAGGTTTACCTTTGGAAACGGGTATGTTATATATATTGTACAGTATCCTGTGGGTTCAAAAAACAGATTTCTGGTTTTCGAGTAGGATTTCATAATTCCTTAGGTTTAAGAGAGAATGAAAATTAGAAACAGAGTCGACATGTAGTATGTACTATTATGTAAAAAAATGTTGAAGTCTATGGTATATACCATGATTTATTATTGGTTTTTCTATTAGTTTTCAGAGTAGAACATGTGAGATTCATGCACGAATAAAATCAGAGTCATATCATATACTTAATACATAATGTCAAGTTGAACTTAAAAGTAGTTGTGAAACTGTGATATCTTTGCGATAACTCCTCTCTCAAAATGAAAATCAATCCTTCCAAGCTGGAAAAAGCCCTCCTCTATGCTGAAAACCTAATCCTTCCATGCTGTTGTGTGGGAAATTCAGATCTCTTGGTCATCCCCATTTGTCGAGGACACTTTTGGAATATATGGGACATTCTGGGCAGTCCCGTGTACCAATTCTTGGACAACCCTATGTAACGAGGACCCTTGGGACATATCCTCCTGTAACACATGCTTTAATTTGTTAAAGCAACTATAAAAGATTAGAACATACCAAACAACATATTTTAAAGCATAAATCTCTACATTAACTTGTTAAGGTATTACTTGAGAAGGTTCAAATCATAAAGAAATGTACAGGTGAATAAAATGATGACAGCAACTCGAACTACTAGATTGATTTAAGAGCTTCTTGGGATGAAAGAAAGATGTAAACCCCAGTTCACATGTTCTTAATTATCAATACTTTCATGATGAGGCTCCTCTTTGATAGTACTCTTATCATAATACCATATCAGTATTGGTGATCTACAAATCTGGATCAGGCTTTTAACTGATACCTAATTTCAAATTTATTAATATGAGATTTGGTAGTGTCTTGGGGAATTTTATTCTTGATTTTGTTGGATACTTTCTTAATTGAGTTTTAGTTCAGTGCAAATTGTGGAAATGCTTTGGATGTGTTGTAATATTGTTATCCTAGTGAAGCATCAACATTATTAGAAGTATTGTTATGTTCATATTTTAGAATAAAGATCCCTAGTTGTGAAATCCATAAATGAACCTCTTAGAAGACCATTTCTAATCAACCCTGAAGGGCCTCAATTTTAACTTAAAAAGTCACTCTGAGTTGAAATTATTTTTTGAAGCGTGACAAATGAGATTGATTAAGGGCTCTCTTAGAAAGCCATTAAGTTGAGTCTCCATCTCAAAAGTCCTTGGAAGTGAAGTTGCATGGTATGGGGAGAGGGGTACATGCTGGAAACGTGACCCCTGCTTCGTTCCCCACTAATTCCCCATCAAAAAAAGAAAGCTATGTGATTTGGTAGGGTTTTGGGGAATTTTATTCTTGATTTTGTTGGATACTTTCTTGATTGGGTTTCAGTTTAATGTAAATTGTGGAAACCTTTGGATGTGTTAATATTGTTATCCTAGTGATGCATCAACATTATTAGAAGTATTGTTATGTTCATATTTTAGAATAAAGATCCCTAGTTGTGAAATCCATAAATGAACCTCCTAGAAGACCATTTCTAATCAACTCTGAAGGGCCTCAATTTTAACTTAAAAAGTCACTCTGAGTTGGAATTATTTTTTGAAGTGTGACAAATGCCTTGGAGATTGATTGAGGGCTCTCTTAGAAGCGAAGTTGCATGGTATGGGGAGAGGGGTGCATGCTGGAAACATGACCCCTGCCTCATCCCCCACCAATTCCCCATCAAAAAAGAAAAAAAGACAAAAAAAAAATTGAAATAGGCAAACAATATCTGTCTGTCTATCTATAAATATAAAAATAGCACAAGAAGAAAGGATACTTGAGTAAGAAAATTTAAATGTAGCTCCATGCTGTCCAAAATGCACAGAGCATGCTTGTTGTAGCTGTAGAAAACACTTTTGCTTGAATTTGTTGAAGAAAATGTGAAGAAATGAAGCGTGGAACAATGTTGTTGCTCACAACTTTCTTCTGGTTGTGACTACAAAACCAGATCACAATGCTTCACACACAACAGAAGTGCTTCTTGTTTGTGTAGGAGATACCTTTGCTCAAACAGTCTGGAAGAAAGTGTGAGGAAAGAATAAGAGGTAAATTGTGTTTAGAACAAAGATGTCAGGGTTTTCTAGAAGCTTATTCAATGTGAAATCAGTGTCAAAATTTATGTCAATGCCAATTTAAAGCACTTGGGCAGGTTCCTATGGTCATTTTCCCTGTCAAAACACAGTTAAACCAGGTGAAGACTTGCCCATTTTGCCTTGAAATGCCACTTGGCATTTAGATGGCATTTGAGAGTTGTGAAACACTATTTGAAATGTTTTATGGCATTTCATAGGCATAACTGCTTGAGATTTGTGGTAACAACTGAAAAAGGTTACAGTCATCCTTATATCTAGGGCACTCGTTAAAAAACTCCAATCATATACTAATATTAAATTACCCTTGTATCCCTCAAGCATGGAGCACTTTACTTCTTATTGTCTCTTTGACCTTGGAGAATATGCCAGCTGCCTTGTATCCCTTAAAGCTTGGGTATTCTTCTTCATGTTAACCAACTCCTCGTAAAAAGGATCTCAAGTGCAAGCTACAGCTTCCTCAAAATGTGGCCACCTACAGGCTCCAAAAGGGGTGCATTAAAGTAGTGATCCATGTGCACAGGATGGAGTGCTCCTCCATCCTGATGAAAATGTTCTTTTCAAATCTGGGTACAGAAATCAGATCTGAACCAGTGTTCTGATATAACTATTGGCTGAAAATAAGGTTTGCTTAGCACCTCTGCATAATATCACCAATATCCAAAAAAGGTAACTGCTTTAACTTTGTAAGTCATTTTTGTAGGCCGTAAGCAACACCTAAATCATGATTATAGACCTTCAAAAATGAGTTATGCCTTTGAAACCTGATGAAAATGTTCTTTTCAAATCTGGGTACAGAAATCAGATCTGAACCAGTGTTCTGATATAACTATTGGCTGAAAATAAGGTTTGCTTAGCACCTCTGCATAATATCACCAATATCCAAAAAAGGTAACTGCTTTAACTTTGTAAGTCATTTTTGTAGGCCGTAAGCAACACCTAAATCATGATTATAGACCTTCAAAAATGAGTTATGCCTTTGAAACCTGATGAAAATGTTCTTTTCAAATCTGGGTACAGAAATCAGATCTGAACCAGTGTTCTGATATAACTATTGGCTGAAAATAAGGTTTGCTTAGCACCTCTGCATAATATCACCAATATCCGAAAAAGGTAACTGCTTTAACTTTGTAAGTCATTTTTGTAGGCCGTAAGCAACACCTAAATCATGATTATAGACCTGACAGGGGTTACAGTCCTTCTAAGGAAGGGTTTTTCCCTGTTACTATATGCTGGCTTGGTTAATATCTCATAGAATTCATTTGCCATATGATGGATGAAAATATAGGAGTGCTGGCATAAACTAGAAATTTGTAGTGTGTGTGTAAAGATCCACAGGATCCACTTTTGTATCTGCTCTTGCTGATGTTAAAGATGTGCCAGAAGAAGGTATAAAGTGAACAATTTCCAGCAAAGTGTATCGATGTGGACAGATTGCATGCTATTATAAGCTACAACAATAAGGTCAGCTCAGAAACAAATTTTGGACATTATTTCAGTTCAACAATCACAAATAATCCCCTCCTTAGCCAGTGATGTTCCTTGGTCAAGCTTTCTGGAGGAAGGTAAAACAAAACTTCCTTAAGTGGTAGTCATGGCTACTTGCACACCCAATCATAGAATAGCTGGGTCTAAAATCAACTATGGAAAGTTTTGGATGGAATCCTGAGAAGAGGATGGTATAAGTGATGCAATTATGTACAGACAGTTGCACTGGTGCACTGACTTCTTATACCTGAAGCCTGGCAAATGGGACATCCCTTGCAAGGATGGAAAAATAATTAGCCTAAAGACCTCAAAACCTTTAAGCTTCACACATTATCCACAGTAATGCAGATATGTTGATATTTCCAATGCCTCGTAGATGGTTGTATGCTGTCTTGTAGCTGCATACAATGCTTCCTTGTGCAGCCTGTTTGCATCTTTTATTTGCATCAAGAGGAACTTTTTTACTTCTCTGTGCTGGTTATTTCTCCACGTAGGAAACAATTCACTTACTGCTGGTAGCATACTGGAAAATGAGACTCAACACCTGGGCCAATAACGTGCTGGGAACAATTTTTTTGGTGCCCACCTCCACCTTTTGTTGAAATGTAACAATTTCTTAATTCTTGCATTCAAGTGGAGAATGTCCAAGTCTAGAAAGACGCGAAGGGTTGAACTCATTGTGAAAATGAAGGAAGAGACAGATCAAGACCAAACATTTGGTTAATAATTGTCATTCTAAACTTGATCAATGACGACTTGTGCATATATAATGAGGCATTATTTAGTGACAGCCATCAAATTAAGATTCTCTTGGGCTGTTGCATTGTTGACCATGGTGGCATAAAAAGCTTGACTTATAGGACCAATTTCAACAATAATGCTTGCCCCAAATTGCCATCCACAGCACTATACACCTTGTTTGAATCAAGGAAAATGGGTAGCCTACAAAGTTTGTGATTGCACGATCAACATAATCACAAAGCCCTTCATTTACATGGTTGGTTGTGACATGTTTCTACAAGATTGTTGTGATCTTCTGTTGGGTAGAAGATATAAGGGCATTCAACATGCCATTTATGGTGTATATCAAAACACTTATGGATTGAACAAAGGCAAGCAAGGTTTACCTCTTCCAATCTTCATAGGCCTCTTTCCATTTTTCATCAATGTTGTAATTATGCCAAGAAACATGAAGTTTTCTAAAAGTTGGGTGGGGGAGATTCCCATTATGTAGTGTTTTTGCTTTATGAGACATTGGGTGTAAATGTTAGTTTTCATAAAATAAAAAGTTATTGTAGATGCATCTTAACTTCAAAACTATGAAACACACTTTAAGGTTTTTGATCCATCCCAAAACTTAATTGATTTGGGGTTAAGATGGATCTACACTAGTAATATTTTCCATAACTACAAAGTAGTATGCTATTGTATGGTGAGATAAGTCACAAATCAATAATCTTCCCATGCATCATCTCCTAAAGAAATGCAAGATTGATCAGTATCCACTTTGTATATTCCAATGGTTTGATCATCTTAGTAGTTCTTAATTTATGATAGACTTTCTTGTTCATTTCAGCAAAAAATTATGTAATAAACAAGGAGAAATTAATGGCACAATTGCAATAGGATTAAAACACACCAAGAAACTCGAAATTTAGTCTTGGAAAAACTTGCAAGAATGATGTTAAATTGATACAAAACTTGTTCCTTAATTGTTCACATAATGATACAAGTATAGAGGATTAAATCACTATAGAGCTTCAAAGTACAATGGTTTGGACTTCAAACTTATACAACAAACCTCTTACTTCCTCTATTTTATGTCTATTTCTTTGGTGATCTTTGCCTAATTATGGAAATTGTGTCCCCTCATGAATTTGAACCCTTCGTCAATCTCCCCTCACGAATTTGAACCTCTCATTAATCTCTTCTCTCTATATATAACTTCCTTGGCATTTCTTCATTGCTACCACCAAGAATCCACCTATATATCTAAGAACCCTGTACTCCATTGGTGTAACTCCTTGCTTGGTGTCATTGCCCACATGGCGTCTAATGTTCATGATCAGGGGAGGACATATTGTACAAAACTTGATTTGGTTTCTTTCTTATTCCTTTGTTCAATGGAGGTTTCAAAGCTCTTGCTTTGTGGTTATGGGGTTTGGTTATGAGAAAGCTTGTTGAGCATGAGTCCTTCCTTGTCGAGCATAGGCTATTAAGAAAATGATATAAATTTTTGTTTTTAGTTGATTATTTCTCTTTCTTGGGGAATTTTCTCCCTTTACTTAGTGGTCCTACCAAATCCTTTTCTCAATGCTTGGATTTTTAGCTTTCATCTATTTTTGAATAACATAACCCTTATTTTCTTACCGAGGATAGGTTGTCGTGCAAGGAAACTAATGTTTCTTGGCCATAGGAGTTTCTCTTGGTCATCAAATTTTTCCATCCAAGTTTTTCCAACTCTTGTGTTTTTCTCTCTATTAGGGTGCTTATAAACCACATCCAAAGGTGAAGGTGGTAAATATCCAAAGCAAGCTTTGGAAGGTGACTTGTTTGTGGAAGTGTGAATTACCATATTGTACGAATTTAGTAAAGATGAATGTAGATTAAGTTCTCATTCCAGGGTCTTAGATGGTTTTCATAAGATGTAAAGCAATCGTGTGAAGAGACAAGAAGTATTGAGTCTCCTACAACACTCTAAAGTGCTATATCTTCCTTGGAGAACAACTTGGAAGCTATTTTCAAAACAATGAAAGGCCTCCACTACTTAATCAACCATACAAATAAAGTAAACAATAATATTTGGTATGGAAGATGAAGCGTGTGTTATGATGTGCTCTCCTTATAGTTATTTTTGTTGTTAACCACTTCCACTCTTGAGGTGTGGTTGAGGATAAACCAAGAAAAAAGTAGTGATATATATATATATATGGGCCAATCTTGCAAGCGGTATTAGAGTTGGGTTGACCCATGGTATTTCCAATTCTATAAAACAAACTTTACCACTTCAGGGAACTCATCATATTTTATGATGGCTTCGAGGAAAACTTCAGGCACTAGTGAGACTTCAAATTCAGAAATAGTTGTTTCAGTGAAAAAATTGGATGCAAAACTTGAAGCAAGGCTTAACGAGAAGGATTCAGAGATTCAACAACTCAAGGTTGAAATCAATGCATTAAAAAATGGCAGTTGAGGGTTCACCAACCCCAACTCTCACTCATCAAATCCATGGACATGCCAATCATTTAATGCAAGCTGATTCAACACTTTTGCACAGAGGTTTAAATTACTAATTCTTAGGTTCGTGAAGATCAGATCAAGAGGGCACAGGATGTATTAACAAAATCAAAAGTTATTTTAATTATCATAATGTTTATGATGATGAAGAAAAACTTATCATTGCATTAATGCACGTAGATAAATTAGCTTGTGATTTGTTCTTATTATGGAACTCCAAATCACAAGGTCTAGCTAGAGATTGTGACACGTTCAAAAACATTTCCAAGATCTAGAAGAATATGAAAATCTCAACAAACTCTCTCAATTGCAACAAAGGCACAATAGAAGTATATTTTAATGAACTATGTCTATTAGCTACACATGTCACAAACTTGTGAGCCAAATGTTTATTGCATATCACCGTGATAGGCTTGAAACCATAAATGCAAAATCAGCTCAAATTACTAGATCATAAGGATATTGAGCAGGCTAGGCAAAAATCCAAAATTATCGAGGAAAATCTCTTATTTGTTCAATAATTTCTTAACCCCTAGACTACGAAGCCAAGTTCAAAGTGCATTCCCCCTCATCTAAGAGACTCACCATTAGATAAAAAGAAAGATAAGAATTGATGTTTCACATGCAGCTCATTCAATTGGTGTTTGGGACATAAATGTAAGAACAAAAGATTCTTTCTATGTGAATAAAACGACAGTTATTTACGTGATAGTGATGAAGAAGAAGTTGGGGACTCATCTTCTTCCAAGGAGACTACAGAGAATGAAGAATCTAACAAATCGAATACTATGAAAAAACTTTCTATAGTTAAGCATTCCCAAACTCTCAAGGTCTTTGGATATATTAAGGAAACTAAAGTAACAATACTTATAGATAGTGGTAGCTTGCACAATTTTATAGCCATGACTACTGCAAGGAAATGGAGCCTATTTGTCTACAATACATTTGACTTTGAAGTCACAATTCCAAGGGATATGACTACTTCTTGGGATGGGAAATGTAATAAGGTAGAATTTTCCATTGAGGATTACAAGTTCATAACTCCAATATATGCCATGGTGATTGGATGAGTGAACATTGTATGGGGATCCCAATGGTTGGCCTTCATTAGGATGGTAAGATTGAATCTTCAGAAGAATTTCCTAAAATTCTATAAAAGTGGAAAAAAATACAAATTCTAGGGAACCAACAACCTATCCACCCAAATAGCATCATCTAGCAAAATGAAGAAAATGACTTGGAAAGGAGTCCAAGCCTATATTTTACGTTGTTGTTCAACGGAAGGAATTTATGATACAACAAAATATCTCAATCATCTTGATACGATGCTTGAAAAATACGATACTATCTTCCAAGACTTACCTTGTGGCCTTCCTCCAATATAATGAGGAGATCATATCATGCTACATAGAGCTCATTTAAGGATCAACTCTAGTTAGGAGAAAGACCTACAGGCAATCTCATCAACATACAATCGAAATTGAGTGCTTGGTTGAAACATTATTAGACTATGATATAATAAACCAAAACAAAAGCGTGTATTCAACATTGGTCATACTAGTGAGGAAAAAAATGGCTCCTATAGATTGCATTGATTATCATGTGTTGAATAAAATAACCACCAAATATCAAGAAAAGAAGGGCATGCTACATTATGCACAATTTCAGCAATCATTCATTCATGAATTTTCAATGTTCAAGCTAAATATGCGAAAAATGAAAAGATCGAAACAATAATTAAGGAAATCAATAACAATGTGGGTTCACACTCCAAGTGCACATGGGAGAAGTAGAACGATATACTCTAGTATAAAAGAAGAATATATTTTCCTAATACTTTGAAAATATAAATCCCAAGAGAGAATCACGACTCTCCATTTGTAGGACATGTTGGATTTTTCAAAACATACTATAATATCGAACATTCCTTCTTCTGGAAAGGAATGAGGGGTGAGATTTAGAGATATGTGGTAGAATGTGATACACGTCAAAAACGAAAGTTTGAATTAGTGGCATCTCCAGGTCTTCTTCAACCCTAACATATCCTAGATCAAAAATGGGTTGAGTTATCAACATCACGTCTCCCTTTGTTGAAAGGAAAAGATAGCATAATTTTTATTGTGGATCAATTAACTAAATATGTCCACTTCATTGGAATTTCATTGAGAGCTAAGGTTAGTCAAATCACTATATCTATGTGAAAAATATTTGTATAAATTCCACATCTCTTCCCAAAAATGATCATTAGTAACAGGGACCCCAATTTATTGGCAATTCTTGGAAGGAATTGTTCAAACCATGTAGAAACCACAGTAACGATTAGCACTTCATACCATCCTCATATTGATGAACAAATTGAAGTGGTTAATAAGTGCCTTGAGGGTTACCTTGGGAATCTTGTGAATGGCTTACAATCTTAGTGGCACAGTAGGCTACATCTTGCAGAATTGTGGTACGACACCATGTACCACATGTCAGCCAAAATGACTCCATTTGAAGCCTATATGGTATCCTCTGCTATCAGTAAAATAATATGTTTTCTCCAAATTCAAGGCTCTTGCTATAAAAGACTACTTAGTGACTTCTAAAGAAATCCTTCATATCTGAAAAAGTCATCTCGAGCAATCCAATAATCGAATAAAGCAACAATTTGGTTTGAAAAGATCTGATTCTGAATTTGAAGTAGGGGAGTGGGTGTTTTTTAAATTGCAACCATACAAGCAAAAATCACCCAAAAACTACAAAAGTTATGATCTTATGCCCATGTTTTATGGCCCTTATCAAGTCTGAAGGAGAGTTGGTCAAGTAATGTATGCTCTAAACATCCCAAACAAAGGGAACTTACATGATGTTTTCCATGTTCATGTTTGAACACAAAGTTGGGTCCAACAACTCTGATATAGACCCAACTTTCCTTTTTCGATGAAGAAGGGGAACTAATATGAAAGCTTGAAGAATACTCAAAGTCAAAGTCCAAAGCTATTCGTTCAAGAAGTATTGATGAGTAGCTTATCAAGTGGAAGAATCTATGTAAAGACAAAACCACCTAGTAAAATGAAGACTTTATCTCAAGGCATTCATACTTGCCCATGCTTTTGAGGTCGAAGCATTTCAAGGAGGGGCGACTTGTAATAAACCAAATATAATTATATAATAATGATTGTAATCTCTCAGGTAGACATACCTGCATGAAAGGTTATGTCCCAAATTCCAATGTTAAGCAGATGGTATAATATTGCCATTGGCCATTGTAAAGATCCTCATAGAAAATATACGCTTTAATTGTTTAATAAACCAAAATAAGCAAGCAGTCTTTTAATTGTTTGCTTGCCTGCACTAAATTTCTCTTGCATATGGACTTTATAAGTCTGAAAAACAGAAAAATGAAACACACCATTCCGTTTCAGATTAAGGACCTTTTGACTTCATACTCTGATGCATTTGAGGATCCCAAGGACAATGGCTGTTCTCCCATTCAGTCTTATTTGTGGAGCAGCCACTACCTAAATATTGTGTGGATAGGACCTTTATAATGGAATGTGTAGATTTATATTAATTAGTAGTAACTCAAATCAGCTTATGAATGAATGGCACAAGCACCAACCTAACATTACTGTCATTGTGACCTAGGTTGAAGACCTTTGGTGCATTATTATTCATGAATGGCGATCTTATATCTGGATATCTACAAATCCAAACGCAGGCTTTTGATTTATCGAAAGAATGCTTTGGAAACCAAATTTGGTCTTTATCAATATGGACCGATGGTTAATTGTGCCTTTTGTCTTGGTTAATACAGTTGCCAGTTTTATGTGGCTTATCAATGGCATCTTTCATCCTTATCTTTGGCAGTTTGTTGTCGTCTATATGATTGAATTCTTAATCTTAAGTAAGACTTGAGAAAATCAATTACATGTGTAACTTGTTCTTGATCTTGTTTTTTAACATGAATTCAATGTAAAACTCGATATATCTCTTCAGACTGGTCACAAACTTCTTTCACTTATAAGTTATCTTGGTTTCCTTGTTGATTCTGAACAAATCCATGGGGACTTGAGAATGTTTTGAAGAATTTTCCCAAACCAACAGTTTGTATTTGTCATTTTGCCACATTTTCTCATCTCTTAAATCAGCTCACCAAGAGCAATACTCCATTCACAGGGGGACCTTATTTAGATAAAACATTCCAACACTCAAAAGGATCCTTTATGCACAAAGCCTATACCTACACTTCTTGATGTACAACAGTCTATTGAGGTTGGGACTGATGCCTCTGACTTTACAGTGGGAGTTGTTCTAGAAGCGGGGGACGACATGCAGTAGCATATTATTCAGGGATAATTTCTGAAGTTACTTTTTGTTTGTTTTTTGTTTGTGACTAGTGGAATTGGAAATTGGGGTGGTCTCGTACTCGTGTGACATGGGGTCGATTCCATCTGCTACCACTATAACCACAAGGTGCTCTATGTCTGTGCCTAACATGGACATGGGCTAATCGGGGGATTGAACCAAGGACCTCGTAATACATAACATGTTTACATGCTTTGCCAAGTGAGCTGCCCCCAGGTGTTAATTTTTGAAATTGAATTAATTCTGGTGCTAATGACAAATATTTTTATGCACTTGTTTAAGCATTAAATACCTCCTTGACAAAGGAACAGCATCCACTGCCACAGTGCACACCAATCACCTCCCTCATCAGTCTTTGAATTTACAGTCCAGGATCTAGGAACATTGCCGCACGAGTCAGTGATGGCTGAAAAGTTCAACTCATCCATCATTGAAACAAACTTTAATGCGTTTGTAAATGGGCTTTGTATCTTCAGTGTTCACAGTTTCAGGTAGAACTGTAACACAGAAATAAACAGCGAGGCAGTTGACTTTGTTGACCACTCCATTGTACAAGTACTATCATCTCTGTGCATACACTTGCTACCATTTTGGACTATAGGGTCAGTAGTTATGGGATTTGGAAATATATAATATAGTTTATTGGGCTGTGGTCTAGTGGTTGAGACGGTGTGTGACAACACTAGTGACTCAGGTTTAAATCCCAACTGGAAGAGAGCCCTGGATTGCAAGTGGTTGAGTTAGACAGGGTTCTTATGAAGCCTTAATTTAAAGAAAAGGGGAATGGAAAATATCTCTATGCTACTTATATTGATTGCATTCTCGAGGCCCCCTAAGCTTTCTTTGCTCATGTGTGGAACTGGACATCAATAGAGCGTTTTTATTTCCTTCGCTTTGTGCTGCTATTTCCTGTTTCAGATCTATTCTTTCATCTGTGCATGAATTGACGCAGATCAGTCAAGTAGGTTTCTTAGGATTTCACCATGCAAATATTCTCGGGTTTTCACCACACAAAAAGGGGTGTCATATAAAATGAATCAACATTATCTATTAGGGCGCTACTCAAGCAATTGTTTAAAAAGGCTCGTCTTTCCTTTTATGGAGGACACTTTGGTGGGCCTTGCAGCACATCCAAAATATTTCTACTGGCCTGCTATGCATAAAGATGCGGGTGCTTTCATCCACAAATGCTTATTATGCAGCAAGTACAAGTTCAGTTGGAAGATTGGTCTGTATCCTGTGCCACGATGCCCTCTGGAATTCATCTTTATTGACTTCCACCTGTGGCTTACTGGTGTCCCAAAGCTAACATTATTTGCAAAAGTTTCTTAGGTTTTCACCGCACAGAAGGGGTGTTCTATAAAATGAATTAATAGTCTCTATTAGGACACTAAAGCAATTCTTTAAGAATGTTTGGATTTCCTTTTGTGGAGGATACTTACGTAGGTATTGCAGCATATCCAAAGATATTTCCACTGGCCTGCTATACATAGAGATGTGGATAATTACATCCACAAATGCTTATTATGCAGCAAGTCCAAGTTCAATTGGAATATTGGTCCGCATCATACTACATGTGCCAAGATGTCCTTTAGAATCCATCTTTATTGACATCCACCTGTGGCGTACTGGTGTCCCAAAGTTAATAGGATTCTATTAGTAGTGTGGAATCTTGCACAAGACCATCTTGATGTCTCGTTCCTAATTTGTAAATATTATAATCTATAATCTCTCATCAACTTGATACTCGTTTCTCTCAAAATTTAATATAATGAACAAGTATCAGGAATATTAAGATGTGAACGGTATAAAAATAGACCTATAACATAACACTGGTGTTATTAAAGATATCCTTTTAGTTTGGACGAGCTATAAACTAGGGATTGGCAAATAGAATGACACTTTCTGAAATGTCACTAGGGGCATTTTTTGTTTACTGTATCAAGAGTTCAAAAATTATAGGTTTTTTCATTTTAAGTTCTTTCCATAACATTTCCGCACGGAGAACTGGAAGACAATTTGTGTCTCATCAGATGTGACACTTTCTGAAATGTCACTAGGGGCATTTTTTGTTTACTGTATCAAGAGTTCAAAAATTATAGGTTTTTTCATTTTAAGTTCTTTCCATAACATTTCCGCACGGAGAACTGGAAGACAATTTGTGTCTCATCAGATGTGCATCTCATGCAAAGTGATTTTCTTTCTACGCACGATCATTTACTGGTCATTGGTAGGTGTTGGGACCATAATTATCAATTTATCGGCTTTTCAAGCCTTTCTATACCTTCAGGATGATTTTAGAGCTGTTTGTACTTTTTATGCAAATTGGGTAATGTGTTTTTTCGAATTTTATTTGTTTGTGTGTGCATCAAGTGTCAAATATTTTATTGAGAGTAAAGCTTTTATAATTGTATTATCATTTCTGTGCATATTTTGAGGGACATTTCTTTTGCAGGTGCCCCTATTGCCGGTTCTGCTGTTGACCAAGTTCCACAAGTTGTGGGCTATGTTAGTTTAGGATATCCTTTTGGTGTGCGGCTGCGTCAATACTCTTTGGGAAGCACCACAAAGCTATTTTACAGTCTCCAAAACCAAAGCTTTTTGTGATGGGCACAAATGATGGGTTCACCAGTGTAAAACAGCTGGAAAATAAGCTGAAGATGGCAGCTGGCCGTGTTGAAACTCATCTTGTACCCGGGGCAGGTCATTTTCAAATGGAAGGTCCTGTCTATGATGAACGAATGGCAGATTTGATTGATAATTTTGCCACAACTTTGTAGATGAAAATGGTTGATCAAAGGCAGTATTGCATCCATTCCCTTCTTGCAAAGTGAAGCCTAGCAGATGCAAGAATGGCACATCCTGTCCGCTTCAGGTGATGTTTGAAAGGTTGAGATCTGACATACTTGGTATCATATACTTGTTAGTGTGGCTGGTTAGGATGCGACAGCTATATAGGGAAAGCACTTTTGCAAATGCGTCATGTTGTTCAGTCGAGAAACATTTGATTCTTTTACTGCTTGACTTGATTTGATTCTTTATGCCCCTTTGGTATAGTGTTTATTGAGTAAAAGACAACACTCGTTAAAGATAGTGTTACTGATTAACAGTGAGTGTCAATATCTCGTCTTGTTCTCGATTTCAAGTGTAAATGTATATTTTTTAAATGTACTCGATGGAAAATGTTTGAATAATTTTGGTGATCTAATAATTGCCCATTATGCAAAATTTACATCTATTAGCATCAGAGATTGTTTTTGGCATTACTCAAGCTTCTTCAAAACCCAATTAATAATATGGTGTTAGGCTCTCTCGAGTCTCAATTTAATTCACTGGTAAACACAGACATTCATCTTTGGCATGCCTACAAACAGTGTTCATCATGGGGTGGGAGTCTGTATGGCAATTGGTTTTGGTTAAAAATGTGGATGTGGGTTTGATGAAAAATATGATATGCAGTGTTTTAAGCTTAAGATATTATGGAAGTGGGTGGCAGTGACAATTAAATTGTAATTACAACGATGTTGTCATAGTATGCATTTTTATTGAATGAGTTCCGCTTTCAAACAAGAAATTGTTGTTGATACCTAAGAATTCAGTCTAATGGAATCAATCACTGAAGTTACCTTGCAGATCCTCTTGTTAATAGTTCTGCATGGCTGTTGCATTTCACAAGAATCCAGTCTAACATACCAAGCCAATACCCCTGGACATCGTAGACACACAGAGAAAGGAAATAATTGAGACCATAAACACACAAAGGCAAGGATATAGAGGTCCAGTCCTCAATCTTGATATTTAGATTCTCTAAGCAAATGAAGAATTGAACTTGTACATTCTTTAGTTTGCACAAGTTAATGGAAAATTAGTATAGTCCCCATGTAGTCAGTCATATCACATAAGTAAAGCACTGCCACAAGCTACATTCTTCTTGATCTTACAAAGAAGACATGGCATGTTCTATCTGAAATCTCGCAACCTAATGATAAATTGTGACTCTAGGGCTCACACTTCTCAAAATCGCAGATGCCTAACAAATGAATAGTTTGGAACAAGATTTGCAAAATATGAGTTCAGATTCCCCCTCTCCCCATGGAGGCCTAGTCCATGGGTATTGTGAAAATTTCAAGTCTGAAATCCTATTATAGCAACTGGAATTAATTCTTCTAATTGTTAATTAATTAACAATTTATTTGCTACGGTAAATATCAAACAAATCACACTGCAACTTTCACAAAAATATTGCGGAAACAAGAACACTAGAAAATGAGAAATATGTTAGCACACACACATAAAAATTGACACATTTGGTTTTGGACAAAAATCCGTGGAATATCCCAACATGGGAAAGCTGGTGCAACAGTTGAGGGTTTTTATTATTATGCAATAGTGAAATTCTCAGTACAATCTATGGATGCCCAACTGACAATACAAACAACAAAATAATCTAGCCGAAATATTAGTGAGGCAAGTGCCTCAACACAACGCCTGATCCTGCTCCGACAACTAACAAATCTAGGCAGTTGTATAGCCTCTGCGTGAGCCTTTGCGCAGTGCTTGTGTAGACCCCAACTCGCTAAGCTTGGAACTGCGAGAAAAACGATGTCCTGGTTGACTCTGCGTCTGGGAGAAATTCGCTTGGCCTCCTAGAGAATTTCTGGACCAACAACTATTGAATCTTTCTCTCCTTCAACAAAATTGATCTCCCTCTGAGGCCTTCTGCGCTGCCTTTGCACAACTCCATTGGGAAATATGACTCTTTTGTTGCCGACTCTCTGGATCTGGAAAAGCTCTTCCCCGCACTCACTGTCCCTGCCCCTTTCTATCTTTTCTCCCCTTCCGAAGCTCGAACTCTTCCGGCAACAACTACTTTCTGGAAAAAGTCGAACTCTCAAAGGCAATCGATCTTTGTGTGTATGTGTTCTCCATCGACTTCTTATAATCTTCTGTTGGGACTCCAAAAATGAAGATTAAAACTTAATCAAGGGCTAAGATCATATCGGAGTCGATCTGCGTGAGTTTCTAGATGATTCACACCTTATCTCAATTAATTTTGATTAATTAATCTCTTTTCCCAAGTTTAGAATTAGGAAATAATTAAAAATAAGTTAATAAACTAATTGAGATACTTCTAGGTGGAATTTCGAGAAATGATTTCTGGGTTATGGATAACTCTTGTGTTTTAGCCTTTCCAAAAGGTTTCGAGATTAGAACACCTCCGATGTTACAAAATCTAACGAGTATCATTATAGTAATTGTTGAAGGGTTTTAAGATTTCGAGTCTTGACACGTTACATTGTTTAAATTTATGCAGGTGATAGTATTCCCTTTGCATGATGATAAGAAATATGTGTCTGAGCTGGATGGAGACTGTTGTCCGTGTACTTGAGCAAGGTATATACATGAGACCTAAGGGTTGGACCTTTCAAGAACTGATGTTATGCTATTCTCTGGGAAAATCTTGTGGGAAGGATACCTGTTTTTTTATTTTGTGCCTTTTTTGTTTCTTTGTGATGTTTTATGGGGTTCAAAGCCTGATTTCCTCTTTAAAAATTCCTTGGCAATCCATCCACTTGTGACATTTCTCAAACTAGCCATGAGAGCATCATCTTTGATGAGCAGTTGGAGATGTGCTTTCTCGTTGCTAGTTAGCTTGATTAAATTTGAAAGGATTGTTTTATTACATGGCATCTTCCCAACCTTTAACAGGATTGGATTTCATTGGCTCCATTTATTTTATCAAGTGGCTCAGGGATCTTTTTCAGAGTTTTGTCCTACTTGATTATTTAATCTGAAATCTCACAATGCTATATTGTGCATCGCTACTTTCGAGGCATAGTTGGTCTACTTTCGGGGAATGTTGACTTCTCTAAAAAGATGAATGCTGTGGCAAATTCTTCGGAAGACCTACAATCTGGCATAGTATTATTCAATACATTTCATTGAGTGGACATCTACACTTGAGTTACATCCTTTTTAAAGCCCAAGATTCCACCATTCTTGAGTGTTATCTCATGCCTTCTCCTTTATTGCTTATTAAGAGCTGCGTTTGATCGTCTTGAATACATACTATGTTGAAAGTATGAATGCAAGTATTACTAGCATAAATCTCTTCTAACTTCAGATGCGTGAAGCATCTAAAGAGATCAAATAAAATCATTCTATAAAAGCATTTGCCTGTCGAGCTATTCGTTTCCTACTCAAAAAGTCTTTTGCATGGGAACCACTGGTAAATTGTAATGCATCATAATCGAGGTGGCGCACTGACCACATGCTTGCCCTTGCATGTCACTTGCCATATCATAGCCCTTCCTGCCCTCTCCTCTCCTTCCAAGGCTCTTGCCATATCATATACCGAAGTCCCTTCTGGTTTCCTCTATCCCAAGAGAAACAAGTTCCATGTATTTTATATTATTTATGCTTTTGAGTTACATGCTGTCTATGATCCATATACTAATACCATGTTTACTTGGGTCTCGAATCCCATCAATTCAAGGGAAACGCTTTAATCCTCCAAAGTGAGCCAACATGTTAAATAGTGAGGCCCCTAGCTCCCAGCAGTGCAACATTTCATGTTCCACTATCTACTTTTAAAATTCACATGTTTTTTAACTTACAATGGCAGGTTTTTATAAGTTGACACATTGGGATATTGGGAAAAATTATTTGCATTATAATCGTAGTGTTGGAAAGAGGGCCAGGATAAGGCATTAATACCCTCACCCCCAAGAATACGTTGACCTTGGATTGTCTCTTTTACAGTCTGGTATATATAGTAACATCAAGTCTTCTTGCATTTCTTTAGCTTTTTCCAGAATTGGATTATAGGAAGCTGGTGTCCATGGCAATTCAGTTTATTGGTAAGACCATTGGCAAGGTGGTCATCATGTTAGCTAAGTCTTTTCTTGTCAGTTCTATCCATATGGCACCATGTTTTTTGATACCATGGATCCAGACTTCTTGATGGGATATATCTTATATACTTTCCAAGCATGATCTAAAATTTGTAGACACTCAAATGACCAAAGTCAAAGGTTGTCAAATGCAATAGCGTGTAACTTATTTGCTCTTTTAGTATTATAGGTCAGTTAACAAGGATAATGCTGCTAACAAGGATAATAATTTTGTTTAGAAGCCCATAACATTTGGGGAAGAAGCATTGACAACTGATTTCATCAAAATCCAGAAAGCTACACAAAAGACAAGGATGCGAATAGGAGATAATCATTAACAATTTGGCAGCAAGGATAATAATTTTGTTTAGAAGCCCGTAACATTTGGGGAAGAAGCATCGACAACTGATTTTCATCAAAATTCAGAAAGCTACACAAAAGACAAGGATGCGAATAAGGAGATAATCATTAACAATTTGTTCATTTTTCAAAACTCATGTCTATTGCTTGTTCAGCCGAACTCAAAAAGCTACACCAAGACAAGAAAGCAAATAGGAAATATCATTAGCAATTTGTTAACCAGTAAAACATTAATTCGTCATCCAAATAAGAAATGTCAATGGGCACTTTCTGCATAAGTTGTTATTGGGGAATTCATTTGATTCAAATCAAACCTATTGATTGGCATTTGGTATCACTTTAATTCCTCATCCGAATAAGAAATGTCAGTGGGCACTTTCTTCATAAGTTGTTATTGGGGAATTCATATCATTCAAATCAAAGCTCTTGATTGGCATTTGGTATCCGCAATTTTTATAATTGGTGAAAGTTGGAATGACGATAAAGATTAAAGGCAAATCGTATTTATACTATTAGAGCTCAAAGTAATTGATGAATTTAGCTGAAACGTGCTTTACCCATCAGACACTCGCAGAGCTAGTTGGTGTTGTGGATAAACCCATTGTTATTGATTCAAAAGTTTTAATAAGAACTTCCTTGAGCATGGGTACTTAAGTGCATCCTACGGTTATTCTTTGTAACTCAGTTCAATAGCAATTCCTTATTAGGAACATTTTTTTTTTAAATTTTGTAATGTGTAGTTTAAATCTTCTACGTTTTAGGTTTTTTCTGAACATATTTTCTGGTCAATATTGTCCAAAATCCAATAGCGATTGGCTGGAATCACAAGTTTAAGCTATGAAATCTGCATAATCTAAGTGCTACAAGAAATTTCATGCAGAATCTATTTATACATTCAAAAACTTATTTTAAATAACAAAAAAACAATTTCATAAAAACAAATTATTATCAAATTCCAGCAAAATAGAAAAGAAAAAAAGAAAGGCAAAACATAAGAGTTAGACTGCACCTTTTTGAATCATGTTGTAATTGGTATTAATTTGTTTCCCAACTTCAAACTTCTCTTTTGCAGAGCCCTGTTCTCCGTCATTGTTTTGCTTTTCCATGCCTTCGCGCTTTTTATGCTCTTTTCTAATGGGTCCCTGTTGTCGATTTTGCTTTTCTATGCCTTGGCTGCTTTTTAGGTGGGGCTCTGTTGTCGACTACTGTTTTGCTTTCCTATGCCTTTGCTTTTTTAGCATCCAAAAAGATAGCCACGCGTTTAATTCTCTCTCACTTTCTAAGGATGGAGCTGTCTGCAAGCTTGCATTCTTTTCATCATGTCTTGTGAACCTCTAGATCATGAATACTTTTCTGGAAATGATTGAGAATTTTATTGGTGATTAAGCTGGAAAACTTTTCAGTCGTATATTAGAAAACATCGTTCTGGAATTGGTTCCATTTTTGGTTTCTTCATAAATATTTTTAAATTATTAGTTGGAATTCAGGCTATGTTGGAACTTTCCAACATTGTTTGTTCTGAATCTTCTCAGATCTTGAACTCCTGTATACGAACAGCTCTCTTTCTAAATCTAAACGCGCGCCCCTTAAATCTTTCTCGCTAACGCTTTTCTCCGATGACTACGATTAACGATGAGACTGTAACGTGCATCCCTCCACGATTCTGTTGGAAAAAAGGTTTAACAAAATATTTAAACAAATATTTTTCATGGACGGTTTTTAATAATGATAATAATAATAATAAAATCTATAAAAATATGTTTAAACCTACTTTCATCAGAAGAGGATAAAATTGAACTCTAATCTTATTCTTTTATATTCTTTAAAAATTAACGTCTTCAAAGATTGATGGGGTTCTTACGAAGCACTCTTTGATCTGGGTTTTGAATATGGATTCTTTCATTTCTTTTGGTTTGTTTGTTTATTTTAATGTTTGGTGTTGGAGTATGTAATTTTTATTTGTCTTATGTATATTATATTTTGCTGTTTTGATGATGGTTTATGATTAAGTAGAGATGGGTTTTATGTAGTCGTTAAGATGTTGGTAGGTCTAGTTGGATGTGAAGTATTCTCTCCAACTAGTTAGCTTTTTAACTTGGTGTGTGAATGAAATATTCATTCAACCGATAGATTGTGTTCAATATAGTTTGACTATATTAAAACAAAGTGGTTTATTTATATGTGTTAGGTAAGGGTTTGGTAACTACGAATTAATTATTGATATTTGCATTAGGAAATTATTGATATATACATTGAAGAGAGATGTTATGAAATCAAACAAAAAAATAGAAAAGATAGATGAATGCCTTGGAAATAAGCCTTTTCGAAGGAGCAACCTCCTTTACATTACACAAATGAATAATTCTTAGATGATACAAATGACAAGACTTTCTTTTTATATATAAGAGTCTAAGGGGTTATAATATAATTATAGTCGGCATAACAATAATAATGTAAGGGCATAATAATAACAATAGTGGGTTTCTATGGGGCATAATAATAACAATATGAGGACTACATGGGCACAACAATATAATAAGAGAGTTGTACTAATAACAATAAGGGGTTACATTAGTAATATAGGGACCTAACATGCCCTTCTCATTCAAAAAATGTTGTCCTCATCGCTTGAGTAGTTTTTGATGCTTCTGTATAAATTTTTTGTCTTCCCATGTGGAATCTTCAGCGAGTAAGTTCTTCCACTTGAAGAGATACTCTGAAATTGATAGAGTCCGTAGCTGTTCGGTTCTTGTTTATGTGACTGCTCCAAGTTCCAATATGTTTTTTCTTTCCTTGTCAAGTTCTGGAAATATTGTTTGAACTAAGACTTTCTGCAACTTTTGAATGAGTGGCTACACTTCTTCGTCTTTCTTCCATTCATCCCTTGCTCTGTTTATTCAATCTGGTTGGATAATAGAAATAGCACAAAACATCGCTTCCACATCTTCATCCTTTCTTGAGAATGCTTTTGCCACAACATTTTGCTTTTCTTTTTTGTAGATGATTTCAAAGTCATAACCCAACATTTTTGAGACCCATTTTTGTTGCTCTTCAGAGGATAATCTTTGTTCTAAAAAGCATTTAAGACTATCATGATCCGTTTTTACCTTGAAGTGTCTTCACAATAAGTAGGGTCGTCATTTCCTAAGTGCATGTAATATTGTCAACATTTCCTTCTCATAAATAACTTTGTGTAAATACTTTCTTTTGATTGGACGACTTTCGAAAGCAATGGGTCTTTCATCTTGCATTAAAACAACACCAATTCCATTTCTTGAAGCATCACATTCCACAATAAAAGTTTTTGTGAAGTCTGGCATAGCTAAGATTGGTGTTTGGCACATGCCTCTTTAAGATGTTCGAAGGCCTTTATTGCTTCCGAAGTCCATGAAAATGCATCTTTCTTCAATAATGTTGTTAGAGGTGCTACTATTCTCCCATAATTCTTAACAAACTTGCGATAATACCCTGTTAACTCGAGAAATCTTCACAGATGCTTTATGGATGTGAGAATTTTCCATTCCTTAATGACTTTAATTTTGCTAAGGTCTACTCTAACACCTTCATGATATACAATATGACCCATATATTCCACCTCTTGTACTCCAAATAAACATTTGAAGCTTTTTGCATATAATTGTTTCTCCTCCAATAGTTTGAGCACCTTGTCGACATGTTGACCTTGATTTTTTCAATACTCGCTGTAAATTAGTATATCATCAAAAAATACTAACACAAATTTTCTAAGGGTTTGAAAATGGAATTCATCAAACCTTGAAATGTAGGAGGTGCATTGGTAAGGCTAAAAGGCATGACCAAAAATTCATAAAAACCCTCATGAGTTCTAAATGCTGTTTTCGGAATGTCTTCAGTCTTCATTCTGATTTGATGTTATCTTGAACGAAGATCCAACTTGGTGAAGTAAATTGATCCATGCAATTCATCCAATAATTCATCAATGATAGGAATGGGAAATTTATTTTTAATAGTGAGCTTGTTGAGCTCCCTATAATCCGGACACGTGCGATGATCCATCCTTCTTGTGCACCAATACTACTAGAGCAGAGAAATAATTTTGACTAGGTTGAATTATACCAGCGTCTAGCATTTCTGCAACCATATGTTCAATTTCACTCTTTTGGGCATAGGGATATCTGTACGGCTCGATGTTTGGAGGAACACTTCCTGGAATCAAATGAATAGCATGATCATGATTACGAATAGGTGGGAGGCCTTTGAGAGTTTCAAATACAATGGAATGATTGTCCAAGACTTTTTGGAGATATGGAGAAATAGATAATTTCGATGTGGGAACCACCTCTAACGAACATAATTGTGCAATTACGCCTCGTTGTTTCTTCTTTAGAAGCTTTGTCATACAGTTAGAGTTGATTATCTTTCCTGGTTTCCCTGCAATACCCCTTAATTCAATTTTCTTTCTTTTCGCACAAAATTTCATGAAAAGTTATTAAAAATTAAAAACTATTGTACCCAAGGATTGTAGCCATTGGACTCCTAGTACAACATCAACACCACCCATTGGAATGGAAAGCATTGGGCTATTCAAAACATATTCTACCATGGATAACTTGATATTATGGCACTTTCCAGAGTAATTTATGGTTCCTCCACTTGTAACCATCATTTGACACTCTGATGCTGGATATAGGAAGCAATTCAATTCCTTGGCTATTTTACAATGAATAAAATTATGGGTACTTCCTGAATCAATCAACATTATTACCTTTTTCTTCTTGATTTGTCTTTCTATCTTGATAGTTTGAGGAGTGGTAATTCCAGCCAATGCATTACACAATATGGTTGGATTCATTTATTCTTTATCTAGGGTTTGTTTCTGGAGTATATATTTTTCTTTTGACATTTCTTATTCTTTTTCTTCCTCTCCTTCATAATCTATGTAGAATAATTTCTTCTCAGCACACTTATGACTTTTAGTGTATTTTCTATCACAACTGTAACAAAGCCTTTTTGCTCTTTTTTCTTCCAATTGTTGTGGTGTCAACCTTGTAGGTTGTGGAAGGCTAGGGGTAACAATACTTTTATCTTTATAGTTGTGAGTGGTAGGCTTCTTGGTTGCCATAATTTTGCTTTCCATTTTTCTTACTCCCTGAATGCCTTCTCCAATGAATCAGGGTCCCAAAGGCGAACCTCATGTTGGATATTATCCTTTAAATTCCCTATGAACACATCAATCCTATGCTCTCTTCTGGGATATCTTTTACCCTTATGTTCAATTTTTGAAAGTCCTTAATGTGCTCCATCATTAAAACTTTTTGTTTGAGATTTATCAATTGGCTAAAAAAGGTGTTGCTTTTGTATCCTCATAATGCGCTATCATTTCTTTCGTAAAAATTTCCCAAGTGACAATTTGTTTACGAGAGAAAATCCATTGATACCATACAAACTGATTTGGTTCCAAATATAAAATTGCAATACATACATTTTGTGTGTTTCGCACATTATGGAGATCGAAAAATTGTTCCATCTGTAGTAACCATTTTTTGGGATCTTTGCCATCAAAATTCCTCATATCGATTTTTTGAAGTGGGTCTTCAATCCAACATTAAAGTCTATGAAATTATGATTAACATTTATTTTGTTCTCATCATGAGTTTCCTTTACTGCCTTTCACCATTAGTAACCATTTTTTGTAGCAACTTATTCAAATTTACCTTCAATTCTTCCATCTTAGCGTCCATGCCATTCATCTTAGCTTCCACGCCATCCATCTTAACTTGCACAACATTCATATTAGCTTCCACGACATTCATCTTGGCTTTAGTTACCTTTTGTGAGAGTGAAATTTGTTGTACTTCGTCTTGTAATTTTCATATATCATGTTGCATTTCTTCTTCTTCTTCATGAGTAATGCTAGAGCTTTCAGGTTGCATACTAGGTGTTCCCATTTTCTTTCTTCGAAACATCAATTAATGCTAATAACTTTTCACTATTCCCTTTGAATTCCTTCAAACTATTTTTTCAAACCAATTTTATGAAAAATTTAAAAAAAACTACACATCTTTTTTTCATTTTGTAAGAGCTCGATATTGAATTTGTTGTATCTCTGTAACTACAAATCTCTAATATCTGAAATCGTGTCTTGCAGTAACCCTTTGATTCCTTTTTCTGACCCCGCAAGTCTGATCAAGATTGGATTCTCCAAGGAAAAGTTATGCCAAATCTCCCACGGTGCCCAGATTATATACTAGTTCAATATAGCAAAGTTGTATGTAGTGCCATGTGTCACTGTTTCGAACTTAGTACGTGAAACTGATATACAGAAAACTACAGGCCGTCCTGTTTCTGAAACTTCTTACAAAATTTCAATCTGATGCTCAGAACAAAAGTTATGACGATTTTCCCCAGGTTGCCTATTTGGAATGTAATTCTGGGGTCTGCAAAAACTCTAACTTCCTCAGATCATATCTCTAAAAATATATCGAGGAAAGCTCTGAAATTCGGAACCGAAGTTCAGAACGATTTCGGCTCAAATGGGTTTTTTTTAGCTTCTGAAACGTTGCAGAAAAAAGTTATAGCAAAAATGCCATGATAACTTCTTTGGAGCAGCGAAACCTTAGAATCCAAAGCTTTGATACCAAATGCTATGAAACCAACTCACAAAAAGATAGAAAAGATAGATGAACGCCTTAGAAATAAGCCTCTTTGAGGGGGCAACCTCTTTAACATTGCACAAATGAACAATTATTGGATGATACAAATGACAAGATCCCCTTTCTATATATAGGAGTTTAAGGGGTCATAATATAATCAGAGCCGACATAACAATAATTATGTGAGGGCACAATAATAACAATAGTGAGCTTCTATGGGGCACAATAATAACAATATGGGGACTACATGGGCACAAAAATATAATAATGAGATTGTAATAATAATAATAAGGGTTACACTAGTAGTATAGGAACCTAATAAGAGACTATAATTTCAAATTCCAGTGTCTCTTCACTTTCCTTCTTTTCCTATTTACAATATTTACATAAATTTTCCAAACCCAAAGATTAGGTGTCACATCCCCCCTAATTTGAAAGGATGTTGGTGAGTCCAAGCATTCAAACTCCAATGTCTCTTCACCTTCTTTTTTTTCCTATTTACAATATTTACATAAATTTTCTAATTCGAAAGATTAGGTGTCAACATTCCCCCCCGCAAATTTGAAGGGATGTTGGCGAGTCCAAGAATCACTCTGAATCTTTCAAACAATTCTCTTCCAAGTGCTTTGGTGAAGATGTCTACAATCTTCTCATTTATGGAACAATACCATAGACGAATAGTCTTGGCTTCAACGTGATGTCGAATTAGATGATATTTTGTATTAATGTGCTTGGCTCGATCATGGAACTTTGGGTTATTGGCCAACTTTATTGCAAAAGTGTTGTCAATAAAAAGAGCAATTGAATGTACTTGTTTTTCCTACAATCTTTCAGAATTTTCTTGAGCCACACAATTTCTTTCGCTACTTCAACTGCGGCCGCATATTCAACCTCAATTGTGGAATTTGTTGGAATTGATTGTTTGCGTGACGTATAGGAGACAACCCCTGATCCAAGACTCATAACATAATTTAAAGTAGATACTATAGTTTTTTTATCTCCATCAAAATCCGAATCAGAATATCCAATCAAGCTGAAGTCCCAAGTCTTGAGTTCCCCTCAAGTACTTCAGGACTCTTTTTACAGTAGACCAATGACCCTCATAAGGCTTTTGCATAACCTTGGAGAGGATTCCAACAATAAATGAAATGTTTGGTCTAGTAGTAGTTAGGTAGTTGAAACTCCCTATGAGTTGTTTGTACTATGTTGCATTCTCAAATTCTTTTCCTTCAATGGATAGGAGCTTTAAATTCTGTTCCATTGGAGTAGTCAAAACATTGCATTCATCCATGCCAACCCTGTTCAACAGATCTCCAATGTACTTCTTTTGAGTGAGGAATATAAAATTCAAATGTTGAGTTACTTCAATACCAAGATAGTAATATGTTATTTCAATACCTTTCCTTAGTTCTTTATTTATGGATGCAATGTAGTTCTCATTGTTCCTTGTCATCAGAAGATCATCTACATACACCACAAGATATACCACTGTTCTACCAACTTTCTTGACAAACAAAGTTGCATTATCAAGATCACAGTGTTTGAAATTGAGTGTAAGAAGATGCTTAGTCAATTTGTCATACCAGATTGTAGTGCTTGTTTGAGGCCATACAATGATTTGAAAAGCTTACATACTTTGTGTCCCTAACCTTTCACGACAAATCCTTCTGGTAGGGAAATAAAAACATTTTCTTTCAAATCTCCATTCAAGAAAACAATTTTTACATCCCATTTGATGAACTTTCCAATCATTTTGAGCTTCCAAGGCAAAGAGCGTCCAAATGATAGCCCCATTTTGCTGTGGGGGCAAAAGTTTCTTCATAATAGAATCTTTCCTTCTATGCAAAACCCTTTTCCACGAGCTTAAATTTATGTTTGTCCAGTGAGCCATTTGCTTTATACTTGAATGGAAGTTGGTTCAAATATGTAGACAAATTTAGTTCACAATCATAAGAAACATACATATCAATAGGTGTTAATTTTGGGTATGTTTTATGATTAGAGCAATTTATTTCAATTCTCACAGTTAGCTCAATATCTTTTCTAGATTAGTAATCACATCAGCATTAAAGTAAACTACAGATGGAACATAAATATAAATCACAGAAGACAAGCCAAGACAAGAGGACACAAGATGTGGCGCTAGCCAGGGACAAACCCCAATGTGGGGAAACCCTTTATCAATTCCTTTTTTATGTTCTTCAATAGTTCAACAGGTAGAGAGAGAGATAGTACATTTACAACAGAAGTCAACACTTTGACTTATCTAGATAAGAGAAGAGATCATCTCTAGGAAGATGATACATGAGATCAGATGAAGACATGCTGCTTCAACTGATTCTCCAAGGTGACTCCTTCACCTCTTATTGTGCTCCATCTCGTTATCATGCTGCACCTGACTGTGCTGTACCATGCTGCACCCATCATCACAATGCTGGACCTCATGACTGTTGCACCTTATGCTGCACTGTTGTCCCATGTGCCATGGTTGAACCATGTTGTCATACTGCGTGTCTCATGTGCTTGCAGCACCATGCTTGCCACCGCTGACCATGTTGTCCATGCTTGCCGCTGTACCATGTGCCTTCTGCGATATCACAACTGCTGTCCCACTTTGCTTTGCCATACTTTGCAGCTGTCCCATATGTCTTAAGCATACCTGGCTGCTGTTCATGTGTCTTAGCAGCACCATGTCACTTCGCTGTCCCATGCATGTTAGCAACACTATGTTTGCTTGCTACCCGATGCATGTTAGCAACACTATGTTTGTTGTCCCATGCATGTTAACAACACTATGTCACCTTGTTGTCCCATGCATGCTAACAAAACTATATTTGCTTGCTGTCCCATGCATGTTAGCAGCACTATGTCACCTTGCTATCTTATTAGTACTGCTGTCCCAACATAGTCGCTATACCTTGCTGCTGTCCTATGTGACTTTGCAGCACTATGTAGCCTGTTGTCCATGCATCTTTCCAGTGCCATGTAGCCCAGCGATATATTTACTTTGTTGCACTAGTTTGCAACACCATGTAACCTTGCTGCCATGTGTTGTTTCACCACGCTGCACCACCAAACTGCGTCACTGGATAGGGCATCACCTTACAACCTTTATCTTCCATACAAATCAATAAGGCAACCTTCTAAAGATTGTGGTTCTCCAAGAGGATAACCCTCCATACCTACGCTATTTCTTTAGGCCTTGTTTGACTGTGGTTAAGGCCCCGCTGTCCCTTCAATTCCTTCATATTGTGGCTAAGGTCACACTGTCCCTTCAGCGCCTTTACAGTCTAGGGCATCCTCCACACTGTTCCTTTGACCCCTTATATTGCGGCTAAGACTCTGCTGTCCACACAATTGTTCCTCAGCCTAATCTACCTAGCATTATGCACTTGGAACAACCCTTACTTACCACGTTGTCACCTACAACAAACCCTCACTGCGGCCCATAAACATGACTGCGTTAGGGCTGAATTAGATCAGCATTTAGGGCTGGATTAGACCAACGTTTAGGGTAGCATTAGGGCACCCTTTAGTCTGCTTCTAGGGCTGCCTTCTATCTGCGTCTAGGACAACCTATTTTCCTCCAACATCTAGGGCTTCCACTAAAACCCAAGACAAGTGGAGAGAGAAATCAAGATAGAAGTGTGTGTAAGAAATGACTCTCAAGTCATCTCCTTTTATACTAAAACGTTGAGCGCATGGGTTTATTTGGCTGCTGGCCGACCTTGATGAATTGTCTTATAAAACAAATAAATTCATAACTCCATGAATACTTATTGGAATTGGATCATGTTTAGATCAATCCTACACTTCTCAATGAAAGGGATCTAAGAAAAATATCAGTTGCCATAAATAAGATGACCCACATGGAGTTTGGCCATAGTTTCCAATTTTAACACTCCCTCTCAACTAGGGAGAACTCCATCCATTGATCCATATGTCTGACTGTACTATCTCTGCCATCAGTGCCCTGCACGGCTCTGCTGAACCATGAAGAAGAATAATTGATCGAGAATGTCTCATACCATTCTATACTGACCCGGAGTCAGTTTTATTGATCCCAAATCAATATCACAAGAGAGTGTCTCAAACCACTCACGTTGATCCCAGATCAATGGAGGTCATCCTAGCATAGGGAGTACTGTAGATACAACGATGCATCCATCGATAGTACTACTATGGTCCCTAACTCCATTTCCCTACTCATTGGCCAGATGAGAGGTACTTCCCATGAGTCCCAGACTGCATGGGTAGGATGCCTTGACAAGAGAACCATTCATCCTATCCCTAAGTCACCTTGGGGTATCACAAGGGAAGGCTGAGCCATTCACCTTGTACACAACGCACCATTAGGGGAGGGTGAGTCGCCCTATGGTCGCGTGTTGCTCCAGTAAGTACCCCAAGCCCCCTGGAGCTCCCAAAGCTTAATGCATGCAACATGCAGGACCCTCATAAGAGGGTCTCTCAATGACTCCAAGTCGTTCGGGAAAGTCACGAATTTGACCTTTCCCTGGGGCTTTGACATAATGTCTGTGACCTGTACATCAGTTTCAATGCGATGGAGCCTCCTCGCTCATCGACGTACCATATCCCTGATAAGGTAATATCTGATGTCTATCTGCTGGAGCAATCATAGAATACAGGATTTCTCAACAATTGAATCCCCCCTGGTTGACATAGAAGATCACGGTGGTATCCATCATGTGTACAAACAACTCACTGAAGAGATTCCACAACTAGATAGCTTCATACGAGATCGTACTCGTAGCTATGTATTCGGTCTCGGCAATGCTTATAGCAACCGACTTCTGCTTCCTGCTCATCCATGATATCGAAGCAGAATCCAAAGAGAACTAGCAATCAAAAGTTCTCTTGCGATCCTCCACACTGCCTTCCTAGTCAGCGTTCGAATAATCATGCAGCTTCACATTTCCGATAGTGTATCTAAACTTAGGAGAGATTGTGCCGTGAAGATATCTTAGAAGATTCTTGGCACCAATCCAGTGAGGCACAACCATATATGAGCTCATCATGCTAACTGGAAAATATATGTCCGGACGAAAGTTCACCAAGAACATCAACGCGAATGAATATGAAACTCAGAGGCATTTCCCAAATTTGGTCTGACATCACTACCATATAACTTTTGAAAGTTAAGATCCTCGAGGTAGTCACGGGCTTGCAGTTTAACGTTCCACATTCGGAATTCAACTCCCTCTTACTTCTGCAAATGAAAGGGTCTGCACCTATTAGAAATAGCGTCGTTAGAAGGTGCTGGTATGAGAGGTTTATCATTCACAACCTTCGAGCAATGGTTTGGATCGGTTTCACTCTAGTGAATCTCAGCGTCATCAGACAACTATCAATCCTCTCATACTATGCCTGGGGTGTTTTGCTTCAAGCCATAGAGGGATTTCTTTCACCTGTATACATGAGATTCCCTATCATGAATCTCAAACTCCTCAGGTTGTTCCAAACCTGTGGACCTGCTACATAAGGGGAATGGTCCCCTTGTAAGATTTTCCTTCGATACATCTTAGACATGTACCTTCATGCTCTTCTTGAATTTAGGCATTCCTGTCACCATCTGACTCACATCGGGTAGGGCCCCATAAGTAGATCTCTGGTGTTATAGATAAGATATGTCAATTGACATGATCCCCAATGGACCATCCTGAAACTTGATACGAATTGCCAACCCTGAACCCATGAGAAAAAGAATCTTTGAAAATTCTATTTTCAAACACGTACTTTTCCATTGATGAATGCCACCCTGAAACCTTTGACTTCCATTGTCGAAATGGACACCAGGTTCTTCTTGTGATCAGGTACATAAAATAGATTCTGTAAATGAATCGAGTTACACTCATTCAATTGAGGGGTAACATTTCCTACACCTTTTCCGGGATAGGTGGCATCGGCTCCAAGTATAATCCCACGATTGTTTCGAACTCTTACCAAATTTGAGAGAGCACCCTTCTATCCGATGAAGTGCCTTGAAGCACTATAATCAATAAGCCAGATTCCCACAGAATTTGAAGGAGAGGGCCAATACAAGATAACACTTCTTTATCTTATCAGAAACAACATTTGATTCTTCATCCCTGGGGTTCATTGCTTTTTCTGAAGAGTCAACCATTTCCTTGATACCTGCATTCCCTGTCATTCCTCTGATCATTGAAGATGTCCCTGGAATGATTGTTATCATCATCAAGTGATGTGTTCCTACCATTCGAACACTCCTTCACACAATGGACAAACTGATTTCAAACAAGGCATCTGTCTTTCTTTCCACCCTTAGATCTAGGCTTCCCATTGAAGTGATCTTTAGGCCTTTAGAAACTTCCGCTCCACCATTATGATAATATTCTCTTTTTCGACTTCGCCCTTGGTGAATTTGAAGAGGGATGAGGAATCCATTGATCCTTTTGTCCTTTCCCAACTGTCTTCGGTGATTGCTCTTTCACTCTTGCTTGGGCTTTGTCTTCACCTCAGCTCTGATACCATGTTAATTTTAGGTATGTTCTATTTAGAGCAATTTATTTCAATTTTCACAGCTAGCTCAATATCTTTTCCAGATTAGCAATCACATCAGTGTTAAAGTAAACTGCAGATAGAACATAAACATAAATCGCATAAGACAAGCCAAGACAAGAGGACAGAAGATGTGGCGCTAGCCAGGGACAAACCCCAATGTGGGGAACCCTTTATCAATTCTTCTTTTATGTTCTTCAATAGTTCAACAGAGAGAGAGAGAGAGAGATAGTACATTTACAAAAGAAGTCAACACTTTGACTTATCTAGATAAGAGAAGAGATCATCTCCAAGAAGATGATACATGAGATCAGTTGAAGACATGTTGCTTCAACTGATTCTCCAAGGTGACTCCTTCACCTCTCATTGTGATGCATTTCATTATCATGCTGCACCTCACCGTGCTGCACCATGCTGCGTCCCCATCACATTGCTGGACCTCATGACTGCTGCACCTTATGCTACACTGCTGTCCCATGTGCCATGGTTGAACCATGTTGTCATACTGCATGTCTCATGTGCTTGCAGCACCATGCTTGCCACTACTGTCCATGCTATCCATGCTTGCTGTTGTACCATGCTTGCTATTGTACCATGTGCCTTCTGCCATATCACAACCGCTGTTCCACTTTGCTTTGCCATACCTTGCAGCTGTCCCATATTTCTTAGCATACCTCGCTGCTGTCCATGTGTCTTAGCAGCGCCATGTCACCTTGCTGTCCCATGCATGTTAGTAGCACTATGTTTGCTGTCCCATGCATGTTAGCAACACTATGTCACCTCACTGTCCCATGCATGTTAACAACACTATGTTTGCTTGTTGTCCCATGCATGTTAGCAACACTATGTTTGCTTTCCCATGCATGTTAGTAGCACTATGTCACCTTGCTGTTCTATTAGTAATGCTGTCCCAACATAGTTGCTATACCTAGCTGTTGTCCTATGTGACTTTGCAACACTAAGTAGCCTGCTGTCCATGCAACTTGCCAACACCATGTAGCCCAACGGTATATTTACTTTGTTGCACTAGTTTGCAGCACCATGTAAGCTTGTTGCCATGTGTTGTTTCACCACGCTGCACTACTACACTGCATCACTGGATAGGGCATCACCCTACAACCTTTATCTTCCATACAAATCAGCGAGGCAGCCTTCTAAAGACTGCGGTTCTCCAAGGGGATAACCTTCCATACCTACGCTATTTCTTTAGGCCTTGTTTGACTGCGGTTAAGGCCACGATGTCCCTTCAGCTCCTTCATATTGTGGCTAAGGTCACGTTGTCCCTTCAACCCCTTTACATTGTCTAGGGCAGCATCCACACTATTCCTTTTACCCTTTATATTGTGGCTAAGACTCCGTTGTCCACATAACTGTTCCTCGGCCTAATCTGCCCATCATTATGCACTTGGAACAACCCCTACTTACCATGCTATCACCTACAACAAACCCTCACTACAGCCCATAAACTTCACTGCATTAGGGCTGAATTAGATCAACGTTTAGGGCTGGATTAGACTAGCGTTTAGGGAGGCCTTTAGGTCTACGTTAGGGCACCCTTTAATCTACGTCTAGGGCTGCCTTCTATCTGTGTCTAAGGCTGCCTTCCATCTACATCTAAGGCAACCTCTTTTCCTCCATTGTCTAGGTCTTCCACTCCTAGATTTCTCTTCCAATAAAACCCAAGACAAGTGGAGAGAGAAATCAAGATAGAAGTGTGTGTAAAAAATGACTCTCAAGTCATCTCCTTTTATGCTAAAACATTGAGCACATGTGGGGTTTTTTTGGTTGCTGGCCGACCTTGACGGATTGTCTTATACTTATCGGAATCGGATGATCTTTAGATCAATCCTACACCTCTCAATGAAAGGGATCCAGGTAAAATATCAACTGCCATAAATAAGATGACTCACATGGAATTTGGCCTTAGTTTCCAATTTTAACAATAGGTGAATCAAAATCGTCTATATCACATCCATTCTCTCTGGCAAAGCTTCTTGTCTCTATCTTTCCAGCCTCGTCAGGACGAACACTTTCAAGTGTTTTTGTGAGCCATTTTGGAGGACTTTTCTGATATGGCCCAGGTTGCTCAGTTGACTGAGATGGGGATGAATGAAGGTTTAGCCTCCCAATGCTCTCAATCACATCACTCAAAGTGTCTTATTGATCAGTGGTTGGAGCTTCATGAGGTGGAGAGAGTGTTTTAGAAGGAGATTCTACAGATTGATCCAGTATAGGGATCCCCCCTTCAAGATGTAGAATCTCATTATTGAACTCTTGAAAAGTTTTTGCATGCCCGAATATGTCCAAGCGATCAAGCTGTTGCTCAACAACATTTTAAGTCTTGGAAGAGCCAAGAAAGATTACATCTATGAATATTATAAATTTCTTTTTTATTTCATCATATAGACTCTATGCTTTGGAGGTATTTGAGTACCCCAAGAAGATACATTTTAAACTCCTTGCACCAAGTTTGTTTATTTTTTCCTTAAGTATGAAGGGATAATAGGTGGGACCAAAAACCCTGAGATGCCTCACCGAAGGAATGTAACCATACCGCATTTCATAGGGAGTCTTTGCTTTTGAGGGCAAGAGATGGACACCTATTCTTAATATACACAACACATAGAAGTGCATCAACCCAAAACACCAGCTTAACATTCTTGAAAAATGTTATTGAACGTACCATATTTAGATTTTCCTTTTCATTATTTTAGCGACATCGTTTTGTTGGCGATTACAAGGCACAATTGTTTGATGTTTGATCTCATGCTGGTGAAGATAGTTTTCAAATTCATTTGAAGTATATGCTTTTCCATTATCAGTAAAAATAGAGCCAATATGAGATTGTGTATCATTTTCAATCCATGTATGAAAGTTCTTGAATGTTTCAAAAACTTCATATTTGTTTTTCAATAAATAAACCCAACACATTTTGGTGTAATCATCAATAAATGTCATAATGTATTTATTATCATTTGCAAAAGGAACAAACATAGGGCCACATAAATAAAAATTAATGAATTCAATCTTTCTCTGTGCTCTGGAATGATAATCATAAAAAAAATATTTGTTGTGCTTTTGTAAGATACAAGCATCACATTGCTTAAGTTTCCTAGGAATTGTTGGCAAACTAGTAACACCATTTTCTTCAACAAATGAAGGTTGTCATGGTTCAAATGTCCAAATATAGCATGCCATAAAAGACTTGATGGAAGTGTACCTTCATCATAGTGATAACTATATGAATTTATTTGTGCACGAGCAGAGGTTCCTTACAACTTCAATAGTCTTTTTTCTTTTATCTTAGTCATGACAAGTGAGTTGTCTGATGTTTTTTTGACCTCAAATTTGCCATCAAATATATGAATGGAGTGTCCTTGCTGGTGGTTGTGGATCAAAGACAACAATTTTCTCCTCAACTCTGGGAGGTAGAGAACATCATGTAAAATAAAGTCCGAAAGACCAGACGATTTGAACTTGATGGTGCCAAGCCTTGATGGTTTGAATTTTTGACTTGTTTGCAAATTAGACTGCTCCATCAACATTGTCAATGAATTCTTCAAAGAAATTTGTTTTAAAAGTCATGTGGCAAATTGCTCCTGAATCACGCATCCATGCATCTTCCCATGAAGCAAGTGAAGCATTAAATACATCTTCAATCGCTCCAATATTGCATTGTGCTACAACATAATGAGTGGATTCAGGTGCTTTACCTTTCCCTTTATCTTATTATTTTACTTTCTCTTCCTCCCTTTCCTGTCTAATCTTGTCCCATGAGAGATTACATGTAAAATAATTAGGTCCATTTTATTACACTGTATGCAATGAAGATCAGGGCTTTCTCCTTGGAAATGTCTGCCCCCTGCCTCTAAAATTCTTCTTCCTCTTCCTCTTCGATGACTTCTTCCTCTAGAAGAATCTTGTGCTCGATTCTTCTCTTTTTGTGCAAGGCATACAAATTCTTCAAAATACTAAGCAATTGCCCTCTTCTTCCCTATATATATATATTATTTTATTTTATTTATTTATTTATTTATATTTATATTTATATTTATTATTTTATTTATTTATTTATTTATTTTTTTCAGAAAACTTCTCCATAAAAGAGTCAAAGGAAATATCTTTAAGTTTTCCACTAGCTTGTAATGACTCAAGACAATGAGAATAAGTGAGATACAATGCTCTGACAAAAACAGTGAGAGGAACATCTGCTTTGAAACCAATGGCTTTTATATCATGCATAACAACTCTTATCTCAAAGCCTAAGGAAAGGGGATCATCATGCTTCAATTCTAAATTAAATGGTTTGATCTTCAATTGATCAACTTCAAGCTCATAGTGTGTGTCATATAAATCTTTCAGCTTCTTTAAAGCACCAAAAACATCTGCAAAATGAGTAATATGATGACTCACCTCTTCATTGATTGATGCTGCAATCAAGGCATATGCCTTGTTGTTCTTGTTCTCCCAGATGGAAATCTCTTTGTCAGAAGTGAGTTTTTGAGGAAGATTGCCTCCTTCTCTTTCACAAACTCTTTTCCACAACTCATTGAAAATCAAGGTGTGCTTTATCTTCTTGGACCACTCATGGTAGGTTTCTTTGCCGATGGAACTACTCCCACTATGGAGATGAGTGAATGCATCATATAATCTCATATGGGCCCAAAATACTTGCAATAAAAAAATTGGCTATGTCTTGAAAAAGGCATCAACTAAGGATGCAAGCTCTCAATATTCATATACCATCCATATATCACGCAATATATATTATATACCATATGGCCTTTTAAAAAACTCAATGCACAACGAATGGAACAATAAGCATACCATACCAAAACGACTAACGCATACCATATAAATCAAATATTGAATATGTATCACTGCAATCGAACACATGGTCGTATATACCACGATCCTTTTACCACGACCTCGACGTATATACCACGACTTTCAACAAAAAATATGCAACACAACCCTTCTCAATGCACAGGTCACGACCTTCGTGGAAAAATATATACAATTCAATGCACAATTCGAACCTTTCAATGCACCATTTAAGCATGCAACACAACATACGTTTTCAATGCACCAAGCACATTACACAACACTCACGATAAGTCATTACATAGTTTCCAACACAAACCACTCACCATGAAATGCACCATGCCTCAAGTCACGACCATAATCAACACAGAGGAGCACGAACATCATAGTTACTCAATGGAACAATGCATAAGATGCAAAAAAATATAGAAGGGAAAGGGATAGAGGGTAAAGGGATCTCACATTTGTTTGAAGCAAGTTTATGCAATTAAAATTCGAAAGCAGTACTTTACATTATGCTACATGTCATGTTCCCTGCAATGAGGACAAAGACGATGGTAGGAATGTTCGCACCCACAACCATAACGCTGACAAGGTTAGGTGTATGGCTCAATTAAAATGAAAAATAATACGAACAAACATACGATGACAAAGATTTGTTAGATATGACAAACTACAAAAAAATGGCAGAAGGGAGTTACAAGGGCAGAAAGGGAGGCCAAAAATGAGGATATGATTTTGATACCATGCTAGGCCAAGCATTGGTAATTCTGAATGAATTGTTGAGATTTACAATAGGAGATTATTGATATATACATTGAAGGGGAACTCTTGGAATTCAAATTCCTGTGTCTCTTCACCTTTCTTTTTTTCCTATTTATAATATTTACATAAATTTCCTAATCCCGAAGATTAGGTGTCAACAATATGTATATAGTTATGCTTGATTAATATACAACTTTCAATTTTGGTGTGCAATAGGGTCTACTCTCCTATTTTAACATGGTATCAATGCTGAACTGGGCTTGACTTTCCCATAGGAGGGCCCAAGGAAATGAAAACTTGTGAAACATATGAGAGTATAGTAGTTTGTTGTGGTTGTTGCTTCAACTTGTTTGTGACATGATTTTATGTATATATGGTTTATCCATGGGATTATGCTGTTTGTCCATCCAATTTTTCTTTTGTTGATAGTACTTAAAACAAAGGAATCATAGATCTACAGTTGTAGCAATTGAAGGAGATCAATTCCCTTCACAAATTCCACCACACGAGTCTTATCAGTCTACTTGGCATCTACATTAAATAATCAGATTAGGATTGGTATCTTACTTTTGAGTACACGGAAAATGGATCATTGAGTGATTAGATCCACGATGCATGGTCATGAGCTAGGGGTTCAAATTTGACTTGGAACAAGAGACCGCAGATTGCCTTGGGCATGGTAAAGTTTGGATACAACGAGGTAGGGGTAGCTAGCTACTCAAAGTGAAATCGCTGGAGTAGTGAGCCCTTTGGAAGAGTAATCAAATATCTTGTGATTGAATTCTATACATGCTAGAATTGCACCAAGTGAAACAAGGCAATGGCTAGGTCCCTAAGGGTGCAAATAGATGAGAAAAGAAAAAAGGGGGTGATTACTTGCAAAGTTGATTCCATCGAGTAGTTCTGTCACATAAGGGAGATGCCATTCCATTGTCCATTGACCATAAGACTAACTGAGTAGACGAGATGGCCCATGTAGAGGCATCTGTGGAGGCATTTTGCATGTGGTTGTTTTTGGTGACGCGTGAACCAATTGTGGAAATTTTGGACATTGGAACAAGTGTTTGCTAAGAGTTATGCGCATATCATTATGGGTTGGACGAGGGAATTATGCGCATAAATGCCTCAAGACATTAAGAGATAAATATTAAGAAAACTAATCATTAAAGGGGAGTGTTGGAATATGTAACTCCTACTTCTCTTACTTGTGATTATATTTGGTTGTTTTGATTATTGTTTGTGATTAGGTTGAGATGGTCCTCTACGTAGAGCGTTTGTTTTTAGTCTCTAGGATGTTTATTTGATAGACAAATATTATCTCACTGACAAGACAAATCTCCCTAGACTTGGGAAACAAGTCTAGAAACAAACAGAGGAACACAAAACTCTCCAGGTTCATCAATATTAAATTATAGATGCAAGCAATGGAATGAGTAATCCATACTGTTTTTATTGAAATACTTGATGACGATGATCCTCGCTATTGTTAGATGCGACTTTCAATCTCATATTCTATGCTACGAATCAAGACCTACAAAGAGTCCACCAACAAATAGATAATCAAAGCACATGATATACAAATAATTTAATATAACCCATACAAGTGATCAAGGAATATTGTACCACACATTATAACAATGAAAAATGAATGTGAGAAAGAAATACAATTTGTATGAAATTGAATAAAAGGAGAATTACAAATAGGCCTTGATGTTCAAAGCCTCCTTCCAATGATCCTCTATCTAAACCTTGCAATAAAAAAATATCTAATGAATACTTGGACAACATGGAAGTATGGTTTAAGAGTAAAAAATGGCAACCCAATTCTCTTTTAGTGCATTGTACTTATAGGGAAAGGGTGGAAGTTGAGATCCATAAAGGAAAGGGTGAGATACACACTGGAAGGAATGAGATACATAATGGAAGGAATGAGATACATAATGGAAGGAAATATATCCATGATAGAAGGAGCTCAAGCCCAATCTCCACCGCTTTGAAATAGATACCATTCTCAAGGCTTCTAGAATAGAAGCTTCTTTTACCTTTCTTTATTTTTACCCATGTAAGAAGACCATCACACCTTCAACAAAAGAAAACTGCGATGGCATTGCTATTTGTTTATTATGCAAGATGCGACATTGCAGGTTGTGAATTGAGAACCCACAATGATCTCCAAAATGAGGGATTTTTAAGTATTTAATCCATGATTCTTATAGTTCATAGAGAAGTGTTTCTTCCATATTTCTTGGGGATTCAAGACAACAATTCATAAGATAGCGAAAGATCCAGATTTTGCATTATTTGCATGGATGTGACAAATTGATGTGTAACAAAATTTCCCCTGAAGTACAAAGTCAGGAAGGGTATGATGACGAAAGTGCTTTATCATGCAAATGTTGGAACCAAGGAATCACCAGTTGGAAACTTGCAAGTCAACAATCAAGAAATTACAGTATAATATCATCATATGGTCGTCATCATATGCGCATATCATGCCTTCAGAGATTATAAGTAGACCGATAGAGATGGATTTCGACACTCCTATCAAGGGAGGTCAAATGCTTGCATTGGGAGAATGGGTGGTAACCTTTGCTTCATTTTTCATATAGTGTCATGAGTATGGAGAGCCATCTTGAATGTATGTGGTGGGGTGAAATTGAGTGGATGGTTCAATACTTGTTTGACCTTGTGGGAGCTTATTTTCATTAACTTGAAGAGTGTTGAGGTAGCATTAGATGTTGACATTGATTAAGTTGCCTGCTGCATAGAGGGATACAATGAAGAGTTTTCCTATTGCTTGAAATCTCCAAGGGTTAGGACTAAAAAAACAATTCAAAGAAGATGGTTGCAACATATGTTGAATTTTGATGCTTTGTTGGAGAGCTTGCATTGTCTTTAGCAATCAAGGAATAAATATATCCCATGGATTCAATTTCATGACCTTCAATGATGAGAAATCAATGAGGGATGTCATGGATGAAATGAATGGAAAAGTGCTTTAGTACTATCGGAACTTATTATTATATTTTTTAATGCCTTGGAATCGAACGTTTTTGAAAAACAATTGTATTGAGCCTAGCTAACTCAATATGAAGTGTAGCAGTTATGTTAGAACTAAATACACTAACAAATTGTTGGTGAATCCAAGACAATAATTAAATCGAGAAAGAAGACCAGTGACAGACCATGACAAATGATAACATTGAAGCATAGATCCATTGAAGATGTGAGGAAAACATGTACAATGTGGAAGAATGGTATTCTCGTCATGTGTTATTAGCTCTTCTCTTGCCATAATTTATAGTTTTTTGATGTAAAATAATTCCTTTGTCTACTTAGAAGAAGGATTGTAGTTGGAAGGGAGTTCTAGTTACATGTTTTTCTCTATGAACTATTTTTCGAATGGTGTACTATAAGTCTTTAATGGTAGGTGCAAAGAATGTAAGATTGGCATTGATACATCTCGTATCCAATCTATTTTCCTAGAGAATTAGCAAGGACAACAAATGACACCCACGTATCTCGATAAATGGAAATATGTCCATAGGATGGTTAGTTGCTCAATTTTTATAGTGAGATTGGTGTTAGGCCCTAGAGTACAAGTTCATAGTTAATTTGAGGTATCAATAGTACTATTGATTTTCACCTAGTACATGTTTGAGATGAAATTTCTATGGGTGAAGGGAGGAGCATGAGCACTTTCTTGGTTCAAAAGTGAGTTGCATTATTCTCGCTTGAGAAACCAAGATTGATTATAGATTGAATTTTTTGAAGTGGAATAATGAGTTTATACCCATATTTATGTAACTTGTAAAGGGAATATCGTTATAAGACCTAGAGAGGAATGCATACCCCTTTGTCATGTGCCTTTGACGACTTGAATAATTTGGCCAGTTTAATTTAGTAACCTCTATTAGGGATCTCTTTAACACTTGGAGGAGCAGGCCATGCTTTGGCTAGATACTCTAGGAGTGAATCATATTGTTGGTTGTAGAGTTTGCTATAGAGTTTTTTAACACTTTGAGTGGAACATATTGGTTGTAGAATCTAGGAGGTGAAGTTTTACATTTACGAGGTGTGGGGGGGTTTCATTGAGAAGTTGATTGGACCATGTACACAAAGAGGAACCCCACTAGACTGACGGTTGCAGCGGTTAGGTACCCATGCATTATGGTGGATGGTTGTATCTTTATGTGGACGTCTATAGTTTGATGATGTTTGCATGATTGAGGTACATGGTGATAGTATGAAAATGGACCAGATGTGGATTTCATTGAAAAGGTTCTTCAATTCATGGTGCAACATTTACTGCAGAGAAGGAGATATTGAAGGCCTCAAGAGATTAAGAGATAAATATTAAGAAAACTAATCATTAAAGGGGAGTGTTGGGATATGTAACTCCTACTTCTCTTACTTGTGATTATATTTGGCTGTTTTGATTATTGTTCGTGATTAGGTTGAGATGGTCCTCTACGTAAAGCGTTTGTTTTTAGTCTCTAGGATGTTTATTTGATAGACAAATATTATCTCACTGACAAGACAAATCTCCCTAGACTTGGGAAATAAGTCTAGAAACAAACAGAGGAACACAAAACTCTCTAGGTTCATCAATATTAAATTATAGATGCAAGCAATGGAATGAGTAATCCATACTGTTTTTATTGAAATACTTGATGACGATGATCCTCGCTATTGTTAGATGCGACTTTCAATCTCATATTCTATGCTACGAATCAAGACCTACAAAGAGTCCACCAACAAATAGATAATCAAAGCACATGATATACAAATAATTTAATATAACCCATACAAGTGATCAAGGAATATTGTACCACACATTATAACAATGAAAAATGAATGTGAGAAAGAAATACAATTTGTATGAAATTGAATAAAAGGAGAATTACAAATAGGCCTTGATGTTCAAAGCCTCCTTCCAATGATCCTCTATCTAAACCTTGCAATAAAAAAATATCTAATGAATACTTGGACAACATGGAAGTATGGTTTAAGAGTAAAAAATGGCAACCCAATTCTCTTTTAGTGCATTGTACTTATAGGGAAAGGGTGGAAGTTGAGATCCATAAAGGAAAGGGTGAGATACACAATGGAAGGAATGAGATACATAATGGAAGGAATGAGATACATAATGGAAGGAAATATATCCATGATAGAAGGAGCTCAAGCCCAATCTCCACTGCTTTGAAATAGATACCATTCTCAAGGCTTCTAGAATAGAAGATTCTTTTACCTTTCTTTATTTTTACCCATTTAAGAAGACCATCACACCTTCAACAAAAGAAAACTGTGATGGCATTGCTATTTGTTTATTATGCAAGATGCGACATTGCAGGTTGTGAATTGAGAACCCACAATGATCTCCAAAATGAGGGATTTTTAAGTATTTAATCCATGATTCTTATAGTTCATAGAGAAGTGTTTCTTCCATATTTCTTGGGGATTCATGACAACAATTCATAAGATAGCGAAAGATCCAGATTTTGCATTATTTGCATGGATGTGACAAATTGATGTGTAACAAAATTTCCCCTGAAGTACAAAGTCAGGAAGGGTATGATGACGAAAGTGCTTTATCATGCAAATGTTGGAACCAAGGAATCACCAGTTGGAAACTTGCAAGTCAACAATCAAGAAATTATAGTATAATATCATCATATGGTCGTCATTGAGGTAGGCATTCTCATACTAAGAATATAAGTATCTCAAAAGTAAAATATGGAAATATGTAAAGATCCATATGAAAATGGAGTCATGGCCACCAAACATACATTGTGGATCCATGTTACAATCTTAAATACTCAAAACTCCACACAACTTGGATGTATCAGACAAGATCTAGGGTCTTCATCTCTAGCCATCCGTAGTATGAATCTAACCATGTGAATAAATGTATTGAAGTTGAACATGGTAGAAACCATATGATTACTTGTCAATGATGATGACCGTTAATGCGAGATAAACCACCAATAATGACAATGGCCTTCAAGGTACTCTAATATAATATTTGAGGTGTGAATAAATGATTCAAAGTCGAACACCCATGGAATCATTTGATTGAAAGTAAATGGTGAAAACCTGCCGTCGAAAGCGAGGAAAATTTCCATTGCGCCATGCAAGCTCCAAGGTACTAAAAGGGGGTTTCTAGATAAACTTCCTAGATGATAGGGATGACCGACACGATAAAAGCCTTTAAAGACTGCAAAGTGATTTTAACTAAGTTTGAACTTATTTTGAACATATTGATGACACGACAATTGACTTGCCAACATTTGACTCAAGTACGACCAAAGACCAATATGAAGACTTCCATTGAGGTATGATCAAATGAGAGGCAAATGGATTTCCCAACTCTGACACGAAAACATGACAGTGTCATCTTCAAGAGTGACTTAATGCCTTTTCAAGTACAATAGATGAATATTTCTTTCCCAATTTCGCCCGTCATTACTGGAAATTACCTCCTTATTTTTAGACAAGTTTGAGGAGGATAACATATGCTTGTCATTTAAGCTCATCCTTTACAGTATTTTTAATGAAACCTAGGAAGGAGTGGCTTGATCTCATCATGATTGATTTGTTCTACATTGTTTACGTTCTATGAGTCCAATGAAGGGGTAACTCTTTTTTTTTTTTTTTTTCACTTTTAGAGAGTTTGAAAAAGAAATAAAAAGGAAACTCCATAAGGTCTTTTTTCATAAATTTAGTTTCTCGAGACTAAAAAAATATAAAATAATATAAGATAACTCTTTTAGTCACGATTGACTAATGTATTCTTTCTTCGTAAATAATTTACTCAGTTCAAAAAAATGGTTAAACTTATACTGGGTAAATGTTCCTTCAAATACTTTTACGAGTGTGAATTGTTGGGAACGGGTACCTTGGGGGTCAATTTTGGGGTTAAAAACCAAAGTTTTGGGGCAGAAGGACCAAAGTTTGTATAAAGAAATGTAAAGTTTCCGCATTTTGTGGTTGCGGAGCGTGAAGATATCTAAAGTCAAAAAGGGTTTTCTGCGCTTAGTTTAGATAGGTTGTGTCGGCTTTCGAGATCCGCCCTTGGTTCGCGGATCATGATATTGTATAAAAAGGAGGTCCTAGAGGAGTCTAAAGAAAAAGAAGGTGAAGTAGAAGTACTTGAGGAGTTTGTAAAGAGCTAAGAGAGAGAGTCTTAGCGTAGGAGGAGGCTCTATTGTTGAGTGTGCAGAGGCCTAGGGTAGAAGTTCACAGTTGAGTGCGTAAACCCCTGCTGCTGTGTGCACAGGGCAGATAGAGTCTGTATTGAGAATCCGAATCATTAATAAAGAGAAGTATTCTGAAATTACTATGTATTTTTCTTCTATGGATCACATGTGATTATGTTATGTTAAGTTATGGGTTTATGTTATAATGCTAATTTGATGCGCGAATGTATATGCTTCTATCTGTTATATGAAGACAAATAATGATATATGCCTACATGAAGATAATCTTAACTGCATAATAAATTTGGCGAACACTTAAGATAATTCAGGAAATTATACAATGACATAGTAGCAAAGGCGCGTAAGCACCTAAGCCACTGGGTAGGGTTATGCGAAGGACAGTCATATACCTTCGCGAGGGTTCTAAGAGACGGAAGAGAAAGTACATCGATAAGCCCTAAAGGCTTATCGATCTGTGCGAAGGAAGGGTTAAGGTATAAAACCGACATCACGACCATCTCAGGGTGCGGAAACTTGGTTCGTGCATCCCCCCATACTGCTTCGGGTGAGACTTCGGTCTGCGCTCCGTGGATTGATGCTGAAAGGGCCAGTAGTGTAGGGATTTTCTTGGCTGACTAATGCTGAACTTGGGTCAAGGCCCATCAAGCCAACATATGGTTCCGTTGCTGGGACCAGGATCTACATAACGAGATGCGTGATGTCGCATCATTGGAATCTAACTAAGAAAAAGATCGAATATTGGTTGAATAGAAAGATCCATGAATTCACGGCACAAGAGAACATGAATCCGCGATTGACAAAAGAACAGTGGTTGGACAAATATTGTTGGAAATAATACTGAGAGGGGGGGTGAATCAGTATTATCTAATTCTTTTAATAAATCTTCCTTATTTGTTCTTTGAATTAGTTTTGCATGTCAGTACCATAAAATAATGAGCATGAACAAAGAAAACAGATAGTCACACCAAAGAACACAAGATGTAAGGTGGAAACCCAATGTGGGTGAAAACCACCTGCTGCAATCTGTCTCTATCTTCTTTCAAATTAGAAACTCCTTTTACAATGGTTTTGTACTGGTGCAGTCCTTTATCAATACGCAGGCTGCAACCTGCAGAGAGCTACAACTCTCTCTCGTTTTCCAGTCTCTCCTGGAAGGGAGCTACAACCCCCTACTTCTTTTCTTACAAGGACCACTTTTCATAAATTTTCAAACTGGATCCATAAGCATCAAATGATCATCAAGTATAAGAGAATCACCCAGTCAACTGTAGTAACCAGATCAACAATAATAGAACCAAACCCAGAACACAACAATGATAAACAGAGATTTTAAGAGAAGTAAGCAGCTTCACCCATGTACTGCCTGCTTACAGTAAGCACCCTGCTCAATTGCTCGCCTGCTTACGTACGCACCCTGCTCAACTGTTCGCCTGCTTACGTACGCACCCTGCTCAACTGCTCGCCTGCTTACATACGCACTGTATCCATTGAACTGCCTGCGGACCTCCGCACCTGCAACCCTTCTGTGCCTGCGTACTGGCGCACCTGAAACGCTTCGTTCCTGCGTATGTACGCACTTTTCTTTCGCTGTACCTGCGTACCTTCGGGCATAGATGATTTCAAGACTTCAGAAATAACCCAGACAGTCAGATCTACAGATCTGAACATGCGCCGAAGAGATCTCAATCCATCAGTAGATTCGCCTTATTTAGATCTAGACATTACTCCCAAGAGATCATAATATTTCAGATCTAGCCCTCATAAGATATTCAACACAAAACATGCTCAAGCCAAATGATCTCCTTTGCTTTATATAGGAAAGCTCTTCCTTAAATCATGGATCAATACCACGGGCCGACACCATAATAACACAAAACCGTCGGATAAATACCAAAGGTTAAACATAAGAAACCCCATGTGTGCTTTTCTCTGCCTTGAAATGTGTGCACTGGGGGTACGCACCTCCTGAACGGGATAACTACAGGTATGTACGCACGTTATGTAACACCGACCTGCGTGTACGCACCTTATGTAAGGTGTACCTGCGTACCCCTTATTTTCTTCAATATTTGATAGCTGATCATCAATCTCTGCTGCTGACTTGAAGTACTGTGATCTATCACCTGAATGGGTTGCCATCAAGGACAACACTTTAGCCATAATGCCAACAATCTCCCCCTTTGGACTTGATGGCAACCTCAAAACTTCTTCTTCATCCTCCCCCTTTGACATCAAGGGCAAAGGGTTATGCTCCCCCTAAGAACATGCTCCCCCTGAATATGAACCAGATCTGCAATGAAGAACCATAATCCACCATGAAAGAGATAGAGACATATTGCAGCTATTTCCAAGATCTCCTATTGAACATCCTCCATAATGCCAACAATGCATTATATGCTCCCCCTGAACCTGTACCATCAATCAGAAGAGGTTCAGCAATAAGATGATGGATCAACAACCCCCAGCTTTTGCCTGAGGTATTCAAAAGTGTCCCTGGGCAATGGTTTGGTGAGAATATCAGCAACTTGTTCCTTAGAAGGAACATACTCCAACTTGACCTTCTGTTCAAGCACTTGTTCCCGGAGAAAATGGTACTTGATTGGTATGTGCTTGGTTTTTGAATGCATAACAGGATTCTTTGAGATGCTGATTGAACTTGTGTTATCACATAAGATGGGGATTGGTGGTGCACAAGTGATTTGAAAATCCTCCAAAGTCTGCATCATCCAAAAGAGTTGGGTGCAACAAGATGCAGCAGCAACATATTCCGCTTCAGCTGTAGACAAGGCAATTGAACTCTGTTTCTTGCTGAACCAAGATACCAGTCTGGAGCCCATAAAGAACGCACCACCACTTGTGCTTTTCCTGTCATCCACGCTTCCGGCCCAATCTGCATCTGTATAAGCATGAAGTGTAAGATCTGTATCTCTAGGATACCATAAGCCATAATTTTGAGTCCCTTGAAGATATTTGAAAATTCTCTTCACTGCCTGAAGATGAGTCTCCTTCGGATTTGCCTGAAATCTTCCAACTATTCCAACTGCATGCATGATGTCCGGTCGGGTACCTGTCAAATAAAGTAAACTTCCAATCATAGATCTGTAGGTTGGTTGATGTACTGCTGCAGATTCATCATTTGCACTGAGGCTACATCCTGTGACCATGGGTGTACATACTGGTTTTGCATCTTCCATACCATATTTCTTCAAAATCTGTTTGAGATACTTGGTTTGAGATAAAAATATTCCTCCTTCTTTTTGTTGGATTTGCAAACCAAGGAAATATGTCAGTTCTCCTAGCAAGGACATTTCAAATTCTTTCTGCATGACCAAGGCAAAGCTTTGACTCATAGCTTCTTCATTGCTCCCAAAAATAATGTCATCTACATACACAACAAGTATTAGCAATTTGTCATTTTCAACTTTTATGTAAAGATTGCTATCTGCTGATCCTTTTGAAAAACCTTGTTGATGAAGATATTTGTCCAAACGATAGTACCAAGCCCTTGGAGCTTGTTTGAGACCATAGAGAGCCTTTTTCAATCTGCATACAAGATTTGGATCATTTCCAAGAATGAACCCATCTGGCTGTTCAATGTATACTTCTTCTTCCAAGTCTCCATTCAGAAAGGCTGATTTTACGTCCATTTGAAATACTTTGAAGTTTTGAAAACTTGAGAGAGCAAGGAACATTCAGATGGCCTCAAGTCTTGCAACAGGAGCAAAGGTTTCTTCAAAGTCTATTCCTTCTTGCTGCGCATACCCTTTACAAACAAGTCTGGCTTTGTTTCTAATTACTTCTCCATTTTCATTCAATTTATTTTTGAAGACCCATTTTGTTTCGATAACATTCTTATCCTTTGGTCTAGGAACCAGCTCCCAAGTGTTGTTCTTTTCGATCTGCTCAAGTTCTTCATCCATTGCTTTCACCCAACATTCATCTTTGCATGCCTCTTTCATATTTTGTGGTTCAGTAGAGGAGAGTAATGCCAAATAGCTTGAAGCTTCTGCAACTGTTCTTCTTGTTTGTACACCTGCTTCTTTCTGCCCCATAATCTGAGATTCTGGATGATTCTTCTGAACATATCTGGATGGAGTCTTTTCTTCTATTCTTGTTTGCTCCTCTGGTTCTTCTTGAGGTTCTTCTTCTTCATCATTCTGTCGTTGGGGGTAGCCTTCATCTTCTTCGATGTCTTCATGATGTACTTGCCTAGGAATGTATCCCTTCTCATCAACCACTACATCAATGCTGTCAACAATTCTGCCAAGTCTTTTATTGTAGCATTTGTATGCTTTGCTATGTGGAGAGTAACCAAGAAGAATGCCTTCATCTGCTCTAGGTTCAAGTTTGCCAAGCTGCTCATCAGTATTCTTGATATAGCATTTGCTCCCAAAGATTTTGAAGTGCTTTACCGAAGGAGTCCTACCACTCCAGAGCTCATGAGGAGTTTGAGTGCTGTTCACCCGGACATTTGTTTTTTTGAGAATAACAACCGCAGCATGTGCAGCTTCACCCCAGAAAGTTGCGGGAGTTCCTGACTCATCAAGCATAGCACGAGCCATTTGTTGGACTGTTATGTTCATTCTTTCCACAACTCCATTTTGCTGAGGGGTTCTTGCTGTAGAGAATTCTCTTCTTATCCCATGTTCTTCACAGAAATCGAAAAATTCATTTGAAGTAAATTCCCCACCTCTGTCGGATCTGAGGCACTTAATTTTGTGACCTGATTCATTTTCAACCAAGGCTTTGAAGGATTTGAATTTTTCGAATGCTTCATCTTTGTGCTTCATAAGTCCTAACCAGACAAACCTAGAGAAATCGTCAATGAATAATATCAAGTATTCTTCTCCTCGAGGTGTTCTTTTCCTGAAAGGATCGCGTGTATCTGTATGTACTAGCTCAAGAGGCATGCTAGCTGAACCTTCTTTCTCTGGAAAGTTAGTTCTGGTTTGTTTTCCAAACTGACATGATTTGCATATGGTGTTGTCAGGAATTTTGATATCTGGAAGATCGCGAACTGCCTGATATTTGCATGCTTTCCTTATTTGTGAAAAGCTTAGATGTCCCAACCTCCGATGCCATAACCAGTGCTCATCATCCTTGCTCAGATAGCATTGTTGTTGTCCTTCTTCAAATATGTACAGATTATTTGGAGTTCTTTTGCCTTTGATGACTATTTTACCTGTATCAAGATCACGAACAAGACATCCATTTGATCTAAATATAACCTCGGTTATTTGATCACACATCTGGCTGACACTTAGAAGATTATGCTTCAATCCATCAACATACAAAACATTTCCAGCCTTGACCTTTTCTTTTAACTGAGCAATGCCTTTTCCTTTTATAGTTGCAGGAGTATCATTTCCAAAAGAGACTTTCTTTCCTTTTTCTAGAGCAGAATATGACTCAAGTTTTTCTTTATCACCTGTCATATGCTTCGAACATCCACTGTCAATGTACCATAGATTTTCCTGTCCCTCTGCATAAAATGCTATCCCACATCTTTCTGTTTGTGGTTCCTTTATTCTCCATGTTTTGGTGCTTGAGGCTTGTTCCTTTTTCTGCTGAAACCTGCTCCTGCATTCAGAGTCTTCATGACCAAAGTTATTGCAAATAGAACATTCAACTTCATTTTCAAGAACCGAAAAGTTGTTATAGGTCCTTTTTGTAATCCCGATCATACTTCTTTGTTTTTGAGCTTCCCTAGTCATGATTGTTTTATATGCAACACATTGAGCTGCTTTGTGACCAAAGTTATGGCAAGAAAAGCATTGTCCATTGAAGAAACTTCTGCGGTTATCGAATCTACCAGCCAATTGATTGTAATTTCTATTGTCATCTATTCTTGAACCAAATTGAGAAGATTTTACCTGTGGCTGGTTGTAGCTTTTGTTCACCCTTAAGATGGATTGCCCCTAATAGTTTCTGTTTGTAATTCGTCCCTGCTTTACCTGATGATCTTCATTGTGCTTTTGCTCATTTCTTCTTGCTGCATCAAGATAACTTTTTGAGGTGGATGCTTGAGAAGTTTCTCCATTATAGCCCAGACCTGTCTTGTTTAGTGGAGACCGCTGCACATTGATAATCTCATCCAAAGTTTCAGATCCTTTGACAAACTTGAGATTAATAGCTTTTGTTTTCTCAATCTCTTTTCTAAGACCAACAATTTCACCTTCTAATTTTTCAAGATGTTTTTCCTTTTCATCAATTTGAAATTGTAGAGTATCAATGATCATGTTCTTTTCTTCTATACATCTCTTGAGTCTAGTAATTTCATCATAAAGGTTATCCACATCTATAGCATCCATATAATCATCATCTTCAAATGCCATTAACAACTTATATTCATTACCTTGTTCATCTTCATCACTGTTTGATAGGCCATCACTATCTTCATGAGTGTAGTAGCTTTTCTTATTTGCGTTCTGTTTCTTGTTCCATCTAGCAGGTTCCTTTCCTTTATCCTTATAAGGACATTTTGCAGCATAATGACCTACTCTTCCACAAGCAAAGCATTTAAAAGGTAACTTACCTCTGAACCTTCCAGAACCCCTTTGAAGATTTCTGACAAAATTTGATTCTTCTTCCTCTTCTTCTGGGACGTGGCTTGCTTCATAATAATCTCCTTTCCCTGATGCCTTGAAAGCAGCTTCTCTTCTGTCTGATGGACCTCCCTTTCTCATTTCATAAGCAGTTAGAATTCTATGTAGCTGAGACATAGTAAGAATTCGTAGATTTTCCTTTTCTTCTATTGCAGATACTTTAGATTCAAACTTGGGGGATAATGATCTTAGAACCTTTTCAACCACAATAGCCTCTTTTATTTCTTCACCCAAATTTTTCATACAATTAACAACCTCATCTACCCGAAGAAAATAGTTAGCCACACTTTCATCATTATACATTTTGAGAGTCTCATACTGAATTCTGAGAGTTTGAAGTTTAGCACGCTTTACCTGTTCATCTCCTTCATAGCTCGTGACAATTTTGTCCCATATCTCTTTTGCGGATTTATAGTGCATTACCTTCATGAATTCTGATTGAGATATACATCCTAATAGAGTACTGACTGCTTTCGCATTTGTTTCATACTTCTTTTTCTCGGCTGCATCTGTAGGAGTAGCTGAAGGAAAAGCGTAGCCTGTCTCTACGATGTCCCAAACTTCTGTACCAAGAGATTGAAGATAGGCAGTAACTCTTACCTTCCAATAATTGAAGTTTGTCCCATCAAAAACTGGTGGCCTGATTGATGCTTCTCTCTCGTAGTTGCTCATGATGAACGATCTACCTTCAAGCGATCAAGCTTCTCTGAAGGACCTGCTCTGATACCAATTGTTGGAAATAATACTGAGAGGGGGGGTGAATCAGTATTATCTAATTCTTTTAATAAATCTTCCTTATTTGCTCTTTGAATTAGTTTTGCATGTCAGTACCATAAAATAATGAGCATGAACAAAGAAAACAGATAGTCACACCAAAGAACACAAGATGTAAGGTGGAAACCCAATGTGGGTGAAAACCACCAGCTGCAATATGTCTCTATCTTCTTTCAAATTAGAAACTCCTTTTACAATGGTTTTGTACTGGTGCAGTCCTTTACCAGTACGCAGGCTGCAACCTGCAGAGAGCTACAACTCTCTCTCGTTTTCCAGTCTCTCCTAGAAGGGAGCTACAACCCCCTACTTCTTTTCTTACAAGGACCACTTTTCATAAATTTTCAAACTGGATCCATAAGCATCAAATGATCATCAAGTATAAGAGAATCACCCAGTCAACTGTAGTAACCAGATCAACAATAATAGAACCAAACCCAGAACACAGCAATGATAAACAGAGATTTTAAGAGAAGTAAGCAGCTTCACCCATGTACTGCCTGCTTACAGTAAGCACCCTGCTCAACTGCTCGCCTGCTTACGTACGCACCCTGCTCAACTGTTCGCCTGCTTACGTACGCACCCTGCTCAACTGCTTACATACGCATTGTATCCATTGAACTGCCTGCGGACCTCCGCACCTGCAACCCTTCTGTGCCTGCGTACCGGCGCACCTGAAACGCTTCGTTCCTGCGTATGTACGCACTTTTCTTTCACTGTACCTGCGTACCTTCGGGCATAGATGATTTCAAGACTTCAGAAATAACCCAGACAGTCAGATCTACAGATCTGAACATGCGCCGAAGAGATCTCAATCTATCAGTAGATTCGCCTTATTTAGATCTAGACATTACTCCCAAGAGATCATAATATTTCAGATCTAGCCCTCATAAGATATTCAACACAAAACATGCTCAAGGCAAATGATCTCCTTTGCTTTATATAGGAAAGCTCTTCCTTAAATCATGGATCAATACCACGGGCCGACACCATAATAACACAAAACCATCGACTAAATACCAAAGGTTAAACATAAGAAACCCCACGTGTGCTTTTCTCTGCCTTGAAATGTGTGCACTGGGGGTACGCACCTCCTGAATGGGATAACTGCGGGTATGTACGCACGTTATGTAACACCGACCTGCGTGTACGCACCTTATGTAAGGTGTACCTGCGTACCCCTTATTTTCTTCAATATTTGATAGCTGATCATCAATCTCTGCTGCTGACTTGAAGTACTGTGATCTATCACCTGAATGGGTTGCCATCAAGGACAACACTTTAGCCATAATGCCAACAAATATCTATACACAAAAATACACGAAGTCTTCTTCTGTTCCTTCCCGGTTGAGTTATACGAGTGAATCGCGAAGTTGGCAGATGACCAAGGGAGGTGGAGGCTTGACAGTCCGATTGTTTGGACACTAGAGTTAGTGTGGAGATTGAAAGCCTCTAAAGATAAGATCGCGCACACTGTTGACCATTGGCTCAACCACATCATAGGAGGGTTTTTGACAGAGTTCGCGGTCGATACTTCTGTCAGTTACAACGAAGCAGACGTTGCTTCTTCAAAGGACCTTGAGGTACATATTTGAAATCACTAAATACTTGGATTAAGATGCTCTTGTATGAAAAGCGGGTCATGCAGTTACGTTGATGTTTGGAGCTATGCGAAGTGGAAGGTATTTTAGGGATGAAGGGAGAAAAGGTCCTAAGTATAGCCCACTGATTGAGCTTCCTATGAGTGACGATGAAGGAGCAGTGCAGTCTTCTCCACTGAGTGCTATTCAGCTGATAAGACAAGGGTTCCCGTGAATACCTACATTGCCTCCATCCTCATCCCATCCATCCACACTGCCTCCATCCTCACCTCCACCACTCACCCCATTGCCCACACCATCGCCACCTCCACCACTGTTCAATATGGTGAACTCCGTAAAGCTACCTGTATTCAAGGGCATAGGAAATGAAGATCCAGACTAGTTTTGGTTCATCGCGAAGGCTGTATGGGAAGCTCAGGGTATCACAGATGACCAAATGAAGAAATCCATGCTGGTTAGTGCTTTGCAGGACCGTGCACTAACGTGGTACATTAAGTATAGTACTGATAACCCAACATCTGCGTTGGAAGATATCCAAATTGCGCTTAATAGAGAATTCACTAGACCTAAGTCTTAAGTGCAACCAATTGTGGGATTCAAGGAGATCATGATGAAGCCTGGGGAGACACCCTGGGATTTGGATCAAAGATTGAAGTGTACGATCCGTGAAGCCAATATGAACCTAACTGATGGGCAGCACCGCGAATGGTTCGTGGTCTCGCTCCTGCCCCACCTAAGAGATGCACTATTGTTGTTGGGAAAAGTATCTATTCAGAACACCCCTATCCCACTCTAAGGTGTGATAGTGCCTTAGCAACAAACAAGGAAAACTACTTGAGTATTCTTCTTTATGAAATGTAAATGAAGAGGAAGGATGTAACTAACCTGTGTCTTTCGCTAGTTTGTTGATCCAATCGCTCCTCTCTTCAATAACTCCCAGCTCCCTGCTCCCTTACCGACCCAGCTTCACCGAATTCCTGAAAGATCACAAAAGAGAGAAACTACACGAAGATATAGATTTACATTCATAAAAAACTTAGGATCAGATTAAGCTAAACATGCAAATATAACAAAACATCATTGATACACAACATGTAGGAGAAACTCAAATAATTTTATTGATATGATAAGAAAGTCCAAGAGGAGATACAACCAAGTGAGTCCCGATCCAGCATCTACCTCCCAGCAAAGGAATCCCTTCCTCTCCTCCAACAAAGCATAAATCACCCAATGTACTAATCTCAATCTCAAACCAACAACAATTCTCTGCAAAGTACAAAATTCCAGCCTTTGGATCTTTGGGATGAGGGATCCATATATAGATGTAAGCAGAGAGGATGAGTCAATTTATGTTTTGACTTGTGGCTTCTCTCTGTCAGTTCTTTCTTCCACTTGGAGACTGAGAGCCTCTTACTCACCACTTAGTCAAATTCAGTGAGGCAAGTGTCATTGGAGAAGATTCTGGAAGCTTCCATTGTCTCTCCACTTCGTTGAATGACTTTGCCACTTGTCATTTCCCGCTCAGCGCACCTGGGTAGTGCATTCAAGTGCGTTGCAACGCACCTAGCCAGTGTATTTGGGTGCTTTGCAACGCAGACAGCTAGTGGAGCTTCTGAATTGATCTTGATTTGACTAGATCTGAGTGGTTTCTGGTGGAGAACTTCTGGGAGAAGCTGTCATTGGTTGACCTTGTTCCTTTAGGGGTAGGAACAACACTTTTTAGGGACTTTGGATCCCTTGGATTATGGACATTTCATGCTCAAAGCTGTAAGGCATAAAAATGTCTATAACAGTTGCCCCCTAAAGTATGAGGCCGTTTATCGGGTGAAATGCTTTATTAGGAGGATCCGAAGTTCATTCAATGCTGGGAGGAGACCTGTAATAAGATACAATACAATACATTATTTTCATACTGTTTTCATGATCTAGCTGAGGCGGGCATTCCCATGCTCAGCTTTATAAATTCATTTTTATGTACATAGGACAGACAATCGTCTGATGGTAGACTGATGATCCTGCTGAAATCATCATCCCTTTGGTAGGATGATTGTCTGTGCTGCAATGCTGTACATGTCAATGTATTTATTTTTCCTGAATATATATCGCAGCCCGGATGGATGAAACTAGATCCGGGGTCTTCAAACTCGTCCGATCTTCACTCTAAGTACAAGTCGATCCATGTGAGAAATGTTTTGAAGTCGAACATGGAAAGACATCGCTTGATTACCAGTCAATGATGTAAACTGTTAACAAGCGCGAGAGGAATCACCGATAATGATAATGACCCTCAAGGTACTGCTGTACAATTCACGTGGTGTGAATAAAGGGCTTGGCGTCGAACACCAAGAAAAATCTTTCGGTCGAAGGTCATTGATGTATACCTGTCGCCGGAAGTGAGAAACTTGCCATTGAGGCATGCAAGCTTCAAAGTACTGAAGGGGGTGTTCCTAGATCAACTTCTTGGATAATGAGCTGATGTCGACAAGAAGTGATCCGTCAAAGGAGGGCCTTAATGAATCCCACATCAATGACATGGAACGGAGCAAATGATTTTGATGGAGGTGAAAACGATCTGATGATATATGGTTCAGGGTGGCGGTCATGAAAGAATGAAGTATAATGTATGGTAGTGGATGGGACACGGTTGACTTCTCTGGATGACTTCTCTTGAATATATCAGCGACACTTATATGATGGATTGGTAGCATTTACCCCAAAGGTGGATGGTATGGCGAGACCATGGTGATGTGACCGGTGAATGAAACAACCCAACCCGACTCAGGCATGGAGTGGAAGTGTCATGTTCAAGAGCGACTTGCTACCAATAAAGGTTCTTTGAGTTTCTTCCCAATTTTTCCCCAGCCATTGCTGACCAGTACCTCTTTATTTTTGTCAAGCTTGAGGAGGATAACATATGCTTGTTCTATAATTTGCCCTTCGGGCAAACCCATCGCTATGTTTTAACGAGCCTAGCGATAGTGAAACTCGTTCTCGTCTAAAGACAAGTTTTTCGCTATTAATGTTTTTAACGAGTCTAACGACAAAAATAACTCGGTCCTTTTCATTTTTAGAGAGTCTGAAAAGGTACGTAAAGTTAACTCCGAAATTCCTTTTTCGTCATCTAATCCCTTAAGTCCGAAAAAGTATAAAACAATACAGAAGGGATGAATTTTCGATAGTTTTAACGAGCCGAACAAAACAAGCGCTCGATCTTTTTGTGCAATAATCCCTCAGGTCCAAAAAGATTAAAATCTAGAGGAGGGATAGCTCTTCCTATCGCTTTAACGAGCTGGAAGGCCAAAACTCGGCAATCTTTTCATATTTTACGAGTCAGATGAAAAGAGCTTAAAGAAGACTCGTCTTTTGAGGAACGAGTGATAAAATGGGTAGCAGCTGATTCCAGGTAAGGGTTGGAATTTTCAAAGCACGACAGTGTCACAAGGATGGCTAGTGAAATCACTCTTCGCAGCTGTTCCTCAAAATGGGTAAATAATCAAATGGAGGTGAATGATCGGCCAATGGAAAAGTGGAGGTGACGGTGCAAACATGACCAAGGCTTTAATGGATGATAATATTACATTCACGGTGGTTATTTACCGGAGGATAGTTCATTTTTTAACGAGCTTAAATGTGGATTGAAACACTTGCTCGATCTTATGTTTATTTTTTAACGAGCATGAACTATGCGCTAAAACTGCTCGATTAATCCAGTCATATGATAAGAATGTCTCATGTAAGATGCCATTTTTTATGGAGCTTGCGCCTTACAAAGCTATGCCCTGCATCCTTTCTTTATACAAGTTTGGCGACGACTAATCCTACGAGTTTAAAGGATTAGCCTACGGGTTTAAAGGGAGGACCTAAAAATTTAAAAAATAAATAGCCGCCCCTTGCTTGCACTCCAAAAGGTTTGCATGCCCCCAGGTATAAAACAGAGTTTCGAGGTCTCCCTCTATTCGAGCTGACAAAACATTTGCTTTATCAGGAAGGGTCACCCTTTATTCGAGCTAACAAAACATTCATTTTATCAGGAAGGGTACTACCTCTTACAGGTTACCCAAAGATTGTTCTATTCACACAACAAACAAAACACTTCTTCGGCGATGTCTACCGAGATAAACAAAGGTGAGTGACGATGCCCACCAACTCACATAACTTTGACAAAAGAATCTTGTTCTAGAATAACCCCTCTTCCAATCACGGACGGGGTACAAACTAGTCATATTCTCCCGCGGAAACCTACTCTATACTTGAAGTTTTCCTGCCGAAGCAGACCAGGATGCATGCCCCCTGGGTTCCAGTCATATCCCTTCGAATTACTCGCGCTCATCGGGAGGACGGACCGTGGGCTGAGAGATTTCTTGCGTGAAGAGACCATTTAGGGACGGTATATGACTATTTGCGATGCGTGATCCGGGAAATGAAAGCTGGCCCATGAGCTTGACCACTCTTCCTTCGTGCGGAAAACACATTACTCTAAAGAGTGAGGAGACGATGGCTCCCATGCAATATATATAGTCTCGTCCAAGGAGTAGGTTATAATCCAAGGGTCCTTGAACGACCATCACGTTCATTTGAACGGTCTTCCCTTTCAACGTTATGGGCACATTGGGGAGGATCCCTAAAGGTCGACTGGTTCCTTTATCAAAGCCTGTCAAATTTCTCATCTCAGGCAAAAGCGATGGCGAACCAAGCGCTTTCCAAGCAGTAGAGGAAAGGATACTCACAGAAGCCCCTTCATCTATGATGGTACCAGCCATGACCATTCTATATATTTGGGCGATAATTCTGAATGGTATGCTTGCTGGTAAACGGGGTCTGCCTAGTTGGTTCCAGTCGAAGGATACAACTAGGTTGCTTGGTGGTGGGACCGAGTAGACGACCGGGTATCGCTCTGACGAACTTCCTTCCTGCGATAAAGGAATGGGTGGATTTCCCCCGTGTTCGTCGGAGTCTGTGTTGATGAAGAGAATTTGGATGGTGTTATCTTTATCCTCTTCAGTGACTATATCATTCGAAGATAAAACCTCTGAAGGCAAGACCGGGTCAACTGCCGCCTTGACCTTTTGACTTTCGTCGGGTATTGATTCAGCTGGTTCATCTTCAATGACCGGCGCTTCAGCTGACCACTTGAGCGGGCCAGCTGGATTTTCAACTAACGAAGGACTTGGCAAGAGTTTTTTATATCCAGGAGGAAGTCGTAACGGTGAAACCGAACGATCATCCAAAACTCTTTTAGCTTCGTCTAAGAAGGGACAACGGTGGAGGGCATGGTTGCCTTCGCATAGTCTACAGGGAGATCTAGCTCTCCCTTTTTGTCCTGGGACTTCACTTTCGCTAGTTGACGGTGTGCTTTCAACATGGCTATCAGATGTTGACGCCACCGGATTGTGCAAACGGGGAGACCAGTCCCTTAGTATCCGAGGGATGCAGGGACAATCTCTGTGAAAGTGGTCTCCCTTACAAATGACACATGGCGATTTAGGCCTGGTCAGTGTAGCGTGTGGATTTTCGTTAGACGACACTCGTTTGCCCCCAGTTGCTTTTGGCTCCTTCTTCTTCTTCTCTTTCTTCTTCTTTTCCTACTTCTCCTAAGGAACTTGACTTTTGGCTTTGCCAGCCCCATCAAGCGAAGAGGAAGGAGGAGAGGAAGTAGAAGGCTGGTGGGTAACTTTGGACTGGTCTAACTGCTGATTCGACTGTTTAGGAATAGTGGTGTTCTGAACGACATTGGTTGAGAAGAGCTAGACCGACAAGCCAATTGTCAGTCCTGGAAGCGACAATGTGGCCATATGGGGCGCACCAACATCTCCCCAAGAGGAGAAGGGACTAGGATTTCCACTAAGGGGAATTCCTTGGTTGGTAGGCTCCATTTTCTCAACCTAAAGATCAACGCAGGAAAAAGGGTATGAATATTCCGTTTAAAATAAATTTTAACGACGCTTGGACACAACTTGCTTTTTCAATTTTAAAGAGTCGAGAAAAAGCAAAAGATGACTCTAGTCTCCTTCGATTTTTAATGAACCTGAAGTGACAAGTGCTCAGAGGGACCTTTTCCGTTAAGGAGTCTGAAAAGGAACGAAAGGGACTGCTCTGGATTTCTAGGTAGAGGGTGTGCCAAACCAATCGCAAAACTGCAGAATACTTTTTAAGGTACGGGCGGTCAGTCTTCCCGAATGATGTGTTCAGTGCATTGCGATCAGTAGGGCGGCCGACACGGCTTCTTATGGATAAAGGTTTTATGCCTATAGGGGTCTCCCAATATATACTCGACGGTACGTGGGAGCATAATCCGTACTGGAACTTATCGTCTCTCAGGAGGAATCACCCAACCATCAGCGAGACCGACAGTCACCAGGTTTTACGACGCCGGAACACGTCTCTAGCCTAGACCTCTATGTTGTGCGTTAAGTTCCAATGCGTTGTTAAGTTCATTCAATTTATTTTAGGTTGATCTTTCTTAGAAGTTTGCTTTTCGGATCACCACGAGATGTAGATACAATTCCTAAATGCAGTCTAAAGATGATAAGCAAGCTTTTATCTCTTTTCAACAATGAAAATCCTAGCTACAAGGGGAAAAGAAAGACACAATCTTTTCTCAAAGAGCAAAGAGCACACTGTAAATGCACTTTTCCTAAATCAAACCATACAAACTATCAATATGCAAATGCACAAATGCATGTATTTGTTTTCACTTTCTTAATATTGATGCCTAAAAAGAAAGCTGTTGTACAAATTTGAATTCGATTTCAAGTGAAAAAACAAACAAGTTTCTTTTTGAAATCAAAAAGACGATTACGACACTTTATGATTTTGAAGTAAACACTTGTTTCGACACTAGAAATTCACAAATTCAAACCAAAAGACAAAAGTAAAAGCGCAATCAACTGTCAACAACAAACAAACTTACTCCTAAGATCAAAACGACACTTACGACAGGTCTAGATCTAAGGGCGACAGTATGACTAGTTTACTTTTGTAATGGGAAACTGCAAATGATGTAACAAATACACAAAAACAAAAACAGTTTCTTTTATACAACTGAGGCGGAATTAAGGCAAAGAAAAGGGGTTTTCAGATAGGTACACACACTGATAACAGGCTGCAAAAATCAGAGATAAAACTGAACACAAGGAGGCAAAGAACCACAACTGCACAGGGCAAAGGCTGATCAGCGCACCTGTTGCACAGAGAAACTGAATTGCAGCGCAGGTAGCCCTCTCGGGACCTACGTTGAAATGCAGAGTCTCTTCACAGAGCCTGCGCTGAAGCAGAAACAAGAATTGTTTCCGGGTTCTGGGTCACGGTTTGCAGTTTGATCTATGGTTTTTGGCCGGATAAAAGCTATCAATGAGGTACAATTAGAAGGATGATTTAAAGGAGGACTAAGAGCTATCACAAAGGGTAGTTAGAACATTTGTGGATCAACAGTTCAGATCATAAACAGGCCCAGTGAATGGACTAGAGTAGCAGATCTCTACTTTGCATTTGTAAATGGCAAATGCATTTCAATTCGCCACTCCTAAGTTTATGAGAAGAACAACAATAGAAACACAAATAAACTAACTAGATACGATCCCCAACGGAGTCGCCAATTTGTTGTTGGGAAAAGTATCTATTCAGAACGCCCCTATCCCACTCTAAGGTGTGATAGTTCCTTAGCAACAAACAAGGAAAACTACTTGAGTATTCTTCTTTATGAAATGTAAATGAAGAGGAAGGATGTAACTAACCTGTGTCTTTCGCTAGTTTGTTGATCCAATCGCTCCTCTCTTCAATAACTCCCATCTCCTCTCTTCAATAACTCCCAGCTCGCTGCTCCCTTACCGGCCCAACTTCACCGAATTCCTGCAAGATCACAGAAGAGAGAAACTACACGAAGATATAGATTTACATTCATAAAAAACTTAGGATCAGATTAAGCTAAACATGCAAATATAACAAAACATCATTGATACACAACATGTAGGAGAAACTCAAATAATTTTATTGATATGATAAGAAAGTCCAAGAGGAGATACAACCAAGTGAGTCCCGATCCAGCATCTACCTCCCAGCAAAGGAATCCCTTCCTCTCCTCCAACAAAGCATAAATCACCCAATGTACTAATCTCAATCTCAAACCAACAACAATTCTCTGCAAAGTACAAAATTCCAGCCTCTGAATCTCTGGGATGAGGGATCCATATATAGATGTAAGCAGAGAGGATGAGTCAACTTATGTTTTGACTTGTGGCTTCTCTCTGTTAGTTCTTGCTTCCACTTGGAGACTGAGAGCCTCTTACTCACCACTTAGTCGAATTCAGTGAGGCAAGTGTCATTGGAGAAGATTCTGGAAGCTTCCATTGTCTCTCCACCTCGTTGAATGACTCTGCCACTTGTCATTTCCCGCTCAGTGCACCTGGGTAGTGCATTCAAGTGCGTTGCAACGCACCTAGCCAGTGTATTTGGGTGCTTTGCAACGCAGGCAGCTAGTGGAGCTTCTGAATTGATCCTAATTTGACTAGTTCTGAGTGGTTTCTGGTGGAGAACTTCTGGGAGAAGCTGTCATTGGTTGACCTTGTTCCTTTAGGGGTAGGAACAACACTTTTTAGGGACTTTGGATCCCTTGGATTATGGACATTTCATGCTCAAAGCTGTAAGGCACAAAAATGTCTATAACAGCTATCACAACAGAAGATTGGGACCCAGGTAGAAGCTTTGGAAATCACGATGAGACTACATGAGACACCAATGCAGGATGCTAATCTGGGGGTTCAACAGATTCACGTGCAGTTGAAGAATATTTTCCTCGAAATGAAAAGTCTGAAGAAAGACAGAATAGCTCTGCTGGAGGCGCACGAAGAAGTCTATTGCCTGAAATGCAAAGGTCAGGGGCATGACAAGGATCATTGTCCTGTCTTTGTGAACTATGTTGCAGTAGGGGGAGCAATGCCTCTAAGGCCGGAGGCTACGACAGTGCCGAGTATAAGGCCCATGCTATGGTGTGCTATATGCTAAGTAGTTGGGAAACATGTGACCAAAAACTACCATTTGCTGTAGAAATTCGTATAGACACCACAACATCTCTTTTGCAATTTCGGTTAATCAGTAGGTCATGACGAGTGCAATTGCCATAGTTACGAATTAATGATGGACAATACATCTGCAGATAGGGTGCAGACAAAAACACAGCCTCCGGACCAAGGCATTGGGGGAGCGTGAGGTGAGTATCACGGGTGTGGTTGAGGCCGAGGTGGAGGGAGGTCTGGTAGAGGCCGAGGAAAACTGATCTGTTACAATTGTGGAGGACTAGGACATTACGCGAGAGACTGTCTGAATCCGACGCGACTGTCATGCCGCTACTGTACTCAGTTTGACCATGCAACTCAGGATTTCCTTATATTGTTGGCTAAGATTCGTGAAAAGGGGGCGCAACCTCTGCAACCGACGCAGAACCTCCAGATGATGAGGGCTGAGCCTCGCGAGGAAGACCCTAAGATAAAAATTATGCTGCGGAGCAGAACAGCGATTGGGGAGGATAAAGGGAAGCAACCTACAGAAGGTGAATGGGTCCATAAAGCACCAGAAAAGGAGACTGGATTTGATTTGGAGCGCGCAAAATAAACATTTATGGAAGCAAATAAACTCTTCGTTGAGACCTCTACCTCAAGAAGTCAGGAGAAAACAGTTGAAGAAATGGACCCATCCATGATTACCACGTTCTTAGATACCTGCATGAAATTTCTCTGCAATAGTAAGGTTGTGAAGGGACTACAGGAACTGATCAATCAGTGTGCTAGCAAGGAAAACGATACTAGCGAACCGTGTGTAGTTAGAAAGCTTGGTAAGCATAAGGTAAGGATTGGATGTGAGATGAGACAAATAACGCAGATAGGGGAATATGAAATGGACCAAGTTATCTTGGATCTGGGGTATGACACAAATGTTTTGCCAAAACAAACATGGGAAAGAATGGGGAGACCTGTGCTTCAGTGGTCCTCGATCCAGTTAAGGATGGTGAATCAACAAAAATCATCCCAATGGGGAGGCTGCAGGGGGTAACAGTTGTCATCGAAGGCACGAGCGCACGGGCGGAGTTTAAAGTAATAGAGATTGTGGATGATAACAATCCCTACCCTATGCTCCTTGGGATCGATTGGGCCACTGACATGAATGGGGTAATCAACCTGAAGAAGCAAAAGATGATATTTGAAAAGAAATCGCTCCGCATAGTGGTGCCACTAGATCTTGCAGAAGGACTATGCTATACAGAACCAGTTTGCGATTATGAAAGTGATGATGATTTGGACCAAATTTACAAGATAACGACGCGAGACCAGGACTAGGTAAATCCAACAATAGACAAACATATTTCATGGGACTGTGAGAGCTCCTGCACATCAGATTTAGACGAAGAACTAGAGCACTGGCAAAACCGACTGCATGAAGTATCTACGTTGCATTGTAATATGATGACCAAGTCGTTGCACTGCGTATCATCAGAGGTAAGGAATCTTCCTCACTATGATGGGCTAACTGACGTTGATCGCTTTTTGGATGCATTTGAAAGAGAAGTATCAGAGAAGCATCACTTCCAGGCCTTGGATTGGGCATTGTGCGCTACGCCCACAAGATGGTGGGGTACGCACAAGGATAGTTTCGGTGATTGGTGCAAATATAGGAGGATGATGAGAATACGTTTTGGATAACCGAAAGTAAGGATGATAGACAAGTATGATGGAGGGGATGATCTGCGCGATCACCTGGTCAAATGGACTAACTCTTATGGAGCGGAACCCTAGCCTGAATGGGTGCATGTATTTTTTCATACCCTCGATGTCATACCAATGAATTGGTACTTGGAAATAGAGCTCCACCATGGCACTAAAGAATGGGACATCTTGCGCCAGGGGTTTATAATGACGTTCAACTTTGAGGATGGGTTTGACTGTATTGACACGACGCTACAGGAGGTTAAAGCAACGATCTTTAGGATACTGTAGGATCCTTTGGACCTGATTCAACTTGATTGGACTACCCAGCTGAGCCACGCGCTGGAATGCTATAACATGATTGCTGAAGAAGAAGACGAGGATCCCAGAAAGATTAATATTTTGGAAACCGAGGGTCACTGTGAGGTCGAAGGATCGCAGATAGAGGATCCAGACATAACCGCATCGTTAAAAACTAGATAGGTTAACATTGGAACAGAGGCGAAGCTGGAATTTGCGAAGATTGGGGACTATTGGGACAACGCGACAGTAGATAAGGTCGTTGAGCGCCTCCGCGAATATCAAGATTTGTTCCCGACGAAGTTTTCTGGTTTGAAGGGAATAATAGGAGACCTAGGTGTCATGAATATCACCCTAAAACCGGACGCGAAACCTGTGAAACAATGACCTTACTACGTTAATCCGAAGTATAAGGAAAGGGTTTGCACTGAGTTAAATAAGATGCTTGCGGCAGGTATTATTGAGCCAATGGAAGAATCTGATTGGGTAAGCCCAATAGTGGTTTAGGAAAAGAAACAAAAAGAAGAAATAAGGATATGCGTAGATCTTCGGAAATTGAATAACACTTGTGTGCATGATCCTTTCCCAACCTCGTTCACTGACGAGGTCCTGGATAATGTAGGCGGACAAGAAGCATACTCTTTCACTGATGGGTTCTCTGGGGTACCATTAGATCAAAATCACGCCTGAGGATAGAAGCAAGACGACCTTCATGAGTGAATGGGGGTGCTTTCAGTAGACTGTGATGCCTTTTGGGCTGAAGAATGCACCAACGATCTTTTTGCGCGTAGTCATTGCGACATTCAAATACTTCATTCATAAATTTCTAGAGGTATACTTTGACGATTGGACAGTGTTTGGATTGGTCAAGCTCCATGTGGCGAGTCTACACTTGATGCTAGATACATGTAGGAGATACCAGATCGCTCAATCTGAAGAAGTGTATGTTTTGTGTCCCTTTTGGGATCTTGTTGGGTCATGGGGTATGCAGAAAAGGATTGATGGTAGGCCCCGCGAAGATCACGGTGACAATCAACTTGGAGGCACCAAGGAATGTGAAACAACTGCACACAACTCTAGGGCATACTGGATACTATAGGAAGTTCATTAAGAGCTATGCCCAGATCACTACACCTATGGAGAAATTGTTGAAAAAGGATGCTACGTTTTGTTGGAATGATGAATTTGAAAAGATCTTGGATGTGCTAAAAGAGAAAATGGTCACCACACCGATCCTAGTCTTCCCGGACTGGAAGAAGTAATTTCATGTGCATGTCGACGCATCATGTATTACGCTGGGGGTTGTGCTGAAACAGACCGGTGAGGGAGAATTGGATCATCCTATAGCGTTCACAAGTAGGAAGCTGTCTAAATCAGAGAAAAATATTCCATGATAGAGCGCGAAGGATTAGCTATGGTGTACGTGCTCCAGAAGTTCAAGCACTATTTATTGGGTGTACACTTTAAGATGTATACGGATCATTCCGCGTTGAAGTACCTGGTCAACAAGCTTGTGTTGGGGGAAAAAATATGTAGGTGGTTGTTGTTGTTCTAGGAGTATGACTTCGAAGTTATTGTGAAGCCAGGACGACTGAATGCGGGACCTGATCATCTGTCGTGCATTGAAACTGGCGAGGAACCTACTAATTTGGAGGAAGGACTGCCTGACGCACAACTATATGCAGTGCACATTGTGGACAGTCACTTTGAAGATATTATCCACTTCCTGACAACAGGATCGACTCTGGAAGGTTACACAAGCCAACAAAAGAAGGAACTAATAGTGCGTGCGACAGACTTTACTATCATTACAAGGCACTTGTACAAAATGGGGTCAGACGAAATATTGCAACGTTATGTGTCCGACTTTAAATGAAGCAGCTTACTTGCTCAGGCTCATGGAGGAGCTGCAGGAGGACATTATGCAGGGAAATCAACAACGCAGAAGATTCTACGCGCTGGGTTATGGTGGCCAACCCTGCATAAGGATTCGAAAGCATATTGTAGGGAATGTGACACATGTCAAAGGACTGGCAGGCCATCGCGAAGGGATGAATTGCCTCTGATGCCTCAGGTGACATTACAACCATTCGAGAAATGGGCAATTGACTTTGTGGGTCCAATTCAGCCTCAAGGAAAGAGGACGGGTGCACGGTACATCATTACCACGACTGAGTACTTGACCAGGTGGGCAAAGGCGCAGCCTGTGAAGGACTGTACAAGCGCGACATTAGTAAAGTTTATTTTTTAATATGTGTTGACAAGATTTGGCTGTCTAAAGATTTTGATGAGCGATCATGGTACACACTTTCTTAACGAAACAATCAACGCGTTGACAAAATAATTTTAGGTGTATCATTAGAAAAGTATGCCTTATTATTCGCAGGTTAATGGGACGATGGAAGCATTCAATAAGATACTGGAGAGCGTGCTAACGAAGGTTTGCAATGCTTAGAGAAATGACTAGGATGTGCGCATACCTGCGGTGCTATGGGCCTACAGAACGACTTGCAAGACACTGACTGTGCAAACGCCTTTTAGACTCATGTATGGCGTAGAAGTTATGATGCCAATGGAATACATTGTACCTAGTGTGCGCATAGCGGCACTCACAGGAATGGCGAATCGCGGAGCCCTGGAAGGGAGGCTCGCGCAGCTAGCAGAGCTTGAGGAGGACCAATTTCTAGCTGGATTTCATCAAGAAGTTCAAAAGGAGCGCAAAAAGGCATGGCACGATCATCACATCAAACTGCATACCTTCAAGGTAAATGATTTGGTCTTGTTATATGACAATAAATTTGATAAATTTCTAGGGAAATTTAGGATGCACTAGCTAGGGCCATATGTCATCAAGGAGATTACCTATGGTGGAGCAGTTCAACTAGTTAAATTGGATGGATAACCCTTCCTAGAGAAGGTGAATCACAGCCGATTGAAGCCATACACCGATGATCCAGCTAGGTGACTATATGAGGGAAGCCCAGTCTTAGTGCTCCAGGCAGCTGAAAGGAAGTGCGAGACTATAAACTACACTACCTAGGTCGGAGAGCTACGCGATCGGGGAATTGTGCGGAGCAAAGATATGTCACAAAGGCCGTAGAAGAGCGCAGGGAGCTGTGCTACCAAAGGAAAAATGATGCAAGATAGTTGGAAAGTGACCGTTAAAGTCACTGTTCATGATTTGACGATGAAAAAACGACCAAAGGGAGTGGGGGGTGACATTTAGGTTGGAATTTATGAACTAGATCTTTGAAAATCTGCCGCCAATCTAGCATTAATGAACTAATTTTGGGGGGAACGGTCGGATTTGAACTTGAAAGTGCGAAAAACACTTGGCATTTTGAGAATTGAGTTTTTGAGGTCTTAGGCGCACATGAACCATGAAAGCTTTGAAGTTTTTCTAGCAAGTTCAGTATTTGAGACATTGACACAGGAGACATAGGAGTTTTTGCATAGCATCATGTCGATGCCCGCAGAAGCTATGAGCACTGAAGTAGTGAAAATCGAGGGAGCTGTTCCAGAGGTAGCTATGGCAGCAGAGGGAGCTGCCCCGAAAGTTGCGTCTGTGGAAGTACTGGTAGAAGTACCTAAATCCTGCAGTACACCTCGGCCAAGGCCTACGCCAACTCGGGAGGGGCCAAAATCGAAGAAGGACAAGAAAAAAATGTAGCCACTGGTGCGTGTATCACCTAGGAAGCACCCACAATTAGGAAAATCCACTGCGCAAGAAAAGGCCAAAATGATTGACCTAGAGCTGGAAGAAGAGGTCGAAGAAATCCCCATGGATGATGAGGAGTTTGTAGTGGAAACGAAGGCCGTTGAAATTGAGGGGTCAAACCCCATATCTAGGCTACCTAAATACATCCCTTCGCATAGGGGCGAGACGAAGGTGCCCAAAGATATTGATGAGAGTAAGGTCACCCTACACACACCCCTCCTACTAAACCAAATTGTCTTTGAGGGACCGCGCTTGGGGCGTGTCCCCATTTTGAAGTTGGAGGACTGGGACTTAGCTGACATGGAGCGTTTTGCTCCTTTAGCAACAAACCAACTTATGCACTGGGTCTTCCACAAAAATACTAGAGTGACCGCGTTGGAGTCGAGGAAGTGGTTGAAAGGTGTGGACAAGGCAGAACTGCTAAACCTGCTATGGGTGCCACATTACAACCGCGCACCTATCACGATGGTAGTGATCAAGCAATTGATGTGCTTGGTGCATGATGGGTGCCTGTGGATGGAGGAGATGATACCCATCATGGACATGCTGATCCATAGGATCACGCGATTGCCATACACAGGAGAAAATCCAGCCATGGCGTTTGGCAGAAAGACTGGCTAGCATGCGCTTGTTGAGGCAATGAAGGAAAAATTCAAGCTTGTAAAGAAGCCGCGTGGCTATGCCATTTTGAGTATCTATGACCCCACAGTCAAAGTAGCGCACACAAATCTTAGTAGGGAAGGTCATACGGAAGTGTCACAAAGATGAAGTGCTGACACCAGCGATAGCTTTGACGACCCAGTGCATGGAGGGAGTTCAATTTAACAAGGCGCACTACCTCTGCGGTGAGTTCCTTGCGAATTGCTGCGAGGCACAATATCACAGTAAAACTTTCCACTATGCATGGCTATTATTGTCCATAATGTTGGTTGCGTGGAAGCTACCTGAAGACAACCAGTTTCCTCCGGTCGCGCCAGACCTACCAGAGGTAGAGAAGTTCGCTTCGCTGTGGGCGATGAAGGATCCTGAGCGGATAAAGGACAACAAGATCTTTTGGATCTTGATGGAAATGAGCATCCATATGGTCGTCAACCGTACGCTGCGGCTGACACCTAAAAATTTTGAGAAGTTGCAGGAATATGTGGAATTCAAGGCTGACTTCCACCACGTCTCAATATGGGCGCAGAAGGACCCTGAGAAGAAATGGCATGACCTGCCATACTTGGCCATAGATGATGCAATTGCAGTAGTCCTCGATTGTTGGTCGACAGATTCACATAATGCCACAAACTCGACATTAGGATCTACCAAGACCGTTGCGTAGTGGAAGAAGGAAGAAGCCAAGCTGAAGATGGAACAACTAGCCATGAAGAGGAAAAAGGAGGCCGATGCTAAGGCCAAGGCAGAGCGTGCTGCCACGCAGCAGTCTGGTGGACAGGCGGGCGAAGAGGAGCGTGACTCTGACCGGTGTCAGAAGTCGCCTTCCCTAGAGACCGAGGAAGAAGATAATCAGACAGAGTAGGGAGGAGCAGGCCTGGAGACGACTTCGTTCTGAACCAAGCGCACTAGAGATCCAAAGAAAGTAGGGCCACGGAAGAAGTCCAAGGCTAGCAAGACGTCTCTAGACCGGATCACCCTAACAGAGGGGGACTTAAATGATATAGGTGATACGATGCGGGATGCCACCGCGAAACTGTTGCAGTGGTTTGAGAAACAACAGTAGTAGGCTTTGGGTTCTATACAGATGGGTCTGCGCGAGTTGAAGATCCACGCATGACAGATATAGACTAGTGCGACATCAACTAGCTTAGCGCATGGCACCTCAGAAGTCGCATGGATGCTGCGCGTAAGGGATCCCCGAGAAATAGTGCTGCCAGATGGAGCACTTACAACAGAGACTGAAGCTGATAGACCCGCGATCAGTGCCCTCAAGCAAGTTGGAATCAACCTGGCTGCGCTTCCCAATGAGGCGCTTCACTTTTTGTAGGACGATGTGATCACGGAACTTTGGGCCTGTGAACATCGTGCGTTACAGGTAATCAGTGAACAAAAGGTAAAAAATGCCCAGCTAACTAGGCAGAGAGAGTCCACCTTTAATCTTGTCAAAGACATTATAGACAAGAACCAGTGCATTCCCACAGTCGTGGCTGAGGCGTGCAGGACTGTCCCGGAGCTGGGCATTCTTGAGGATGAGCCGATATATGTGAGGGTTCGGAAGCTCACTGCTGGAATGTGTGACACAAACTAAATTGGCAAAAGTTCAGCTAGAGTTGAACCTCAAAATTGCAGAGTTGTAGTTAAAGGCCCAACCTTTGACTCTGCCAGAGATCAGAGAGCAGTGCTAGACCGCTGTGAAAGACACGATAACAGCAGTAGAGAGCGCAGTGAATGACTATACCACGCTCTTCGAGCAGTTACTCGAGGTAGTCACCTGCCTACAAGAATATCCTACTATATAGCGGCTGGAAACAAAAGTGCCGGAGCTACAACAGTGCTACGACGAAGTCAAAGCGATAGCGTGCATTGTCGCCATCACGTAGAGGTTAGCTAAGCTGTAGGAGGCTAAGGTGTTGAAAGAGCAGGTAGATGCAGCTCAACACAAGGAATTTGTGCTGAAGGCTCGCTTGAAGCCTTGGTTGGACGAGGCCTACTTGATCATGGCCACTATTGAAGACAAGCTAGCTAGTTTGTAGGATACTCAGCAGAATATTAAGTCAGACAACGTAGGGCCAGCGACAGATCAGTTAGTCGAGGAGATGAAGCAGGTAGAAAAACAGTGTACTACCGAGGTAGCAGTTGTCCAAGTTGAGTTGGGAGGTCTTTGTGACAAGATCTCCATGCCAGCCGAGTGACTCGAGGGTGAGTCACCATGCTTGTGTTGGGGGTCTGTTGGGATGGGTCCCCTGGAGGTCAATTTTTGGGTTAAAAACCCAAGTTTTGGGGCAGAAGCCCCGAAGTTTGTATAAAGAAATGTAAAGTCTCTATATTTTGTGGTCACTGAGCATGAAGATATCTAAAGTCAAAAAGGGTTTCCCCCCCTTAGTCTAGATAGGTTGTGTCAGTTTTAAAGATCCGCCCTTGGTTCGCGGACCATGGGATTGTATAAAAAGGAGGTTTTAGAGGAGTCTATAGAAAAAGAAGGTGAAGTAGAAGTACTTGAAGAGTTTGTAATGGGCTAAGAGTGTGAGTCTTAGCGTAGGAGGAGGCTCTGCAACTGAGTGCACATAGGCCTATGGTAGAAGACTGCAACTGAGTGCGTGGACCCCTGCAATTGTGTGCGCAGGGCAGATAGAGTTTGTATGAGAATATGAATCATCAATAAAGAGAAGTATTATGAAATTATTGTGTATTTTTTCTCTGTGGATCGCATGTGATTATGTTATGTTAAGTTCTGGGTTTATGTTATAATGCTAATTTGATACGCGAATGTATATGCTTCTATTTGTTATAAGAACGCAAATAATGATATATGTCTATGCGAAGATAATCTTAACTGCATGATGAATTTGGCGAAAACTTAAGATAATTAAGGAAATTATACAATAACACAGTAGCAAAGGCGCGTAAGCACCTGAGCCACTAAGTAGGGTTATGCAAAGGACAGTTGTATACCTCCACGAGGGTTCTAAGAGACGGAAGAGAAAGTACATTGATAAGTCGTAAATGCTTATCAATCTGTGCGAAGGAAGGGTTAAGGTATAAAACTGACATCACGATCATCTCAGGGTGTGGAAGCTTGGTTCCCGCATCCCCCCATATTGCTTCGGGTGAGACTTCGGTCCGTGCTTCGCAGACTAATGCCGAAAGGGCTAGTAGTGTAGGGATTTGCTTGGTTGACTAACACTGAACTTAGGTTAGGGCCCATCAAGCCAACATGAATGAAACACTCTTACTCAACTACCTTTTCATATTTAGAGAGTCGGAAAATGGCTTAAAGATAACTCTAGGGGTTCATTTTTTGTACAGTTTTAGAGAGCCTGAAAAATTGATAAAAATATACTCATAATTTATTCTCATGTATTTACGAGCACGGGAAGGAATAAATACTAAGCTTGAGATAGATTTCAGTTTTACGCAAGCTTGAAACAAAGAGGAAAATGAGTTTGAGATAGGTTTCATTTTTATACAAGCTTGAAATTGAGAAAAAACTATGCTTGAGATAGTTTCCATGCCCCCAGCGTAATGATAGAAGCTAGCAACTTATTTCCAACATGGTGACTAGAGGCACATGTCCCTCAAACTTTATGGAGGGAGATTTCTTTCATTTTTAACGAACTTGACACAGGAAATGAATTTTTCTAATAAGATATGTTTCATTTTTTAACGAGCAAGGAACTATGCTCATGCGAGCTGTTTCATTTTTTAACGAGCTTGACAAAAGAAATGAACTGTGCTCATGGAACCTTGTTTCATTTTTTAACAAGCTTGGCATAAGAAAATGACCATGCTCATGGCACTTTGTTTAATTTTTTAACAAGATTGACACAATAAAATAACTATGCTCATGGAACTTTCTTTTATTTTTTAAAGAACTTGACACAAGAAAAAAATTATGCTTATATCACCTGTATCATGGCTTCCAAAATAACAAGGCTATGGAAGGAATACATGCCAAGGGACACACCTCAATCATGGCTTCCAAGAGGTCTTCATTGATTGTAAGAATAGTTCTGTGGAAGGAATACATGTCAAGGGACTCAATAGGGTTAGGAAGATCAACCTCTAATGTACCCATTGAAGGGTTCACCATGTAAACTACTGAATCTAAGTCAAAGAAGTCGAGCATACAATGAGAGGATATTTTTCATCGTTAAGTGAAGGAATGGTACAAGTTACCACATAATTAACATGTGGTGGGTGTTTCCGGAAAAACTAGTGTCTTTTCGATCTACTAGTCCCACTAGGATTGGCAACGATCCTAGAAACAAACAATCAAATCAATTTGCGATTTCCTCTATGTATGATAGATAAGAGAGAAGCAAAGGGACCAACCTAGATCTTCTACCTGACTCCTTGCTTGATTTCTCTCCCCCTTGATAGAGCTTTCAACTCATCTCCTACTTGTCCCGCTTAGAGAATATCTGTAGAAACAAAGTAACAAAACACCATCAAAGCATCTCGATCTATTATATCATAAACAATGCAGAATCAAAAATACATTGAAGATACAATAGCATTCACAAATAACAAAATTCACAAATACACGATTGTATGGAGGAAAACTCAAAGAACTTTATTAAAATAGAAGGGAGAATTACAACCCAGCTGTCTGATCCAACATCATCCTCCCAGCATCAAAGCCCTCTTCACCTCATGAAAAGCAAAATCACCCAACAATACAAAGCTCTTCCTCAAAGACAAACTATCAGCACTTCCTTACAAATCACAAAATTCTAGCCTCTAGATCTCTCAGATGAGGGATCCATTTATAGATGTCTGCAAGGGTGTGAGTCATCTCTAGGTTTTTGATTAGTGTCATTCCACTTGTTGTTCTTGGTTCCACTTGGAGATTTCTTGGGTCTCTTACTCATCCATGGGTGAATTCAGAGAGGCAAGTGTCATAGGAGAAGTTTTTGGAAGATTCCATGAGCATCCACTTAGAAAACTGTCTTGGACATTTGTCCATCCTCTCTCATCGCACCGCACAGAAGGCCTCTTCAGTATGTATCGTACCTGGCTAGTGTAGAAGCTAGTATGCATCGCAACCTGACAGTGGAGCAGTCAATATGGTCCAGTTTTGGCCAGTTCTGAGTGTTTTTTCAGGTGGAACTTTTGGGGAATGATGTAATCAGTTGACCATGATCCTTTAGGGTATGAAACAACATTTTTGAGGGGTTAAAGAGCCCTTGGTTTATTGACATATAAGATTGGGGTTGTAGTGCCCAAATATGTATATAACAGTGGGGGGGATACCACTTGCATATAGAGAACAATTATGGAGGTTGGATGGTTGGCAGTCATATCAGGACCAAAAAATGAAATCTGGTCAATAGTCACAATGTTTCTGTTATGAGGTAAAGACATCATGTGAAAGAGTGTTGACACGACAATTTTCATAGCCATTAGGGGAATTTTGAGGTCTAAAATGGGCCTCATAAGAAAAATGTACAACTAAAATAAACTTTATAAGAACCAGTAGGATTCAATATGATGATGTCAACCATGGGGGATGATTCACCATTTTTGGAGTAAAAAAGTAAAAAGATTAAAAAATAATAAAATAATAAAAATACTTTTTCAACTTGTATTTTCAACTTATCTCCCTAAGGTTTTACTCACATTTCGAGCAGGAGTACTTGTTGGATGCAAAATTTAATTCCTCATCGAAAGAGTACCATGTTGCATAATTTCAATGGACCTTATTACACGAAAAATGAGAAATACATGAAAAAACGTGATTGCAATCATGTTTTTCATGTATTTCTCATTTTTCGTGTAGCAAGGTCCATAAAAAGTTTGCAACAAGGGTACTCCTTGTATAAGGAATCAAATTATGCAACCAACGAGTGTTTCCGCTCAAAATTTGAGTAAACCCATAGGGAGATAAGTTGAAAATATGAGTTGAAAAAATAGTTTTTTCTTTTTTCCCTCTAAAATTTGATGATGTAATATAATCTTATTTTATTATTTCCACTATTATTATAAAATTTCCTTAGGAGGTCCATTTTAGACTTCAAAACTCCCCTAATGATAGACATAGTCTCACCCAAGGAGAAAATTGAAATCCAAGGAGCCTTGGACTACCATAACATCAATACATCAATTTTTTCTTCCAAGGTAATGGGTAGCTGAGGAAGGATCCCTAAAGTTTCATTGGATCTTTTGTTAAACGCCAATAGATTCTCAGTTACAAACACAAGATGAGGGGAACCCAAATCTTGCCAAGCGGTTGAGGATAAAATTCTAATAGAAGCACCTTCATCTATAATAATGCGACACACATTCTTATCAGAAGCCTTAACAATGATTTGAAAAGGGGTGCAAGAAGGGAGATGAGGCTCTGTCATTTTATTCCAATCAAAGGAAATTCCCTTAGTAATTGGAGAGGGATTTGTGGAAATAGGTGAAATCCCCCCTTATGCAGTGGTGTTTGAAGTAACAAGAACTTGAGCAATATTAAATTCACTCTCTAAGGGGAGAGTTGGATCGACTGAAAATGGAATCAAGTCAACCACTTCATCAACCAATGGTTCATCAACTTGAGTGATATGGATTTCAATTTCAAAATGAAGAGTGGGATTGACCGAACATGGAATCAAATCATTCACTTCGTCAACTGATGGTAGGTTGGGAGAAAGATTATGATAACTAGTTGGAAGTTTCTGTTGAGAAACAATAATGTCTTCCAACAATTTTGAGGCTTCATCCATATGAGTGAAAATGTGAGTTTGATGAATCTCTTCACATAACTGACAAGGAAACCTAACTTTACCCTTTCTCATTGGAATATTATAATCACTAGTTGAAGGACCAATAATAAGTTGATGAAAATATTCAGACCACACTTCTAAGACTTTAGGAATACCAAGAAAATACTTAAGAAGGTGTTCACCCTTACAAAGTTTGCAAGGTTATTTGGGCTTGCGATGTATGTTGAAGGGTTCCTCAACATTATCAACACTCACAACAATGGTTGGTTGGTTGGATCCTTTTTTATCTTGCTTCTTCTTCTTCTTAGCCTCCTAGTTACTAGCATTAAGACTTTCACCAAGTGAAGAAGAAGACATGATGTGCGAAGAAGCTGAAGGGTCAACAAGAAGTTGGTGTTGTTGAGGTAAGTACTCGGTTAAGGTGACACAACTTGGGTATTTGGGACCAACGAGTTTGAAAACAACCATACCGGTAAACCTATCGTGAATCCAGGAAGAGACAACATAGCCATATAAGGAGGACCAACATTTCCAAAGAAAGGAAAATCACTAGGACCCTTGTTAAAAGGGGTTCCTTGATTGAAAAATTTTGAAATTGTTTCCATCAGATTCAACCTAATGTCTGCTAAAAATTAAAACAAACAAAGTAACACATGCTAATAAATGTAAATATTCAACCCATGCAAACATCCTTTTCACAATGAAATCACTAGTTGGTGATGGAATCCAGCATTGTAGAGATCAATGTGAAAAGTGGCTAGAGATAGAGTGGGTGGAACTAGCTAAGTTGACAACCTATTTAATGGTCACAACATGGTGCAATTAACTTCACATATAATACCATCTCGAGTGAAGTACCCTCCAAGAAATCCCAAGTGAGTATAGCCAAAGTGTGTTCTAGGTACAACAGGGACTTCCCCCCCGCCGTCACTTTGGGAAGTAGCCCTAAGATTATGGTCACTAAGATTACCACATACAAAAACCTGGCCTGGGGGGAAAATTGTAGGTCAGTTATACGCACAAAGACATAGTAACAAATCTTAATCCCCTTGAGAGATCCCTCAAAATAAGGTAGTCCTCTCAAGTGATTCCCAAGTATCTTTCAACACAATTTGTAATGCGTGCAAATCAATGCTACCATAACCAATGAAGCAAGGTCGATTACTTCACTAAGTACGATATGACCTCATGATTAAATCCTGTGTAAGAGGAGCGTCCCAGAGACAAATTGTAGCAAATTGATATCTCTCCCTATCACAATCTTCTATAGTTGTTTGTAGCTTTGGAATGTTAACTTTTAACGCCTATTCCAAATCTCTACAACTAATCTAATGTAGGTGTGACTATGATAGAATATTAAAAATATCCAATTGATTTTATTAAGCATTGTTTTTAAAGTATTTATTTACTCAATAGGGTCCATGAAGATGAAACCAAGGATATTATGACTCGACTCCAAATCTAATGTAGCGAATTTGAAAATGTAATCTTTTTCAATTCAATGAATACTAACTAGAGTAAGGAGTGAGATGTTTCAAGCAAAGAAAAAATAGTAACATTCAAAGCAAGAAATATGAACTATTATTTGAATGCAAATCAAAGAAACAATACCTTATGAAAAGTAATACAACTCTTTTCCAAAATATAAACAAAAAAACTCTGAAAATGATCACTAGAAATAAAGAAAGAAATAACTAATATACTTGAATATTCAGAGTAGTAACAATTATATTTCTTTCAATAGACCAATGGTAGAATCAAATCAAAGTAATGTAAAAAATGAAAACGTTCACAATAAGATAGTCAAATGAAGTTTTTTACTTATAGAAGATCAAGAACAAACTCAAAAACCATAATAATCAATAGATCAGAGATCACACAGGGGAAAACCTAGGAAAGATTAAAATTTTCAGGGATCATTGCAGTGATCCAGTACATATCAGTGTGATGAGTAGGGATAGTCTTAGTTGTTAAACAAAAAAGTGCGATGGCATCACATTGTCTCTCACAAAAAGATGCAATGAGCACAAAAAATCAAGGTTTTTTTTCAAAAGACCTCACAGATATGGGTTTTCATAATCAACAAGGGTTTGAAAGAGACTTATAAAAAGGTTCAACTCTTTAGAAAACGAGAAAAAATGAAGAACAAATAATTCCCCAGTATGTTCGCCAATTTTTTTGGTGGACAAACCGTATCCTACTAACAAGACATATATCCCTAGACTTGGGAACCAAGTCTAGAAACAAACAAACAAACACATACAAATTTCTCTAGGTTCATCAATATTAAATCATAGATGCAAGTAATGGAATGAATAATCCATACAATTTTTATCGAAATGTTTGATGATGATCCTCACTATTGTTGGATGCAACTTTCAATCTCGTCTTCGATGCTCCGAATCAAGACCTATAGGACACCAACAAATAGATAATCAAAGGAAATGATATACAAATAACTTAATATAACCCATACAAGTGATAAAGTAATCTTGTACCAAACATTATAACAATAGAGAATGAATGTGAGAAAGAAATACAGTTTGTATTAAATTGAAGAAAATGAGAATTAGAACCAGACCTTGATGTTGAAAGCCTCCTTCCAATGATCCCCAATCCAAACCTTGCAATGAAAAATTATCCAATGAATACTTGGACAACATGGAAATATAGTTTAAGATTCAAAAATGGAAACCCAGTTCTCTGAGTGCATTGTACTTATAGGGAAAGAGTGGAAGTTGAGATCCATTAAGGAAGGGGTGAGATGCATAATTGAAGGAATGAGATCCATAATATAAGGAAAGGGATCGAGGATAGAAGGAGCTCGAGCCCAACCTCCACCACTTTCAAATAGATACCATTCTTGAGGCTTCTAAAATAGAAGCTTCTTTTACCTTTTTTTTTTTAATTTTTACCTGTATAATAAAACCATCAGACCTTTAACAAAGGAAAATCGTGATGGAATCACTATTTGTTTATTATGCAATATGTGACATCATAGGTTGTGAACTAAGGACCTACGATGATCTCCAAAATTAGGGTTTTTAAAATATTTAATCTAGGATTTGTATACTTCATGGAGATGTATTTCTTCCATCTTTCTTGGGGATTCATGACAATAGTTTATTCAATTGCGAAAGATCCAGATTTGGAATCATTTGCATGGATGTGATAGATTGATGTGTAACAATGTTGTTAGTGTTTATAGCATGTGAGATATTTTCTCCAACTAATTAGCTTTCTAAAATGGTGTGTGGTTGAGATATTCATTTAACTAATAGATTATGTGGCCAAGATAGTTTGAATTTTACATCTGATTAATATAGAGCATTCAACACAATTTGTGTGTATTAGGATTTGTTGGTGTCAAAATATGTAACACCTCGGAAGTCCAGGCCAAGGATGCCCATTTGGAGGACCGATTTTGAGCACAACTGCGCAGTTGTTCCATGGGAACCATGAACTATTTTAACAAAGACACGTCCCCGCAATCCATGTTGCGTCAAACTCCATGGGCACCGAGCACCGACAAGAACACTCGGGCGTGAGCATATTGGGCTACAATTGACAAGCCCGACAAGTGGAGGAGCACCGAAAAAAGATGCACGCTACCCAGATCTAATGGTAGAGGTGCTTGCAAATCAAAAGACACTCATCATCCCGTGCCCTCAAGATGCACAAAGGTTAATGTAGGAGGGTTGTGTGGAGGAGGCCATGTGTCGGTAGTAGAAGCCTCTCACATCACCTCACGAGCTCAAAATTCTGCCTCCCACTGTCTTCGAAATGTTTCCACGTATCCCTTGACATAAGTCTCCCATGGCCCATTGCCACCTAATGTTGACACATCACTTCTTTACCTCCTTACTAGCCTTCATGTGGATATTCCATGTCCCTCACCACCATCTCCACCTCATCGACCATGTCAGCAGCCATGTCGTTGCTTTGTTTTACCTGTCACCCTCCACATGTCCTGGTCACACCATAAAAATGCGTCACCCTGACGTCAAAGGAGGCCTTGACGAAAGTACTACCACATAGATGTAAAGACAAAGGAGATAGCCCATCCGACAGTTGTGGTGAGTCCCGCACCAATAAGTCACACGAAAACTAGCTGGACCAAGGGTTGCAGAGTTGGACACACATCATCCCCTCATCATCTCCATGCCACCTCAAGGCCTTTCATAACCAAGATCTCAATGGTGTGAGAATGTACTATGTGGCTCCAAAACTAGTCAACAATCCATGTGTCCACCATGTCACCATAACCCATCGCCCAACTGCCTATTATGAAGCCCGTCGTGCCCAATGAGTCATCATGCCCTATTAGCCAGCCACATGTATAACCTCACATCCCGTTGACATAAGCATGAAATCACCTATACCTTCCCGCCAAATAGATACTCACATGTATCATGTTTCAACTCATATAAAGGGCTTACAACAGTCTATTTTTGGCATTCTCTCATTGTAGTTGCTTGCTCCAACTCTGCACACTTGCAGAATTCAAACTGCCAAATTTGGTAAATAAACATGTAAATTGTGCAGATGAGATAGATGAGTCATATATCCCCATGAATACCCTTCACTGACATTCACTTTCTATAGGAATCCACAAGAATTCAAGCCATCCAAACCCTAGTCTGGGTGTGTGAGTTGAACATACCCTGTTTATAGAAAGCCCCATCTTTTAGGACGAGAAATCACGTGAACTAGTGAAATAAACATCATAAAAAGAGTGTTCTTAGAACCTGATATCCTATTTAAGTTTCTAAATTCACACCCTTAAGCTCTGAAACTCTAAAGGGATTTTAACTCGTGAACACACCATCATTCCTAGGCTCAAAATCTGAAGGGGCCTTCCTGCTAGCTTGTCAATTGCACTTTAAGACATGTGTCACATTGTAAAACCATCACTCTCTTTAATATCCCTTGGTATCTATGATCAACACTTCCCTCATCTTATCATCCTTTTAATGTCTTCTTCATCCATTGGTAGTTACACAAACATAAAGAGGAAAGGCGAAGAAGTGTATCAATGCAACATGGGTGGCAATGACCGAGATTCACTTATGACATCTTTTGAGTTGAGGAATTTTATTCACCTCTTGGTTGAGCAGGTGGACATTTTGATGATTGGCAAGCTGTAATACTAGCTCCCAAATCAAATTTGAGAGTTGCAATTGTTTAAGACCAAATTTCTCTAGGCAAGGGAGCACATAAGAAGATTGGAGGTAGAACTAGAACCTTTGAGAAAAGACTATCTTAGTGGACCATCATTTAAGACACTCAAGAGGAGTATGGGGACAAGTGAAGAGTGTAGTTGAAAAACACCAGGGACACATGGAATTCATTCAAGAAACGATTGAGGTCATAAGGAGGGCTAACCGGGAAACAAAATCCATTGAAGAGATCATTGGGGATTCACCTACTAAGGTGGAAATAATTGTGGACTTCCTGAATCAAATACCAAAGGAAGAAATAGTCAAGGTGAACCTTGACAGGTTTGAACGGGTGAATAGAGCCAATCGAGTAATAAGGAAGAATGAACTGCTGATGATGGCTAGAGAATAAGTGAAGTCTTTGGTTGAAAGGGTGGAAGATTTCAAGGGAAAATGCAAGGTACTATATTAGAAAACTACCCAACCTTTTTCAATGAGGAGGGAAACCTTTTACCTAAAGAACCCTTCATGAAACTCCTTGCCAAAGTCAAAGAAGCACACGTCAGTTCTAGACATGAGAATGGAACTTCTCCATAAACAAAGGTCATGAAGCTATATAATGATCATTATGAGGTCTTGTTCATACTCAAACATATCTTCAATGAACGAGGCATAGTTAATTATGAGGACCTAACCAACCTAGAGGGAAATATCATTGAAGCTTGGTCTTATGATATTCCCTATTGTGGAGAGTGGAACACTCTCATAGGTTTGTACGACATGTCAATAAGGCTTTACCCTTAGATCTAAAATGATTTCAGTAGAACCGAACTCAAGTGAAAAAAGCCACGCTCTTCAAATGGGACTTTATTAATCCACCCTGACATAGACACTCACTTCCATACTAACAACGTCACCCAAACTTTCGGTGATGCGTTCACTGTAGCGCCTGACCTAGTCAACATCCAAGAGAGAGATGGAAGACAACGCCCAACCAAAAGAGATAAGTGCTATTAAAGCAAGATATGGAGGAGCCCACTCTACAACCAACAAATCTTTCAAGAAACTTCTAGAAAAAATTAGTTACAATACAACTGGAAATTTTGTAACAAATTTTGAGTGGTTTCCAAAATACCAATAGTGGTTTAGAGTAGGGACAAGCTCTTTGTGTGCCTATATATAATCTCCATTTTTGAAATATTAAGAGGGAGAGAAATCTTGGTTGTAGGGGAAACTTTGCTAATTTTTAATGAATTACTCGAAGGTCGAGAAGAATTTTGGGAAATAATTTTGAAGTAACTCTTGGGTTGTCTATTTTCTTATGATGTATGTTTCCATCCCACCTTATGTTTTGAATTTTACTACTAATGAAATACAAGTTTATGTAGTTTTCATGGCATTTTGAGTTGTGGAACTGATATGTTGTGCAAATTGTATTAAGATTTTAAGCTGAAATGAATCCTGACATCAATATGATGGTTTGTTTGAGTTTTGCAAGATATATCAAGGGAGTTTGAAGCATATCTTGACTTTTTTGATATTTCTTTAAAAGGAAATGGTAAATTTCAAAATTATGTGTTTTTAATGGCTGAATTCTTAATTGCTCAGTTGTTCACCAGACTTTATTTGATTTAAATGAATTCTTAATCGCTCCTTTAAATTGCTTAAGGTCTAATTCTACATATCTCATCCATATTTTTTTTTTTCATGTTAAACCCAAGGTTTATGAATTCTCCTATTCAAAATAATTGGAAATGCAACCCAACAAAAATAGTTAATGCATGGTGTTTCCCCCCAAATTTGATTCCTAAACAACTTACTGATTAATAGCAAGCTTAAGCATGATTTAAACCAAATTTGAAGGATTTTCTCATATGCATCATGTTGGCTTGAAAAATTCTCAATGAGGGTCAAATTGAATAGGAATCATTTTCTCGAATAATTTTCCAATGTACTCGTGATTTCAATTTTGTTAATTTTCTCACGTGCATCTCACTGTTCGAAGAACTATGTCTGCTTGAAGATTTAACCAAATGACTGTGATACAATTCATCATGTAATTTCCTTTTTTGGTGACATTTACAGGGGAAAACTAAATGCATGTATCTTGAATGTGAAAGAGAATGTTGTCATACCAAATGATTCAAGTTTGAATTGCATAGTCATATACATAATTGATTTACATAAATGAATTAATATATAGTTTATCTATGTTCTTTAAAATAATCCTATTTTGACTATCATCAATTAAAGAACGTGAGCCAACACAACATAGAAAGAGTATTTAAAATAGAAAGAACATCTCCATAATGATAAGATGGTCATTAATAAGATTCAATTCCAAACATTTTCCATTAACCTAATGGCAGGTAGAACCAAACTTAGATGTTCCCAAGATTTTCATTACAATATAGTGTAGTGTGACTTTGGGGAGTCAACATCTCCTCGCGTCGTTGCTAGCAACGATTTATCTTTGTTCCCTAGGTAAGGCGACATCTATTTCAAATCTCTGTGGTGGAAAAAATCTGAGATTAATAGCTATGCCATCCACCCGAGGACTTCAATTTTCAATTTTTTTTTGTCACATCGTTCATCCATACTCATTCGTCTATCCTACTCACCCCTTGGATACAATGACCAAATTCCTTACACTTTTCCATTATATATATTCCATTTACCACATTCTATTTTAACCACTCTTTGATTGTATGAGCCTCTTCCTCCTATACCACTACACTCTGGATTCATTAAGAAGATATACGTGGAGTGATCCTGATTAGGATCTCGTGTCTCCCATTTCCAACCCTAAGTGCCTCATGTACACCTTGAACCAATGATCCAAAACCCTATTCATCGAGCCCCTAGGAACCCAAATAATCGAATTTTTACCTCTACTATTATTGACAATTATCGCTCAATTACTGTGCCTGAAATCTAGTCATATGAACGCCACACCTTCAAAGGTAGTGCACGAGAAAATCAAGTCACTTAGTCCTAATCATGAAAACCATAAGGAAACTACAAGAAAAAATTGGAAAATTAGAACTTCGATCTTGTTTGTCGCTAGGGAAGTGATTCTACAATACATTATGGAGAGATAAAGGCAACCTTATAATCAACCGAACTAACCAAATCAACCGTTGGCTTGGGTGGTAACTTGAGATGCCCTATTTGATTTGCCTTGGGTACTACATGATATGCTTGAAAATTACCTAAAACTGCTACCCTGATTTAGTGGTGAAAAGAAGGGGACCACTGAAGAACATATCAACACATTCTAATACTTCACTAATAATTTCATGGTCAAAGATGAAGATGTCTTCATGCGACTATTTGTATAGACCCTTAAAGGAGATGTACAAAAATGGTTCCACACTCTTCCGCCTAACTCTTCGGATGATTTGGAAAGAACATTTCAAGCCTAATGGGGTGAGAAGAAGGATTTTCAGTATTATCTCATGGAGTTTTCAACTATAAATAAAAGGTCATCTGAAAGTGTAGAAGATTTCATGAAGATATTTAATAAACTCTACAATAAAATCCCAAACGAAATGAAACCTACTCTAATCATTGCCCTGGTGAACTATGCAGTCGCTTTGGAGCCAGATTTCTTTATCATGCTCAGGGAGAGATGAACGTAAAACTTATCTAACACGCTATCTAATGCAGTTGAGATTGAAGGAAATCTAAATGTAGATGGAAATCTAAGAAGGGTGGACACAACGGATGAAAATTACAATCCAGAAGGAGAAAGGGGAGGAAACCGACATAAAGGTAAGAAAAAAATCAAAGAGGAAATGGATCATCCTACTTATCAAAAGGACCCATCCGAAGAAAGGATCGAAGAAATGAATCGATTGATTAGGAATTTATCGAACAAAGTCATCAATCTTGAAGCTGAAGGGCAAAGCAAGAATCCTAACCAACCTCCTCAGAACCCACCATTCTTCTGTAAGCCTTTCCATCCACAACAAATGAATAGAGATAGAAGACACGTGGAACAAACTATACGACCCCCTGTGAGGAGAGATCTCAACCTGCAAATTGATGAATATATTGATGAATATGAGAAAGAGGGAGACATAAATTGGGTAGGAGACCAAGGTCCCACCTTTTACATTAATGAGAATGATTAGACACATTCCCTTGCAATAGCTGAAAATCATATCCCATATGATTGTGAAGGGTATGAACACTACAAAATCCCAACCACTCAATATCAAAAAATAATGGACTCCGTTATGGAAGAAATCAAAAGGACCTACGATTTATGGCCCAAGGAAGGAAGACCTTCCATTGCAAACTGATAGAATAAACCAAGCAAACTTGTAGTGTTGTCACCTGACTCGGTAACTATGCAAATCAACATGCTCCCGCCTCCTGAACTATTAATGAGAACACAAGGGGTCCCAATGAAGAAGAGGAAGAATAATCAAGGCCAAAACCCCTCCACATGAGAAGCAAAAGCACCTAAAGAGCTCACACCTCCACTGTGATCACAAAGTGAAACTACTAAGGAGGTAGAGCAAAACTTAGCTCCTCTTTTCAACCTTGAGCAAGAACTAAGAAAAATCAAAGTCCTTGTTCTTTTATTGGAATTAGTGCAAAACCTAACTTATTAACCATTAATACAAAAAATCATGACTCTGCCCAAACATATTAGTCACAATGTTACTTTGAAGATCCAAGAAGACTGTCTCCATGTGGATTGTGGACCACATGTAGAAGAACAAGACGACGATAGGTCTCCCTTCTACATTATCCTAAACGTTCACAATAAGTTGTTGCATAACTGCATGTTAGATTCAGGGGTGTCCCATAACCTCATGCCCAAGTCAGTTATGGTAGAGTTTGGCTAGAAATTACAAAACCTTACCATGACTTTTATTAATTTGATTCCAGGAGGGTAAAATGTCTCCATCTCATTAAAAACTTGGTAGTTTCCCTTACCCAAATACCCAACAATGATTCGGTCATGGATATAGTAGTGATCGATATCCCAATGTCATACAACATGCTTATTTTGAGATCATGGGCTGAGAAATTAGTGGGAACCCTTCAAATGGATTTATCATATGCTACCATACCAGTTTTTAGGGGACAAGAAGACAAACTCTATAGTGAGGCCAAGATTTTATATGTCATTAACGACAAAAAGAAAGACAAAAATATATCGATCTATGCAATAGAAGATTCCATGGGATGCTCTAGCTTACCGGTAAACCCAAAGTTTATTACTGAGATAAAGTCAAGCCCCATTGAAAAAGGCAGATACATAGACTAGACTCTGTGTGTGAAATGTTCTTTGATGGAGCATGCTCCAAACAAGGAATGAGAGAAGAAGTGATTTTAATACCACCCACAAGGTAAAATATTTCACTTTCCTACAGTGCAAGTAGAATAACTTCTAGTGTGGGTTATAATGGAGGTTTTTAGTGTTATAAAATTGGCAAAAATTGTCAAAAAAAATCCTCTAAAACATAAATTTGTGGGTGTTAGCTCTCGAAACTGCCTCAGGCTGAGGAAGGCAAAAACTCAAGGCAACATCAAACCAAGCTCAACCTCGTAGCTAGCCCTATGAGGACAGGAGAGGGCTCTCTACGGGTCTATCTCAGCAAAAGGTCTTCAAAGGGGCTGAGATGACCAATAAAGAATACTGATTTTAGGCTAGTAAATTGATAGGGAAAGTTTGATTTCAAATTTTTAGGGTTTTGTTGGACAACAGGGCAAGGCAATTTTGGGTGCAGGGATGAGACATAGTTTTTGCAGAAGTCTTTTTGGGGCAAGGTAGGTGATTGTTTTGATGCCTTTAAAGGAATTGAATGGAAAGGTATGACTGGTGAGGAGCTAAGGAGAGCAAGAAACTTTCAGGAGTTCTCCTTAAACAGATGAAAACATAGATATTAAGCAAACTTAAAGGCAGAGCATAGAAAACCATGAATTCTACCTTAACACTTCATTTGCTTAATTTGCAAAAGAGAATAGTAGGAAAATGATACACATAACAAACTTACAAGTACATGAGAGTAAAACACCATCAACACAAATAACCACAGGAATCCCAAATAGTGCTACAAAACCTTGGTCTTTCCTTTGCCAAAATTGCAGAGATACAAAGTGTAATACAGTCTAAGCTTATCCCTCCAGAGTCCAACCCTGAAAATGACTAAGAAGATACATAATATAGGCAAGCTAACACATTTAATTTCCTCTAGGGGTCGAGCTCATCATCCTAGGAGATGTTTCAACCAATTCTAAACTTAGCACTACAATCTAGTCAATCAAAACAACATGCCTCTATAAGCTAGGAAACCAATTCATTCATTAATTTTTTGCCATTTTATGAATGAATCTTCTAGAATAGGTAAAAAAGTGTCATGTCAACATGAAAATACATTAATTACATCAAAGAGGGTGAAAAATCCCATGAAAAGTCAAAACTGGTCAAATAGCTGCGTTGTCCTGTACTGTAGATGAAAAACTGGAAAGTTTCCCTGATGCGTAGCGCGCCTTTCAGCTCACTTTTGGGGCACTTCCCGGCATCCAAATTGAGATCAGGTGGGTTTTTTGGAAAGGTATGGATGTCTACTTTCCAACCCAAGTGGAATATTTCAATTTGGTGCCCATTTGCCCCTCCAAAAGTGCATTATACCAAGACTTCTTCCTGTGTGTCCAAAAAGGGGCAGTAAGGTCATTTTTTGCATGTTTTTTGACCTTTTGGGGGCCCAAAACTTGATGAAATGTCTTGGCAGTGGCTGAGCAGGTGTATTTCATCATGAAAAATCCAAAAATGCAGACCTTTTGTGAATTGGACCTCCCCATCTTCAGGGTAGCGCGCGGCGCGCTACGCGTTGAGGGCAAAAACCTGTTTTTAACACAAAAATTTCAAAATTGACCAAAAGTTCTCCAAATTTTCTGAATTTTGAGCTGGGGGTGTATCATCAAGTACCATGCTCCTTCAAGGAGGCTTCAGCCAAAATTTGGAGTGGATCGGGCCTTTTTCGCCGTTTTAATGCCTTGCTCAATCGCCCTTTAAGAACCTTCATTCTCGCTTTGCAAACATGCATGCGGGCCCAGTAATGATTCTTCATATGGCGGAGCATATCTTTGTCTCTATTTGCCTTGGCTAAAAATTTCTCTAAATGAGTGTTCACCCGGATGAGCATAGACCCTTGTTCAATAGGTGTAAAATCACCGGGTCTCTTGCGGGCCAAGTTTCGGTCTTCTCGGATTCGCCGCAACTCAACAAGAGTGTGTTCATCTTCCAGTTGCTTGTTACGCTGCTCCAAGTAGTTGATTGTCCAATTGGCCGTTTCCAATTTCTATTGCAACAAGTGATTTTCAGACTTCTGTTGCTGAATGATCTCCTTTAGCTCCACGCTAGGAGAGCTGATATCAAGGTCGATAATATCTATGTCCGGATCTCCTGATGGTCCCTCATCAAACATGGGTTGCTTGCCTCTGTCCTGTACCTGTACCTGTGCTGCTGTTGAAAGCGAGGCCCCTTCTACACGAAGTGGAGATAACACTCGCTGTGCTGATGAAGAAGGCGAGACCCCTTCCACCTGATGTGGAGATAATACTCGCTGTGCAGATGCAAATAAGGCCCTGTGGCCTCTCTGATATGTAATACATGCTGGAGTGCTGACATGCTCGGGCTCTGGAATGTCAAACTGATGTGAAAGCCCTCCCTCATCATGGACAATCTCAGGAGGTGGCCTTGGTACCGTGAAAAAGTCGCGGGAAACGAAATCCTCCCAAGCAATACCCTGCTGTGCCAACTGATGCATCACTATGATTTTAATCAGTGCATAATGATAAATACTCTTGTGCTGCTGTGCTGGGATCTTCCTTTGTACCAAGGGCACCATCCTTTCTATATTGCGACACATGAAAAAAGGAATGTTCATCATTCGTACCCTTGTGAAATGCATCAACAAACGAATATGGTACGAATAGAGACGTGAAAATCTGCCCTCACAAGTGAAATAGCGAATAATGAGTCTCATCAACGGTGCATACTCATCCCTTAGGAATCTGAAAGGAAAAACAACAGTTAAGTGTCTCATACACTCGGGTTTGATATATGGCTCATAGTGAAATCTGTCTAACTGCTGGCGCTTATTCCATTCCTCCCCTACATTTGGTATCCCGGTGGCTTGAGCAACAATCTCGGGTGATAGGGTGAAGTCCACTCCTGCAAGGTTCACATGACCATTCTGCAAATGTAGGACAAACAAGCGAGCTAGTTCTCTGTGATGTTGAATTTGTGAGATCCGCTCACAATATCCAAAACATGATTGGTACTGAAAACAGTTCATTGCAAGTGGACAAGCTTGCAAATGAGCCAAAGAAGTGGGCTCCTCCCTGACATGCCGACCACATTTACCGCCCTTGTGATGCCTCCTTGGCACTTCTATCTCTGGTGTTGAATCACTGTCATAACTCTGCTCATAATCTGATTCGGTTTCTGACATAGTTTTGAAGACAGGATGGCTGAAATGTGTATGCTGACTGTGCACACAATTGATTGCTATTTGACTTTTTCAAATGCTATTACCAAGGGGACATAAATACAAGAGGATTGTTAGGGAGAGGGAAACATGAGGGAATTAGGGACAATAAAAATAAACAAGGAATTTAGGGAAGGGCAAGGGCATAGGAAATTATGATAATGTAGGGTTTGGGATTTTGTGGAGGGATATTATAGAATTTTATGGGCAATTTTAAGGAGAATACTGGTGAATGTGGGGAAAAAGAAGGATCAAAATGGGAAAACCTTGGACAGCATAACACCTTGAAACCCTAGCACAAACTAGGTCTTTAAATTTCAAACAACAATTTAGGGTTTTTACTTCTAATTTTCATGGCATCTTTATCATATTTCTTTCACATTCATTTTGGAAAACTGAAACTAGCCATGGAAAAGAAGCTTACTTGTATTTTTCTTGAGTTAAGAGAGAATTTGAGAGCTTTCTGGCAAGTCACTGGGCGAAAAAACCAACGCGTAGCGCACCTTGCCCAACGCGTAGCGCCCCTCTGGTGCGTAGCGCCTGAACAAAATTACACTGAGAAAATCGCGCTGATGCGTAGCGTGCCCTGGGTGCGTAGCGCGCCTCTGCTGATGCGTAGCGCGCCCTTGGAACTGCCTGATTCGCTCACTGATTTGTGTAATCGCCTTTGCAAGGATCCACTTTGCTTGTAAGAGATGAATGAGGTGTTAATGAAGAGGAATGTGCTTATATAGGCTCCTTTTTAATTTTTACTTGACCAAAACCCACTTTGTAATGTTTGAGTATTGACACTTTTTTGAATTAATAGGCTCTGACTTCTGGTTTCACTTTTTAAAATAAATAGGTTGAAATAATGATTTCTTCTGATGATTTTTGCAGGGATAGCTCTGAAATGCTTTGGCAAAGGAAACCAAGGCTGTGCTTCAACATTTGGAGAACTTGAAATTTTGACAATTTTTTACAAAAACGAGATGGTGACTTGTGTTTTTCAAAAACAGAGTTTTGAAAACAAAGTCCAAATTTAGCTGTACAATGATGAGAATTATTGAAATGATGCTCTATGAAGGACATCCCTCTGGCCTGCTGGTCCTTTATGACTTCTTAAGACAAAATTGACTCAACCCTAGACCTAAGACCTCGAAATTTAAAACAAGATGATGAATGACCCTTGAAGACTTTATTTACTTAAACAGACCTGAACCAGCAGTGCCAAACACGAGGGGAATAAATGACACAAAACTACTCCACCAGAGTTATGGCATGCCTAACAGAATGCAACTGATCACACTGATGGGACACCTAACCATGAAATGCAAAGAGCTTTGATCTCTGGTGAAGGGCTAGTAGACCGACTCTAACATTGGCTCCAATGGGGATGGTAGCTCCTTGGAGATGCCAAGAACCTCAGACCTCTGGGAGAGCAGACCAATGCTTTTAACCATTGGGCGATGGAGTCATTATTTTCACATTTGACACGAACTTTGACAGCTTTATTGACTGCAAATTTGACTGAAAACTGAATACAACTCTGACAAAACTGACTCAATTTTAAAACTGAAAGGACTAATCAAATGACTCGACAAACTGTACTCATAAATACTAAGACCTGAAACTTAAAACAACAGCTTGGTGGCAGTGCATGGCCACCTGTGTTTCTTACAAGACAATATATCCTCAAAATATATCAAAATGCCAATGCAACCAATCAAGCAGATGCCTTCTTGATTGATTCTTCTTATCAGATCTTCTGGTCAACAGTACAAACCTATCACTGGGCATCCAAAAACATATTTGACCATGGCTGCAACAAAACACTGTAATAAACACTTTCACTGCTGGCTGCAACAAACTTGCTAGAGGATCGTAAAAAACATGAAGATTTTCCATTGCCACCTCCTGCTGAAAGATCAAGGTGTCCTTTGTTTCAAATTCTGATCTGCCTTCATCATGTGCTTTGGTAAAGGTATGCTCATGGGCTTCACAAAACTTTGAACAAATGGATGGGCAGATCTCTTCTTGGAAAAACATTTCAGCACATGAAACATATGAAGAGGAATCTGAATGGAAATCCTGAATGTTTTGTTCTTCTGTGGTGTGAATGTGCTGTAGGTCATTTGTATATGATATGACGGCTAGGTTTTCATGTTCCTTATTACATTCTTCAATCATAAGGAAAGAAACTTCAGATGATCCTTGAAGCACAATATTATCATTTATGTTGTCTACCACAAATTCAATCAGAGAAACTTTTTCACTTGCTTGAGCAAATATCTCACCTTGCTCTTCATGAGCTGATTGAATGACCTCCTCATGAAGACTCGGTTCTAATGACAGATTGGTAGCACGACTGAGAACATTTGAATCCATACCACTGTCTATTATCTCAACAACAAATTCTCCTTTTCAGGATTCAGCACAAGGTATTCTTGGTCATCATGATCTGAATGTTGATCTGAAATAGCTGGCTTGACTGCATCACATTCTGAAATTGAATCTTGACTACCCTGCACGCTGTCTTCTTCTGTGGGCAGATCTGAAACGACACTTTCTCTTTCATTATTTTCAGCCATATGACCATCTTCAGCTTGCTGATCTTGATTCTGCTGCAAAATGTCCTGATCATTTTGACAAGTATCCTCTAAGTTTTCTTTATGCTGCTGAAACGGATTTTCGTACAGGGCCTCCATGATTTCATCATCCATAAAATTATCATCTTCATAATATTTCTCAAGGCTTTCAATAAAATTAGAAGCATGTTTGCAATAGTCATGAACCAAATTTAATGATGGATAAGATGCTTGATATCTTTCAATAAACAAGGCATGAAAATCCTTTAAACAGTAAATACAGGCCTGCGGCAAATTTTCATACCAGGATTGGGCTTCACCTTCTAGAGTGGCCAGGAATATCTTCATCAAGCAATCTTCAGGAAAATCCACCTTCAACTTGCGAATATGCATATGAAATCTAACTAGATGTAAAGCAACATCCTTCTTACCATCATTTTTAAATGTAGGCAGATTCCTTGACCAATCTACCTTCGGAATTTTATTCGGAAAACCTGGAATGTGATCTCGGCTCATGGGAGCATATCTTCTTGTGATTCGGTCCATCTTGAAAATCTCACAGCTACTAATCTTCCTGCAGTGAAGTCACCATGAAACATTGATCTCTGGATTTTTCAGTGAATGAAGTCGCCAGGTAAATGATTTCAGCCTTGCCAATGTCTGATCGTTGTGCACCATCAACAATCAGATATGAACTTGATACATGTACTGGGGTAATTAACAAGTTAAATGTCATGTTTACAAGCTAGACCGGAGATTGACTGAAGCAGCGTTTATCTACTTCCGCTAATGCAAAGCAAAAGCGTTTCGAAGGCTACCTGGCATAACTTCAGGCTCCGTCTGTAGCTTATAAAACAAATGACATCAACAAGCAAACCATTTGTTCTCCCCAGTATGGTCTCCACTATGTTAGCGCTCGAATTTGCCTCAGGCTGAGGAAGGAAAAAACTCAAGGCAACATCAAACCAAGCTCAGCCTCGTAGCTAGCCCTACGAGGACAGGAGAGGGCTCTCTCCGGGTCTATCTCAGCAAAAGGTCTTCAAAGGGGCTGAGATGACCAATAAAGAATACTAATTTTAGGCTAGTAAATTGATAGGGAAAGTTTGATTTCAAATTTTTAGGGTTTTGTTGGACAACAGGGCAAGGCAATTTTGGGTGCGGGGACGAGACACAGTTTTTGCAGAAGTCTTTTTGGGGCAAGGTAGGTGATTGTTTTGATGCCTTTAAAGGAATTTAATGGAAAGGTATGACTGGTGAGGAGCTAAGGAGAGCAAGAAACTTTCAGGAGTTCTCCTTAAACAAATGAAAACATAGATATTAAGCAAACTTAAAGGCAGAGCATAGAAAACCATGAATTCTACCTTAACACTTCATTTGCTTAATTTGCAAAAGAGAATAGTAGGAAAATGATACACATAACAAACTTACAAGTACATGAGAGTAACACACCATCAACACAAATAACCACAAGAATCCAAAATGGTGCTGCAAAACCCTGGTCTTTCCTTTGCCAAAATTGCAGAGATACAAAGTGTAATACAGTCTAAGCTTATCCCTCCAGAGTCCAACCCTGAAAATGACTAAGAAGATACATAATATAGGCAAGCTAACACATTTCCTTGCCTCTATGGGTCGAGCTCATCATCCTAGGAGCTGTTTCAACCAATTCTAAACTGAGCACTACAATCTAGGCAATCAAAACAACTTGCCTCTATAAGCTAGGAAACCAATTCATTCATTAATTTTTTGCCATTTTATGAATGAATCTTCTAGAATAGGTAAAAAAGTGTCATGTCAACATGAAAATACATTAATTACATCAAAGAGGGTGAAAAATCCCATGAAAAGTCAAAACTGGTCAAATAGCTCCGTTGTCCTGTACTGTAGATGAAAATCTGGAAAATTTCCTTGATGCGTAGCGCGCCAAATCTCTACGCGTAGCGCGCCTTTCAGCTCACTTTTGGGGAGCTTCACGGCATCCAAATTGAGCTTAGGTGGGCTTGTTGGAAAGTTCTGGATGTCTACTTTCCAACCCAAGTGGAATTTTTCAATTTGGTGCCCATTTGCCCCTCCAAAAGTGCATTCTCCCAAGACTGCTTCCTGTGTGTCCAAAAAGGGGCAGTAAGGTCATTTTTTGCATGTTTTTTGACCTTTTGGGGGCCCAAAACTTGATGAAATGTCTTGGCAGTGGCTAAGCAGGTGTATTTCATCATGAAAAATCAAAAAATGCAGACCTTTTGTGAATTGGACCTCCTCATCTTCAGGGTAGCGCGCGGCGCGCTACGCGTTGAGGGCAAAAACCTGTTTTTAACACAAAAATTTCAAAATTGACCAAAAGTTATCCAAATTTTCTGAATTTTGAGCTGGGGGTGTATCATCAAGTACCATGCTCCTTCAAGGAGGCTTCAGCCAAAATTTGGAGTGGATCGGGCCTTTTTCGCCGTTTTAATGCCTTGCTCAATCGCCCTTTAAGAACCTTTATTATCGCTTTGCAAACATGCATGCGGGCCCAGTAATGATTCTTCATATGGCGGAGCATATCTTTGTCTCTGTTTGCCTTGGCTAACAATTTCTCTAAATGAGTGTTCACCTGGATGAGCATAGACCCTTGCTCAATAGGTGTCAAATCACCGGGTCTCTTGCCGGCCAAGTTTCGGTCTTCTCGGATTCGCCGCAACTCATCAAGAGTGTGTTCATCTTCTAGATGCTTGTTACGTTGCTCCAAGTAGCTGATTGTCCAATTGGCCATTTCCAATTTCTGTTGCAACAAGCGATTTTCAGCCTTCTGTTGCTGAATGATCTCCTTTAGCTCCGCGCTAGGAGAGCTGATATCAAGGTCGATAATATCTATGTCCGAATCTCCTGATGGTCCCTCATCAAACATGGGTTGCTTGCCTCTATCCTGTACCTGTACCTGTGCTGCTGTCGAAAGCGAGGCCCCTTTACACGAAGTGGAGATAACACTCGCTGTGCTGATGAAGAAGGCGAGACCCCTTCCACCTGATGTGGAGATAATACTCGCCGTGCAGATGCAAATAAGGCCCTGTGGCCTCTCTGATATGTAATACATGCTAGAGTGCTGACATGCTCGAGCTCTGGAATGTCAAACTGATGTGAAAGCCCTCCCTCATCATGGACAATCTCAGGAGGTGGCCTTCGTACCGTGAAAAAGTCGCGAGAAATGAAATCCTCCCAAGCAATACCCTGCTGTGCCAACTGATGCATCAGTATGATTTTAATCAGTGCATAATGATAAATACTCTTGTGCTGCTGTGCTGGGCTCTTCCTTTGTACCAAGGGCACCATCCTTTCTATATTGCGACACATGAAAAAAGGAATGTTCATCATTCGTACCCTTGTGAAATGCATCAACAAACGAATATGGTACGAATAGAGACGTGAAAATCTGCCCTCACAAGTGAAATAGCGAATAATGAGTCTCATCAACGGTGCATACTCATCCCTTAGGAATCTGAAAGGAAAAACAACAGTTAAGTGTCTCATACACCTGGGTTTGATATATGGCTCATAGTGAAATCTGTCTAACTGCTGGCGCTTATTCCATTCCTCCCCTACATTTGGTATCCCGGTGGCTTGAGAAACAATCTCGGGTGATAGGGTGAAGTCCACTCCTGCAAGGTTCACATGACCATTCTGCAAATGTAGGACAAACAAGCGAGCTAGTTCTCTGTGATGTTGAATTTGTGAGATCCGCTCACAATATCCAAAACATGATTGGTACTGAAAACAGTTCATTGCAAGTGGACAAGCTTGCAAATGAGCCAAAGAAGTGGGCTCCTCCCTGACATGCCGACCACCTTTACCGCCCTTGTGATGCCTCCTTGGCACTTCTATCTCTGGTGTTGAATCACTATCATAACTCTGCTCATAATCTGATTCGGTTTCTGACATAGTTTTGAAGACAGGATGGCTGAAATGTGTATGCTTACTGTGCACACAATTGATTGCTGTTTGACTTTTTCAAATGCTGTTACCAAGGGGACATAAATACAAGGGAATTGTTAGGGAGAGGGAAACATGAGGGAATTAGGGACAATAAAAATAGACAAGGAATTTAGGGAAGGGCAAGGGCATAGGAAATTATGATAATGTAGGGTTTGGGATTTTGTGGAGGGATATTATAGAATTTTATGGGAAATTTTAAGGAGAATGATGGTGAATGTGGGGAAAAAGAAGGATCAAAATGGGAAAACCTTGGACAGCATAACACCTTGAAACCCTAGCACAAACTAGGTCTTTAAATTTCACACAGCAATTTAGGGTTTTTACTTCTAATTTTCATGGCATCTTTATCATATTTCTTTCACATTCATCTTGGAAAACTGAAACTAGCCATGGAAAAGAAGCTTACTTGTATTTTTCTTGAGTTAAGAGAGAATTTGAGAGCTTGCTGGAAAGTCACTGGGCGAAAAACCCAACGCGTAGCGCACCTTGCCCAATGCGTAGCGCCCCTCTAGTGCGTAGCGCCTGAACAAAATTACACTGAGAAAATCGTGCTGATGCGTAGCGCGCCCTGGGTGCGTAGCGCGCCTCTGCTGATGCGTAGCGCGCCCTTGGAACTGCCCGATTCGCTCACTGATTTGTGAAATCGCCTTTGCAAGGATCCACTTTGCTTGTAAGAGATGAATGAGGTGTTAATGAAGAGGAATGTGCTTATATAGGCTCCTTTTTAATTTTTACTTGACCAAAACCCACTTTGTAATGTTTGAGTATTGACACTTTTTTGAATTAATAGGCTCTGACTTCTGGTTTCACTTTTTAAAATAAATTGGTTGAAATAATGATTTCTTCTGATGATTTTTGCAGGGATAGCTCTGAAATTCTTTGGCAAAGGAAACCAAGGCTGCGCTTCAACATTTGGAGAACTTGAAATTTTGACAATTTTTTACAAAAACGAGATGGTGACTTGTGTTTTTCAAAAACAGAGTTTTGAAAACAAAGTCCAAATTTAGCTGTACAATGATGAGAATTATTGAAATGATGCTCTATGAAGGACATCCCTCTGGCCTGCTGGTCCTTTATGACTTCTTAAGACAAAATTGACTCAACCCTAGACCTAAGACCTCGAAATTTAAAACAAGATGATGAATGACCCTTGGAGACTTTATTTACTTAAACAGATCTGAACCAGCAGTGCCAAACACGAGGGGAATAAATGACACAAAACTACTCCACCAGAGTTATGGCATGCCTAACGGAATGCAACTGATCACACTGATGGGACACCTAACCATGAAATGCAAAGAGCTTTGATCTCTGGTGAAGGGCTAGTAGACCGACTCTAACAGTGGGAATGAATGTTTTAGCGGAGCTTATAACAGAACTTCATCACAACTGAAAAATTTGGGCGGCTGGAGGTTTTAGCGAATGTTTTTTCTTTTTTTCGGTGCACTTTATGGAACAAGCAACCATGGTGTGCTACTTATAGAAACACACTGGACTTAATACATAATTAAAAGCACCGAGAGGTTTAATAGAAATATCATTAGAACCTAAAATGTATACCACCCTGATGCTTACAACAAAAATATTCTAGGTGCGTTCAACTCAAAGAGCACAAGATCTTGAAATTTATATTGTGCTGTTGCTCATATAAAAAACACCTGGTCTTTCTTCGATGAAGGAACGACCCTAGGGCATGAAAAACATAATTGCAGTTCCGGTGTTTTCTCTTAAACACACAGCACCGACACATCTTGTTTACATAAACACACCGATGCATTTATTATATAGACGGTTCGGTGATGTTAATTTTAATAATTCATCAGGAATGGAAATAATATTTTGTAGAACCGAGGGTTGTTATTTCTATGAAAACGCTGGTGTGTTAAGAGTTACAAAGCATTGGGGAATTAATTAAAAATAATACCAATGCTTGAAGACATGAAAGCCTCGGTGCTGTCGTTTTTAAAAAAGGCACCGATTATGCTAAAAGATAATGTCACAATGCTTTTATTTAAAGTAAAGCACCAGTGAATGTTGATGTTATGGACACACCGATGTTTTTGTATGATATTTTCTCTTTTTTGGAGAGATCGATCTATGACAGTGAAATTATTGTAATTTTTAAAATCTGTTATTCATTGAGAAATTGACATATATATTATAACAATATTCATATAAATTAATGTTTGATTAGTGCATTTGTATATGATCTTTGAATTATTTTGTTATACTATCAGATTTTGCATCTCTTCATTATAATATTTAATCAGTGGTGTAACATTTCACAACAACATTGGATAACACAATATAATAAATTAAAATGTATTTTATTATATATCAATAAGAGGCTCTTTCTCATACAAAATGAGATTGTTATTGGTAACCCCTTGTCTTTTAATTGGGATACTATGTCCATGATTACATTAAAGAAAATGCATGTTTTTCACAGACAATTATTTCAAAAAATACAACAGGTTGCATTGATATCCAAATAGATTATCATTCTTCGCTGGAACTTCTGTTAGTGCTCGAACTACTTCCATGACTTCAGTTATTTGGAAGAATGTTTTGTTGATTGCATCGATTGTTTTCATTTTCTTGATCTTGTTCCATATGCACGCATAAAAATAGAGTGTAATGCATGTATCTACATTGGCGAAAATAATGAAAATTGAAATAAATAATATACATTAATATAAATAAAAAAATAATGTACCATAACAAGAAGTGAATTGTGAATAATACACATTATTTCAAAACCAAATATCATGCCTTCTTTCAACAACTCTTTTGTTGGCGTAGTTTCATACTTTGTTTCCTACAAGTTTTATACCCCATAATAAATCATATATTTAATATAAAGGATTGTTTTGTTCTATTAATTATAAAATAATAGAATTAAAACAACATAGATACTTAGAAATTCCACAATTAATTTTTGATATATCGACATATACTCACAACCATTATTTAACCCAATGTCAATCAATTCTTCTGATGAATTTTCTTTGTATGTTTGCACCTATTTGAAGACATTCATGGATGGTTGCTATAAAACAACTTAAAATATACAAAAATGAAAACTTGAGTTGTTATAAAGAAATATTAACAGTGACTCACAAACTTTGAAATCAACCCTTTTCTTCCTTGTCATCCTGTTTTATGCGCTGAATGAGTTCCATCGTGTTTTATTTTCTGCAAGAAAATACTTGAAAATTAATATTTAATTTTAAATTATTTTTTTATATGTACAAAGTCAATCATGATTACATACATTTGCAGCACGTTGAGATGGCTCCTCCTATGACGCAATTATGTCCATTTATTTGACCATATCCTTATACTCTTTTTTGGACATTCCCACTGACATGTTTCGTATATCAGCGTGTTGATCATTTGAGATTTTCATAATCTTCCTAAAAAAATTAATAATTTTTTTTATAATGATATATAAAAACTAAATATAACAAAATCAATATTAATAAATTAATGGTTTGTATTAATATATACATATAATTTTAGAAAATCAATTAATACAATTAGGAATATTACCTTTTTAATGATTTTTGTTGTTGTTGTTGTTGTATGTTTTTTCTATTGTAAGTCTGACATGTCTCATTGACAATTGCTTTGGATATGCTTTCTGTAGTTTAGATATAATTTCATTCTTAGAATCATTGCATTGATTTTTGTATAAGTGGAAAGTACATCTATATGTTCATTCCACTAGATCCCTCATAGTTTTGTAAAACTCCCCCCTGTCCCCCTTTCATTAACCTTCAACATCATTCCAGATGAGCTAAGAACCAATTTATCGTTATTTACATGTTCCATAATTTTTATTTTCTTAGAACAATAGTGATATTTTCCTTTGTTGTTGCTCAATGTAGAACATTAAACATATATAAATTAATAGATTGTTTGAAACATGTTAACTAATATTCTTAAGTATATTATTAATGAAAATTAAAAAAAAAAAAAACTTCTACACTTAGATTAGAAACTATTTTTTTGACCTTGTTAATTTTCTGGCTCTACATGACACACACCAACTAATACATATTAGTTAAACATAGTTCAAACATATTAATTTTATAAATAATTTACAAAGAAATTTCCTTCTCTGAATTTTTTGATGTGCTGTCATTGTGTCGGTCATTTTTTTTGTTACTTGATACTTTCTAAGACATTTTTTTATCAATATACAACATGCACCATTCAATACATAAGTCATTAGATATATTTTACAAATAAATGAAATAATTTTCATCCAAAAAAGATTTGGAAACCGGTACGTTTATTTGAATAACGCATTGATGCATTTATAAGATTAAACACACAGGACTTTTAATTGTTCAACACTGTCATGGAAAATTATTTTTTAAAAACAATTTTAAATTAGGACGGTGCAATTTGTAAGGATAAACACACCACACTACTTTAATGATGCTATTAGGAACAAGCGTGCCTATACACTATATTACACCGGGAGCAACAATGAACACACTGGACATAATCGAAAGTGTTATAATATATTGATGCATAAGTACTCAGGTAGCCCCGGTGTGTTATGTTACGTAGGGCACACCGTGAAACATATAGCTGTTTTTTAAAAATTGGAGATGATTGATGGTGTGATTTGTATGGCTTAATGCACTGCAATGATTTAATAGTGCAATTAGGAATATGCGCATCGGTGTGTTATACTACATCGAGAGAAACAGTGAACAAACTATAAAAAATCGAAGGTGTTATAATTTATCGGTGCATTATATTACTCGAGTAGAACCGATGCATTATGTTATAGTAGGTGCACCATGCAACATATTGATGAGCCCCAAATTTGGTAACATTTTGGGCTCATTTGGCCTAACTACCTCTTTCATTTTTCATAACTTATGCAACATTTTTTAGTATGTTTATGTCATTTGTATGAATAAGGGCAGTCTCTATTCCTAGGTGGCTAACACGTGCTCGTTTCAGGTTTTTTGACACATGATTGGAACAAAACCGAGCAGATAAGGGCCAGGAGATAGCCAAGATGAGGTTGCGGATTCGTAGGAGGGTTGTCCACAGCATTAAATGGCCGTCCTCGGGATCTTCACCCCCGACTTTGAGCTCCAACAGCCACCACAACCGGATTTAGAAGGCAGCCAAACGGATTTTGAGGAAGCCGCTGTTCACTCCTAGTTTGGTCAGCCAAGTCCCAACGATTTAGGAGGCCATCTTGGGGCCTCGTGATGTATAAATGATAAGGCTTTAGCCTTCGAAAAGGACTTTTGAAACATTGTTGCACATTCTGCACTAGAAGCTGCTAGCTTGGTTTTGCTCTTTTGTAGCCATTATTGGCATACTCTTTGACTTATGATTAATATTTTTTAATGGGAAGCAGTCAGATTTGATCTCAGTTCTGAGCTTTTAAAGGAGCCATAGCTCTCGGGGTTGGGCCCAACCTGAGAGCCTAAGGCCTCCTTCTTCTGTATTGTTATCTTTTCTTTCAGCATTATGGTTTTCTTTACATGCATTTTAAACGCAGTTTGTTGAGTTAGATTTCGTGGTATGGTTAAGTAGGTTATTGTTAGAAGATAGAGTTGCTCCAGATGTTTGGAATAGAGTAAAGAGATTAGAATTGATAAAAGCTCAAAAAAGGGTTGCCTGCACTCTCATTTTCACCTCTTTTTAGGGGCTGGAATTGCAGACAGTGCTACCCACCAAAAACATTGGTTTGCGTACTCATGCAATCTTTGGTGCAATATTTTCGTTTGTAGAAATTGTCCATGCATTCAGACCTCTTGGAATGTTTCTTTGCTTCAGTACCATACATGGTTTTCTTTAGAAATAACGTTGCTGTTCATTGGTTCCATTAAACAGTTAGGACAGATTAGGAATGTTTTGATTATGTGCAGGACGTGGATGATTTGGTTCAGTTTACACTGTGCAGTGCTACTCCCTCGCTCTCTTGTCCTTCTAAGCCTTGCCCCGGCCAACTTCTCATCTCCAAATTAGGCCCCTTGTCTCTCAATTACTCTACTACCCACAACATCCTACCTCTCTTCTCGGCCTTCCACTCCCTCTACCCTCTTTAAGACAAACTAGTTTTCCACACCCTCTCATCACCTCATCTCCCTATCACTAAGTCATTACAAACCCCTCTCCTATCTCCCTATCCATCCATGCACCCCTTTTCACTCACCCATCATCCAAAATCCAATCGTAGAACATCCTGTAGGAATTACTGAACATCCTGTAGAAATTCTGAAACATCCTGTAGAACCCCTGCAGACTTCCTGTAGAAGCTCATAAACTCAGTCTTTTGGCAGCCAAGCTTTGTGAAACTCTCTGGAAGGGTGTTAGGAATCCCTTAGACCCTCTCTGAACCTTCCCAACCTATTCCAAGCCCTTCTCCTCCTTGATCCACCTCTGCACAGTAAAAAGCTAGTTAAAAGCACATGCATGATAATTCTAATAATTGAAACAAAAATACAAAAAAATGTTTTCTTCATATAGAGGTAGTCTAGACACATGCATTTTACCTTCATAGAAGTAATGGCATCTCTTTCAGTAGTTTGCATTCCCATCTCTGCATTAGTAAGACTAACTGGTAGAATTAGGGTTTGCTAGGGTTTGCGTTTCTTGTTGGCTTTCAGTTCCTTCCTGAAAATAGATTAGCTTCCTTTGAGTTAGCTTTCATCCATCAGTTAAAAAGCTTCTTCTAAGAGCTCATAGAAGTTGGCTTGAGCCCCTAGCGGACTTGTGCCAGCTGATCAAGTGACAGCTACGGCAAGAGCTATTACTTGTGCATACAACACCGTCGCTTCCAAGTTTGTTACGAACTACCGGGTTGATAAAATTAAAGAAGGAAGCTCCAGGAGTTGTAGCATTATTGCTACAATACTGGAGCCCACCATCTTTTTGGCGCCGTTGCCGGGGAAGCATCAGAGTATCAGTGATTGTTTCTTTTCTTCTACTTTCCTACTCTCGCCTTCTGCTAAGTAGTATTTCATTTCCATTCTGCAAAGGTAGCATAGACATTTCCTGCTTTCATAGATTAACATTTCAATTCCGCAATTTCATTTATGCAAGCATAGATTAGCATTTCAATTCCGCAAGCGTAGCCTAGCATTTCATTCCTGCAATTTCATTTGAGCAAAATAGATTAGTTCTTTCATGCTTTCATTTCAATTCCGCATTTCCATTTCAACAAGATAGTTAGTTGCAGTTCAATCTGTTTTAGTTTTGCAGGTACCAGAAAAACAAAAGCAATCAAAAGTCTTTTCATTTCATGCCTCGTAGAAATCGAGATAAAACAGGCAAATTCTTACCCAACACCCCCACCACATCACTGAGTCACCCTTCTCTCTTCTTTGGTGACAGTGATCCAGAAGAACCTATAGGCGAACCTCCAGAGATATATGAAGATCCTATAGTATAAGAAGAGTTAGAGAACACTCCATCTGAAGCTATGGCTGACAATAGGGGAGAAGATGAGAGAATTGAAGGTACCTTCCCCATCCGAGAGACCAATGGAGACATGAAAATGAAGAACATCAGCCCCTCCGCTTTACCTCACTTCCATGGACTGACTACTGAAGACCCTGATACCTTCCTCTTTGAGTTTGCCGTCCTTTGTCGAACCTATGACTATACCGAAGATGAGCAAAAACTAAAACTCTTCCCCTCTACCCTTAAGGATGCAACATTACGCTGGTTCATGGGCTTACCTGGGAACAGTATCACCACTTGGGCCCAGATGCAGCAAGCTTTCAATACCAAATACCGGGACTACTGTAGGTCCAAGGAAGCCAAGGGAGAAATCTTTCGGATGACCATGGGGAATGATGAGTGCTTAGAAGATTACGAGGAAAGGTTCCAACTTAGCTATAAACGGGGCAGGTGCACACTTGACCCTGAATCTCTTAAGTTGGTCCTGCTCCGAGGAGTCCCTGAAGACCTCTTAGATACCCTTCACATGCTAGCTGGAGGAGATATTTACCAACTACCTTATGAGGACATAAATACTGTGTTTAGAAACCACTCTAGGGCAGCCCGGAAAAGAGGTAGAGGAAACCTCCTCTCAGCTGGTATTCCTTTCTCCAAACATGAGTTTGCAAATTAATTAGAGGACCTCAAGAGTGAGGTGAGACAAACCATCGCCATGCAACTTGATACATTCCGAATCCAGCAGAAGAAAGAGGAAGCTGAGAGGGCTTTGGCTATCTTCTGCCCTAGGTGTACAAGGAAACACCCTAAGAACGAGTGCCCATTACATTCGGTTGAGGTATGTTTTGTTTGTGAGGAGGACCACCCCACAAACCAATGTCCGACCTTACCTGGGCTTAAAGCCATGTATCAAGGGACAGAAGTGCCCACTGAACCTCTCTATTTCCTCAACCAAAGGAGGCCACATGGACCTAGACCTTACCAACAGGGGATGCAAGGGACACCCCCAACTTATTATAGCCCCAACCAATCTGCTCCTATGCCTTCCTGGGGTCCCCCTGCTCATCCTTCATGGTCTGTGCCTCCTCCATGGTCTTACCCGCCTCAGTACCATACTCAGCCCACTACTCATTCATTTCACTCACATGCCCAGCCACAGCCTCAGTGGAATGCACCTCAATCGGGGTGGAGGCCCTAGTATAATACTCCTCTCGCCATCTTGCCTCCACCACCAGCTCAACCACAACCATTACCTCCTGCTCCTCCAAGGCAACCCCAAATTCCTGCTCAACCGAACCCGAACCCCAACAACCGATAGGTCCAGCAGGTATATACTGGGGAAACATCATGCCCTACCTATGCTGTGGAGATCTAGGAGATCAACCTGCGATCTGGAAAGAATCTTCCGGATCGCCAACCTCCTCCCCCAGAGGATGAGGAAGATAAACAGGAAAGTGAACCAAAGGCCATTCCACCCTTTCCTGAGAGACTAATAGCCACCACACAACCCAACCCAGAGGAGGATGAGCTTCTGGGAGAACTCAAACAGTTGTGTGTGAAAATACCACTTCTCCAAGCCATCAAAGATGTACCGATATACAACAAACTGGTTAAGGAAAAGTGTTTCAGACACCCAGGCAGGCGAAAAAGAGATGCTTCAACCATCAATGTCATAGGACAACTGTCTGATCTTATGTTGGGGCAGGCCATCTGCCAAAAGTATCTGGATCCTGGGAGTCCTGTAGTTTATGTCCACATCAATGGCACCATCATACCACACACATTGATTGATCTGGGGGCTGCCATTAATGTGATGACCAGAGATACCATGCTCAAACTCAACCTTCAGGGTTCCTTGAGAAAGACCTCGACAGTCCTGCAATTAGCAGATCGCTCCACCGTGACTCCCGTAGGGATTGTAGAGGATGTCTTGGTCTCTGTTGACTCTTGGGAGTATCCTGCAGACTTCTTGGTTTGCAACCAAAGGAAAAGCTTACTGGATACCCTCTTATTTTGGGAAGGCCCTGGTTAGCCACTACAGATGCTTACATAAGCTGCCGTGCAGGAAACATGACCATCAAAAATGGTCCTATGTCCAAGCAGCTAGTCCTGTACCCTCCTGCACAACCCTTATTAGAGCATGACTTACCACTTTGGTTGGAGGAAGGAGAAGAGGATGAGGTGTACTCAGCACCTTTGTGCACCTTAGACACCACTAGGGGAGGCCCCCCAACCGAGGATGATTTGATTGAGACCTTGATCCAGAATCCACCTCCCAGTGCATTGTCCTTAGAGGAATTGGTGGAGGATGCCCAAGCCAGCACCTTAGTGGACCTTTGTGTGACCAACCCAGTCACTCCCAGAGTCAAAAATGTGGAGTTCAGCCCTGAGAGAACGTTAAAGATCAGCTCCTCCCTATCTCCTTCCTAGGAAAAGGAGCTGTGTAGTCTGTTGGCCAGTCATCTAGATGCTTTTGCTTGGAGCTATAAGGAGATGAAAGGAGTCCATCCTTCGGTCTGTACCCATCACATCTACATCAAAGAAGATTGTAAACCAGTTAGGCAACCCCAAAGGAGAATGAATCCAGCCCTTATGGACATCGTCAAGGAGGAATTGCAAAAACAGTTGGATGCCGGATTCATTTACCCCATCTCGGATAGCGAATGGGTGTCGCCTCTGGTGTTAGTTCCCAAGAAAAACGGGAAGTGGAGAATCTGTGTGGACTACCGAGAACTGAACAAGGCCACCAAGAAAGACCATTTTCCTCTACCCTTCATAGATCAAGTGTTGGATGGACTGGCAGGAAAGAAGTTTTTCTCTTTCCTAGATGGGTTTAGCGGGTATAACCAGATCCAAATCAGCCCGGAAGACCAAGATAAGACCACCTTCACTTGTCCTTGGGGTACCTTTGCTTACCGAGTTCTTCCCTTTGGACTATGCAATACTCCTGCCACCTTCTAGAGAGCTGTCTTGAGCATCTTTTTTGAGCTGGTCCATGATTCGGTGGAAATCTATATGGATGACTTCACTCCTTATGGGTCCAACTTCCAGGAAGCATTGTCCAATCTGGGAAAAGTCCTAACCAAGTGCATTGAGATGAACCTATCCCTTAGTCCTGAAAAGTGTGAATTCTTGATGACTGAGGGGACCGTGCTAGGCCATACCGTTTCTCGCCAAGGATTACAGCTGGATCCCAACAAAATTGCTCTCATCAAGAAGGTTCCACCTCCTCAGAAGGTAAGAGATGTTAGAAGTTTCTTAGGTTTAACATGGTATTATAGGAGATTCATTAAAGACTTCAGCAAGCTAGCCTCGCCATTGTTTAGCCTCCTGGCAAAAGATGTTGAGTTTAAATGGACTGACGATTGTCAGAAGGCTCTGAATGAATTAAAGGACAAGTTGGTGTCTGCCCCAATCTTGAGAGGTCCAAACTGGGCCCTACCTTTCCACATCCACACTGATGCCTCGAACAAAGCCATAGGGGCAGCCTTAGGACAAGTTGAACAAAAAATTCCATACGCCATATACTTTGTCAGCAAAAACTTATCCAAGGCAGAACTGAATTACACTATAACTGAGAAAGAATTCTTGGCCGTGGTCCATGCACTGAACAAATTCCGACATTATATCACTGGATATCAAACATTTGTACATACTGATCATGCTGCAATTAGATATTTAATGAATAAACCAGATGTGAATGCTCGTTTTATTAGATGGTTACTTTTGTTGCAGCAGTTTGATTTGACTATTGTTGACAAGCCAGGTAAAGAAAATGTTGTTGCTGACTTTTTGTCTAGATTGGATTTACCCGCAAGTGAGGATGGAATAGTGGATGACTAGATGCCAGACGAACATCTGTTTGCTATCTCAGTACTCTCTCCATGGTTTGCTGATATAGCAAACTACCTTGTCTCAGCACAGTTCCCTCCGCACCTATCCTCAAGGGAGAAGAGCAGGATCGTGAGGAAGAGTGCCTCATTCACTTGGATCAGGGGCAACCTGTTCAAGCTTGGCCCTGATCAGATCTTAAGGCGTTGTGTAAGGGAGGAGGAAGTCTTTGATATCCTCCTAACCTATCATGATGGACCTTGTGGAGGACATTTTGCAGCAAAAAGGACTGCCTTCAAAATCCTACAGGCAGGCTACTATTGGCCCACGCTTCATCAAGATGTCAGAAGGTATATCAACTAATGTGACCGATGCCAAAGGATGGGGAAACCGACTCCAAGGGACGAAATGCCTCTCCAACCTCAAGTGACTCTTGAGCCATTTGAGAAGTGGAGTATGGATTTTGTGGGTCCAATCAATCCGCCTTCGAGGCAAAGGTCTTACATCATTGTGTGCACAGACTACCTGACAAAGTGGGTAGAAACCAAGGCAATCAAAGCAGCGACAGAAGAAAAGGTGGCCGAGTTCTTAAGAGAAAACATCTTCTACAAATTTGGCTACCCAAGAGAGCTAGTCACCGATCAAGGAAGCTAGTTCACCTCCAACTTAATTGAAGACCTACTCGCTCATCACAAAATCAAGCATAGGACTTCCACCCCCTATCATCCTCAAGCGAATGGGCAGGTGGAAGTCACCAATAGAGCATTGGAAGGGATCTTGACTAAGGTGGTGAGCGGCAGTAGAAAAGATTGGGCAGATCGCCTGGTTGAGGCCACGTGGGCTTACAACACCACTTGGAAGACCACAACCGGCTTCACACCTTATGAGCTGGTCTATGGGAAGAGAGCTTTGCTGTCAATTGAGTTCGAGTACAACACCTTGAGGATGGCAGCTCAGCTGGACCTGGATCTAAGCCATGCCCAACAAGAAAGGTTATTGTAGCTGAATGGATTGGACGAACACCGAATGCAGGCCCTTCTCCACTTAGAAGTGGTTCAACTTCAGAGGAAGGTGTGGCATGACCAACACCTCAATGACAAGCAATTTCAGCCGGGAGATTGGGCGCTGTTGTATGATTCCAGGCATAAGGATTTCAAGGGGAAGCTGAGAACCAGATGGCTGGGACCATATGCAGTGGAAAAATGTAATGACAATGGATCTGTTCTTATTCGGACCATTGATGAGGAGGCCATCCCTATGCTTGTCAATGGGCATCGACTAAAGATCTACAAAAAACCTCTTTCAAGGCAAGAATTCATCAAAACTGTGGAAAAATCAGTGCTAGTCATAGAGAAGGGTTCTGCCTCTGTTTTGGACATACCCTGAAGATCTTAAAAAAAAATAAAAAAATAAAAAAATAAAAATAAAATAAAGATCCTTGGGTGAAAACCTTTCTGAGGCTCCCAAGGCAGATGGTAGGGGTGAAAACCTCATTGAGGCGTCCCTGCTGTCTTTCTGAAAATGTTTGAAAAAGACCCTTGAGTGAAAACCTCTCTGAGGCACTCAAGGTAGATGGTAAGGGTGAAAACCTCATGGAGGTGCCCCTGCTGTCTTTCAAAAAAAAAGAAGAAAAAAACAAAAACAAAAAAAAAAACAGGGAAAACAAGTTCAAGATGTGGCAATGCATGCAGGTTGCAGGTATTCCATGCAGGAAAAGAGGCCCCTCAACTCAAAAACAAGGGTCCCTACTATGCTACCAGGTGACCTCATCAGCACTCCCTCCAGAAACACTCATCTCTTCCAAGGTCTGGGCATGATTTGATCACAGTTTAGCCTTCTACAGGAAGCTACATGACTTTCTATAGGAAGTTCTGTATTTCTACAGGAAACTTCCTGTAGAATCTTTACAGGCTACATGGCTGTATTTCTACAGGAAACTTCCTGTAGAATCTTTGGACGGCCCAGAACCGATTGTGTGGGGAGATCTAATGCCTGAGGTCCGACACGGAGGCATGCAAGCTAATGTTTTCTCCATCACGCACTGCTGTCGCCTCCTTCTACCACCCCAGTTGCCATGCAATGGAAATACCTGCACAGTCAAATCAGAACATTGAATCATCAGAGGAAGCGATTCTCAAATGGAATAAAGGATGCAGAGACACCATGCACTACTTATCAAAGCCATCCGAGGGCCCTGCGACCGTGACTGTGATGCCACCGTCTCCACCGTTTTGGCATGCACCCGAGGAGGAAAAACTGCTATAGGACATCCTACAGGAATCCCGTAGCAGTTCATCCAGCTAGAGTGTACACCATCAAGGCGCCTGCAACACATAGAGCGGGCACCTGCAGCATCCGCAGCCAAGTCACAAGCTTCGTAATCAGCAGCAGTCTGCAAGGAGGAACCCCCGTGCCTGTGCATGAAGCAACAACAAGCTAATCCACCACCCTCATCCTGAAACCTGAAAATAACGTCGCGGCCGCAGAGGTAAGTGCCTCACCCTTTTTTCGTCAAATTACATGAAAAATGCTCTGAAATGTTCGCAAGTGTGAAAATGAATGGGTTGAGCAGTCGGGTAGCCATTCAACTGGCCACCACGACCAGTCTGATGGTCTCGTCAGATTTGGAAAGTGTTGGTCGTGGCAAGCAAAACGGGTAATGGATACGTGAGAAGCGTCCAGTCGGGGAGAAGCGGCGATTTAACGGAAATGGCGGCGGTAGATCTGCAGGGAATGATGTGGCGGTTAGGGAGACTTGCAGTGAAATGAATAGGTGATGTCGTCCAACGGTCCGGCAGGGACATCTCACCCCCGCGCCACGAATTCCGCAGGGATTCAAATCCACCGGCTAGATCATCACTCCACTCATTTATCATCAGCCGTTTTGCGGTCAAGTAAGCGTCCGAATTTCTTTGAAGCTCGTTACTCCAAGTCCTCGGCTTGTTCAGACGTCTGGTGGTTGCACAGAAGGCGCAGAACCACTGACGTGCTCTCCGGAACCTGTGCGCGACTTCTACAAGAAGTTGCGCTACAGGAAGCTACGCTATAGGAAGCTCGCCGCTACGGAGGAAAATCGATCTATTCACGTCAAAGGTGGTGAATTGGAAAAGGTAAGCCTGAACCCGTTCCTCCCATGCAATTGGTTTGAAGGGTGGCGAAGTCGACGTCCTCAAAAATGTAAAACTATAGTCTGAGCATAAAATTGCAAGCGTCGTCTTCCTTTTGCATGAAAATTGTCGTCGTAGTATATGTGGGGTTCTCTACAGGATTTGGTTCGTAATTAAGGCCCTGTCAAGGCTCACCTATAGATAGTCGAGAATTCACGCACTGTGTGCTTGACAGAGGCGTAATTCTGCGCTCTGCCCAAAGAAATCCCAAAGGCCCGTCTTTTGATACGCGCCAGCCACCTCCGGCTAACACAAAAAACTTTCACCATGCCAGGTGGGTTCATTAGGAAGGAACCGACAGACTCAAAGAAGCTACGGGAAAACCCTGAGGTGGTAGAACTGTTTTCTCGTGCCCGATGGTTGTCGTTCTGCGACAAGCTTCAAGGTTATGATGATGAGGTGGCAGAGGAATTCCTGCGAGCTCTGAAGCCAAAATAAAAAATGCTGGCCGTCGTCAATTTCAGGGGTTTGAATCTCAGACTCACCCCACAGTTCATCAGCAGAGTCAATGACCTCCCAATGGGGGTACCGTGGGATAAGGAGGAGAGGAAATTAGGCCAGAAGGCTAAAAAGGAATTCTTTCTGCCGGAGGAGCAATTCTTAGAGGATTAAGAACGGGGTTCGCAGAGCTAGCCTACAGCCGCTTTGGAGTGAGGTCAGCCTCCAAATTATGAAATATATCACGTGCGAAGGACAATTCAGCATCATATATGGGTACCATTTCCGGCTGCTCACAGAGCTGAGGCACCAAATGGACCTACCTTCAGAAAACAAGCTAAGTATTCCTTACTTCCTCCTGCAGTCCATGAATGAATGTGCCACCAAATTACGAGAGGGCACGCCAGACCAGGTAGCCCATCATGGGCTCATTAAGCTCCTCGTGGAGGATGCACTCCACACATACACCGTCCCTCTCTCTTGGGAAGCCTTCCGAAATCTGACTAAGGATGGCGATATCAAAATGTTGACCGAGGAGCTCACTTCCTCCAGCAGAGAGGAGAAGGAGCCAATACACACAGAGAAGAAAGGGAAAGGCCAGAAACCACGGCCAAAGCACCGAAGAAAGAACAAAAAGGGAAACCAGAGAAACACCAGGTTGCCGAGACAGAGGATGACAAACCTACATTGACACCCAGGGAGAAAAGGTTACAAAGTAGAGTGGAAAAGACTGAACAAGTCCACGTCAGTAAAGGCACCTCGAAAGCTGCATCAGCAAAGTCAAAAGACAAAGCACCCTCAGCCAAACAGGCTAAAACGGTGCCACCTGTTTCTACAGGAAAGTCAAAAACGGCTTCTACAGGAAGCCAGAAATCAGCAACTACAGGGCCTTCTACAGGAAGCCCTGAGAAGGGAAAAACAAAGGAGAAGACAACTGAAATTCTTGCAAGGGAGGCAGCAGCCGTGCTGGCCACCCTTAGTACCCCTCCTAAGCTGAAGGAAAAACAAAAGAGGGAAATCCCTCTGTATTTCAAAGCCAGGAGAAGTGTGAGAATCAAAACAGGCAGGCCCCAACCTCCATCCAGCAGCCCAATTACTATAGAAGACACCCCTACCTCGCCAAGGGAGAGGTCCCCCTCAAAAATATCAGTCACTTATGAGCGGGGGAGCCCGAAGACAACTGCTTGGAAGGAGAGAATGGACAGGTTGGCTTCAAAAGCCCGGCTACAGGATGCTGAGGCCGTTCTACAGGAAACATTGGCCCGGCTTAAGGAGACAGAGAGGATGGAGGGAGAGGCACCCACATCACCACTTAGGGAAGACGGAGTAGAGCCACCGAGGGAAGAAGAGAAAGAGCATATTCCGGAACCTAGTCCCCAGCCAAGCTTGAGCTCGTATTATAACTTTTTGGAGGCTGGGAAAATTATTCCACAGAAATTCACAGTGCCGCTTTTCTTTGCGTTGGAGGAAGAAAGAGTGAGAACCCACACGTGGATGAAAATAGCTAAATCAAAAGGAGTGGCAGATATAGGCCCCTTGGAGTAACTACTCAAGGAGGCACGAAAAGAATTAGCTATGGCCAAACACGTGGCAAACTGCCAGCGGGTATTCCTACAGGAAGAGAACGAGAAACTTAAACTGCAGCTATAGGAACTGAAGAAGGAAAAGGGCACATCCTCAGGGGACACTACAGCAGAACATCAAGGTAGAGAAGGACTGCAAGTTGGTCTGGGGGAGCCAACCTCGCATCTACAGGAAAGGGAACTGCAAGCACAAATCGAGATACAAGCTCTCAAACAGCAGTTGCAGCAAAAAGAGGCACAACTGGCTTGCATGGCCAGTTGGGCCATGGATGCTCTACAATGCAGACAACCGGCCAAATCTTATGGCCTATACTTACGGGACCAGTGGCTGCAATTTCAAATTAATGCATTGGCACAGAGGGGTATCTCCCAAATCCAAGACCCCCAGCAGTTCACAGAGTTATGCAATAGCAGTTCATCAGAGGATAAGGCCAAACTATCGGAGTTCTATCTCCATAATTTGGCCCTTCCTAATGTGACTTCATGGGATCCCAACACAGTTGTAGGGGATATGCAGTTGATGGCATTTGCCTCATGGTTGAACCATGAAGAAAAGAGGGCAGCAGAGGTCAAAGAGGTCATGGACCGAGAATTACATGAGCCACTGCTGATTAGAGCAGAGCCAGGGGATCCCACTGCATTGATATCGGCCCACCAACACGTAGCCACCAACCCTCAAACGTTATTGAAATACATGGATCAACAGGCTCAGGCCATAACACATTTCGAGGATATGGAGCGACTATTAGGGGACAACTGTGTTCATGCTTGCACCCGCCGATGGAACACATTGTCCCACAACCTTAAAATCAAAGAATATCACACTCCAACTCGAATGAGGGAAGCTCTAGCACGGGTGCCCCTCTACAAGAAGTCCATACAGAACCTCCAAGCCAGCTGGATTGGCCTCACGCTAAGCCCACCTCTGCTGTTAGGATTGATGGAGGGCAGCACAAAAAAAGAAGAGCATGAGCAATGGGAAGAGGTGGAAAGGAAGGCTGGGTTCCATGCCGATGAGGAGGAGACTACTTCTAAAGCCTGGGATGTGAGTGTGGCGGTGAAAGCAATGAAGGACGAGGAGCTGGATTAGTTTCTCAGGGATGAGCAATCATTTTAACTGGGGGGTGATGATGAGCCCCAAATTTGGTAACATTTTGGGCTCATTTGGCCTAACTACCTTTGCTCAATCCTTCATTTTTCATAACTTATGCATCATTTTTTAGTATGTTTATGTCATTTGTACGAATAAGGGCAATCACTATTCCTAGGTGGCTAACACGTGCTCATTTCACGTTTTTTGACACATGATTGGAACAAAACTGAGCAGATAAGGGCCAGGAGACAGCCAAGATGGGGTTGCAGATTCGTAGGAGGGTTGTCCACAGCATTAAATGGCCTTCCTCGTGATCTTCACCCCCAACTCCGAGCTCCAACAACCACCACAACCAGATTTAGAAGGCAGCCAAACGGATTTTGAGGAAGCAGTTGTTCACTCCTAGTTTGGTCAGCCAAGTCCCACGGATTTAGGAGGCCAGCTTGGGGCCTCGTGATGTATAAATGATAAGGCTTTAGCCTTCGAAAAGGACTTTTGAAACATTGTTGCACATTCTGCACTAGAAGCTGCTAGCTTGGTTTTGCTCTTTTGTAGCCATTATTGGCATACTCTTTGACTTATGATTAATATTTTTTAATGGGAAGCAGTCAGATTTGATCTCAGTTCTGAGCTTTTAAAGGAGCCATAGCTCTCGGGGTTGGGCCCAACCTAAGAGCCTAAGGCCTCCTTCTTCTGTATTGTTATCTTTTCTTTCAGCATTATGGTTTTCTTTACATGCATTTTAAACGCAGTTTGTTGAGTTAGATTTCGTGGTATGGTTAAGTAGGTTATTGTTAGAAGATAGAGTTGCTCCAAATGTTTGGAATAGAGTAAAGAGATTAGAATTGATAAAAGCTCAAAAAAGGGTTGCCTGCACTCTCATTTTCACCTCTTTTTAGGGGCTGGAATTGCAGACAGTGCTACCCACCAAAAACATTGGTTTGCGTACTCATGCAATCTTTGGTGCAATATTTTCGTTTGTAGAAATTGTCCATGCGTTCAGACCTCTTGGAATGTTTCTTTGCTTCAGTACCATACATGGTTTTCTTTAGAAATAACGTTGCTGTTCATTGGTTCCATTAAACAGTTAGGACAGATTAGGAATGTTTTGATTATGTGCAGGACGTGGATGATTTGGTTCAGTTTACACTGTGCGGTGCTACTCCCTCGCTCTCTCGTCCTTCTAAGCCTTGCCCCGGCCAACTGCTCATCTCCAAATTAGGCCCCTTGTCTCTCAATTACTCTACTACCCACAACATCTTACCTTTCTTCTCGGCCTTCCACTCGCTCTACCCTCTTTAAGACAAACTAGTTTTCCACACCCTCTCATCACCTCATCTCCCTATCACTAAGTTATTACAAACCCCTCTCCTATCTCCCTATCCATCCATGCACCCCTTTTCACTCACCCATCATCCAAAATCCAATCGTAGAACATCCTGTAGGAATTACTGAACATCCTGTAGAAATTCTGAAACATCCTGTAGAACCCCTGCAGACTTCCTGTAGAAGCTCATAAACTCGGTCTTTTGGCAGCCAAGCTTTGTGAAACTCTCTGGAAGGGTGTTAGTAACCCCTTAGACCCTCTCTGAACCTTCCCAACCTGTTCCAAGCCCTTCTCCTCCTTGATCCACCTCTGCACAGTAAAAAGCTAGTTAAAAGCACATGCATGATAATTCTAATAATTGAAACAAAAATACAAAAAAATGTTTTCTTCAGATAGAGGTAGTCTAGACACATGCATTTTACCTTCATAGAAGTAATGGCATCTCTTTCAGTAGTTTTCATTCCCATCTCTGCATCAGTAAGACTAGCTGGTAGAATTAGGGTTTGCCAGGGTTTGCGTTTCTTGTTGGCTTTCAGTTCCTTCCTGCAAATAGATTAGCTTCCTTTGAGTTAGCTTTCGTCCATCAGTTAAAAAGCTTCTTCTAAGAGCTCATAGAAGTTGGCTTGAGCCCTTAGCGGACTTGTGCCATCTGACCAAGTGACAGCTGCGGCAAGAGCTAGTACTTGTGCATACAGCACCGTCGCTTCCAAGTTTGTTACGAACTACCGGGTTGATAAAATTAAAGAAGGAAGCTCCAGGATTTGTAACATTATTGCTACAATACTGGAGCCCACCACATATAACCGTTTAAAAAAATGGAGAAAGATAACAAGGTTTGGATCTAATTCAATAAGTGATTCCCCTACTTTATATGTCAAACAGTCTATATATAGTACGGAAATAAACCCATTAAATCTAAAATAACTAAATTGAGAAACCCTAATTGTGAAGTGGTGAGAAAGTTAAACCATAATGTGAAATTTCCCCCTTAAAGTCCCATTGTTCTTTAAAAATGGTTTCAAAAATATATTGAAATTCATATTGTGCTTATATGGTTCTCAAGATTAATTTTAGATATTCACACAAAATTTTATTTCTAATTTTTCTCATATATACAAAATCTCAATAATATCAAATGGTCAATTCTTCAAATTCCAGCTCATTCCATATTGCTAATGAAATTCCTTCACGGAGTTATCCCTTTCCATCTTGAGTAAGTCCATATTTTATTTATATTTCAATTATCTAATTGATTTTTTTTCTTTAATCCATGTCAATTTTAATAAAAATGTATGCAAATTATTTGCAGGATCTAGATTCAGATTCAAGTTCAGATGCAGAAAATATTACTTCATATTATTTTCAAAAATTCCAGAAACTCTTATCAAAAGCGGCATATCGCAAACATTTAGTAGATAAAAATTGAAAGCCTCTTCACCCTGCCAATTAGAATATGGCATCTTCTAGCCCCAATCCTATATCAACGATAGTAATAATTATTTGTTATACTAAAATTTCAACAAACCAGTTTCATTTTCGTGCTTACTAATATCAATGATATTGTACTAATGATATTCAATATTTTTAAAATTAGGATTCGAGTGATGATGAGCGACCCACCTACCATCTTTTGGTGCACCCCACTACAACGTCAAATCCAGAGAAAACTGTATTAAGAGCAAGAATCAAAGATGAAACATACAAAGAATGGTTGAATCAACCACCTATTCAATTCCCATTATGTCCAAATTCACCAATTAGGAATGACTACAACCACAATAGTTCTTCATAACAAGTTGACAATGGAGGAAATCAAATGGAGGTTGGTATGGATGATTACTTACAAGATACGACTGCCATGGAGGCAATGTTGTTAGATACATTCCAGAACAATGAGTTAGGGGATGATGCTCATATCATTGATACCTTATTCGAAAGGCTGAAATATGCTTTCACCACCCCTATCTTTGGACTTGACGGCAAGTCAAAGTTTACTCAACTGGGAGCAACTATGTTGTTTTACAACGTGAAAGAAATTTTTGGCATGTCGAATGCATGGTTCTTGGCAATATTGAGGTAATTGACTTGCATGATCGATTAAGTTCCTTATATTTTGTCCCATAATCAAATTTAAAAAAAGTCGATTTTATGAACGTTAAATATTGACATTATACAATTATATTTCCCACCAACTACAGGATATTCAAAGATAAGGTTCTTCTGAGTGATAATGTCTTGTTGGATAGCTAGGAAAAGGAAAAGTAATTGTTGAAAATGTTGGATGTTGAGTACATATTATATCATGCATGTGCGAATGACTGTATTCTATATAGAGGAGTATGTGCAGACAAAGAGATATATCTGAAATGTGGGCATGACATACACCATAATTAAAAAAAAGGTAAATCAAATGGTCCTCCTCATAATATATTGAGGCACATGCCTATAATCCCAAGTATTCAAAGACTCTTTCATTGCAAAGAATTAACTTTGTTGCATGGATGGCATGCCTCATGTTGTAACCCGTTTTAAATTATATGTGTGATGTACATGTTAAACATAAGTGTAAAAAAAAAAAATCAAATATTGAAAGAGGAAAAGAAAAATGTGGAAGACTTTTTGTTATTTGATTAAACTAGGTTATGTTGTTTTATCAGAGCCTTTTACATTACTAATATCTTGTACCTACAAAGTTTATTGTAATAAATTGAGATGGATGGTGAGACCCTGCGACAACAGTCGGAGGTGTTAAAGTGTGAGCAGGTTGGCGGTCCGCTGAAGGAAGAGAGGATGGGACCCGCCCGATGGAGAAAACCCAAAATCACAACCAAATCGAAGATTAACATAGGTAGTTCCCCTGCAAAGACTTTTGTTAGGCTTGTTGACTTTTAAATGAACGGTGTAGATTCACTGTGGGGGCACCACCCAAAAGTTGGTCCTTTACAAAGTAGCCCCCCCAAAGTGATGACAACAAGCGAGCCAACTCATTGTAATTTCATTTTCCATGTCACGATACTTTGTCCAACTGTCCTCCAAACTGTCAAATCCTCCATTTAATTCGGTCAGTTCCCACAATGGAATTTAATGCGGTTTTCCCTCTTATAATTTCTCATTCCGCTATAAAAACATTTTCTTGGATTTTGCTCAATACATTTTTTTGTTGTTCACTACCAAGAAATTCGAAGTCCAACTCACGTCTGAGTCAACCTCGTCACCAATACTAGGTATTTTTCCATAATCAACCGTTTATCTTTTAAAAATGGCTAAGAAAATTGTTTTAGTCAGTTCATCCTCTCACATTCCGCTCATGGATATTGAAAGAGATGTATTTTATGTTTCTTTCCCTATCATGCATAATGAATTCTACCAACATGTCTAGTTAAACCAATCCAATTCCCCAATTTATGCTGCAATGGTAAAATCTGGTGTATTGGCAACCTTTTACCCTCAAACATACCTGTTTCATGAATTTATTCATTGGCTCGTTTCAAAAATGTTTCCTCAAAGGTGTTTTGTGATAAATAGGTTGGGAGAAAGAGTTTTTTAGGTGTCCTTCTGCTGAATCTTACCTATCTTTCTCCGAAGAATCATTGACTGCTTATTTTGAATAACTACTCGAACCAAAATATGCTATAATTCACTAGTATTTAATGACTAATGGAAAACAATTCCTTGTAGATTCCACTCTTTTGCCCTTGGATAATTTTGTTGAAGATGTAAGACCAATTATTTAGGCATTGGCCAGAATTTTAGGGAAAGAGGACATTACAGTAGTTGACAAAGCAGTTTTAGGAATGTTTGCTGTAATCATGAAGCCTGAAGTTGTATTAGGTATGCCAACCTATTGGGAAAAATAAATTAGTGTCCAGTTCATGAATTTCATTCTTATAGGTTGTTTTAGGTTTCCTTCACTTGTAACATATTTATTCCTGTATTCTATTGTTGAGAAATTCATGCATCTAGGTTTGAATATTATGGACACTCTCAAGCATAAACAATTAGTTTTCTTCTGGACTGCTATAGTAAGAATTGATCCTAGAAATGAGGATCTATCCTATTTTGCATCTTCTTTCCTTTCTATTTTATGTTCGATCATCAATAGTTCACCTGCACCAACTTTACTCCCTAAAGCCCAATCTTTCCTTCAAGTGAGTAAAGATGTCAAGGTTGGAGATTGGTTTTCTTTCCAGGATCATATTGAAATAAGGTTGTATGGAGTTGACATTGAGCCCTACATATTACCAATTTTTGTTCCCATGAGGATGTTTTCTCTTGAATTCATTAGAAAAAGTCTAAATGTGGATCAGGTACATTTTGTACCTGCAAAGAAGGGACTCCTTTTCAGGTTGCCTAGGACTGTTGGACCATTCATTGTAAATAGTAGGAAAGCAGCAGATGAAGTCCATAAACTATTAGAAGGGATGAATTTGTTACTAGAAGAGAAATGGGCTTATGATCCATATTATATAATTTCAAATAGAAGAATAGAAAATGGATATGTTCCTTTTGTGCATGAGTCAAAACGAGAAATTGAAAAACTGGCGAATGGAGGGCAATCAACTCCCTTGGGAAATATAGAGATTGAGACCCCTCTTGCCATTGAAAATAACTTGAAGAGAGGTGGGTCAAAGGTATTTGATCTAGAGGGAGAGGAAGATGGAGCAGAAAAAAGGGAAAATATGTCCGAAGAGGCTGGTGCATCAACAACTCCCAGTATACACTTACGGTTAGGGGAAACTTTTTGTACTCCTTCTCCAATTTCAGGGGAGTCTGCTCAAGATTCAGTTTCCATGATTAAACATATTTTTTTGCAGGTGGAGGAAAGAAAAAAGAAAATTAGAGAAAACATGGAATCCCAATCAAAAGCTCAGGTATCTTCTGAATATCAGACAAGGCTGCGATCAACTATGGATTTAGAGAAATGTTAGCTAAAATTTTCTCTTTCTCATCCATTAGCAATGTCAGTAACATCTGTAACAAGGTTCAAGAATGTTAATTTAATAGTGGATGCAAAGAGGATTCCATTGCCTGATAAGATTAATCTACATATGCAAATTGGGTAATTAATTTTCCATGATTTATATAAATATGCTTTAGCTACTTATAAAGTTGAAAATATGTTAGAAAAAGTGGTAAAACAGCTGAAGTTGGAGAAAGAAAACTCCAGAGCTCTTAATACCAAAATTGAAGAGCTGAAAAATATAATTGTTAAGATTGGTGTAAGTCCAGAAGATAGGTCTACAATTCAGAAGTTACTGCAAAGTGCTGAGGTAGGGATTCAAGCACTGAAAAAGAAGTTGAAGTTGCCCTCAGCAGAACATCCCATGGATTCAAAGGTAGAAGGGGTTGAGAAAGATAAAGAATTACTAGTCCAATAACTTCTACAAATGGATGAGGAGATAATGAAGTTGAAGGAAATTAATCTTTCTTCACATCAAAAGATTGATTCACATATATGCACAGTTGTGGAAGCAACAAATTCAGATGATCCTGCTGAGAAGCTGACTCAGGTTAGGACTGAGTTGTACATTTCTGAAAATGAGTTAAAGAAGAAGCATACATATTTGGACAATGCTGTGCAAATCATCAAAGCAACTGAGCAAGAGCTGTTTATGACCAAGGAGAATGCAGAAAAAGACAAAAGGGATTTCTATGTTGCTCAACAAGAAATTAGAGAATTGAAGGAAAAAGTTAAATGAAATATGTCCCTGGTACAAGCAAGAGAAATCTTGTGGAATGATATAATCAATAATGTAAAGAGTGTCTGGAAATTCCAAGTTATCATTGAAGAGGACAAGATTATTGTCAGAGACTTAGAACAAGTCATCCTCAGTAATAAGCAGAAGTTGTAGAATAGAGCCTAGTTTGCTAAGAAGTTAATTGACTTCTTAAACTCAAATTCTACACAGGAAATGAAAGAGTTTGGAATAGAAGACATGACAAATCATGTGATGGAGATAAACAAATTGATATTGAAAAATGGCAATAGGAAAGCAACTGAGAATAAATTGATGGAGGTTAAGGAAGCAATGATGAGTTTTGATATCAATTTTGATGAAAGAACAAGGGATGGTTTTCCATCCTGTTGGGATCAAGAAAATACTTTGTTATCCTGGGAACTATATGAAACATTACTAGTGGAAGAAAAAATTAAAATTAACTCTATGCATGAAAAGACTACAGTCTTAAAGGGAGCTACAATCATCAACTCTCTGCATAAAGATTTTAAACTTGTCTAGATGATGAAGACTATGTTTATTGAGAAGCCCACATACAATAGAATCAGAGACTTCAGGATAGCACATGTTAAGTTTATAAATTCCCCAAGTACAAGTACAAATATCTGGAGGAAGACCAGGGAATGGATGTCACCACAAGCTGCTGCTACAGAAGAAGAACCTTCTACTGCTCCACAATCTCAGATTGATTTGAGATGAAATGTTTACTTTTAGAAGTTGTTATATTTTCAAGCCATGTAATTTTATGTTTCAATGTAATATTTAAATAGTTAGGTAGTTAGGATGTTGACAGTTTTGATAAATGTATTTTTTAAAAGTTTGTATAAATGTACTTCAGTAATAGCTAGAGGGGTTCCAAATTTTTGCAATACCTCAGAGAGGACCACTTTGTACTTTGATCTTCAGTTTAATAATAAAGAAAAATTTCAGTGATTCTAGAAATTGTTGGGTATGATTTGTTTTCCTTGTGTCATATTATGTATGTATTTCTTCATTGAAATAATTGAAGCAATCTGTTCTTTATTTACTGTTAATGATTATAATGCTCTGTAAATTTAGAGGTTAAAAATCATTAAAAAAAATGCTCTTCTTTCAAAATTTCATTCCTCATCAAACACACTTTCCTCTAAGTTTATGATAAAATATTCTACAAAGACAACCTTTTATTCTGAAGCTTTCATGAACACTTTTCACAAATTTAAATCCATTTGTATCCAACAGTTAAAGGCCATTAAAAGTTGTATTCCATGTATTGAAGGTTAAAAGGTTAAAATTTAACATTCTGGGGTTTGCAAAATGATGAGACAAACAAATAATAAATATGTGAATTTTAATTAATGTCACGGGCACTAATTTCTACTCAGCCAGGAATTGTCTCCCAAGGTACAACACCTCACACAAAAGTGATCCAGGATTTATGAGAATCCCAATAGATTCGATAGCCATGAAGAATATAGAGGATACATGGCCTGAAAAATTCAAGGATAAAGTACGAAGTCTACGACTTAGCATATCCATGGGTGAAATCAGACCATATTCCCTCCAAAACAAAAACTATTCTATTTGGCCTGTAGTAATGATCAATAAAAATATCCCCCCATGGTTTTCCATGAAGAATGAACATCTTATGTTGGCTCTCATAGTCCCTAGTAGAAGAAAAGTGAATAATAGGGATGTCTACTTACAACCATTGGTAGATGAATTTAAGGAATTATGGGAAGGAATACATGTGTATGATGTATCAAGACCCATCACAATAGAGAGGAGTTTTACGTTGTATCGCATATATGATTACACCATACATGATTATCTAGATTTAGGAGTTTTCTTTGGTAAATTACATTCTTATTGGTCTGTTTAGTAAAAATATTGTTTTGCATATTAATTTAATTCATTGTAATTGTTCATATCTTCATGGTCACTAATGTGTCAGCCTATATACAATAATTTCACATGTCTTGTAACAAAAGTGTATCATGGATGTAAATGTTGTGGAACTACTCTAAACACTAGGTGGTCTGACCACCTACGAAAGCTAGTGTATGACTTCTCTAGGGTATTCCACCCAAAAGAACACCCTTATAAAAGAGAAACATCTGCTTTCAATGGTAAACTAGAGAGAATCCAAAGGCTTGCAATAATGACACAAGTTGGATGACTTAGGTCATATGAGATAGAGAAGGAGAAGGAGTTTTCAGAAATGTTTGATTCAAATGAGGAACCTATGTTCGTTGATCCAAATTTCTTCAACACCTATGTTGAGAAATTTCCCATTGGGATAAAAAGGAAATCTGTCTTTTATGAGCTCCCATATTGGGAGCATCTTAAGATTGCCACTTACTAGATCCTATGCATATATTTAAAAATGTTTCATCTTCTTTATGGAGGCACATATCATAGAAGGAAAGTGACACATTGGCTGTTAGGAGAGATATTTTTTATTCAAAAGTTAAAAATAAACATTAGCCAAGACAAGAAACTAGAGGAGAGGTTGGCCCCTCTTAGTATTTCAAAGAAGGCGATGTCCCATGGATTGTAAAGAAAGATGATATTTCTTTGGCAAAGGAAGTTATAATGAATATGTGGGTACCTTATTTATATGGGTCTTTATTACGACATTACTTCACTGTGGATGACCATTTTTCAGGGTTGAAATCACATGATTATTTGAACCTTCTAAGTGTATGTATGTCAAAAACATGATTTTTTTTTCTTTTTAATTTCATGTAATGGGTTATTTTATAATTAATTTTTGTATAATTTTACTATGAAGTGTCATTATCCTCTGCTCGGGTGTGGGTGTGTGAACCATTACTTCTCCCAAGACTTACGACATGCCATATCTAAATTATCTACATTTGTACGTTGGATCACGTCAAAGGAGATTCATATGGTTAACATTCCACAATGGCATCAAGAGATAGCTCAGATTGTTTGTATGTCTGAGAAGGAACTGCTGACGAGTTTCATGGACTTGTAGGTTCATCTTCTAATTCACCTAGTAGATGAGGTTGAATTAGTTGGGGTTGTTTATTGTCGTTGGTTTTTCTTCTTAGAGAGGTACATGAAGAAATTGAAAGGTTTTGTTTGACAAAGGGCAAAACCCAAGGGGTATATATTGTAAGAGACTTTCTATTATACCAATGAGTACATCAAGCAGATCGAAAACACACCAGGTGTGACAATTTGGCATGATGGATGAAGAAAAAAGATAAGGGGGGCTTCTTGAAACAAATGGAAAGAGGTGCATGATAAAGAGTAAGTGCAAGCTTATCATTTGTCAAATTATTACACAATAACTATTCACATTGAACTTCATATTAATGCATATTTTGATCTCATACGTATTATATATATATATATATATATATATATATATATATATATATATATATATATATATATATATATATATATATATATATATATATATATATATATATATATATATATACATACATATAGATATATATATGTTGGTTTGATTTGATCATCGAATTCAGAAATTGAAGCCATCAACATATTCATTCTTTACAATATGGAAGCGACACAACCATGGGGGGAAATGGGACAATGACAATAAATAATTCAAATGGTTGAATGGTAGAAGCATGCCTTATACTTATCATTTAAAATAAAATATGCCAATGACATGCCCTAACAATTGGGTTGCTGATCAAGTCAGAGAGAAATACGGTGCATTTGGTCATTACCCACGTGATGAAGAGGATTCACTAAACATAGGGAGTGGGTGCAACAACTCAATATTTATAATCTCTTTCGGTACAATTTTAGCTTCATATTTCACCTTTGAATTGTGACACACACACACACATGCACATATATATTATATTTTTAATTATGTTTGGGTTGTTAAACAGATGACACTGCAATTTTTTTTCACTTTTTTATAGGTGAATTTGTTCCCATATATGTAGGCATATGGACATCATTTTCATATGGAGGATGTCGATGATGGATGCATGACACAAGACCGTGGAGTGGAAGTCGAGTTCGATCACTCTAGTCGTGCTTTCCACCTAGATCAAAACCTAATGTAGGGACATTAGGTTATGTTGGAAAGATATAAGAGATCATTCACATCAACTTATCTTCATTCCAATGTGTTATTTTTAGGTGCAAGTGGTGGGACACCTTTGATCAAAATAATGTAAAGGAAGATCACGATAGTGGGCTGATATCTATCAACTCTAGAAAGATGTGGCATGAAGCTAGGGAGCCTTATGTTTTCCCAAAACACTGTAACGAGGTGTATTTTTACCTAGATGTGTTAGATAGGGATTGGTGGTTTGTATTAAGACACGACCCTTGATCAAAACATGTTTTTGAGAAAAACAATGTTATCATGCCAAGCGTCGAGGAACATAATCAAGGCGATGACAATAAAGAGTGACATGTACTTGTGTTATTTCATCATTTATGATATTGTTGTATGTTTTTATTTTTATTATTTCGCTAAGTATTTCCAATTGCTGTTGCTCCCTCTACTGACGTCTCTACTACATGATTGACATATAAAATACATTAGGCTCATACATAAAATAAATTTATTATTATTTTTTTATTAAATAAAAAATATATTTATTGATATGGAAACATAACTTTCAATTAAAAATGAAAAACATATCGGTGCGCCAAAAACACAATCATGCATTGGCTTTGGTGCTCTTTAAAACACAACCACATTGTAGACGGTGCCCACATACCTATGATGCAACGTTGTTGGCTAACAAATTTAAATTTTCGTAGCAGTGCGTCACACGTATGCACTGATGCACACATATAACATTTTCACACTTGTACAAAACGTTCACGTTATCGAATGCATTGATATATAACTATATTTTTAAATATTATTTAAGCGGTGCATTGGGTAAATATGATAGCACGAGTGCGATTAGAACATACTAAGTGCACCACATTTGTGATGGTGATTAAGAGGCATTTGTTTGAGTTTCAAATAGACTTGGTGATGCATTTTTGTTTCTTGTTTAGATTATGTAAAATAAATATCTATTTTTTATGTATTTGTAACTAAATTATTTAAAGTAGACATGTCTTTATCATTGTAAACATGATGTAATATTAGCTAGGAGAAATGTGAAAAACATGAATTTTAGTGAAATTTTCATGATAATTTAATTTGTATTATTTAACTCATATTTATTATTAAAAAGAGTTAAATTTAAACTAGTACAATAATAAATAAAGATTCAAAATAACATCAAAATGTTATATCTTTATTATTAGAAAAAATTTCATTTGCCTTTTTAAGGGAGAACTTCCAATAGAGCAAATCCCTAACTACAAGTAACTTGATCACAAGCCTTATTTTACATTTCTTTATCTTCACATTTAGAGAGATAAATTTATAATTTAAATTGGTAAGAGTTGCTATAAAGACTAAATCTAAATTGCTTGAAAAAATCATAACTTTAGTAATAAATAGATTTTATAGAAAATAGAAAATTTTAGATTGTATTAAATATAAATTAATTGCACCGAAAGGCGCTCTATAACTTAGCATGTGAGAGATGTTGTCACATAAAGTTACATTTAAAAATAGTAAAATATTAATTGAAATTAACAAATAAAAAATAGTAATAAGAAAAGAATTAATGTCACTCATAATTACAATACTTCAATTTACACTTTAATTTTATATAACTTATATAGAGATATAATGTAACCAAAAGTAAAAAAAAAATAATTTAGCCGCTTTTATTATGAGGAAGAAATATAATGAGTAAAAACATATAATTTTTTTTTAATAAAAGGAAAAAATGTAATCTTTTGACATGACAAAAAATAATGTTATTGATATTATATTATGTGTAATTCATTCTATGTTTTATTTACATGTGTTTTTTAAAACAAAAATATATTTATAATAAAAAATAGTTCACTGACAACCATAAGTAAAATATTTCAATGTCCATATTAAATAACATAATTTTATAGATACTTTATATAGAGAAAAATAAAGTAATTTAAATTGAAAATTTTCTTATATTTTCACTTTAGTGAGAAATATTGAGATAATTCTTATTCCATTAATAGTTGCTTTCTAATTCAATGTATGAGAGATATTTGTAAAATTTCAATATTTAATATAGATTTGATATGTAATATTTTAGAAAATATTAATAATAAAAATAATTAAATGTATACATATAGGAAAAAAATATGAGGGGGCATATTTTAACATTTTAATACGGAGAACGTGAATTATAAATAAAATATTTCAATGTCAACTACATATATATTATACTAGCTGCCTAGATCCACCAAGTGCCTAGAGGGATCAAATCTCTTTCACTCAAAGAGATGTTTGCATCTCAAGAGATTTGATCCCTTTTGATGTTTGGTAGATCTAGAGTTAAGGTGGATCTAAGTTGCAGATTGTAAAAAAGTTATGACTTAAGTTTTCTAAATTTAACAATAGATTGAATTTTTTTTTTCTCTGCAAATACTAAATTCTATTAACTGAAAAGAAGAATATTTTTACATGGAGTTGAGGCCTCAGAGATCAGAGCTCGAGGGCACTTAACACATCAGAACTGCCCCTTACAAAAAGAAGCTGGGGAGACCAGTTACATATAGCAAGAAAATAGATATAGAACTCAGAGAATGACTTGTATAGCAGAGGTAGAGACATTGGCAACAGAAGCTTAAATTCCTTGTAGACTAGCCAACAAATTAACTACCAATTCCCCGAAGGGATGCCAAAACAACAGGCCATAAATGCTGAACCTTGACTGTAAGCGAAGATGCCTGTAGGTGGTCATCTGAGAAGTAGCAAAAAACAAAAAGGAAAGAAGCTGTCTCAGGTGGCGCTAAACTTCCTTAACCTTACCAGGAGTCTTTTCCTCAGCCAGACACGCACTGCCGATCCTTAGACTCTCACTGCCATCCGTCTCGCTGACAGGGATCGCCATGGAGTGACTTGTGGCGCCAAGAGTCCCTTCCTCATCAACTGGGCTGATGTCTTCAAGTGACGGAATACTTTTAGGAATTTCCTTCTGACCAGACTTATCACTCTTCCAATTCTCCAAGCTATCTTTATCCATGGAATGCTCATTGCTTTGGGAAGGATCAAGAGCGATGCATGCCAGAGGGGTGATTTGATTTTCTTCTTCCGAGAGGATTATAGTAATGTGAGCAGTAATCGAAGGCCTGTTCAAATTTCTTTGAAATTTAAAGTGCGTGGTTTGGAAAGCGCTATTAGGAGTTGGCTTGCGCCCAAAGCTTAAAGGTGGCACAACCTCATGAGAGGGGGGGAGATTAATAGGCAGCTGCTCAGGTTCCACAGAGTGATCGGCGGTTGAGTGCATGCCACTGCCTCGACGCCCCCCGGAGCGACTCCTTTTACCCTGTCGAACCATTATGAAAGGCGAAGGGTAGGGCGCAGAGAGAACAGAGAGACGAGAGACAACAATAGAGGGATGGTAGAAATGACACAGAAACCGAATTGAATGCACAAAGAAAGCCCAAGACGGAGACACAATACTGCCAATGCTGAAGTCAAGAACTGTGGAGAACTTACCCCTGAAAGCCGTGCTGAACCTCTTCTGGAGATACAGAGAGTCGGCCTGGAGCTTGCCTCTGTGTGCAAGAGTCAGCCCATCACCATAGACCACAGCTAACCAGGTTCCGACAGAGTGAGATTGAGCGCAGGGAGTGAGGAAAACATACAGATCGACATGATTATAACAACCAAAATGTTGCGTTGAACAACGCACTCCATAAATGCAGATATCCTACCAAATCTAGCCTTAATAACTCCATCCCTCTTGCGCGAGGTGAAGTCTTGGGAAGCCACGCTGCTCTGCAGCTGGTAGTACCGGGATTTATTGTTCTGCATGATGAACATTTAAAGCCGTAGTGCCACCCGCATCTGGGGAACAATAGATTGAATTTTATAAACCAATATTGAATTCATTAAATTTTATTTTTGAATAATTTATTATTAATAATATTTTACATTAAAAATTGAATGAGTTACACATTTTTGTTTTTTTAAAAACTAACTAAATTATTTTCCCATTAATTATTTTATCGTTGTGAGTATTGAAATGTTTTACTAATAGAGTTATATTGAATATCAATGAACTATCTAAGAAATAGATAAATATTTATTGTAATTTTACAATTATAGTTTCAACCATACTAAAATTTGTAATTTATAAAAATATCTTTGCAATTTTTTTAAAGTAAGTCATTTTACATGCAATTTCATATATGAAAGTTTGATATAAATTCACTAATACATAATCTATAATAAATATTATTTCATAAAAATAAACATCATGACTATAATCATCTAACAAACATAAACATCATCTAAGCTACAAATTCAAATTCACTACCAGCATCTAATTATATACACTTTTAGTAGCACATATAAACATCATTAGCTAGCACACAAATCTAATCTAATTATACACTTTTAGTAGCACATAAAAACATCATTACCTAGCACAAAAGTATAAAAATCTAACGAGGCATCATCATCGTGATCACATCTGACAAAACAAAAAGATTATAATCTAACATTATCACCACACACATCCTAAAATTAATATAAAACTCATGTCAAATAAATGCTATCACGTACACATTTATATGCAAGCACATTAAATGAACATATCTAACATGACCTAACGATATACACATCAACACCAACATATAAATTAAGTACATAATCATGAACAGAAAAATGCACCATATATATATACAAAGAATTCAAATAACTACATCATGAAGTCAAATAAGTGCAATCAAATATCTGATACAACATATGTAGTAGTGCCTGTAGCCTAATCTACAGTAGATTTCGATGGATGGTCAACTATTTCCTGATCAAGTACGTCTGTCGAACTCAGCTTAGGTGGAGGACTAAGAGGTGGCTTGTCTATAGTAGAAGTTACTAGCTAGTTTGTAGGAGAAGGTGATTGTCTACTATGTTAGGAGAAACATACAACACATCCTTTAACTATAGCATTAGATCATAATTAGGCAAATGAAGAGCAGGTGTACTACCAGAAGGATCACCAACACCTTGATGGCCATGATCCGATGGGGTGGCACCAACAAAAGAATCATCATCACCATCCTCATCATCATGATTATGATCATCACCATCATCATCATGATCATGATCATCACCCTCATCATCATCATGACTACGCTCATCTAATGGATGTGTTGCTGCATGATGCCCTGCAACCCTCATTACTGCTAGTAATGTACCGACTCTGATGACATGCCACATAACAGACATCAAATCATGTAGACAACCCTTATAGCGATCCATGAATATTGGATCCGTGCTAATATCTCGAGGCCTCACAGGGTGGAATCCTTGTTGAACCAAAACTTTGGCCAATCTATCACAATAGTCCTTGTGAAAGCGCATAGTGGCCCCTCGCCCCCAGACGCCCACACCCCCCTGAGGATGTGCCTCACCCTCTCGGGCCTCATCCATCTCCCCATATCCTCCATCCAGTGCTGGGGGAGGAGGCATGTCCCCATCACATGAGTCAATGTCTACAAAATATATAACACATAAAAATAGCTAGACAATTTCATTAAACAATTTAATGAAACAAGTTAAAGAATGTGCTAGAATAAATTTTATTCTAATTCATTAAAAAAAGAAAATGAAATTATGTTAATTTAAAAAAAACACTAATATTACCTCTATCATTTATAGGCTCAACCACCATGAAGAAGATGTTGGGAAACCCTCTCCAATGAATCCATGTGTATAGATACCCCAACATGACAAGCGCATGATCATCCACACCGGCCAATAGCACTAGTGCCTTGTCCAAAATCCTGTCTAGAAACTCTGACATGCCCCTCTTCGACATCATCTACACCCACATGTTCATCTAGGCCTTAGTGATCGACCTAGGATGGCGACAATCAAATGTAGGCCTTGTCTCTAGAAACCTATAAAAAAATAAACAAAAAATCTTAGAGGCAAAAGGGAAGGTCTCCCTCCCTTGCCTTGACAATGTGCAACATTTATCTAAAGCTGTGCAAAACTGCCTCAAAAAAATGGTAGACCATCTGATGGAATGTGGCACCTAAATGAAAGAATCAACATGATACAAAAGATGACAACTAGTACATTTCCCATTACCACAAGAATGTGCAATGGTGCTGACTAATAATGAGAGGCACCTTGCTTTCTCTGTAGAAAAAGAAGAAATCCATTGCTCTCCACTACAAACCTGAAAATATGATGGATGTACCTCATTAGGCCCGACATATATTTGAGTGTATGCAAGATGAATCTCAACTGCAACACCATGAGGGACATCAGGGAACTGGGGAAAATCCTTGCCTCTCCTGGATAGGTTAGTGATAAAGTATATGTCCTCCTTTGTGGGCCTATACCACAACTCAGGACTGACACGAAAAGCCTGCTGCTGGACATTCCATTGGAAGATCATATGTGACAACATGATAGAGTTCACCTTCAGGGATGTACCCTCCTCATAGTATTTGAGAATGTGTACATTCCTCAAGAGCGTTTGGGTCACTAGAGTAATAGGGCGAGGGCATAATTCCCTCTCCCTCTCCCTCTCCCTCTCTCTTGCCTGCCATGGTCAGACCATATTGTATAAGTTGAATAATGAGTCCATGCAGGTGAGTTAATTGAATTTGAGCATGGAATAACTTGTTAAGAGTTTTATTAAACCCTTAACAAGTTATTCTACTTTAAATTTCATATTGTATGGGTCCGCTTGTTGCTCCTGCTCCTGGTACTACTCCTTATGCTGACATATCTACTACATGATTGACATATAAAATACATAAAAATCATACATAATATATATATATATATATATATATATATATATATATATATATATATATATATATATATTATTAAATGAAACATGTATTTATAACTATGGAAACATAACTTTATTTAATTAATTAATTTTTTTATCGTTGTGCTCAAAACATAGTCATGCACCGATGTCGATGTGCTTTCAAATATAACCGCAATGGTGACGGTGCACACATAAGTATGACACACCACTAGTGTTTCATAAATTTAAATTTTCATAACGGTACGACATATTTATGCACCTGTGCAAACGTATAACCTGTTGGACCCAATATGGTACATTCAGGTTATCGAATGCACCGAGCTATCGGAATATTTTTAAATATTTAGTTGTGGTGCATTTGGTAAATATAAACGTATCGGGAGTGACACACCGACACACAATCTGTCGCATTTTTCCCGGTGTGTTTATATTTACAAAACAAACCTCCACAATGGCTGTGCATTATGTTCACGCATCGAATCCTGGTGCACCCTGTAAATTTACAGGGTGCACTGCTCATAGTGCGAGCCAAACATATCGAGCGCACCGCGCGTTGAATTTTTTTTCTAAAAGAAATGAGAAATTCAACCTAATTTGCAATTCTAATTTGCCAAATAATTAAATTATAAAGTAACATAAAGATTACCTAGACATTTGGTCATCGGGGAGGCATTGTGGACACATAATGGAGAAAAACATATTTTCACACTGTTTGAAAAATTGGAAACTCAAACAATGAGCACGATACTAAAAGGTGGTGAGCAAGAGAAGCATCAACATCAGGGTGCTTGCATGTGGCAAGAGTATAATTGGTTCTTTAGAGATCTCCCTCACTGTAGATGCTAAACATGAAAATTACAATCAGGAGGGTTTTTTTTATTTAACCCTCCTCCGGTGCATTCGGTGAAGCGCACCAGGGCGGGCTATATCCCAAAGAACAATGTTTTTTTTTAAATTTACAATTATCGTGGTGATTTATCAAGACACCCCTGGGATTTAAGTTACTAGTAACATACTGATACTATGGTTTCAAAATAGCAATGATCCTTTTTTAGAAATTTAAAAACCGTCTATCAGTACACTTTATAAGATTCCCCAAGGCGTTGTTATACATTTACCGCACCAGGACATCATTTTCGAATAGCACTAGTACGCTTTACTATATGAAGGCGTTTGGTGCTAGTGAATATTCAAGCACCAGTATGTTTGGGAATTTACCGTACCATGGTTTTTTATTTCTCAAAACAAAAATTTCTATGGTGCACCATAGTATATGCAGCTCTGGTGCGTGTATGGATAATAAGACATTGGTGTGCTTGAATAAATTAGATGCACCGTCAAAGAAACATCCTCCAAAACATATGCCTGCCCACCTTTGCTAGTGACCTGCGTTACAAATGGATTTTTGGGCTATTTTTATAGGGGCCTCTACAAAACCCTCCGTTAGAAGGTCTTTTCCTTGTAGTGCTATAAACTGGAATTTGATTCCACCAACAATGTTGCTGAATACGAAGCATTAATTCTAGGATTAGAGACAACCTGTAAAATGGGGGTAAAAAATATTGTAGTATTTAGGGATTCAAATTAGTTGTATTGTAAGTAAGGAATGTCTATACCACCAAACATCCTCAAATGAGAATGTATTGGAATGTTGTATGGGATATTGAAGAGAATTATTTTGATTCTTTTAACATTACAACTGTGTGCAGGGAAGATAATCAACTTGCAGATGCTTTAGCTATTACAACTAGCACCTTCATACATCCTCCTGAACCAAAATTGAAATACGAGGTGGAAATCGATACCGACCATTTGTTCTAGATAATGTCAAGTATTGGAAAGTCTTTGAAGATGATCAACAATTGAGAAGGTTCCTAGATCTGGCGGATGAGTTCTCAACAATCGATATTGACTCAGACAAAGAACTACTCGGTGATGATCCAAATGAAGAATGTGAAAAAGATAACCACAACAAATTCATAAACCAGGTTGGAGGTTACGAAGTGATATAACTCAAAAATAAATTCATCCCCAAGGGACTGGTTCCTCTTGAGCATATTTTTGATCAGAATGAAATCTCTGATAAGCTAGTTTTTAGGTAAGTGGACTTTGTGGAGGAGAATAACCTGGGTACAAAAGAAAACCCGCGAAAGGTAAAAATTTCCAAGTATTTGCAACCCGCCTACAAAAAGAGGTAGTACGTAGAGTTATTTCAACAATTTAAGGATGTTTTTGCATGGAACTATGAATATTTGAAAACTTACAATACTTCTATTATTCAACATAGGATACCATTGAAAGAAAATACTAAGCCTTTTGTGCAGAAAATCAAGATATCCAATCTTATATTACTACCAACAATAAAGAAGGAGGTCAGAAAGTTTTTGGACGAGAAAATCATTGTCCCATCAAGGTACTCTCATTGGGTGGAAAATTTGGTACTAGTCCGGAAAAATAATGGAGATATTTGACTCTGTGGGGACTTCAAGAACATGAATCGATGTTCGCTGAAGGACAAATATCCCCTTCCTGAGATGGATCACTTGCTAAAAAAAGTGATAGGAGGATCAAGGATATCAATGATGGATTGATTTTTGGGTTACAATAATACAACAATGCACCCGGATGAAAAGGACAGGACTGCATTCACAACACTATGGGGCACTTTGATGTATGACAAAATACATTTTGGGTTAGTGAACATGGGTGTTACCTTTCGAAAGGCCATGGATATTTCATTTGTTGGATAGAGAGATCGGTTCGTAGTTATCTATCTAGATGACATGACCATTTTCTCAAAATAAAATGATGATTATTTGAAGCACCTGAGATAAACCTTCCTGAAATGCAGAAATGCAGGAAATTCGGTCTCTCATTTAACCCTAAGAAGTCATTCTTTGCATTGGAAGAAGGGAAACTATTAGGACATATTGTTTCAAAAGGTGTTAAGATCAACCTAGAGTGGGTATAGGCCATTTTGAATATTGATCTCCTATGAAATAAGAAGGAAGTACAATCCTTCTTGGCCAAGATCAATTTTTTATGCAGACTAATTCCAAATTCCGCAAAACTTTTAAAGAACATAACAGACACGCTTATGAAAAATAATGAACAAGGGTACGAGCAACCTATATAATTTTTCAGCCATGCCCTAAGGGATGTTGAGTTGAAATATATTACCTTTGGATAAATAGGCCTATGCTATGGTAAATACTTTCAAGGTATTTTGGGAATACATGCTACACTCTAGGGTAATATCATAGGTACCATCTATGACAGTGAAAGTGACACTTGTTCAACTTGATAGTTATGGTCGACAGGAAAATGGATACAAAAATTACAAGAGTATGATCTGGAGATCAAGCCTAATAAAATAGTCAAGGGTGAGGGACTAGCCAAATTTCTTATCGAAGAAAACCATGAAACATTGGAAATGTGTACTAATGAAGATCTTTGCAATATCTACAGAGAGGAGAATCCACAAGAAACTCCTTCTTCGGGTGAAGAGAATCCACAAGACCTTCTTAATCCTAGAGGAGAGAATCCAAAATAACATCTCTTTCTAATAAGAAGGAATCCATAGAAACCCTTCTCACCGGACAGAAGGAATCCACAAGAATTGTTCTTAAAGGACCTCTCAAAAAACCCAAATTCTCCATGGTACTGAGACATCATCTTTTTCCTACAAAATTTGGAATGTCAGTCCAAGCTAGCCAAGGCCAAATGTATATCTTTAAAAATAAAAGCAATCAAATACTGCATCTTGGTTGAAGGTTTGTTCTGGAAATATCTTGCTGGCATATTACTCACTTGTGTCACCAAAGATCAAGCATCGAAGATCACATCATAGTTTCATCGAGGGGTATGCGGGGGACACCATGTATGGAAGGTCACAAATCACAAAATATTGAGAACAGGGTATTATTGGCCTTCTTTATGGAAGGATTCCAATGTTTTTATCTGAACCAATCCAGAATGTCACATGTTTGTAAGGAAACAAAAGCCTCAACCTCTGTCGCTGAAGAAAATCAAGGTTCAAGCTTCTTTACAACAATGGGGATTGGATTTAATTAGAGAAATACATACAAACTAGAGTGATAAACACAAATACATTCTCACAACCACTGATTAATTTACCAAGTGGGTAGAAGCCTGATCAGGTGATCAATTTTAAGCTAAAAAATGAAAGTGCCTAGAACGTCTTGAAACTAGTGCCAAATCAAAGAGCTCGCCGATCTGAATCCAATGCAACTTGAATCCCTCAAAACTAATATCGTATGCTCCTGCTATCGTGTGCTGACCGTTTTCCCAAACAGGCGAAAAAATGGCAATTTGGGTGTTTGATTGTGCTTTTTTATGGGCCAGTGGCACAATGTCACTTGGCATCTCTGCATTGGTCAAATTTTCTATGTTGTTATAAGATGAATTTGTTTTTTTGTGGTTTCGTGGTCTAATGGGTGGAATCTACGTGGGCCAATTGATCGCAGCCACGTGGCCTCCCAACATTTGTACAAAATTATGGTTATGGGCCGCACTGCCCCACATGAATCGAACACGAGACCTTGTGCCCATAAGTCTCAAGCCTTACCACTAGGCCACACTATGGTTGTTGTTATCCATAGTTCAAACACTTATATAAGTTTTATGTTGGCACTATATGGGGGAAGGGGCCGGGGCTAAGCCCTAGCCCTCGGCCACACCACACACCACAAAACCATGGTGGAGGCCAAGGTCATCACCAAAACATATAACCCATGGCAATGGAGTACCAATGGTAATATGTGAAGGAACAAAGTTTAAGGCCCCAACCCGAGTCCTTTGGGCCCTTGACATGACCACAGGTGCAGGTTTTGGGGTGGTAGGCAGAAGGCACTCTAACAAGGGGGCTAGCCCCAGGTCCGATGGACCATAATGCGATTGTGCGCTAGAGAAAAAGGGGCTTGGAAGGAAGGGTGAGCGGTTAGCCTGACCTTAGGTCCCATGGAAACCCATGTAACCATTTGCCCGGAGTTAAGGGCTAGGATGGAGAGGGCGGGAATTAAGGCCTAGCCCGCAGCCATATCTGCACACATGACCATGATTTTTGGTCTCTAGGGGCTAGAGGCTAAATTTAAGTTCCAACAAAATGCACCGGCGGAGGGAAAAAATGTCACTCTGTTGGTGATTTTCGGGGTGGATGTTGGGAGGTATAAATGAGAGATGTACACTAACATTTAAATTTTCAATTTGTGTCAGTAAACTTAGAGACGTAGCACAATATATGCCAGAATACAACCTCAGGGATTTGTAAAATCAAAATCTTAAAAAAACAATTCAAAAAGGAAATCATTCAGGAAAAGAAATAATACATTTCAAAATAAACACACTGCAAATTAATAATATATGCAAGAAATAAAGAATGCAAAGCTTCTTAAAAGACTACAACTATACTACAAATATGGAAAGCATGAAACAAACTCACTTTCAACTATTTTAAAATCTGTAATTTAAATGCTTCTTTCTAATGTGTGAATACTGTTGCTGGAAATGAATCATAGGTGTATGGCAATATTCAATCCAGAATTCAAATCATCGATCAAGGATATCTTCAAGAGTGTTGCTAGGCACTTTACTTATGTTAATAAAGTTTATTCAAACTAATCTTCATATTTAAGTTACGATAATAAATGTTGTTTCCTAAAAATTTCAAGGCCAATTCATATGATAATTTAAATTGGTCATAAGTGCCCAACAATATGAATAACGAATTAAATGAAAACCTTATTTATCTTATACCATTATTATCCCCATTGTGAGTTCCTGCAAACTAGAGATATGTTTCATTAGAAAATAGATTGAACAGACAAATAATGAAAATGAGAAAAGAAGCACTTGTTAATTGTACGCTATTTTTAATCTAATTACTTTGAACATAAATAAATTCTAAAGAGTAACTGCATAATTAAATTCATTAATCAAACCTATGCAATAAAACATAAAGGAAATCTATAAAATGAAATTGCAGAACAAAATTTAAATCACACCACACAATGTGGAAAATAGAATGCAACAAAATAAATAAATCCTAAGCAATTTAGGCAACGAACTGGCTGATGGGCGCTCGCTGGTTTTGCAGTAGCTAAATCAAAACACCATCTTTAGAAAATTCAAAAGAACTGGGAAATATAAATTAAGTGCAGAATCATATTGCTACTAAAATCTAATTACATAAATTCTAAATCATACAATGCTGGGCTCCAGTGGTCCCCTCCAGGGATCATTCCACTGGGCTCAGATTCCTCTCAGTGCACAATTGAAATCCACCCTTAAGTTTTGCAATGTACAGGTTCAAATCTCAATCTTCAGTCTGTAGTCTTCAGTTTGTGATCTGCCCGATCCTCTATTAGTGCGCATCACTCTCTTTTATAGAATCAAAACTACCCCTAATTAACTGGATCGATTGTTACATTGGCATATAAATTTAGGATTTTTGTTAATACAAATCAATTAATATCAAAACAAGAGGATTTGTTTCCAATTGGGTTCGAATTGGTGATTGGATTCTAGAAATAATTTGACACTCACGCACTGCTGGCAAAAGAACATTAACGCACAACTAGCAAGCTCTAGTCTATTTGCTACATTTGTCGCAACTCTTCTTACTTGTTCTCAACGCCATAGTTCCAATAATTTGATGGCAATGTAGTATTGATGTTGACCACACTTGTGAAGGCATTACAACCTTACTTACACAGGCATATTATATGAGACATCATGGCACTGTCCTTGAGATAAGTGTAGAAGAGCTTGTTTTGGTAGGTTCTGGCTTCTTTCGTGTCCCACACAAACTGATGGAAAAGGCTGCTTGAGGTGTAGTTGAGAGGGGAAAGCAATAAAGCTTCAAAGAAATTTAAACAACATGACGGTGTTGCACTTAGAGACATTGAATGACAAAGTTTCCTTGAGAACAAGTCCACCATCCTAAAAATATGTAGAAATGCATGTATCGTTCGCCAATGCCGACAGTCTAATCACTAGAGTGAAAGAAGATGGGTCAATACTCATGATCAGATAAGCAGTGCCATTCTCTGACTTGAATTCCAAATGATTATTGTTACAAAAGATGCGGTATATTGGGATCCTATGGTTATCATCAGTGCTCAGAGGATATAGAACGACCTGCTTCCCAAAATTGGGACAACTTATATTTGTAGCACTACACATGTAGAAAATTTTTGCAAATATGTTATGAAACTAGCTCACAAAAAGATAGAAAAGTAGATCAACGCCTTAGAATTCAGCCTCTTTGAGGGGGAAACCTCATTTACATTACACAAATGAACAATTCTTGGATGATACAAATGACAAGACCTCCTTTCTATATATAGGATTCTAAGGGGTCATAATATAAATAGAACTGACATAACAATAATAATGTAAGGGCACAATAATAACAATTGTGGACTTGTATGGGGCACAATAATAACAATATGGGGAATAAATGGGTACAACAATATAATAAGGGGGTTGTAATAATAACAATAAGGGGTTACACTAGTAGTATAGGGGCCTAACATGCCCCTCTCCTTCAAAAAGTGTTGTCCTCAATGCTTGAGTAGTTCTTGATGTTTCTGTATAAAATTCTTGTCCTCCCATGTGGAATCTTCAGCAGATAAGTTCTTCCATTTGATGAGATACTGTGAAATTGATCGATTTCGTAGCTCTCAGGTTCTTGTTTCTATGACTGCTCCAGGTTCCAATATGATTTTTCCTTCCTCTTCAAGTTCTGGAAATATTGTTTGAATTGGTATATTCTGTAACTTTTGAACGAGTGGCCACACTTCTTTGTCCTTCTTCCATTCATCCCTTGCTTCATTTATCCAATCTGGTTGGATAATAGAAATAACACAAAACAATTCTTCCACATCCTCATCCTTTCTTGAGAGTGCATCTGCAACAAAAATTTTCTTCCCTTTTCTGTAGATGATGTCAAAGTCATAACCCAACATATTTGTGACCCATTTTTTCTGTTCTTCTAAAGATAATATTTGTTCTAAAAAGTATTTAAGACTATCATGATCGATTTTTACCTTGAAGTGTCTTCCCATTGGGTAAGGTTTCCATTTCTTAAGTGCATGTAGTATTGCCAACATTTCCTTCTCGTAAATAGCTTGCTTGAGATGTAGCCGTAAAAATACCAATCACCTACATCAAATTTTTTTTCAATGTGATGTTGATCTACCTGTTGTTTCATTCGATTATGCACCAAAGTGGTTTTATCCTTTAAAAGTTGGAGAACTTGTTGTTGATGCTCGATGTGATCTTTCACTGCTTGAACCTTTTTCTTCTTAATATGTCCTTCTATCTTGAGAGTTTGAGGAGTGGTAATTTCTTCCAATGCTTTACAAGATATGGTCGGATTCATTTCTTGATGCTTGATGTGATCTTTCACTTCTTGAACATTTTTATTCTTGATATGTCCTTCTATCTTGATAGTTTGAGGAGTGGTAATTTCGGACAATGCATTACAAGATATGGTTGGATTCATTTCTTCTTTCTCGATGTGATCTTTCACTTCTTGAACCTTTTTCTTCTTGATATGTCCTTCTATCTTGAGAGTTTGAGGAGTGGTAATTCTTGCCAATTCTTTACAAGATATGGTCGAATTCATTTCTTCTTTCTCTGGGGTTGGGTCCTGGCGTATATCCTCTTCTTTTGATGTTTCTTGATCCTTTTCTTCCTCCTTTTCATACTCTATGTAAAATAATTTCTTCTTAGCACACTTATGACCTTTAGTGCATTTGCTATCACAATTGTAACAAAGCCCTTTTTCTCTTTTCTCTTCCAATTGTTGTGGTGTAACTCTTGTAGGTTGTGGAAGGCTAGGAGAAGAAACACTTCCATAATTATAGCCGTGAGAGGTGGGATTCCTTGTTTCCAAAATTTCACTTTCATTTTTTCTTGCCCACCCGAATGCCTTCTCCAATGAATTAGGTTCCCAAAGATGAATCTCATGTTGATTGTTATCCTTTAAAGTACCTATGAAGACATCAATCCTTTACTTCTCTGGAATATCATTTACCCTTATATTCAATTTTTGAAGGTCCTCAAGGTGCTCTTTCATTGAACACTTTTGTTTGAGATTTATCAATTGGCAAAAGAAGGTGTTTCTCTTTGTATCCTCATAATGTGCTATCATTTCCTCCATGAAAATTGACCACGTAACAAGTGGTTTACGATAACAAAGCCCTTTATACCATAAAAATTGATTCGGTTCTAAATATGAAGATGCAATATGTACCTTTTGTAATAGTTGCACCTCATGTAGATCAAAATATTGCTCCATCTGTAGTATCCAATTTACCAAATCCTTGCCATCAAACTTCCTCATATCGCCTTTTCTTGATTTTAGGAGCTTGATCTTGAAACGATTGTAACTCTGCAATTTCAGAGTTCCAAGTTCTGAAATTGCAACCTGTAGTAGCCCTCTACGTCCTCTTTCCAATTCCACCAGTCCGATCAAAATTAGATTCTCCAAGAAAGAGTTATACACAATCTCCCAAGATGACCGGATTATATACCTTTTAAGAAGAGCGAACTTGTATGAAGTTCCACGTATCACTGTTTTGACCTTCGGATCTAAAAAATGTACACAGAACACCACAGTTCGTGATCTTTCTGTAACTTCTGACGAAATTTCAATATGATGCTCAGAGAGACATTTATGACGATTTTTCCCAGGTCACCTATTTGGGATGTAATTCGGGAGCTTGCAGAAACCCTAAATGTCTTGGCCTATATCTCTGAACATACAGTGAAACAGGATCTGAAATTTGAGCCCTAGATTCCCCATGATCGTGGTTCAAATGAGTTTTTGTTTCAACTTCTGAAACTTTGTAGAGAAAGAGTTATAGTGACAATCCCACGATGATCTGTTTTAGTTGAAATGTTGGAGCTTGCAAAAACCCTAACTTCCTGAGATCATATCTCCATAAATATAGTGAGACAAGCTCTGAAATTAGGGCCCGAGGTTTAGCGCGAGTTCTTCTCAAATAGTTTTTTCTGTAGCTTTTGAAATGTCGCAGAACTAAAGTTATAGTGAAAATTCCATGATGACCTATTTGGAGCAGCGAAACCCTAGAATCCAAAGCTTTGATACCAAATGTTATGAAATCAGCTCACAAAAAGATAGAAAAGATAGATCAACGACTTAGAATTAAGCCTCTTCGAGGGGGAAACCTCCTTTACGTTACACAAATGAACAATTATTGGATGATACAAATGACAAGACCTCCTTTATATATATAGGATTATAAGGGGTCATAATATAATTAGAGCCGACATAACAATGATAATGTAAGGGCATAATAATAACAATAGTGGACTTCTATGGGGTACAATAGTAACAATATGGGGAATACATGGGTACAAAAATATAATAAGGGGGTTGTAATAATAACAATAAGGGGTTAAACTAGTAGTAAAGGGGCCTAATATCCATAAATTGCATTAACATGGAGTTGAGTTCCATCATTAATGCGTTCTCCATCCAGTGCTAATGAACATACAGGATCATCGAAACATAGTCACCCACTTCACCTTCGCCTTATCCTCTTGACTGACTTAGGATAGATTATGTGATTCAACACCCAAAAAACATCGTTCAAATAGGATTGAAGGGTCTACTGTATGGTGGAGGAGCATAGGTGTAATGCACACTGTATTGCTGGAGCCCAGAGAAAAAATAGAAAAGCAGTCGCTGAAGAAGGTGGCTTGCAACTTCCTATTGGGCATGTATATTACTACATTTGGACCAAAATTAAAACATATGCAACTATACTAACATTTTTCCCATGGCATTAATGCTTTATGTGCATGAGATGAATTCGTACTCAAATGTGCTTCAGGAAGCATTCTCGCACTGCTGGTACGAAAAATGCTAGTACATGACCTATTCACCTGCCACCAAGAAGGCATATTATTATTGACATTATTAAACAAAACACTCTTCAAATTAACTAAACAAGAATAATTCTTAATTCAACAACTTTTTCCTCTGAATGCCTCTAGCTAACAACATAATAGCATAGAAAGGATAATAATGATTAAAAGCACTAGGCACAAGCATATAATTATTCGATAAAAATCGTAAAAATATGGACAAAAAGGCAGCTCAACATCCCCCCACGTCAATCTTCTTACACGTCCTCGTGCAAGCCAAACCATTAAATTATAAAATCATGAAAGAAGGCAGGGGAAATGTTTAAAGATCAAACTACGCTTCCTGATAAGAGTGTTAGAAAAAATTTCAGCAAGTAAAGATGAAGATGCCTGGTATTTTAAAGCATTCATTAGCTTGCAACATAACTATTACAATGCCAGCTAAAACCATGTTACATCTCTAATGAAAGTATCGATTGCAGGAATGTAACAAGATCAGGTACAGAAAGTAGACATTATGGAGAAAAGAGTATTGCACATACCTGTTGTCTTGTTCCAAATAAACTCCCTGTTTTGTTTCTGCCCAGAGTCTTATGATAAAAATCAAATTTTTGCTAAAAAGGTGCAATTTCAAAAAGACTACCACAATATTTTGTACCTACTATAACAATCTTATACCTAGACTATGTAGCACGTATTTAGAGGCAACCACAATCAATACACATGGTTGTCAATCAACACCTTGTGAGTAGTCATCACTGAGTAATTCATCACTCTAATTACCATGAAAATTAAAGTGAGTTATGATACCAGAAAAGGGAAATAAAAATTGAGCATTATGACACTTTCCTGGACCAATCAACAACCTCTTTATTGAACATTCTAAATTTCATTGTCATCTAGATGCAAAACTGAATTTCTCCTTAATCAGTACAAATAATTACCTTCACTAAGGGTACCACATCATTAAAGATTCCTGATTTTTGAAAAATAGAACTCAAAGCATCATGTTCAAATCATCTTAAAACCATTGTCCAAGAATTAAAATGATGAGTTTCAGGGAAAGACAAGGATAACCGAGTAAATATTAGTATGCAATTAATTTTAATACCACATACATCACCATGCTACCTGCAGGTGTCTATAACCTTGGTAGGGATGTTTTTTAACCTAGCGAAATGCCTATGTCCCACTTACTAGATATAGATTCAGAGTTAGATTATTTGAATTTTAGATGAAGGCCACTGTCCTGGCTTGGTAACCAACTGATGGAAGTGCCACTCACAAGAAGTATCATGGATGAACATGTCGACTCGTGATGAAACCTCCTTTCTTCCATCTTTTTGGCTGAAAGCCATTACTTTGGCTTGGTGATCAACAACAACAATGTCATGCATGTTAGGTCTCATGATCATGGTAGGTTGACTCATCATGAGACCTCCTATCCACCCCTAAATATTTTTTGAACTTTTATTATGATTAACCTTAAAGGTTACTTAACAAGTGGGGAGACTTATCTACTCCTTAAGTGTATGGGATGGCATGAAAAGTTTTTAGTGACTAATCATTACTGACTAGTTCCTCTACCCTAAAGACTTATTAAAAATATCCCAAATAATGACTGAAATATTATTTGAGTTAATAATGATAGTGTTCTCATGAAAAACTCATTATGATATTTTAAAAGAGTGGTCCACCATAGGGGGCTCTCCAATAGTACCTTCTAAGGGAAACTAAAAAATATATATCTTAGATGACAACTCATTAGAGTGATTAATCATGGTTACTTTTGCAGAATCATGAGGTATTAGAGTGAATCATACTCAACAATATTTGTCACAGATGTGTGTGTTAACAACTAATATGGATCAAAAGCAGTTTTAGTGGCAATGCTTTGAAAGTCAAAACCCTAATAGCATTATTATAACAACTTTATTAATTTATTCTTCTAACCTACTCTAGCCTAAGAAGCAGAAGACTCCATTTTAAGTATAGGAGTACTTCCAATGCATCCATGTGCGCAACAAGAGGATAATCCTACTCATGTTCAAATTTGAAAAGTATATACAAGAAAATACCAGAACATGAGGTACCAGCTGCACTAACTGATGTGATGCTACAAATTTCTGAATGATAAAGGAGGAGTGGATACTGACAGTCATTTGGAACCAAGATTCTATGGGATCCATATACTCTTGGTTACTTGATTCATGGGAAACATCCAATACATCATGAAAATACTCCACATTTCCTTGTTTATCCTCTAAAGTGTAGGCCAAATCAGATATATGTTCTGCTTCTAATGGCTTCTCCTTATCATGCATGATCCAGAGCTTCTCGGTCTCCTTAGGAATATCTTCTGGATCTTCATGAATCTTCTCTTCCAGAGGAATAGACCTTTCTCTGATTGATGCCAAAATGTGATCTTTATGTGAAGCAAAGACCCTAGCTTATGCTAGAATTTGAGATAATTCTTGGAATAACATCACACTTCTTGACATTTTCTTGCTAGTTGGAAAGTCTTGTTAGCACCAAACTTGAAACCTTCATTTACTCAGACAACCAAAATTTGGAGTGACCACAAAAAAAAGTGGATGCGTGGCTCTTCACTCACGTCTTACGTCATCTCTGCCCTCTAGTTTCCTAGCAATGGTAAAAACAGGAAAAGTACATCAATTAATCTCAATTGTAGTAAAGAAAACAACCACACTTTGTAGTAAAGAAAATCACTCATTTGTAGTAAAAAAAACTTGGCTTGTGAGCTTTCTGGAAATACAGTCTAGTATGCTTCAACAAGCAAGGGGAATATCATTAATCTAAAAATTCAATTGTGAAGAAAAATCATAACAAATCATGAGGCCTTATCTTACAACGCTTCCCCGACAATGGTGCCAAAATTTTGGGAGGTATAAATGTGAGATTTACACCAACATTTAAATTGTCAATATGGGTCAGTAAACATAGAGATGTAGCACAATATATGGCATAATATGACCTCAGGGATTTTTAAAATCAAAATCTTAAAAAAACAATTCAAAAAGGAAATCATTAAGGAAAATAAATAAGACATTTCAAAATAAACACACTGCAAATTAATAATCTATGCAAGAAATAAAGAATGCAAATCTTCGTAAAAGATTACAACTATACTACAAATATGGAAAGCAAGACCAAACTCACTTTCAACTATTTTAAAATTTGTACTTTAAATGATTTTCTAAGGTGTGAATACTGTTGCTGGAAAGGAATCATAGGTGTATGGCAATATTCAATCCAAAATTCAAATCATCGATCGAGGATATCTTCAAGAGTGTTGCTAGACACTTTATTTATGTTAATAAAGTTTATTCAAACTAATCTTGATATTTAAGTTATGATAATAAATGTTGTTTCCTTAAAATTTCAAGATCAATTCATATGATAATTTAAATTGTTCATAAGTGCCCAACAATATGAATAACGAATTAAATGAAAACCTTATTGATCTTATACCATTATTATCCCCGTCGTGAGTTCCTGCAAACTAGAGATATGTTTCATTAGAAAATAGATTGAATAGACAAAGAATGCAAATGAGAAAAGAAGAACTTATTAACCGTACGCTATTTTTAATCTAATTACTTTGAACATAAATAAATTCTAAAGAGTAAATGCATAATTAAATTCATTAATCAAACCTATGCAATAAAACATAAAGGAAATATGTAAAATGAAATTGCAGAACAAAATTTAAATCACACCACACAATGCAGAAAATAGAATGCAGTAAAATAAATAAATCCTAAGCAATTTAGGCAACAAACTGGCTGATGGGCCCAACCACCCAGCTCATTGGTTCTACAGTAGCTAAATCAAAACACCATCTTCAGAAAATTCAAAAGAACTAGGAAATATAAATTAAGTGTAGAATCATATTGCTACTAAAATCCAATTACATAAATGCTAAATCATACAGTGCTAGGCTCTAGTGGTCTCCTCCAGGGATCATTCCACCGGGCTCATATTACTCTCAGTGTGCAATTGAAATCCACTCTTAAGTTCTACAATGTACAGGTTCAAATCTCAATCTTCAGTTCATAGTATTTAGTCTACAATCTGCTCGATCCTCTATTAGTGGACAATGCTCTCTTTTATAGCACTGCCCCTAATTAACTAGATCGATTGTTACATTGGCATATAAATTTAGGATTTTTGTTAATACAAATCAATTAAGATCAAAACAAAAGGATTTGTTTCCAATTGGGTTCGAATTGGTGATTGGATTCTAGAAATAATTTGACCCTCACGCACTACTGGAAGAGGCACATAAACACACAACTAGCAAGATCCAGTCCGTCTGCTGCATTTGTCACAACTCTTCTTATTGGATCTCAACGCCATAGTTCCAATCATTTGTTGGAAATGTAGTATTGATGTTGACCACACTTGTGAAGGCACTACAACCTTCCTTGCACAAGCGTATTATATGAGACATCATGGCACTGTCCTTGAGATAAGTGCAACAAAGCTTGTTTTGGCAGGTTTTGGCTTCTTTTGTGTCCCTCACAAACTGATGGAAAAAGGTTGTTTCAGGTGCATTTGAGAGGGGAAAGCAATAAATATTTAGAGAAATTTAAACAACATTACGGTGTTGCACTTAGAGACGTTGAATGGAAAAGTGTCATTGAGAACAAGTCCACCATCCCGAAAATCTGTAGAAATGCATGTATCGTTCGCCAGTGCTGGCGGTCTAATCACTAAAGTGAAAGAAGATTGGTAAATACTCACGATTGGATAAGCAATTCCATTCTTCGACTTGAATTCCAGATGATTATTGTTACAAAAGATGTGGTATTTTGGGTTCCCGTAGGTATCATTGGTGCTCAGAGGATATGGAATGACCTACTTCCCACAATTTGGAAAACTTATATTTGCAGCACTGCACATGTAGAAAACCATTGCAAATACCATAAATTGCGTTAACACAAAGTTGAGATCCATCATTAATGCATCCTCCATCCAGCGCTGATGAACATATAGGAGCATCGAAATAGAGTCACCCACTGCGCCTTCGCCTTATCCTCTCGACTGGCTTAGGATAGACTATGTGATTCAACACCCACAACAACATAGTTCAAAGAGGATTGAAGGGTCTACTGTATGGTGGAGGAGCATAGGTGTAATGCACACTGTATTGCTGGAGTCCGGAGAAAAAATAGAAAAGAAGTTGTTGAAGAAGGTGGCTTGCAACTTCCTATTGGGTGTGTATATTACTGCATTTGGACCAACATTAAAACATATGCAACTATAATAACATTTTGGCCATGAAATTAATTCTTTCTATGCATGAGATGAATCCGTACTCAAATTTTCTTCAGGAAGCATTCCTACACTCCTAGTACGAAAACTGATAGTACATGACCTATTTACTCACCACCAAGAAGGAATATTATTATTGAAATTATTAAACAAAACACTCTTCAAATTAACTAAACGAGAAGAATTCTTAATTCAACAACTTTTGCCTCTGAAAACCTCTAGCTAACATCATAATAGCATAGAAAGGATAGTAATGATTAAAATCACTAGGCACAAGCATACAATTATTTGATAAAAATCATAAAAATATGGAAAAAAGGTGGTTCAACAGTGGATTTGTAGGATAGTTAGGCACGAGGGTGAATTTGTAGGATGGTTAGTAATCAAATTCATGGATGAGCTTAGATCTCATATCATTTTGAGTTTTTTACCAATTGGAGCTCAAAAGGAGTCTACCTAGGGGTTTTTGGACATTCTGGATCCAATGGTGACCTCAATTTTCTGATTTGAGCACATATATGTAGCCTTTTTACAGGCTTGAGGCTGAGGGTGTATGTATCAATCATGGTTTGGGAGCAGTTCTGGAAGGTGTTTGAGCATGGAGAAGGTATTGTAAGGGTTTTCTCACATTCAGAAGTATACTACAACAACTATAACCTGTAGGGTTCAACTCAGTTTTAAATTATTTTAACATGAAGTTATCTTTATGTGCTTCAATGTGGAATTGAAGTATGCACATGCTCATTTTAGTTCATTTCAGTTGGAATATGTCATCTTTGTAGGAGATTCTTAGTGTTGCTGCTGTTTGTGAGAGATATTTGTAGGAGAACATTACCATGTAGGGGTAATAACCACATGTTTACCTACAACAAACTTTATGTACTTAATTTTACACTGAATATATGAGTTGTCTAGTCATGTTGACATACCCAGAGATGTAGCCTAGGAGGGGTGAACTCCATCAACAAACCTTTTGTCTTGCTCTTCATTATGCATTTATGGATTATGTGTGAGATGTTCATTATGTTCAGTTACATATGAAGACTAATTCATTATTTAAGAGATATTGAACAACCTATTGTTTCGAGACCCATTTTTATTCTTGCAAAGCGTTGACACGGTCCTAAATTTTTGTTTTATTTTATTTTGGAAAAGAGGAATAAATCACCTACTCCAATTTCATATTAGTTTGGTATCAGAGCACCTGTTGACTAAGTTGAAAGAATGGGCAAAAGCAAGAATCTCCAAGGGCTAGAGGATCATAATTTGGCTCTTCGGATAGAGAACATAGAATTGAGAAGGATGTTGTGGGTAGCTAAAGAGGAGAAGAGACACATGTTCTTTACATTTCAGCAAGTTCTTGATGAGAAAGTAGAAGAAAACTCAACCCTTCACCAGCAAGGGAAACCTCTAGAATGAGGCTAGTATGTGGTCATGGTTCAAATAGTGGTTTTGGACCATATCTGGAAGATGTTGCATGTACATTTTGTAAACATATTCAAGAAGCACACTGTATGCAAGTGTATACGAGTGGGTGGCTAGAGTCATCTACAAGTTGGCCATCATCGTCATCATCAAAAGCTAAAAGGATGAATGACAAATTTAAGGAGGTAATTAACATCTCTAGTTCAACTCCTTCTGTTTATATGCATAACAACTATTTTGTAGCATTCGAGTAACATACCAAGGGCATAGGTACGAAGTTGATTTACAAGATGAGATATGTAGGTGGAGGTTTTGGCAAAAATAGTCAAGGTATTACCAATCCAATTATGGTTGAGGAAAGACCAAAGTATATGGGATTGGGATATAACCAAAAGGAGTTTGGAGAATGCTCCAAACAACTTGAGGTACATCAAACATCTAAGCATGAGATGTCACCACCTTGTGATAATTGTCAAAGCTGCAACTCTAGAGACATGTATAACTCTCATGAGTGTTTTCCAATGCACTTGTACATTTTGTGATGCTTTTTACCATTGCGTGGATGTATGTGAGCAACATATGATAATGATTAAACGAATGAACCAAAATTTGGGCATCAAGCTTAATGAATTTCTTTCGCATGCGAGAACTTCTATGTCAGCAAACAAGAAGAAGTTTTTCTGTGCTCATTGCAAAGTGCATGGACATGACACTGAACAATGTTGGAATATGCATCCAGAACTTCGTTCAAAGAAGGGTAAAGAGATTATTCTACATAATTCAAGGGAAACAAAAGGTGGAAAATAGGACTCTCCACAATCCTAAGTGACCTTCAAGACAAGATGGTGTAAGAAGAGAACCCACAAGCCTAGGAGAGGCAAAGTTTGGGCACACTTATTTTAAAGTTGTTTTGTAAATTTTTTGTAAATACTTGATGTCATTACCTATTTAGGTACTTTTGTAAAGTGAACATTCAATGCCACTATGTTCAATAAGTATATATTTTTCATTGATGTATGTATTGACTTGTTATAGTCCACATGTTGAGGACTTTTGTGAATGTACAAGATTGTCATTCAAAGTCGTCTACAAATTATCATATGTTCATTGATACAAGTATTTGATTTGAAATTTATGTGAATTGAATCTTTGTTTTTAAGATTGTATAAGATGACTATGTATTGTAGGCAAGGTCAATCATATCATGGAAAATTTTGCAACAATGTAATTTTCATGTACAAGCTTAGCTTGAAGACGTTAAAGCAAGTTTATTTTGTTTCTGATTTCCGAGATAGGGTCAAGTTTATCTTCAACAGATTAAACTTCAAGATGTAGTGTTTTTGGAGCCGTACAAAGATGAGAGTAGAGAGAATGTTCAGATTCCACTCATCAGTATTTTGTTCCTGCAACAATGATAAGAATGATGGATCAATTATTAACAAGACAACATATCTTCATGAGGATGATAAGTGAAGTGCCTTGATTGAGGCTTGAAGGGAACCAATAGAAAATTTTGCATTTGGATTGAGTTTTTTGGTGTTTTTGAGTTCCAAATTCTTTAAATTGACTAGGGAAGTAAAATTTTGGACTCCAAAAGTTCCTAGTTGGGAGGTGTGATCAGGTGATCAATTTTAAGCTCAAACCTAAAAGTGCCTAGAACTTCTTGAAACTAATGCTAAATCGAAGAGCTCGCCGATCTGAATCCAACACAACTTGAATCACTAAAAACCACTATCATATGCTCTTGATATCGTGTGCTGACCGTTTTCCCAAACATGTAAAAAATGGCAATTTGGGTGTTTGACTATGTTTTTTATGGGCCAGTGGCAAGATGCCACTTAGCCTCTCTGCATTGGTCAAAGTTTCTATGTTGTTATAGGCTGAATGCATTTTTTGGTGGTTTCTTGGTCCTATGGGTGGAAGCCACATGGGCCAATGGATGGAAGCCATGTGGCCTCCCAACAATGGTAAAAAATTATGGTTATGGGCCGAACTAGCTGACAGGAATCAAACAAGAGACCTCATGCCCACAAGTCTCAAGCCTTAACACTAGGCCGCATTATGGTTCTTGTTATCCATAGTTCAAAACACATATATAAGTTTTATGTTGGTGCTATACGGGGGAAGGGGTCGAGGCTAAGCCCTAGCCCCTGACGACACCACACACCATAGAACCATGGCGGAGGGAGCCAAGGGCTCAAGGCTTAGCCCCAAACCAAGGCCAGTGCCACAACATATAACCCATGGAAATAGAGTACCAATGCTAATATGGGGAGGAGCGGAGTTTAAGGTCCCAACCCTGGTTCTGTGGGCCTTTGATGTGACCACATGCATAGATTTTGGGGCACTAGCTGGAAGGCGCTGCGATAAGGGGGCCATCCCCAAGTCTGATGGACCATAAAGTGACTGCGTACCAAAGGAAAAGGGGCCCAGAAGGAAGGGTGGGTGGTTAGCTTGACCTAGGTCCCGTGGCACCCCATGTAACCATTCTCCTGAAGTTAAGGGCTAGGCTGGCGGGGGTAGGCATTAAGGCCCAACTTGCGACCATATGTGCCCACACGACCTTGATTTTTGGTCTCCAGCAGTCAGAGGCTAAATTAAAGTTCCAACAAAATGCACCAGCAAAGGGTGAAAATGTTGCTCTATTAGTGATTTTTAGGGCAGATTTGTAGGATAGTTAGCCAGAAGGGAGAATTTATAGGATGGTTAATAGTCAATTTCATGGATGAGCTTATAGCTCATATGTTTATGAGTTTTTGACCAATTGGAGATCAAAAAGAGGCTAGTTTTTGGACATTATGGATCCAATGATGACCTCTATTTTCTGATTTCAGCACATCTAAGTAGACTTTTTACAGGTTTGAGGCTAAGGGTGTATGGATCAATCATGTTTTGGAGGTAGTTATGGAAGGTGTTTGATCACAGAGAAGGTATTGTAGGGGTTTTATCACTTTTAGAGTTCTACTGCAGCAGCTGTAACTTGCAGGGTTCATCTGAGGTTAACGTTTTTTAACATGAAGTTATGTTTATGTGCTTCAATGTGGAATTGAAGTATGCACATGCTTATTTTAGCTCATTTCAGATGGAGTATGTCATCTTTGTAGGATATGCTTTGTATTGCTATTGTTTTGGAGAGATCTTTGTAGGATAACATTACCTTGTTGTTGAAAATAATACTGAGAGGGGGGGGGGGTGAATCAGTATTATCAAATTCTTTTCAATATGCCTTCCAGATTTATACTTTAATTTATTCTTTAGATATTGATCATTAATTTTTATGTCAGTGCCATATAATAACGAACAAGAGCAAGAAAAATAGATAAGCACACCAAAGAACACCAGATATAAGGTGGAAACCCAATGTGGGTGAAAACCACCTGCTGCAATATGTCTCTATCTTCTTTCAATTAGAAACTTCTTTTACAAGGATTTGTACTGGTGCAGTCCTTTACCAGTACGCAGGCTACAACCTGTAGAGAGCTACAACTCTCTCTCGTTTTTCAGTCTCTCCCGGAAGGTAGCTACAACCCCCTTTGCTCTTCTACTTCTTTAAGGACCACGTTTCATTAATTTTCAGACTGGGTCCAAGAAGATCAAATAATCATCAAGTACATGCACTAACCCAATCTCCTTATACAATCAACCAATGAATCACCCAAATTCTCAGAATGCTGTAAACAGAAAAGTAATACCAGAAATCTAAACCCAGAACTCTGCAGCAATAGATAAAAGACAGTCAACAAATGTTTTAAGACAGGTCCGCAACTTCACCGATATAAACCTGCAGATATCCACAGCCTTTCTGTGCCTGAACTGCGCAGATCCGCACTGTATCCTTCTGCTTCTCTGCGTACCACCGCACTTTCTCCTTCTGCTGAACTGCGTACCTCAACTCAGATACGCACTGTACTCTCTGTCTGACTGCGTACCTCCGCACTGTTCCTTCTGTGCCTCTGCATATCTCCGCACCTTGTTTTCTTCTGCGTTGCGTACCTCGCACTGCGCCTTCTGTTGCGCTGCGTACCCCCGCACTGCGTCTTCTCCTGCACTGCGTACCCCCGCAATTACACCGTGGATCGCCTGTGAACCTCTGATTAGGGCCAAATTAACAGTCCTCCAATGTGCCACAGTCAGTCAGATCCACAGATCTGATCATGCGCCCGAGAGATCACGACTTATCAATAGATTCACCTTAAATTTTCTCCTTGATTTAGATCTAGCTTTTAAAACCAGTCACCCAAACATTTAGATCTTAAGATATTCAAATTTCACCAGTGTTTAGCCAAGTGATCTCCTTCCCTTTTTTATAGTCAAACCCTTATCCACACCATGGGACAAAACCATCAAAAATCAATACAAGGGATCCAAACCGGGGTTCAATAAATTAGATCCTATACCACGGGCCAAAACCATAGGATCGTAAAAGACAGGCTAAATACCAAGGGCCAAACATAGGATAACCCCTTGTGAGCATGCTTCTCTGCATTGGAGTGAGTGAATTGGGGGACCGCACCTTATGAACGGTGAACCTGCGGGTATGTCCGCACTCCCTGGACGGCGAACCTGCGGGTCCGCACCTTTTGAACGATGCACCTACGAACCTCTTATTTTCCATCATTTTAAGAGCCTGAATAGAGATTTGCCACTTGAGTGAGTTGCCATCAAGGACAACATCTGTACCATAGAGCTAAACCAGAATCATAATGCCAACAATCTCCCCCTTTGGACTTGATGGCAACCTTAAGATCCTCATCGTCATTCTCCCCCTTTGACATCAAGGGCAGAGGGTTATGCTCCCCCTGAGACCATGCTTAATTCTTTGATCATGCTGCCCCTGACGGTAAAACAGATCTACAAACCATAATCCACCATACACCATAAGAGAAAGAGATAGAGACATATTGCAACAATATTTAGATCAGCATACATGATCTCCTCTGTACTTCCTCTAAGATCTTCTACCATAATGCCAACAATGCATTATTAGAAGAATATATGCTCCCCCTGAACTTGTGCCATTCGATCTTCGACCAATGTACGCGTATACCCCATATGAAACTTGCGTACAACCAACAATCTCTGAAACAGATGAGATTCAACAACAAGATGATGCATCAACAACCCCCAGCTTTTGCCTGAGGTATTCAAAGGTCTCCCTGGGCAATGGTTTATTGAGTATATCAGCAACTTGTTCCTTAGAAGGAACATACTCCAACTTGACCTTTTGTTCAAGCACTTGTTCCCTGAGAAAGTGATACTTGATTGGTATGTGCTTGGTCTTTGAATACATGACTGGGTTCTTTGAAATGTTGATTGCACTTGTATTATCACATAAGATGGAGATAGGTGGAGTACAAGTGATTTGAAAATCCTGGAAGGTCTGGATCATCCAAAGGAGTTGAGCGCAACAAGATGCAGCAACCACATATTCCGCTTCAGCTGTAGATAAAGCAATCGAACTCTGTTTCTTGCTAAACCAAGATACTAATCTGGAACCCATAAAGAATGCACCACCACTTGTGCTCTTCCTGTCATCCACGCTTCCGGCCCAATCCACATCTGTATAAGCATGAAGTGTGAGATCTGTATCTCTAGGATACCATAAGCCATAGTTTTGAGTTCCTTGTAGGTACTTGAAAATCCTCTTCACTGCCTGAAGATGAGTTTCCTTTGGATTTGCCTGAAATCTTCCAACTATTCCCACTGCATGCATGATGTCTGGTCGGGTACCTGTTAAATAAAGTAGACTTCCAATCATAAATCTGTAGGTTGGTTGATGCACTGCTGCTGATTCATCATTTGCACTGAGGCTACATCCTGTGATCATGGGGGTACATACTAGTTTTGCATCTTTCATGCCATATTTCTTCAAAATTTGCTTCAGATACTTGGTTTGAGACAAGAAGATCCCGCCTTCATTTTGTTGGATTTGCAATCCAAGAAAATATGTCAGTTCACCAAGCAAAGACATTTCGAATTCTTTCTGCATCACCAAGGCAAAGATTTGACTCATAGCTTCTTCATTGCTGCCAAAGATAATATCATCTACATACACAACAAGTGTTAGTAATTTGTCATTTTCAATTTTTATGTAAAGATTGCTATCTGCTGATCCCTTTGAAAAACCTTGTTGATGAAGATATTTGTCCAAACAGTAGTACCAAGCCCTTGGAGCCTGTTTAAGACCATAGAGAGCCTTCTTTAGTCTACATACAAGATTTGGATCATTCCCAAGGATGAAACCATCTGGTTGCTCAATGTACACTTCTTCTTCTAAGTCCCCATTCAGAAAGGTTGATTTCACGTCCATTTGAAAAACTTTGAACTTCTGAAAGCTTGAGAGAGTAAGGAACATTCGGATGGCCTCAAGTCTAGCAATGGGAGCAAAAGTTTCTTCGAAATCTATTCCTTCTTGTTGAGCATACCCTTTACACACAAGTCTGGCCTTGTTTCTAATTACTTCTCCATTTTCATTCAACTTATTTTTGAAGATCCATTTTGTCCCTATGACATTCTTATCTTTTGGTCTAGGAACCAACTCCCAGGTGTTTTTCTTTTCGATTTGCTCAAGTTCTTCATCCATTGCCTTGACCCAGCATTCATATTTGCATGCCTCTCTTACATTTTGTGGTTCAGTGGAGGAGAGAAATGCCAAATAGCTTGAGGCTTCTGCAATTGTTCTTCTTGTTTGTACACCTGCTTCTTTCTGCCCTAAAATCTGAGATTTTGGATGATTCCTTTGAACGTACCTGGATGGAGTCTTCTCTTCTATCCTTATTTTCTCTTCAGGTGCCTCTTGAGGTTCTTCTTCACCATTTGTCTGATTTGGAGAGTAGTCTTCATCCTCTTCAATATTTTCATGATTTACTAGCCTAGGGATGTATCCTTTCATCAACCACTACATCAATGCTGTCAACAATTCTTCCAAGTCTTTTATTGTAACACTTATATGCTTTGCTGTGGGGAGAATAACCAAGGAGAATGCCTTCATCTGCTCTAGGTTCAAGTTTTCCAAGCTGTTCATCGGTGTTCTTGATATAGCATTTGCTCCCAAAATTTTTGAAATGCTTTACCGAAGGAGTCTCACGATACAGAGCTCATGAGGAGTTTGAGTGCTGTTCACTCGGACATTTGTTTTGTTGAGGATAACAACCGCAGCAAATGCTGCTTCACCCCAGAAGGTTGCGGGAGTCCCAGACTCATCAAGCATAGCACGAGCCATTTGTTGGACCGTTCTGTTCATCCTTTCCACCACTCCATTTTGCTGAGAAGTTCTAGTTGTAGAGAATTCCCTTCTTATTCCATGTTCTTCACAGAAATCGAAAAATTCATTTGAGGTAAACTCCCCACCTCTGTCGGACCTGAGGCACTTAATTTTGTAATCTGATTCGTTTTTAGCCAAGGCTTTGAAAGATTTGAATTTTTCAAATGCTTCGTCCTTGCGTTTCATAAGTCCCAACCAAACCATCATGGAGAAGTCGTCAGTGAATAATATAAAGTATTCTTCTCCTCGAGGTGACCTTGTCCTAAAAGGACCACATACATCTGTATGGACTAGTTCAAGAGGCTTGCTGGCTGATCCTTCCTTCTCAGGGAAGTTAGTTCTGGTTTGCTTACCAAACTGACATGATTTACATATGGTGTTGTCTGGAATTTTGATATCTGGAAGACCACGAACTGCCTGGTATTTGCATGCTTTCCTTATTTGTGAAAATCTTAGATGCCACAACCTTCGGTGCCATAACCAATGTTCTTCATCCTTGCTCAAATAGCATTGTTTTTGTCCTTCTTCAGATATGTATAGATTATTTGGAGGTCTTCTGCCTTTGATCACTGTTTTTCCTGTATCAAGATCACGAACGCTACATCCATTTGATCGAAATATTACCTCGGTTCCTTGATTGCACATCTGACTGACACTCAGTAGATTATGCTTCAAGCCATCAACATACAAAACATTTCCAGCTTTGACCTTTTCTTTCAAATGAGCAATGCCTTTTCCTTTTATGGCTGCAGGGGTATCATTTCCAAAAGAAACTTTCTTACCCTTTTCTAAAGTAGTATATGATTCAAGTTTTTCTTTATCACCTGTCATATGCTTCGAACATCCACTGTCAATGTACCATAGATTTTCCTGTCCTTCTGCATAAAAGGCTATCCCACATCTTTCTGGTAGCGGTTCCTTTATTCTCCATGTTCAGGTGCTTGAGGCTTGTTCCTTTGTCTGTCGAAACTTGCTCCTGCATTCAGAATCTTCATGACCGAAGTTATTACAAATAGAACATTCAATTTCATTTTCAAGGGCCGAAAAGTTGTTATAGGTCCTTTTCGTAATCCTGGTCATACTTCTTTGTATTTGAGCTTCTTTAGTCATGATTGTCTTATAGGCAACACATTGAGCTACTTTGTGACCAAAGTTATGGCAAGAGAAACATTTACCATTGAAGAAACTTCTGCCATTATCAAATCTACCAGCCAAATGATTGTAATTTCTATTGTCATCCATTCTTGAAGCAAATTGAGAAGTTTTTACCTGTGGCTGGTTGTAGCTTTTGTTCACCCTTAAGATGGATTGCCCTTGGTTTACCTGGTAGTCTCTATTTGTTCTTGAAGTAATTCGTCCCTGCTTTACCTGATGATCTCCATTGGGCTTTTGCTCATTCCTCCTTGCTGCATCAAGATAACTCTTTGAGGTGGATGCTTGAGATGTTTCTCCATTATAACCCAGACTTGTCTTAATTAGTGGAGAACGCTGTACATTGATAATCTCATCCAGAGTTTCAAATCCTTTAACAAACTTAAGATTAAGAACCTTTGTTTTCTCAATTTATTTTCTAAGGCCAACAATTTCACATTCTAAATTCTCAAGATATTTTTCTTTTTCATCAAGTTGAAATTGCAGAGTATCAATGATCACATTCTTTTCTTCTAAACATGTCTTGAGTCTAGAAATCTCTTCATAAAAGTCATCCACATCTATAGCATCCATGTAATCATCATCTTCAAAAGCCATTAAAAGTTTATAATCATTACCTCGTTCATCTTCGTCACTATTTGATAGGCCATCACTGTCTTCATGAGTGTAGTAACTTTTCTTAGTTGCATTCTGTTTCTTGTTCCATCTAACAGGTTCCTTCCCTTTGTCAATCTTATCCTTGTGAGGACATTTGGCAACATAGTGACCGACTCTTCCACAAGCAAAGCATTTGAAAGGTAACTTGCCTCGGAACTGTCCAGTACCCCATTGAAGATTTCTGACAAAATTTGATTCTTCTTCTTCTTCTGACACGTGTCCTGACTCGTTGTACTCGCCTTTGCCTGAAGCCTTGAAGGCAGCTTCTCTCCTGTCTGATGGACCTCCTTTCCTCATTTCATAAGCAGTTAGAATTCCATGCAGCTGTGACATTTTAAGGCTTTGTAGATTCTCTTTTTCTTCTATAGTAGAAACTTTAGATTCAAACCTAGGGGACAAAGATCTTAGAACTTTTTCAACCACAACAGCCTCTTTTATTTCTTCACCCAAATTTTTCATACAATTAACAATCTCATCTACACGAAGAAAATAGTTAGCCACACTTTCATCATTATACATCTTGAGATTTTCATACTGAATCCTGAGGGTTTGAAGTTTTGCTCGTTTTACCTGATCATCCCCTTCATAGCTCAGAACAATCTTGTCCCATATCTCTTTTGCAGATTTAAACTGCATTACCTTGACAAATTTTGATTGAGATAGACATCCTAATAGAGTATTGACTGCCTTTGCATTTGTTTCATATTTCTTCTTCTCAGCCGGATCTGTAGGAGTTGTTGATGGAAAAGTATACCCTGTATCTATGATATCCCAGACTTCTGTACCAAGAGATTGAAGATAGGCAGTAACTCTTACCTTCCAATAAACGAAGTTTGTCCCATAAAAAATCGGTGGCCTGATTGATGCTTCCCTCTTATAATTGCTCATGATGCAAGATCTTTCTTCAAGCGATCAATCTTCTTCTGAAGAACCTACTCTGATACCAATTGTTGAAAATAATACTGAGGGGGGGGGGGTGAATTAGTATTATCAAATTCTTTTCAATATGCCTTCCAGATTTATACTTTAATTTATTCTTCAGATATTGATCATTAATTTGTATGTCAATGCCATATAATAATGAACAAGAGCAAGAAAAATAGATAAGCACACCAAAGAACACCATATATAAGGTGGAAACCCAATGTGGGTGAAAACCACCTGCTGCAATATGTCTCTATCTTCTTTCAATTAGAAACTTCTTTTACAAGGATTTGTACTGGTGCAATCCTTTACCAGTACGCAGGCTACAACCTGCAGAGAGATACAACTCTCTCTCGTTTTCCAGTCTCTTCTGTAAGGGAGCTACAACCCCCTTTGCTCTTCTACTTCTTTAAGGACCACGTTTCATTAATTTTCAGACTGGATCCAAGAAGATCAAATAATCATCAAGTACATGCAAATCACCCAATCTCCATATACAATCAACCAATGAATCACCCAACTTCTCAGAATGCTGTAAACAGAAAAGTAATACCAGAAATCTAAACCCAGAACTCTGCAGCAATAGATAAAAGACAGTTAACAAATGTTTTAAGACAGGTCCGTAACTTCACCGATATAATCCTACAGATATCCGCAGCCTTTCTGTGCCTGAACTGCGCAGATCCGCACCGTATCCTTCTGCTTCTCTGTGTACCACCGCACTTTCCCTTCTGCTGAACTGCGTACCTCAACTCAGGTACGTACTGTACTCTCTGTCTGACTGCGTACCTCCGCACTGTTCCTTCTATGCCTCTGCGTATCTCCGCACCTTGTTTTATTCTGTGTTGCGTACCTCGCACTGCGCCTTCTATTGCGCTGCGTACCCCCGCAATTACACCGTGGATCGCCTGCGAACATTTGATTAGGGCCAAATTAACAGTCCTCCAATGTGCCACAGTCAGTCTGATCCACAAATCTGATCATGCGCCCAAGAGATCACGACTTATCAATAGATTCGCCTTAAATTTTCTCCTTGATTTAGATCTATCTTTTAAAACTAGTCACCCAAACATTCAGATCTTAAGATATTCAAATTTCACCAGTGTTTAGCCAAGTGATCTCCTTCCCCTTTTTATAGTCAAACCCTTATCCACACCATGGGACAAAACCATCAAAAATCAATACAAGGGATCCAAACCGGGGTTCAATAAATTAGATCCTATACCACGGGCCAAAACCATAGGATCGTAAAATACGGGCTAAATACCAAGGGCCAAACATAGGATACCCCATGTGAGCGCGCTTCTCTGCATTGGAGTGAGTGAACTGGGGGACCACACCTTATGAACGGTGAACCTGCAGGTATGTCCACACTCCCTGGATGGCAAACCTGCGTGTCTGCACCTTTTGAACGATGCACCTACGAACCTCTTATTTTCCATCATTTTAAGAGCCTGAATAGAGATTTGCCACTTGAGTGAGTTGCCATCAAGTACAACATTTGTACCATAGAGTTAAACCAGAATCATAATGCCAACACTTGTAGGGGTAATAGCCACATGTTTACCTGTAACAAAATTTATGTATTTCATTTTACATAGAATATATGAGTGGTCTAGTCATGTTGACATGCTTGAAGATGTAGCCCCGGAGGGGTGAACTCCATCAACAAACCTTTTGTCTTGCTCTTCATTATGCCTTCATGGATTATGTGTGCGATGTTCATTATGTTCAATTACAGATGAAGACTAATTCATGATTGAAGAGACATTGAACAACTTGTTGTTTCAAGATCCATTTTTATTCTTGCAAAGCATTGACGCGATCCTAAATTTTTGTTTTATTTGATTTTGGAAAAGAGGAAGAAATCACCTACTCCAATTTCAGATCAAAGCCATTCTAACCCGCAAGGTTGAAAAGAACGCTGTTATAACCTTCTTGGAGGATAATATTCTTGCAAGATTTGGATGCCCCAAGAAGATTCTCAATGACAATGCTTAAGCTTTCAAATCCTTTAATGTGATTGATTTTGTCAAGATTACAACATAGAATTGTTGCACTCAACAGAGTCAACAAATAAGAACATGGTGAATATTATCAAATGAATGTTGGACAAGAATAATAAGAATTGGGATGTGAATCTCAAATACGTTCTGTGGGTAGATTGAATCAACACTAAAAGAGCCATCAACACTTCATCGTATCAACTGGTATATGTGTCAGATGTAGTATTTTCTATGAACCTCAGGGTGCCAATGATGAAGATGCTACAAGACGAAACACCATATATTAGTCTGATGCAGAGAAGGATTTATCAAATGATAAAATTTCAATAGCATAGAGAAGAAGCCTTGACCAATGTTGAAGCTCACCAACAAAAGGTAAAGGTTGCATTCGATAGAAAGGCAAAGGAACAAGACCTACAAATTAGGTATCTCGTACTGAAATGGGACTCAATCCGAGTTGACAAAGGCAAGCATGGTAAGTTTGATAATCTATGGATTGACCCATTTTGAATATGGGAAGTCATTGATAACAACACCTATCAGTTGGAGAAACTGGGTGAAGATTTTATGGGGAATCCTATCAACAACAAGATATTGAAGAAGTTATTCCTTAAAACAAGAGAAAAGGAAAGAAAAAAGAAAAAAAGAAGACAAAAAAATTTCGTTATGTTATGATTTGGTTGTTAAGCATAGTTTTTAAAATCACTTTTCAAATAATGCATGAGGAGAAATAGGTAATGCTCTTGAGGGTCAAACTCCATAGCCCAATATCAAGAAGTAACTAGAAATACAAAGTTTTTAATAGACCAAAGGGGCCTATTGTCCCTCATGGAGCCGATGTTGGTTTCAAAATCTTCAACACCTCATGAATTCTAGGTTGAGGATGATTGTTCGAAGGACCAACTTTGAGCGCAACTGCACAATTGTTCCATGGGCACTAGAAACTATTTTAACTTAGACACATCCCCATAAGGTATGTTGTGTCAAACTCCATGGGCACTGAGCATCGGTTTTAGGGTCCTATAATTTATAAGAGATTCTCAAGGTGATTAAGAATTTCACAGTTTGTAGGTTTCAAATTGTTCATAAGATTTCAATTTTCAATTCATTTCATTTAAAAAAAAAGAGAAAAAAGATAAAATAAATGAAAAGAGGGTATATAAAAAAAAGAAAAGAAAAGAAAAGAGAACCACAAATGTTGTTTAAATCCTACAGTCTAAGCATGATTGAACAAATTTCAATTTATGTTCATAGGTTAGAAAATAAAGATTTGCCAAAAAAATTAATCTTGGCAAATCAATAGCTAGGTAGAAAATAAAATTGGTTCAACTGTTTAATCTGGACCAAGAGGAGAAATAAGTGATAGAGTAGGTTAGGTTTTGAAAGAAAAAGAGATTAAAAAAAAGAGGAAAGGGTCTGCAAGTCTAAGTGCACCCTGCAAATGGAAAAGAACAAAATGTTAGGCTATAGAACAAGGGTAGGTAGATTGAGAATAGAAGGACATATGCTAATGTTGTCCTAAGGTTGGAGAGAAAAAAAACAAAAAACCAAGGAAGGGGCATTATATTACTTTGATATAATTATTCCCTTTAAATATTTACCACCTTGTACCTATATTCTGTCCCTCATTTATCACCCGACCCCACCACACACTCACCCATCGCATCGTGTTTAATCCACCCACCAATTATCACTCCATCCCCGCTCACTCCATCCGATCTAACGACCCACGTCCGCTTTCGGCTCCCCCTCACCCTTCGAAAGTTAATTCGGGGGGGGGGGGAGGGGTCCGAAGCCAGCGGTTTCCTCTCCCATACGTGTCACGCCCTCGTGAGTTTGCACCCCCCCTCTTATACCACCTACTACTCCCCAGGCCCCTCGAAAAGATGTATTCGATACCACAAACCGCTCACCCATTCGATTGTTAGACACCCGCCACCTCACTGCGCCAAACCGTCCCATCCACCCAATCACTTCCATTCCCGTCGTTGGGAAATAAATGGGTTGGGACCTTAGCCAGCGGACCCACACCAAACCAATCCAATCCAATGACACGATTTCAAATCATAAAACCACCAATACGTCGATTTCAAATTTTAACAGTTATTGTGCACTTGCAGGCATTTTTCCACTCCATTAAGCGATTACCAAGAATGCACAGTGAAGCCAAAAGCACAGTAATACAGTGCAGATTACTCATTTTCCAACAATGATCATCATTTCCCACTCTTGAATCCCATTTCTATTTAAATCCCTATTCTTTCTCCTTCATTGAAATCCCACTTCTTTTATCCCTTTTTGTTACAGATTTAGCACATAATAATTTTGAGAGGAAAGCTATAGGGAAAACAACAATGGCACCAAAGAAGAAAGAACCAGAAGTATTCAACCCATTGGTGCACCCACCACTGGATTTAGATAATTTACCGCTGGCCGATAGGGATTTCAAGATCCATGAAAACCACTCAGAATTTGATCTGTTTAATATATATTGTTGGTGGGAGTGTTATAGACATTTTTGTGCCTTACAACTCCAAGCATGAAATGTCCATAAACCAAGGGCTCCTAAGTCCCTAAAAGTGTTGTTCTAACCCCTAAAGGAACAAGGTCAACAAATTACAGCTTCTCCCAGAAGTTCTCCACCAGAAACTGCTCAGAATAAGTCAAAACAAGATCATTTCAGCTGCTCCACTAGCTAAGTGCATTGCATAGCACCTAAATCCACTGGCTAGGTGCGTTGCAACACACCTAAATGTACTATGAGGGTGCGTTGGGCGAGAAATGACAAATGGAAGTGTCATTCCGCGAGGTGGAGAGACAATGGAAGCTTCCAGAATCTTCTCCTATGACACTTGCCTCACTGAATTCGACCAAGGATGAGTAATAGGCCTTCAGTATCCAAGTGGAAGCAACAATTGACAGAGAGAAGACACTAATCAAATCACAAGCTGACTCATCCTCCTTACATACATCTATATATGGATCCCTCATCCCAGAGATCCAGAGGCTGGAATTTTACACATTGTAAGGAATTGCTGTTGGTTTTGAGACAAATATCAAAGAATTGGGTGATCTATGCTTTGTTGGAGGTGAAGAGGGGCTTCTTTGGTGGGAGGTTGATGCTGGGTCAGGAATCATCGGTTGTAACTCTTCCTGGATCTTCTTGTTTATCAATAAAAACTATTTGAGTCTTTCCTCCATGCTTTTGTATCATTGATGCTTATTACATTTGTATGGTTAACTTAAATCTGATCCTAAGTTATTTATGAATATAGATCCATGTCTTTGTATAGTGTTCTTCTTCTGTGATCTTACAGGTACTTGGTGAAGCTGGGCAAGTAAGGGAGCAGGTAGCTGGAAGCTGTCAAAGAAGAGAGGAATTGGATCAAAGGATTAGCGCAAGACACAGGTCAGTTCTTTCTATTCCTCTCTATCTATAGTTCATAAAGGAAATGCAAAAGTAGTTTTCTCTGTTTGTTAATAAGGCAGCTGTCACACCTTAGTGGGATAGAGCAGTTCTAAATAGACACTTTTCCTAGTAACAAAATGGCGACTCCGTTGGGGACGATTGTCTAATTGGTTTGTTTGTGTATCTCTTTGTTGTTTGTTTCATAAACTTATAAGTAGCATTTGAACTGCATTTGCCATAACAAATGCAAAGTAGACATTTTCTGCTTCAATCCATTCACTGGATTTGTTTATGATTTGAACAACTGATTCACAAACTATCTGATTGCCCTTGTGATAGATCTTAGACCCTCCTTAGATCTACCCCTGATTGTGCATTACTGATTGCTTTTACTCGGCCAAAAACCAAAGACTAAACTGCAAACTGTGACCCAGAACCCGGACAGATTCTCGTTTCTGGCCCAACGCAGGTACTGTTAAGAGATCCTGCATTTCAACGCACATCTCGAAAGGGCAACTTGCGCTGCAATGCAGTTTCTCTGTGTTACAGGTGCGCTGATCAGACTAGCCCTGTGCAACTGAGGTTCTTGTGCTTCATTCTTTCCAGTTTTGTCTCTGAATTTTGCAGCCTGTGATCAGTATATGTCTGTTTAAAACCCCTTTTCCTTGCTGTTATTCCGCCTCCTTTGTACAAAAGAACTGTAGATGTTTTTGTGTGTTTGTTGAGTCGTTTACAGTTTTCCATTGCAAAAGTAGAATAGTCGTATTGTCATCCTTTGATTTAGATCTGTCGCAAGTGTCGATTTCGATCATAGGAGAAAGTTTTATTGCTGTTGATGGTCGATTATACTTTTACTATTGCCTTTGGTCTGAATTTGTGATTTTTCTAGTGTCAAAAACGAGTATTCATTTCAAAATCGTAAAGTGTCGTAATCATCTCTATCTTTTGATTTCGAAAAGAAGCTTGTTTGTGTTTGTCGCTTGAAAGCAAATTCAGATTTGTACATCAACTTTATTCTTAGCATCAATACTAAGAAAGTGGAAAACAAATACATGCATGTGCATTTGCATATATACAGTCTGTTTGGCTTGATTTAGGAAAGTGCATTTACAGTGTGCTCTTTGCTCTTTGTGAAAAGATTGTGTCTTTCTTTTCCCCTAGTAGCTAGGATTTTCATTGCAGAAAAGAGATAAAAGTTTGTTTATCATCTTTAGATTGCATTTTAGGAATTACATCTACATCTCGTGGTGAACCCAAAAGGAAAACTTCATAAGCAAGATCAACTTAAAATAAATTCAATGAATCTAACAACGCTTTGGAACTTAACGCACAACATTTAGAGGTCTAGGCTAGAGACGTATTCCGGCATCGTAAAGCCTGGTAAGTGTTGTCCTCACTGATGGTTGGGTGATTCCTCCACTTTGAGACGATAAGTGCCAGTACGGACTTGTGCTCCCACGTACCATCGAGTATATTTTGGGAGACCCCTATAGGCTTAAATCCTTTATCCATAGGAAGCCGTGTCTGCCGCCTTATCGATCGCAATGCACTGAACACAACATTCGGGAAGATTGACTGCCGTACCGTAAAAAGTATTCTGCAGTTTTGCGATCGGTTTGGTACTCCCTCTACCTAGACCTCCAGAGCAGTCCCTTTCGTTCCTTTTCAGACTCTTTAATGGAAAAGGTCCATCTGAGCACTTGTCACTTCAGGCTCATTAAAAATCGAAGGAGACTAGAGTCATCTTTTGTTTTTTCTCGACTCTTAAAAACTGAAAAAACAAGTTGTGTCAAAGCGTATAAAATTTATTTTAAACGGAATATTCATACCCCTTTCCTACGTTGATCTTGGGTTGAGAAAATGGAGCCTACCAACCAAGGAATTCCCTTGGTGGAAATCCTAGTCCCTTCTCCTCTGGGGGAGATGTTGGTGCGCCCCATATGGCCACATTGTCGCTTCCAGGGCTGACAATTGGTTTGCTTGTATGGCTCTTCTCAACCTCTGTCGTTTAGAACACCACTATTCCTGATCAATCGAATCAGCAATTAGACGAGTCCAGAGTTGCCCACCAACCTTCTACTTCCTCTAATTCTTCCTCTCCTCTTTCCTCTTCGCTTGATGGGGCTGGTAAAGCCAAGAGTCAAGTTCCTAAGGAGAAGAAGGAAAAGAAGAAGAAAGAGAAGAAGAAGAAGGAGCCAAAGGCGAATGGGGGAAAACGAGTGTCGTCTAGCGAAAATCCACACACTGCACCGACCAGGCCTAAATCGCCATGTGTCATTTGCAAAGGAGACCACTTTCACAGAGATTGTCCTTGCATCCCTCAGATATTAAGGGATTGGTCTCCTCGTTTGCACAACCCGGTGTCGTCAACCTCTGATGATCATGTTGAAAGCACACCGTCGACTAGTGAAAGTGAAGCCCTAGGACAAAAAGGAAAATATAGATTTCCTTGTAAACTGTGTGAAGGCGATCATGCCGTCCACCGTTGTCCCTTCTTAGACGAAGCTAAAAGAGTTTTGGATGATCGTCCGGTTTCACCGTTACGACTTCCTCCTGGATATAAAAAACTCTTGCCGAGTCCGTCACTAGTTGAAAATTCGGCTGGCCCGCTCAGGTGGTCGGCTGAAGCACCTATCATTGAAGATAAACCATCTGGATCCATACCAGACGAAAGTCAAAAGGTCGAGGCGGCAGTTGACCCGGCCTTGCCTTCAGAAGTTTCATCTTCAGATGATACAATCACTGAAGAGAACAAGGATGACACCGTCCAAATTCTTTTCATAAGCACAGACTCCAACGAACATGGGGGCAATTTACTCGTTCCTTTACCGCAGGAAGGAAGTTCGTCAGAGTCATACCCAGCCGTCTATTCGGTCCCGCCTCCAAGCAACCTAGTTGTCTCCTTCGACTGGAATCAACTAGGCAGACCCCATTTACCAGCAAGCATACCATTCCGAATTATCATTCAAATATATAGAATGGTTATGGCTGGTACCATCATAGATGAGGGGGCTTCTGTGAGTATCCTTTCCTCAACTGCTTGGAAAGCGCTTAGTTCACCATCGCTTTTGCCTGAGATGAGAAATCTGACAGGCTTTGATAAAGGAACCAATCGACCTTTGGGGATCCTTCCCGATGTGCCCATAACATTGAGAGGGAAAACAGTTCACTTGAATGTAATGGTAGTTCAAGGACCCCTAGATTACAATCTACTCCTTGGACGAGACTATATTTATTGCATGAGAGCCATTGTCTCATCACTCTTTAGAGTGATGCGTTTTCCACACGAAGGAAGAGTGGTCAAGCTCGTGGACCAGCTTTCATTTCCCGGATCACGCATAGCAAATAGTCATATACCATCCCTAAATGGTCTTTTCGTGCAAGAAATGTCTCAATCTCCAGTCCGTCCTCCCGATGAGCGCGAGTAGTTTGGAGGGATATGACTGAAACCCATGGGGCATGCACCCTGGTCTGCTTCGGCAGGAAAACTTTGGGTATAGGGTAGGTATCCGCGGGAGAATATGACTAGTCTGTACCCCGTCCGTGCTTGGAAGAGGGGGTTATTCTAGAACAAGATTCTCTTGTCAAAGTTATGTGAGTTGGCGAGCGCCGCCACTCACCTTTGTTTATCTCGATAGACATCGCCGAAGAAGTGTTTTGTTTATGCCGTGAATAGAACAATCTTTGGGTAACCTGTAAGAGGTAGGCCTCTCTCGGTAAAACAAATGTTTTGGCGGATAGAAGTAGAGGTAACCTTGAAACTCTATTTTATACCTGGGGGCATGCAAACATTTTGGAGTGCAAGCAAAGGGCGACTATTTATTTTTTTAAAATTTTTAGGACCTCTAACCCTTTAAAATCATAGGATTGGTCGTCTCCTAACTTGCATAAAGAAAGTATGTGGGGCAAAAATCTAAAAATTGCCGTTTTTATGAGACATTCTTATCATACGACTGGATTAATTGAGCAGTGTTACCGTGAGGTTCAAGCTCGTTAAAAAATAAACCCGGACCGAGCAAATGTTTCCACCCGCATTTAAGCTCGTTAAAAAATGAACTATTCCCCGGTAAATAACCATCGTGAATGAAGTACTTCAGCCATTAAAGCCTTGGTCATGTTTGCACCGTCACCTCCACTTTTTCATTGGCCGATCATTTACCTCCATGATTGTTTACCCGTTTTGAGGAACAGCTGCGAAGAGTGATTCCACTAGCCATCCTTGTGACACTGCCGTGATTGGAAAATTCCAAACCTTACCTGGAATCAGCTGCTACCCATTTTATCACTCGTTCCTCAAAAGACGAGTCTTCTTTAAGCTCTTTTCAATTGACTCGTAAAATATGAAAAGATTGCCGAGCCATTGGCCTCTCTAGCTCGTTAAAGGGACATGAAGTGCTATCCCTCCTCTAGATTTTAATCTTTTTGGACCTGAGGGATTATTGCACAAAAAGATCGAGTGCTTGTTTTGTTCGGCTCGTTAAAGCGATCGAAAATTCATCCCTTCTGTATTGTTTTATACTTTTTCGGACTTAAGGGATTAGATGACGAAAAAGGAATTTTGGAGTTACCTTTACGTACCTTTTCAGACTCTCTAAAAATGAAAAGGACCGAGTTATCTTTGTCGTTAAACTCGTTAAAAAGATCAATAGCGACAAACTTGTCTTTAGACGAGAACGAGTTTCACTATCGCTAGGCTCGTTAAAACATAGCGATGGGTTTGCCCGAAGGGCAAATTATAGAACAAGCATATATTATCCTCCTCAAGCTTGACAAAAATAAAGAGGTACTGGTCAGCAATGACTGGGGAAAAAATGGGAAGAAAACTCAAAGAATCTTTATTGGTAGCAAGTCGCTCTTGAACATGACACTTCCACTCCGTGTCCGAGTCGGGTTGGGTTGTTTCATTCACCGGTCACATCGCCATGGTCACACCATACCATCCACATTTGGGGTTAATGCTACCAATCCATCACATCAATGTCGCCGACATGTTCAAGAGAAGTCATCCAGAAAGGCCACCTGTGTCCCACGCACTACCATACATTATACTCCATTCTTTCATGACCGCCACCCTGAACCATATATCATCAGATCGTTTTCACTTCCATCAAAATCATTTGCTCCGTTCCATGTCATTGATGTGGGATTCATTAAGGCCCTCCTATGACGGATCACTTCTTGTCGACATCAGCTCATTATCCAAGAAGTTGGTCTAGGAACACCCCATTCAGTACTTTGAAGCTTGCATGCCTCAATGGCAAGTTTCTCACTTCTGGCGACAGGTTCACATCAATGACCTTCGACCGAAAGATTTTGCGTGGTGTTCGACGCCAAGTCCTTTATTCACACCACGTGAATTGTACTGCAGTACCTTGAGGATCATTATCATTATCGGTGATTCCTCTCGCGCTTGTTAACAGTTTACATCATTGACTGGTAATCAAGCGATGTCTTTCCATGTTCGACTTCAAAACATTTCTCACATGGATCGACTTGTACTTCGAGTGAAGATCGGACGAGATTGAATACCCCGGATCTAGTTTCATCCATCCAGGCTGCGATATATATTCAGGGAAATAAAGACATTAAAATGTACAGCATTGCAGCACAGATAATCATCCTACCAAAAGGATGATGGCTCTATCAGAATCATCAGTCTACAATTAAACGATTGTCTGTCCTATGTACATGAAAATGAATTTATAAAGCTGAGCATGGGAATGCCCGCCTCAGCTAGATCATGAAAACAGTATGAAGATAATGTATTGTATTGTATCTTATTACAGGTCTCCTCCCAGCATTGAAAGAACTTCGGATCCTCATAATAAAGCATTTCACCCGATTAACGGCCTCATACTTTAGGGGGCAACTGTTATAGACATTTTTGTGCCTTACAACTCCAAGCATGAAATGTCCATAAACCAAGGGCTCCTAAGTCCCTAAAAGTGTTGTGCTAACCCCTAAAGTAACGAGGTCAACAAATTACAGCTTCTCCCAGAAGTTCTCCACCAGAAACTGCTCAGAATAAGTCAAAACAGGATCATTTCAGCTGCTCCACTAGCTAAGTGCGTTGCATAGCACCTAAATCCATTGGCTAGGTGCGTTGCAATGCACCTAAATGCACTATGAGGGTGCGTTGGGCGAGAAATGACAAATGGCAGTGTCATTCCGCGAGGTGGAGAGACAATGGAAGCTTCCAGAATCTTCTCCTATGACACTTGCCTCACTGAATTCGACCAAGGATGAGTAAGAGGCCTCCAGTCTCCAAGTGGAAGCAAGAACTGACAGAGAGAAGACACTAATCAAATCACAAGCTGACTCATCCTCCTTACATACATCTATATATGGATCCCTCATCCCAGAGATCCAGAGGCTGGAATTTTACACATTGTAAGGAATTGCTGTGGGTTTTGAGACAAATATCAGAGAATTGGGTGATCTATGCTTTGTTGGAGGTGAAGAGGGGCTTCTTTGTTGGGAGGTTGATGCTGGGTCAGGAATCATCGGTTGTAACTCCTCCTGGATCTTCTTGTTTATCAATAAAAACTATTTGAGTCTTTCCTCCATGCTTTTGTATCATTGATGCTTGTTACATTTGTATGGTTAACTTAAATCTGATCCTAAGTTATTTATGAATATAGATCCATGTCTTTGTATAGTGTTCTTCTTCTGTGATCTTACAGGTACTTGGTGAAGCTGGGCAAGTAAGGGAGCAGGTAGTTGGAAGCTGTCAAAGAAGAGAGGAATTGGATCAAAGGATTAGCGCAAGACACAGGTCAGTTCTTTCTATTCCTCTCTATCTATAGTTCATAAAGGAAATGCAAAAGTAGTTTTCTCTGTTTGTTTCTAAGGCAGCTGTCACACCTTAGTGGGATAGAGCAGTTCTAAATAGACACTTTTCCTGGTAACAGGGAGGACAAATTCATGGAGGAAATGGATGACATAGGCTTTTGGGACACGAACCTGACTTTCTATATCTTTCCTAAAACACATAGTTCCCCAGAATTGACCAGGAAGTGTCATTCATGTTATAATCCATAGCAAATAGCAGTGATGGCCCCAACAAGACATATTTTATTCACAATTGATGCTCAATCCGTCATGCATATGATGCAAGCCCCGATTATTGAAGGAGATATTCCTTTTTCACATGAAGTTCTGATTGAAATGTACCAAAAGCTAGATTTCTCCAAGAGAGCTAAAACATTAGAACTTTTCATGGCTAAGAACACACCTTTTCCAAGCAAAACCCTCCTTATTCCTCCTCTGTTTTCCCTGAGAGAACTAGACATATTACCACAGTTCTTTCCTATTTACTTGGCTATTATTCTGATCAATGGATTGCTGAAGCTATTATAGATTTCTTATCTATCCTTTCAACTAAATCCAAGCCTTTTGTCCTTTTCAACTTCAACGAGTTTCTAGCAGATGCAATCCGTGAACAGCTGGTCAATTTCTTCACAAATGAAGTTTTTCATTACTCCTCAGTGTTGGTTTACATGTTTTTGTATTTTCAGGCAGAGAGGTTCTAGTTCTCATTAACCAAAATGAATGAGGAAGGTGAACCTCAATCAGTAATATTTTGGACAACATTGGTAATGAAAGATCAAAATGAATTCAATTACAAGATATTTTTGGAAATGTTTGTCCACCCAACAATGGGCCTCCTTAGTGGGACAACAGAACCAAGGATAAATGAAGATATAAAGAGAATTATGCAACTCAATAGTAGAGCTTAGGCTTCTGTGATCCATATCAAGTTTACAAAAGATTTTTCGGCGAAGATCACATGAAACACCATTTGTCGACGCGTTTCGAACCAACCAGTGTGCTTCATCGTCAGGACAAGTTGAAGAAACAGATCCAGCTTAGCAAGTTAAATAGACTGAGCAAAGCCTCCAATGGCTAAAAAGACCAACAGCTACTTTTGACTATGGTACCAGGATCAAAACTTTTTAATAATTTCAGGGAAAAAAAAGTTACCCTAGGGGGACCAATCCCTTAAAATAAATAAAAATAATTTTATGATAATAGTTAGTTAAAAATTATTAATAAATAATTAAAATTTTATGTTAAATTAGTATTTAAAAATAATTCATGATAATAGTTAGTTAAAAATAAATAATTAAAAATTATAAGTTAAATTAACAATGCGCTAGTCTTCCAACCGCTTATAGCAAGGTGCGGCACCACCGAATGCTTTCTTTTCACCAATATTAACATTCATGGACTACGCCTAATTCACTTGTCCTTACTTAGTTTGTGTTTCACAACCAAGTAAAATTATGTGTTTAGCCTTTATACCAATGAAAACCCATACTCATTCATTATCAATAGCAATTATAAAAGAGAACAACAATTGCACAGTATAAAGGGAGGGGCAACTCCCTGAACAATGAGTCTGCTCGATAATATATTATAATGAATCTTTCTTCAATAATACAAGTATCACAAGTAATGCTTGGAAAACTCCAAGCCAATACTTAGCTTCTTTCACAACATAGGCAAAACAGCCTTTTACAATGACCATGTGCACGCCTTGCACAAGAATGGGTGCTCACCCGAGTCACCAAGACATTCTTGTCAATCCCAGCACAAATCTGCACGAAAGACAACCCTGGGCACACCTTGCCCAACCCTCAACTGGTTCTAAGTAACATCAAGAATGCATCCTTGAACAATGCGCATGAGTTATGCGCATTTCCCCTTCAAATCTGCGCACTTCTTCTTTTACTCCTTGAGCTATGCGAAGTTGTCTTGTTCGTGACAGGTGGTATCAGAGCAGATTCAGGGTTGAAGAAGCGTGACAAAAAGCTGATACCAACCTTGACAGGTGGTATCAGAGCTGGCTGATGATCGGGTTGACGATGAAGTGCTGATCCCACTACACTATCGTGACAGGTGGTATCAGAGCAGGTTGATTCAGGGTTGAAGAAGCTTGACAGTTGATGACAGTGGAAGCAGGTACTTGCACGTGAAGGAAGCTAGTTTCACATGCAAGTGGAACAATGGCCGGTTCATGATTGTAGGGAACTTGGTGAAGCTGATGAATGAAGCAGGTTTGGCAGAGGTGAAGCTTAGTGCTTGGGCCAAACTGAACGACAAGACATGGCAAGTTTGGAAGAATGCAAAGGGAAGCTCTTGCTTACCTTATACAGGTTGAAGAGGTTGAAAGAAGAGGATCCCTGGATTCGAGAGGAACTTGAAGTCTTGGAAAAGAATGTTGAAGACAAACTTCTTCAACTTGGTTGGACAATGGAGCAAGATGAAGTTGCAGATTGTGCTATCAAGAAAGAGGAAGTGATGATAGTTGAAGATGTTGCAGATGTGACAACGATGGAGGATGAACTTGAGATTGATCAAGTTGGACCAGGATCGTGCAGTTTGCAGACATGGATGAATGGGGATACTCACATGGAGGAACCTCATGATGATGATGTAAGCACTATTGATACTTGTGTTTCATCTAAGCATTTGGTGGATGGACCGTATGCAGGGAAGGGCAAAACCAGTTTGCCTATGCTAGGGAGCATCTTACCATGGATGACTATGATGAGACCTTGTATGGAGAAGCAAGGATTGTTGACTGTTGCAGAACTTGTTGGGGTTTTTTGTGACCTTATGGTAGAAGGTACAAAGGCCCGTGACAAGGGAGGAACATGATGATCGTTGTGGAGGATTGGGTCATGCTTTAGCTACTTGGCTAAGTGCCTGGCATGACTCATGGACAGATTGAAGGGCACACATTTGATGATGCTTGGGTGGACTTCTCATGGCCGAGACCAAGAGTAAGTCTTGGTGGAACCTTTAGTGGAGGAGCTATGATGAAGAGACTCATGCAATGATGATATGGTTGGGTGACCGAGTTCACTAGACCGAAGATTGAAGACTTGGATGAGGATGACCGATTGTTGTGATGAGTCTACTTGGTTGGACTACATGGACAACATAATCATGGACATCAGGTTGGAGACATGGAGCATGGTAGTCTTATGCAAAGACATTATGTGGGAGCACTTGTAGAGGTGTCACTTATGGGCATCCAATGAAGAGTGCCAAGGCAGGGATGTTGTGCAGAGGGATTTGCTGGTATGACATGGAGACTTATTATTTATGAGCCGATGGAGAGGTTGTGCACTTCTGTACAACAAGGCCATGGACTTGGATGGAGTTGTGAGTAGATTATGGAGCATTCCTACTACATGGAGAGTTGAGGAATCTTGCAGAGACCTTTGGGCTAAGACTTGTATGCTTGCTGATGTGTTGGTTGGGGATGACTTATGGAGCTCATGATGACATGAGATAGTTGTGACTTTTGGACTTCATATATGGTGGACTTAGAGGAGCTGATGCATTGAGGAGCTGAGGTCAGAGACTTTGATGCAGGATGGGGTGCATACTTTCAAGTACATGTATGGGAATGGCTTGAAAGAGTGACTCGATGTGGAGGATCGATATGAGACACTTTGAAGTGATGGAGTTACGATGATGATGATGCCTTGGTGACAACACTTGGGCATGGGTTGAGCCGAGACTCAACTACCTTTGACATGAGAGCTGATTGATCTATGATCATGGGCAGCACATGGATAGATGAGAAAGGTGTATACTTGTTTCTATGGCAGACTTTAGGGATGACACATTGCAGATATGATGGAGGTTGCTTCATGGACCTGGATGTGGCACACCGAGAGTTGGAGATTGATGAGATGCTCTCTTCATATGGAGGAGATACACACATGGATGATGATGTTGGGATAGATGTGGCTGATTTCATGTAGCACATTGACACCAAACATCATGGATATCATGTTGTAGATGAGATGAGGGCTACTTCATGGACCTGAGCATGACTTACACTTGTATGGAGATGGATTCTAGATCGAGTTGAAGATGTGACATGATGTTTTGAGAAACAATTGATGGTGGCATGAGGATGTGCATTCTCATGGTTTGAGCATGACAGTTGGATTAGATACCCAACTAGTTCAGACATGGGGGCCGACATGTACAAAGATGTGTTAGCATTGTGTTGGAGTATCATGGCAGCAATTCACATGATGACACATGAGGAAGTCGACACGATATGTTGCAGTGAGCATGTAGCTTGGATGGAGGGACCAGCCTTCCATGGTGGAGAGCAGCATGTGGAGATTGTGATAGGGTGATCGATGCTCATGGATTGAGATGATCTCTGATGGATGACATACCAATGAGGTGTCTACCTTGGTATGGTGATCTTGGTGACAGATGGTTGCCGGGGCGAGACATGGTGGAGATGGTGGTTCTACATATGTTGCAGTGATGTTTGCAGTATGTGGAGGAGTTGACATCATGGATATTGATTGTCTTGGTGGATGGCTACCAGGATGGTATGTTGTCGAGGACGACAACGACTTCAGGTGGAGGAGGATGTAAGGACCTACGATCCTTGGCGCGTCTGCACAAAGTGCGACCGCGAGTGATCGATGTGCGCGCGCGGTTGGGAGGCTGAATGAACGGCGTTCGGACGAAGTGCGACAAGTGGTGCGATGTTCTCTTGAGTGTATTGCAACAATAATGTGACAATATGGAGGAGAGAGCGTTGGTTTATACGCATGGAGCATGGAACGATACATTATGGAGGCCGACCTTCAAAGTAAGGCAAGCTGCCATGAAATAAGGCGTTTTGTGATGGCGATTGGGTGTTGGGCAAGTGGGCTGGGCACGCAGACTTAGCCCCACACTTGGATATATATTGCAATACGTTGGGAAGCATTTGACATCGAACTTGATCGCTTCTCATCTTCGCACAAGTGAAGAGTGCGCAGTTCTAAGTGCGCAAAGAAAAGAGGAGAAGGCGCAGTTCTTATGCGCCCATTCTTGGGCTGATCGCACAGTGGAAGAACATTGCACTTGGTGTTGGGCGAAGGTGTGGGCGAAGGTGCACCCGGTGATTGGGTGAGGCGTGCACGGTGAACGTGTGGCACCCATTTTGTGCGACGACTTGGTGTGGGTGTCTTGGCGACTCGGGTGAGCGCCCGACCACCGTGAAAGTGTGCACGAAGGTGAGACGAAGGTTGGAACCAGAGGTCGTAGAGTTGGGCAGGCATTACTACGTGCTGTTCACATGATTTGTGCATTTGTCAAGGTTGGCAAGTGGGACTGCGTGTGGGCAGGTGTACACGGTTTGGGCGTTTGCGACCAAACAAAGAGCGAACCGGCGAAGACGTGCGACGAGGTGAACGACGGGTTGGAGAGTCGTGCGGCGAACGTGTGGAGGTACTGACAAGCGGGGCAACCGAGTTTGCCGAAGTTGTGAAAATTTGGCTAAGTGTAAATTTGGGGTTTCCCAAGATTTAACTTGTCCATTGTAAGAAAAAAATGAAGATGTTATAATATATTGATTCGGGCAGACTCATACTGCAGGGAGTTGCCCCTCCCTTTATACTGTGCAATTGTCTTCTTGTTTATAATTGCTATTGATAATGAATGAGTAGGGGTGTTCATTGGTATAAAGGAATCCATGTAAGGGCACTTAGCCATGTAGCTAAAGCATGACCCAATCCTCCACAACGATCATCATGTTCCTCCCTAGTCACGGGCCTTTGTACCTTCTACCATAAGGTCACAAACAACCCCAACAAGTTCTGCAATAGTCAACAATCCTTGCTTCTCCATACAAGGTCTCATCATAGTACTCCATGGTAAGATGCTCCCTAGCATCGACAAACTGGTTTTGCCCTTCCCTGCATACGGTCCATCCACAAAATGCCCAGATGAAACAAAGTATCAATAGTGCTTACATCATCATCATGAGGTTCCTCCATGTGAGTATCCCCATTCATCCATGTTTGCAAACTGCACGATCCTGGTCCAACTTGATCAATCTCAAGTTCATCCTCCATCGTTGTCACATCTGCAACATCTTCAACTATCATCACTTCCTCTTTCTTGATAGCACAATCTGCAACTTCATCTTGCTCCATTGTCCAACCAAGTTGAAGAAGTTCGTCTTCAACATTCTTTTCCAAGACTTCAAGTTCCTCTCGAATTTGAGGATTCTCTTCTTTCAGCCTCTTCAACATGTATAAGGTAAGCAAGAGCTTCCCTTTGCATTCTTCCAAACTTGCCATGTCTTGTCGTTCAGTTTGGCCCAAGCACTAAGCTTCACCTCTGCCAAACCTGCTTCATTCACCAGCTTCACCAAGTTCCCTGCAATCATGAACCGACCCTTGTTCCACTTGTATGTGAAACTAGCTTCCTTCACCTGCAAGTACCTGCTTCCACTGTCATCAACTATCAAGCTTCTTCAACCCTGAATCAAACTGCTTCGATACCACCTGTCACGATAGTGCAATGGGATCAGCACTTCATCGTCAACCCGGTCATCGTCCAGCTCTGATACCACCTGTCAAGGTTGGTATCAGCTTTTCGTCAAGCTTCTTCAACCCTGAATCTACTCTGATACCACCTGTCACGAACAAGACAACTTCGCATAGCTCAAGGAGTAAAAGAAGAAGTGCACAGATTTGAAGGGGAAATGCACATAACTCATGCGCATTGTTCAAGGACGCATTCTTGATGTTACTTAGAATCGGTTGAGGATTGGGCAAGGTGTGCCCAGGGTTGTCTTTCATGCAGATTTGTGCTGGGATTGACAAGAATGTCTTGGTGACTCACGTGAGCACCCATTCTTGTGCAAGGTGTGAACATGGTCATTGTAAAAGGCTGTTTTGCCTATGTTATGAAAGAAGCTAAGTATTGGCTTGGATTTTGCCAAGAATTACTTGTGATACTTGTATTATTGAAGAAAGATTGATTATAATATATTATCGGGCAGACTCATTGTTCAGGGAGTTGCCCCTCCCTTTATACTGTGCAATTGTTGTTCTCTTTTATAATTGTTGTTGATAATGAATGAGTATGGGTGTTCATTGGTATAAAGGCTAAACACATAATTTTACTTGGTTGCGAAACACAAACTAAGTAAGGACAAGTGAATTAGGCGTAGTCCATGAATGTTAGTATTGGTGAAAAGAAAGCATTCGGTGGTGCCGCACCTCGCTATAAGCGGTTGGAAGACTACCGCAGGTGTAGGGGCGTGACAGGTGGTATCAGAGCTAGTCTGAAGACTTGGATGAGTCTTGCAGGAAGCTGGGTGAAGCAAGTATACATACACTTGACAGTTGATATTTGAGCAAGGTTTCTCATGACAGTGGAAGCAGGTACTTGCAGGTGAAGGAAGCTAGTTTCACATACAAGTGGAACAAGGGCCGGTTCATGGTTGCAGGGAACTTGGTGAAGCTGGTAAAGGTTGGAACTAGGTGTCGTAGAGTTGGGCAGGCGGTACTACGTGCTGGTCATACGATTTGGGCACTTGTCAGGTGGGCAAGTGGGACTGCGTGTGGGCAGGTATACATGGTTTGGGTGTTTGTGGACCAAACGAAGTACGAACCGGGGAAGATGAAGTACAAGGCATGGCAGGTTTGGAAGAATGTGAAGGGAAGCTCTTGCTTACCTTATACAGGTTGAAGCGGATGAAAGAAGAGAATCCCCGGATTCGAGAGAAGCTTGCAGTCTTGGAAAAGAATGTTGAAGACGAGCTTCTTCAACTTGGATGGACAATGGAGCAAGGTGAAGTTGCAGATTGTGCAAACAAGGAAGAGGAAGCCGTGATAGTTGAAGATGTTGCAGACATGATCATGATGGAGGATGAGCTTGAGATTGATCAAGTTGGACTAGGATCGTGCAGTTTGCAGACATGTATGGATGAGGGTACTCTCATGGAGGAACCTCATGATGATGATGTAAGTACCATTGATACTTGTGTTTCATTTGGGCATTTGGTGGATGGACCGTATGCAGGGAAGGGCAAAGCCAGTTTTCCAATGCAAGGGAGCATCTTACCATGGATGTCTAGGATGAGACCTTGTATGGAGAAGCAAGGATTGTTGATTGTTGAAAAACTTGTTAGGGTTGCTTGTGGCTTTATGGTAGAAGGTACAAAGGCCCGTGACAAGGGAGGAACATGATGATCGTTGTGGAGGAGTGGGTCATGTTTTAGCCACTTTGGCTAAGTGACCGGCATGACTCATGGACAAATTGGAGGGCACAATCTTGGGTAGACTTCTCATGGCCAAGACCAAGAGATAGTCTTGGTGGAAACTTTGGTGGAGGAGCTATGATGGAGGGACTCATGACATGATGATATGGTTGGGTGACCGAGTTCACTAGACCGAAGATTGCAGACTTGGATGATGATGATCGATTGTTGCGATGAGTCTACTTGGTTGGACTACATGGGAAACTCAGTCATGGACATCAGGTTGGAGACATGGAGCATGACAGTCTTATGCAGGGACATTGTGCAAGAGCACTTGTAGAAGTGTCAATGGACATCCAATGAGGAGTGCCAAGGCAGGGATGTTGTGCAGATGGATTTGCTGATGTGACATGGAGATGTTCTATTTATGAGCCGATGGAGAGGTTGTGCACTCTTGTACAACAAGGCCATGGATTCAGATGGATTTGTGAGCAGACTATGGAGTATTCCTACTACATGGAGAGCTCAGGCATCTTGCAGAGACCTTTCGGCCAAGATTTGTATGCTTGCTAGAGTGTTGGTTGGGGATGACTTATGGAGCTCATGATGACATGAGATTGTTGTGACTTTTAGGGACTTCATACATGGTGGTCTTAGAGGATTTGATACATTGAGGAGCTGAGGTCAGAGACTTTGATGCAGGATGGGGTGCATACTTTCAAGTACATGTATGGGAATGGCTTGAAAGAGTGACTTGATGTGGAGGATCGATATGAGACACTTTGGAGTGATGGAGTTACAATGATGATGATGCCTTGGTGGCAACACTTGGGCATGGGTTTTGTTAGCGCTTGAATTTGGCCTCAGGCTGAAAAAGACAAAATCCAAGGCAACATCAAACCACTTAGCCTCGTAGCTAGCCCTACGAGGCAGGAGAGGGCTCTCTCCGGGTCTATCTCGACAAAAGATCTTCAAAGGGCGGAGATGACCAATAAGAAAACTGATTTTAGGTTAGTAAACTGATTGAGAAGGTTTGATTTCAGATTTTTAGGGTTTTGGTGGAAAACAGGGGGAGAGCAATTTTGGGTGCGGGGATGGGACACAACTTTTGCAGAGGTCTTTTTGGGGCAAGGTAGGAGATTGTCTTGATGCCTTTGATTTAAGTGAATGGATAGGAATGACCGGTGAGGAGCTAAAGAGAGCAAGAAACCATCGAGAGTTCTCTTTAGACAGAGGAAAACATAGATATTAATCAAACTTAAAGGCATAGCATATAAATTATGAATTCTACCTTAACACTTCATTTACTTGATGTGCAGAAAAGAGAAATAGGAAATTGATAACATAACAAATCTTACAAGTACATGAGAGAACACACCATCAACACAAATAACCACAGGAATCCCAAATAGTGCTGCAAAACCCTGGTCTTTCCTTTGCCAAAATTGCAGAGATACAAAGTGTAATACAATAGAAGCTAATCCCTCCAGAGTCCAACCATGAAAATGACTAAGAAAATACATAATATAGGCAAGCTAACACCTTTCCTTGCCTCTAGGGGTCGAGCTCATCATCCTAGGAGCTGTTTCAACCAATTCTAAACTGAGCACTACAATCTAGGCAATCAAAACAACTTGCCTCTATAAGCTAGGAAACCAATTCATTCATTAAATTTTTGACTTTTTATGAATGAATCTTCTAGAAGAGATAAATAAGTGCCATGACATCATAAAATTACATCAATTACATCAAGGAGGATGAAAAACCACTCCAAAAAGTCAAAACTAGTCAAATCTGCGTTTTGCTGAGTTGTAGGTGAAAATCTGGCAAACTTCCCTGATGCGTAGCGCCCCAATCCTCAACGCGTAGCGCGCCTTTGAGCCAACTTTTGAGGCACTTCCTGGGATCCAAATGAGGAAAAATTAGGCTTGTTGGAATGGTCTGGATGTCTACTTTCCATCCCAAGTAGAATTTCTCAATTTGGTGGTCATTTGCCCCTCCAAAATTGCAATCTCCCAAGACTGCTCCCTGTGTGTCCAAAAGGTGGCAGAAAGTCATTTTTTGCATGTTTTTTGACCTTCTGAGGGCTCAAAACCTGATGAAATGTCTTGGTAATTGCTGAGCAAGTGTAATTTATCATGAAAAATCCAGAAATGCTGAGTTTTTGAGAAATGGACTTGCCCATCTTAAGGGTAGCGCGCGGCGCGCTACGCGTTGAGGGCAAAAACCTGTTTTTTGACCAAAAAATTCAAAAATGACCAAAATTGCTCCAAATTATCTGAAATTTGAGCTGACGGTGTGTAATTTAGTACCATGCTCCTACAAGGAAGCCTCAGCCAAAATATGAAGTGGATCGGGCCTTTTCCTCCATTTTAGTGCCTTGGCCAATCGTCCTTTGAGTACCTTCATTCTTGCTTTGCACACATGCATGTGAGACTAATAATGCTGTTTCAAGTGATTGGCCTTCGCCAACAACTTCTCTAAATGGATGTTGACCATCTCAAGATTAGCTTCTCGATCCTTACTGACCTGTTGCTAATGAAACTGCTTCCGGTGTAAGAGTAACATTGACTCCAGCTAAGGTAACTTGGTCTCCATGTAAATGCAAGACAAAGAGGCGAGCCAATTCATGATGAAATTGGACCTCTGTCACCTTTGTGATACCTCCTTGGCACACTTACCTCTGGTGTAGAATCACTATCAAAATCCTGCTCATAATCTGTTTCGGTTTCTGACATAGTTTTGAAGGCAAGATAGCTGAACTGTATATGCTGACTATGCACAAAATTAACTGCTTTTTGACTTTTTTCAAATCTTGTATTGTCTTGAGCTAAAAGAGGATTTTGAGAGCTTGCAGGCAGGTGACTGGGCGAAAAACCCAACGTGTAGCGTGCCTTTCCCAACACGTAGCGCCCCTCTGATGCGTAGCACACTTGTAATTTTGCACTGAGAAATGTGGCCTGATGCGTAGCGAGCTCCTGATGCGTAGCGCGCCTGGTTCAACGCGTAGCGCGACTTTCAGATGCTTTTTGGAGGCCTTCCCGATGTCCACATTGGATTTAGGATAGCTTATTGGAAAGGTATTTAAGTCTAATTTCCAACACAACAGGAATTTTTCAATTTGGAGTTCATTTTCCCTGTCAAAAATCAAATCCCCCAAGACTGGTCAAAATATGCCAAATGAGGCTGCCTCAAGGCAGAGTGCTGTTGCAGTCAACTTTGGAATGCCTTCCTCAACTCCAAATTGAGCTCATGATAGCTCATTGGAAAGCTATTTGTGTCTAGTTATCATTTGACTCATCAATCAATTCATTTGGCCAACCCAACTAGGAGAAAACTTTATTTTACTAAGGTCACTTCAGAGATGCATTTGATTCTCTCGAGGCGATTGTATTTTTAACATTTCTATAAAACCGTGACACCTGTGTAACAAGTGAGGGAGGGTTTTCGTCCTTGGCATGTTTTGGACAAAAACCTCTCTCATTTTTCCAAAATTCATCTTTGGTTGCTCAGAAACATCATGTGAGTAAAACCTATCCCGATGTGTGAAACAAGGAATTTTGTGGAAATGAAGCGAAATGAAGGGGATAAGGGGCTTCTAAATTCTTGGGGAAATTTTTGGAAGTATAGAGGGATGTTAGGAAGTAGGAGAAAGTGGAATTGTGGAGATAGAGTGAGGGGAAGGGGTCCAAACAGGCAAAACACAGGCCCAACCTAGAAAATTGCCAAGTTGTAGCAAGAAACTAGGGTTTGTGCGAAAATGAGGAATTTGGGGGATCTCAGTGATGTGAAGTGTTTGATAAGGTACTTTAAGGATAGGGGAAGGTGTATGAACATCAGGATACAAGTTTTGCCGATGATTTGACCATCCAAGAAAAATTGCCTTCAAAACCCTAGGAGAGGGAAATGACCTTGCCTAGGCGCAACTGAAGCATGAACAAGGTGTAAAATGACCCAATGGAACATGACATGATGAGGAAAACCCTATGAATGATGATAGGCTCAACTGCATGATGACATGGACCGACATTTGGGCAATTTTGAAAGGAGTGAAAGCAAACCCTAGACCTAATGCCTAGTGACCAAATTTTGCTTGAAGACTCACTGAAATGACAAAATTTGACCTTGACACTCTGAGACCACTTTGTAAGAGCATATTTGATCACTGGAGGAAGGCTGGAAAGACTGACACTAACATTGGATCCAATGGGGATGGTAGCTCCTTGGAGGTGCCAAGAACGGCAGATCTTTGGGATAGCAGACCAACGCCTTATCCATTGTGCAATGGAGTCAAAAACTCAAACTACAATGCATGACTGAAAACCGACACAAACTAACTTAACAACAAGACTGAAAATTGACTCACAAAGGACTCATGACTCAACTAAAAACTGACTCGATACTTAAACATAATCGACCAACTGAAAATGATGCTCAAAGTGGATCTTATTCATCAAAACCTACTCTAACAGTTTCATTCATCACCTGATCAAGTGAAATGAAACAACCAATGCAACCAAGTAAGTATTCCATCTGCTGTTCGAATTCTCTGCAAGTGCTCACTTATGAACAACAAGAGAGAACTACTCAAAGGACACTCCCATGACAACTTGGAAACAGATACGTAGAATGATATGAATTCTCTCTCCACCTCCAAAAACACTGCATAAGGATCTTGAAATTCAAGCACACTAGAACCTAGCTCATCTAATGGATTACTTCTCGTTTCCTCATACCATGAATGCAAACTTTGATCTGAGCCTTGTGATGAGACCTCTGCTAAAAATGACAAAGAAACTGGCTGCCGGATCAAGTTCATGTCAGCACATGTTTCAAGCTCACATGTAGTCAATGGGGAAAGACTTTGAATGCAAACCTCATCCAAAACATCAGCTATTGGATCATGAAAAACTTGAAAAGATTGCTGTAATGTATCCATTGAAAATGCATGACATCCTTCTAGATGTTCATCTTTTCTTGAGATATTTTACGAAGATTCTGCCTTATAAACTGAAATGCTTCGAAACAAAAGGGTATAGAATCTTCCTGCATCATCAAATCATGTATTTCATCTTCCACAACTTCATCTGTAATCTGCCCTTCAATTTCATTTGGTGGCTGCACATCTGATGCTACAGGCTGCTCAAGAATTTTGTTATCTGTCTCATCATCAACATTAACACTGAGAGATTGCTGATTTGTTATAGGCTATTCATTTGAAGATTTACTGTGCAATCTACCCTTCAAAAACTGAAATGATTCAAAACAGAATGTTACGGAGTCTCCTTGAAACATTAAATCATGTGTGTCCTTTTCCAAGTTTTCAGCTGCAACTTGACAATAAATGGCTTTCGGGGGTTGCAAATCTGAATATGAGAAGTCTTGAACAAAATTTTCTTTGCTCTCAAGATGCTTCAAATCAAGACTTGTTGACATTTGATTTCGGATTGCATGGTAGTTATCTCTGATGAACTGAAACGAATCAAAACAAAAAGGCAAAGATCCTTCACTTACTTCAAACTTTGATGCGCTTTCCTCGTCAATGTCATAGCTGATATGTGATGGCTGAACATTGTATTCAAGCTGCTGAAAATGAACTTTTTCCTCCCACAAACTAGCTACTTGTTTGATTGCAAGATTAGCTTCTGTTTGGAGAACATAATCATCATCATACTGATCAAACTGAGGTAATTCATCGGTATAAAACATATCATCAAGCATGTAGGTAATATCAACAGTTCTTTCTTCGCCAAGGTGATCTACAAAACAATCATTATCAGATCTATGACAACTAGGATAAGAAACAAAATGTTTTGGATCAACAACTTGTTCTTCTTCAATCAGCGCGCCATTAGCTTGAACATCACAATCATTTATCGTGTTGATCTTGTCCATCATCTTTTCCACTGCACTTACCAAAATGTCAAGCTTCACCTCTAGAGATGTTGATTTTTCCGGATCTATGTTTTTCATCTCTTCTTCCTTCATCCTTGCCCTTCGGATCAACAGATGAGCCTCTACATTTACTGCACTGTTTTGGATCTCGTGAAGTGTTGCAATATTCCTTTCTCTCAGCTGAAACTCCATTTCCGGATCAAAGGCACCCGGATAGTGCAAGAGAGCAGATCTAGGAGTAGGCCTTATATCAACTGGCATCGAAAAATAAACTTGATTAAATCTGGCAAAAAATTGTTGTACTGTCTCCCCTCGTAGTCTTTTCAGCTGGTTGTACTCTTCTACAATCAAGAAAAGGTTCTGCCCGATCATCCACCTATCGAGAAAAACTTTGATGAACTACCGGAAATTTGAGATGCTTGCATCAGGCAGGGTTTTGAACCAACTCTTGACCTTGGCTTGCAAAGAAAGAGCAAAAAGCCTTATACTAACATCTTCTTCATCAACTTCAAAAAGATCTAGAAAATTCTCAAAATTTTGCACATGTTGCTCAGCGTTGACATTCTTACTTTCACCATCAAACCTCGGCAAGTATAGATCATAGTTCTTGGGGAAAGCATGGAGAACAGAAGGTAAAATAAGAGGTTTATACCGATCTGGAATTTTACAAGGTGTAGGGGTATGTACAGCAGGTATAGAATCAGTCTTGGTCTCTTGAGGTTCATCAATTTGAAGATGGTCATCACAAAATTTAGAAGAAAGGTCTTGATCAAGCTCAAAGGTATGCAAATCTTTGGTATTCACAATCTTCAAAGGGAAAGAATCAACTGCAGACCGAGGATCTTTTCTCAAGTATAGTATACTTTGCAAAGCCTTCTTGACATTCTTGGGAAAAGAGAAGAAATAATTTATGACAAAGAACAAAATGTCTTGGATGAAATTCCAACTTGAATACCTGATCTGCCCATGTTGTCCTTTCATGTTTTTGCTGATCAAGATCATCCTCCAGTGGAGTCTTTGGATCTGATCTCGAAAATGATTTAGAGTCGCCAGGTGAATGATTTCAGCCTTGGAAGTGTCTGATCGTTGTCCACCATCAACAATCAGATCTGAACTTGATACATGTACTGGGGTAATTAACAAGTTAGATGTCACGTTTACAAGCTAGACTGGAGATTGACTGAAGCAGCGTTTATCTACTTCCGCTAATGCAAAGCAAAAGCGTTTCGAAGGCTACCTGGCATAACTTCAGGTTCCGTCTGTAGTTTATAAAACAAACACATCAACCCACAAACAAGTTTGTTCTCCCCAGTATGGTCGCCAATATGTTAGCGCTTGAATTTGGCCTCAGGCTGAAAAAGACAAAATCCAAGGCAACATCAAACCACTTAGCCTCGTAGCTAGCCCTACGGGGCAGGAGAGGGCTCTCTCCTGGTCTATCTCGACAAAAGATCTTCAAAGGGAAGAGATGACCAATAAGAACACTGATTTTAGGTTAGTAAACTGATTGAGAAGGTTTGCTTTCAGATTTTTAGGGTTTTCGTGGAAAACAGGGGGAGAGCAATTTTGGGTGCGGGGATGGGACACAGCTTTTGCAGAGGTCTTTTTGGGGCGAGGTAGGAGATTGTCTTGATGCCTTTGAATTAAGTGAATGGATAGGAATGACCGGTGAGGAGATAAAGAGAGCAAGAAACCATCGAGAGTTCTCTTTAGACAGAGGAAAACATAGATATTAAGCAAACTTAAAGGCAGAGCATATAAATTATGAATTCTACCTTAACACTTCATTTACTTAATGTGCAGAAAAGAGAAATAGGAAATTGATACACATAAAAAATCTTACAAGTACATGAGAGAACACACCATCAACACAAATAACCACATGAATCCCAAATAGTGCTGCAAAACCCTGGTCTTTCCTTTGCCAAAATTGCAGAGATACAAAGTGTAATACAATAGAAGCTAATCCCTCCAGAGTCCAACCATGAAAATGACTAAGAAAATACATAATATAGGCAAGCTAACACCTTTCCTTGCCTCTAGGGGTTGAGCTCATCATCCTAGGAGCTGTTTCAACCAATTCTAAACTGAGCACTACAATCTAGGCAATCAAAACAACTTGCCTCTATAAGCTAGGAAACCAATTCATTCATTAAATTTTTGACTTTTTATGAATGAATCTTCTAGAAGAGATAAATAAGTGCCATGAAATCATAAAATTACATCAATTACATCAAGGAGGATGAAAAACCACTCCAAAAAGTCAAAACTAGTCAAATCTGCGTTTCGCTGAGCTGTAGGTGAAAATCTGGCAAACTTCCCTGATGCGTAGCGCCCCAATCCTCAACGCGTAGCGCGCCTTTGAGCCAACTTTTGAGGCACTTTCCGGCATCCAAATGAGGCAAAAGTAGGCTTGTTGGAAAGGTCTAGATGTCTACTTTCCAGCGCAAGTAGAATTTCTCAATGTGGTGGTCATTTTCCTCTCAAAATGGCAATCTCCCAAGACTGCTCCCTGTGTGTCCAAAAAGTGGCAGAAAGTCATTTTTTGCATGTTTTTTGACCTTCTGAGGGCTCAAAACCTGATGAAATGTCTTGATAATTGCTGAGAAAGTGTAATTTGTCATGAAAAATCCAAAAATGCTGAGTTTTTGAGAAATGGACTTGCCCATCTTCAGGGTAGCGCGCGGCGCGCTACGCGTTGAGGGCAAAAACCTGTTTTTTGACCAAAAAATTAAAAAATGACCAAAATTGCTCCAAATTCTCTGAAATTTAAGCTGAAGGTGTGTCATTTAGTACCATGCTCCTCCAAAGAAGCCTCAGCCAAAATATGAAGTGGATCGGGCCTTTTCCTCCATTTTAACCAATCGTCCTTTGAGTACCTTCATTCTTGCTTTGAACACATGCATGCGAGCATAATAATGATGTTACAAGTGATTGGCCTTCGACAACAACTTCTCTAAATGGATGTTGACGCTCTCAAGATTAGCTTCTCGATCCTTACTGACCTGTTGCTAATGAAACTGCTTCCGGTGTAAGAGTAACATTGACTCCAGCTAAGGTAACTTGGTCTCCATGTAAATGCAAGACAAAGAGACAAGCCAATTCATGATGAAACTGGACCTCCGTCACCTTTGTGATACCTCCTTGGAACACTTACCTCCGGTGTAGAATCACTATCAAAATCCTGCTCATAATCTGTTTCGGTTTCTGACATAGTTTTGAAGGCAAGATAGCTGAACTGTATATGCTGACTATGCACACAATTAACTGCTTTTTGACTTTTTTCAAATGTTGTATTGTCTTGAGCTAAAAGAGGATTTTGAGAGCTTGCAGGCAGGTGATTGGGTGCAAAACCCAACGTGTAGCGCGCCTTTCCCAACACGTAGGGCCCCTCTGATGCATAACGCACTTGTAATTTTGCACTGAGAAATGTGGCCTGATGCGTAGCGCGCCTGGTTCAACGCGTAGCGCGACTTTCCGATGCTTTTTGGAGGCCTTCCCAATGTCCAAATTGGATGCCGGATAGCTTTTTTGAAATTTATTTGAGTCTACTTTCCAGCACAACTAGAATTTTTCAATTTGGAGTTCATTTTCCCTATCAAAAATCAAATCTCCCAAGACTGGTCAAAATGTGCCAAATGAGGCTGCCTCAAGGCAGAGTGCTGTTGCAGTCAACTTTTGAATGCCTTCCTCAACTCCAAATTGAGATCAGGATAGCTCATTGGAAATATATTTGTGTCTATTTATCATTTGACTCATCAATAAATTCATTTGGCCAACCCAACTAGCATAAAACGTTATTTTACTAAGGTCACTTCATAGATGCATTTGATTCTCTCGAGGCGATTGTAGTTTTGACATTTCTCTAAAACCCTGACACCTGTGTAAAATGTGAGGGAGGTTTTTCTTCCTTGGCATGTTTTGGACAAAAACCTCTCTCATTTTCCCAAAATTCATCTTTGATTGCTCAGAAACATCATGTGAGTAAAACCTATCCCGATCTGTGAAACAAGGAATTTTGTGGAAATGAAGCGAAATGAAGGGGATAAGGGGCTTCTAAATTCTTGGGGAAATTTTTGGAAGTATGGAGGGATGTTATGAAGTAGGGGAAAGTGGAATTGCGGAGATCAAGTGAGGGGAAGGGGTCCAAACATGCAAAACACAGGCCCAACCTAGAAAATTGCCAAGTTGTAGCAAGAAACTAGGGTTTGTGCGAAAATGAGGAATTTGGGGTATCTCAGTGATGTGAAGTGTTTGATAAGGTAATTTAAGGATAGGGGAAGGTGTATGAACATCAGGATACAAGTTTTTCCGATGATTTGACTATCCAAGAGAAATTGCCTTCAAAACCCTAGGAGAGGGAAATGACCTTGCCTAGGCACAACTGAAGCATGAACAAGGTATAAAATGACCCAATGGAACATGACATGATGAGGACAACCCTATGAATGATGATAGGCTCAACTGCATAATGACATGTACCGATATTTGGGCAATTTTGAAAGGAGTGAAAGCAAACCCTAGACCTAATGCCTAGTGACCAAATTTTGCTTGAAGACTCACTGAAATGACAAAATTTGACCTTGACACTCTAAGACCAGTTTGTAAGAGCATATTTGATCACTGGAGGAAGGCTGGAAAGACTGACACTAACATTGGCTCCAATGGGGATGGTAGCTCCTTGGAGGTGCCAAGAACAACAGATCTTTGGGATAGCAGACCAGCGCCTTATCCATTGTGCAATGGAGTCAAAAACTCAAACTACAATGCATGACTGAAAACCGACACAAACTAACTTAACAACAAGACTGAAAATTGGCTCACAAAGGACTCATGACTCAACTAAAAACTGACTCGATACTTAAACATAATCGACCAACTGAAAATGATGCTCAAAGTGGAGCTTATTCATCAAAACCTACTCTAACAGTTTCATTCATCACCTGATCAAGTGAAATGAAACAACCAATGCAACCAAGCAAGTATTTCATCTGCTGTTCGAATTCTCCGCAAGTGCTCACTTATGAACAACAAGAGAGAACTACTCAAAGGACACTCCCATGACAACTTGGAAACAGATACGTAGAATGATATGAATTCTCTCTCCACCTCCAAAAACACTGCATAAGGATCTTGAAATTCAAGCACACTGGAACCTAGCTGATCTAATGGATTACTTCTCGTTTCCTCATACCATGAATGCAAACTTTGATCTGAGCCTTGTGATGAGACCTATGCTAAAAATGACAAAGAAACTGGCTGCCGGATCAAGTTCATGTCAGCACATGTTTCAAGCTCACATGTAGTCAATGGAGAAAAACTTTGACTGCAAACCTCATCCAAAACATCAGCTATTGGATCATGAAAAACTTGAAAAGACTGTTGTAATGTATCCATTGAAAATGCATGACATCCTTCTAGCTGTTCATCTTTTTCTTGAGAGATTTTACGAAGATTCTCCCTTATAAACTGAAATGCTTCGAAACAAAAGGGTATAGAATCTTCCTGCATCATCAAATCATGTATTTCGTCTTCCACAACTTCATCTGTAATCTGCCCTTCAATTTCATTTGGTGGCTGCAAATCTGATGCTACAGGCTGCTCAAGAATTTTGTTATCTGTCTCATCCTCAACATTAACACTGAGAGATTGCTGATTTGTTATAGGCTGTTCATTTGAAGATTTACTATGAAATCTACCCTTCAAAAACTGAAATGATTCAAAACAGAATGGTACGGAGTCTCCTTGAAACATTAAATCATGTGTGTCCATTTCCAAGTTTTCAGCTGCAACTTGACAATCAATGGCTTTCGGGGGTTGCAAATCTGAATATGAGAAGTCTTGAACAAAATTTTCTTTGCTCTCAAGATGCTTCAAATCAAGACTTGTTGACATTTGATTTCTGATTGCATGGTAGTTATCTCTGATGAACTGAAACGAATCAAAACAAAAAGGCAAAGATCCTTCACTTACTTCAAACTTTGATGCACTTTCCTCGTCAATGTCATAGCTGATATGTGATGGCTGAACATTGTATTCAAGCTGCTGAAAATGAACTTTTTCCTCCCACAAACTAGCTACTTGTTTGATTGCAAGATTAGCTTCTATTTGGAGAACATAATCATCATCATACTGATCAAACTTAGGTAAGTCATCGGTATAAAACATATCATCAAGCATGCAGGTCACATCAACAGTTATTTCTTCGCCAAGGTGATCTACAAAACAATCATTATCAGATCTATGACAACTAGGATAAGAAACAAAATGTTTTGGATTAGCAACTTGTTCTTCTTCAATCAGCGCGCCATTAGCTTGAACATCACAATCATTTCTCGCGTTGATCTTGTCCATCATCTTTTCCACTGCACTTACCAAAATGTCAAGCTTCACCTCTAGAGATGTTGATTTTTCCGGATCTATGTTTTTCATCTCTTCTTCCTTCATCCTTGCCCTTCGGATCAACAGATGAGCCTCTACATTTACTGCACTGTTTTGCATCTCGTGAAGTGTTGCAATATTCCTTTCTCTTAGCTGAAACTCCATTTCCGGATCAAAGGCACCCGGATAGTGCAAGAGAGCAGATCTAGGAGTAGGTCTTATATCAACTGGCATCGAAAAATAAACTTGATTAAATCTGGCAGAAAATTGTTGTACTGTCTCCCCTGGTAGTCTTTTCAGCTGGTTGTACTCTTCTATAATCAAGAAAAGGTTCTACCCGATCATCCACCTATCGAGAAAAACTTTGATGAACTGCTGGAAATTTGAGATGCTTGCATCAGGCAGGGTTTTGAACCAACTCTTGACCTTGGCTTGCAAAGAAAGAGAAAAAAGCCTTATACTAACATCTTCTTCATCAACTTCAAAAAGATCTAGAAAATTCTCAAAATTATGCACATGTTGCTCAGCGTTGACATTCTTACTTTCACCATCAAACCTCGGCAAGTATAGATCATAGTTTTTGGGGAAAGCATGGAGAACAGAAGGTAAAATAAGAGGTTTATACCGATCTGGAATTTTACAAGGTGTAGGGGTATGTACAGCAGGTATAGAATCAATCTTGGTCTCTTGAGGTTCATCAATTTGAAGATGGTCATCACAAAATTTAGAAGAAAGGTCTTGATCAAGCTCAAAGGTATGCAAATATTTGGTATTCACAATCTTCAAAGGGAAAGAATCAACTGCAGGCCGAGGATCTTTTCTCAAGCATAGTATACTTTGCAAAGCCTTCTTGACATTCTTGGGAAAAGAGAAGAAATAATTTATGACAAAGAACAAATTGTCTTGGATGAAATTCCAACTTGAATACCTGATCTGCCCATGTTGTCCTTTCATGTTTTTTCTGATCAGGATCATCCTCCAGTGGAGTCTTTGGATCTGATCTCGAAAATGATTTAGAGTCGCCAGGTGAATGATTTCAGCCTTGCAAGTGTCTGATCGTTGTCCACCATCAACAATCAGATCTGAACTTGATACATGTACTGGGGTAATTAACAAGTTAGATGTCACGTTTACAAGCTAGATCGGAGATTGACTGAAGCAGCGTTTATCTACTTCTGCTAATGCAAAGCAAAAGCGTTTCGAAGGCTACCTGGCATAACTTTAGGCTCCGTCTGTAGCTTATAAAATAAACACATCAACCCACAAACAAGTTTGTTCTCCCCAGTATGGTCGCCAATATGTTAGCACTTGAATTTGGCCTCAGGCTGAAAAAGACAAAATCCAAGGCAACATCAAACCACTTAGCCTCGTAGCTAGCCCTATAGGGCAGGAGAGGGATCTATCCGGGTCTATCTCGACAAAAGATCTTCAAAGGGTGGAGATGACCAATAAGAACACTGATTTTAGGTTAGTAAACTGATTGAGAAGGTTTGATTTCAGATTTTTAGGGTTTTGGTGGAAAACAGGGGGAGAGCAATTTTGGGTGTGGGGATGGGACACAGCTTTTGCAGAGGTCTTTTTGGGGCGAGGTAGGAGATTGTCTTGATGCCTTTGACTTAAGTGAATGGATAGGAATGACCGGTGAGGAGATAAAGAGAGCAAGAAACCATCGAGAGTTCTCTTTAGACAGAGGAAAACATAGATATTAAGCAAACTTAAAGGCAGAGCATATAAATTATGAATTCTACCTTAACACTTCATTTACTTAATGTGCAGAAAAGAGAAATAGGAAATTGATACACATAAAAAATCTTACAAGTACATGAGAGAACACACCATCAACACAAATAACCACAGGAATCCCAAATAGTGCTGCAAAACCCTGGTCTTTCCTTTGCCAAAATTGCAGAGATACAAAGTGTAATACAATAGAAGCTAATCCCTCCAGAGTCCAACCATGAAAATGACTAAGAAAATACATAATATAGGCAAGCTAACACCTTTCCTTGCCTCTAGGGGTTGAGCTCATCATCCTAGGAGCTGTTTCAACCAATTCTAAACTGAGCACTACAATCTAGGCAATCAAAACAACTTGCCTCTATAAGCTAGGAAACCAATTCATTCATTAAATTTTTGACTTTTTATGAATGAATCTTCTAGAAGAGATAAATAAGTGCCATGAAATCATAAAATTACATCAATTACATCAAGGAGGATGAAAAACCACTCCAAAAAGTCAAAACTAGTCAAATCTGCGTTTTGCTGAGCTGTAGGTGAAAATCTGGCAAACTTCCCTGATGCGTAGCGCCCCAATCCTCAACGCGTAGCGCGCCTTTGAGCCAATTTTGAGGCACTTCCTGGGATCCAAATGAGGAAAAATTAGGCTTGTTGGAATGGTCTGGATGTCTACTTTCCAGCCCAGGTAGAATTTCTCAATTTGGTGGTCATTTGCCCCTCCAAAATTGCAATCTCCCAAGATTGCTCCCTGTGTGTCCAAAAGGTGGCAGAAAGTCATTTTTTGCATGTTTTTTGACCTTCTGAGGGCTCAAAACCTGATGAAATGTCTTGGTAATTGCTGAGCAAGTGTAATTTATCATGAAAAATCCAAAAATGCTGAGTTTTTGAGAAATGGAATTGCCCATCTTCAGGGTAGCGCGCGGCGCGCTACGCGTTGAGGGCAAAAACCTGTTTTTTGACCAAAAAATTCAAAAATGACCAAAATTGCTCCAAATTCTCTGAAATTTGAGCTGAAGGTGTGTCATTTAGTACCATGCTCCTCCAGGGAAGCCTCTACCAAAATATGAAGTGGATCGGGCCTTTTCCTCCATTTTAGTGCCTTGGCCAATCGTCCTTTGAGTACCTTCATTCTTGCTTTGCACACATGCATGCGAGCCTAATAATGATGTTTCAAGTGATTGGCCTTCGCCAACAACTTCTCTAAATGGATGTTGACCCTCTCAAGATTATCTTCTCGATCCTTACTGACCTGTTGCTAATGAAACTGCTTCCGGTGTAAGAGTAACATTGACTCCAGCTAAGGTAACTTGGTCTCCATGTAAATGCAAGACAAAGAGACGAGCCAATTCATCATGAAACTGGACCTCCATCACCTTTGTGATACCTCCTTGACACACTTACCTCCGGTGTAGAATCACTATCAAAATCCTGCTCATAATCTGTTTCGGTTTCTGACATAGTTTTGAAGTCAAGATAGCTGAACTGTATATGCTGACTATGCACACAATTAACTGCTTTTTGACTTTTTTCAAATGTTGTATTGTCTTGAGCTAAAAGAGGATTTTGAGAGCTTGCAGGCAGGTGACTGGGTGAAAAAACCAATGCGTAGTGTGCCTTGCCCAACGCGTAGCGCCCCTCTGATGCGTAGCGCACTTGTAATTTTGCACTGAGAAATGTGGCCTGATGCGTAGCGCACTCCTGATGCGTAGCGCGCCTGGTTCAACGCGTAGTGTGACTTTCAGATGCTTTTTGGAGGCCTTCACGATGTCCAAATTGGATGCAGGATAGCTCGGTGGAAAGGTATTTGAGTCTGCTTTCCAAAAAAACTAGAAATTTTCAATTTGGAGTTCATTTGCCCTATCAAAAATCAAATCTCTCAAGACTTGTCAAAATGTGCCAAATGAGGCTTCCTCAAGGCAGAGTGCTGTTGCAGTCAACGTTTGAATGCCTTCCTCAACTCCAAATTGAGCTCATGATAGCTCATTGAAAATATATTTGTGTCTTGTTATCATTTGACTCATCAATCAATTCATTTGGCCAACCCAACTAGGAGAAAACTTTATTTTACTAAGGTCACTTCAGAGATGCATTTGATTCTCTCGAGGCGATTGTATTTTTGACATTTCTCTAAAACCATGACACCTGTGTAAAAAGTGAGGGAGATTTTTTTTCCTTGGAATGTTGTGGACAAAACGCTCTCTCATTTTTCCAAAATTCATCTTTGATTTCTCAGAAACATCATGTGAGTAAAACCTATCCCGATGTGTGAAACAAGGAATTTTGTGGAAATGAAGCGAAATGAAGGGGATAAGGGGCTTCTAAATTCTTGGGGAAATTTTTGGAAGTATGGAGGGATGTTAGGAAGTAGGGGAAAGTGGAATTGTGGAGATTGAGTGAGGGGAAGGGGTCCAAACAGGAAAAACACAGGCCCAACCTAGAAAATTGCCAAGTTGTAGCAAGAAACTAGGGTTTGTGCGAAAATGAGGAATTTGGGGGATCTCAGTGATGTGAAGTGTTTGATAAGGTACTTTAAGGATAGGGGAAGGTGTATGAACATCAGGATACAAGTTTTGCTGATGATTTGACCATCCAAGAGAAATTGCCTTCAAAACCCTAGGAGAGGGAAATGACCTTGCCTAGGCGCAACTGAAGCATGAACAAGGTGTAAAATGACCCAATGGAACATGACATGATGAGGAAAACCCTATGAATGATGATAGGCTCAACTGCGTGATGAAATGGACCGACATTTGGGCAATTTTGAAAGGAGTGAAAGCAAACCCTAGACCTAATGCCTAGTGACCAAATTTTGCTTGAAGACTCACTGAAATGACAAAATTTGACCTTGACACTCTGAGACCACTTTGTAAGAGCATATTTGATCACTGGAGGAAGGCTGGAAAGACTGAAAATAACAGGTTGAGCCGAGACTCAACTACCTTTTGACATGGGAGCTGATTGATCTGTGATCATGGGCAACACATGGATAGATGAGACAGGTGTATACTTGTTTCTGTGGCAGACTTGAGGGATGACACATTGCAGATATGATGGAGGTTGCTTCATGGACCTGGATGTGGCACACCAAAAGTTGGTGTTTCATGAGATGGTCTCTTCATATGGAGGAGATACACATATGGATGATGATGTTGGGATAGATGTGGCTGATTTCGTGTAGCACATTGACACCAAACATCATGGATGAAATGTTGCAGATGAGATGAGGACTACTTCATGGACCTAAGCATGGTTTACTTATATGGATGTATTCTTGATCGAGTTGAGGATGTGGCGGGATGTTTTTGGAAACAATTGATGGTGGTATGAGAATGTGCATTCTCATGGTTTGAGCGCGACAGTTGGATTAGCTACCCAACTAGTTCATACATGGGGGATATCAGTGTACAGAGATGTGTTAGCATTTGTGTTGGAGTATCATGGCAGCAGTTCACATGATGAAACATGAGGAAGTCGACATGATATGTTGCAGTGAGCATGTAGCTTGGATGGAGGGACCAACCTTCCATGGTGGAGAGCAGCATGTGGAGATTGTGACAGGGTGATCGATGGTCATGGATTGAGATGATATCTGATGGATGACATACCGATGAGGTGCAAACCTTGGTATGGTGATCTTGGAGACAGATGGTTTCCGGGGCGAGACATGGTGGAGATGGAGTCCTACATATGTTGCAGGGATGTTTGCCATATGTGAGGGGAGTTGACATCATGGATATTGATGCTTGGAGGATGGTATGTTTTCGAGGATGACAACGACTTCAGGTGGAGGAGGATGTAAGGTCCTCGAGTTCTAACTGAGGCGAGCATACGATGGGTGCACGATGGGCGCGCAGTGAACAAAGGCACGACAGGCGCGCGGTGCATGAGCTCGGGCAGAGAGGCGACGAAGTGCGACGGTAAAAATGACTAAGGGAAAATATGCGATGGAGACTTATACCCCGTGTGCGTGGAGAAGATATGGGCGCAGGCCGACTTATGAACATGGGCGGGCCGACGCATATCTGGGCGCATAAAGGGGTGTGTTAACCTCACTTTGGGGGTCGGCTGGAATGCCACCACCCACACATAGAACGCATATATATTAATGCGTTGGAACCTCATTTGAACAAGGCAGTTTTGCAAGACAACTCGCACTAGCTCAGGGGTAAAGGAGTGTGCGCAGATTTGAAGAGGAGTGCGCATACCTCATGCGCATTATTCAAAGGCGCAATCTTATTGTTACTTAGAGCCGGTTAAGGGTTGGGCAAGGTGTGCCCAGGGCTGTCTTATACGCAGGTTTGTGCCGGGATTTGGCAAGGGTGTCTTGGTGGCTCGGGTGAGCACCCACCCATTGTGCAAAGGCGTGCACAAGGTTCTTGTAAAGGCTGATGTGCCTATGTTGTAAAAGAAGCTAAGTATTGGCTTGGAGTTTTCCAAGCATTACTTGTGATGATTGTATTATTATGAATAAAGATTGATTAATATATCTTGTCGGGCAGACTCATTGTTCAGGGAGTTGCCCCTCCCTTTATACTGTGCAATTGTTGTTGTCTTTTATAATTGCTGTTGATAATGAATGAGTATGGGTGTTCATTGGTATAAAGGATAAACTTAATTTTACTTGGTTGCGAAACACAAACTAAGTAAGGACAAGTGAATTAGGCATAGTCCACGAATGTTAGTATTGGTGAATTAACTTACAATTTTTAATTATTTATTTCTAACTAACTATTATCATGAATGATTTTTAAATACTAATTTAACATAAAATTTTAATTATTTATTAATAATTTTTAACTAACTATTATCATAAAATTATTTTTATTTATTTTAAGGGATTGGTCCCCCTAGGGTAACTTTTTTTCCCTTAAATTATTAAAAAAGTTTTGATCCCGGTACCATAGTCAAAAGTAGCTGTTGGTCTTTTTAGCCGTTGGAGGCTCTGCTCAGTCTATTTAACTTGCTAAGCTGGATCTGTTTCTTCAACTTGTCCTGACGATGAACCACACTGGTTGGTTCGAAACGCGTTGACAAATGGTGTTTCATGTGATCTTCACCGAAAAATCTTGTAAATTATGCAACTGTCTGATCAAGCCAGAACTAGTGATTTGTACTTGTACCAAAACTACACTGAAATAAGAGTGTATGGCTATGAGTTAGCCCCCTACAAGCTGCCAAAGTTCCTCCCCATGAGGATCTTTGCATTGGAGTACATCAGACAGATGATTAGCGTAGATGAGATGCATTTTGTATCATCCAGGAAGAAATACCAATTCAGGATCAAGTCCCAAATTGGTCCCAGCATTTGTAATAGCAGAGCTGCAGGAGAGGAGGCAGACAAAAGATTAAGAGAGATGAATTTCACCGATAGCTTCAAATGGTCTTATGACCCATGGGGCATTATTTCCAAGAAGAGAGTGGAAAATAAGTCCACTACCTACATCCATACTCAAAGGCCCGAAATCGAGAAATATATGAATAAGATAGAATGGATGCTTAATACATTATAGGAGGCCGAGGAACAAGTAATTTCCTCTTCTAGTGCATAGACTCCAAGATAGTAGGAGAAACAAATTACTGAAGAAAGGACTGAAAAAGGAAAAGAACAAGAGCAAGGGATAATAGGGAAGAGGTCCAAAGAAGATTAGTCACCAGGAACTGATATTTCCATGAAAGAATTCAAGTTGAAGTACATGAAGAAACCTAGGAAACATATGGACATAGATAAAGGGTCACCACAGCAGACGGTGATCAACATAATTGATATTCTAGATTCCTCCCTCGCTGGAGGATAATCATTTCCTTCTACTTTGATTTTAGAAAGACAACAATATCTTCAAGTGTCCTCAACTTCAAAGGTGACTGAAGAGAAAGAAGAGACAATTTTTGATACCTTCAGAGAAATCAAAATGAGAAATGAAATACTAAAGAAGAGCACCTATGCTCAGTTTTGGAAGCAGAGTGAAACTGCACAAGGCAAACTTCTCTCTGCCTTTGACTGTTATGAAACCAGCTCACTAAAAGATAGTAAAGAAAGATCAATGCCTTAGAATTCAACCTCTTCGAGGGGGCAACCTCCTTTACATTACACAAATGAACAATTCTTGGATGATACAAATGACAAAACCTCCTTTCTATATATAGGAGTCTAAGGGGTCACAATATAACCAAAGCCGAACTAACAATAATAATATAAGGGCACAAAAATAACAATAGTGGGATTCTATGGGGCACAATAATAACAATATGGGGATAGTAGGGCACAACAATAACAATAAGAGATATAATGACAATAGTAATGGGGGAATCACTAGCATTATAGGGACCTAACATGCCCCTCTCCTTCAAAAAAGTGTTGTCCTTAAAGCTTGAGTAGTTCTGGATGCTTCTGTATAAAATTCTCATCCTCCCATGTGGAATCTTTAATGGGTAAGTTATTCAACTTGATGAGATACTCTGAAATTGATCAATTTCGTAGCTGTCGATTTCTTGTTTTGTTTGACTGCTTCAGGTTCCAATATGATTTTTCCTTCATCATCAAGTTCTGGCAATATTGTTTGAACTGGGAGCTTGTCACCTATAACCTTCTTTAAGCACGACACATGGAAAATTGGGTGCCTCAGGAAGCTGCAGGAAGCTCCAATTTGTATGCCATAGTACCTATCTTTTGCAACACCTTGTACGGACCATAATACTTTGGTGATAATTTATTATCCTTCTTAGCTTGCTTGAGGGAAATTTGTTTATATGGTTGAAGCTGTAGGAATACCCAATCAACTACATCACAACTTTTTTCGCAGTGATTTTGATCTGCCTATTGTTTCATTATATTCCGCGCAAAGGCGAGGTTATCCTTTAAGAGTTGGAGAACTTGTTATTGATGCTTGATGTGATCTTCCACTACTTGAACCTTAGAATTTCCTCTTAAATATGATGTGATGGATGGTGGATGATATCCATAAAGTGCCATAAATGGGTTCATTTTTGTTTCCATATGGAAGTGTTATACCACCATTCAGCCAGAGGCAACCATTTGATCCATTTTGTCTGTTTATCAGATACAAAGCAATGAAGATATCCTTCCAAACATTTGTTTACTATCTCAGTTTTCCCATCAGATTGAGGATGATAAGATGAGCTATGAGCTAACTGAGTACCAAGACAAGAAAATAATTTTGTCCAAAAATTTCCAGTGAAAATGGGATCTCTGTCGCTTACAATAATATTTGGGTTTCCATTTATCTTTTGAATTGTTTCCATAAATTCAATAGAAACTATACTCGCTTTAAATTGATGAGATAATGCACAAAAGTGTGTATACTTGGTAAGTCTGTTAACTACCACCATGATAACACTCTTTCCTTCGGACTTGGGTAAACCTGTGATAAAATCCATTGAAACTTCCTCCCAACATTCGCTTGGAATGGATAAAGGTTGTAATATATCTGGGTTCTTAATTGTTTCAACTTTATTTTGTTGGCAAACCAAAAATTCCACCACAAACTTTTTAATATCCGATTTAAGGCCATCCCAAAAAATTCCTTCTTAACCCCGTGGTAAGTTTTTAGAAATCCCGAGCGCCCTTCTAAGGGAGAGGTGTGCAATTCCCTAAGAATCTTTTGTTTGAGTTGGGAATTCTTACATAGGTATAACCAATCTTTGTACCATAACGAATCATTTTTCTAGCTAAATGTATCAGATGTACTGGGATCTTGTTGTAACTTTTGAATGAGTGCCCACATTCCTTTGTCATTCTTCCCTTCATCTCTTGCTTCGTTTATCCAATCTTGTTGGATAATAGAAATGGCACAAAGAAATTCTTCCACATCCTCATCTTTTCTTGAGAGTGCATTCGCCACAACATTTTGCATCCCTTTTCTGTAGATGATTTCAAAGTCATAACCAAACATCTTTGTGGCCCATTTTTGCTTCTCTTCTAAAGATAATCTTTGTTCTAAAAATTATTTAAGACTATCATGATCTGTTTTTACCTTGAAGTGTCTTCTCATTAGGTATGGTCGCTGTTATCACTCCAAGAAACTCTCCTAGGTTGTAGCTCGGAGATGCCTGGAAACATATAATCTTCAATATTGTTCTCTGAACTATTGGAATAAATGATGGTTTGGATCAAGTTAGATAACCATTTCAACTTTGTTTTCACTCAATGCATGCATGAACGCTCTCACCAATACAAGTCTTTAGACCACTAATGCTCAATAAGTTATAAATTCAAAGGATAGACGGAGAATACTGACTATACCCACAGATTGCATACATAAACATACATCAATGGTTAGCTACATGCAACAAAAGAGAATACTGACTGTACTGGTAGATGCATATATGACCACATATGGATGGCTAGCTACAGGAAGCAAAGAAGCTTGCAAATCTAATATATCAAAGCAGAGATAAGATGACAATTATATGGCCTTAGACACAAAGAAAACATGAACAAACTGTTCAAGTGCAAGCATAGAACAATGAAGAGAATGGAAATTGAACATATAATGGCAAAAGAAGCTTATATTGCTATAAATAAGATGAGAAGCTTGAATGGACAAAGGAGGCATAATCTCCAAGAGTTGAACCCTTATTACATCTTAGTTTCATCTATTTATATTCTCTTTACAATGCTCCTGATCTCTCTAGAAGGCTCAGAGTCTTAATCTACCTGATACACATGGTTAACTAATTTGATGCCCCTTTATCTCTTAACCGTTTGATTCCCTGAAGACAAGCATGGCTTGGAGGTTTTTCCTCCTTCTGACAGAGGAATAACTGCTTTAGATATTTTTCCTACTTGTTGCGCTGTCTGGGAGTTCTCCTGTGCCAGAGAGGCTCCATGATGATTCTGTTATTTTATGGATGAGCTGCGCTGTCCATTGATGCTTTCTGGCCTCTGTTGGGTAGTGGAAAGGGTCTGCGTGCCTTTGTTTTCTTATTAAACTGCGAATTGTGATTGTTTCTGTTATAAACAGAAAGCACAACCATACTATGAAATCCCACCATTCCTTTGTCCTTTTCGGACTTCAAATATCTTCAAACATGGTTCATTTACCCATTGGGTCCACCCTTGTCACTGTCGCAAGTCACATTCGGCCCTGTCCACAGTCTTCCTTTTATATTTTGAAATGTGTTAAAAACACAAAAATGTATGCAAAATAGCTTTGGCGCGGATCTCAAATATTATATATTTTGCTTCCTAGACCCTTTTGGGTCCGGGTCTCATCGCATATCGCAAACCCAGCTTCCCTTTGTATTTCGTTTATACAATGAAAATACACCAAAAACCATTGAAAACGGCCCTCCACGGATCTCAAAATATATACATTCCCAGCTATAATGCCATTGGGTCCGGCTCTTCGGGTCGCCCGTATGTATGTGTGGAGGTCCCGCCCCATGGTAGTACACCGATGCGATACAGCGATGCGATCCGATCGCAATCGCTGATCGCTCAATACCCGGGCCCTTTATATATATATATATATATATATATATATATATATATATATATATATATATATATATAACCAATGCCACCCACTGATCTGATCATCGGCGATGTCATGCACCCACCTTTAGACTGTCCCCTCTACCTGGTTGATATGTGATTTTACGCTTAGATTGGGCCGTTGATTGGCCAGATCTAACGACTGCTATGTGATGCCCAATTTAAGCCTGAAATAATGATTTTTCATGGTTTTAAAGGGATTTGAGCCTCCCGATAGTGTATTTTCTCCCTTCCAAGGGGTTTCCTCTTGCACGGATTTTGATCGATGGACAATTTTAAGAACTTTTGAAGACTCAAAGAGAATTTTTGGATCCCTTTGCGTGATTTTAAAGCACAGTTGGAAACTTCAAGAGTGTTAATGGATCCATCTGTGGGCCTTTTTCCAGCAAGGCTAACATTGGCTCCTCCTAGGGATGAAATCCTCCCTGTGAGGTTTCAAGGATCTCAGATCAATGCCTTTCCTGTAAAACAAAAATTAAATATTCCTTCTAGTGTTCCATTAGGCATGGAGTCTTTTTAGCATAAACATAAAAACTGAAAGAAAAACATATTTACAATACCAAGGCTTTAAGGCCTTAAATGAAATAGAGTTTCAAGAATTGCCCATTTACTGGGCTACCAAAAGTATCTCCTCCTTCCAGATTGTGCAGGATGAATTTATTGTTGTTCTAAACTTGAGCGATGACAAAAGGACCTGTCCACAAGGAGTCAAACTTGCCGTGATTACCTCTCTTTTCCTTAAATGCATCCCATTTAAGCACCCAATCACCAACTTGGAAATTGTCCACTTTTTCCTTCCTGTCAAATGTTTCTTTGATTGCCTTCTGATAAGCCTTTGATTTCTCAACTAGATGCTCTCTTATCTGATGCATTTCAACCAGGTTATTCATTCTTCTTACCATATCATTCTCTTCATCTTGTTCTTCTTGCAACAACTTAGCCACAGGGAGAATGAGCTGGATGGGGAAGACAACATCAGCACCATAAACTAGTTTGAATGGAGAATTCCCTATGGAATTTTTGATGGTAACTCTGTTAACCCAAAGTGCAAACTTCAACTTGGAATCCCAACTCTTTTTGTTGTCCTCTAACAACTTTTTGATTATCTTTACCAAACTCTTGTTAAATGATTCCGCCAGGCCATTTCCTTGAGGATAATAGGAGGTAGAATGTACCACCTGAATGGCCATGGATTCAGTCATGTCCACCAATTCTTTTACCTTGAAAGCTGCTGCATTATCAGTGACTTGTTTGGTTGGGCAACCAAATCTAGTGAAAATATTCTCATTCAAGAACTTTATGACAAATTGATGATTGGAATTCTTAGTGGGTATAGCCTCAATCCACTTGGTGAAATAATCAGTGGCTACTAAGATCCATTTGTGTTGGCCACTGGAATGCGGGTTGATCTCAACTATAATGTCCAAGCCCCACTGCTCGAAGGGACCATTGACATGTATTGGCTTCAAGGGCATATATTTTAGCTGTTGTCTTCCTGCAAACCTTTGGCGCTTGTCACAAGCTTTTACAAAATAAAACACATCAGAAAATAGAGTAGGCCAATAATATTCAACCCTCAAGATTTTGTGAGCTGTAGTTTTCCAATAATGATGCCCTCCACAGATGCTAGAATGGAACTGGTGTATGACTTCCTTATATTGTTCTTTATCTAGACACCTTAAGAGGATTCCTGATGGTTCTTTCCAATAAAGTAGATTTTTATCAATATAGAATTTGGATGATATGAGTTTAATGGCACGAGCTTGACTTGAGCTAAGCCCAGGAGAGACTTTTAGCTTTTGCAAAAAATGAACTATGCTGTAATACCATTCACATATGGCTAGATTTTCAGCCAAACACTGATTCTGCATTTTCTCTTTTGCCATTCCCTCTACCTACTCATTATCTGAATTAATACTCATGGAATTTATATCTAAGAAGCTGTAATTTTCTTCAGCGATAAGTTTAGCCAAGCCCTGGCCTTTGACAAGATTAGTGGGCTTCACCTCTATGTTATACTCTATGAATTTTGCAATCCATTTAGCTCTCTTCCCATCAATATCTTGCTGAGTTAAGAGATCTTTTACCGAAGCTGAAGGTACATATGCAAGTACTTTGGAATGAAGAATATAAATTCTGAATGCCTTTAAAGACTTTATGAGAGCATAAGCTTGTTTTTCAATAAGGTCATACCTTAGTTAAGCATCCCTTAAGGTTTTGATAAAAAAGGCCACGGGGTGCTCTATGCCTTCATCATTTTTCTGCAACGGAACTGCTGCAAGTGTATTATAAGAGGCAAAAGAGAAGATACAGAAATCCTTAGTGTAATCCGGGCTGATTAGAGTGGGAGCTTCCATGATGACTTGCTTGATGGCTTCAAAAGAGCTTCTTGAAGCCTCTATCCATTTTATTTTTGATCCTTTCTTCAGCAAGGAAGTGATGTGCTTTACAAGCTCTGAAAAGTTTGGAATGAACCTCCTTACAAAATTAATCTCACCCAAGAAGGATTGGATGTCCCTTTTTGACCTTGGGATGGACAATGTCTAAATGGCTTGAACCCTTGCTGGATCAATCTTCACACCTTCAGCAGAAACAATATGTCCCAGAAGTTTGCCTTCTTCTAGAGCAAACTGTGACTTCTTTGGGTTCACTGAAATTCCAAATTGTTTACACTTTAGGAAGGCCTTCCTCAAGTGCTATAAATGGTCTTTGTGGCTACTGGAGAAGACTGCTATGTCATCGAGATAAATAAGGACAAACTTGTCCTTATCTCCCATAAAAGGTATGTCCATGGCACTTTGAAAAGTAGCCCCAACATTCCTCAGTCCAAAAGGCATTTTGGAGTACATGAAAGTGCCCCAAGGAGTAGCGAAGGCGGTCTTTTCCTGATCTTCAGGGTGTACAACTATTTGATTGTAACCTGAAAATCCATCTAAGAAAGACATGACTCTAGCCCCTGATACTCTTTGCAGCAAGTGTTCCATCTTGGGCAGGGGGTAGTTATCTTTTTTAGAGCACTTCTTCAGATTTCTGAAGTCGACACAAAGCCTGATTTCTCCATTTTTATTTCTTACCACCACAAGGTTGGCTATCCACTTTGAATACCTTAGGGGGACTATGATTTTGGCATCCAACAGCTTCTTGATTTCTTTCTCAATCAAAGGCGATAAGAAAGGGCTGATAGGTCTTAGTTTTTGCTTAAAAGGGATGGTGTCCTTCTCCAGTGGGATCTTATGCTGAATGATGTTTGTGTCATAGGTCTTAAGATCATTGTACTCCCAAGCAAAGATATCAGTAAATTGCTTCATCAGGGTGCATTACTTAGAACTTTGGGCAGCAGACAAGTGGGTGGACAAATTTATGTACTTTGGATAATCTGGGCCTCCTATATTATGTCTATGAATGACAGACTCACTTTCTTTTTGGGCAGGCTTATAAGGTACATCATTATGATCGAAAAACCTCTCTAGAGGCACCAATCCTTTTGGTATGTGATTGCTGGGCAGCTGGATGATGCTTCTTTGGCCGATTTCGCTTTTCAGTTTGGACTGACCGCATTCTTCCATGGTTTCTTTTTCTTGATCGATGTGCATTTCAGAAAATTCCCCAATGACTTGAAAAAACCTGTTAAATGTGAAATAGATTTGGTGCGGATCTCAAATATTATATATTTTTCTTCCTGGACCCTTTCGGGTCTGGGTCTCATCGCATATTGCAAACCCAACTTCCCTTTGTATTTCGTTTATACAACGAAAATACACCAAAAACCATTGAAAATATCCCTCTATGGATCTCAAAATATATACATTCCAAGCTATAATGCCGTCGGGTCTGGCTCTTCGGGTCGCTCGTATGTATGTTTGGAGGTCCCACCCCATTGTAGTACACCGATGCGATCCGATCGCAATTGATGATCGCTCAATGCTCGGGCCCCTTATATATATATATATATATATATATATATATATATATATATATATATATATATATATATATATATATATATATATATATATATATATATATATATATATATATATATATATATATATATATATATATATATATATATATATATATATATATATATATAACCAATGCCACCCACCGATGCGACCCGCCAATCTGATCATCGGCAATCGCTGATCAGTGATGTCATGCACCCGCCTTTAGACTGTCCCCTCTAATCAATCAACACTATTACCTTTTTCTTCTTGATATGCCCTTCTATCTTGATAGTTTGAGTGGTAATTCCAGCCAATGCATTACAAGATATGGTTGGATTCATTTCTTCTTTCTCTAGGGTTTGTTCCTAGTGTATATCCTCTTCTTTTGACATTTCTTCTTCCTTTTTTTCCTCCTCTTCACAATCTATGTAAAATAATTTCTTCTTAGCACACTTACGACCTTTAATGTATTTTCTATCACAACTATAACAAAGCCCTTTTGCTCTTTTTTCTTCCAATTGTTGTGGTGTGAACCTTGTAGGTTGTGGATGGCTAGGGGCAACAACACTTCCGTCTTCATGATTGTGAGTGGTAGGCTTCCTTGTTGTCATAATTTTTCTTTCCATTTTTATTGCCAACCCGAATGCCTTCTCCAATGAATCAGGTTCCCAAAGGCGAACCTCATGTTGGATGTTATCCTTTAAAGTCCCTATGAACACATCAATCCTATGCTCTTATGGAATATCTTTTACACTTATATTCAATTTTTGGAAGTCCTCAATGTGCTCCATCATTGAACCCTTTTGTTTGAGATTTATCAATTGGCTAAAAAAAGTGTTTCTTTTTGTATCCTCATAATGTGCTATCATTTCATCTGTAAAAATAGCACAAGTGACAATTTGTTTACGAGAGCAAAGCCATCGATACCATACAAATTGATTTGGTTCCAAATATAAAGTTGCAATGCGTACCTTTTGTGTGTTTTGGACATTATGGAGATCAAAAAATTGCTCCTTCTGTAGTATCCATGTTGCGGGATCCTTGCCATCAAACTTCCTCATATCGATCTTTGGAACATGGTGGTTCTTCGATCCAACGTTAGAGTCTACGAAATCACGATTAACATTTATTTTGTTCTCATCATGTGTTTCCTTTACTACCATTTCACCATTAGTAAGCATTTATTGTATAAATTTTGTCAAATATTCCATCTTAGCTTCCACACCTTTCTTTAAATCATCCATCTTATCTTCCACACCATCCATCTTAGCTTCCACATCATTCATCTTAGCTTCTACGCCTTTCTTTAAACCATCCATGTTAGCTTCTACGCATTTCTTTAAACCATCCATATTAGCTTCCATGCCATACATCTTAGCTTCTATATCTTTCTTTAAACTATCCATTTTAGCTTCTGTTACTTTTTGTGCGAGTGACATTTGTTGCACTTGGTCTTGTAATTTTGATATATCATGTTGCATTTCTTCCTCTTCTTCATGAGTCATGTTAGAGCTTTCAAGTTGCTTACTTGGTGTTTCCATTTTATTTCTTCGGGGCATCAATTACTGATAATAATGCTTTACTATGCCCTTTGAATTCCTTCAAGCTATTTTTTCAAACCAAACTTATGAAAAAATTAAATACTACACACCTTTTTCACTTTGTAGGAGCTTGATATTGAAATCACTGTAATTCTATAATTTTGGATCTCCAGGGTCTTAAATTGTGACCTGCAGTATCCCTATAATACCTCTTTCCAATGCTACCAGTCTGATAGAAATTGGATTCTCCAAGAAAGCGTTATGCCCCAACTCCCAAGATGACATGCTCATGTACTTTTTCAGTAGAGAGAACTTGTACAAAGTGCCACGTGTTACTGTTTCAACCTTCACTCCTAAAAACAATACACAACAACCCATATGCTGTCCTCCTTCTGTAGCTTTTACAAAATTTCAATCTGATGCTCAGAGAGAAAGTTATGACGATTTTCTCAAGGTCACCTGTTTAGAATGTAATTCGAGAGTTGGAAAGAACCCTAACTTCCTCAGATTATATCTCTGAACATATGGTGAGGAAAGATTTGAAATTATGATCCTAGTTTGACCACGATTTTTGCTCAAATGGGTTTTAATTTCAGAGTTTGAACTTTCGTAGAAAACAAATTATAGCGAAACTTCCACGATGACCTGTTTGAGATGAAATTATGGAGCTTTCAAAAACCCTAACTACATTAGATCATAGCTCCGAAAATATAGAGAGACAAGACCTGAAATTTAGACCCTAGGTTTAGACCGATTTCTTATCAAATGGGTTTTTTTTTTTAGCTTCTGAAAATTCGTAGCGAAATTTCCACGATGACCTGTTTGGAGCAGCAAAGCCCTAGAATCCAAAGTTATGATACCAAATGTTATGAAACCAGCTCACAAAAAGATAGAAAAGAAAGATCAACGCCTTAGAATTCAGCCTCTTCGAGGGGGCAACCTCCTTTACATTACACAAATGAACAATTCTTGGATGATACAAATGACAAAACCTCCTTTCTATATATAGGAGTCTAAGGGGTCACAATATAACCAAATCTGACCTAACAATAATAATATAAGGGCACAAAAATAACAATAGTGGGCTTCTATGGGGCACAATAATAACAATATGGGGACAATAGGGCACAACAATAACAATAAGGGATACAATGGCAATAGTAATGGAGGAATCACTAGTATTATAGGGACCTAACATTGACTCAGAGAAGGGAAAAATGCATATGGCATTTTTGGAGGCACAAACATAAGAGCCAAAAACTACAATAGACTACAAGAAGACTTCCTTTGAGTTTGATGTCAAGAATTTCCATCTAATAGATCAGCTGGAGATGCACAAGAAAACAGGGGAAATGATTTCATCTACTTTAACCAACACTTCGATGAATTTATTCAAAATGCAGGTGGCCGTATCAAATGCTCAGTCTCATTTGAAGATGGAGAAAATGTCATCATTGTCAAAGGACACCAGGATTAAGTCTTTGGAAGACTTAATAATAAAAATTGGATATGATCCCTTAGATACAAAAGTAGCTGAAGAAGTAATAAAGAAAAAAGAGTTAGACATTGCAGCTCTGAAGAAGTAGCTCAAGTTGCCTTACTACACATGACCCACTGACCAAGGAAATAGAGGAAACATGGAGCATAAAGGATGACATGATGAAACTAATAGTGGAGTAGTCCATCCAAATCAAACAGATGGAGATAGAGATGGAAAATATGGTGCAGGAGAAAGAAAAAGCAACACAGATGGCTAGCACAATAATGGAGGCCCTTCCTCTAACAACCCTACCCATGACTACTCCAGCAGGTGTAGCCACAAGAGTAGGAAGTAGTGCAGAACAGTTGGAAAGATCTATGGAAGGAATGAATCTGCAGAATGAAGAAATCAAGAGGCTAGAATCCCAAGTTGGTGTGCTACAAGATCAGATTAAAAGAGCTGAAAACAATCACTTGGTAGAGATGCAAAGAGAAAAGGCATTGATAGAGAAGCTTCAAAAGTCAGAAAAAGAATCCTCCATTGGAAATACTCTAGGGAGGGTTAAAGAGATCATTTGGCACAAAGTAATAGATCGTATGAATGAAATTTGGCCTAGCATCCAAATTATTTTTGAGCAGAAAGAGTTAGTAGAGAAAGCTAAAGAAGCCATTTAAGCCACCAAAACAGAGTTGGGAGATATACCAACAAAAACAAACAGAATTATCAAGTTTCTGAATGCAAGAAACATATATGAGCTGGAAGAATTGGGAGTAGCAGATAGGACATAGACCATACTACAAGTCAAAAAGCTGTTGATAAAGAAAAGTTTAAATGTGCAGCTTCAAGAAAAATGCCAAGTTCTAGAACTGACAGTTAACAGGTTTTTCAACAGAATGCAACCTCTACATCAAAAAGGCCTTCCCTCTTTGTTTGTTATAAATGAAAATCTCATGGACAGAGGGGATAATGTCAAGAAATTACAGGACATAGCCATAGATGCTGCAAATCTATCCAACATCAAAGGTGACATAACAGGAAAGGCTTTACTAGAAGCAATCGAAAATCAAATTTACATTGAACATGAGCTGAAGCATGTGTTTTTGGTCAAGCCATCATTTGCCAAATACATTGATGCTGATGAGGTTTTTTGAATATTAACCAAGATCAAGATCCCAGAGGGGGAAGCATGGAGTGACTTATGTGACTACCAGGAAGAACGAGACAAGGATGAATAAAGTGACCATACAGGCATGAGTCAACACCATCCACGTTAGCATAACCAATCCAGTCAAATAAATACTTTACGCAACAACATCCTAGGAAAGAGGGACACCCGTCCTAGTTTTCTTAGCGTGGCCACTCCTTGGCTACATTAGTCGATTTTTCCTTCATTGTAATAAATAATAGATTTCCAAGTGTACAAGGCAAATCGTTGTAGTTTTTGTTTAAATATTCCATGCATTGGGAGTATTAGGGGTTTGACCCTAGTCATTGGAACAACTTTTCTATTTGGAGCATTGTAATTTTGAGCTGGAGCATCAATAAAAAGGACAGTTTACAGGATACTTGATCTGTTTTGACCTGGTGATGTTTTTCCTTCTATGTTTAATGCATTTCTATTTATCCATCCATGCATCTTTCATTCTTATTGTGAAACAAAATTATAGTTTAAGATATGTCGTTGGAGCACCTTACTATTATCTATTTTACAATCTATATGGTTTCCTCTGAAGTATGATTAAAAAATACTTGAGTGCTTTTTAATCTCAACAGATATCATTTTTTTGCCATTCCATTTATCACTCTGCTTTAAATATCTAGTAGTAACAGTTAGCTTGCCCTGCAAACACTCTGTAAGATTGATGCTACCAGCCAACCTGTGACTCCATAGCCCAATGGAAAATATTAAAAAATGACGTTTTCTCCAACCAAATGAACAAACAAACAAACAATATTTTATTCTTAATATCTAGCGTAAAACATTATAGCACTAAAAACAAAGTTAAATCATAATTACATAAAGAGAACCCTCTCTGAGTCTAGGAAGGCTGGGTCCTTGACTTACAAGTGGTTTGATGTATCTTTTATGACTTTTGTCTTTCCAATCTTCAAAATAATAGAATGATAACATAGTGGTGACCATTTTGGGGACACATTGAAAAGTATCCTTTCATTCAAATTCAGAGTACCCAGTTAAATAGATTTGTATGATATTATAACTCCTAAGATTGATTTATATTTTGCTTTTGAATATTCTATTTGTCTGTGTGTTAGATCTGAACACTGGCTCCTAAAAGAATCTCTACTAGATCCCATCCAGATCCTAATCCTCCTATCATAGTAGATAATCCTGAAAAGATCCTAAGGAAAACTCCTAGAACTGAGAGTCAGACAAGCAGTAGATTTCTTCACAGAGCCAACTCACTCCCTGAAAAATTTATCACCTTCCAAGATATCTAGTTTGATTTACACTTTGAACAAGGCCTATTCAGGACTAAATCAGAGAATTGGAAAGACCATATCATCTTTGATCCATCAATCTTACCTAAGATCCCAGTAAGAGAACTTTCCTCACAGATTGAATCAGATCTTCAACTGTTACAACATTTTGATACACTGCAAGATCTAGTGACAGATCTCTCCTCAGAAATTGATGATGCTTACCTTCGTCAATTAGTAAAATTAAGTGCTTTAAACCTCACAGCTTCCTCCTTCACATCTCCACTTGCATATATTCAGTCACTAAGTCCTACTGCCTCCATAATCCCCACCCCTTCTTTCATCCTTCAACATAAGGTTGCTTAGATTCCCATACTCTCATTCCCGCCTAGCACTAGTCCAACTTCATCCACTGTTCAAATTCCTTCATCCACTGTTCAACTTCCTTCATCCATTGTTCAACTTCCTTCAAGTGGTCCTCCACCACCACCACCAATCATGGCTGCCAGATATGCTCCTTTGGTGCTACCTACACCATTGGCCAATATGCCACAAGACTATCAATCCAAAATTGTATTGTTTGATGGGACAGGTCCTTTAATAGCCCAACAACATGTGGACAAAATTAATGACCGTTTTGACCTATAGGAGGTAGATGATGAAATTATTAAGCTCAGAACGTTCACTCAAAGTTTATGAGGAGAAGTCAAAAAGTGGTTCAAATCTTTGCCTACAAATAGTATAATTGATCTCCCTGCATTTCACCAAACTTTTCTCAATAGATGGGAAGTCAAGAAGAACCCTTTACAAATTCTATCAAAATATGAAAATATTAAAAGGGAGGTAGGTGAAAGTGTACAATATTATTGTGCTAGATTCAACAATGCCTATAATGCAATACTGTAAATCTCAAACCACCCCAGGATTTAGCCTTGATAAAGTTCCCAGATGGTTTTGATGCAGATATTTCGTACCAGCTTAGGGAACGAAATTCTCCAAAATTACAAGTAATTCAAAGAGACACTGTGAGTGTAGAGGCCAATTTACAGGCTAAAAGAGCTAGGATGGGAACTGAAAGACAAGTGACTTTTAAGGAAGAAGCTTCAACTTTCGCTGCAGAAGCCAAAATTGATTCCTTAGTAAGGTCTATGGAAAGGATGATGGAGAGAACTAGTAAAATGATAGGAATGTTCCTAGGGAAAATACACCTGCCCAACAGAATCGATATCCAAACCCTAGGAGAAACAATCCACAAATTAGACAAAGAGATCAAAGAGGCCCAGATCAACAAATTAGGCCACCATTTCAAGAAAATTATGTTGATGATACAAGTGTAGTTGAAGAAGTGGAGGAGAATTAGATAAATTTAATGGGAACTAATGAAGATGATTATGTTTTTCTTACACAAGAAGAACATGAATTTTTTTTTTTGACTCATACAGAATTGGAATCTAGAGAATCTAACGATTATAAACATGGTTTTGAAAATGCTATACTGGAATTCCACAGAAAATATAATCTTAGGAGCAAGAAAAATAATGTTGAATCAAACAGAAAAGATCTGAATAATTCTACTAAGAAAAATTTAGAATCTGATCCTAAGAAAACAACTGAAAGCTCAAAGAGAAATGACAACAACTCAGAAAAGAGAAATACAGAAAATATTATCAAGAAAACAATTGATGTCTCAACAAAATCTGTCCAAACTAAAATACCTACTACAAGTAAACAAGCTGAACTTGTAACAAAGACCATAGCTGACAAAACAGATTTCTCAAACTTGCTAAAGAGTCAAATACCCTTCAGTATTGAGAATGAAATTGCAAAACTCAAGATCTCTATCCCCCTTACTGAATTGGTGAATACGAATATCTATAGGTCTCAAGTCCTAGAGGCACTCAATGTGGGTGAGAAAATAGATACAGTGAATTTAAATGATGACCAACCTGGACTCTTGTTTGGACCAGAAGTGGATGGTAAGCCTCAAGAAGGGGGTGTTCCTCCATTTTATGCTAGTCTTAATATTCATGATAAGATCCTTCATAATGCCATGTTGGATTCAGGTGCATCACATAATCTCATGCCAAAGACTGTTATGGAAAAACTTGGACTGGAAGTTACTAGACCATACAAAGATCTCTATTCTTTTGACTCCAACAAGGTTAGATGTCTAGGTCTAATTAAGGACCTTTGTGTCACACGAGCCCAGATACCAGTGAAAAGTTTAGGGATGGGTATTCTAGTAGCAGATATTCCTCCTAAGTATGGTATGTTATTATCAAAGTCTTGGGGGGCTAAGTTGCAAGGAACACTTCAAATGGATATGACATATGCCACAATACCAGTATTTGGTCAATCAAGGAGACTATATAGAGAAACATTAATGAAGTACATGGTGAGTAGTCAAGAAAGACCAGACAATTATCTCCTCTACTCAGTTCACACTGATCTCGATTCCTTTATTCTGAATAATGACAATGATGGAGACATAGATACGCAGGTAAAACAAGAAGAAAATGAATTCAATGAAAAACATGATACTCAAGTGCCTATTATGTAGCAAAACCCTGAAACAGAACGTCTTTGGAATACAACTTTTGATGGCTCATGTGGTAAAATAGGATCAGGGGTAAGAATATGGTTATATAATCCAACAACTAATCAGGCTCAAGGTTACTCTTATAAACTGAATTTTCTATGTAAAAACAATATAGCAGAATATGAGGCATTATTATTAGGCTTGAAGTTTCTTAAAAATATAGGTGCTAAAATGATTTCTGTCCAGGGAGATTCTGAGCTTATCATTGGACAAATTAAAGGACAATATTCGGCTAAACACCCTAGACTGAGAGAACATCGAAATGCTATAATTGATTTCCTCAAAACATTTGAAGAGTATGACCTTGCTGTTATCCCTAGGCTCCAAAATGCTCTGGCCAATGGACTAGCTTTTTAAGCCAGCACCTACAAATTACCTCATCCAAACAAACAATACACAGTTGAAGTAAAGCATCATCCTGCAGTTCTTGATAACATGAGATACTGGCAAGTTTTTGGGAAAAACAAACAAATTGAAAGCTTTTTGCTATCAAAAGATGAATTTGAAGATTGCAACATAGATTTGGAAAATGAAATAGACAATCACACTGCTGTACATAGTGATTTGGATCAAATCGCTACCGATTTAAAATGAAACTGCTGTTTATGAGGAGAAATTTCCTGTGAATAAAACTGTACAAAAAATCGAAATACATAAAGATCCAGAGAAAGAAGAATTCAAAGTATTGCAACTCAAAGATAATGTTCTGCCTATGGGACTTGCTCCTTTAGAGGAACTATTTGATTTTAATGATGTTTCTATAAAACCAAAATTGGAACCAACAGGAACAAACATAGAGGAAAGCAATATAGGTAGTGAACAAAGCCCCAAAATCCTAAAACTGTCAAAATCACTACCTCTCATGGCTAAAAGAAAATATATAGCTCTATTCAAATAATTCATAGATGTATTTGCATGGAATTATGAATATTTAAAATCCTATTGTACTAGCATTATACATCACAAGATTCCAATCAAAGAAGATGAAAATCCCTTCAAATAGAAATTACGCAGGGTAAATCCTGTCCTAATGCCTCTGGTAGAAAAAGAAATAAAAAAGATGTATGAAGCTAAGATCATAGTTCCAATTAGATATTCTAAATGTGTATCCAACATTGTGCCTACCAGAAAGAAAAGTGGTGAAATAAAGCTATGCATTGACTTTAGAAATTTAAACAAGGTTTCTCTTAAGGACAACTATCCCTTACCGAAAACGGATCACATATTGCAGAGGGTAGTAGGTTCTAGTAGGATTTCCTTGTTAGATGGTTTCTCAGGATACAATCAAGTTTTAGTACATCCTGATGATAAAGATAAAACTGCTTTCACTACCCTTAGGGAACTTTCATGTATGTGAAAATGCCTATTAGATTAATGAATGCAGGTGCTACTTTTGTGACACAAATGGACATTGTTTTTTCAGAAGAGATTGGATATTTCATTGTGATTTATCTTGATGACATCACAGTGTTTTAAAAAAATGATGAAGAACACTTAGCACATCTAAGAAAAGTATTTTAAAAGTGCAGAAATTTTGGTATTTCACTCAATCCTAAGAAATCATTGTTTGGTCATGAAGTAGGAAAGATTTTAGGCCATATCATCTCTAAAGATGGAATTAGGATTGACCCCAGTAGGTTTGAAGGCATCCTTAAAATCAATCATCCAAGAAAAGTGAAAGAACTTCAGTCTTTTATTGGAAAAATCAAATTTTTAAGAAGATTCATACCAAATCTGGTTGAATTACTTAGGAATATAACAAACATGCTAAAAAAGGACACATAAATCAAATGGAATGTGGAAGCCAAGCAATATTTTGAACTAGTCAAACATGCATTAACACAAGCTCCAGTTTTGATTAGTCTGAATTTCACTAAGGATTTCATTATATTTTCTTTTGCATTTGAACATACTATTTCTACTGTGTATTGCAGAAAAGCAATGATGGACATGAACAACCAATAGCATTTTTTAGCAAAGCTCTAAGAGATGCTTCTTTGAAGTACAATATCATGGAAAATCAAGCATTTTCTTTAGTTAAAGCAATCAAATATTTCAGTGTTTATGTTTTACATTCTGATATCATTGCTTATGTGCCAAATATAGTGGTCAAAGATATTCTTACTCAAAATGGACCAGATGGGAAGAGAGGCAAATGGATAGCTATGATATTGGAATATGATATAGAAATCAAGCCCACCAAGTTGATCAAAGGACAGGGATTAGCCAAATTGATGGCTGAATCAAATTTCAATGCTTTAGACATCAACATGGTGTTTGCTTTGGATGATCTTGAGGAACTGACGACTCCACCAATAGATGAGGCATATTTAAATTCTCCCTAGTATGTAGACCTTTTATATGTTCTTTTCAATTTAAATGCTCCTCCTAGATTATCCAAAACCAAAGCTAGATTTCCCAAATTAAAAGATGTCAAATTTTGTATTGTTGATGGTATATTGTATTCAAAAGATGTTGGAGGTGTTTTACTTAGATGTTTTTTAAAGGATGATGCTGACAAAGTTATGCAGGAATTCCATGAAGGTGTCTGTGGAGGCCATATTTATTGGAAGACAATTGCTAATAAAATCCTTAGAGCTGGTTATTATTGGCCTGCATTATTCCCAGACATCCATAAGATGGAAATTTCTTGCCACAAGTGCCAACTCTATGAAGGAACGAGAAAATTACTACCTCTGCCTTTGAAACCTATCTTTGTTGAAAGCCCTTTCCAATAGTGGGGATTGGATTTCATTGGCGAAATTAATCCTTCATTCTCTGCCCAACATAAATGGATCCTAACTACCAAATATTAATTCACCAAATGGATAGAAGCCACTCCTTCAAGAGATGCTACTGATTCCGTCATAATAAAGTTCCTTGAAACCAATATCCTTTCTAGATTTGGATGTCCTAGGAAACTAATCGCTGATAATGCTATAGCTTTCAAGTCAAAAAAGATGGTGGATTTTTGTCACAAGTATCATATATCTTTGGGACATTCAACAACTTATTACCCTCAAGATAATGGGTTGGCTGAATCTTCCAATAAAAGTTTGGTAGACATTATTAAGAAGATATTGGAAACAATAAGAATTCATGGCATAACAAATTGATCTATGCATTATGGGTTGATAGATTGACTACAAAGAAATCAATTGGCATGTCCCCATTTCAGTTGGTTTATGGTATAGACTTAGTATTTATTTCTTCCATGGGAGTACCAGTTATGAACATCATCCAGGAGATACAAAGTGAGCCTAATGATATACAAAGGAGGATATATTAGACTATTCAAGTACATCAATCCAAAGAAGAAGTATACAATAGAACTCAAGTTGTCCAAGAAAATATAAAGAATTTTTTTGACAAAAGAACCAAGGCTGATGATTTCAAAATAGGAGACAAAGTGTCAAAGTGGGACTCAAGAAGAGAAGACAAAGGAAAACATGGAAAATTTAAGAATCTTTGGAAAGGTCCATATATCATTTCAACTTTTAGAGGGAATAATGCATTTTTTCTTAAAGAATTGGATGGAATAGAATTATCAGGAGGTCCTATCAATGGCAGGATGCTGGAACATTATTTTTCATAAGCATAAAGATTTCCTGACTATATTGTAAATATCACAATTTTCAGGTTTAGTTGGTTAATTCTTTTAACAAGGAGAAATCAGATTGAAGACAAAATAGATTTGAAGGACTCAAGGCTACTGGTCATGTGTTCTTGACACTTCAAGCTGAGAAGTGCCATCCCCAGCTGGAGCCAATGTTAGGGTCCTATAATTTATAGTATCTTAAGGTGATTAAGAATTTCGCATTTTGCAGCTTTCAAATTGTTCGTAAGATGTCAATTTTCAATCGATTTCATTTAAAAAAAAGCGAGAAAAAAGAGAAAAGAAATGAAAAGAGGGTATATAAAAAAGAAAAAAAAAAGAAAAAGAAAAGAGAACCCCAAATATTGTTCAAATCATACAGTCTAAGCATGATTGAAAAAATTTCAATTTATGTTCATAGGTTAGAAAATAAAGATTTTCCAAACAACTTAATCTTGGAAAATCAGTAGCTAGGTAGAAAATAAAATTGGTTCAACTGTTTAATCTAGACCAAGAGGAGAAATAAGTGATAGAGTAGGTTTAGGGTATGCAAGTCTAAGTGCACCCTGCAAATGGAAAATAACAAAATGTTAGGCTATAGAACAAGGGTAGGTAGATTGAGAATAGAAGGACATAGGCTAATGTTGTCCTGAGGTCGGAGAGAAAAAAAAAACCAAGGAAGGGGCATTATATTACTTTGATATCATTATTTCCCTAAACTTTAAATATTTACCACCTTATACCTATAGTCTGTCCCTCATTTATCACCCGAACCCACCATGCACTCACCCACCGCATCGTGTTTAATCCACCCACCAACTATCACTCCATCCTTGCTCACTCCAATCGATCTAATGGCCCACATCCTCTTTCGGCCCCCCCTCACCCTTCGAAAGTTAATCCTTTGGTGGGGGGGGGAGGGGGAGGTCTAAAGCCGACAGTTTCTGCTCCCATATGTGTAACACCCTCATGAGTTCACCCCCCCCCCCCCCCACTCTCATACCACCTACCACTCCCCAGGTCCCCTGAAAATCTGTGTTCGATACCACAAACCGCTCACCCATTCGATCATTGGACACCTGCCACCTCACTGCGCCAAACCATCCCATCCACCCAATCACTTCCATTCCCACCGATGGGAAATAAGTGGGTTGGGCCATTAGCCAACAGAACCACACCAAATCTGGCCAATCCAATGACATGATTGCAAATCATAAAACCACCAGTACATCGATTTCAAATTTTACTTGTTATTGTGCACTTGCAGGTGTTTTTCCACTCCATTCAACCATTACCAAGAATGCACGGTGAAGACAAAAGCACAATAATACAGTGCAAGATAACTCATTTTCCTGTAACGATCATCATTTCGCACTCTTGAATCCCATTTTTTTTTAAATCCCTATTCTTTCCAACTCACTGAAGTCCCGCTTCTTTTATCCCTTTCTATTATAGATTTAGCATAGAACAATTTTCAAAGGAAAGCTATAGGGAAAACAACAATGGCACCAAAGAAGAAAGAACTAGAAGTATTCAACCCAATGGTGCACCCACCACTGGATTTATATTATTTACCGTTGGCCGATAGGGATTACAAGATCCATGAAACCCTCTCAGAATTTAATCTGTTTAATACATATTTATGGTGGGAGGACAAATTCATGGAGGAAATGGATGACATAGGACTTTAGGACACCAACCTGCCTTTGTATATCTTCCCTAAAACACATAGTTTTCCAAAATTGATCAGAAAGTTTCATTCATGTTATAATCCACAACAAAGAGCAGTGATGGCCCCAATAGGACATATTTTATTCACAATTGATGCTCAATCCATCATGTAGATGATGCAAGCCTCGATTATTGAAGGAGTTGTTCCTTTTTCACATGAAGTTCTGATTGAAATGTACCAAAAGCTGGATTTCTCCAAGAGAGCTAAAACATTAGAACTTTTCATCGTTGAGAACACACCTTTGCCAAGCAAAAGCCCTCCTTATTCCTCCTTTGTTTTCCCTGACAGAACCAAACATATTGCCATAGTTCTTTCCTATTTACTTGGCTATTATTCTGATCAATGGATTGATGAAGCTATTATAGCTTTCCAATCTATCCTCTTAACTGAATCCAAGCCTTTTATCGTTTTCAACTTCAACCAGTTTCTAGCAGATGCAATCCATGAACAACTGGTCAATTTCTTCACAGATGAAGTTTTCCATTACTCCTCAGTGTTGGTTTACATGGTTTTGTATTTTCAGTGCAGACAGATTCTAGTTCTCATTAACCAAAATGAATGAGGAAGGTGAACCTCAATCAATAATATTTTTGACAACATTGGTAATGAAAGATCAAAAGGACTTCAGTTACAAGACATTTGTGGAAATGTTTGTCCACCCAGTAATGAGCCTCCTTAGTGGGACAACAAAACTAAGGATAAATAAAGATATAAATAGAATTATGCAACTGTCTTATCACCGGTGGAGTAATAGCACCGGCGGAGTAACAGCACCGGCGGAGTAACAACACTAGCGGAGTAACAAAAACTGTGGAGTAATAGCACCGATAGAGTAACAACAACTAGTGGAGTAACAACAACAGTGGAGTAACAGAACCAATAGAGTAACAACAACCAGTGGAGTAATAGCATCAGCAGAGTAACAACAACAGTGGAGTAACAACACTGGTGGAATAGCAACAACTAGTGGAGTAACAATACCAACGGAGTAACAGTAACAGTGGAGTAACAACACTGACGGAGTAACAAAAACAATGGAGTAACAACACCGACGGAGTGACAACAACGACTGTTACTTGAAAAATTTCTCCATTTCTCCTTGTCATAATTTAGTTCTTATTCCTGCAAAAAGACAAACAAGTAAGTAGTAACAACATATATTATTATTTTATTATTTTTATTTTTATTTTTTTATATTTTTTAAAGCGCAGAGGGAGAATTCTTTGCACCAACAACCATCAAACCAGATGTATCAGAAAGATGTTATATGAAGGCATCTTTAGACGTTGGATGGTGGTATAACTTCAGACGGTCTCCGTTCACTAGGAAGGAAGTACGATTTTCATCTACTGTAACCAATCTGACTATTCAATTAGCGAATACAATGTCCACTTCATAGGGTCCCATCCAACGAGTGCAAAGCTTTCCTTTAAAATCCTTGAACCAGGAGTCATATAACAATGCCCAGTCCCCTATATGAAACACCTTATTCTTGATAAATTTATCGTGCCATTTCGTTCTCTGCTGTTGGACAACAGTAGTTCTCTGGACAGCTTCTGAACGAATCTCGTCTAACTCATTGAGTTATTCTAGCCGGTGTTTCTGGGCCTCTGATAAGTTTAATCCCACTTCCAAAGCTATTCTGAGTGTACTGATCTCGAATTCAACTGGAAACAAGGGAGATTTCCCATAGACTAGCTCAAATGGTGAAAACCCGGTTGTATTTCACCATGTCATCCTATACGCCCAAAGAGCTTCTGGGAGTTTCTGTGACCAATCCCGGTGATGACTTGCTACAGTTTTTGTCAAGATATTCTCCAACACCTTGTTTGTACTTTCTACCTGTCCATTCGCTTGGGGATGGTAAGGAGTTGTCACTCTGTGTTTGACCCCATATTTTTGCATAAGCCTCTCTATCATGTGGGATGTGAACTGTGCTCCTCCATCTGAAACAATTTCTCTTGGGGTACCATATCGGGCAAAAATCTCTTCAAAAAGGAAGTCTGCCACCACCTGTTCTGTTGCTTTCGCAACCACTCTGGCTTCCACCCACTTAGTCACATAATCAGTATAGACCGAGATGTGACACTTCTGATGGGAAGGTGGGTTGATGGGTCCAAAAAAATCGATGGCCCATTTCTCAAAAGGTTCCAAGACTATTTGGGGCTGTAATGACATTTCATCTGATTTCCCAGGTTGTCCCATATGTTGACAGCTGTCACATCTTCGGACATAATCTCTAGCATCTCGAAAGATAGAAGGCCAGTAGTATCCCATTTGCAGCACCTTGTGGCCTATTCTTTTATCTGCAAAATGTCCTCCACAAGGCCCACTATGGGCGGCCTTCAATATCTCATAGATATCATCCTCTGATACACAACGTTGAATCTGTTGATCCACCCCCATATGAAAGAGGTATCCTGCCATCCATGAATATCGGGTACTATGATGAATAATTTTCCGTTGGTCCTTGTATGACAAATGATGAGGTACCTTTCCTGTAGCAAGATAGTTAGCAATATCTGCATACCACAGAGTGTTAGTGGAAATTGCAAAAAGATATTCATTTGGAAAGCTATCTTCAATAGGTGTACCTTCAGTATTGTTTTCTAATCTAGACAGAAAATCTGCAACCATGTTGTCCTTTCCTGGTTTATCTACTATGGTAATATCAAATTCTTGAAGTAGCAAAAGCCATCTTGTAATACGACTAGGAGTAACAGGTTTATTCATCAGATACCTGATGGCTGCATGATCCATGTGTACAAAGGTGGGGTAACCAATGATATAGTGTCGAAACTTGTTGATGGCATAGATGATAACGAGGAATTATTTCTCTGTCACTGTGTAGTTTAACTTGGCAGAGGCCAAGTTCTTGCTAACATAGTAAACTGCATATGGTACCTCATCCACATGTTGCCCTAACACTACCTGAACTGCTGTTTGGGAAGCATCAACATGAATATGGAATGGTAATGCCCAATCTGGTCCTCAAAGGATCGGAGCACTACAAACCAGTTCCTTGATCTTCACAAAGGCTGCATCACATTCATCTATCCACACAAAGTCTACATCTTTTGTCAGTAATTGAAAAAGCGAATGTGCTGTTTTAGCAAACTTTTCTATAAAGCGCCTATAATAACCAGCACAATCGATAAATATACGTACCTGAGTGGGTGTTTTGGGTATTGGAAAATGCTGTATTACCTTTATCTTGGCTGGATCCATCCAGATTTCTATAGCCGAAAGCAAGTGTCCTAGGACTATTCCTTCATTCATCATCATATGGCATTTCTCCGTACTTAAGGAGACATGCACCTGCTTGCATCTTTCAAGAACTTTTTCTAGCTTCCCCAATGCTTCTTCGAATGAATCTCCATATGTTGTGAAATTGTCCATGTAGATTTCAACACTATCATCCATCAAATCAGAGAAAATCCCCAAAATTTCCCTCTGAAACATTGCAGGTGCATTACAGAGACCAAATTGGAGGACTCTGTATGCAAATGTTCCCCAGGGGCATGTAAATGTGGTCTTATCCTAATCTTCAGGAGCTATCTGGATCTGGTTGTACCCACTAAATCTGTCCAGGAAGGAAAAAAACTTCTTCCCCGCTAATGTATCCAAGACTTGGTCAATGAATGGTAACAGAAAATGGTCTTTCTGAGTTGCCTTGTTTAATTCTCTGTAGTCCACACATATTTTCCATTTACCATTTTTCTTAGGGACCATTACCAATGGGGAAACCCATTGGCTGTCTGAAATGGGGTAGATAAATCCCACATCCAACAACTTTTGGAGTTCTTCCTTAACAACTTTTTTAAGGGTAGGGTTCATTCTTCTACGGGGTTGCCTTACAGGACAACGATTCTCCTTAATGTATATGTGATTAGTGCATAGATTAGAAGGAATTCCCTTAATATCTGAGTAGTCCCAGGTGAAGGCTTCTTTGTGTTTCCGAAGAACATGCAGGAGTTGTTTTTTTCTGGAAATTTGATAGCTCTGGATTGATATTCAAGGTTTTTCCTGGTTCTATTTCCATGGAAACACTATCATGGGGCGTAGCTGTAGGTAGCTCCTCGAATCCATCTGTTGCTCCAATACTTTCCTGAGTCTCACAGCTCAAGATGGACTCTAGGATTTGCTAATTCAACTTTGAAACATAACAAGGATCAGTGATAAAGGTAGTAATTGCGTCATCTTCTGTTTCATCTTTCAACTAGAGGGCCTGCCCAATAGTGAGAATTGGTCTTAACTCCTCATTTTCTAATTCAGACTCTTTCTTGTGTACAAATTTCTTGTGTCCTGCTGATTTTGCTGATGGGTTAGGTTCTGTAGGAGGATATAACACTATATTCTTAGTGTTTTGTCCATTTGAGATGATCATATGCTTAGACTGACACCCAATATAAGTGTCTGCGGTTGCCAATCACGGTCTTCCTAGAATCAAGGGATGGCCTCCAGCTAGAGATTGCATTTGGAGTACTAGGAAGTCCATAGCGTAGTGCCATGAATCCAATGAAATCGTGATATCTTCTAATTTCCCTACTGGTTTTACTGTAGATTGATTTGCTAGTTCTAACACCGTAGGTGTATGTTTTAAGTTGCGAAGTACTAATGCATGCATGGTTTTAGCAGTGATGACATTTATGGCAGTGCCCAAATCTACCAGTACATTTGGAATTTCTACCCCATTAATGTGCACAGTCAAAATTGGGTTCCCAAGATCCCCATACTTTACAGGCATGGACCTTCCCATCATGAAATCTGATAATTTCCCCATTTAGTAATATCTCTTATAACCTGAATGGCTTCAACAAGAGGAATCTTGGTGAATAAGGACACTACATCAAAGCTAACAAGGATGTCATCACGTTCTATCTTCTCATTTCTAATTCTTGGGAAGATAGATTTACCACTTTCATTTTTAGTTTAGTCTCAGATGTGTTTTTTAGGCCCTGATTGCTGTTGTTAATTCTGGTTTCGACTGTGGTATGTGTATTACTTTTGTCTGAGTTCTGATTATGCGCCTTATCATTAGACAAGTAATGATTATGCGTATTATCATCCTTGTTGATGATGCTGGCTAGTTTTAGGTGTGCTGAGAACGCTGAGCATCCAAGATTATCCAAAACAGTTCTCATTGCTTCCCATGTGGTGATAGACCTTCCCCCAAGACCCATAAACCACCACAGGGCTGTCCCTTTTAGCGTAGCAGGGAAGATTTTCAATTTCTGAGCATCCATTATGTAATCATACCCTCGACACACAATGTCAAATTCAAACAAAAACGTGTCAGGGTCTTCTGAAGTAAGCCCATGGAAACTGGGTAAAGTTGTTAAAGGGATGGGCTTTGTTGGTGCACTAGTCCCCAAATCCCCAATTGGGAAGTCAATAGTAGAGGTTGTAGGTGCCATGAATATCCTCCAATACTCACTAGGGATTTCAGCTGGCTCCGCAGGAAGGGCTTTTATCATAGGGGTTCGAGTTGCCTTAATAATGCTTCCTCTATCCTTTGGTGATAGAAATGTTTCTACAATCTCTTCCTCCCTGTCACCGTGGCTGGACCCTTTAGATCTCCTCTCTGCAATTCCTTCTTCCCTACTGGGATGGAAAGTTCCCCCGGATGCTTTACTTGTAACTTCTTCTTCTTCTGTTGCAAGCAATGGGATTCCTTTAGCAGGCGTACTATTGCTTGTCTCTCCGGCTGCTGGAAGGGTCTGTTGTATTGAACCGGTAGGGGGTGATGTGAACAACACTGGTTGATCTAAAAATTGTCCATCCGATTTTGTTCGTGCACCTAGCTTCACGGCTACACAGGAAGACTCCTTCGACTTAGCTTTTGCAATGATTTGCTGGATGTATGTGTTCCTTCCCAAATCCTATCTTCCCTTCTTTGGGGCTCTCCCTTTGGCCCTTTTATTTGGCTCTCTGTTCATACAGTTGGTGTGGCTACAAAAATCAAACCATAATGCTCAAGGCCTGGAGTAGGGTGTCAAAAGACCATTCCCTCCCTAGGACAAGAGATCATGTTGAAGGGAGGGCAGTTGACAAAAGAAAAAAAAGAAAAGAAAAGAACACAGGAACCTAGGGTTCAGGACATGGAGCAGGGCGTCAAAAGACTCCTCCCTCCCTGGAAAAAGACCCCAATCAAGAAATAACACACACACACAAGAAAACCTTAATACTTCAAGACTTGAAGTAGGGCGTAAGAGGACCCTTCCCTCCCCAGGGCAAGAGATTGGGCTTCTCGAAATCAAAGCAAAAATTCTAGGGAAAAATCTAAGCTCAGAGCCTGGAGTAGCGTGTCAAAAGACTCCTCCCTCCCCAGGGCAAGAGATCGACCCTACTAAAACAAAAAAACAATAAAAGCTCAAAATAAATGAAATACCTGCGCTTAGACCTGGAGTAGAGTGAAAAAGCTCGTTCTCTCCCCAAGACAAGAGATTGACCCTCTGGTTAACACAGATCGTGTCTTGCACCTCGTTAGCCTCCCCGACAATGGCGCTAAATTGTTGGTGTCCAGGTATGAACAAATTGTCCACTCCTTTTCCTACATTAATGTATCAATCCGAGTGCGTATTCTTTTCAAGGCAACACGCAAGGTATATGCAGGGGCAAGGTTATGATCTGCCCTCAACCAAGGGTTCGTGATTGGCAATCAAAACATTGCTGAAACAGAAGTAAAACTCAACTGCAGAACGTAAAAAGGTATTCATAGTTATCTAAGAGATCTGTAATAGCGACAAGAAATAAACACAACAATAGAAAATACACACAACACAAGGAAACATGCAGCACCTGATCAGAAGAGCGGGCCCAACTCTCTGATCAGGGCTACGTTACTCACAGCAAGCGATAGATCAGCAAAAGGGTTTATATCTTATTAATCTGAATAATGCTGTTACAATACCATACCGGGGTATCCTCTTGATACAGGAATGACCCATCTTTTATACAATACAAAGGAGAATAATTCTCCCTAAAACCTAGCAACTATATGCCCAAAGATATACATTAGTTGTATCGTAGCACTAGCACTGAGAGAGCAAGAATAGAAATGGTCAAAAATGGGTTGAGCAGCTACAATCAGCTATGTTGCTTTTTCATGGTCGATATGCTGCTGTGAATCACGAAACTGCTGCGATATGTTGCATGGTCAACACCTGTGCTCCATAATCTACAGTCATCACAAGTTTTAGTGATTTGTGTAGGTAGAAACCTTCATGACTCTACTTCATTAATTAAATATCCCAAGAGATGATAAAGGGGAATTACCTCATAATGTTACACAGTAAATATATGCGAATGAATGAAAAAAGGATGAAAATAGGAGTGGAAATGTAGGGAAAAGATAGGCCAATTTGGTGCCCAACAGTAGGGCCAAGCTCTTTGTGTACCTATATATAGGCCCCATTTTTGAAATATCAAGGGGGCATAAACCTTGGTTATAGGGGAAACTTTGCCAAATTATTTAGTGAATTTCTAGGAGGTCTTGAAGCATTTTCGTAAATATTTCTGAAGAAACTCATGGGCTGTCTATTTTCTTATCATGTATGTTTGCTTACCACCTTATGCTTTGAAGTTTACAACCAATTTTCATGGCATTTTGAGTTGTGAACGTGATATGTTGTGCAAATTGTGTATAATTGTATTAAAATTTTAAGTTGAAATTAATTATGGCATTAGAATGATGGGTTTTTTAAGTTTTACAATATCTATCAAGTTAGTTTGAAGAGTATCTTGGCTTTCTTGATATTTCTTGCAAGGGTTTTAAAAAGAAATGGTAAATTTCAAAATTACGTGTTTCTAATGGCTGAATTCTTAATTGCTCCTTTAAATTGGGAAAGTTCTAATTCTCCATATCTCATCCATATTTTATTTTTCAAATTTTTGTGTCAAATCCAAGGGTTATGAATGCTCCTACTCAAAATCAACAGAAATGCAACTCAACAAAAACAGTTAATGCATGGTGTTTTCCCCCAACCTTGATTCCCAAACAACTTACTGATTAATAACAACCTTAAGCATGATTTAAACTGAATTTGAAGGATTTTCTCATATGTGTCACGTTTTCTTGAAAAATACTCAACGAGGGTTGAATATGAATAATTCTCTAGCGTACTGGTGATTTCATTTTCATTGATTTACTCACTTGCATCTCACTATTCGAAGAACTATATATGCATGAAGATTGAATCAAATGGTTGTGATAAAATTCATTATGTAATTTCCTTTTCTTGTGACATTTAAAGGGGAAAACGAAATGCATGTATCTTGAATGTGAAAGAGAATGTTGTTATACTAGCTAATTCAAATTTGAATGGCACAATCATACATAATTGATTTACATAAATGAATTAATATACAGTTTATCCGCGTGCTTTAAAATGATCCTATATTGACTATCATCAATTAAAGAACGTGAGCTAGCACAATGTAGCAAGAGTCTTTAAAATAGAAAGAACATCTCCATAATGATAAGATGATCATTAATAAAATTCAATTCCAAACCTTTTCCATTAACCTAACGGAAGGTAGAATCACACTTAGAGGTTCCCAAGCTTTCATTACAACATAACGTAGTGTGACTCTGGGGAGCTAACATGATCTTTATTTTTCTTCATTCTAACATTCAAAACATTTTTAACATCATTTTATGTGATCTTGAATATTATGTTTGAAAATTTTGTTCTTCCTGGAACAACTTGGTTCCTAAAAGCTTTGTCTAAATGTTATATGTTTTTGAGTTTCTTGCTAGAATATGGCGAAATATTTTTTAGTCAAATCATGATATTTTGTTTTTTAAAGTGTGTTTTCCACTGCATGTATGGATTCAACAAGTGAAAAACCTTCAAGTCACTTGGATTGTGAAAAGTTCACAACTCAAAATTGTGATTCCAACTCCAGAAAATATATCCTAAAAAACTCCAAACATATGATAAAAAAACTATAACATCTTAAATGCTTCATGAATTTTATTAGGTTTCCAAATTTTGTTTATGTCTAGTGTTTTTTTATTTAGGACTTTTGACTCTGGCTTTTTGGAATTTCCTCTCACAAAAACTTCTTCACATATAAGTTCTCTTTTTCGAAAAAACATGGTAACACATTTAGCTGAATATTCTTTCGAGATTGAGTGTTTAGTACCATTAAATTTGCAAGCGGCCATAAATTTTTGCTGGACTCCACACATATATATATATATAGATATCACGTCCATGTCCATGCCCATATATATATATAGATATATCACGTCCATGCCCAACATGCAATGCATCCTGCGTAGGGCTTGTTGCATATAATTCCAGATTCATAGCAAAGATGCTGTGTGGATTGGATAATAACAGGGTAAACATTCAAAGGCCAAATTTACACAATACACTATTTATTTATTTATTTTAGGTTAATATGGTGAATATGGATTTTCATCAAAGCCAAGTGAGACATGTTGCTATTCAAAATTTTGAAATCCCCATAATGCATACGTCTTCATAGAATTAACATGTGTAGAATCGAAATGACCTGTTACAATATTGAATGTGGGGATTGCTAACATTGGCTATTGAGTAGATTTGGAAAGGCAACATTGGTTATTGGGATAGAGCGTTTTATTTTAATAGAATATGGTAAATAGACTTTATTCTATGGAATTAATTTGAATGTTAAAATTGAAAATATTAATCGAAATTATTATAATGGAATATGCTAATTTACAAACACATATCTATGATAATTAGAATAATAAATATGTTAATTGGAACTTTCAAAGTATTATTGATTTTATATTAATTTATATTAATTTAGAGATAACAAGTTAAATGTTAAAATCAATAAAACCTATTTCGTAGACTAAAAATAAGAACTTATACAATGAATTTAGAAATAGACACAATGGACATTAGTCTTTGATCTTAATACATTGTCTTTGTATGAATAGAAAAGTAAAATGAATTTAGACATAGACACAATGACACATCAATTAAAGGCATTAATATTTAATTTTAATGCACCTTCCTTCTATGTATAGAAAAGTAAAAAGTGAGGTGTGATACACCTTCATTTGAGATAAATTGAGGCATCCAAGCATGTGTCATCCTAAAGATATGTGTTATTTATTGAGATTGATAATACGTATTCATGATTGCTTCGTTTAAGTAAAATTGTGTTTGTGCCCTCTAAATGTGTGTGCATAAACTTATAGTGCATGCATAATCTATATTTACTTCTATAAAAGTGCTTGCATTTTCGTCATTGAAGTACAAAATTGTTGAAGGAGAATTATATGAAATTATTGTATTGTTGTACACTCTTACTATCTACCTCACTGGAAGAAGAAAAATGTCATATTTAAAACACTATGCAAGCAACACATAAGTAATGTTAATGCTTCCCCTTAGTGGGAAAAACATTCAAGGAATTTTGAGGTGAAAAAATGGATTGAAAACAATAAAATATATTATCAACATCAAGTTTAAAAGAGCTAGTTGGGGTTAATATGATGATATCATTTATATGGGTAAATAGTTTTGGAGGGAAAGAAAAACAATTACTATTTTTAATTGTATTGGATTTATCTTTTTATATGTCTACTCAAGTTTCAAGTGTCGATACTTGTTTGGAATATAATTAAATCATGTATTTAACAATTACTCATTGTGCATACATTTTCATATATATTTTAGATTCGAGAAACATGCATTTTTCCATGTATTTTTAGTGTCAAGAAACACATACTTTTCATGTATTTTCAATGTATTACTGTGGTGCATCAAAAAATATGTAGAGTAGGTTCTCAGTAGATTGTAATTTAATTATGTTTCCAACAAGTGTTTAAAATTGAAATTTGAGTAAACATATAAGGAGATAAGTAACAAATATAATTAGAACAAGTTTTCATTTATATGTATTTACATTTTTCTCTTTCAAAATTTGTCTCTTATTTTATTATTTTAACTGATACTATATTGCTTTCCTTGAGGCAAATTTTACACCTCAATTTTTTTCTAATTGTGATATCCATCACATAATGTCGCTCTCAACATTTCAAAGTTTCCATTTACCATGAGTTTTGTCAAGATATCAACAACTATTGATTTGTAGAAATGTATTGAGAAACCAATTTTCCCTTTTGGTCTTATGTTTCTAAAGTGGTATGCGATCTCAATATGTTTGGATTAATCATGGAAAACTAGATTTGTAGTTGGTTTGATGCAATTTTGATTGTTGCACTAGATCATGGCATTGGTGGGCGGTGTTCAACCTCTTATTTTTCAACTCTATTATAGTTAGCAAAGCTAGTTGGCTTCACAACTAGCAAAGATGGTTGCTTTGTACTCTACCTTTATTAAAATAAGTACAACTGAAGCTTACTTCTTTATGAGCTAGGAAATCATACCTAAACCAAAAGGGAAACAACACCTTGAAGTGCTCCCATTGTTTCTAGCATTACCTATGAAAATAGAGTACTTAATCCAATGTAAAACTACCTCTCTATCACTAACATATTATAGAGAAACATGCATTGTTTCCTTCTAGTATCAAAGCACGTGTGATCCTGAATGGATCATTATATAATTTTTCATATATCTCGGTATTGTTTGGGTGGAATAGTTGGAAGAAGTGGCTAGCATGACCTATTTTAGGGATAGGTCCCAACTTCATGATTAAGGTTTGAAAAATTTCTCAGTTGGTTTGAGGAATCAAACAAGATTGTTTTGGGTCAAAAATTTTCGAGTTTAATTCTATATCTTTCAAGATTCTTCTACACATCAAAAATTTTCCAATTATATAATAATCACCTTAATCAAAGTTCATATTTGGAAGTCATACCTCCTACAAATTTCTCTAACTTGTTGATCACCATGGTATTAAGTGGATGTGACATCAACCCCCATTTACCCACCTATGTGGGGCTAGTCATGTGGGCTTTCAAAAATATTCTACAAGGTTCAAACCTCAACATTACTAGAGAGTTGAGGATGCAAAAAACCTAATCCCAACCTTAGAAAACTATCAGGTGCTTGACCATCAGGAAACTAAAAAGTTCTATTCTTTTGTATTATTATTGCTTTGTAATTGAGCAAAACATCTAGGAGTGGGGTGTTGAAGCATAACTAATATGTATAAGATTTATGTAGTAATGATTCATGCCATAGTGTCCATAATAAATCGAAAGTGAATTCCCTTCTAGTGGTATATATATAGGAGTTTACAAATCAACATGTTTTGTAGCAATTCAATATCCCTATTTGGGCCCCACCATGCATTAGTTGAAGAAATTGACTGCAAAAATAAAAACAAATTGTTAGGGTTGGTATTTACCAAGTAAAAGTGGGAACCTATCAATTAATTATACATAGAAAATCCAATCAATGTCAAATTGAATGAAAAAATGCTTTAGATTTGCTACGATAGGAGTAGCCATGGGTTTATAGTCCATAATTTGTAATCTCTTCAAAATCTCAATCACATACTTTATTTGAGGAAACCCACATGTGGATTTTTACACCCTGCTAGACCCAAGAATGAGTGCATCATGCTGGTGCCATTTATTAAATCCAACCAATTTTTTTTTAAACTATATATAAGGTTATCTACACACATACCTAAAACAAGCAAATTAGAATAATCAAACAAATAATAAAGATTGGACTTTTCTCTATTTCATATAATCCCAATACTAAAAATAAATCAGTGATCCTAGAGTACCATGCACTTGCTTATGCTTTGACCCATAAACGACCTTATTTGACTTGCAAACATTAGTTTCGTATCCATGCGCCTCAAATCACTTTGGATGATTTATGTACATCTCACCCTCTATCAATGCATTAAGAAATGATGTCATTACATCCATTTGATATAAAAGCCATCTAGACACTCATGCTAAATACATAATGAATTTGATGGAAGGATACTTAGCAATAGGAGTGAAAGTCTTCTTATATTGAACTCCCTCTTTATGGGAGAACCCTTTAGCCACAAAGCATTAGAAGAAATTTCAGCCTAAAAATAGCCTCCTAAGGATAAATAATAAAATAATAAGAAAATAATAAAATAAGAGCTATGAATTTTGGAGGAAAAAAAAGAAAACTACTTTTTTTCATTGTACTTTTGGCTTATCTCCTTTATATAGGTTTACTCAAATTTCAAGTATAGAAACTCATTGAATGCAGAATTAAATTCGACATCGAACGAGCACCCATTATGCACACTTTTGAGAAGACCCACATTGATAAAAAATGAAGATAAATTTTAAAAACATGTTGAACACATTTTTTTAATGTATCTTCAATTTTTATCAATGTGGTTCTTCTCAAGAGCATGCATAATGAGTACTCATTAGATTCATAATTTAATTCCATATCCAATGAGTGTCTACACTTGAAATTTTAGTAAACCTACAAGGAGATAAGAAAAAAATACAATTAAAAACCCAGTTTTATTTTTTTTATTTTTTTTTGTTTTTGTTTGTTTGTTTTTTTTCTCTCTCTCTCTCTCTCCAAAATATTTACATGTATTTAAAGGATTTTGATTGGTTTACATATTATGTACAAATAAATTTCATGGGCACTTTTAGGCTAAAATTTCCTCTAATGCATGCTTTGAAATTATCAATCTTATCATATGTTTCATGTTTAACCTTGCACAACCCTTGGAGTCTATCACTAACATCTCCTTTGGGCTAGGCATAATATCCGACACATAATTTTTCATGATGGAGTTGCACTCCTCTATCATGGCAGACTACAAAACTTGTCAACTCACTGTGCCTTCAAAACTAGAAGGATTTACATCAATGATGGTAGGCATTGATGACACATAATATATAAACTTATTATTATGGTGATTTAATTGTAATGAGGTTTTAGGAGCTTCAACCTACTTTGTTCATACTTTAACATTTATGTAAACCACCTAGGGTTTATTTTTGCATCGAAAGGAAAAGAGGCATCCCTTGCACCACTTGAATCTCATTGATTTAAATTCAATTATTTTTTAAAATATGTGAACCAACCTTTGAGGAAATGAGCTCCTCTACCTACTTAGTGCATGCATACTAGAGGTTTATGAGATTTGGAGGACCATGCATCCTCTTCAAACTTGAAATCTCTCCTCACGACTACTTTTCACGAAGACATATTATAGACTCTATAAGCTTTAAAAGTCTCATAGCAACCCAAAAAATGTACTCTTAAAATTAGAAGGTTATATTGTAGCCCTTCTCTCATTAGGAATATGGATATAATAGGATAATATAAAGCATGAAGGTGTGCTACTCAAGGTGTCTTCCTTGTGAATTCCTCCTTTGGTATTTATTTTTCAAAACTTTGTGAGGACCTCCCTTTAGAATACAAATCATTGTAAGGCATGGTTCTACGTAGAGACACATGGAAAATCCTAGACCATTAATAATATATTTAACTATGTTTATGATGGATGTGTTCTTCCTCTTTGCAACTCTATTTTGTTTAGGGATGTAGGGCATTATTAATGCTTTCTTGATTCATGTGTGCCTGCAAACATTGTAAAAGTCCTTAGAGGCATATTCTCTTATATTGTTAGATATCAACACCTTCATATTATTTTGTATCTAATTTTCCACAAGAGCTCAAAAGTCTTGAAAATTTCTTGAAGACCTCATCCTTATTATTCTTGAAGTAAATAGAGGGTTCCTAGGGAGATCAACAATAAATGAAACATAATTATTGTTCCTAGATAAAGAGATTGAAGTCATAGGTTTGCACACATTTAGGTGGATTTGGTCAATTTTCTCTCTTGACCTATTCTCATTGCTAGGAAAAGAAACATTGACATGCTTCTTGAGTGGAAAACCTTTGTACACTCCTTTTATTCTGAAACTTAAAATTCAATGATTATTTCACTACATCCTACAAGATTGACAACATTTCATAGTGCAAATGACCATGTCTCTCACATTGAATCTTACACATTTTGTCATTGACATGCATTAGGACTCCCAAAAGTGATCTTTGCAACTTGTAAAACCACCCTCTCAAATACCCCTTGCCAAAACTTGACCAGGTTCTAGGCAACTCTTTTGGATGAGGACCCATTGTTAATTAAACTTAGTGATATATCTATGATTTATCATCATTAAGATAAAAGGGGGATTCTTAGTTAAATATACATTAGAACACTATTGAGATAAAGGATATCCCTTGATGACATTCGGATTAAAATAAATCCCACTGGATATGTGGCATCATCACCAAAATCTACCTTTATCCATGCATCACGTATATAAAGTTTGTTCAAGGAACTCAAGATAAAGATCATATGTTTGAAGGCTCCATTATCCACATCCATCTACCATTAGTGACAATTTTAGATGAAAGGCACGAGAATATGGAGAATTTTGTCTCTAGCTTGGATAAAAGCTCATCCAATCCAATAGAGGATTTTCCTCTCTTTGCACACTACTTTCCCACCACTATTTATTTCCCTTCACATTCTTCTCATGACACTAAGGAGCACAATGAACAATATTCTAACACTGGAAATATTTGATGTGGCTCAATGTTGGGCGCGTGATCCCCCAAGGGAAGTTTTGGGGATTAAAGCCCAGGTTTTGACTAAATTCAAAGTAAAGACTCCATGTTTTGTGGGCGCGGAGCGCAAAATTGTAAATGAGTCATAGGGTTGTCCACCCTCATTTTTGTAAATGTAATGTCGGCTTTAAAGATCCACCCATGGTCCGCGGACCATGGGATTGTATAAATAGAGTGAGGCTTTAAGTTGTAAAGAAGTAATAGAATAAGAATCAATATAGATGAAGAATTGAGTCTTATCGAAGTGTAGAGTTGAGTCTTGGGTCATAGAGTAGGAGAAGGCTCTACAACTGAGTGCGTAGAGGCCTAGTAGTCCGCAGCTGAGTGCACGGATCCCTGTAGCTGAGTTCGCAAGGAGGGTCGAGTCTGTAACATTTGGAGAAGTAATAAAGAGAAGTTTCATATCATTTCTATGTATCTTTTCCTATTTTATGCATTGAGTATATTGGCTATGAATTGCATTTTTATTGTTTATATGCGCGAACTTATATGTTTATGTTGACTAAGAGAATATAAGACAAAGTATCTGTTTATGTGAATTTAACTAACAAGTATAAGAAGATAAGTAAGATCCGTGGTGTAACTTGGGAATTAGCGCAGATTGCTACCTTAGCAGCGCAAAAGCATCCCAATCCCTGGTTAGGGCTACACAAAGGAAACTATAACAGATCGCGAAGGCCTCGCAGGAAAGGGCAGTGAGCGAAGTAACATGCACAAAGGTATTCACAGTTGGACTAAACCGACCCCTCAGACATCTCAAGGGTGTGGAAACTTGGTTCCAACATCCCCCCATACTGCTTCGGGTGAGACCTCAGTCCGCGCTCTGCGGGCTGTTGCTGAAAGGACCTGTAGTATAGGGATTTGTTTGGCTAATTAACTCTAAACCTAGGTCAGGCCCCCTCAAGCCAACAAATGGTTCCATTGCCGAGACCGAAATCTGTATAGAGATGTCTGATGTCGTATCATTGGAATCAAACTAAGAAGGAAATAAAAGGTTGGTTGGACAGGAGAATTCATGAGTTTGCGGTGCAGGAGAACATGAATCCATGACTATTAAAGGAAGAGTGGTAGGACTACTACCTATACACAGAGATCCATTAAATCTTCTTCGCATCTATCCTCCTGAGCTATACGAGTGGATCACGAAGCTAGCAGATAGCCAAGGAAGTTGGAAGCTTAACGGTCCTATTGTGTGGACCCCAGAGTTGGTGTGCAGATTGGAAGCATCGATAGATAAGATCGTGCATGCTGTTGATCACTGGCTCGATTGGATTATAGGAGGATTCATTACTGAGTTCACGGAAGATACTTCAGTCAGCTATAGTGAGGTAGAGCAACGCTTCCTCAAAGGACCGCGAGGTAAGTACGCAATGTCTCTGAATACTTGGATTAAAATGCTATTGTGTGAAAAGAGGGTTATGTAATTACCTTGATGTTTGGAGCTATGTGGAGTGGAAAAACCTACAGAAACGAAGGAAGTAAGGGAGTAGAGAATAGCCCTTTGATTTCACCTCCATGTGGGGATGAGGAAGAGCTCACGAAGGTCTCTTCGCGAAGTGCAATCCATTTGATAAGGCAAAGGATTCCGCACATACCACCCCTACCCACACCGCCACCAACTTCACCGCCTTCACCTCCATCTTCACCCGTATCGCCTTCGCCACCACCGCGAGTCAACATGGCAAGCGCGATAAAGTTGCCTGTGTTCAAGGGAGTAGGAAATGAGGATTTAGACTAGTTTTGGTTTGTGATAAGAGCTATATGGGAAGCACAGGGAGTTACAGATGATAATATAAAGAAAGAGATGTTGGTTAGTGCCTTGTAGGACCACACACTGACTTGGTATATTAAGCATTCTAATGAAAATCCGAATGTGGGGATCATGGATATCCAAACTACGCTAAATAAGGAATTTAGCAGGACGAAGTCAGAAGAACAATTGATCATTGGGTTCAAAGAGATCACAATGCTACCAAGCGAGACTCCTTGGGAGTTGGACCAGAGGTTGAAGTGCATAATTCGTGAAGCTAATATGACTTTGATGGATGGAAAGCACCGCAAGTGGTTTGTAGCATCGCTAACACCGCATTTGAGGAATGCGCTGTCGTAACAGAGGTTAATGACTTAGGTAGAGGACTTAGAGATCGCGATGAGGCTGCATGAAATCCCAATGCAGGATCCTAACTTGAGAGTTAAATAGATCCACACGCAGTTGAAAAATTTATGCAATGAGATGGAGAGTCTGAAACAGGACAGGACAACCCAACAAGAAGTGCACGAAGAGGTATGGTGTGTTAAATGTAAGGGTTAGGGTCATGATAAGGACCACTACCCGATGTTCACGAATTACCTCATGGGAGGAGGACCGATGCCATTAAGGCCAGAAGTGCAAGTGGGACCTAGTGCAGTGCCTACTTTGTGGTGTGTGATTTGTCAAATAGGAGGGGAGCATGCTACGAAAAATTGCCATTGGTTACAAAAGTATACACAAAATTTGTAGCAATTGTTTTGTAACTTTTGTAGGTTAGTAGGACACGATGAGCACACTTGTAGAAGCTATGAGTTAATGATGGATAGAACTCCCACCTACAGAGTTCATGTAGAATCGCGGCCCCTAGACCCAAGTGCAGGGATGGTGCAAACAGGATTTCAGGGACGCGGACAAGGCTGAGGTGGAGGAGGACTAGGAAGAGATTGTGGACAACTGATATTCTACAATTGCAGAGGTTTGGGACATTATGCTCACGATTGTATGAATCTAACATGCCCATCATGTTTGTATTGTACCTTCTTCGATCATGATACGGAGGATTGTCCTACGTTGATATCTAGGATACGTGACAAGGGAGCACTACCACCTCCCCTGACTTAGAACCTACAGATGATGAGGTCTGAGCTTCATGGGGAAGATCTGAATGTGAATATTGTGCTTCGAAGTGGAATTAAGATGAGAGATGATAAATGCAAACAACTCAAAGATAACACTTGGGTTCGCAAAGCTCCAGCAAAGGAAGCAAAGTTTGATTTGGAGTGCACTAAGGAAACCTTCATGGAAGCTAAGAAGAGCTTCGCTGATGCCTCCACTTCAGAAAGCAAAGATAGACCAGAGCTGGAAATGGCCCATCTATGTTACTAAGGGGATCACAAATGGTGACGTGATGCAGTTGGTAAAATGTGCAATGCAGTTGTTGAAGTCAAATGGTGAACCCTTCCTAGGAGAAGTAAGCGATAATCGATTGAAGCCATATACAGGTGGCTTGGCCACCTAACTAGCCATGGGAAGCATAGTCTTAGTACCCCAGGTAGTTGAAAGGAGGTGCAAGAGTATAAACTACCCTGCCCGAAAGCCGTGCAATGTCAAGGCTGCGCGCAAGAGCGAAGTGTCACAGGGTTCGCGAAAGTGACTGTTATAGTCACTATTCACGATGTGATGCTTAGTTTGAGACCAAATGGAGCAGGTGACAGGAATTTAAGGCAAGCTTTATGGGCTAGATTTGGGAAAATCTGCTGCCAAGGGAGCATTAATGAACCGGATTTGGGGGGAACTGTCGAATTTGAATTCAAAAGGCGCTATAAATTGCAAAGGGTTTCCCAACAAACAACACTCGGCCATTTGAGAATTGAGCTATTACGCACCCAGAGATCTATGGACCTAGATCTGTTTTATTTTTTGAAGTCAAAAGCATTGTTTGAGCACTTACTTGAGCTGCTGCCATGTTCTGCTGGAATGATGACTATAACAAAAGCCTAGATGTATTGAAAGAAAATATGGTCACTGCACCGATCCTGGTCTTCCCAAACTGGGACAAGGAGTTTCATGTCCATGTTTACGCATCGTGTATAGTGTGGGAGCGGTACTAACATAGGATGGTGGTGAGGGCTTGGACCACCCTATCGCATTCACGAGTCGTAGATTGTCTAAAGAAAAAAAGAACTATTCCACCACTGAACGTGAGGGATTGGCTATGGTGTATGTGCTCTAGAAATATCGACACTACTTGCTAGGAGGTACAACAGGAAACTAGTCAGTGAACTGCCAAACTTGTAGCGGTTCGAGCAGAGTTGGGAGGTCTCCGCGTGAAGATCTACGCACCAACAGAGTGACTTGAGGGTGAGTCACGATGTTTGTGTTGGGGGCCTGTTGGGCGCGAGATCCCCTAAGGGAAGTTTTGGGGCTTAAAGCTCAAGTTTTGACTAAATCCAATGTAAAGACTCTGCATTTTGTGGGTGCGGAGCGCGAACTTGTAAATGAGTCATAGGGTTGTCCGCCCTCATTTTTGTAAATCCAATGTCGGCTTTAGAGATCCACCCATGGTCTACGGACCATAGGATTGTATAAATAGAGCGAGGCTCTAAGTTGTAAAGAAGTAAGAGAAGAAGAACTAATATAGACGAACAATTGTGTCCTATCAAAGTGTAGAGTCGAGTCTTGGGTCATAGAGTAGGAGAAGGCTTTGCAGCTGAGTGCATAGAGGCCTAGTAGTCCGCAGCTGAGTGCGCAGGGTGGGTCAAGTCTGTAACCTTTGGAGAAGAAATAAAGAGAAGTTTCATATCATTTCTGTGTATCTTTTCCTATTTTATGCATTGAGTATATTAGGTATGAATTGCAGTTTTAGTGTTTATATGCACAAACTTATATGATTATGTTGACTAAGAGAATATAAGACAAAGTATCTGTTTACATGAAGTTAACTAACAAGTATAATAAGATATGTAAGATCTGTACCTTAGGGAATTAGCGCAAATCGTTGCCCTAGCAGCGCAGAAGCATCCCAATCCCTGGTTAGGGCTATGCAAAGGCAATTATAACAGATCGCGAAGGCCTTGTAGGCCAGGGTGGTGCGCGAAGCTATTCACAGTTGGACTAAATTGACCCCTCAGACATCTCAAGGGTGTGTAAACTTGGTTCCAACATCCCCCCATACTACTTTGGGTGAGACCTCAGTCCGCGCTCCACGGGTTGTTACCGAAAGGGCTAGTAGTACAGGGATTTATTTGGCTAATTAACTCTGAGCCTGGGTCAAGCCTCCTCAAGCCAACACTCAAGCCATTCTTACCCCTTTAAATAAGGAAATTAAATCCCATTTTTCCCTTTTAAAACTTATTGAGTCCTCATTTCTTCTGGATCTTCATCTTCTTGATTTGTTATAGATTATATGTTTCCTTATATATACCCACAAGATTCATTTGTTTAGTCTCCTCAGATGAAACCACCCCATATTTTCCCAAATGTAGGAAGCTTTTCTCAGGCACAAATTCCATGAACAAAACTCTACCAAGAAGATGGAAAAAAATTGGAGGGTATGGATATTAACTCTTCACTCTTGACCTATTCTCTAAGAAATGGAAGATTATCACATAGTGGAATGATCTTCATCAACTAAGTGGATATGGGCATGGCTTTAATCTTATAAATTAGAAGCATCCTCCGATTGATGTTTTGGCTTTAATATAAAGCGACTAGAGCATCAAACATTTTGTTACAAACTGTCTTCTTGATGATCAAGGGATAAAGTTATCCTTTACAAATTTGAGGATGAATTGATTTGTCTTGGACATATTCCTTTTATATTATACCAATTTCCAATATCAGTGGGTTCTTGTTATGCAACTAGCTCAAAGAACAAAAGAAAAGATATATCAACGACTTAAAAGTTTTCCTCTTCGAGGGGGAAACCTCCTTTACATTACATAAATGAACAATTCTTGGATGATACAAATGATAAAACCTCCTTGGTATATATAGGAATCTAAGGGGTCACAATATAATCAGAGCCTACATAACAATAATAATGTAACGAAACAATAATAACAATAGTGGACTTCTATGGGGCACAATAATAACAACATGGGGGATACATGGGCACAACAATAAAAATAAGGGGCTACACTAATAATAACAATAAGTGGAATACACTACTATTATAGGGACCTAACATGCCCCTCTCCTTCAAAAAAGTGTTTTCCTCAATGCTTGAGTAGTTTCAGATGCTTCTGTATAAAATTCTCATCCTCCCATATGGAGTCTTCAGTGAGTAAGTTCTTCTACTTAATAAGATACTATGAAATTAATCGATTCCATAGGTTTTAGGTTCTTGTTTTTGTGACTACTTTAGGCTCAAATATGATTTTTCCTTATTCTTCAAGTTCTGAAAACACTATTTGAACTGGGAGGTTGTCACCAATAACCTTCTTTAAGCATGAAACATGGAAAACTGGGTGTACTCAGGAAGAAGCAGGCAGCTCCAATTTGTATGCCATAGTACCAATATTTTGTAACACTTTGTAAGGATCATATTACTTGGGTGATAATTTATTATCCTTCTTAACTTTCTTGATTGACATTTGTTTGTATGGTTGTATCCGTAAAAATATCCAATCACCTACATCAAAACTTCTTTCATTGCGCTGCTAATATGCCTATTGTTTCATTCGATACTACGCTAGGGTGAAGTTATCCTTTAAGAGTTGGAGAATTTTTTGTTGATGCTCAATATGATCGTCCACTACTTGAACCTTGGAATTTTCTCTTAAAGATGATGTAATGGATGGTGGATGATATCCATAAAGTGCCATAAATGGGGTCATTTTTGCTGCAGTATGGAAAAAAGTGTTATACCAACATTCAAATAGAGGTAACCTCTTGACCCATTCTGTTTGTTTATTAGATACAAAGCAAAAAAGATATCCTTACAAACATTTGTTCACTATCTCAGTTTTCCCGTCATATTGAGGATGATAAGATGAGCTATGAGCTAATTGAGTACCAAGACAAGGAAACAATTTCCTCCAAAAAATTCTAGTGAAAATGGGATCTATGTCACTTAGAATAATCTTTGGATTTCCATGTAGCTTTTGAATTGTTTCCATAAATGCAGTAGGAACTGTATTGGATTTAAAAGGATGAGATAATGCACAAAAGTGTGCATACTTAGTAATTCTATCAACTACCACCATGATGACACTCTTTTCTTCAGAATTGGGTAAACCTGTGATAAAATCCATTGAGACCTCCTCCCAATGTTGACTTGGAATGACTAAAGGTTGTAACAGACCCGGGGTCTTAATTGTCCCAACTTTATTTTTTTGGTAAACTAATTTAACATTCTTCCATAAACTTCTGAATATTAGATTTAAGGCCATCCCAAAAAATTTCCTTCTTTACCTTATGGTAAGTTTTTAAAAATACTGAGTGCCCTCCTAAGGGGGATGTGTGCAATTCCAAAAGAATCTTTTGCTTGAGTTGGGAATTCTTACAAAGATATAAATGATATTTGTACCATAATGAATCATTTTTCCAGCTAAATGTATCATATGTACTGGGATATTGTTGCAACTTTTGAATGAATTTCCACACCTCTTCATCATTCTTCCATTCATCCCTTGCTTTGGTTATCCAATCAGGTTGGATAATATAAATGGAACAAAGAAATGCTTCCACATCCTCATCCTTTCTTGAGAGTGCATCTGCAACAACATTTTTCTTCCCTTTTTTGTAGATGATTTCAAAGTCATAACCCAACATCTTTGTGACCCATTTTTGCTGCTCTTCTGAAGATAATATTTGTTTCAAATTTTTTTTAAGGCTATCATGATTTGTTTTTACCTTAAAGTGTCTTCCCAATAGGTAAGGTCTCCATTTCTTTAGTGCATGTAGTATTGCGAATATTTCCTTCTCATAAATATGTTTGTGTAAATACTTTCCTTTGATTGGACAACCTTAAAAAACAATGGGTCTTCCTTATCGCATTAAAACAACACCAATTCCATTTCCTGAGGCATCACATTCCACAATAAAGCTTTTTGTGAAGTCAGGCATAACTAAGACCGGTGCTTGGCACATTTCCTCTTTAAGATGTTCAAAGGCCTTATAGCATTCTAGAGTCCAAGAAAATGCATATTTCTTCAGCAATGTTGTTATAGGTGCTACTATTCTCCCATAATTCTTAATAAACTTGCGATAATAACCTGTCAACCCAAGAAATCCTTGAATATGCTTTATGGTTGTGGGGATTTTTGATTCCTTATTGGCTTTAATTTTGTTAGGGTCTACCTTAACACACTCATGAGATACAATATGACCCAAATATTCCACCTCATGTACTCCAAAGAAATATTTGAAGGTTTTTGCATATAATTGTTTCTCCTCCAATAGTTTGAGCACCATGTCAACATGTTGAACATGATCCTTCCAACACTTTCTGTAGATTAGTATATCATCAAAAAATACTAACAAATGTTTTCTAAGGGCTTGAAAATGGAATTCATCAAACCTTAAAATGTTGAAGGTGCATTAGTAAGGCCAAAAGGCATGACCAAAAATTCATAATGACCCTCATGAGTTCTAAATGATGTTCTCAGAATGTATTTAGTCTTCTTTCTAATTTGATAATATCCTGAACAAAGATCTAGGTTTGTGAAGTAAATTGGTCCTTGTAATTCATCAATGACATGAATGGGAAATATATATTTAATAATGAGCTTCTTGAGCTCCCTATAATCTGGACACATACACTATGATTTGCCCTTCTTGTACACCAATACTACCGGAGCAGAGAAATAACTTTGACTAGGTTGAATTATCCCAACCTCTAGCATTTTTGTAACCATACGTTCAATTTCACTCTTTTGGGCATAGGGATATCTGTAAGGATTGATTTTTTTTCAAGGTGGTTCACGGACACCGAGTGGATGCTACATCCACGAGAAAATCTAGGTAGATCAACCCAAAGGGATCTACCAGCCGACCAAAATAGCAAGGCCTAACCCCAAGGGCATTGAGGAGATTTGACCATGTGACCTCTCGATAGACGAGGCACTTAGCAACATGAACTCGACCAACTGAGCTATCCCTTGGGGTTATATCTGTAAGGTCTGATGTTTGGAGGAACATTTCCTAGAATCAAATGAATAACATGATCATGATCACAAATAGGTGGGAGGCCTTTGGGAGTCTCAAATACCTTGTAATGATTGTTTAATAGTTTTGGAGATCTGGAAAAATAGATGATTTTCATGTTTGAAACTCTAGTGAGCATAATTGTACAATTACACTCAATTTTTCTTTCTTCAGAAGTTTTGTCATGCCATTAGAGATGATTATGTTTCTTGGTTTCCCTGCGATACCCTTGAATTCAACTTCATTTCCTTCCCAAAAAACTTTCAAGAAAAGTTCTTGAAAATTAAAATCTATCGTCCCTAAAGATTGTAACCGTTGGACTCCTAGTACAACATCAACACCACCCATTGGAATGGAAAGAATTGTAGCATTCAATACATATTCCCCCATGGTTAGCTTGATATTATGACACTTTCTAAAGAAATTTATAGTTCCTCCATTTGCAACGATCACTTGAATTTCTAGTGCTAGATATAGGAAACAATTCAATTCCTTGATTATCTTACAATAAATAAAATTATGAGTACCACCTGAATCAATCATCACTATTATCTTTTTCTTCTTAATATATCCTTCTATCTTGATCGTTTGAGGAGCAATAATTCCTTCCAATGCATTGTAAGATATGGTAATATTCATTTATTATTTCTAAAGGGTTGGCTCCTAGTGTATATCCTCCTCTTTTGATGTTTATTGTTCCTTTTATTCCTTCTCTTCACAATCTATGTAGAATAATTTCTTCTCATCACACTTATGATCTTAAGTGTACTTTCTATAACCATTGTAACAACACCCTTTTGATTTTTTTTCCTCTAATTTTTATGGCATCAACCTTGTAGGTTGTGGAAGGCTAGGAGCAACAACACTTCCATCTTTATAGTTGTGAGTGGTAGCCTTCGTTTTTTCCATGAATTTGCTTTCAACTTTTCTTTCCACCTTGAATGCCTTCTACAATGAATTAGGTTCGCAAATGTGAACCTCATGTTGGATGTTATCCATCAAAGTCCCTATGAAGACATCAATCCTATGCTCCTCTGAAATATCCTTTACCATGATATTTAATTTTTGGAAGTCCTCCATGTGCTTCGCCATTGAACCCTTTTGTTTGAGATTTATCAATTGGCTAAAGAAGGTGTTTCTCTTTGTATCCTCATAATGTGCTATCATTTCCTTCGTAAAAATTGACCAAGTGACAAGTGGTTTACGAGAAAAAAAGCCATCGATACCATACAAACTGATTGGGTTCTAAATATAAAGTTGTAATGCATACCTTTTGGGAGTGTTGCACATCATGGAGATCAAAATATTTCTCCATATGTAGTATCCATGTTACTGGATCCTGGCCATCAAACTTCCTCATATTGATATTTAGAATGTGGTGGTTATTAAGCTCAAAATTGAAGTCTCTAAAATCATAATTCATATTCATTTTTTCCTCATCATGATTTTCATGGATTACCTTGTCACCACTGGGAAGCCTTTCTTCTAGAACCTTTTCCAAACCTTCCTTCAACCCCTCTATCTTGACATTCATCATTGCTTCCATGTATGCTTTTAAACCATCATTCAAAAATCCCAATCCAATTTTTACACCATCTATATTAACATTCATCATGGCTTCTAATTCATTTTTTGTTACTTTTTGCGAGAGAAAAATTTGTTGTACTTGGTCTTGTAATTTTGATATATCGTGTTGCATTTCTTCCTCTTCTTCATGCATTATAAAAGAGTTTTCTGGTCACTTACTAAGTGTTTCCATTTTTTTGTTTCAAGGCATTTTGGAATCAAACAATGATATCTATGCTTTAAAATTCCCTTTGAATCACTTCAAACATATTTTTCAAACAAAAGATATGCAAAACTAAAAAAAATACACACCTTTTTCTTGCTTTTTAGGAGCTTGATATTGAAATTGTTGTATCTCTATAATTGCAGATCTCCAAGATCTGAAATTTTGTCTTGTGGTAGCCTTTTGAGTCTTATTTCCAACCCCTCAAGTAAAGCTGAGATTGAATTATTTAATAAGGAGTTATGCCCAATATCCTACGATGAATTAATTATCGACTAGTTTAGTAGAGTGAATTTGTACGAAGTACTACATGTCAATATTTAAATAATTCAAATCCGATGCTTGGAGAGAAATTTATGATGATTTTCCCTAGGTCACCAATTTGAGATGAAATTATGGACCCTACAAATACCCTAACTTCCTTGGATCATATCTCCAAAAATATAGTGAACCAAGGTTTGAAATTCGTACACAAGGTTTTCCAATATTTTGGCTCCACGTGGTTCTAATTTCAGATTCTGAAGCTTTGTATAAAAACTTTATAGCGACAATTCCAAGATGGCCTGTTTGTAGAAGCGAAACCCTAGAATCCAAAGCTCTGATACCAAATGTTATGCAACTAGCTCAAAGAACAGAAGAAAAGATAGATCAACAACTTAAAAATCATCCTTTTCGAGGGGGAAGCCTTCTTTACATTACATAAATTAACAAATTTTCGATGATACAAATGATAAGACCTCCTTGGTATATATAGGAGTCTAAGGGGTCACAATATAATTAGAGCCTACATAAAAATGATAATGTAAGGGCACAACAATAACAATAGTAGGATTCTATGGGGGGAAATAATAACAACATGGGGGATACATGGGCACAAATATAAAAATATGGGGCTACACTAACAATAACAATAAGGAGAATACACTAGTATTATAGGGACCTAACAGTTCTACAACCTTGGTTTCTATGAAATTTCAACGCTCATACTCCTCCAACAACCTTTGTACTTAGTACTTTGACAAGATGAAGTTGGAGGGACCTTATAATTTTTCTTCGTATTTATCATTAATCTTCTCATACTACTACTATTGGAATACACCAATGAACAAAATTGATCAATGACCTAAAGAAAGCCTATTAAAAGTTCATGGTGCTTTTCTCAAGTATAGATTTCAAGAATATCATGGTGAAAACCCTTTGAAACCTATGTATCCCAAATAGACATAGTGCTATCCATACATGGATTATTGGAAGGTTTCAAAAAATATTCTTTGATACCATGTTCAAAATCCGAGCATGGTATGCAGACTTTACACTCGAGAATTTAACTTAAAAACATAGAAAGCTAAAATTGAAAACACATATCAAATTTATCGTACATGCATGCTAAGAATTAAAATGACAAACATGCTACTATAAGTTATCAAACTAATTTTATATTAAATTTTAAATAATACAAATTTCTATAAAATAAAAACTAAAACTCTTGAATCATCACAATGGTACACCATACTTCTCATTTATAAACTAGAAATAATAGTAGGGACAATCAATTTGGATGTATGCACAACAACTCTTCAATTGAGGGCATTAAACCCTAACCTTAATGCACCTTCCTTTCATGGATTGAAGAACCAATTAAGGTGTGCCTCTATTGTAGATAAATTAAGCATGCATGCATGCATCCTCATAGAGATTTGTTCCCTTAACTGTGATCTGGGTTGTACAAGGAATTAAATGAAAAGAACGAAAGTAAATGGAACAAATAGAGAAATATAATAGATACTAAAATAATGAAGTGAAAACCCAACTTCTATTAACAAATGAAATAACATAACATTGTAGAACACAAACTAGTTATAATGGTGGTAGCTATCTTTGAACAAGGAGAGATGGTGGCTACGTGCATTTGTAAAAGCTATCACAACAAGTTGAACTGATGATATTTTAACATAAATAATGAAACCTAGAGGTTTAAAAACCTAACCCTACAATATGAAACACCAAAAGGTTTATGGGCCTTGAGGTGGTTAGTTGGTACATCAACTTCTCATGGGTGCAACTTTTTCATACCCATTTGGGGTGCACAATAACTCCTTGGAAATAAATATTCAAGGGATACAACTTTTAATTGGGGCTATGGCATGCCATGGCAACCTATGTCCCACTAAATTGCCTAAAAACATCATTTAGGGCCTTCGAACCCAAAAATCATAGAAAAATGCCAAGAAGATGGGGAACCATTGAGGAAGTGGAAGAGGTGGGTGGCCACTGATATCCACCTGGATCAAATTGACACTAGGAATCAACATGCATGAGTGCCTAGTTTAGCTAGGAAACTACACCCTCTCATTGTGCATGCAAAAAATAATTAAATAAAAATTTTGAATTATAACTAAATTAGTAAATAAGAAAGAATATCCAATCTGATATTGATCTAAGGATGGAATATGCTTGCACCCCCATCTTTCTCTCCTCCATAAATGTTATTTCTCCTTGTTCAACATTGTATGCCATTTCTAATGGAGGGTTCCATGATAATTGATGTAATATTGTACATTTTTGTTGTCTACATTGTTGGAAGAATAGAGGTGCGATAACTAGAGAACATTGTGAGCTATACATAAGTGAAACTGGCACTATGAAGTCTTAAATTGTATCTTATAAGGTGTAGGTAACACATAATTTGAATTTTGGTGCCTTAAAGCTCATTCAATATTACTTTTGATAATTGATTCTTTCTTATCACCATCAAATATAATGGAGTGCTTCAACACTTATGCAACCTTTTCTATTTCTACTATTGTTTGATTGGAATGTATATGATTTGATTGGTCTTTTATTCATCATTTGAGAATATGAAATTTGTTTTGAAAATATTGGCCACCAAATATTTTTCTGGTTGGTCTTTTCTTCAATCCCATTTGATCTCTTTGGGGTTGAGATTCACAAGTGATAAGAAGACAATGCAATGGACTCAAGAAAAAACATAGATTTTGCAATAATAAGCAAATACATGTACACTAGAGAGTGAAAGCACAAGCACACTATAAAGATTAAAAAAAAGAACCAAGAAGAAGAGAGTGCAATAAACAGAAAATAACCAAAGCACAAGAGAGTGAAATGATTATGGTTCTCATAGGATAATCACTTTATTATTTCACAAATGAATCACTTGCATGAATGATAAAAAGCAGATTTAGTGTATGCACAACTAAAGTCTAAGGGAGATTTCCCTAAGAGGGGTTGGGAGTGTACTATACAAATTTGTTCTTAGACATAATTATAAATACAATAATGATAAATATGGATTGGCATGACCAAACGTGAAGATTACATCCTTAATCTAATTATTTGAATAGGGGGCACAAAGAGAGGAAATTACTTCCTGAGATCACATTCCTCCTTAATGTTTAACAATGGACACACACAAAGATCATTAGATATTATATCACTCTTTCATGTATCCCATGGACCTATAGTAGCAAAGATCGTGCTCCAAGGAGATAAATGTGGATGAAGCTTCAACTCAATAGATGTGACATTAACCATGGAGACAAGAGATCTTGGTGAAGGACTTTAAAGGATGCCTCAATTAGTGGGCAAGATATCTAGCAACATGTACAAACTTGTAGATATGGCCCACTTGGGAGAAGTCGATGACTTCATTTGAGAAGATGGATTGATCAAGAAATTTTCATTTGTATCTTTGAATTTTTCATCCACTGTGATAGGAGTGCTAGAAGTAGTGTCTTCTATAAAATAAGAAACCCCCCTCAAAATAGGATGATAAGAGTCAACAATGTAGAAATATGGTGATCGAATTGCAACTGCTCAAGAAATTTAATCTAAAATCTAGAGACACAATTATACCCTACTGATTTGCAGAATTTAATCGACAATTTATAACAAAATTCACAATATACATTGAGAAAAATGACACATGCACAATATGTTTTCTAGTGGAACCCAACTGGGAAAAACCCATCAAGCCTCTTTGCATTAATCAAATGAACAAAGATGTATTACAATTTCTTGCCCGCTCTGAGCACAACCTGCAAGTGAATAACCTATCTCTCTGCTCAATGAGAATCTCTGACCTAGAATTAGTCAATTTATACCTCTTCTTGAGCCCCTATTTCCTTGTGAAAATCTTGATGAATTAGCCCCTATTTTTTAGAATTTTTTCTACAATTTATTGCGCGATTCCAAAGGGTTTATCATCTGACTGCATGCAACACCTATACACTCAAACTAGTTTACAACTGCATGTTACACTACCTTGGAATCTCCACCACAGCCGGGGAACTCAATTTCTCTGCAGGCACTATTTATTTTAGGTTGATTGATCAATTAACTAGATGATCACTAAGTTAGACTGATGTCCCACTAAATAATTGACCTTCCACTAGTTCCATTAATTGTTAGAATTAATTTAATTAAACACAACTAGATATAACTGAATTGGATTACTGAAATTTAGAAACCACACATGCTTAACTGAAATCCAAGCCCTCTAACTCGAATTTACTGAGCTAACTGAGTGACAAGAGCCATGTCACCTCAGTTAACTACCTCCAAGTTTTCTGTTGATGTGGAAATTCAAATTTTCTCAATTTGACCAAGGAAAAGTCAAATTGAGACTTTCTTGCTACACTTCTCAACACTCCCTCTTAGCAAGAAAGGGATTATCAACCACCCCTATCTTGCACCTGTGGAATTCAAACTTCCCTCTTGACAAAGCCTTTGTCAAAATGTCAACATCTTGTTCCTTTGTTGGAATGTATTGTAGCAACATGATCTGCCTCTGCACATAGTCCCATAAATGAGGATACCATATAGATATATGCTCGGATCGATCATGAAATACCAGATTATCAGAGAGCTTAATGCAACTCTGATTATCATAGAAGATCATAGATGGATCCATCATCTGAACAAATAGTCCCACAAGTATCTTTTTCATCCAAATTACCTCAAATGTTGCTTGACTTGAAGTAATGTATTATGCTTTTACTGAGCTAAGAACCATAGATATTTGCTTCCTCCTATAACAAGAAAAAACTATGAACCCAAAACTGAAAATCACACCTGATTTACTCTTTCAGTTGGATGGAATCCCTTCCCAATCTGCATCTATGAAGCCACACAACTTCACTCCCTTTATCCATTTGTACCATAATCCATACTGGATAGTGCCTTTAAGGTACTGTAAAACATGCTTTGCTGCCTTCCAATATAATTTGGTCGACCTAACCATAGTTTGGCCTAGTTGGTTTACTGCATAACACATATATGGTCATGTATTCACAATATACATCAGCTAACCCACTAGCCGCCGATAAATGGTAGCATCCACCTCTTCACCCAAAGTGGCATTCTCCTTCCTCTAGTTGATCACTAGAGCTATATCCACGGGCTTACAAATATCCATGCGACATATTTTCAGTATCTCGTTGTCATACTTGTCTTGAGAAGAAAACAATTCCCCATCACCTTGCCATACTTCTAGGCTGAGGAAGTAGTGCATGAGAATTATGTCTTTCATCTCAAATTCCCTTGCAAGATCCTCCTTGCAAGAGCTGATCAACTGCTCATCACTTGTCAATATTAAATCATCAACATATAAAATAATGATAAGAAATTTACCATTTATCAAAATATGATAGAGGTTCACATCCACTTCACTTTTGGTGAAGCCCAAACTAGTGAGATATTTGTCGATCCTGGTGTACTAAGCTCGGGGTGTCTGTTTGAGATCGTACAATGATCACTTGAGTTTGCACACATGAGACTCTTGATCAAATATCTCAAAACCTTCTGGTTACTCGATGTACACCTCCTTGTTGGAAATAATACTGAGAGGGGGGGTGAATCAGTATTATCAAATCAATAAAACTTTTCATTTCTATACTTAGATACATATACACTACTTCAGTTAATAGAACCCATGTGTATACGCAACTGTGTCTAATGCAACTAACGTATATCCAGAATAATTATGATTTAGTTACTCCATTAAATGTTGATCTTTACTTAGTGCATCAGAACTTAATTAACCATATGAACAGTAAGCAGGTGCAGTAAAACAGAACAGATCATCACACACAAGAAGCACACATGAACACCATGATATAAGGTGGAAACCCAATGTGGGTGAAAATCACTTGTTGCAAGTTGTCTCTATCTTCTTTTAATAAGAAAATTCATTTTACAATAGTTCTGTACTGGTGCAGTCTTATACCACTATGCAGGCTTCTACCTGCAGAGGGCTACAACCCTCTCTCATTTTCCAGACTCTCTTGGATGGGAGCTACAACCCCCTTAGCTCTTGTACTAGCTGATCCATTTACTAGTACGTAGGTGCCTGCCTACTGAATGCTCCAATCTTCACTCATTCTCTAGCTGCTACTGGAAGGGTGCTACCACCCCCTTTGCTCTTGTACTAGCTGATGTACTAGTACATAGGCGCCGGCCTACAATCTCCTTTCATCCTCTAGGGACCACGTTTCATCAATTTTTAGACTGGATACTCCTGAAGCACAACACTATAATCTAAAGGCCACATTTCATCCAATTTTCATACTGGACCCATCAATATCATTGAAGCACAAAACAATCAATGCTAGTATCATCAATTTCTGAACCACTGAAACACTGAAACCCTGTCAACAACACAATCACCAGAACACAGAGCAGAAAACAAAACTCTGCAATAACAATCAGACCCAACTACAACTTCAAACATCATACTTCATAATGTATACGCTACTACGATGAATCAAACCCGTGTACATACGTGCTTTCGCTAAAGCCAACCCGCGTACAGATCTACAAATATTTTCTCATAACTTTGCAGCTGTACCAGACATTAGTCATACCCATAACATTTATCAAACATTACATGTGTCAGTATACAGATCTAGAATAAACAAGATCAAACCATATAGAGATGATTCATTCCCAGCCATTAGATCCCGATCTATCCATGGATCTTGTTCTCCACCAAATGTTGAGATTCCTCCTAAGCCTAGATCAAGCAATGCATCATAAAACCATAACCTGCATACTGGATCTCATGCTTCATCAGATATTCAAGACTTTTTCCAAGCCTTTGCCTAATGATCTTCTTCTAATTTTATAGTCTTAGGCCTTACTCAATACCATGGTCCAAAACCATTGAGAACCAATACTAGGGACCCAATACCTGGGTTCAACACTTCAGACGCAATACTAAGGAACAAAAACATAGGTCTAAATACCACGGACCCAAAAATAAGCTTTCCCACATGTACGCGCTTTTCTGTGCATGAAAGTGCGTGCATACGCATACGCGACTTTTGATTGGCAATCATGCGTGTATACGGGCCTTCGTATTAGTGAAGATGTGTGTATAACCTGTGTGTATACTCTACTTGGTATATAGCGAACCTACGTATATACGCGACTTGGTACATAGTGAACCTGTGTATAACCTACTTGTATAGCCTACTTGGTATATAGTGAACCTGCGTATGTACTCTGAACCTGCATATATACTCTTCTTTCATCATTCTTTGTAGTCTGATCATCAAATCTTTGCTACTGATCTGCTGAAATATGATCTGTCATCTGTGTGAGTTGCCATCAAGGACAACACTTGTATCATAATGCCAACAATCTCCCCCTTTCGACTTGATGGCAAAGCTAATTTTTCATCTGAGAACTGTCATATGATTCCTTTGAGCTGTCCTGCATCCCATGTATTCTGTCACATCTGATATCTCTTCTGTAGATTCATCTGGTTATATATATAAGTGAGTTTTTCTTCTATGAGTGGGTTGCCATCAAGTACAAAAAATGCATCATAATGCCAACAATCTCCCCCTTTGAACTTGATGGCAACAACACCAAATCACTCTCCCCCTTCGACATCAAGGGCAAAGGGAAGACCAAGATATTTTCTTTCCTTGATAAACATTTCGCTGTCCATACTCCCGCTGAGTACCTGCTGAATTCTTTGAAAGAGCTCCCCTTTTGTATATGCCAAGGTGTACCAATCTGACCATGCTCCCTATGAGTACATGCTAAAGTCTCTGCTCCGTTGAAGTGTGCTGTTCATGCTCCCCCTGACTGTAAGCAAGGTCTGCAAACAGATGTTCTACAAGAACAACATGACTCTATCATAAATGACCTTCCTATCACCAAGGACTCATACATACATCCATCTCCCAACCAAGTGGGGATATACTAGAATTGACTCATCTACCCAACCAAGTGGGGATACAATAGAAGTTTACATATGACAAATAACTACATTACATTATTCATCCCAGGCATAGTGGGGAAAAATTCAAATTACATCTTATGACCAAAAGGGATTCATCCAATGACTACAATAGACAGAGACAAACTATTACATCATGAGTCTTGATATGACCTTTACATTGAATGATATACATGACATTTATAACAGAGACCAAACATCTAAATAAGACCATGATAGTCATCAACAACATAGTGTATGATCTTCTCCATAAGCATCTGTCAATAGCATCTAGACCAGCAACCTGTATATGTCCATTAGTGTAGATAGCATCAACTTGTGACAAGATATGTCTACATATAGATATCAATTCATCCTCTTGAAAGACATCATAGCCATCTCATCAAGATCTGCATGATCTTATATATCATCCATGTATCATCATTCGGGGACATCTGTATCAATCAATCATATGTAAGTATCAACCTGCCATTTTATCATCATCATGTCTCCAACAATGCAACTTTGAGTAATCATTCATGTATCCAACATACTGTATATAGCACTAGGTATCTTGAGCTCAAGATCATTTGTCAATACTTCTTGAAATAATCAACAGTAACAATCCTTATCCATTTGAGTGCCAAGAACTATAGGAATCCTGCATCATAACTGTATTATATGATCTTTATGCATATCACGACAGCAGCATATGAGTAACTCATCATCAAGTAATGAGGATGTGTATTCAAGCTTTGTACCTCTCCTTATCCTTATGAAGATCACCATGTAAGCACCATATATGCATCATCAGAGAGTCAACCACAAATCTGATTTGAACATCAACTATGTAACTCCAAGAATCATATGAGATTTTGTCATGGATAACTCATAATCATAGCAAGATATATCATTTAGCCATATAAGTATCATCACCAAGGACTACTAACCATAATGCCAACAATGCATTATTCAAAAAATAAACTCCCCCTGAACCTGTGCCATCTGTTTACTGTCAGATCTGATCATGCATATATCAGCAAGAAGTATCACGACATCGTCATCATCAAGTTAGGATAAAAAACACTTCTAAACATCTTATGAGTATCAAGACATTTCCACACATCATTAGCAGATTGTAACCATTATCAAACAGAGTAAATAATGGACTAAATCATATCAGACCCTTTTTCTGAACCTGTCCATACTGCTTTTCTCAAACTGACATATACGCGACTTCACTTTATGAAACTTGCGTATGAGATTTAGGAAACTGAAGTTTTACACTTTCAGCTCCCTCTGAGTCTGTTATGTCTGTATATTATGCTGTGCCACATCTGTCTGGCTGTACTTCCTTCTTCTTCCATATCTTCAAGTGTGGTGATGTTTTCTCCTTTTGGTATGGTGCCCGTACTTTGTTCCTGCAATCCTTAGCTATATGTCCAAGTTTGTTACATGTATAGCATCTTACATGTTTCATATTTCTTCTGCAGTAATCAACATATCTGTGATCAAACATATTGCAAGCAAAGCAATATCCCTTAAAGTACCTGGAACGTGATGTTCTTTTTGTGTGATGGTCTTGAACCATTCTTCTTCTGCATCTAGCTGCAACATGTCCAAGATTATGACATACATAACATTCAACCTTAATCATTGGAGGAGTAAAAGATTTTCTTTGAAGAATTTCTTTGCTTGGCTATTGATGGGGTTGACCTCTCATCTCCTTGTTGAGCATTTCAGATTTTGCATTAGATTCCCTTGTCTTACTTTGTGAACTAGATTCTTCTTCAACAGATTCATGAAAACCAAGACTAGTTTTGATAGCAGGATACCTTTGACTACTAAGAATATCATCCAAGATCTTAGTACTATCTTGAAATCGTAAGAGCTTATATTTTTCTTCTAATTTATCTTTTAGAATATTTACCTCAACCTGATGTTGCTCTTCCTTTTCAAGATACTGCTTCTTCACGTTTTCTTCAACATTTCTTCCTTCTTCCAACTGATGTCTTAGATCAAGAACTTCATTTTCTTGTTTTTCATGAGCTTGGAGTTGTTCTTTATTCTGCTTCTTTGATTCTTCAATATCTTCCTTTAGTGAGAGGATCATAGCTTCAAGCCTTTCATAGTAACTGGATCTATCTCTAGGTTTCTTGATTGTTGTGCTTCTTTCATTTACCTCATTTCTTAATGATGTCACTTCATCCTGCAACTTTTGATATTTTTCCTTGAATAGCTTCCTTACCTTGTTACCTTCCTCTAGTTGAGATTTTAGTTTAGTAGCTACTTCTTTGAAGGCACATTCCCGTTTTTTCAATAGATTTTGTTGATCTCTAATTTTGTCTATCAGCCTTTTAAATTCTGCCTCTATTTGATATCTTTCTTGCTCACCCATAAGAACAACTTCAGTTGTTTCACTATCACTTTCATTATCTTCACATGGATGGATAAATGTATCACCAGAGGATAACAAATTCATACCTGATAGATCTTGTTCATCTTCATTCTGAAGTGATTCTGAATCTGAAGTGCTTCTTCCACATAATCCCCAATCGATGCTTCCACTGTCATAGTTCTTCTTCTTCTTAGGTGCTTTCTTCTTAAGCTTCTTTCCCATTGTTCTATGGATCTCCTTCAAGCGATCAAGCTTCTACCAAAGGACCTGCTCTGATTCCAATTGTTGGAAATAATATTGAGAGGGGGGGGTGAATCAGTATTACCAAATCAATAAAAATTTTCATTTCTATACTTAGATACATATACGCTACTTCAGTTAATAGAACCCGCATGTATATGCAACTATGTCTAATGCAACTAGTGTATATCCAGAATACTTATGATTTAGTTACTCCATTAAATGTTTATCTTTAGTTAGTGCATCAGAACTTAAGTAACCATATGAATAGTAAGCAGGTGCAGTAAAACAGAACAGATCATCACACACAAGAAGCACACATGAACACCATGATATAAGGTGGAAACCCAATGTGGGTGAAAACCACCTGCTGCAAGTCATCTCTATCTTCTTTTAATAAGAAACTTCATTTTACAATAGTTCTATACTGATGCAGTCTTATACCAGTACGCAGGCTTCTACTTGCAGAGGGCTACAACCCTCTCTCGTTTTCCAAACTCTCTTGGATGGGAGATACAACCCCCTTAGCTCTTGTACTAGCTGATCCATTTACTAGTACGTAGGTGCCTTCCTACTGAATGCTCCAATCTTCACTCATTCTCTAGCTGCTACTGGAAGGGAGCTACCACCCCCTTTGCTCTTGTACTAGCTGATGTACTAGTACGTAGGTGCCAACCTACAATCTCCTTTCATCCTCTAGGGACCACGTTTCATCAATTTTCAGACTGGATACTCCTGAAGCACAACACTATAATTTGAAGGCCATGTTTCATCCAATTTTCATCCTGGACCCATCAATATCATTGAAGCACAAAACAATCAATACTAGTATCACCAATTTCTGAATCACTAAAACACTGAAACCCTGTCAACAACACAGTCACTAGAACACAAAGCAGACAACAAAACTCTGCAATAAGAATCAGACCCAACTGCAACTTCAAACATCATACTTCATAATGTATACACTACTATGATGAATCAAACCCGCGTACATACGCGCTTTCGCCAAAGCCAACCCGTAGAGATCTACAAATATTTTCTCATAACTTTGCAGCTGTACCAGACATCTGTCATACCCATAACATTTACCGAACATTACATGTGCCAGTATACAGATCTAGAATAAACAAGATCAAACCGTATAGAGATGATTCATTCCCAGCCATTAGATCCCGATCTATCCTTGGATCTTGTTCTCCATCAACCGTTGAGATTCCTCCTTAGCTTAGATCAAGCAATGCATCATAAATCCATAACCTGCATACTGGATCTCATGCTTCATCATATATTCAAGACTTTTTCCATGCCTTTGACTAATGATCTTCTTCTCCTTTTATAGTCTTAGGCCTTACTCAATACCATGGTCCAAAACCATTGAGAACCAATACTAGGGACCCAATACCTAGGTTCAACACTTCAGACGCAATACTAAGGACCAAAACCATAGGTCTAAATACCACAGACCCAAAAATAAGCTTTCCCACATTTACGTGCTTTTCCGTGCATGAAAGTGCGTGCATACGCATACGCGACTTTTGATTGGCAATCTCGTGTGTATACGCGCCTTTGTATTAGTGAAGCTGCATGTATAACTTGCGTGTATACCCTACTTGGTATATAGCGAACCTGTGTATATACGCAACTTGGTACATAGTGAACCTGTGTATAACCTGCATGTATACCCTACTTGGTATATAGTGAACCTGCGTATGTACTCTGAACCTGCATATATACTCTTCTTTCATCATTCTTTGTAGTCTGATCATCAAATCTTTGCTACTGATCTCCTGCAATATGATTTGTCATCTGTGTGAGTTTCCATCAAGGACAACACTTGTATCATAATGCCAACAATCTCCCCCTTTGGACTTGATGGCAAAGCTAATTTGTCATTTTGAGAACTGTCATATGATTCCTTTGAGTTGTCTTGCATCCCATGTATTCTGTCACATCTGATATCTCTTCTGTAGATTCATCTAGTTATATATATAAGTGAGTTGTTCTTCTATGAGTGGGTTTCCATCAAGTACAACACATGCATCATAATGCCAACAATCTCCCCCTTTGAACTTGATGGCAACAACACCAAATCACTCTCCCCCTTTGACATCAAGGGCAAAGGGCAGAACAAGATATTTTCTTTCCTTGATAAACATTCCGTTGTCCATACTCCCGCTGAGTACCTGCTAAATTCTTTGAAAGAGCTCCCCCTTTGTATATGCCAAGGTGTACCAATCTGACCATGCTCCCTATGAGTACATGCTAAAGTCTCTGCTTTGCTGAAGTGTGCTGTTCATGCTCCCCTGACTGTAAGCAAGGTCTGCAAACAGATGTTCTACAAGAACAACATGACTCTATCATAAATGACCTTCCTATCACCAAGGACTCATACATACATCCATCTCCCAACCAAGTGGGGATATACCAGAATTGACTCATCTACCCAACCAAGTGGGGATACACGAGAAGTTTAGATATGACAAATAAGTACATTACATTATTCATCCCAGGCATAGTGGGGAAAAATTCAAATTACATCTTATGACCAAAAGGGATTCATCCAATGATTACAAAAGACAGAGACAAACTATTACATCATGAGTCTTGATATGACCTTTACATTGAATGATATACATGACATTTATAACAGAGACCAAACATCTAAATAAGACCATGATAGTCATCAACAACATAGTGTATGATCTTCTCCATAAGCATCTATCAATAGCATCTAGACCAGCAACCTGTATATGTCCATTAGTGTAGATAGCATCAACCTGTGACAAGATATGTCTGCATATAGATATCGATTCATCCTCTTGAAAGACATCATAGCCATCTCATCAAGATCTGCATGATCTTATATATCATCCATGTATCATTATTCAGGGACATCTTTATCAATCAATCATATGTAAGTATCAACTTGCCATTTTATCATCATCTTGTCTCCAACAATGCAACTTTGAGTAATCATTCACGTATCCAACATACTGTATATAGCACTATGTATCTTGAGCTCGAGATCATTTGTCAAGACTTGTTGATATGATCAACAACAACGATCCTTATCCATATGAGTGCCAAGAACTATAGGAATCCTACATCATAACTATATTATATGATCTTTATGCATATGACGACAGCAACATATGAGTGACTCATCATCAAGTAATGAGGATGTGTATTCAAGCTTTGTACTTCTCCTTATCCTTATGAAGATCACCATGTAAGCACCATATATGCATCATTAGAGAATCAACCACAAATCTGATTTGAACATCAACTATGTAACTCCAAGAGTCATATGAGATTTTGTCATGGATAACTCATAATCATAGCAAGATATATCATTTAGCCATATAAGTATCATCACGAAGGACTACTAACCATAATGCCAACAATGCATTATTCAAAACATAAAACCCCCCTGAACCTGTGCCATCTGTTTACTATCAGATATGATCATGCATATATCAACAAGAAGTATCACGACATCATCATCATCAAGTTAGGATAAAAAACACTTCTAAACATCTTATGAGTATCAAGACATTTCCACACATCATTAGAAGATTGTAACCATTATCAAACAGAGTAAATAATGGACTGAATCATTTCAGACCCTTTTTCTGAACCTGTCCCTACTGCTTTTCTCAAACTGACATATACACGACTGTGTAGTGTATAACTCGCGTATATACGCGACTTCCCTTTATGAAACTCGCGTATGAGATTTAGGACACTGAAGTTTTACGCTTTCAGCTCCCTATGAGTCTGTTATGTCTGTTATTGTGTTGTGCCACATTTGTCTAAATGTACTTCCTTCTTCTTCCATATCTTCAAGTGTGATGATGTTTTCTTCTTTTGGTATGGTGTCCTTACTTTGTTCCTGCAATCCTTAGCTACATGTCCAAGTTTGTTTCATGTATAACATCTCACATGTTTCATATTTCTTCTGTAGCAATCAACAGCTCTGTGACCAAACATATTGCAAGCAAAGCAATATCCCTTAAAGTACCTGGAACATGATGTTCTTTTTGTTTGATGGTCTTGAACCATTCTTCTTCTGCATCTAGCTGCAACATGTCCAAGATTATGACATACATAAAATTCAACCTTATTCATTGGAGGAGTAAAAGAATTTATTTGAAGAATTTCTTTCCTTGGCTATTGATGGGGTTGACCTCTCATCTCCTTGTTGAGCATTACAGATTTTGCATTAGATTCCCTTGTCTTACCTTGTGAACTAGATTCTTCTTCAACAGATTCATGAAAACCAAGACCAGTTTTGATAGCAGGAGACCTTTGACTACTAAGAATATCATCCAAGATCTTAGTACTATCTTGAAATCGTAAGAGCTTATGTTTTTCTTCTAACTTATCTTTTAGAATATTTACCTCAACTTGATGTTGCTCTTCCTTTTCAAGATACTGCTTCTTCATGTTTTCTTCAACATTTCTTCCTTCTTCCAACTGATGTCTTAGATCAAGAACTTCATTTTGTTGTTTTTCAAGAGCTTGGAGTAGTTCTTTATTCTGCTTCTTTGATTCTTCAATATCTTCCTTTAGCGAGAGGATCACAGCTTCAAGCCTTTCATAGTAACTGGATCTATCTCTAAGTTTCTTGATTGTTGTGCTTCTTTCATTTACATCATTTCTTAATGATGTCACTTCATCCTGCAACTTTTGATATTTTTCCTTGAATAGATTCCTTACCTTGTTAACTTCCTCTAGTTGAGCTTTTAGTTTGGTAGCTACTTCTTTGAAGGCACATTCCCTTTTGTTCAATAGATTTTGTTGATCTCTAATTTTGTCTGTTATCCTTTTAAATTCTGCCTCTATTTGATATCTTTCTTGCTCACCCATAAGAACAACTTCAGTTGTTTCGCTATCACTTTCATCATCTTCACATGGATGGATAAATGTATCACCAGAGGATAACAAATTCATACCTGATAGATCTTGTTCATCTTCATTCTGAAGTGATTCTGAATCTGAAGTGCTTCTTCCACATAATCCCCAATCGATGCTCCCACTGTCATAGTTCTTCTTCTTCTTAAGCTTCTTTTCCATTGTTCTACGGATCTCCTTCAAGCGATCAAGCTTCTACCAAAGGACCTGCTCTGATTCCAATGGTTGGAAATAATACTGAGAGTGGGGGTGAATCAGTATTATCAAATCAATAAAACTTTTCATTTCTATACTTAGATACATATACGCTACTTCAGTTAATAGAACTTGCGTGTATATGCAATTCTGTCTAATGCAAGTAGAGTATATCCAGAATACTTATGATTCAGTTACTCCATTAAATTTTGATCTTTCATTAGTGCATCAGAACTTAATTAACCATATGAACAGTAAGTAGGTGTAGTAAAATAGAACAGATCATCACACACAAGATGCACACATGAACACCATGATATAAGGTGGAAACCCAATGTGGGTGAAAACCACCTGTTGCAAGTAGTCTCTATCTTCTTTTAATAAGAAATTTCATTTTACAATAGTTCTATACTGGTGCAGTCTTATACCAGTACGCATGCTTCTACCTGCAGAGTGCTACAACCCTCTCTCGTTTTCCAGACTCTCCTGGATGGGAGCTACAACCCCCTTAGCTCTTGTACTAGCTGATCCATTTACTAGTACGTAGGTGCCTGCCTATTGAATGCTCCAATATTCACTCGTTCTCTAGTTGCTACTGGAAGGGAGCTACCACCCCCTTTTCTCTTGTACTAGCTGATGTACTAGTACGTAGGTGCCGACCTACAATCTCCTTTCATCCTCTAGGGACCACGTTTCATCAATTTTTAGACTGAATACTCCTGAAGCACAACACTATAATCTGAAGGCCACATTTCATCCAATTTTCATACTGGACCCATCAATATCATTGAAGCACAAAACAATCCATACTAGTATCATCAATTTCTGAATCACTGAAACACTGAAACCTTGTCAACAACACAGTCACCAGAACATAGAGCATACAACAGAACTCTACAATAACAATCAGACCCAACTGCAACTTCAAACATCATACTTCATAATGTATACACTACTACGATGAATCAAACCCACGTACATACACGCTTTCACCAAAGCCAACCCACGTACAGATCTAAAAATATTTTCTCAAAGCTTTGTAGCCGTACTAGACATCAGTCATACCCATAACATTTAATGAACATTACATGCGTCAGTATACAGATCTAGAATAAACAAGATCAAACTGTATAGAGATGATTCATTCCAAGCCATTAGATCCCGATCTATCCTTGGATCTTGTTCTCCATCAACCGTTGAGATTCCTCCTTAGCTTAGATCAAGCAATGCATCATAAACCCATAACCTGCATACTGGATCTCATGCTTCATCAGATATTCAAGACTTTTTCCATGCCTTTGCCTAATGATCTTCTTCTCCTTTTATAGTCTTAGGCCTTACTCAATACCATGGTCCAAAACCATTGAGAACCAATACTAGGGACCCAATACCTGGGTTCAACACTTCGGACGCAATACTAAGGACCAAAACCATAGGTCTAAATACCACGGACCCAAAAATAAGCTTTCCCACATGTACGCGCTTTTCTATGCATGAAAGTGCGTGCATACGCATAGGCGACTTTTGATTGGCAATCCCGCGTGTATACGCGCCTTTGTATTAGTGAAGCTGCGTGTATAACCTGCGTGTATACCCTACTTGGTATATAGCGAACCTACGTATATACGCGTCTTGGTACATAGTGAACTTGCGTATAACCTGCTTGTATACCCTACTTGGTATATAGTGAACCTGTGTATGTACTCTGAACCTGCATATATACTCTTCTTTCATCATTCTTTGTAGTCTGATCATCAAATCTTTGCTACTGATCTGCTGCAATATGATCTGTCATCTATGTGAGTTGCCATCAAGGACAACACTTGTATCATAATGCCAACACTCCTCAATAAAACCATTGAGAAATGATGTTTTTACATCCATCTGGTGGATATTCCACCCCATATGTGCAACCAGTGAAAGAATTTGTCTAATGGATGAATACCTTGCTACAAGAGCGAAGGTTTAATCATAATCAATTCCCTCAACTTGAGATAATCTTTTAGCCACAAATATGGCCTTATACTTCTCTCTTCTTCTATCTGCTACATTCTTAACCTTGAAGATCCATATCGAAGCCACAACTGATTTATCTGTCGGTCTTGGGACCAATTCTCAAACACTTTTCTTCATGATGGATTCATATTATTCCACCATTTCATCAACCCAAACTAGTTTCTCAACTGCTTCCTCAAAAGTGGATGGATTAGTCTCCTCAAGCTTAGTCATTAGATCCATGTAGCTAGTGTACCTCTCAGGTGACCTCCTTTGTTTGCACAAATTTGAAGGATCTCCTACATTCTCCCTCAAATCTTGCACTAATCTATCAACTTCCATGGTTCTTTTTCTTCCTTCTTTGGATGGTTCTACTTGAGTGGATGTCTCCACTCACCCCATCTATTATCCTCCATTTTTGGATGCTCCATAACTTCTCAAGGCTCCTCTTGAGGATCTTTATTTGGAGCTAAAATATCCTCTTCTTATGGGATCTGAAGCTCCCTCTCAAGAGAGCACCACATAATTTTCTCCTCATCAAACTTTACATTAATTCACACAAATTCCATTATAAGGGAAGATAAGTACACATGGTAATTATGTGGAGTTTTGGTGTAACCCACAAAAAATCCCAACTCTATTTTCAGCTCAAGTTTCTTCCTTGAATCTTTGGAGACATGGTAGTAAACATAGTCTCCAAAAATATTGAAGTGAGACACATCTAGTTTTCTCCCCGAGAAATCTTGCTTAGGTGTAATCATACCAAGAATCCAATGAGGACTCCAATTCTTCAAGTAGACTGCTATGTTACACGCCTCTGCCCATAAATGCAGTGGCAGGACTTGACCATGTAGAATAGATTTCTCAACTCCCACAATTCTCTAGTTCTTCCTCTCAGCCACCCCATTCTGTTGTGGGTTGTGGGCTGTTGTTAGCTCTCCTTGAATACCTTCTTTCAAACAAAAATCATTTAAGTCATTTGAAACATACTCACCTCCATTGTCACTCTTGAGAGACTTCACCTTCTTGTCGGTCTCTTTATTAACTACTACCTTGAATTCTACAAACTTGGAGAATGTCTCCTCCTTATTCCGCATGAAGAAGATACCACACTTCCTTGAGAAATCATCAATAAAAATAACAAAATATTTATGTATGGCAGTGGAGGTTGTAGATAAAGGTCCACAAACATTAGAGTGGATTTTTTCCAAGACTGCATGTGCTTTGTTGTCTTGATCATGGAATATGGATTTTACATACTTCCCTAAGGTACAACCTTTGCAGACATCCTACTGCTCAAGTGCTCCTTTAAGGATGCCATTGTTTATTTGCTGCATAATATTCAAGGAGCCATGATTCAAATGGCACAATATCCTATGCCAAAGCTCACAGACATTGCAGTTCTGCACTTTCTCTACCTTATTTCTTAATGCAGCACAATATTCCACATCAAGTTTATACAAGTTCTTAACATGAACCCATATATGCTTCACCTGTCCATTGGCTGTGTGTCTCAGGAATTATTTCCCTTTTCTGAATATCACATCATAACACAGTCTTCCAAAACTTCTATAGAGATGAAATTATTCTTTAGGCCTGGAACAAACATGACATCTTTGAGGTGAAGAGGAGATCCTGAAACCCTCTTAAAGGTACCTATACCAATCTTGGTAGCACTGTACCTTCTGTAGTCCCCAAGCTCAATATGCATATGGACATATTTCTCCTCCAAGTCCCTAAAAAAATATATATGCCTTGTCATGTGGAATGAGGCCCTAGAGTCCAAGTACCACACAATCCCCATCATAGTACTAGCCATGCATGTGATAAGGGTGAAGTATAACTTAAATTGCGAAGCCAATGCTTCACCTACTTCTCCTCCCGGGTTATTCTTGCTAGAATTTTTGTGGGGGAACTTTGTAGCATAGTGCTTGAATTCATGACAATTGGAGAATTTATTTTGGACAAGTCTTTCTTCTTCCCCCTTGGCTAGATTTTGGTTTGGTTCGAGATTTCTTCCTTTTTACCTTCTTTCCCTTTCCAACCAATGCAAAATTTTCTTCATCCTCTCCCTTGGATGAGATTCTAGCTTTGGTATTCCACCTAATCTCTTCTTGTACCAAATTAGACAACAAGCATTCCTAAGTCGGTAATTTTTTCTCCCATTCATTGAGTCTTGCTAGCTATTCCATTTGTTGGGAAGGCCTAGAAGAGCTAGGCTCACCACGTCATCTTCTGCAAAATTCACACTAACCCCTCCAAGATCATCCCAAGCTTATGTAAATATGGTGAGATACTGCAAAATAATGCCATTCATTTGCATCTTAATGTTTCAAAGTTTGTCTTTGAGGGCCAATTTTCCATGATCACTTATATTCTCGAACAACTCTTTCAATTCCTTCCACATTGAGAAAGGAGTTTCTTTCCCATGGATATTTGAGACAGTGTGGTCTCGTACTCCCTCCAAGATTATTATCCTCGCCTAGGCTACATCTTTCTTCCATTAGGCTAGGATTTGGGTATCATATTCTGTTGGTTTTGCAACATATTTCTTGGTGTATTCTAGCAAGCCATTTTCATCAAGCACCACCTCCATGTGATCCTTCCATGCAATGAAATTTGAGCTCCCTTCCAAGGCATACTCTAATCTCATTCCATTAAAGGCCATTCTGCCAACTCTGAAGAGATCTTGCTACACTAAAGCCGCAAATTTGAACCTCCCGAGGAACAACTTTGAAATTCCTATTCTGATGTGAATCTTACTCTGATACTGTGTAGAAATATGGTGATAGAATTGCAACTGCTCAAGAAATTTAATCTAAAATCAAGAGACACAATTCTACTAAATTGATTTGTAAAATTTAATTCATAATTTAGAACAACATTCACAAACGTGCAATGAGAAAAACCACACATGCACAATATTTTTTCTAGGGGAACCCAAATGGGAAAAACCCCTCAAGAATCTTTGCATTAATAAGATGTATTAAGATGTATTACAATTGCATGCCCACTCTGAGCACAACCTACAATGAATAACCTATCTCTCTTCTCAATGAGAAGCTTTAACACAAAATTAGTCAAAATCCGCCTCTTCTTAAGCCTTTATTTCCTTGCACGAATCTGGAGGAATTAATCCCTATTTTTAGGAATTTTCCTCCAATTGATTGTGCAACTCCAAAGGGTTGATCATCTAACTTCATGCAACACCTATACAATCAAACTAGTTTACAACTGCTTGTTACATTGCCTTTGAATCTCCACCATAATTGGGGAACTCATATTCTCTGCATGCCTAAGTTATTATAGGCTGACTGATTAGTTAACTAGATTATCACTGAGTTAGACTGTTGTCCCACTGCACAACTCACCTTTCGCTAGTTCCATTAACTATTAGAACTAGTTTAACTGAACACAATTGGATATAACTAAATTGGATTACTAAAATTTAGCAATCACACATGCTTAAATGAACTCCAAGCCGTCTAACTCAAATTTACTGAGCTAATTGAGTGACAAGATCCATGTCACCTTAGTTAAAATCCTCCAAGTTGTCCGTTGATGTGGAAATTTGAATTTTCTCAATTTGACCAAGGCAAAGTTAAATTGAGACTTTGTTGCTACACTTCTCAACAATTGATAGGGTCCTCATCAATGCCATTTTTTGGATTAGTGGTAACAATGGTAGGAGTGCTCAAGGAAACACTTGTAAGAGGAGGATCAACATTATAATGTGAAGGAGATGAATCTACTAAAACATGTTGAGAATAATCAATATGTGATTTTTTATAAGTAGCGAAAAGGTCTCGACACATTGTGAATAGGAAATTCGTCAAAGATAGGATATTGGCATTCAATTACCTTGTGAGTGGATTTTTTTTTTTTTTTGTATCCAACCAAAGTATGATTTTTCATCTTTGAGAGGTTTCACTTTCATTAGGGGCATGGGTCGATACACTTGATCTAAAAACTTGAAAGTTCAAAACTTACGATTTGTGTCCAATCCATTTCTTATATGGGCCATATATTGAACACCATGAGTAATGGTTCAATTGATGACATGGAATTTGCATGGACTGAATAAAACATAGAGCCTTATCCATCATCATTGTATTCTTCCAGTCAACTACTATGTTTCATTATGGGGTGTGTATGAAATGTTGCACAATGAAGGGATGCCATGAGAAGTGATAAATGATACATATTTTTTTGTATCTATAGGAATTAACAACTGGGATGGTCTCGTACTCACATAACAAAAGCTTGATTCCAACCACTATCACTATAGCCTCTAGGTGCCTATGTATGCCCCTTCTGCAAGAATAGGTGAATCAGGGGGATTTGAGTTGCCATCGTCAATTGAGCTGCCCCCTAGGGGCTTAGGAAGTTATAAATGATTATTTGAAATTTTTTTCAATATTTTCTCCTCTACTGTCAATGTTGATACACATAATCCTTTTTATTATGCTAATGTTTGACTTAATATTTACCAAATTTCCCAAACACTTTATCCTTGGATTGAATGGTCTATATCTAAAGGAAGTGAGAGAATTCACCAATGAAGGTGAGGAAGTACTTAGCTTCCACAAGAGAATAGTGGGGCATAGGCCCACAAATATCACTATGAATCGGCTCAGAATGTCAAGAATCTCACTTCACTTTGTCCTTGGGAATTGAATCTTGAAGATTTTTTCCTAACACACACCCTTAACAAACACCACTAAGTGATTCAACTGTAAGATATCATTGGCCATATGTAGATGACTAGAAATATCTAAAGATTTTCTCTCCATGGAATTGGATAAAGTTCTTTTCCTCCCTTTTAAGTTGGATCTCATTCCTTTCATTGCTTCGATAGAGTTATCATATAAAATATATCGTTATAGGAGGCATACTTAAAGCTACCAAGTACAATTATTTTCTCCATATAGATTATCACAGGTGGAACTGATGAATAAGATACTTTTTATAAAAGAATTGCGTTTCTGAATTTCGTTTGTTCAACATTTCAAGAGAACACTGCACCCATCATTAGGGACATAAACGATTTGATATGATGTGAATGGGTTATGTGAGGAGAATAAATATAATGGGGAGGAAAATAGTCATTATGAAAAAAATGAATTAATTATTAAAAATTATTAAACATCTTCCACTTAGTGTTGTCATTGATGAAAACAAGATGTTATTGATGTCAAACAGGATGGATGAGACAACAATAGTAGTACCATCTTTTATGACCCAAGAATAAACAAGACTCTTTATAAAGTGATATGATAGTTGGATCTTTCACAACGTCTCATCACATGAAGATATGGTGCTTGAATTTATTTGGGTTTTTGATAAAGTTATGATGCTCAAAATATCCTACAAACAATGTGGTTATGTAAGGCTCACCAATTCCTTTTCAACGATATATAATTCTAAAAAAATCCCCCTGAATGAGAAGTTATGGCCAATTGAAATTTCAATATTAATTGAGGGAATACATTTTAGGGTCAAAAACCCAAAAATTTAATGTGTTAAACAATGTGCAAGTTTAGGGAAGATCCACCATTAGATAGAGAAATCAATGACCATGGGTATGCAAAGTTGCATGCTAGTTAACATCATTAAATGACATGTATGTCTCGGGTCAATCAATCATGCTTGTAATAGGTCACTGGCTGGATGAATGTGAATATGCACAATGTTTAATTAGTCCCATCAGACCAACCATATGATGACATGTGGAATTATCCTATTTGATATTGATGTGAACTATTGATCAATGACGCATGGAACTCTCGCACAACCAACATGACACATCATCCATCTTATGTCAACATGATGATGTGGTGCCACCATAGAATATTGTGTGGCATGGTGATTTGACACACTTTCGTTGGTGAAAATTCTAAAATAGGGTTACACATGACACCTCTCACGAGTTTCCATTAGGGGAGTTTTGAGTTCTAAAATGGGCCTCATAAGGAAATTATAAAATAATATTAGATTACATCATCAAATTTTAGAGGGAAAAAAGAAAAACTAATTTTCAAATCTTATTTTCAACTTATCTCCCTATGGGTTTAGTCGAATTTTAAGAAACAAAACTCGTTGGATGCATAATTTGATTCCTCATCCAAGGATTACCCATGTTGCATACTTTTGATGAACCCTGCTACATGACAAATAAGAAATACATGAAAGACATGATTGCAATCACTTATTTTTCATGTATTTCTCATTTCTCGTGTAGCAGGGTCCATCGAAAGTATGCAACATGGTTACTCCTTGGAGGATCAAATTTTGCATCCAATGAGTACTCCCGCTCCAAATTTGAGTAAAACCTTAGGGAGATAAGTTGAAAATATGAGTTGAAAAAGTAGTTTTATTATTGTATTATTTTTAAAAATTTTACCTTTTTAATCCAAAAATGGTGAATCATCCCCCATGGTTGACACCATGATCTTTAATCCTATTAGGAGGCCCATTTTAGACCTAAAAATTCCCCTCATGCATGTGGCTCAATGAAATCATGATAACATTATCAAGGAAATGTCTAGTGACCCTTGGGTCCCGGTCATATGGGAATGGTTACATGGTCATGGAATTATGGATATTCATCAACCTTGGTCATATGGCATGACCACATCAAACCATGACACAAAATTTAACAAAACTTGGGTCACAATCCGTTGGTCGGCTGGTTACAAAGACATGTTGCATGGGTGCTTATGGTTGGCCCCATAAGGCTTGGGACCACCAATAAAATGTCTATGTGTATATATATATATATATATATATATATATATATATATATATATATATATATATATATATACACGAACCACACTCAAATCCAAAAGCAATGATTTGAACAAAAAGTGCGGATATCCAACCAAGTCCACGGATATAATTTAAATAGCTTTGAGGTGTGAAGTATACGAACCACACTCAAATCCAAAAGCAATGATTTGACAAAAAAGTGCGGATATCCAACCAAGTCCATGGATATAATTTAAATAGTTTCGAGGTGTGAAGGATTTGTATTAGTTTTGGTTCCGAATGTTTTTGCTACAAAATATTTGTTCATTGCAAGGTTTATCATTTTGGTTTCTTAGCGGAAGTCTGGTTGTCTCATTTTGATGGTTTGGTCCGGTTTCAATGTCGACAACAAAACTCATTGTTATGACATAACCAGTGCCCACGTTCGAAACCCTTACCAATAGTCGAGTCTAATGCTACAGTTGGTAGAAGTATTATGGTGATATTGTTTCGATAAATATGACCATATTGTAGTATCTATTGAAGTTGCATGGCCATGGTAGTGGCTCATTGGTAGGAGTTAACATAATATGATTGGTGATGCTTTAGATTGGCACGAGGATAGTCCACGAGGGTGATCCACTTCCTCGGCTCCATTAGATCTATAATAATAAAAGTAAAATGAAGGTGAGTGGATGGATTAATAAGACACACCATATGGTAGAGCTAGTAAGTGATGAGGATTGTAAATATGAGGTCACAACTTTGATGTCTTTTGACCGATAGGTCAAATTAATTTTTTTATTTTATATTTAGTGTCATTTTGTCAGTTCTTTAACAATTATTAGTGATCGACACCAAAATTTGATGGAATGTTAAAAGGCACCCGAAAAAGGGCTTTATGTAGAACACTTAAGTTAATATAAATTTTTATATGGCTATTTTGGATTTTTGGGGTCAATATTCTTCCAAACTCGATTATGGAAGAAGCTAGGTGATCAGGGATCTAAGATGAATGCAACCAAAGGGAGTATGGGCAATAGTTTGATAACTAACAAAAATGATTGATATGATTTTTGTGGCGATATTTCAGTTGTAGGTTGTGTTTTCAGTGATAGTGATTGTGGAAGTGACAATGTTTGTGGATTGTAGTGACATTGATGATAGAAATGACAATTTTTGTAGGTTGAGATGATGATACAAGTTGTGATGATGAAAACATATTGTAGATTATGATATTCCTTATAACTCAGTGATATACGATGACAATAGATCTAGTTTGAAAACAATATAAAATCGAGGTCATGACAAGGAAGTTGAAGGAGGTGGGTGCCTCCACGAAGATTAAAGCCTACTCATTCTCGAGGTTGGAGCCTCAGTAAGGTTGTAGCCTACAGTGAGAAGCTACTTTCATTTTCGAGGTTGGTGGTTACAATCAGGTTGTAGCCTACCACAAATTGCAACTTGCATTTCCTTGGAGTAGTTGCCTCCAATAGGTTAGAGCCTGCAAATTGATTTAATGAATTAAAGCATATAAAAAAGAAGAAGATTGGTGGTTTTCTCTTGTATGCGTTTTCACCTGAAAATCTTTTGTCTCTTTGTGATGTGATGGCTTCTTGATTTGTTGATGGATTTTTGATATGTTACTTATATGATAATGCATTGTTATAGTTGATGACATAATTCTTATGGTTCATTGCTGTATAGTTGTATGGTTATGAAAAGTTGTGAAATAGTAAAATTGATCTCACATTGATTCCACATCCTCCCAAGAGTGTGACCTTTGAGCCATCAGGTGGTATAAGAGTAGGTCATCTTTAGAAACAATTAAGTACTAGAATATGGATAAAAGGAATATGGACTTAGATCCTACATCAATTATGCTTCTATAATTTGAGTTGGAAGAGGTTAAGTGAGAATGAAATCTTGATAAATTAGCTTAATGAGGTCAATAAACAACTAGGAGGAACAAAATGGCAGTTAGAGGAGAAAAATGACATAATTTCCTGTCTCAAGAAAGAGACGGATGTAGCAAAGCCGTAATCTAAGGAAATTTAGGAAGATGCTTAGAAAAAACAAATAGGAAGAGGAAAACATCTAGGTACCATAGATTTTTTTATGGTTATTGTTTTCTATGTTATTCATTTGGTCATATGGAAGTTACTTGTAGTCATCTTCCATACCATTATTGCAAAGAAAAGTGCCCACTTAAGATTGGGAAGGAAGAGAATTGTGGTCTTATATTATATTCTAAGAAGTGAAAGGATAAGTGGTATGTTTATAATGGTTGTTCAAGACACATGACAGGGGATCAAAGTAAGTTCATCAACATCAAGGAGTTAGAAAAAGGTAAAGTAAATTTTGAAAACAATGCATCAACCAAAATCATTGAAAAAGGCATAGTTACTATTGATGATGGAAGAACTAAAGCAAAATATGTCTTCTATGACATAAAATGACTGAAGCATAATCTCTTTAGTGTTAGTCAAATATGTGATTGAGGTTTTGTTGTCATATTCAACAACAAAGTTACTAATCAAACGAGAAATATTACTTCAAAACGAGAACTCTAACAAAAAACTCCAAAAAAACATGAAAAAACAACCTGAAAACGATTTTTTATTTTTATTTTATATATATGTATATATATAATTTTATTTTATTTATTATTATTATTATTTATTTATTTATTTTATTTTATTTTATTTATTTTTATTTTTATTTTTATTTTATTATTTATTATTTATTTTATTTTATTTTTTATTTTTTATTTATTTTTTTTTTCGAGTTAATTTTCAACATTTTTAAAAAATGGAAGTAAAAGCCATTTTTTGTGTGCAAAAAACACACTAAAAACGAAAAGTGTTGATGCTGAAATAACATCTTTTTTTTTGGGGTAAATTGTCAACACCTTTTAATAATGATGTTAAAGATAAAATATCATGACTCTGAAAAACCTTAAAATTTCAACGATAAACATGACATTAAAGATAAAATATCAAAAATCTTAAAATTCTAATGATTTTTAGGCATGATATTAAAGATAAAGTATCACGTCTCTGAAAAGTCTTAAAATTCCAAGGATGACATTAAAGATAAAATATCACTTTTATGAAAATTCTTAAAATTCCAACAATTTTCAGCTATGGTGTTAATATTATTTTGAAAAATAATTACCATTTAATTTATTTTTATTTCAAGTTTATCATATTAATAACAGTTATTAAATATAATGTCTTTTTTATATAATGTATTGAAGTTATTGGATAGGAAACACTTCAGTTATGATGAATGAACAACTTTACAACAAATGAATTTATATGCAATTTTGGAGTTTTTGATACTCTCTGCATTAAAACATTTGTTTTTTGGAAATTTGTGCCAATATTTTATTTTAAATAATTTTAAGATTTTGAAATTTGCAAATTGTTTTTTAAAAACTGTATTTCATTATTGAGAAATGTACATATTTTAATTTAATTTATATAATAATAATAATAATAATAATAATAATAATAATAATTAATATTAAAATTACATTTCTTTTGAATTTAATAAATGGAAACTAATAAACATATTAAAGATTATGCAAAAAAATAAAAACTGTTGTTTCTAGAATCCTATTGACCGCTAAGAAAGTACACCATCAACAAAAAATGTTCTCCTAGACTTATTACTTCTACATATTTTTTTATTTTGACATATATATCGAATCAAATATATTGAGAATATGAAAACAATGAAAAAAAACTAAAAAAAAACACAATTTAAAAAAAAAAACAAGTAAATAAAAATATATATTTTAACTTAAAAAAATAAAAAATTACCACAAAAACTACAATATAAAAAATATATAAAATAGACAAAAAAAAAATGTAAAAAAAAAAAACCAAAGTTAACTTATAAAAAATAAAACATAAAAATAAATTAAAAAAGAGAGAAAACATTTCAAGAAAAACATAATTTAAGAAAAGAATTTAAAAAATAGACCAAAAAAAAAAAAAAAAAAAACATACAAAATAAATAAATAATATTGATGAGATAAATTATATAAAAAAAAAAATAAAAAAAAAAAAAGAAAACATTAAAAAAAAACACGATAAAACAATTAAAAAAAAAAAAAAAAAAAACTTGAAAAAAAAAATACTTAAAAAAACATTGAAAAAATTTAAACTAATAAAAAAGCATTAAAAATATAAATTGAAAAAAAAGATAAAATGGAAATGAAAAAATTAAAAAAAATTAAACATTAGTTAAAAAAAATAGAAAATAAAAAATAAAAATAATAATTAAAAATATTGAAAATAATAATTAAAAGCATTGAAAAAAAAAAAAAAAAAAAAATAACAAAAAAAATAATTGAGAAAACAAAATTTGAAAAAAATAAAAAACAAAAAGCATATTAAACAACAAATTAAAATCTATTAAAAACGAAATTAAAAAAATAATAAAAAACAAATAAATATAATAATTAAAAAAAATTCATTATAAAAACATTATAAAAAGAAATATAAAAAAATATAAAAAAATAAAAATAAAAATAAAAATAAAAATAAAAATAAAAATAAAAATAAAAATAAAAATAAAAATAAAAATAAAAATAAAAAATAAAAAATAAAAAATAAAAAATAAAAAATAAAAAATAAATAAAAAATGAAATTTCTCCCATCTCTTTCTTATTCATTTATTTACTTTTTTACATTTAATTGATTTATTTAATTATGTATTTTTCTAGCTAACTTGTATATACATATAATTTATTCATATAAGAAAGGTCCTTTTTATAACTAATTTCCATTTAAATACTAATTTAACTTATAATTTTTAATTATTTATTAATACCTTTTTAACTAACTATTATCATAAATTTAAATTATTTATATATATATATATATATATTTTAAGGGATTGGTCCCCTAAGATAACTTATTTCCCTTAAATTATTAAAAAAGTTTTGATCCCGGTCCAATAGTCAAAAGTAGCTGTTGGTCAAGTTAGCCATTGGAGGCTCTGATCAATCTATTTAACTTGCTAAGCTGGCTCTGTTTCTTTAACTTGTCCTGACGATGAACCACACTGGTTTGTTCAAAACGCGTCGACAAATGGTATTTCATGTGATCTTCGCCGAAAAATCCTTTGTAAACTTGATATGGATCATAGAAGCCTCAACTCTACAATCATTTTTTTAATTTAATTAATTCATTAATTATTATTATTATTATTATTAAATTTTTTATTTTATTTTTTAATTATTTTTAATTGTTTCTTTTATTTTTTGTTTCAAATTTTAATTTTCTTTTAAATTATTTTAATTTTTTCTATTTTTCTATTTTTTTTAAGTTTAATTATTTTAGTCTCTTCTTCTTTCTTTCTTCTTCTTTTTATTTATTTATTTTAATAAATTTATTACTATTATTATTATTATTATTATTATTATTATTATTTATGCTGTTTTTTTTTATATTTTTGTTTAACTTAAAAGAAAATTGATGGTTTTTTTGGTTAATTTTTACTTTTTTCTTTAATTTATGTGTTTTTTTTGAAATTCCTTCCCCATTTATTTATTTAGTTTTTGATATTTTTGTTTGTTATATATATATATATATATATATATATATATATATATATATATATATATATAGATATATATATATATATAGATATGTGATTTTTTTGTTATTTTTTTTTAATGTTTTTTTTATCAACATGAAAATCACCAACATTTAAAAAAGATTATCCACAATACATTTGAAAATTTAAAGTGTAAAAAATAAGCCTTTTAAACAAAAAAGGTTGATGTTATATCAACACTCTTCAAAATTAGCATGAAAATAACTAACATTTTAAAACAAATGTTCATACTTGATAATTAAAAAAATTTAAAGTGCCAAAAATGAACCTTCTAATAAAACGGGTTGATGTTGCATCAACACTTTTCAAAATTAGCATGAAAATCAGTAACATTTAAAAAAAAATGTTACATAAAAAAATTTAAAGTGCCAAAAATATGTTCAAAAGAAAAGGTTATTTTGAATAACCAATTTTCAAAATTGGGTGTTTTTTTTGCTACCTCAAAAAACCGGTAATCGATAATTTTCTCGTTTGATCGGTAACTATGTTCAACTCCAAGTGGTGTGAAATTTGAAAGTCAAACATAGGAAAATTAGTAGCTAGCTATATTAGGATAGACAATAATATATACATACTAGATGACTTAAGGACCAAGAGAAGCTATGATGAAGAGATAAAAGAAGACAAGGTTGTCTTGCATGGTCTTCAAGCAAACTCTAATTTTGATGGAGAAGAAGCCAAGGTTGTTCAAAAACTCAAGAGAGTAACCAAAAAGTTCAAAGGTAAGCTTCCTTTCAAATGTTTTGAATGTGGAAGAATTGGTAATTATGCATCCAAATGTCCCTATTCCAAGATTAATGATAGTGACGATGAATCAATATTTAAATCTAAGTATCAACAAAAGAAGCATGTAGGTAAGAATTGTTTTTTACTCAAAGGAACAAAGTGACAATGAAAGCAATCAAAGAATTGATGAAGGAAGGAGTGGAATCTTGTTCATTGATGAGGTTGAAGAACCTGAAGCAGAAGTTGATTATGAGGGATAACTTAAAAGTGGATTAAAGGAAATAAGATCCTCAGGAATAAAGAAAGTCAATTGATGCAACAACTTTAAGATCAAAGACTAAATGAAGACACCATTCTTACTCTAAAAGTTGAACTAGAAGAAGAAAAAAGGGGAAAGGAGTTTTTGTCCAAACAACTAGTTGAGAAAGAACAAATATGTGAAATACTGAAAGAGGAATTTATCCTCTTAAGATAAGAATTGGAGCAGCTAAATTCGAAGTTCAACAAAGGGAATGAATCCATAGATCATATTCTCAACATGCAAAGGTCCTCGCTTATTAAGACAAGTCATGACTATCAAGAATGTGAGCCATCCAAGAATAATTGTCCCTCAAGTTCATCAAATGAAGGCCATTCCAAGAAGATTGATTAGACATTTATAGTATCTAGTTGAAACTCACTTGAAAATCCAATGCAAGCAGTACACCAAGCCAAGCATGTTCACTTCAAAGACATTCAAGGCAATTTCGAAAAAGGAGTAGAGTACAATGAATCAAAATGAATAGAAAGGATCCATAGGAAGAAACAATGCAAGGAAGATTGTGAATATGGATCATCACAAAGCATCCAAAAGAAACATTGGAACAAGTGTTGGTAATGAATAAATGAGTAAGGATCATGCAGGGGTGGAAAAAAAAGGGCACATGGCTCCTCCAAGAAGTAATTTCAGAAGATCGAGATCTCCTTCTATGCCCAGGAATCAAAGTAATTTTTTTGGTTATTGTTTCTCATGTAAAAAATTTGGACATAAAGCGTTGGATTGCAAGATGTGGTAAGGTATAGAGGATATGATAAGTTACCTAGATAGATATAGGTGGACCAAACTAGAAGAATGAATTAGCCATTTCCACAAGTGTTGAATCCCAATGTTGAAAGTCACATATGTCACATATGTGATAATGAAGGTCATATAGCATGAGATCGTAGACTCAACTTTGCATGGTATAACAAAAAAGTACTTCCTATCAATACTAGTAGATGGGGAAGTGGCCAAAAAGGACTTAGATTCGGTTTGACCCTTAGATCTAATCCTTTGGAGAAAGCTTCTCAAAGATTAGTATTTATTAAATAAAAACTTGAAGAAGCCACTACGTGTGTGAGGGAAGTATGTGGACTATGATTTGCTGATGATATCTCAGATGTAAAAGTAGAGTAGACATATGACAAGTACCTATATATGAAGGAAATAACATGATCTTAGGGGGAGTACAAGTATAACATGAACAACAATGGATGAATGGTCCCAAGGGGAGTATAGGAACAAGCAACAATGGAAGCATGATATGGGAACAAGTAATAGAAGCATGGTACTAGTGGGAGAAATATATCAACAAGAAGGAAGCACGGTTCAATCAGGTCCACATGATCATCCAAGAACATGTACTCATGTAGGATCATCAACATTGTGGTTTTCAACGGATATATGTGACCTTTTTCCATTAATGTCAAACGGGGATAGATTGCAACATACATTGATGCAAATATTAACATTGACAAAGGAAGTAATTTGAACAAGGAGGGAGTCCATACATTTTACTTGTAGATATAAATTATAGAGGAAGAGTTTTTGAATTGTTTGACATCAAAAGACCATTAATGTCTGATGTTGTTACCATCAATGAACAGGGGAAGATTTTTGCACTTAGTGTTTTCATTGATGACAACAAGATGTCATTGATCATGTCAAACGAGATGTATGAGACAACAATATCAGTACCATCTTTTATGCCCAAAAAAGGAACAAGACTCTTTATAAAGTGATATGATAGTTGGATCTTTAACAAAATTTCATCACATGAAAATATGGAACTTGAATTCATTTGGGTTTTTGATAAAGTTATGATGCTCAAAAGATCCTACAAACAACATGGTTTCGTAAATCTCATCAATAACTTTCCAACAATATCTCTTTCTCATTATAGCTCCTTCCAAATGAGAAGTTATGGCCAATTGGAGTTTCATTATTAATTAAGGGAATAAACTATAGTTCCAAAAACTCAAAAATTTAATGTCTTAAACATCATGCAATTTTAGGGAAGATCCACCATCAGACAAACAATAAATGACCATGGGTGTGCAAAATTGTGCACTAGTTAACATCACTAAATGGCATATATGTCTCTAGTAAATCAATGACACTCATAACAATTCAATGGCTAGTTGAATATGAAGCTGCACAATGTTTAATTAGTCCCATCACACCAACCATAAGATGACACATGGAAGTATCTTGATTGATGATGATGTGGACCTATCGATGAATGACACATGTCACTTTCACATATTTAACATGATGATGTGGCACCACTAGAGGCTTCCATATGACATGGTGATTTGGCACATTTTGGTTGGTGAAAAGTCTGAAATAGGGTGACATGTGGCACCTCTCATGAGCTACCACATGCCTCAATGATGTCATGAAGGAAACGTCCAGTGACCCTTTGGTATTGGTCATATGGGCATGGTTACATGGTCATGGAATTATGGATATTCATCAACCTTGGTCATATGGAATGGCCACATGGAACCATGAAACAAAGTTTAACAAAACTTGGGTCACAATTTGTCGGTCGGTTGGTTACAAAGACTGGTTTCACGAGCACTCAGGGTTAGTCCCATAACGTTTGGTACCACCAACCAAATTTATATATATGCAAACTATACTCAACTCCAAAAATAATCATTCAAACGACAAGTGCAGATATCCAAACAAGTTTGTGGATAGAGTTCTAATAGTTATGAGGTGTGAAGGATTTGTATTGGTTTTGGTTATGAGCAAAGTTTTTGTTGCAAAGCATTTGTTCACTACAAGGTTTATCATTATGGTTTCTTGGCAAAAGTATGGTTGTCTCATTTTGGTGGTTTTCTCTGGTTTCAATGTTGACAATAGAACTCATTGTTATGGTGTAACTGATGCCTGCATTTGAAACCCCTTGGAAGTGGCCAAGTATAATACTACTGTTGGTGGAAGTATTATGGTGATATTGTTTGGATAGAGCTGGCCATATGATATGATCTGTTGACTTTTCATGGCCATGGTAGGGGCACATTGATAAGAGTTAACAGAATATGATTGGTGATGCGTTGGATTGGAAAAAGGATAGCCCGTGTTCTCAGCTCCATTGGAGTTGTAATTTTGAAAGTGAAAGGAAGGCATGCAAATGGATTAATAAGCCACATTGTATAACACAACTGGTAAGTGACGAGGATTGTAAATTAAAGGTTGTAGGTTCAATCTCCTCTTATTGACAGGTCCAATTAATTTTTATTTTATTTTATATTTACTAACATTTTGTTGCTTCTTTAACAATTATCTATGGTTGGTGTTAAAATCCGCTAGACTGTTGAAAGGTGATGAAAAAAGGGCTTTATGTAGAACATTTAAGTTAATATAAAGTTTTATATTGTTATTTTGGATTCCTAGGGTCAATATTGGTCCAAAGTCAATTTTGAAATATGTTAGGAGAATAGGGATCATAGATGAACGCAACTAGAGGGGGTATGGGAAACAATTTGATAGCATATAGTAGTGATTGATATGACTTCCATGGAATTATAATGGTTGTAGGTTTTGTTCGTAGTGACAATGACTATGGAAGTGACAATGTTGCAAGTTATAGTGATAGTGATGATGACAATTTCAATTTTTTTAGGTTGAGATGATGACAACAAATTGCAGATTATGATAGTCCTTATAACTCAGTAATATATGATGACAGTGGATCTAGTTTTAAAATGAGATGAAATAGAGGTCCACAAGGAAGTTAAAGAAGGATGTGGGTGCCTCCACTGAGGTGGGAGCCTACTCATTCTCAAGGTTGGAGCCTCAATCAATTTATATCCTACAGTGAGAAGTTTCTTGCATTTTCGAGGTTGGTGCCCCAATCGGGTTGTAGCCTACTGCAAGTGGAAACTTACATTTCTTAGGGGTAGTTGCATCCAACAAGTTGGAGCCTGCAATTGATGTAATGAATTGAAGCATATAAAGAAGAAGAATATTAGTGGTTTTATCTCATATGGGTTTCCACCTAAAAAGCTTATGTCTCATTGTGATGTGATGGCTTCTTGATATGTTACTGATATGATGATGCATTGTTATAGTTGATGATATAATGATTATGGTTCATTGTTGTATGGTTGTATTGTTAAAATATGTTGCAGTAAAATTCCACTTTGGAGAGATCACTTTATGGAGATTATGATTACATTGAATTCCTCTTTTTGAAAGGACCAAAATTGACCTAAAGATCACTCGAAATGGATAAGGGAAAGTGTACTTATGAAGAAAATCCCACATGTGCATATTTGATAAGGTCGTCCTTAAAGAAAAGTGGACACCCTTGGAAGGCTATAAATACAAGTGACCTATACCTCATTTGGAAATCATCATAAGGCACTCTTCTATCTTGGATTTTGGATTGCACAAGTTTGAGGCTCATCCCCAGAGGAACAAGTTTGCTTGAAGATGAAATTGCAGGGTCTGAAGATCGCATTTCTATTTTAGGGTTTTGGGCCCAGTCGCATGAAAAAGAAAGAGAGATCTCTACTCTAGACCCTCACTACCAGGCTCATCCATGTGACCAAATCATCCTAGTTGCAGACACAACTCATCCTCCGTGTGATCGACATCTAGGGTTTCAGAATCTCAGTTGCTGATTGTAGTCACTCGCTTGTAGGATCCAGAGAGCAAGTGGAAGCTTCCTAGTCACACACATGACTCCTCCTCCATGCGATTGGGACCTAAATAATGGAATTTTAGTTTTCCAAATATTTTTCTCAGTGACAGCAGTGTTCGACAGTTGACCATAGACAATGAAAATTCATTACAGGCTTCAGAATCAGTATTTTGAGTATAAGCATTGTTGGGTTCATTTCATGGATGTTGTAGTTTCTTTTGATGAATAGTTGTATATATGGATCATTTTACTCTCTTTTGCTAAATCATTTGACAACAATCTAATAAGAAGAAAATTTGAAAGGGTTTTCCCTATAGTGGGTTGTGCCCTGGTCTCCAACCAATCCCAGTGTCTCTATGTGTGAATGCTTTTCTTCTATTGTTCCTTTATGTTCTACTGCATTGATGATGATGATATTGTTCTTTCTATATAGTTGCATATGCTGCTAAAAAAGATATGAAATATGAATAATGTTATGATTTTATGGGGTAAACTTAATGTGTTAATGAAGAAATGAAATTATCAAAGTAAAGAACAATATAGCCCTAAGAAAAATTAACATGGTATCAGATCTGGTCTGAAGTAAAGTCAAGTATATCACCCCTATGATTACACCATTGGTGGAATAAAGAGAGGATGGAGGAGACCTAAAATAATTCTAGGGTTAGAAGGAAACCCTAGGCAATTTGGTTATGAGGGTTTGATGGATATTATGAGGTTAGGGTTTGAGAGAAACCCTGGTTTATGGAAAATAGTTGAGATATGCAATCTAGAAACCCTAGCATGGTTAAGAGGGAGATGATCACCTCTCATTGAAGATAAGTACTTTATGACTTATGATGATCCTTTATCTTTACTTTTGACTTATGGATCTAATTATTGTTTTCATTATTACTTATGCTTCTTGCATATATATTTGAGTATTTTCATGCTTCTAACTTCTTGATGAGATATGATAAGTGGACTCTCCTTGAGGACCGTGGCTAGTGTAGGAAGATGAATATGATGAAAAGGCGACAAAGCACTACAAGATGCCTATGTAAAATAAGAAGGTGCACAGGTATTTGAATACTACAAGTTATGCTTGGCATATTGTTTCAAAGTTATGTTTCAACTGCAATATTGATGGCAAGGTAAGTCCTAAGGTATTATGAGAATGTCTCCTTCTCAAATAGCTCATGCATGCATAAGAAAGTGATTTGGATTCATGGTTCCTATGATGAAATGATGCACTTAGTAGTAAGAAAGTATTTTATCCTTTAGACATGATGAACTTCTTGATTCTATGAAGCTACTTAATATTGATCTTTGATATATTAGTATACTCTATGTTTGGCTAACATCTATCATTTTGGATATCTTGACCCCGTGAATAAGGCTAGAACTTTGTTTCTAATAGATGGTAACTTGATACTATTGATATTGTTTATAAAAAGCATGGTAGCCAGGATGATAGTAGTATAACAATGAGATTGATATTCAGGATCTTTTGTTGACCATGGCTATGTTTTTATGTGTTTAGTAACTATGGCATATGGTAAAATTGAATGCCCTGACTTGATGGATTGATTTACTTGACAAAGAAGTAATTTTTTGATCATGATTCTTGAAATTTACTCCTATTAGCTATTTGACACTAACCCTTGATGATAGATTGATGTCATGGTGAAGTAGCTAATGATAACATGATATAACCATGATGAATATGTGATATACTCTGACTTTATGACCTAACAGATCCACTGATGCATGATAATATTATAGACATGTTGATGAATTGAATAAAGATGACTAAAGTGGATTCCCGTTCAAAGGGAGAATATCTCCATATCTGATATGAGAAGAGAGAGTTTTACCTTACGCTAATCCTCAGTCGCATGAGAAGCAAGCTTACAGGTGCGACTGTAGCTTATCATCTGCATGTAAGTAAGGTAAAGGGTGCGATTGTAGTCTCCCAACCACATAGAAGAAGGCCCATGGATGCAGTTATGCATGTAGGACACAAAAATGAAGTTTTGTGCATGAATTCAGATGTTCAATTAAAGGATGTCAATCCTACAGACATGAAGCAGAAAACAGAAAGTTCTATGAGAAGGGAAGTTTGAATGCTTACTAAAATATGAATATGTAGACTGAACTTGTGTTTGCAGGTGACTGGGATATGACTTAGATATGTAATTATGATTTAACCATTGAAGTTTGTGTAGCAAGAGTTTGACTATATTTGGATGATTGATATAGATGATCAATGTTTGGAGTTTTGACGTGATAATGACATAAAACTTTGACTTGATGATTGAGATATGTTCTAGACTCTAGATCTCACTATGATAGAAAATTTGGGATTTGACCTGATGACTAAATATTTTATTTGACAACTGATGGTTTGCCTCGATAACAATTCTATATGGGCATAGTGACTTTAAGTGACTAATATTGGTATTCGATAATGGTTTTGTATCGGCCTCCTTGTTCTTAGCACAATGGTTGAAGTATTGAAATTTGTGATTCAGTTTGAAGTAATCTCACAATAAATGGATGTAACCTATTCTTATTATATGCATTTGCGTATAGTAACTTATATTATGATCATGATGATGACTTGATGAATCTTGTTTTGATAATTAAATGACAACTTGTTGGCATGATAATAGATGACATCATGACTTGATGAGAGATCTACCTATCACCTGATCTAAATAGTCCGATAATGTGATATTGATGATGTTGATATTAGTTCTGATCTGGCATCTAAACTTTGATAAGATGACTTCGTTGATTTGGTTGTACAATATTGATTTATGTAATACTGGAAATATTGGTTTGGTAAAGTGTTATGTTTGTAGAGAGCATTGTATGAAGCAATCTCCTCGATCTTGATGTGTCCACACTGACAGTTATTTGGTGAAGCCAGGATGATGTGTTGATCCAAACCTCTACTTCAGAAGTGTTCCAAGATATGATTTTGATTTTGGTTTTGGTTTTGGTTTTATATGCTGACAGTCTACTATTGATAGTTAATGAGCCTCCAATGATCTAAGTAAGAAGGAGATGGATTTTGAAGCTCGAAATACTGAATCATGGTATGATGAATCGATTTCTGAAGTTGGGAAAAAAAAATCTATATTGCAAGGCTATTGAAGAAGTGTTGGAAAGTGGAAATGTAAATCCTTGGACACTTCAATTGAATTTCAAGAAGTTGTGAAGAGATATTGTTGGACTCAACTTGGAAACCGACAATTGATTGAAGCATTGATGTTCTAATTGAACACCCGTCTGTATACATATATGTTGTACATATAACCTTAGTTAATTCATGATTGATCTACTTCATACAAATATATTTTCCACTGAGCGCTCTTTGAGATGATTACGTGGGGCGATCTATTCTTGGTCTCTTCTTGTGATATGTGACTACTTGGATGTACTGATGATGATTGTGGTTGTCTTGAGAAAGGCTAAGCCCCCTAGGAGCATCCTTAGCTAGGAAGAATCTGTTGCTCTCAGATCCTTAAACCAGAACAAGGATATCATTGTTTTAAAGGCAGACAAGGGTGGTGCTGCCGTCATTCTTAACAAGGCTGATTACCGCAGCAAGATGTTGGATCATCTTCATAATAGTGGTAGCTACAGAAAGCTTCCTAAGAATCCGTTAAAGAAGGTTGCTAGGAAGGTGGCACTTGCCATTAAATCCATTAGCTCATTAAGTTCCCTTCACCATAAACTCATTGAGAGCAACCCAATCACGCCCAGAATCTATGGTCTCCCCAAGATTCACAAGGAGGGGGCTCCCCTGAGGCCCATTGTCAACACCATTGGTGGTCCTACCTACCTCCTTGCTAAGTTCCTTGTGTTAAAGCTTAAGCCCTTGGTTGGTCGTACTGAGTCCTTCATAAAGGACTCTGCTTCCTACATTAAGGAGCTCAAGGACATTAAGCTCGACCCTGGGGACATTCTTGTTAGTTTTGATGTTGTTTCCCTCTTCACTTGCATCCCTATTGGTGAGGCCATGGAGGTGATCAACCGCCTAACAGATCCTGACACTGCTAAGTTAGTGGAGATCTGTCTCACTTCTACGTTTTTCTGTTTTGAGGGAGAGTTCTTTGAGCAAACCTGCGGGGTTGCCATGGGCTCACCCCTTTCCCCTGTTGTTGCTAATCTTTTCATGGAAGATTTTGAGTCCAAGGCGCTAAACTCTTCCAGGCTCCTGCCAAAGCTTTGGAGAAGATATGTGGATGACATCAATGTTATTTGGCCTCATGGCCAAGAGGAATTAGATCTCTTCTTCAATCATCTCAATAATCAATCCTCTGCCATTAAGTTCACCATGGAGCAGGAGGTCGATGGTTTCCTTCCGTTCCTCGATATTCTGATTTCTAAGAATAGTGATGGTTCCCTCGGCCAGCAAGTTTTTCGGAAGAAAATGCATACTGAGCAGTATCTTCATGCCAGTTCCCATCATTTCCCGGCTCAAAAGATGGGTGTTCTCAATACCCTGGCTACGCGGGCCCTAAGGATCTCGGATAAGGAGAGTTTTGAGAAGGAGAAATCCCATCTCCTTGATGTCTTTGTTGAGAATGGTTATAGTAGATTCCTGGGTCAGAGGGCTTTCCTTAAAGCTTCGAAGAATTCACTGTCTCATCGTGAACCTAAGGAGCGAGTTCCTGGCGTCCTTCTTCCATATGTTCAAGGGACTACTGATAAGATTGGTAGGATTCTCAGGTCACATGATGTCCCTGTGACCTTTAGACCCCTGAACACTATTCGCATGTCCCTCAGATCAGTGAAGGATCCTATCGACCCTAAAGATATGAAAGGTGTGTGCTTGATCCCCTGTTCCTGTGGGACCCCCTACATTGGGGAAACTGGTCGCTCCATTAATCAACGAATTAGTGAGCATGTAGCTGATCTCAAGCATAGGCGTACTAAGTCTTCCGCTTTAGCTGAGCACGCTGAGAAAACCAAGCATCATGTTTGTATTGAGGAAGCTAGTGTTATTGCGAAGGTTTCGTACTTCCATCAACGGAAATTTAGGGAGGCGCTTGAGATTGAAAAGAGGCCGAGTAATCTCAATAGAGATGATGGCTGGAAAATCAGTCGGTGTTGGGTCCCAGCACTCTCGTCCTAGTCTCCTCTATTTTTTTTTTAATTACGTATTTATTATCTATTATTATTCTGAATTAGTTTATTATTATTATCATTAGTATTATTTTATTTTATTTATTTATTTATTTATTTTTATCTATTTTATTTTTATTTTTATTTTTATTTATTTAATTATTTATTTATCTATTTATTTATTTATTTTATTTTATTATTTTATTATTATTATTATTATTATTATTATTATTTTTTTTTAACTTATAAATTTTATTATTAATATTATTATTAATATTAATATTAATATTATCTTTAAATCATTTTAGGGGTTGATCCCCTAGGATAATATAATTTTAATATAAATATTATTTTAAATATAATTTTAATTATATTTTAATTTTAATATAACTTTATATAATTTTAATTATATTTAATAATTGAATAGAATTTTAATTCTGAATTAATTTTAGTTACTGATGGGACCTATTTTCTTTTTAATTATTTATTAAAATTTTAATTATTCATTAATATTGGTATTTAACTATTATCATAACATTATTTTTAAGGGACTGGTCCCTCTCTAGATTAATTTTTATTTATTTATTAATTTATTAATTTATTAATTTATTTATTATTTATTATTTATTTATTTTTCCTAAGATATAATTTTTATTATTTATCTTTAACTAACTATTATTAGGAATTATTTTTAGGTACTAATCGTACATAACTGTTTAATTATTTTTATTATTTTGATTATTTATTAATAATTTTTATCATATTATTATTTTATTTAATGGTCTAGCCCCCCCTCGTTAATAATAGGGTTTTTGATCCCTGGACCTAGTCAAAAGTAGCTGTTATCTTTTTAGCCGTTGGAGGCTTTGCTCTGTCTATTTAACCTGCTAAGCTGGATCTGTTTCTTCAACTTGTCCTGACGATGAACCACACTGGATGGTTCGAAACACGTCGACAAATGATGTCTCATGTGATCTTCGCCGAAAAATCCTTTGTAAAGATGATTGGGATCGTTATTGTTGAGATGAGAACATATGAGTGCTGCCTTAGTATGGGATCTGCCATGATATGAGAGGTATGTAGCTTTAAGCCTGAACGAGGCTGAGTGCGAGGTTGTTAGCATGGCCAACCTTTGAAGAGATGTTTGAGAAAGTTGTGGATATGACATGGATACATTACGCTGAAAAAAAGTGGGATTCGATTGGCAGAGAATCCCATATATAGCTGGGACTAAAATACCTTTATATATTGAGACAGTGATGATATACGAGACAAGCTTAGGCCCCTGGTTAGCACCTCCTTGAGAGGGAGGATGACTATGGTATCCTTTTTGTGATATATATACTTTTGTTCTAATATGATATTTGATTTGATGTCCTGTAGGAATAGGAGACATATACTATTGATACATGATTATTACCAGATATGAGCATGATGATATGTTGTTTATCTACAAAGAGCATTGGTTGATCAAGGCCACTGAGCCAACTCTTCCTCCCCCGTTTGAGCTTACAAGGTGTGGAATTGAGATAGATGGCTCTTGGAGTTAAGGGAAATATGGACAATAGGGTATCACCCCTATCTATTACCCATAGGTTTGGAGTAGTAGCTCACCCTATCTTGGTCTTTGCAGAGTATACCTGAATTGGCATCATACCCACAAGTTGGGCTTGTTGGGATCGTCACTCCCTATCTGGCCAATGGGTTGAGGAGGCTTAGGGGCATGTGATACTTAACTTTGGTAATTTAGGTATCTCACCTAAGCTCAGGTTATGGTGCAGGTGTTCTACCACATGACTATTAAGGTTCATTGCTGGGAAGGTCGATAGGAAATAAGATGGGTTGAGTAGTATCTCCCCTATATCACCTATTTCTCGATATGAGTTCCTAGTAGTATTTCCCCCATGATATTCTAGGTTGAGATATGCTCCCCAATATGGTTCTAGGCTGAGATGTGACACTGATGATATGCTCTACGATGTTGACATGGGTCATAGATATGGCTCCCCACCGATGCTCATGGGTGGTAGCTCGCTAGAAGAGATTCCAGTTGGTAGCTCGATGAATAGAGGGTGGTATATTAGGGTCCCCTTCGATGAAAAATTATTCTTCTTTTAGATTTAAGGATATTTAGCATATGTGCAGGGACAATCAAGAGATAAGCAAGAATAAGGAAGGGGTGAATTGATATGATGAGTGATGATATGTGATGATGAGATACTTGAGATTGGATATGATTTATTGACAGGATACTCATGGCATGATGTAGGTGGAATTCTCCTAGTTGAGAGGGAGTGTTAAAATATGGAACTGCGGTAAAATTTCACTTTGGATAGATAATTTGATGGAGATGATGATTTCATTGAATTCCTCTTTTTGAAAGGACCAAATCGACCTAAGGATCACTCAAAATGGATAAGGGAAAGTGTACTTATGAAGAAAAGCCCACATGTACATATTTGATAAGGTTGACCCTAAAGAAAAGGGGACACCCTTGGAAGGCTATAAATATACGTGACCTATACCTCATTTGGACATCATCATGAGACACTTCTATCTTGTTTTTTGGCTCACATAGTTCTGAGGCTCATCCGCGGAGGAGCAAGTTCGATTGAAGATGAAATTTGCAGGATCTGAAGCTCACATTTCTGTTTTAGGGTTGTGGGCGTTAGTTACAGGAACAAGATAGAGAGATCTCAACTGCAGTTACTTACTACCAGGCTCATCTATGGAACTGAAGCATCTCAGTTGTGTTATCTCCTGGATTGAACCTCAGGCTAAAGGAAGGCAATGCTAGGGTAACCAAAAACCACGCTTAGCCAAGTAGTTAGCCCTACTATGCTAGGAGAGGGCTTTCTCCATAAGGATCTCAACCAAGATGACTCGATTAGGTAAAGGACATTAGGCTAGGTATAGTAGCACGAAGTTTTGCTTGGATTTTGAAGGGGTTTTGCCGGATCAGGAGGAGCTGGAATCTTTGGATTGAGTTGGAGTCGCCAAGTGAATGTTTCAGCCTTCATATGTGTCTGATCGCTGTCCACCATCAGTAACCAGATCAAAAACTTGAATGATCTTTCCCGGAGAAGATCTGTCACCTCGTCCCCGACAACGGTGCTAATATGTTAGCACTCAGAATGAACCTCAAGGTTGAGAAGAGGCAATTCCGAGGTAACCACAGACCAAGCTTTCGATCTAGCATCTAGCCTTGCTAGACCAGAGATGGCTCTCTCTTTCCCAACAAAATGTGGTTGCAATAAGTGAATCTTAGGCTAGCTATGAAGTACGGGGATTTGATTGAAATTTGTGGGTCGAAAACAGCAGGAGAAGGGACCATTGGGCTATGGAATCGAGGCTAGTTTCTGCCGAAAAACTTGGGGAAAAGTAAGCGCAATGTTCAGCCAGGTTAAAGATATAATGAGAGAAGGAAAGAGGAGAAAGCGCACTGCACTGCAGGCATCAATCAGGGGATGGATCTACATTGGCAACTTTAGAAGAAAAAGAAGCATAGGGTTAGTCAATGGAGCATCTAACAGAGGATGGATTCTGAAAAGATAACCACTACATTTAACAACAAAATCATTGTGATAGGAGCATCTTGCATGGATGGATTCCTACCACTTCTCTTAGATAATGTTGTAACAAGAATTAGCAGAAAAAACAAAGCATGGAAATGAATTTACAAGAAAAACATGCTGCACATTAAACACCATGATGGATCCCAAATCTAAAGGGCAGAAACTGCTACATTAAAAATAATATTCAGAAAAAGCTTTACACAGTCCAAAGCAGCTTTCCTCTGCTGAAAAATTTGAACCCTTTACACTTTAAAATTCATAAAATATATACAATTAGCTCATCCTATAAGGGAGTTGAGCTCAACCATCTCGCTAAAGATAGAAACAATTACATTAAATTTGGACCGAATTTCTGAAAATAGGGGTCAAAAATGAACTCGTAACTCTTGAACCATAACACCGGTTACAAAACTGAACGAGGTTTTTGTAGATAAGGTCATTTTTGAGAAAAACCTCTCTTAAATTTTGGAAATTCATTTCCAGTTGCTCGGAATCTGTGCCAAAAAAATATCTAAAACAGGAAATAATTAAATATTTAAATCTGTAAAAATAGGCTATAAAGATCTTGTCAAATATTATAATTCACTACACCTGTGAATAAAATGAAAAAGGTTTTTGTTATATGGACCGTGGTTGACAAAAAAATCCTTGGGTTTTGCAAAATTACTTTCCATCTGTTGTAAAATGGCGTCGCGCTACAATGACTAAAACAGTAAAACAAATGCAAAATTTGTTTTGTTTTAATGTAGGCTTCAAATATCATTGCATATCTCCCACATGGTAACACATGTGCATAATCTGAAGGACATTTTGTTATTTGGTATGTGAGTGACAAAAACCTCTTTCAATTTTGTAAAATTTATGTCCATTACTTCAAAAACTGATTTTGTAGTAAACTTGTCCCTGTGTGCAGCAAATGACCTCAAAACATGCATAACCAAGAATCAATCATTCATTTCGATCATATCTTCTGATTCGGGAACCGGTTTCGGGCGTCCAATATACCATTGGAAAGATATTTCCGAGCTGCTTCTGATGAACATACTTAGGATATTATTTGCATTGAAACTCATGTGAAAAACATCTCTGAAAACCAGACATAGTAAGAGCCCATTTTGATCCCTGGTGACAGGTTGTGAAGACTAGAAATAACATTGGCCTTATTGGGGATGGCAGCTCCTTGGAGGTGTTAAGAACACCGTATACCAAGTGCCTCATCCATTGGACAATACGGTCACAAAAAACCTCAAACCTCTCTCACTGCTAATGGTATGCCTATATTTCTGACCGAAGATGAAGAATATGCAGAAGTTCCAGACATTCAAAGGGATAAAGATTACATCTTAGCAAATGATGTGGTTTTGGAGGCTAAATCTGATGATTATAAGCGTCATTATATGAATGCTTTGACTTCAAAACAAAGGTAGTATTCTTTAAGGAGCAGAGATGTACCAGTCAATCCCATTCAAAAAAGAAAGGATGTGCAATCCAAGAATGATTCCTCAAACATTCAGAAGAAAGGGAAAGAGCCCGCTGATCCAGATCCCAGCAAGGTACCATCAAAAAGTATCATTGCAAACGATAAGAACAATCAGCAAAAAGATAGTGCAACAAAAGAGCAAGTAGATAAGAAGGATGGTGCTGGTATTGGTATTTGGATTCGAAGCCCTGCTTTCCAGCTTGCCAAAGTCCCAAGTAATGTTAGAGTATGTTGCTACAAGTTAGCTTTTGATTGCTCTAATAATGAAGTGGAGTATGAGGCTTTGATTATAGGTCTTAAAATTTTGAGGAAGCTCGATGCAAAAAGGATTTATGTTTATGGTGATTCAGAGCTGCTGATTAAACAAGTAAAGGGAGAATATCAAGCAAAACATCTGCAGATGAGAGCCTACAAAAATGCAGTTTTGGATATTTTGAGGATGTTTCCAGAGTATACCTTGACAGGAGTACCCCAGACTCAAAACATCATTGCAGATTCACTCGCCACTGCAGCCAACACTTTGAAGATTCTAATGAATACTAGCAACAAATTTGAAATTCATGTCAAACATAGGCTTGCTGTTCCTGATAATTTGAGGTATTGGCAAGTTTTTTGGGATGATAATGAAATTAATGCCTTTTTGCAGAATGAAGGAAAGTTTAAGAATGCTTCCATTGATGATGTTTGTGATTCTGATGAACAAGAGATTGAGGTAAATCATATGGAGGTTATACAGCTGAAGGATAATATTATTCCTAGAGGTCTTATACCTTTAGAGGAGATTTTTGATCAGGATGATGTGGCAAGAAAACCGAGCTTGGTTCCTATAGATAAAGGAGTTGAAAATGTAAATCTTGGAACAACTGACAAGCCCAAGCTTGTAAAGTTATCAAAAGCATTGTCTCTCGAAGTAAAGGCTAAGTATGTTAGATTACTTTCTGAATTTTCTGATGTTTTTGCATGGGATTATTCAGATTTGAAAGTGTATGACAAGGATATCATTCAACATACTATTCCTATCAAGCCAAATCAAAAACCTTTTAGACAGAAGTTGAGAAGAATCAATCCAAAGCTGCTACCATCCATTGAGAAAGAGGTAAATAGATTGTTTAAAGCTGGCATCATTGTTCCAATTAGATTTTCTGATTGGATTTCAAATTTGGTCCTGGTACGAAAGAAGACCGGAGAAATAAGGTTGTGCATAGATTTCTGGAACCTCAACAAAGTGTCCTTAAAGGATAATTACCCTCTTCCTAAGATGGACCATATTTTGCAAAGAGTAGTTGGAGCATCATGGATGTCACTACTAGATGGTTACTCAAGCTATAATCAGATCTTGGTGCATGGAAAAGACCAAGACAAAAATGCCTTCACAACATCTTGGGGAACTTTTCAGTATGCCAAAATGCCATTTGGATTGAAGAATGCCAGAGCCACTTTTCAGAGGGCGATAGACATAACTTTTGCTAATGAGAAGGATGTTTTCTTGGTAGTTTATTTAGATGATTTGATGGTATTTTCTGGTTCCGATGATGAACATTTGCACCACTTAAGGATTGTCTTTCAGAAATGTAGGAAGTTCGGGATTTCTCTAAACCCGGAAAAGAGTCTTTTTTCCATGGACGAGAGTAAACTCCTTGGTCATATTATTTATAAAGATGGTATTCGCATTGATCCTTCAAGGGTGGAGGAAATCTAGCATATAGATTTTCTGTGCAACAAAAAGGAGATTCAGGCTTTTAATGGTAAGATGAATTTCTTATGCAGATTTATACCAAATTTGGCTGAGCTTTTACGTGAAATAACTAATATGTTGAAAAAGGAAACACTGTGAAATGGATCGAGGATGCCATGAAACCATTCAATTTGGTAAAGTTTTCTTTGACCACATCCCCTATCTTGATGTCCTAATTATACTCATTATTTTATTATATTTTCATTTCCATCTGAGCACACCATGGTTGTAGTATTGATGCAAAAGAGGGATCAAGTGGAGCAACCCATTGCTTCTTTAGTAGGACTATTCGAGATGCTGCCTTGTGTTACAATATCATTGAAAAACAAGTGCTGGCTCTTATAAAAGCATTGAAGGATTTCAGAGTATACATTTTGCATTCACATACTATAGCATATGTTCCTAATGCAGCCATCAAGGATGTTCTCATGCAAACTGATCTGGAGGGGAGAAGAGGTAAGTGGATAGCAGCAATGTTGGAGTATGATCTTGAGATTAAACCTACCAAACTGATCAAAGGACAAGGCTTGGAAAAACTGATGGCTGAATCAAATCTGCATGCTCTAGACATAAATCTTATTGCAGCAATGTCAGAGGATGAAGATGGTGGTTCACTCATTCCAGTATTAGAAATGTTTCTCAAATCACCTTGGTATTCTGATATAGTTTATGTTCTTCAACATCTTTCTCCTCCTCCTGGAATGTCAAGAAGTAAAGGTAGGTCACTAAAACTAAAGTCTGCAAAATTCTGTATGTTAAATAGTGCTCTCTATTAGAAAGATTTGGGAGGAGTTCTTCTTAATTGTTTGGTTGAAGATGAAGCTTAGCAGGTAATGAATGATTTTCATAGAGGTGATTGTGGTGGTAATTTGTTTTGGAAAACAACAACTAATAAAGTGTTGAGAATAGGATATTATTGGTCGACTTCGTTTTCATATTTATATAAGACAGTGATGGGATGCCATGAATGCCAAGTTTTTCAAGGAAAAAGGAAGTTTCTTCCTCTTCCTTTGAATCCACTTGAAGTAAATGCACCTTTCCAGCAGTGGGGACTTGATTTCATAGGGGAAATACATCCCACATCATCAGCACAACACAGATGGATTTTGACAGCTACCGATTACTTCACCAAGTGGATTGAGGCCATTCCGACAAGGCAAGCCATGGACACGGTAATTATCCAATTTTTAGATTCTAATATCTTGTCTCGTTTTGGCTGCCCTCACAAGATTATAACAAACAATGCAACAACATTTAAGTCCAAGAAGATGGTGGAGTTTTGCAACAAGTACAATATTAGATTGGGTCATTCCACAACATACTATCTACAGGGCAATGGATTGGCTGAGTCATCAAATAAATCCTTGGTGAATATTATCAAGAAAATGTTGGAGGCAAATAAGAAGAATTGGCATCGAAAGCTTATTAATTCCTTGTGGGCCGACAGAGTGAGAAACAAGAAATCAATAGGTATGTCACCTTTTGAGATGGTTTATGGTACTGATACCGTATTTCCTACATCACTTGCAGTCCCGGTCATGAGATTATTACAAGAAGCTGGCAGCGAAGAGGATGATATTCAGCGCAAAATTAATCAAATGATTCACCTTCAGCAAACAAGAGAAGAGGTTTCCCAAAACACTTTCTGGTTGCAAGAGAAGATAAAGAAAATTTATGACTGCAAAACCAAAGCAGAAAAGTTTCAGCTAGAAGATGTAGTGCTGCGGTGGGATGCATAGAATGAGGAAAAGGGAAAGCATGGTAAGTTTGACAATTTATGGAAGGTCCATATAAAATTTCATCTTATCAGGGGTAGAATGCATTTTTGTTAAAAGAAATGGATGGTCAGGATTGTTCAGGAGGGCCAATGAATCGTAGGCTCCTGAAGCACTACTACTTTTGAGGTTGTTCCTTGAAGTTACTTCACGTTCATTGTATATACCAATTTGCTTTTCCTTGCAAGGTTTCAAGTACACTGCCATCTGAACTTGGGGCCTGAAGTGAAGGTTATAAAGTTTGAATGATTAGTGTCAAGTTTGGTTGATTTGGTTTATAGTCAAGTTTAGAGTCGGTCGTGAGTCAGATTTCAATTTGTATTGAATCATTTTTCACCTTTTTGTTTTGACTGTATTGCCTAATGGATGAGGCACTTGGTCTATGGTGTTCTTGACACCTCCAAGGAGCTGCCATCCCCAATAAAGCCAATGTTAGTGTTAGTATCTGCATACTTCCATCAAGGATCAAAATTTGCTCTTTACATTTTCATTTTAGGGGTCCCATACCGAAATTTTTACATCATTTCATTAGGTCATGTCAAACTGATCCACTGATGGTTGTCTTCTCTTCAAAAAATCTAAATTTCTCCCTCATAGAGTATACTTGATGACCCTTATTCAGGTTGTCTTCAGTTATGGTTTCATGCTCAATTTGCAATCATGCTTTCATTAGGTCATAGGGCATGTTTTCATTAGGTCTTAGGGTTTCATTTCAAAGGTCAAGAACCTAATTTTAAAATATAAATAAAGGGCAACAGGGGTATGAGGATGATAAATAAGTCAAGCATGATGGCTTGTAGGTCATAGTCACTATATCATTATCTTTTAACCTAATGTAAAAACATAGTATTTTGAGTTAATTTGTATTTCTTATGTAATTTTAAGTCACTTTATGTAATAAATGATCCTAGCTGGACCAAAGCATCTCTCCTTTCTGCAAGACAAGGAAACACTACAAGAATCAGTTCAAGTTGAGCATCATACACCTGAAAAGAAACAAAGAAGAAAAGGCATTAAAAACAGAGTTTTGGAGAAGGTCAAGAAACATTAGAAAGTGGGTTTTTCAAGTGAAAAATCAAAATTTACTCCTATATAAGGCCTCACATTTCATTTTCAAGTTCATCATTCTCATTTGGCAAGCAAGAAGTCAAAAAGTGAGAAGAAGAGGAAAGGTTGAGTGAGTTTTGGGCGAAGGAGAGTTGGCGTTGCGCTTCTAGAGGGTGGTGCTGCGTGTCTGGAGCAGTGGTGGAGTGGCGCTGCACGTTGAGAACTTGGTGCTGTGTTTTGAGGCCTAGCGCTGCGCGTTTGGTAAATTTCCTAGTGTAAATTTACACTGCGATGCACTTCTAGAACTGGCGCTGCGTGTTTGTGCACCGGCGCTACACATTTAGTAGAAGGGCCAAAAAGCCCTCAAAACTCCAAGAAACTTCAAAATTTCTCTCTCTTACCTTCATTGCAAGTAAGTTGACCTCCCTCACTATAGTTTTGGTTTGCATTTCAAACTTTTAAACATCATCCCCCATGGTAAATATGAAACCCTAAATTTTCCCCTAGTTATGCCTAAAACCCTAAACCCCCATTATTCCTCCTATCACTTGTCACTACAAATCTAAACTTTTTCCCTATCCCTTTATCTCTTTGTCCCTATTCCATAACATCCCCATCCCTTTATCCCTCTTCCCCAAGGGAAATTTCTCAAAAAAACAAGCCCTCCCTCTCATTTTTATGATTCCTACTCCCTCATTCATTTTCTAGCCCGTTAGGTCATCTCCCATCCCCTCACTCCTAAAACACCTTCACTCATTCCCTTCATACAACCTCAAGCCTTGCAAACATGGAAAAAGAGGACCAAGACTATGAGGAGGAGGAAAACACAGCCAGTGACACCTCAGCAGATAGAGCTAGGAATCAGAGAAAACCACACAAGCGAGGCGTGATTATCAGAGAAGAGCCATCAAACCTTAGAGAATTACAGGCCTCTCAGTTGGTTGTCACATGCTTCAGATATCTTTGCTGCTATGAGTTCTATGAGTAGGTAGAGAGAGTTCAATACCACCAAAAGCTCACCAGACTTTTTGTAGCTCATCTTCAATACAACAAGGTGACTCTTGCTGGGGTAACATTCACAGTCTCACCCTCCATCATTTCAGATGCAACCAGGATTCCAAATGTAGGGGAGAAGTGGTACAAGGCCCAAGACCTAGATGAACACTATTATGAGCCTTATATCAAACCCCGGTACAGAAATGAGGTGAAGAGACTTTTTCCTTTCAGATTTCTTGAAGACAAGTATGTCCCCATGATGAAAATCATCATGAAATATCTCACTTGTGAGGGTAGATTTTCCAGGCTGTACACCTGTCACATCAGGCTCCTCATGCATTTTACCAGGGTGAGGATGTTAAACCTCTCTTATTTCTTGTCCAGGAATATTGAGAAGATGGCTCATTTTGTCCAGAAGAAGCCATATCCTCAGTAGATAAGCAGTCTCTATCATTATTCCCTGATGAAGATGATTGTGGTTCATCATCTCAGTCTTCTCAACATCTCTTGGGAGAAATTTATTTCTCATGACATCTTCAGGGGTTCTAAAATTCCTCCACCAGTGTCTCAAGAAGCAAGGGGGCCTTCTAGCAGTGCTCAAGCGAAAACAGATGAGGAGGCCAAAGAGACTAGAACTACTGAGGTGCCCGGGACTTACATGACATATCAGAGGGGCACAAGGAGATTATTTGCAGCTGATAGGCAAGTGTTTTCTCCAAGGGATGTGGAAGGGAACTCGCCTTCTTCATCAACCCATAGACAAATGCTAGCTCCCTAGGATGTGGAAGGGGCTTTGCCTTCTTCATAAGCACAATAGGCACAGGTGTAGCAACTGCACAAAGGGAAGGAAAAGATGCTAGGGGAGACTTTTAATGATGAGGAGGAAAGAGACTTTGACTTGACAGAGCATGATGAGCTGGAGCAGTGTTATACTCATCATGGCCTGGAAATAATTAACTTAGAGGCTCAGGTGAAGACACAATAAAAGACATCATCATACAAGAAAAGGAGGCTCATGTACAAGCTTTGATGGAAAATTTGGAAAGGGCCAAGTATGTCATCACATATTTGGAACAAGAAAACAAGTAGTTGAGTGACAAACAAGTCCTCATGGAGCTAGAACTACTCAAGGTAAAACAAAAAAGTGACAAAGAGGCACAACTCACTTTGACTCCCATTGAGAAGGATATTGAAGATGATAGAGAGACTTGGCTTGAGAGAGTCAATTTACACCTTGAGAATCTGTTGCAGAAGGCCAATAGAGACAATCAGATGATCAAACACATGGTCTACCATTACAGGACCCAAAACAAGATTTGCAACATGAGGGTCAAAAATATGAAAGTTAGGCTAAGGTGGGCTTTGAAAGGAAAAAAGGAGGAGGATAGGCTTAGGTTGCTTGCTGAAGCTTCCTTGGCTCATAAAGACACTTGATGATGGTGCTTCTCACCAATTTTGGGCAAGTTTGGAGGAATTTTTGTCATTTGTGAATTTTGAAATTTTACACATAGAAAAAATGCCTAAACGCTTTTCCTAGGGGGCACGCAATGCACAAATGGTTTTCATTTTTTGATTTAGATCGATGAGGACATGCACCTTATGGTTTTTCTAAGTTTTTGGGGCAGAACTGGTCCACCAAAAGGTCATAAAACACCTTAAAAATGACCTTTCTGCCACTTTTTGGACACACAGAAGTATTCTTAGGAGAATCAAGTTTTGAGGGGTCAAATGAGCTTCAAATGTAGAAATTCTAGGTCTTTTAGATATTATACTATAAGACCTTTCCAATGAGCTATCATGAGCTCAATTTAGATGCCGAGAAGGCCTACAAAAGGGATCTGAAATTGGTGCTGCGTGTTGGGCCAGTGGCGCTGCGCGTAGGGTAGATTTTGCACAGGATGCCTATCTTTCCATTTTTTGACTATGTTCTTGGATTCTCTCTCATGGAGGTTGTTTTACCTTTGTTAATGATGACTTGGCATGTAAATATGATGGATAACTAGTAGTAGAGGGTAGATTCGTTGCTTTAAAAGTCAAATTGAGCTCAAATGAAGCAGTTTTTCACTTTTAGAGGCAAGTTATTGAGATGCCTATATTCATGTTTCTTGTTCAGTGTTGGTTAGATTAGCTCCTCATCTTAGGGATTAGACCCCTGAGGATGGGAGGAGGTTGAATGCATGTCTATATCTTCTTCTTATTTCTCATTGTAAAGGGTTGGACTCAGCTGGATGCTCAGACCTTGATTGTACATCATTTTGTAGTAGTTTAGTAGGAGATTAATAAGAATTGCAGCTATTTTTATGGGATCCATGTGGTATGGAGTTTTAGTATAGTTTCTTCTTATGTGATCATATGTTAATGTGTTTTGTATACTTTGTTAATCATTTCATTGCTTCTAAGTGAATGCTTTCAAGTTTGATAGGCAAAATTCATTACATCAATGCTCTGCTTTGGGAAAACATTCACCATTTCATGTTTTCTGCAGTCTAGGAAGGATCCATGGTTTTCACATGCTCTTCTTAGCTTCTCACTAGTCTAAAACATCTCACCCCATCAAGCCCTAGAGTGCTAAACCTTATGCCTACCTTGCCCCATTGAACACCCTACAATTCTGACCTAATTCCCTAGCCCTAAACTGTCCAATTGCTCCTGATCTGGCAAAACCCCTTCCAAATCCAATCAAAAATTTGTGCTACTATACCGAGCCTAATATCCTTTACTTGATCTAGTCATCTTGGTTGAGATCATTATGGAGAGAGCCCTCTTCCGACCTAGTAGGGCTAGCTACTTGGCTAAGCGTGGTTTGTGGTTACCCTGGCATTGCCTTCCTTCAACCTGAGGTTTAATCCAGGTGATAACAAGTCGTATGCATAAATTATCCTCCATGCGACTGACATCTAGTGTTTCAGAATCCCAGTTGCAGACTGCAGTAATCACTTGTAGTCTCTAGAGAGCAACTGGAAGCTTCCCATTCACACACATGACTCCTCCATGTGACCAGTACCTAAATGATGTAATTTTAGTTGTTTGTAGATTTCAATTAGTGACTAAAGTGTTCCAAAGGTGAATGCAGACAATAACAATTCATTACAGGCTTCAGAATCAAGATTTTGAGTATAAACAATGTTGGGTTCATTTCATGAATGTCGTAGTGTCTTTTGATGAATAGTTGTATGAATGAAGGTATGTATCATTGTACTCCATTTTTTTGAATCATTTGATGACAATATAATAAGAAGAATTTGAAAGGGTTTTCCCCATAATGGGTTTTTCCCTAGCCTCCAACCAATCACGGTGTCTCTATGTGTGAATTATTTTCTTCTATTATTCTTTTATGTTCCGCCACATTGATGGTGATGATATTGTTCTTTCCTTATAGTTTCATATGATGTTAAAAAGATATGAAATATGAATAATGTTATGATGTTATAGGGTAAACTTAATGTGTTAATGAAGAAATGAAATTATGAAAGAAAATAACAATCTAGCCCTAAGAAAAATTAACATGTATGATTAACAAAAGTTGTGAAATGGTAAAATTGATCTGACACTATTTCACCCCCCTTCTCAGTGTGACCTTTAGGCCAACAAAACTTGAGTAATTTTTTTGGAAAAAAGGAAACAAATAAAATGAAGGGGAGTAAGGAATCTATCAAGACTTATAGGGGAAGAAAATATTAAAGATAAGATAGGGTAGGGTAAAGGTCCTAAAATTAAGTTTTTTCCTTTTTTTAAACATTAATTGGTGAATTGCTAGCTTCAAATGGTTGTTTTTGAAAAGACCCAAGATTGAATCACAATGGCTTCCATTATTTACCTCAATATCATATTATTCAAAATTTCATGCCGCTACGAGCTTATAAGAATTACTTGTCACGATTTTAAACATGTTCAAAATTTTTGACATACACGCTAACATGTCTTTGAAGAATAAAGCCCAGGTGGAGGGGAAATTAAACCTACTAGCTACCACTAGAACTATTGTATTTTGACCCTAAAACTAATATTTTAAAGATACTTATAAATATTAAAAAATAAACTTTAATTTAATTTAAAAAATTGTCCAAATTAAAAATTAATCTTTTAATTTAATTTAAAAAGAAGAATTAGAAAATAATAGTGAATTTAAAAATATTTAAATAGATAATTGAAGTTCATAAAATCTTTGAGATGATGTGAACAAGTGCTATGAGGAGAATAAATAGAATGTAGAGGAAATTAGCGGTTATGATTTTTTTTGAATTACTTATTAAAATTATTAGAAATGAGTCATATTTCTTTAAAATAGGAAATACAATTCAAAGGAAGGGAGGAATGAATTAGTCAATAATTATAGAAGAAGAAGATATTAAAGATATGATAGGGCAGGGTAAAAGTTCCTAAAATTAATATTTTAAAAAGACCTATAAATATTAAAAACTAAACTTTTAATTCAAGTAAAAAAAGACATATCTTAAGAATGTATATAACATTATTTACTTTCTTGCTAGCTATATTACTTATTGATTTTTGGGAGCTAGGGCCCTGAAGCGATAACTCTGAGGCCTTGACACAATTGCAGAGATCAACGAATCATACACAAAAAGCTAGATAAACAAGTTCGGGGATTAGAACGTCTTGGTTCGTAATAGGGATTATCAGTTATGCGGTCCACCTCTTAGTAGGTAAGCTGGAACACCAACTACCATGACTAGCCCAACCTCCTCATCCTCTCAATTGCCATATATTGAGGCTTTTAACCTGCTGGTTTCAAATGGGCCCCAACATCAGAGATCTAAAACATTTCTTTTTGTGAAAAAGTTGAAGGATATCCAAAAAGTAGAAGTCTTAGCTCTAATAGCCAGATCGAGGGCCTTGAAAATAGAATATAGAGGATTGGTTAGCTAATTCGTGGGATTATAGCCTTCCCATCGCTCTGTTAATTTATAGGTGGAGAAAAACTAGAATCCCTTAATAAAAGGTGAGATCTCCTCCTCCTTCTATGGAAAAGGATTCTTCAAATTTTTCTTTGAAAACAAAGCAGATTAAGACCTGACCTTTTGAATAAGACCTTGTTTTATGGGGGCCAAAGATTTATATCTAGATCGTTGGAGCCTAAACTTCAACGTAGATAGTGATGACCCTTCGAAAATCCCTGCCTAAGTAAAATTACCCTTCCTACCTTTTCATTTCTAAAATGATTCAACTTTAAGGAAAAATGACATCACTTTGGGAAAATACATAGATCATGCAGAATGACAAGAAGGTTTATTCTCCTGCACATGAATTTGTGTCAAAGTGGATCTAAACAAAGGCCTCTCGGTAGTAATAAGATTAAATCTAGATAGCTGGTCATATTTATAGGAGGTTGATTGTGACCAACTCCCTTTTAAATGCAAATTCTGGCATGAATATGGCCATTTTTCCAAAAATTGCATGAAAAAACAAGAGTAACCCAAATGAGGGGAAGCATGGGAACAATGGAAACCATTCAAAACAAGAAAAGGACAAACTAGACTTCAGAACACCTAGCCAAAGCAACAAGATCAAAACAAGAATAAAGGAAAAGGATCACTATCTGTAACACCATCCTCCAACATTTACCCAAGTTAACTGGTCTACTGGGGTAAACATGTGACGAGAGGCTACTATGATCTGATTCAACTCCCCAAGTACAATTAAGGAAGTGGAACCAACAAAACACAACCAATATTACATTCTACACATGTTACATAACTCTCATGAGCCAACCAACCCTTCCAGGTGACCAACCCCTGAGGTAACTTGACATATTACTAACCTAGAGCCTCAATCACTCCCATGAAATCGGCATGCATGCAACTGGGACCCTCTAATCGCACTTCACAACAAGGGTATGCCAATGACTAGGGACTTTTCTAACTAGTTCTGAGCCAATGACCCCAGATTCTATGCCATGTTTTCAGGGCTAGGTCTTAAGCCACTGCCCATCTTCATGAAACTTCTAGAAATGAAAAATAACATTGAAAAAATGATACTAAGGAAAATAATTGAATAAATACTTGATCTTACCCCTGCTAGCCATTACAGGAATTTCATCAAACATGTCACAAATATGCAATCTATAGGTCATATCAACAGATTTAAGCATAGGGGTCTCATACTTATTTGAGAATCACTAGGAAGAATTGATGCCTTATCACAATAGATGCATTACCATCTATTAGGTCATATATTCATCATTTGATTCACTTTAAAATCAAAGCATGATGAGAGCCAAACATCAAGTATGTCATAAAACATGCTCATAACCAACATATAACTAACATAAATAACAAGAATATACCAGCCATAAAAACCAAATATAAACAAGTATATTTACCAATAAATACAAGCGGAAAGAAGCTCTTATTAACATATGCGGTATTCAACTAGGTCTGGGACTTCCACGTACTAGCTGATCATAGATTAGCTGAACCAAATCTTTCTTCCAGTCAATCACCCACATGCCATATTCTAGACATGAATGTGGGATCTCATGGACACATCCAACAAAACCAAACCAAGGCTTCCAGAGGCCAAACCAGTTAAACCCTCAACCAATGACTCCACCTCATGGTCATACATCACTAACCATCACTATATTTGTCTCTACCCAAGTTGTCTAGGGATCCAAAGAATTTGTTCACACCAAGGATTTTAGGACTAGTAACTCAAGCCACAACTGTTGTTGGGATTCCAAAGCATTTGTCCAACCATGACTTTCAAGACTAGTCAATCAAACCACCAAGGGCTTCCAGAGCAGTTTTCTAACCAAGGCTTCAAGGACTAGTAATTCAACCCAAGTTGTTATAGGGCTTTAAGAGCATTTGTCCAATCAAGGCTTCTGTGAACTAGTAACTTGATGCACAACCATAAGGAACATGAGAACCAACCAGAAAACAAAAGGAAAGACACCCATAACACCATGGATATCTAGGAACGGAAAGTCTAGGCAAATCCACCATCAATCTAGGCAATCCTTCATTCCAATGACAGATCACAACCAAGAAACCACATGCATGTGCTATGCATGCCAAAACTAGCAAGGAAATCATACATGCAAATCAGTACCCGCAAGAAAAACACATTGTAGGTACTGATCTTGATGTCCTCTTGCGATTTCCTGCTCTTCCTTTTCCTTTCTCCAAATCCCAAGTATTCCAAGCTCCTTGAAGAGTGTTCTAAAAAAAATCTAAGTGTCCAAGAATATGACAGAGAGAGAGTAGAAAATGAGAGTTGCAAAACTGAACTGACAAAAAGATACATAGACAAAAAGCTACAAAGTGATCCTCATAAGCCTTTTTATTAACAAGGTCTCTATTTTCTTCAAATTTCCATTATTTTTCTCCTCACATACAACATGTGACCTTTCACCTTCCTTCTCTCCTAATTTCCATTAGTTTTATAAATAAAAATCCAACTAATGCCACTTTTCCTTTCCAAAGACTTTTCCATTGCCTTTCCAATTTCTATAGCCATTAATTAATCACAAGTGATCCCCATCACTATGTTTTTTCCCAACATTCAACTTGGAATATGTGTCCCATGACCATTGCTATTTGTTAAAATTGGAAACTAGGGCCAATCTCCATGTGGATCACCTCATTTATGGCAGCTGATATTTTTCCTAGATTCCTCTTGTCGAGAGGTGTAGAATTGATGTAAAGATCATCTGATTTCGACAAGTATTTATGGAGATATGAATTTATTTGTAATTACTTGACAAACTGTCAAGGTCGGCCAACAACTAAATGTGTGGCACAAATCATATAAATAAAAGTGAGATTGATTCATTTCAAATCATCTCATCATCTCTCATTCTTCTCTCTCTCCTTGTATGATTGGGTATACACAAGGAAGAGGATCTCTCACACGTGGAAAGCAAGAAGACGCAGGCTGAAAGAGGATGCATAAATTGTTTACTGCATTGACCAAGTTTGACTGAGGCAGCTGAAGGAATCTTTGACGTGCATTGACCAAGTATTGACTCATCAAGGGTGTGGTTTTGGTGTGGTTGCCTCTCCTAGGTAGGCCACAGATTTTGGCACTAAAATCGAGGCAATCCATCCACAAATTTGACCAGCGTTGATTGCCCTAGTTTTTGGCAGTAGGTTGACTTTAGTCAACAACAGTTTGACTGTGTTTTTGGGGCTATTCAAGGGATGTTTCTTCAAGCTGTTCAAGGGCTAGTTGACTGGAAATCGACCAAGCATATTGGAGGTCAATTTCAACTCATTTGACCAAGTTTGACTTTGTTGATCTAGGGTTTGCTTCTATTGATATAAAATTACAGAATTCTGATTTTGTACTATTTCTCTCTACTGAACTATTGAAGATAAAATAAGATTTGATCAAAGGGTTTCCTTGCATTGGGGTTTGTCCTTGGCTAGCCACCACATCTTGTGTCTCTTGTCTTGGATTGTTTTCTATTGATCGTTTAATGTTCTATCTTCACTTTACGTAATGTATATGTGATTGCTATTCTATGGCTAGTAAGAAGAAAAGAAGCAAACTGATCTAAGCATAGAACATACCATAATTTAACATGGTATCGGAGCCGAGGTGAAGACAAAGCCCAAGCAAGAGCAAGATCAAGAGCAATCACCAGAGAGAAGGTTGGCAAGGCTATCCTAAAAACTTCATGTGGTCCTCAACACTCTTCCCCACCGAAGACAAGCTCTATGAGAAGTCTGATTATCATAGATGGAAGATGTCTCTTGATTTGACTTTAAAAGATGAGGAAGTGTTGGACCATGTGAGAGGCAATATTGTTGCACCTCCATCAAATGCATCTGCTACTGCCAAAAGCAAGTGGTCCAAGGGAGAAGTCAAAGCAAGGAAGATCATCCAGGACTCTATCGACAAGCACTTGGTGGCCTATGTTTCCGAGTTGACAACCTCCAAGGAACTCTACGATAGACTGGTGAGTTTATTTAAAGTTAATGATGCAAATCAAGTTCTATTCCTTAGAAATAAGCTGAAGGAAATTAAGAAGGGAAAAGATGAGAGTATGCAAGCATATTTCTTAAGGATAACCGAGATCAAGGATGATCACCTATCTATTGGGGAAGTAGTTCCTGACAGGGAAATGACTATCAAAACTCTTGGAGGACTGCCACCTAAATGGTATATATTCAGGACTACTCTTCTCAACAATAATGTCATCCTAGGATTTGAGGAATTGATGGCTAGATGTATTCAAGAAGAGACAACGATGGAAGAGCAAGAAATGCCCAAACTTAGAGGCCATCCCTCTACCTATTCTTCTCATGCTAAAAGAAGAAACAATTATGGGGCTAAATCCAAAGGAAAGGCTGGACCTAAGGGTGGAAGAAAAGGTTGATGTTACAATTGCAACAAAATGGGCCACTATGCGAGGGAGTTCCCTGATAAAGGGACTGACACCATGACGATGACCAAAATCACTCTCAAGGCAATCAAAGGAATGGCAGAGGTAAAAGAAATGCTAGAAATCAAGGAAGAGGACAACCCTTCAAGAAGGCAAGAAACTCCAAGTATTAATTTAACGTTGTTAACAATAAGCAAGATGAATATTGTCTACCAGTGACCCTCTCTACTACTGCTCCTCCGGACACACTGGGAAATTGGGTTATTGATAGTGGTGCCTCAAGACACTTTATTGGTTTCAAAGAAGCTCTCTCTAATCTGATAGAGAAGGAGACCAACCTGGAAATTGTTCTTGGGGACAAAGCAAAATATCCCATGAAAGGCGTAGGGAATGTCACTCTTCAATTGAATCAGGGTAATAAAATTCATTTGCAAGAAGTCCTACATGTACCTGATTTAAAAAAGAACTTGGTATCCATTTCGTCAATGGAAGACAAAGGCTACAAGGTAACCTTCATCGATGGCAAGGTACGTGTATGGAAAAAGAATTTTAAAGAAGCTTCCACTCTTGGGTTTCGAGTTGATTCATTATATTAGGTCAGAGGAAGTTCGCTAGGTGTCATGTCTTGTGACACATCACTTCAGTCCGAACTATGGCATCAGAGGTTTGCTCACCTTCATTATAAAGCTCTACCTAATGCAAGAAAAATGGTGACAGGAATGCCCAAGTTCTGAGTAGAGAAAGAAGGTGTATGTTCGGGATGTGCAGAAAGGGAAGCTTAAAAGGGGACCATTCCCCTCAAGCCAAAGAAAGAACTCCGATATATTGTAGTTGGTTCACTCAGACATATCTGGTATGATGCCTATGAACTCCTTGGGAGGATATTTATATTACCTCACTTTTACAGATGACTATTCTCGCAAGACTTTGATATACTTCTTGAAAAAGAAGGATGAAGTGTTCACTTGGTTTCATCACTTCAAAGCCTTGATCGAGAATGAAACTGAAAAGAAAATGAAGATCTTAGGGACTAATAATGGGACTAAGTATGAATCCAATAAGTTCCAGGACTTTTGCAAAGAAGCTGACATTAAGAGGGATACTACAACACCATATACTCCTGAGTACAATGGTGTGGTGGAAATGAAGAATCATACGATTGTGGAAGTTGTCTGTGCTATGCTTCATGATCAAAGACTTTCAAAGTTTCTATGGGACGAAGCTGCGAATACCGCCATATAAGTGCAAAACTGATGCCCTCATCAAGCGTTGGGTTCCATGACTTCCGAAGAGATGTTCACTGGTAAGAAACCTGACGTATCTCATTTTAGAATTTTTGGAAGTCTGGTATATTTTCATGTGTCGAAGGAGAAGAGGAATAAATTAGGTGCATCTGGAAAGAAAGGAATCTTTGTGGGCTATAGCGAAAAATACTAAGGGATATAGAATCTATGTGGCTAGTCAAAGGGAAATTGCGATTAGCCATGATGTCACCTTTGATAAAGATATGGCTCTTAGCAAAGTTGACAACCTTCCTACTCAAAGGGGATATAAGAAGCTGACATGAGGGAACCAAAGGAAAAGGAAGATGAGACGATGCCCGATGTGGAAGAACCTATGGATCCTATTGATCCTCCTCCACAAGAGCCTACCTCTTCTAGGAAGAGGCCTTCATGGCATAGGGGGACACTTGATGATGCTGAAGGGCACATAACACTGAGGGGAACCTTCCGGGAAAGTAAGAAGCCGACCAGGTTCTAGGGATACTTGACCATCATGAGCACGATCATCTAAAATGAGCCTTCGTCATTCGCAGAAGATGTCAAGCATCAAGTATGGAAGGATGCTATGACTGAGGAATATGAGTCCATCATGAAAAATGACGTCGAAATGGATTTACGGGAGAAAGAATGCAGTTGATGGAAATGCAGAAAAGTATAAGGTTCATTTTTTCACTTGTGGCTTCTCTCAGAAGGAAGGTATAGACTATGATGAGATATTTACACCTGTTTCCCATTATACCACCATCCTTTCGATCATAGCCCTTGCTTCTTCGCAAGGATAGAACCTACATCAGATGGATGTCAAGACCACGTTCTTGCATGGTTTGATCAAAGAAGATGTCTATCTGGAGCAACTCAAAGGATTTGAGATTCATGATAGAGAATCTCATGTGTGCAGGTTGAAGAAGTCCCTCTATGGGCTGAAGCGAGCACCCCGAGTGTGGTATGAGAGGATTGATAGCTACTTGATGAAGCTGGGATTCACTAGGAGTGAAGACGACCCTAGCCTTTACTTTAAGGTTGAATATGATAATCCTCTCATACTGGTGCTGTACATTGACAACTTCTTTCTAACAGGTGCATACCCTCTCATTCACAAATGTAAGAGGGAGTTGGCTTCTGAATTTGAGATGAAGGATCTAGGACTGATGCACTATTTCCTAGGACTAGAAGTCCGACAGAAGCCAGGGGAGATTTTCCTATCTCAAGGAAAATATGTAGTGAAGATATTGGAGAGATTCAGTATGGTGGACTACAAGCTCGTGACTACACCGATGGAGCTTGACTTCAAGAAGTGAAGAGGTAGTGATGCCGGACTTGTTTTACGAAATGCTACCAAGTATCGTCAACTCATCAGAGCATTGATGTTCTTGGTGAGCTCTCACCCGGATATATGTTTTGTAGTCAACACATTGAGTCAACATATGGTTGAGCCTCACCACTCACATTGGATTGGTGCCAAGAATCTATTGAGATATCTTTGTGGCACAATCACTCATGGGTTGAGATACACTACCGAAGATGTGAGGCTACATGGATATACTGATGCTAATTGGGCAGGCAGTGTGGTGGAACAAAAGAGCACTTCCGAGTGCTGTTTCTCTTTGGGATATTTCTTAATATCTTAGATGAGTAGGAAGCCGAATTTGGTGGCTTTGAGCACTACCGAGGCAGAGTATATTGCTGCTAGTATGGCCTCTTGTGAGGCAGTCTGGTTGTGAAATCTCTTCAGTGAGCTGCTTGGATTTACATTGGATACCACCGTGATCCTGTGTGACAACCAGAGTTGGATTCGTTTATTGGAGAATCCCGCATTTCATGATCACTCCAAGCATATCGATATCAGGTACCACTATATTCGGGATATGGTGCAGCGGTTAGCAATAAGGCTCCAACATATCAGTGTAGATGAACAAGTCGCTGACATTTTGACAAAGCCCTAGGAAAGGTCAAATTCTTGACTTTCCGAGAACGACTTGGTGTCATTAAGAGACCCTCTTATGAGGGTTGAGTATGATGTATTGAGCTTTGGGATCTCCAGGGGGTGTGGGGTACTTCTTGGACTGACATACGACCACAGGGTGACTCACCATCACCTGGTGGTGCACTATGTATAGGGTGAAAGGTTCAACCTTCCCCTGTGACACCCAGTGGTGACTGTAGTACAAGATGATTAGTTCTCCTATGGGCCAAGATGATTAGTTCTCCATGGTGACTGTGGAACAGGATGATTAGTTCTCCAGTGGGCCAGGATGATTAGTTCTCCATGGCGACTGTTGGACAGGATGATTCATTCTCTTGTGGACAGGATGATTAGTTCTCCTATCGAGGCATCCTACCCATGTAGTCTGGGACTCTTGAGAAGTACCTCTCATCTGATCAATGAGTAGGGAAATGGGGTTAGGGACCATTAGTAGTACTATCGATGGATGCATCGTTGTATCTACTGTAATCCCTATGCTAGGATGACCTCTATTGATTTGGGATCAATGACACTGATATGGGATCAGTGGGAGTGGTATGACACACTTTGAGACTGACTTTGGGTCAGTGGAGTATGGTATGATAAATCCTCAATAATTTCTTCTTCTTCATAGTTCGAGCAGAGCAGAGCAAGGCCAAGCAGTGCATTTGATGGCTGGGATAGTAGCGACGATCCAATGGATTGCAGATGGAGTTCTCCCTAGTTGAGAGGGAGTGTTAAAATTAGAAACTAGGGCCAAACTCCATGTGGGTCACCTCATTTATGGCAACTGATATTTTTCCTAGATTCCTCTTATCAAGAGGTGTAGGATTGATCTAAAGATCATCCGATTCGGACAAGTATTTATGGAGATATGAATTTATTTGTAATTACTTGACAGATTGTCAAGGTCGGCAAACAACTAAATGTGTGGCACAAATCATATAAATACAAGTGAGATTGATTCATTTCAAATAATCTCATCATCTCTTATTCTTCTCTCTCTCCTTTTATGATTGGGTATACACAAGGAATAGGATCTCTCACGTGTGGAAAGCAAGAAGACGCAGGCTGAAAGAGGACGCAGAAATTGTTGACTGTGTTGACCGAGTTTGACTGAGGTAGCTGAAGGCATCTTTGACTTGTGTTGACCAAGCATGGACTCATCAAGGGTGCGATTTTGGTGTGGCTACCTCTCCTAGGTAGGCCACAAATTTTGGCACTGAAATCGAGGCAATCTGTCCACAAGTTTTACCAGTGTTGATTGCCCTCATTTTTGGCAACAAGTTGACTTTAGTCAACAACAATTTGATTGTGTTTTTGTGGCTGTTCAAAGGCTATTTCTTCAGGCTATTTGAGGGCTATTTGATCGGAAATTGACCAAGCATATTGGAGGTCAATTTCAAATCGTTTGACCAAGTTTTACTTTGTTGATCTAGGGTTTGCTACTACTATATAAAATTATAGAATTCTGATTTTGTACTATTTCTCTCTACTGAACTATTGAAGATAAAAGAAGATTTGATCAAAGGGTTTCACTGCATTGGGGTTTGTCCATGGCTAGCTGCCACATCTTGTGTCTCTTGTCTTGGCTTGTTTTTTGTTGATCGTTTAATTTTCTATTTGCACTTTACTTAATGTATATGTGGTTGCTAATATGTGGCTAATAAGAAGAAAAGAAGTAAACTACTCTAAGCATAGAACATACCATAATTTAACACTATTTTTTTCCTTTATTAACTTATCACATGGATTTTTGACCAAGGTTGTTAGAGAACCCTCCCCTTGGGGGAACACTATCCTCAATGTTAATTGACACCTAAAACTAACAAGAATGTTGAAAAGAAAAACATTCTTTCCATGGAGCTTTATAACTTAGCTCGTTGTAGTATTTACAATGATCAACCTGCTGAGAAGAAAACCAACATGAGAAACATAACAACATGACAATCATAACGACATGACACCCATACCACTTATTGGAGCTTTATAATACAATTCATGGCAGTACTTATATCCATATACATATATACATATACCAAAACACCACACCAAAACATATGCCAAAAACATTCGCTCAACAAGCGAATAGAGAAGGATACATAGCCCGCATCTGATCTGCCATCTCCCATGTAGATTCATCAAGCCCAAAGTGATTCGAATGCAATTTAACCTACTTAATTCCTTGGTTCTGGAGCATGAGCATATTTCTTAGCAAAATGAACTCAGGTTTCAGCTAAAATTCTCCTCTTGGTTCCACCTGCAATACAAACTAGTCAATCACATCATCAACATATTTAACATACTTCTTAAGCAATGACACATGGAAAACATCATGGAATTTCATTGTCAGGGGAAATGCAAGTCGATAGGATACTGGTCTAATACTTTTAATAATCCTTTAATGTCCACAAATCTGAGGTGCCAGCTCGACACATGACCCAATCCTCAAGGAGCTCTTCCTGGGCTTGATGCACAAGTACACCTGCTCCCCAACCTGAAACTCCTTAAACATACTATTTTGATCTACATAATTCTTCTGTGTATCTTTTGAAGCCTTCAGATTCTTCTTGATTACCTGCATTTGCTATTCCATCTCTTCCAACATGTCTAGTCCTATCACCCTGTTCACATTATCACTCTAACTAATGGGAGTACTACAACTCCGCCCATACAATGCCTCAAACAAACTCATCCTCAAATATTATTGGTACCGATTGTTGTAAGTGAACTCAACTAGTGGAAGATACTCTTCCCACTTTCAATGTTGATGCATGATGTACATTCTCAACATGTTCTCCAAAATCATGTTGACCCTCTCTATCTGTCCATCTGTCTACAGATGATAAGCTGTGCTAAAGGCCAAATTTGTACCCAAACTTGCAAATAACTCTTTCTAAAAGCTAGAAGTGAAATTGGAATCATTGTCTGATACGATATTCTTTGGTACACCATGCAACCTCACTATATATCTGAGGAATACATGGGCTACATCATTAGATGAATATGTAGACTTCACTAGAATGAAGTGCGCTACCTTAGTCAACCTATCCAAAACAACGATGATAGAATCATGTTGTCTCTATGTCTTCGACAAACGTATAATGAAATCTATGGAAATGACCTCGCATTTCCATTCTGGAATCAGAATCAGATGTAGTAGTCCACCAAGATGATTACACTCTACTTTTACCAGTTGACAATCCAAGCATCTAGCCACAAAATTTGCCACTTCCTTCTTCAAATTTGACCAATAATAAAACTTCTTCACTGTTGTCAATGTCTTCTGACATCTTGGGTGACTTGAATACAACTTAGCATGAAATTCCCTCAATATAAGCTTCTTGAGCTCACTGTTGTCTGACACATACATCTTGTCCCTAAATCTGACCAAGCCATATGCTATGAGAAGATAGTCCACATCCTGATCACCTATACTCTACTATAACCTATGCATAAGCTCCCTATGCATCTCATCCTGCTATCCTACTTATAAGATCCGATCTTGTAAATCTATCCTATAAGAACTCATAGTTTCTATGTGATTTACCTGTATCTGCCCGCTAAGAGAATCTGCAACCCTATTCTCTTTGACTTTAATATACCTGATCTCAAAGTCAAAATCAATGATCATTTCCAACCATCTAGATTGTCTAGCATTCAGATTCAATTGGTAAAATAGATACCTCAATCCATTATGATCACTCATCAAGACAAACCACCTGCCAAGAAGATAGTGCCTCCACATCTTCAAAGCATGGATGTTAACAGCTACCTCAAGATCATGTGTTGGATAATTATGCTCATGATCATATAATTTCCTTGATTTGTAGCATACTACCTATCCTTCCTACATAAGGACTCCACCAATTCCTCTCTTGCAAGAATTTGTACATACCACAAATTCTTTGTCAGGATATGCAATCTTTAAAACTTGAGTATTTGTCAAAAACTTCTTTAACTGCTCCAAAATGGCTACACATTCCTCTGTCCATTCAAATTTATTACCTTTCCTTTGCAATGATGTAATAAGATAAGAAATATGTAAGAAGTTCGTGGTGAACTTCTTTTAATAACTTGCTAACCCCATGAATGATCTTACCACATCCAAATTTCTAGAAGCTGCCCATTCCATGATAGCCCTTATCTTCACTGAGTCCACTGCTATGCCTTCCTTAGAGACCACATGTCCCAAGTAATGTACCTTTGTTTGAAATAAACTTCATTTACTAATATTTGCATACAACTGATTCTCTCTTAGCAATGTCAATATTGCTGCTAAATGTTTGACAGATTCTTCCTCATTCTTAGAATATACCAATATATCATAAATGAATACAATAACAAACTTGTCTAGATAAGGACACAACACACTATTCATCAAGCACATAAAAGTAGTTGGAGAATTAATCAAACCAAATGGAACTACAACAAACTCATAATGTCCATACTTCACCTGGAAAGAAGTCATGTAGATGTCCTCTTCTTTAATGCGTACCTGATGATATAATGATTTCAGACCAGTCTTTGAAAACGCTGCTGCTCCCTTCAACTAATCAATCAAGTCATAAATCCTTGGCAATAGATACTTGTTCTTGATGGTCACTTTATTCAACTTCCTGTAATCAATGCATAACCTGAGAGGACCATCCTTCTTCTTCACAAATAACACTATTTCACCCTAAGGAGACACACTTGGCCTAATATATACCTTGTCAATCATTTCCTTTAATTGTAACTTCAACTCCACCAAATATGATGTGCTTATCCTGTAAGGTGCCTTTGATGCTGGTGTTTCCCCTGGTACTAACTCAATAGAAAAGTCTACTTCCCTATGAGGCGGAAACTTTAAAATATCTATCGAAAACACATCCTGAAACTACTAGAGAATTAGGTACTTGATAAAGACATCCACATCCTCAACTTCCTTAGCTTTGTCACTGAAAATATGCACTGCAAATATCAAAGACCCTTTCATGAGATTGAGCTTCGCATGCATATATGTCACCATTCTAACTGATGTTGCCTTCTTCTTACCCTATAACACTCTTTGTTCCCCATTCTCATCCATGCACTCAATAGCCTTTTCATAACAATCCGCCTTGGTCCTATGAAGATACAACGAGTCCATGTCCAACAACATACTATATGATCCCAATGACAATACATTCAAATGTGCTAATGTAGGCATACCATTCAACTCAAATGTACAAACTCTTACCCTATGATGAACTCTCTTCTTTATACCTGTAGCCAACTGCACTATCCAAGATTCTACATGCACTTGTTTATTCAAACCACACATATCCACCAGGTCAGGAATAACATAACTATAGTTAGATCCAGGGTCAATAAAAATAGAAATAACTTGATCATAAAGCTTACCATCCATCTCGATAATAAACGCCTCGTGATCTGCCTACCTGTTCTCCAATGCTGCATAGATCTGTGGAATACTCTATCCAACATATCCCACTATCTGTGCCTCCTGAGCATTGTAGATCTGAGGTCTACCACACTGATGTTGTGGACAATGTCTCCTACGATGTTGTCCTCCACAAGTCCAACACTGCAAGGGGTTCCAATCATCACCCTTGTTTTTATCCTCAAATCGAAATCCCTATCCTCTATCAGATGCATTGAACTTCTTATGCGGAGTTGCATTCTCTTTGATACTTGTGTCCTAAGGCCTTGTTCGCTTCTTGTCCCATTTTCCTTTATTCTTTGCATTACCTTTCCAATATGGCTTAGTCTTAGATCTATGCTTTGATTGCTAAAAACAATGATTTAGATTCTGGATGGCCTCCTCCAATGATCTAGACTCATCAAGCTCAATCTTGTCCTTGAATGCTACCGAAAACCCACTGATGAATCACTAGATATTGGCCTTCTCCTCCTTGAGGTAAGGAACATACCTCAATAACTCCAAGAATATGCTAGTTTACTCCTCATCGGTCATAGATCCCATCTTCAGCTCATAAAATTCATTTTCCCTATCATCATAGTATCTCTCTGATAGATACTTCTTCCAGAAAAGTCTTTTGAACTCACCCCAAGTCAATTCCTCTTCATAAATACCTCTGACATTATTTACATCTTCCCACCAGATATTTTCTTTACGTTTAAGGTTGAATGTCACTATTGTGGCCTTCATGTTTTCTGAGTAATCATGCAATATGAAGAACTTGTTCATACCAAGAAACTATGCTTCTACATCCTGTGACTTATTCATTTCCCCGTCAAATGTAGGTGGCTTTTCTTTCTTGAAATCATCTATAAAATATCACCTATCACTCCTCCTGTAATGATGATAATGATGCTGATCATAGTTCCTGTCAGAACTAGAACTAGAATAGTACTTGTGTCTATCACCTCTGCTATCTTGAGTATCCAAGAGCCTTCCATCTCTAACTATGTCATATCTATTTGACCTATACCCACCATGAGACCTACTACCATATGGCCCATTAGTTCTATCCTCCTACCCATGGATGATCTGAAGTGGTCCATGTCTCTGTAATTTTAACAAAATTTGAAGGATTACTGCATTAACTTCTGCTTGTTTCTCCTGTGCCTGAATGATTTTGTCATTATCTTCTTTAAAACTTCTTATTTCTCCCTTCAAACTTCTCAATGTGTCTTCTAAGTCAGAATAATTCCTAACACCTCGTTGGTCATCTGATCCATAGGGAGAGTCTCATGAACTGTAGTCTACCATCTTGATAGTCTCTTTCTTGCAAGCATACCATGTCAACTAAAATAAAATATAAACATAATCAACATACCTCAATATAGTTTGGGGAGGATATCTCATCTGCAAGATAAACTGGATTAGCACAATACATGTATAAACATAATCATATCCACATTTAATCATCATTTCAACCATTCACCAGTCATCAATTCATGACCATAACAACTACATATTATGACCTCATGCATGAAAACTACAAGCATGTCAATGTATGCAAAAAAATATATAAACAATGACATGAATAACCAATGCATAAATGACATACACTCATGACGACCATAACCAACAAGGACGCCTTCAACTTTCCCATGATGACACCACTACAACTATGACCAACGCCATGCATATACAACAAGAACATCAAACATAAGCATAAGGAGCACATATGTAATCAACATGAATGCATGACCAACGCACACCGCCCATCCAGTCCAAGGGGTGAACCATGCTTTGATACCACTTTGTAAAACCCTCCTCCCACATTTACCCAAGTTAGCTAATCCCCTGGGTTAAACATGTGACAAGATGATACTATGATTTGATTCAACTCTCGATGTACAGTTAAGGAAGTGGAACTGACAAAACACAACCAATCTGACTTTCTACACATGGTACAAAATCTTCGGGAGACAACCAAAATTTCTAGGTGATCAACCCTAGAGGTAACTTGAAATTTTACTGAACTAGAGCCTTATTTTCTACCATGACATGGGAATTCATGTGACTAGGACCCTCTAGTGGCTCTCACATCAAGGGAATTCCAATGCCTAGGGACTTTTCTAGCTATTTTTGAGCCAACGACCCCAGATTTTGTGCCACTTTTTCAGGGCTATGACTTAGGTCACTACTTAGAACTTCATGAAACATCCATAAATGAAAAATAACATCAAAACAATGATACTAAGGAAAGTAATTGAACAAAACTTGATCTGAACCCTATTAGCCATGACAAACATTTCGCCAAACATGTCATAAATATGCAATCTATAGGTCATATCAACAAATCTAAGCATAGGGGTCTCATACTTATCTAAGGATCACTAAGAAGCATTGATGCCTTGTGACAATAGTTGCATTATCATATTTTAGGTCATATATTCATTGTTCATTCATTTGAAAATCAAAACATTATGGGAGCCATACATCAAGTCTGTCATAAAACATGCTCATAACCATCATATAAACAACAGAAATAACAAGAATATATCAACGATAAAAACCACATATAAACAAGTATATTTACCCATCAATACAAGAGGAAAGAAGCTCTTATTAACATATACAAAATGAAACTAGGTTTGGGACTTCCACATACCACCTGACCATAGATTATCTGAACCAAATATTTCTTTCAACCAATCACCCCCTTGGCATTTTCCAAGCATGAATGTGGGATCCCATGGAACACATCAGAAAAAAACCAAACCAGGGCTTCTAGAGGCCAAACCACCTCAACCCTCAACCAGTGACTCCACCTCATGGTCGAACATCACTAACCATCACTAGATTAGTTTCTACCCAAGCTTTCCATGGATCAAAAGTGTTTGTTCCAATGAGAGCTTCTAGGACTAGTAACTCAACTCACAACTGTTGCTGAGCTTCCATAGAATTTGTCCAACCAGGGCTTCTAAGACTAGTAACTGAACCCACCAACGGCTTCCATAGTGTTTTTCCAACCAAGGCTTCGAGGACTAGTAATGTTGGGTGTGGAGCTTGATTATCTTCTTTATTCAAAAGGTATCGTCGCATTGGACCCAAATTTGTAATTGCGTGGCAACGCCGCCCATTTATGTGCACCACCTAGGGGGTCCAGGGGGGGCGACGACAATTCTTTAGAGTCCCCCTCGATGGGGGATCGGGGGGAGTGCCCCTGAAGCTAAAAATAGATGTAAAATTGCCTTATAAGATGTTGTAATCTCGTAGTCAATCTGGGTCGTTCACTAGATCAAAATATGATGGTATAAGTTATGTTTAATTTAGCATTTTTTTCCCTAGAAGGCAGTTACCCCTCTCTATATATGAGGGAATTTTATTGTGGCTATGTAGATGTGTATTTTAAGAGAGAAAGAGAGAGGATATTTTGTGAGAGTGAAGAGGGAATTACATCGGATCTGCTATAGGTTGTATCTCTTCATTTTGTTGGATAATATAAAAGGAAGGACTGGCTATTTCTTTGTGGACTTAGCCCAAATTGGGTGTATCATGTATATTTGTGTCTCTCTTGTTTTATACATTTTATGTGTTTATATTTCTACAATATTTTTATGTGTTCCATTACCCTGTAATATATAATTTTCTAACAACTGGTATCAGAGCCGAAGGTCTATTTGGCTGATAAACTCGCAGGAGAGAAGGGTTCCTAGTTCGAGTGGGAGAAATGGTGGAAGATGCATATGGAACATTAATTGTATCAATTGTATCTGTACCTACCATTGAGTAGAAAGACAAAGAAGCCGATGAGTATGACAGACACATAATGCGATATTCTCGACAGAAAGGCACTTGGAACAATACGACTATGCTTGGTGGCATTGTTAGCCTTTAATATTTCAAAGGAAATGACAATAGAGGGTTTAGTGTCGGTATTGGAAAAGCTATATGAAAAATCCTCAGCCTCAATAAGGTATTTCTTATGAAGCATTTATTTAATATGAAGATGTTGGAAGGTGTATCTATTGCTGATCATTTAAACGAATTTAATACAGTTACGAGTTAATTAGGTTCTGTAGGGGTAACTTTTGATGATGAAGTCAGGGCTCTGTTATTTCTATGATCGTTGCCATAAAGTTGGCATGGTTTAGTTGTGTCCATTAGTAACTCTGTCTCTAGATCTAGTACTTTAAAGTTTGATTATGTTGTCGGTGCAATCCTTAGTGAGGAAATGCAATGGAAAAGATCTGATGAGGCATCAGGTAATGCTTTAACTGCAGAGACTAGGGGAAGAAAAATGGAAAGAGGAAAGAGCCCAGGATATTGAAGTAAGTCAAGGAAAGGCAGATCCAAGTCTAGATTGGTGATAGTGTGCTGGAAATGAGGGAAGAAAGGACACCTGAAGAAACACTGCAAGTCTCGGAAGGGAAAAGAAGGAGACGTGCAACAAGGAAAAAATAATGAAGTGAATGTGATAGGTGATGTGTTGCAAGATGCTTTGATTCTTTCGTTAGAAATTTTTATTGATGCATGGGTGGTAGATTCATAGGTCTCATTCCATGCCACATCTAATAGGAAACATTTTCATGATTATGTTCAAGGAGATTTTGTACAACTTCGATTGGGTGATGATAAACCCTATAAAATAATTGGAATGGGTAAAGTTTTCATAAAACAATAGAATGGAAATCAATGGTTGTTGAAGGAGGTCAGGCATGTTCCAGATCTGAAGAAAAATTTAATTTCAAGAGGGCAGTTGGGAGGTGAAGGTTGTGTAACTAATTTTACAGATAAAACCTGGAAGGTCACTAAAGGAGCCCCAGTAATTAAAAAAAGAGAAAAGCTTGGTACATTGTATTTATGCAATGGTATTTCTAATTCTGTTAATGCTTTAACTTCTATAGGAGTAGATACGAAATTGTGGCATCATAGGCTTGGGCACATGAGTGAGAAGGGGATGTAGATTCTTCACTCAAGAAATCTGTTTCCAGGTTTGAAGCATGTTGATTTGGAATTCTATGAGAATTGTGTTTATGGAAAATAGAAGAGAGTTAGATTCCTTAGAGTTGGGAAAGAAAATAAGAGCGAAAAATTAGAGCTTGTGCATACAGATGTATGGGGACCTTCTCAGGTATAATCTCTCAATGGCTCTCGTTATTATGTTACTTTTATTGATGATGCAACCATAAAAACCTGGATTTATTTTATTCGAAATAAATATGATGTATTTGGTACTTTGAAGAAATGGAAATCTTTGGTTGAAAATGAGATAAGAAAAAGGTTGAAGTGTCTCATATCAGACAATGGAGGTGAATATTGCAGCAAAGAGTTTGATAGGTACTGTTCAGGGAATGGAATTCATAGAGAGAAGACAGTTCTAGGAACACCACAAGGAAATGGTGCGTTAGAAAGGATGAATAAGACAATCATGGAGCTTTCAAGGTGAATGAGATTGCATGCAGGATTGCCTTTACAATTTTGGGAAGATGCTGTAGATACTATTGTTTATCTAATAAACAGAGGGCCTTCAAGTTCCTTGGATGGTGGTATTCCAAAGGAGGCATGGACAGGTAAAAAGGGAAACTACTCAATTTTAAAGAATTTTGGTTGTGAAGCCTTTGTCCACATTAATAAAGAAAATAGAAAAAAACGTGAGGCAAAATCAAAGAAATATACCTTTATTCGATATGGTGTTAATGATTTTGGTTATCGCTTTTATGATTATGAAAAACATAAAACCATTAGGAGCAGAGATGTCATATTCAATGAAAAGGTTTTGTATAAGGATCAGATGCAGGAAAAGAAACAAGAAAAATAAAATAGAGAATACACAGTGCTTGATGAGATCACAAAAAAAGTGAAGGTGCTTGAAAATCATAATGATCAATAGCCAGAACAAAAACAACAACCACAAGAACAACAAGAACCTCAAACACCTGAAAGTGGTGTTAGAAGATCTACCAAGATAAGTAGACCCCCTAAATGATACTCTCCTTCATTATATTATTTATTATTGATTGATTCTGGTGAAACAAAATGTTATGAAGAAGTAGTGCAGGTAGAAACCAGGAAGAAGTGGGAGAAAGCCATGAAAGAAGAGATGGACTCCTTAGTACATAACTAGACTTTGGACTTAGTCAGGTTGCCTACAGGTAAAACCGTATTGCAAAATAAATGGGTTTACAGGTTGAAGGAAGAAGATGGAGGTAGAAAAAGGTATAAATCTATACCTGCGGCGAAGGGGTTTGCATAGAAAAAAGGGTATAGACTTTGATGAGATATTTTCTCCTGTTGTTAAAATGACTTCAATCAGAACTATTTTAAGTCTAGTAGTAGCTGAAGATTTTCATCTTGAGTAGTTAGATGTAAAGACAACCTTTCTCCATGGGGATTTGGAGGAAGAAATATATATGTAGTAGCCACAAGGATATGAGGTAAAAGGGAAGGAGAAACTAGTGTGCAGGTTGAAGAAGAGCTTGTATGGCTTAAAACAAGCTCTAAGGTAGTGGTATCTAAAATTTGATAGGTTTATCTTTGAACAAGTTTATACTAGATGTCGCTCTGATCATTGTGTTTATCTCAAAAGGAAAAATGATGGCAGCTATATTATATTGTTATTGTATGTAGATGACATGCTTGTTGCAGGTTCTAACATGCATGAAATAAATGTGCTCAAAAGAAAATTGGCAAACTCATTTACAATGAAGGATTTGGGTGCTGCAAAAAAAATCCTTGGTATGAGAATAACTAGAAATAGGAAGATCACAGATTAACATTGTCTCAGAGTGAGTACATACAAAAGGTGTGGAAAATATTTAATATGCAGGATGCAAAACCAGTTAGTATAGCTTTGGCTAGCCATATAAAACTAAGTAAGGAGGTGGGTCCCAAGAATTAGGAAGAAATGGCTTATATGTCTAAAGCTCCATATGCATCAGTAGTTGGAAGCTTAATGTATGCAATGGTTTGCACAAGGCCTGATATTGCACATGCAGTGGGAGTTGTAAGCAGGTACATGAATAATTCAGGAAAATAATATTGGATGGTGGTGAAGTGGATTCTAAGGTATTTGAGAGGTACCACAAATCAAACATTATGCTTTGGTGGTTCAAGCATTGGTCTACAGGGATATGTTGAGGCAGATATGGTGGGTGATAGAGATAACATGAGGAACACCACAGGGTATGTGCTTACTATAGGTGGAGAAACTGTCAGTTGGGTTTCAAAACTACAAAGTCTTGTTGCACTCTCAATGACGGAAGTAGAGTATGTTGCTGCTACAGAGGCTAGTAAAGAAATGATTTGGTTACAAAGGTTTCTGGATGAATTGGGTAAGAAGCAGGAGTTGGGAAGATTATGCAGTGACAACCAGAGTGCCATACATATTGCAAAGAAATTTTCATTTCATTCCAAGACTAAACATATACAACTCAAGTACCATTTAATAAAGTCAGTATTGGAAGATGGACAGTTGAAGTTGAAAAAGATACACACTAGCCAAAATCCTGCAGATATGTTAACAAAAGTTGTAACCAGGGAGAAACTGAGATTCTACTCAGTTTCAATTGGTCTTCAAGTATGATGATGAAGATGAGAAACAACCAGGTCTAAAGTGGAGTCATTGTCCAACAAACGAAGCAGTGGTGGAGTTTCTATAATTAGTGTCTAAGTGGGAGATTGTTGGGTGTGGATTTTGATTATCTTCTTTATTCAAAAGGTATCATCGCATTGGACCCCAATTCGTAATGGGGCGACAATGCCGCCCATTTATGTGCGCCGCCAGGGGGGTCCAGGGGGGGCGATGATGATTCTTTAGAGCTCCCTAAAGCTAAAAATAGATGTAAAATTGCCTTGTAAAATTTTGAAATTTCGTAGTCAATCTGGGCCATTCATTAGATGGAAATTTGATGGTAGAAGTTATGTTTAGTTTAGGGTTTCTTTCCCTAGAAGGAATCCCCTCGCTATATATGAGGGAATTGTATTGTGGCTACGTAGATGTGTATTCTAAGCGAGAAAGAGAGAGGATATTGTGTGAGAGTGAAGAGGGAATTACAGCGGATCTGTTGTAGGTTGTATCTCTTCATTTTGCTGGATAATATTAAAGGAAGGACTGGTTGTTTCTCCATGGACGTAGCCCATATTGGGTGAACCAAGTATATCTGTGTCCCTCTTGTTTTATGCATTTTCTGTGTTTATATTTCTGCAATATTTTTATGTGTTACATTGCTCTCTAATATATAATTTTCTAACAAGTAACTCAACCCTAGCTGTTATGGGGATTCCAGAGTGTTTGACCAACCAAGGTTTCAAGAAACTAGTAACTCAACCCACAACCATAAGTAACATAAGAACCAACTAGAAAGAAGGAAATACACCCATAACGCCATGGCTATCTAGGAATGGAAATCATAGGCAAATCCACTGTCAATCTAGGAAATCATCCATGCCAATGACATACTGTGGAAGATGCATATGGAACATTAATTGTATCAATTGTATCTGTACCTACCATTGAATAGAAAGACAAAGAAGCCGATGAGTATGACAGACACATAATGCGATATTCTCGACAGAAAGGCACTTGGAACAATACGACTATGCTTGGTGGCATTGTTAGCCTTTAATATTTCAAAGGAAATGACAATAGAGGGTTTAGTGTCGGTATTGGAAAAACTATATGAAAAATCCTCAGCCTCAATAAGGTATTTCTTATGAAGCATTTATTTAATATGAAGATGTTGGAAGGTGTATCTATTGTTGATCATTTAAACGAATTTAATACAGTTACGAGTTAATTAGGTTCTGTAGGGGTAACTTTTGATGATGAAGTCAGGGCTCTGTTATTTCTATGATCGTTGCCATAAAGTTGGCATGGTTTAGTTGTGTCCATTAGTAACTCTGTCTCTAGATCTAGTACTTTAAAGTTTGATTATGTTGTCGGTGCAATCCTTAGTGAGGAAATGCAATGGAAAAGATCTGATGAGGCATCAGGTAATGCTTTAACTGCAGAGACTAGGGGAAGAAAAATGGAAAGAGGAAAGAGCCCAGGATATTGAAGTAAGTCAAGGAAAGGCAGATCCAAGTCTAGATTGGTGATAGTGTGCTGGAAATGAGGGAAGAAAGGACACCTGAAGAAACACTGCAAGTCTCGGAAGGGAAAAGAAGGAGACGTGCAACAAGGAAAAAATAATGAAGTGAATGTGATAGGTGATGTGTTGCAAGATGCTTTGATTCTTTCGTTAGAAATTTTTATTGATGCATGGGTGGTAGATTCATAGGTCTCATTCCATGCCACATCTAATAGGAAACATTTTCATGATTATGTTCAAGGAGATTTTGTACAACTTCGATTGGGTGATGATAAACCCTATAAAATAATTGGAATGGGTAAAGTTTTCATAAAACAATAGAATGGAAATCAATGGTTGTTGAAGGAGGTCAGGCATGTTCCAGATCTGAAGAAAAATTTAATTTCAAGAGGGCAGTTGGGAGGTGAAGGTTGTGTAACTAATTTTACAGATAAAACCTGGAAGGTCACTAAAGGAGCCCCAGTAATTAAAAAAAGAGAAAAGCTTGGTACATTGTATTTATGCAATGGTATTTCTAATTCTGTTAATGCTTTAACTTCTATAGGAGTAGATACGAAATTGTGGCATCATAGGCTTGGGCACATGAGTGAGAAGGGGATGTAGATTCTTCACTCAAGAAATCTGTTTCCAGGTTTGAAGCATGTTGATTTGGAATTCTATGAGAATTGTGTTTATGGAAAATAGAAGAGAGTTAGATTCCTTAGAGTTGGGAAAGAAAATAAGAGCGAAAAATTAGAGCTTGTGCATACAGATGTATGGGGACCTTCTCAGGTATCATCTCTCAATGGCTCTCGTTATTATGTTACTTTTATTGATGATGCAACCATAAAAAACTGGATTTATTTTATTCGAAATAAATATGATGTATTTGGTACTTTGAAGAAATGGAAATCTTTGGTTGAAAATGAGACAAGAAAAAGGTTGAAGTGTCTCATATCAGACAATGGAGGTGAATATTGCAGCAAAGAGTTTGATAGGTACTGTTCAGGGAATGGAATTCATAGAGAGAAGACAGTTCTAGGAACACCACAAGGAAATGGTGCGTTAGAAAGGATGAATAAGACAATCATGGAGCTTTCAAGGTGCATGAGATTGCATGCAGGATTGCCTTTACAATTTTGGGAAGATGCTGTAGATACTATTGTTTATCTAATAAACAGAGGGCCTTCAAGTTCCTTGGATGGTGGTATTCCAAAGGAGGCATGGACAGGTAAAAAGGGAAACTACTCAATTTTAAAGAATTTTGGTTGTGAAGCCTTTGTCCACATTAATAAAGAAAATAGAAAAAAACGTGAGGCAAAATCAAAGAAATATACCTTTATTCGATATGGTGTTAATGATTTTGGTTATCGCTTTTATGATTATGAAAAACATAAAACCATTAGGAGCAGAGATGTCATATTCAATGAAAAGGTTTTGTATAAGGATCAGATGCAGGAAAAGAAACAAGAAAAATAAAATAGAGAATACACAGTGCTTGATGAGATCACAAAAAAAGTGAAGGTGCTTGAAAATCATAATGATCAATAGCCAGAACAAAAACAACAACCACAAGAACAACAAGAACCTCAAACACCTGAAAGTGGTGTTAGAAGATCTACCAAGATAAGTAGACCCCCTAAATGATACTCTCCTTCATTATATTATTTATTATTGATTGATTCTGGTGAAACAAAATGTTATGAAGAAGTAGTGCAGGTAGAAACCAGGAAGAAGTGGGAGAAAGCCATGAAAGAAGAGATGGACTCCTTAGTACATAACTAGACTTTGGACTTAGTCAGGTTGCCTACAGGTAAAACCGTATTGCAAAATAAATGGGTTTACAGGTTGAAGGAAGAAGATGGAGGTAGAAAAAGGTATAAATCTATACCTGTGGCGAAGGGGTTTGCATAGAAAAAAGGGTATAGACTTTGATGAGATATTTTCTCCTGTTGTTAAAATGACTTCAATCAGAACTATTTTAAGTCTAGTAGTAGCTGAAGATTTTCATCTTGAGTAGTTAGATGTAAAGACAACCTTTCTCCATGGGGATTTGGAGGAAGAAATATATATGTAGTAGCCACAAGGATATGAGGTAAAAGGGAAGGAGAAACTAGTGTGCAGGTTGAAGAAGAGCTTGTATGGCTTAAAACAAGCTCTAAGGTAGTGGTATCTAAAATTTGATAGGTTTATCTTTGAACAAGTTTATACTAGATGTCACTCTGATCATTGTGTTTATCTCAAAAGGAAAAATGATGGCAGCTATATTATATTGTTATTGTATGTAGATGACATGCTTGTTGCAGGTTCTAACATGCATGAAATAAATGTGCTCAAAAGAAAATTGGCAAACTCATTTACAATGAAGGATTTGGGTGCTGCAAAAAAAATCCTTGGTATGAGAATAACTAGAAATAGGAAGATCACAGATTAACATTGTCTCAGAGTGAGTACATACAAAAGGTGTGGAAAATATTTAATATGCAGGATGCAAAACCAGTTAGTATAGCTTTGGCTAGCCATATAAAACTAAGTAAGGAGGTGGGTCCCAAGAATTAGGAAGAAATGGCTTATATGTCTAAAGCTCCATATGCATCAGTAGTTGGAAGCTTAATGTATGCAATGGTTTGCACAAGGCCTGATATTGCACATGCAGTGGGAGTTGTAAGCAGGTACATGAATAATTCAGGAAAATAATATTGGATGGTGGTGAAGTGGATTCTAAGGTATTTGAGAGGTACCACAAATCAAACATTATGCTTTGGTGGTTCAAGCATTGGTCTACAGGGATATGTTGAGGCAGATATGGTGGGTGATAGAGATAACATGAGGAACACCACAGGGTATGTGCTTACTATAGGTGGAGAAACTGTCAGTTGGGTTTCAAAACTACAAAGTCTTGTTGCACTCTCAATGACGGAAGCAGAGTAAGTTGCTGCTACAGAGGCTAGTAAAGAAATGATTTGGTTACAAAGGTTTCTGGATGAATTGGGTAAGAAGCAGGAGTTGGGAAGATTATGCAGTGACAACCAGAGTGCCATACATATTGCAAAGAAATTTTCATTTCATTCCAAGACTAAACATATACAACTCAAGTACCATTTAATACAGTCAGTATTGGAAGATGGACAGTTGAAGTTGAAAAAGATACACACTAGCCAAAATCCTGCAGATATGTTAACAAAAGTTGTAACCAGGGAGAAACTGAGATTCTACTCAGTTTCAATTGGTCTTCAAGTATGATGATGAAGATGAGAAACAACCAGGTCTAAAGTGGAGTCATTGTCCAACAAACGAAGCAGTGGTGGAGTTTCTATAATTAGTGTCTAAGTGGGAGATTGTTGGGTGTGGATTTTGATTATCTTCTTTATTCAAAAGGTATCATCGCATTGGACCCCAATTCGTAATGGGGCGACAATGCCGCCCATTTATGTGCGCCGCCAGGGGGGTCCAGGGGGGGCGATGATGATTCTTTAGAGCTCCCCAAAGCTAAAAATAGATGTAAAATTGCCTTGTAAAATTTTGAAATTTCGTAGTCAATCTGGGCCATTCATTAGATGGAAATTTGATGGTAGAAGTTATGTTTAGTTTAGGGTTTCTTTCCCTAGAAGGAATCCCCTCGCTATATATGAGGGAATTGTATTGTGGCTACGTAGATGTGTATTCTAAGCGAGAAAGAGAGAGGATATTGTGTGAGAGTGAAGAGGGAATTACAGCGGATCTGTTGTAGGTTGTATCTCTTCATTTTGCTGGATAATATTAAAGGAAGGACTGGTTGTTTCTCCATGGACGTAGCCCATATTGGGTGAACCAAGTATATCTGTGTCCCTCTTGTTTTATGCATTTTCTGTGTTTATATTTCTGCAATATTTTTATGTGTTACATTGCTCTCTAATATATAATTTTCTAACAAGTAACTCAACCCTAGCTGTTATGGGGATTCCAGAGTGTTTGACCAACCAAGGTTTCAAGAAACTAGTAACTCAACCCACAACCATAAGTAACATAAGAACCAACTAGAAAGAAGGAAATACACCCATAACGCCATGGCTATCTAGGAATGGAAATCATAGGCAAATCCACTGTCAATCTAGGAAATCATCCATGCCAATGACATACTGTGGAAGATGCATATGGAACATTAATTGTATCAATTGTATCTGTACCTACCATTGAATAGAAAGACAAAGAAGCCGATGAGTATGACAGACACATAATGCGATATTCTCGACAGAAAGGCACTTGGAACAATACGACTATGCTTGGTGGCATTGTTAGCCTTTAATATTTCAAAGGAAATGACAATAGAGGGTTTAGTGTCGGTATTGGAAAAACTATATGAAAAATCCTCAGCCTCAATAAGGTATTTCTTATGAAGCATTTATTTAATATGAAGATGTTGGAAGGTGTATCTATTGTTGATCATTTAAACGAATTTAATACAGTTACGAGTTAATTAGGTTCTGTAGGGGTAACTTTTGATGATGAAGTCAGGGCTCTGTTATTTCTATGATCGTTGCCATAAAGTTGGCATGGTTTAGTTGTGTCCATTAGTAACTCTGTCTCTAGATCTAGTACTTTAAAGTTTGATTATGTTGTCGGTGCAATCCTTAGTGAGGAAATGCAATGGAAAAGATCTGATGAGGCATCAGGTAATGCTTTAACTGCAGAGACTAGGGGAAGAAAAATGGAAAGAGGAAAGAGCCCAGGATATTGAAGTAAGTCAAGGAAAGGCAGATCCAAGTCTAGATTGGTGATAGTGTGCTGGAAATGAGGGAAGAAAGGACACCTGAAGAAACACTGCAAGTCTCGGAAGGGAAAAGAAGGAGACGTGCAACAAGGAAAAAATAATGAAGTGAATGTGATAGGTGATGTGTTGCAAGATGCTTTGATTCTTTCGTTAGAAATTTTTATTGATGCATGGGTGGTAGATTCATAGGTCTCATTCCATGCCACATCTAATAGGAAACATTTTCATGATTATGTTCAAGGAGATTTTGTACAACTTCGATTGGGTGATGATAAACCCTATAAAATAATTGGAATGGGTAAAGTTTTCATAAAACAATAGAATGGAAATCAATGGTTGTTGAAGGAGGTCAGGCATGTTCCAGATCTGAAGAAAAATTTAATTTCAAGAGGGCAGTTGGGAGGTGAAGGTTGTGTAACTAATTTTACAGATAAAACCTGGAAGGTCACTAAAGGAGCCCCAGTAATTAAAAAAAGAGAAAAGCTTGGTACATTGTATTTATGCAATGGTATTTCTAATTCTGTTAATGCTTTAACTTCTATAGGAGTAGATACGAAATTGTGGCATCATAGGCTTGGGCACATGAGTGAGAAGGGGATGTAGATTCTTCACTCAAGAAATCTGTTTCCAGGTTTGAAGCATGTTGATTTGGAATTCTATGAGAATTGTGTTTATGGAAAATAGAAGAGAGTTAGATTCCTTAGAGTTGGGAAAGAAAATAAGAGCGAAAAATTAGAGCTTGTGCATACAGATGTATGGGGACCTTCTCAGGTATCATCTCTCAATGGCTCTCGTTATTATGTTACTTTTATTGATGATGCAACCATAAAAACCTGGATTTATTTTATTCGAAATAAATATGATGTATTTGGTACTTTGAAGAAATGGAAATCTTTGGTTGAAAATGAGACAAGAAAAAGGTTGAAGTGTCTCATATCAGACAATGGAGGTGAATATTGCAGCAAAGAGTTTGATAGGTACTGTTCAGGGAATGGAATTCATAGAGAGAAGACAGTTCTAGGAACACCACAAGGAAATGGTGCGTTAGAAAGGATGAATAAGACAATCATGGAGCTTTCAAGGTGCATGAGATTGCATGCAGGATTGCCTTTACAATTTTGGGAAGATGCTGTAGATACTATTGTTTATCTAATAAACAGAGGGCCTTCAAGTTCCTTGGATGGTGGTATTCCAAAGGAGGCATGGACAGGTAAAAAGGGAAACTACTCAATTTTAAAGAATTTTGGTTGTGAAGCCTTTGTCCACATTAATAAAGAAAATAGAAAAAAACGTGAGGCAAAATCAAAGAAATATACCTTTATTCGATATGGTGTTAATGATTTTGGTTATCGCTTTTATGATTATGAAAAACATAAAACCATTAGGAGCAGAGATGTCATATTCAATGAAAAGGTTTTGTATAAGGATCAGATGCAGGAAAAGAAACAAGAAAAATAAAATAGAGAATACACAGTGCTTGATGAGATCACAAAAAAAGTGAAGGTGCTTGAAAATCATAATGATCAATAGCCAGAACAAAAACAACAACCACAAGAACAACAAGAACCTCAAACACCTGAAAGTGGTGTTAGAAGATCTACCAAGATAAGTAGACCCCCTAAATGATACTCTCCTTCATTATATTATTTATTATTGATTGATTCTGGTGAAACAAAATGTTATGAAGAAGTAGTGCAGGTAGAAACCAGGAAGAAGTGGGAGAAAGCCATGAAAGAAGAGATGGACTCCTTAGTACATAACTAGACTTTGGACTTAGTCAGGTTGCCTACAGGTAAAACCGTATTGCAAAATAAATGGGTTTACAGGTTGAAGGAAGAAGATGGAGGTAGAAAAAGGTATAAATCTATACCTGTGGCGAAGGGGTTTGCATAGAAAAAAGGGTATAGACTTTGATGAGATATTTTCTCCTGTTGTTAAAATGACTTCAATCAGAACTATTTTAAGTCTAGTAGTAGCTGAAGATTTTCATCTTGAGTAGTTAGATGTAAAGACAACCTTTCTCCATGGGGATTTGGAGGAAGAAATATATATGTAGTAGCCACAAGGATATGAGGTAAAAGGGAAGGAGAAACTAGTGTGCAGGTTGAAGAAGAGCTTGTATGGCTTAAAACAAGCTCTAAGGTAGTGGTATCTAAAATTTGATAGGTTTATCTTTGAACAAGTTTATACTAGATGTCACTCTGATCATTGTGTTTATCTCAAAAGGAAAAATGATGGCAGCTATATTATATTGTTATTGTATGTAGATGACATGCTTGTTGCAGGTTCTAACATGCATGAAATAAATGTGCTCAAAAGAAAATTGGCAAACTCATTTACAATGAAGGATTTGGGTGCTGCAAAAAAAATCCTTGGTATGAGAATAACTAGAAATAGGAAGATCACAGATTAACATTGTCTCAGAGTGAGTACATACAAAAGGTGTGGAAAATATTTAATATGCAGGATGCAAAACCAGTTAGTATAGCTTTGGCTAGCCATATAAAACTAAGTAAGGAGGTGGGTCCCAAGAATTAGGAAGAAATGGCTTATATGTCTAAAGCTCCATATGCATCAGTAGTTGGAAGCTTAATGTATGCAATGGTTTGCACAAGGCCTGATATTGCACATGCAGTGGGAGTTGTAAGCAGGTACATGAATAATTCAGGAAAATAATATTGGATGGTGGTGAAGTGGATTCTAAGGTATTTGAGAGGTACCACAAATCAAACATTATGCTTTGGTGGTTCAAGCATTGGTCTACAGGGATATGTTGAGGCAGATATGGTGGGTGATAGAGATAACATGAGGAACACCACAGGGTATGTGCTTACTATAGGTGGAGAAACTGTCAGTTGGGTTTCAAAACTACAAAGTCTTGTTGCACTCTCAATGACGGAAGCAGAGTATGTTGCTGCTACAGAGGCTAGTAAAGAAATGATTTGGTTACAAAGGTTTCTGGATGAATTGGGTAAGAAGCAGGAGTTGGGAAGATTATGCAGTGACAACCAGAGTGCCATACATATTGCAAAGAAATTTTCATTTCATTCCAAGACTAAACATATACAACTCAAGTACCATTTAATACAGTCAGTATTGGAAGATGGACAGTTGAAGTTGAAAAAGATACACACTAGCCAAAATCCTGCAGATATGTTAACAAAAGTTGTAACCAGGGAGAAACTGAGATTCTACTCAGTTTCAATTGGTCTTCAAGTATGATGATGAAGATGAGAAACAACCAGGTCTAAAGTGGAGTCATTGTCCAACAAACGAAGCAGTGGTGGAGTTTCTATAATTAGTGTCTAAGTGGGAGATTGTTGGGTGTGGATTTTGATTATCTTCTTTATTCAAAAGGTATCATCGCATTGGACCCCAATTCGTAATGGGGCGAAAATGCCGCCCATTTATGTGCGCCGCCAGGGGGGTCCAGGGGGGGCGATGATGATTCTTTAGAGCTCCCCAAAGCTAAAAATAGATGTAAAATTTCCTTGTAAAATTTTGAAATTTCGTAGTCAATCTGGGCCATTCATTAGATGGAAATTTGATGGTAGAAGTTATGTTTAGTTTAGGGTTTCTTTCCCTAGAAGGAATCCCCTCGCTATATATGAGGGAATTGTATTGTGGCTACGTAGATGTGTATTCTAAGCGAGAAAGAGAGAGGATATTGTGTGAGAGTGAAGAGGGAATTACAGCGGATCTGTTGTAGGTTGTATCTCTTCATTTTGCTGGATAATATTAAAGGAAGGACTGGTTGTTTCTCCATGGACGTAGCCCATATTGGGTGAACCAAGTATATCTGTGTCCCTCTTGTTTTATGCATTTTCTGTGTTTATATTTCTGCAATATTTTTATGTGTTACATTGCTCTCTAATATATAATTTTCTAACAAGTAACTCAACCCTAGCTGTTATGGGGATTCCAGAGTGTTTGACCAACCAAGGTTTCAAGAAACTAGTAACTCAACCCACAACCATAAGTAACATAAGAACCAACTAGAAAGAAGGAAATACACCCATAACGCCATGGCTATCTAGGAATGGAAATCATAGGCAAATCCACTGTCAATCTAGGAAATCATCCATGCCAATGACATACTGTGGAAGATGCATATGGAACATTAATTGTATCAATTGTATCTGTACCTACCATTGAATAGAAAGACAAAGAAGCCGATGAGTATGACAGACACATAATGCGATATTCTCGACAGAAAGGCACTTGGAACAATACGACTATGCTTGGTGGCATTGTTAGCCTTTAATATTTCAAAGGAAATGACAATAGAGGGTTTAGTGTCGGTATTGGAAAAACTATATGAAAAATCCTCAGCCTCAATAAGGTATTTCTTATGAAGCATTTATTTAATATGAAGATGTTGGAAGGTGTATCTATTGTTGATCATTTAAACGAATTTAATACAGTTACGAGTTAATTAGGTTCTGTAGGGGTAACTTTTGATGATGAAGTCAGGGCTCTGTTATTTCTATGATCGTTGCCATAAAGTTGGCATGGTTTAGTTGTGTCCATTAGTAACTCTGTCTCTAGATCTAGTACTTTAAAGTTTGATTATGTTGTCGGTGCAATCCTTAGTGAGGAAATGCAATGGAAAAGATCTGATGAGGCATCAGGTAATGCTTTAACTGCAGAGACTAGGGGAAGAAAAATGGAAAGAGGAAAGAGCCCAGGATATTGAAGTAAGTCAAGGAAAGGCAGATCCAAGTCTAGATTGGTGATAGTGTGCTGGAAATGAGGGAAGAAAGGACACCTGAAGAAACACTGCAAGTCTCGGAAGGGAAAAGAAGGAGACGTGCAACAAGGAAAAAATAATGAAGTGAATGTGATAGGTGATGTGTTGCAAGATGCTTTGATTCTTTCGTTAGAAATTTTTATTGATGCATGGGTGGTAGATTCATAGGTCTCATTCCATGCCACATCTAATAGGAAACATTTTCATGATTATGTTCAAGGAGATTTTGTACAACTTCGATTGGGTGATGATAAACCCTATAAAATAATTGGAATGGGTAAAGTTTTCATAAAACAATAGAATGGAAATCAATGGTTGTTGAAGGAGGTCAGGCATGTTCCAGATCTGAAGAAAAATTTAATTTCAAGAGGGCAGTTGGGAGGTGAAGGTTGTGTAACTAATTTTACAGATAAAACCTGGAAGGTCACTAAAGGAGCCCCAGTAATTAAAAAAAGAGAAAAGCTTGGTACATTGTATTTATGCAATGGTATTTCTAATTCTGTTAATGCTTTAACTTCTATAGGAGTAGATACGAAATTGTGGCATCATAGGCTTGGGCACATGAGTGAGAAGGGGATGTAGATTCTTCACTCAAGAAATCTGTTTCCAGGTTTGAAGCATGTTGATTTGGAATTCTATGAGAATTGTGTTTATGGAAAATAGAAGAGAGTTAGATTCCTTAGAGTTGGGAAAGAAAATAAGAGCGAAAAATTAGAGCTTGTGCATACAGATGTATGGGGACCTTCTCAGGTATCATCTCTCAATGGCTCTCGTTATTATGTTACTTTTATTGATGATGCAACCATAAAAACCTGGATTTATTTTATTCGAAATAAATATGATGTATTTGGTACTTTGAAGAAATGGAAATCTTTGGTTGAAAATGAGACAAGAAAAAGGTTGAAGTGTCTCATATCAGACAATGGAGGTGAATATTGCAGCAAAGAGTTTGATAGGTACTGTTCAGGGAATGGAATTCATAGAGAGAAGACAGTTCTAGGAACACCACAAGGAAATGGTGCGTTAGAAAGGATGAATAAGACAATCATGGAGCTTTCAAGGTGCATGAGATTGCATGCAGGATTGCCTTTACAATTTTGGGAAGATGCTGTAGATACTATTGTTTATCTAATAAACAGAGGGCCTTCAAGTTCCTTGGATGGTGGTATTCCAAAGGAGGCATGGATAGGTAAAAAGGGAAACTACTCAATTTTAAAGAATTTTGGTTGTGAAGCCTTTGTCCACATTAATAAAGAAAATAGAAAAAAACGTGAGGCAAAATCAAAGAAATATACCTTTATTCGATATGGTGTTAATGATTTTGGTTATCGCTTTTATGATTATGAAAAACATAAAACCATTAGGAGCAGAGATGTCATATTCAATGAAAAGGTTTTGTATAAGGATCAGATGCAGGAAAAGAAACAAGAAAAATAAAATAGAGAATACACAGTGCTTGATGAGATCACAAAAAAAGTGAAGGTGCTTGAAAATCATAATGATCAATAGCCAGAACAAAAACAACAACCACAACAACAACAAGAACCTCAAACACCTGAAAGTGGTGTTAGAAGATCTACCAAGATAAGTAGACCCCCTAAATGATACTCTCCTTCATTATATTATTTATTATTGATTGATTCTGGTGAACCAAAATGTTATGAAGAAGTAGTGCAGGTAGAAACCAGGAAGAAGTGGGAGAAAGCCATGAAAGAAGAGATGGACTCCTTAGTACATAACTAGACTTTGGACTTAGTCAGGTTGCCTACAGGTAAAACCGTATTGCAAAATAAATGGGTTTACAGGTTGAAGGAAGAAGATGGAGGTAGAAAAAGGTATAAATCTATACCTGTGGCGAAGGGGTTTGCATAGAAAAAAGGGTATAGACTTTGATGAGATATTTTCTCCTGTTGTTAAAATGACTTCAATCAGAACTATTTTAAGTCTAGTAGTAGCTGAAGATTTTCATCTTGAGTAGTTAGATGTAAAGACAACCTTTCTCCATGGGGATTTGGAGAAAGAAATATATATGTAGTAGCCACAAGGATATGAGGTAAAAGGGAAGGAGAAACTAGTGTGCAGGTTGAAGAAGAGCTTGTATGGCTTAAAACAAGCTCTAAGGTAGTGGTATCTAAAATTTGATAGGTTTATCTTTGAACAAGTTTATACTAGATGTCACTCTGATCATTGTGTTTATCTCAAAAGGAAAAATGATGGCAGCTATATTATATTGTTATTGTATGTAGATGACATGCTTGTTGCAGGTTCTAACATGCATGAAATAAATGTGCTCAAAAGAAAATTGGCAAACTCATTTACAATGAAGGATTTGGGTGCTGCAAAAAAAATCCTTGGTATGAGAATAACTAGAAATAGGAAGATCACAGATTAACATTGTCTCAGAGTGAGTACATACAAAAGGTGTGGAAAATATTTAATATGCAGGATGCAAAACCAGTTAGTATAGCTTTGGCTAGCCATATAAAACTAAGTAAGGAGGTGGGTCCCAAGAATTAGGAAGAAATGGCTTATATGTCTAAAGCTCCATATGCATCAGTAGTTGGAAGCTTAATGTATGCAATGGTTTGCACAAGGCCTGATATTGCACATGCAGTGGGAGTTGTAAGCAGGTACATGAATAATTTAGGAAAATAATATTGGATGGTGGTGAAGTGGATTCTAAGGTATTTGAGAGGTACCACAAATCAAACATTATGCTTTGGTGGTTCAAGCATTGGTCTACAGGGATATGTTGAGGCAGATATGGTGGGTGATAGAGATAACATGAGGAACACCACAGGGTATGTGCTTACTATAGGTGGAGAAACTGTCAGTTGGGTTTCAAAACTACAAAGTCTTGTTGCACTCTCAATGACGGAAGCAGAGTATGTTGCTGCTACAGAGGCTAGTAAAGAAATGATTTGGTTACAAAGGTTTCTGGATGAATTGGGTAAGAAGCAGGAGTTGGGAAGATTATGCAGTGACAACCAGAGTGCCATACATATTGCAAAGAAATTTTCATTTCATTCCAAGACTAAACATATACAACTCAAGTACCATTTAATACAGTCAGTATTGGAAGATGGACAGTTGAAGTTGAAAAAGATACACACTAGCCAAAATCCTGCAGATATGTTAACAAAAGTTGTAACCAGGGAGAAACTGAGATTCTACTCAGTTTCAATTGGTCTTCAAGTATGATGATGAAGATGAGAAACAACCAGGTCTAAAGTGGAGTCATTGTCCAACAAACGAAGCAGTGGTGGAGTTTCTATAATTAGTGTCTAAGTGGGAGATTGTTGGGTGTGGATTTTGATTATCTTCTTTATTCAAAAGGTATCATCGCATTGGACCCCAATTCGTAATGGGGCGACAATGCCGCCCATTTATGTGCGCCGCCAGGGGGGTCCAGGGGGGGCGATGATGATTCTTTAGAGCTCCCCAAAGCTAAAAATAGATGTAAAATTGCCTTGTAAAATTTTGAAATTTCGTAGTCAATCTGGGCCATTCATTAGATGGAAATTTGATGGTAGAAGTTATGTTTAGTTTAGGGTTTCTTTCCCTAGAAGGAATCCCCTCGCTATATATGAGGGAATTGTATTGTGGCTACGTAGATGTGTATTCTAAGCGAGAAAGAGAGAGGATATTGTGTGAGAGTGAAGAGGGAATTACAGCGGATCTGTTGTAGGTTGTATCTCTTCATTTTGCTGGATAATATTAAAGGAAGGACTGGTTGTTTCTCCATGGACGTAGCCCATATTGGGTGAACCAAGTATATCTGTGTCCCTCTTGTTTTATGCATTTTCTGTGTTTATATTTCTGCAATATTTTTATGTGTTACATTGCTCTCTAATATATAATTTTCTAACAAGTAACTCAACCCTAGCTGTTATGGGGATTCCAGAGTGTTTGACCAACCAAGGTTTCAAGAAACTAGTAACTCAACCCACAACCATAAGTAACATAAGAACCAACTAGAAAGAAGGAAATACACCCATAACGCCATGGCTATCTAGGAATGGAAATCATAGGCAAATCCACTGTCAATCTAGGAAATCATCCATGCCAATGACATACTGTGGAAGATGCATATGGAACATTAATTGTATCAATTGTATCTGTACCTACCATTGAATAGAAAGACAAAGAAGCCGATGAGTATGACAGACAAATAATGCGATATTCTCGACAGAAAGGCACTTGGAACAATACGACTATGCTTGGTGGCATTGTTAGCCTTTAATATTTCAAAGGAAATGACAATAGAGGGTTTAGTGTCGGTATTGGAAAAACTATATGAAAAATCCTCAGCCTCAATAAGGTATTTCTTATGAAGCATTTATTTAATATGAAGATGTTGGAAGGTGTATCTATTGCTGATCATTTAAACGAATTTAATACAGTTACGAGTTAATTAGGTTCTGTAGGGGTAACTTTTGATGATGAAGTCAGGGCTCTGTTATTTCTATGATCGTTGCCATAAAGTTGGCATGGTTTAGTTGTGTCCATTAGTAACTCTGTCTCTAGATCTAGTACTTTAAAGTTTGATTATGTTGTCGGTGCAATCCTTAGTGAGGAAATGCAATGGAAAAGATCTGATGAGGCATCAGGTAATGCTTTAACTGCAGAGACTAGGGGAAGAAAAATGGAAAGAGGAAAGAGCAAGGAAATCATACATGAAACTTGGTACCTACAAGAAAAACCCATTGTAACTACTGATCCTGATGTCCTCTTGTGCTTTCCTACTCTTCCTTTTCCTTATTGCTCCAAATCCCAAGTATGCCACACTCCTCTAAGAGTGCTCCAAGAAAACTTAAGTGTCCAAGAATATGAGAGAGCAAAAGTAGAAAATGAGAGCTCCAAAACTGAACTGACAAAATGCTACATTGAAAAAAAGCTACAAACTGATCCTCAGAAGCCTTTTTATTAATGATGCCTCTATTTTCTTCAATTTTCCATTATTTTCCTTCATTTATCTCCTCACATGAAACCTGTGACCTTTCACCTTCCTTCTCTCCTATTTTCCATTGTTTTCATAAATAAAATGCCAATTAATGCCACTTTGCCTTTCCAAAGGCTTTTCCATTGCCTTTCCCAATTTCCATAGACATTAATTAATCACAAGTGATACTCATCACTATGTTTTTTCTCAACATTCAAATTGGAATATGTATCCCATGACCATGGCTATTATGACATGGATTTTTGACCAGGGCTGTTACACTCTCCCTAAGAATATTAGGACAAGATGGTAGTGAGGGAACCAACAAATCAGGAAGGTAATTAGGGAGGAACATAAAAAACTTTGAAATGATAAACTTGGAACTAGAGGAAGGAGAAATCCTTGATACCCATCCTCCTCCTTCTAATCTAGTAGTACATGAAGGTGCAATATTAGAGGAAATAAATGAAATTCGATCTCTTATGGAAGATGATCAAGAGCACCTGAATCAGAAAAATCTATCTGAACTAGAGGAAAAATGTCTTTCTCCCAGAGAAGCTAAAGCATGACCAACCTTTATTATTTTTCCTTTATTAACTTTATTACATGGATTTTTGACCAGGGCTATTACACTCTCCCCAAGAATATTAGGACAAGGTGGTGTAGAGGGAACCAACAAATCAGGAAGATAATTAGGGAGGAACATAAACAACTTTGAGATGTTAAATTTGGAACTAGAGGAAGGAGAAATCCTTGATGCCCATCCTCCTTCTAATCTAGTAGTACATAAAGGTGCAATATTAGAGAAAATAAATGAAATTCGATCTCTTATGGAAGATGACCAAGAGCACCTAAATTAGAAAAATCTATCTGAACTAGAGGACAAATTTTTTTCTCCCAGAGAAGCTAAAGCATGATCAACCTTTATTATTTTTCCTTTATTAACTTTATTACATGGATTTTTGACCAGGGCTGTTACACTCTCCCCAAGATAGGACAAGGTGGTCGAGAGGGAACCAAAAAATCAGGAAGATTAGGGAGGAACATAAACAACTTTGAGATGTTAAATTTGGAACTGGAGGAAGGAGAAATCCTTGATGCCCATCCTCCTTCTTATAATATAGTAGTACATAAAGGTGCAATATTAGAGGAAATAAATGAAATTCGATATCTTATGGAAGATGATCAAGAGCACCTGAATCAAAAAAATCTCTCTGAACTAGAGGAAAAATTTCTTTCTCCCAGAGAAGCTAAAGCATGATTAACCTTTGCTAGCATCGCAGATGAAAAATGATAAGTTGAGAAGGAAAAAGAACAAGAGAAACAACATCAAAAAGCTAGAAGAAAAAAAATAGGGAAGTGCGAATGGAGAAGACAAAAAATGAGAAGCAACTGGACCATCAATATTCCTTGGATCCTAAAAGGAAGGAGTTTGAAGTACCAGAAAAGGAAATAGTGCCACCACATCTCAAGGGTAACTCCATCCACATAGTAAATGATGAAGGTGATATCATGGAATTGTAGGGGCTTAGGATTTGAAAAAATAATGGCATAGGTAAACTCCTTAATTTAAAAAGAAATACCTATAGTGACATTTCTCCAAATGACAAAATGGAGAATTAAGAGGTCCTCTAAAAACAACATAAGTTGTGGAAAGGAATTGATATAACAAAAATAAGCCCAAGAAAAGCCTCATGAGGTTTGTGCACCATGTGGAACCACCAACAAATCTAACTGTTGAATCAATCTTCTGCCGTCCATTGGTTGGAAACAAAATTATTGCACCTTCGATCCAACCAGGTATGCTCTGTCGTAAATATTTATATGCTAGTGAAATTTCATGAGAAACATGACTATTGGTCTTATCTAATGACATTTGATGACTCTATTTATAACACATTGTATTTTGGGAGGAGATTTCAACACCTATCTGCATAAGTGGGAAAAAAGGGGGGCTCCCCAATAATATTTCAATTCCGAGAAAATATGGAAGACCTCATACAACATCTCAAAGTAATGGATATAAAACTGGTTACTTGTAGGTACACATGGAATAATAAACAATTTGGACTAGGACACATTACTACCTGCCTTGACATGTTCCTGATCTCAGAATCCTCCTTATATGTGTTGGGTGTGTGTTATATTCTTTCCACGACTAGCCCCATGTGTGGGGGGAGATAAGGGTGATAGTTCCCCATGTTTTTTGTGCCAGGTGCAGTAGGGGGGCACAGGTGGGGTGGAAGCCCCCCTCTACGGTGTTTGGGGAAGCGCCCTGGGGAATTTTTTTTGGACCCTATATTAAGTGGCTGGACCTACTTATGGTTTTGTGCGTGGTTTTCGCACATGGTTTTGGGCATGATGGTTTTATGCCCATGGTATTTTGTAGATTCGATCAAGGGAACTACGGTTATGTTATAATCCAGTGTTAATGGATTGGGGTTTATGGATGCTTCAACATGTATATATATGTATTGTAACATTGAAAGGAATATAATGAAAAATCATTCTAGTAGTCTTGGTTTTGGGATCCAGGGGAAAATATCTGCGTATATATGTTTATGTTTTATGCTCTCTCCATTTTTTATTTTCTGTTTTTAGAATTTGTATGCTAGAAATTTCTGTACAGGGTTAACACCTACAGTATGAAAAAAAAGAGCTTGGTCCAGTATACTCCCTTAGAGCGAATCAAACTATCAACCAATTGATCTGCAGCTAATTAGGAGCATATATTATGGTCCTATTCCATTCAAATTTAATCATGTTTGGATTTTTCATCTAGGATTCACGGAATTAGTGGCATCGACATGGGGAGAATGGGTCACAGGAAGCCCTATTAAATTGAGGGAGAAAAATTTTTAAAGGCTAAAGGAGAGAATTAAAATATTGGGTCAAAGAAAGAAGGACATAAAACAAAACAGACCATTCATTAATATGAGCAAAAAATGGAAGAAATGTAGTTTGTAATGGAGAAAGGCTTGAGTTGTCGCTGCGACAAACACCCACCAAAATTTTTCCTATGATTGAAGTTTGTATCCTCCTTATGATGTTATGATATGTCATTTCATGTTAATCATAGTCATTTCATGATTTTTTGATGTTTTTATGAGTGTTTAAGCCTTATTTTGACCTTTTAACTTTTGAAACCCCTTGCTTACACATGCTTAACTATGGATGCATTCACGAGAGCACATATTTCTTGTAAGACTCAGCAGTCAATGTTTACCTCTATAGACAAGCATTGCATAGTCCTTGAGAACAATACTTGCACAACCTTTGGAAATAGAACATGTGTATTCACTAGTAATAGTGGTTGTGTAGTCCTTGGTAATAGACATTCTGCAACTCATAGACCCTATGCAGCCCCTATTGAAAATGCTTGCACAATTGATAGGGACAGTGTGACAACCCCACCCAAGGTTCTCGTATGAGCCATCTTGTAAATATGATGTAAATATTTTGCAATGTTTTAAATCAAAGAAAAGGGGACTGATTCTAAGGGACACAGATTCCAGAGCTAGGGATGAATAATTGCTGCTTAGGATGTTTGGTTTCTTGTAGCAAGGAGAAACCTGGTTTGACAAGGTAGTCACTGATGGTTGGCTAGTGCAAGGAGTTAATTAACCGGCTTCTTAAATTAAATGGGCTGAAGGAAAGTACTCAAGCTCATGCTAGCTTGAGAAAATACAATAAGCAAGGAGAAATAATATTTATGAAGGGTTGCAAACAACAAGGATGCAACAGTAAAGAAAGGGGATAAAAATGTTGACTAAAAAAAAAGGAGGAAAGGGGAAAACAGGAAGGGGGGACTTATATTCCTAAGGGAGAAGGATTTGAAGAGGAGGGAGAGCATGAGTATAAAGAAACACAAAAAGGGAAGAAAATGAATTTGTTTTTATTTCGAGGAAAGCAGATTGAGGATGGGACGAGAAGCGAACCTCCAACAACAACTTTCAACAGATAACAACAAAGAGAAGAGAAGAGAAGGGGATCATTTATTTGTCCCTGAAGGCCATGGATTCAATGCTAGTCTTTGGAAGCTTATAAATTTTTGGGTTCCCTAGAGGTTGTGGGTTGAGATAAGATTCCTGGACCCCTATAACAACTTGGGTACCTAGAGGCTATGGGTTGAGACAAGAGGTCTTTGGAGCCTTGTAACAACTTGGGTCCTTGGAGGATGTGGGTGGAATGAAATCTATGAAGCCCTATAAAATCTTGGGTTCCTCGGAGCCTGTGGGTTGAGATAAATACTCTGGAGCCTTGTAACAACTTGGGAAGATACCATCATGAAGCCGATATAGAGACATGATTGATCACAATTCCTGGTTACTTCCCAGATTAGTATAGTGGTTTTTGGACTCCCTAGGAGGAGTTGAAACACTCTATGTGCATGAGGGGGTGAGGTTGGGCAAGTATGGAATCCCCATTCAGGAAAGGAGGAGACAAAACAATGGTTGGATTGAGGAAGGAGGTCTTCTGGAGTACCCAACTTAATTGGCAACTTGTGTGTGGTTCGAGAAGCAAGAATTCTCCCCTAAGAATTTGGAATCTAGCTTGGGGTGGTAGTTGCAAGTAACAGTGGTTGTAGTTTTGTTGGGTGGAGAGTCGTAGTCCTAGACTCAACTGCCCTATAGACTAAAATATAAGTTCTTGTGAGTGCTACTTGTCTTTAATGGCTTGTGTTTCATTGTCATCTCTAATAAATGTGGAAAACATGGTTGTAATATTGTTGTTGTGTGTATACCTGTGATGTAATCGTGAAGGGGTATTTCCCTGGCTTGTATGTTGAATATATCTGTGTATATGTACATGTACAAGTGTGATTGTGCTTGCAATTGGAAGTAAATTTGTTTAATAGCTTACGACCACAGAGTATTTGATGCTTATGATGAAAAAGGAACCTCATAACACTAATTCCCAAGTCGTAGAGTTGAGGCAAAGTCTTACTATGAATGAGATGCTTAATTGTGTCAATAATAAAAAAATGGTGAAATTTAATGAATCCAATGATCTGTTTCAGGCCCAAACCATGAAAATTAAAAAGAAGTGGGTTATGAGACCCTTTTTATTAATGGAAAAATTATAAGGAAGACCTTCTGTTGGCCAGAGTCAATCATTGTATATATTGAAGCTGTTGTGCCAACATATAAGAAATAAGTGAAAGATTAAGACAGTGTTCGTGGGGATGGTCGTGCCCAACAATCTCCTTTAACGGCCTTTAACCTTACATGTGCAACAACCTCCATTCCTGCCATAGGGATTTTGGTGACAAGGACTACAGGTCCCTACTAATAACCAAATTCCCCGACAACCCATGGGTGATGCCAAGAAACTGCTTGCAAAGTTCATGAAGACTCTTGAACTATTGATGTGTAACAAGAGAGGTGGTAGCCTCCTGAATGCTTGCACTAGGCCTTCGGTAGATATTAACCTTGGGTTATATTTCCATGTAAAAAGGAAAAAATTAACCAAGGTCATGGAACATGTACTCCAAGCAGGATGGGGGGAAATAAATCACATTGGGGGTCACTTGTGATTAATTAATGGCTATGGAAATTGGCATTGGCATTGGCAAAAAGGCAATGGGCAATAAATGACAATTAATTCGAGAAATAAAGGAAAATAGGAGAAAGAAAAGATGAAGAGATAAGAATATGCATGTAAGGGAAATTAAAGAGAAAATAAACGAAAATGCAAGAAAAGAGGAAATGGAAAGGAAGAGACACTAGACATCAATTATAGAAAGGTATTTGAGAATAATTGGAAACTTTTTTATTAAATTTTGATCAGTTTTCGGTTTTGGAAAACTTTAGTTTTTCTAAGAAATTGAACTCCAAGAGAGATAGAATAGGAAAGGGATCAAGAAATCAAAGGAAAATAAGGGAGTGCAAGAGGAATTTTGGACAACAAGTAAGGGAAGAAAATAGCTATGTATTTGTAGGTTATAGTGTGCATGTGTGATTTATCATGTGGGGATTTGAATGCATGGTACATTTAGCATGCAAGGATTTGAATGCACACTACCATTAGCATGGAATTTTCTTGGATTGATAGTGGTTTCAACCTTACCTTGCCATTTCCTAGATAACCATGATGCAGTGGGGTCCCTGTTTTGTTTAAGCTTCATATGGACAATAGATTTCAGATCTTGGGGAGGTGGTCTCAGGAAGATTCCCAAGGGTCGAGGGTGAAGATGGGAATTCTCCCGAAACTCTTGACAGATGAGTGGAGAGAGAAAAATTCTTTTGGCTATGGTGAAGAAGTCGGAGGCTTCCAAGATGATTTTGGTTTTGGTGATTTCTGAACTGGTTTAGGTGAAATCACTGTGGTGGAGGGTTGAGGTGGTTTAACCTTTGGAAGCCCTAGTTGGTTCTATTTTGGTTTATCCCATGTGATACCACATTCATACTTTGAAGATGGCATGGAGGTGATTGGTTGAAAGAAATATTGAGTTCAACCCAATCTGTTTTCGAGTGGTACATGGAAGTCCTGAGTTGGTCAGCTTTATGCATATGTTATTGTGTGTTATTCCTTATTGAAATCAATGAGCACGTGCATGGGTTATTGTGTTTATTTTATGACTAGTTTGTCACAGCTTCATTATGGTTAAACACTAGTTATAAGCATGGTTAAATGAAGTGCTCTTGTTATGGCTATTATTCATGATTCGATAAGTTATTGAATGGTTATATGAATGTATGACCTAACAAGTATTGTTTCATCTATATTGAGAAGGGAAACAAACCTTCTTTATGATTCTATGAGGAAATTAATGAGGGAGTGAACAAATATGTATTCACAACCTGTAGTTACTATGTTTACCATGTGTTTGAAATTTTTTTTATCATGTGTTTGGAAAGTTTGGGCAAGGTATTAGCTTTAGTTTAGCTTGTATACACTTATTGTCATCATAGACTGGATCATGTATAGTTCTGGGTTATTTTGGGTAGTTGGTCCATATCTAGCCCTGAAAATCTGGAATAAGGCTTCTATCCACAGTCTCTTAATTAAGAAATATCAGTTGTAGCTGCATGGAAGAAGGTTTGTTTATGTAGTAGGAGCCTTCTGTCCACATGAACAACTTGGCATGCATGCGATTAGGCTGTGACGTCAGGTGAAAATATAGTTCCAACTTAGGGTAAGATCACCAGTGGATGTTGTCTGACATCTAGGTGGTCTTGTTTCCATGGGAAGTTGTAATAAGTTTCAGGATGACAGAACTCACTTCCATAATTGTAACTTGGATGTTGGGTCATGCATAATAAGTCTCACCTCATGTTTAACCTGGTGATCTTGTAAGAACTGGTAAATATGGGTGGGGTGTTACACGCTATCATAGTTTACTCATTCTCATAACCATCACATGCTATCAAAGTTTACACAATCACAAAGCCCTCTCATATTTCATCTCTTTTTCCCCTTTGTCTTACACAACCTAAGGAAATGAATTCCCTTCTTTGCAATGCAATGTATAAGGCCATTCCATTTACCTCTTGCCCTACATTGCTACTAGTCAAGAAATATCAATGCTAGAAGATCCAAAGATTTTAGCCACGGACCATTTTCTCATCAATTCCATTGTTTCCATGTAGTTAGGCATCCTCAAATGCTAGACTATAACTAGTCTTAACAAACATCCAATTAGCAATGGCTCTTTATTGTATAGAAATTTCCCCTCGAAGAGGAAAGAGAAAGAATGGATTAGGAATCCTGCTAACCATCTAAAACAACTTTAATATATGAATACTCCCAATGCACCATTTTTCTTCCCATGCATGAAACTCGTGTAAGACATCTTCCCAAATAATTAAAATATATGATAATATTTGGTCTAGCCTCTTCAACTACCCCCCTCCCTCGTAGAATTATATCCCCCTAAACTCTTGTCCTTATTCGTTTGTAATCGATCATGCATTTTTATTGGTATTGTTTATAAATTATTACTTTTCTAGGATAAAAACTAGGGTATTACATTTCACATTTTAGACACTACTTATTTTATCACAATGGTTTGGCATACTTTTCACCTATCCTAAAACTCTCTGCTTGCCACACATATATTGTTTTGTTTCCTTTTCATTTCGCTTTGTCTTATATATGATTGGTATAATATTCCTTGCACACATGTTTCATAACTCCACACATTTCACTAATTCTCAGAGCATTGAGTATCATAAAAATGACAAGTTCATTTGTTACCCTACCAATCATGACTACCCCCTCAAATTTGGAGGGTTAGCTTAGGATACACATACTAGAAGGCTCCTCCCCATAAATTAATTCTTTGTTATTTTTGCATTGTTTAGTTGATATTTGTCTTCTATACCCTTGTAGTTTGTATCTGTCCTATCTCAACATTATTCTCATTTTATAGACAACATCTCTTGCAATAGGTGAAATATGTAGCATATATACTTTGCACTTTAGTACTCATATACACTTATTAAAGATGTTGTGTTGTGGCTTAGTTATGTGTTGCATCTACACATGAGTCATGTAGTTATGACATCAATATATTTCTATCATTCTTTCACATTACACTACCTTCCTTGAGTCTCCTCACCTTACTCTATAAATGCAATATTTTAGGCATGTTTAGTGCTTAGGTAGGGTGTCTTATATTTTCCCTCTTATTATGGCCTTTGGTTAATAGTTTAGCTAGGTTAAGGCCCTTAGGCACTCACCCATGTTGTAAGAGCTCTTATAAGGTCACAAATCATAAAAAGAATAATACCAATTCACTATGGCTAAAAAAATCCCAAAAATAACAAAAAAAAAGAAGCAAACAAGTGCAATGGCACCCAAACATAGGGATATACCATCATAGTAAAATAGTTGTGGGTTCAAGAGCTTCTTGTTATATTATTTTATCACCTTTATTTAATATAATACATGGCCATGCATTCACTAAGGACAAGATTTATGTATCTATATATCTATTTATAGACCTAGAGAGATGGGTTTCCAAAAGTCATAATTATTTTTGCCTTAAGAAAAAGTATATTTATCTATTAAGCTTGTATTTGCTGTAATATTTACGCAAATGACATAACCCATAACTCATTCCTATTTTCTTATCATTTAATCTAAAAGGTACTCTCATTAGGTGAGATGAAAGAGATTGTGATCACAAGGCTCAATATGTCCTATGGTAAATATTAGTATCCTTTATGTAGAAATGAGTCATTTCTTCCTTGTACTTTATCATTGTATTACTTATTTTTATGTATTGGTATTAAGGTTGGATGCATCACAAGGAGATTATTTGTAGATGAGGGCTCAATATAAACTTTCTAAACTAGAAACCTACTTGCTTGTTTGAGCTCAACAACATTGAGGTAATCATAATCCTCTGAATCTCTACTACAAAAGGAAAGTATACATACATCCCCACGAGGCTATATGGAAGGATCATATATGTTTTGTAGTGAAATTGGCTTCCAAGTCATTGTAAAAATGTAAAACCCCTCGTTCTCCCAACTAAAATCACCCACTCAAAAGAGCCTAGATGGTGAAAAATCAGGGTTTATAGGTGATCCCTTTCAACTAGCAAACACTTCTACCCTTAAGTTTGGGATCGTGTTATGGAATTTTACAAATTCATAGAAACAACCAACAACAAAATACAACATACAAAATTAGAGGTAAGACACTACATAGATAAATACATCTATTAAAAGTGGGGGTAGGACAACTAATACATAGGAGGTATGTAGCACAAGGGATTTGGTTCTCAATTTCATTTTCCATATAGAGGATTTGGATATCTTAGCAAGGTGTGAAGGTATGAACTTATTTTCAATTTTCATTTTTGAAAGAGAGTTTCATTTTTATTGATTATGCATTTATTCCTTACTCAATAAGCCATTGCCTAATACCTATAACACCTCCACAATACCTATAAAATTTTGCTACACCCCCTTATTCTCTACCCAACAATAGCTATAAAACTACAATTAAAAAACACCTCACCCCACCCTTAATATGAAACAATATACTAACTTATTTTTTCACAATTTTAAAATCCTTTATGAATAATTTCGTATATTTTGTGATTTTATAAAAGTTAGATAATATAATTTTACTTTAATTTTGAAATATCTAATTAAAAATAAATAAATTTTAAAAATATTATTTATTTATTTTTAAGGTAAATTTATTTATTTTTAAGGTCAACCTGTCTCTCAGCCAAATTGAAATAGGGTGGAAGGAATAATATACCATTATCCCAATCACTCATTTTAAAATGATAAGACATATATCTCTATAAATTTTTTGTAATAAAATCATTAAGATAAAATAAGTCTTTTCTCACACAAATAAATGAAGTATCCAATGCTAATTTAGTGTTTGACTTAACTATAAATTTAAAATTAAACTATTATAAATTATACATCAATTTAATATTTAATATTTAACTTGAGTATGAACTAAAAAATATTTTTTATTCTGATTATTATTGTCTTTGCAGCAAGATATAGAAGAGATGTTGTAATATTATATTTTTTTTAATATTGTTACTCAATTAATATAAAAATAAAATCTAAATTAAATTAAATTAAAAAAAATTGATTAAGATGGGGTATAAAAATAAAATCTAAATTAAATTAAATTAAAAAAAATTGATTAAAATTGGGTATAAAAATAAAATCTAAATTAAATTAAATTAAAAAAATGGATTAAGATGGGGTAGTTTTTGAGCCGGAACCTTTTACTAATTCTACACATAAACTTTTTATATATATATATATAAAACTCCAAATTCATCTTAATTATAAATTATTTAATAAATCCAAAGTAAAAGAACTTTAATTATAATAATTAAAATATAAAATGTCATATGAATCCTTCAACGTCGGAAGGTAGAAAAGGACCACGGGGCATCCCATTTCATCGAGCGTGTACTCCAAATTCCAAGTCACAAAATCCGAGTCAAAGATTTTATTCTCAAAGTTCGATATTTAATTTCAGTCTCGTGGCGGTCTTGCAGAATTCTAGTACCTACCTACGATGGCTTTATCAGACCAGGTCGCTCCATGAATATGTCAAACGAATCCCACACCTCAGTTTACAAAGTCCTCACTCAACTATTTTGCCTTTCAACCGGCGTAACTAGTCCTATATATATTTGCAGGAAGTTACTCTCGTATTATCATTATGCTTCCTGCTGCAATCAATTATTGGACTGTGCAGAGAAGAATCCTATTGATTTCAGCGTTACGGAAACGAGAATGGTAGCACGAATCGTAATATTTATGGCAATGTTTATGGTGGTGGCGGTTAGTGAAAGCTCGGCTAGAAGGCTGCTGAAATTCAAATTCAGAGTTCAGGGAGATCAAGTGGAAAATAATGACAACATTGAGATGAAGAATTGGATGTTTGAATCTCTTGCAAGGGGTCCCGTAGCTCCATCGGGCCCATCCCAGTGTACAAACTACAGGTCTCCCGGTAGAGTTCCGTGTCCAGTTTAACTGCATCACTCGAACTGCAAGAGCTCCATACTTATTGGGTTCATACTTCTGTTGGGCCCTTTAAGCGCTCTGACTTTCAAAATGAAAATAACACTTACAGTAAATAATACATATACTGTATATATAGCGCATGTTATACAATAATATCATGAATATCAATAGCTTAGATATTATAGTTTCAAGTGGGAGTTATTTCCTGAACATTTCAAAGATGGTGTAATTATTGGGAAGACGTTCAAATATGTACTGAGAAATGCAATAGATCTTTATTATTAAAAGTTCCTTTTAATGGAACTGTAACATTGTAACATTTTAAGTATAGGGCAATGAATTATTATTGAACTTTTGATATATCATGTGATTTTGTGGCATATTAAATATATTTTTAATTTAATTATATATTGGAAAATCAATTATTTAACCTTTTATCAATATGAGTCTAATACAGCTTTCCAATTAAAAAAAACTCTTACTTTTACTAGATATTGTAACCATCTATTTTTTCATTAATATTTTTTTACCTTTTTATATTTTTTAATTGACTTTAAGCTCTATTTTTTATATTTGCCAATATAAAACTATTTATCCCTATATATACCCAATATGTTATGCCATTTTTTTGTCAATATGTATCCCCAATATAAACCCACATGATATGATATTACTCCAGTAAAATCTCATGTAAATTACTCTTGCCATTTCTATATTATTATTTTTCTATTTGCATCCCTATCCTTGTTACAGTGATACTTCAAATGAATGACACAGCATTGTGAATAAATCAAATCTTCATAGGAAGCCTTTGAATTCAGAGGAAAACTTTTTAGAACTATAATCTTTAACTCATATATATATATATATATAAATAAATAAAGAAAGGTATTCAAATAATGAAGAAAATAAATAATTGAATCAGCACAAGCTCACGCATAACTAACACATAAGTGATTAAGGATGTAGCTTAATCTAGAGTGTTTGTCATGAAGAATCTGAAATAATAGATGGGATGGTGGTATAGAAAAGTGCAGTGAAAGTAAAGGTAATTTAATGAAGATTTAAGAAGCTGCTCTTAATTTAAAAGGTTAAAAACCATTATTTTTTTAATTTTATTTAATATTTCTTTTTGAATGTGCGAAAAAAACTTACCTACATAATAGGTTAAATGATTAGTAAGTGGTCCAAACATAACATAAGACAAGATGGTTGGCCTAAAAACATATTTCAACACACCTATATAAAGGAAGGCGAAATAAAATACTGTTTTTTGAAAATTTAGTAAAAGAAGTATTGTTAATAAGATTAATAAATCATTAAGAGATAATGTATTATTGGTATTGTATAATGGTATATCTAATTAGTTAGTTGTTAATTTGCTTTTAAAATAAGAAGTTAAGTATTATTATTAAAACAATCAAGAAGTTTGTTCAATAAAACAGGTTAATAAAATTTTTAAAAATTAAAAAATAATGGCACATGTAAAGTATATACACTATTTATCTTTTAAATTTTTAGTTAGGAAAATTAGTTTAACTCAAAGTCTCACTTTTATATCACATCATATTTTTTTGTTCATACTATAATATTTGGGGATTCTATGTTAATTAAATCTAACCCAATAACCGACTTTTGATTACATGATGGTTAGATTATTTGAAATGGATATATATATATATATATATATATATATATATATATATATATATATATATATATAAAGTCTATTAAAATTTAGCAAAAGAAGTACTGTTAATAGGATTAATAAATCATTAAGAGAGAATGTAATAGCCAATAAGCTAGCTGTTAATTTGTCTTTAAAATAAGAGGTTAAGTATTATTATTGAAACATTCGAGAAGTTTGTTCAATAAGACAAGTTAACAAAATTTTTAAAAATTAAGAAATAGTGGCACATGCATGTAAAGTATATACACTATTTATCCTTTAAATTTTTAGTTAGGAAAATTAGTCTAACTCAAAGTCTCAACTTTATATCACATCATATTTTTTTGTTCATATTATAATATTTGGGGATTCTCCATTAATTAAATCTAACCCAATAACCAACTTTTGATTACATGATGGTTAGATTATCTTAAATGGATATATATATATATATATATATATATATATATATATATATATATATAGATATAGATATAAGTCTATTAAAATTTAGTAAAAGAAGTATTGTTAATAGGATTAATAAATCATTAAGAGAGAATGTAATGACCAACATTGTATAATGGTATAGCCAATCAACTAGTTGTTAATTTGTCTTTAAAATAAGAGGTTAAGTATTATTATTGAAATGATTGAGAAGTTTTTTGAATAAGACAAGCTAACAAAATTTTTAAAAATAAAAAAAACAATGGCACATGCATGTAAAGTATATACAATATTTATCCTTTAAATTTTTAGCTAGGGAAATTAGTATAACTCAAAGTCTCACCTTTATATCACATCATATTTTTTTGTTCATACTATAATATTTGGGGATTCTACGTTAATTAAGTCTAGCCCAATAACCAACTTTTGATTACATTATGGTTAGATTATCTAAAATGGATATATATAAGTCTATTAGTGTAAAAAATATTTTGCATCCAATGATCTCCAATCTATTAAATACTATGTTGCTCAAAATGTCAGAAACCTAATTACTTGGATGGCCAAGCTCTTTGATCCCCACTCCAAGAAAACTCCTCAATACTTAGAGATTTTGTGAATGGATACACAACATATTTCAAGGATATACCATGTTTTTGCACCAACCTTTTTGTATCTAACCATGTCTAATAAAATGGTAGTATAATACAACATGCTTTATATTAACATGATAGGTATGGTTTCTTTCCAAAAAAATGGCACTTTTAGTATCACTATCTATCACTACAACTTTCTATACAAGACCAATACCAAAACACAACTTATTTATTGGCACAAGCTTCTATGATGTGCTCAATATCTATAGTTGAGAGTTAGCTACACTTGCCTCTTACTCATCTAAATGATTTCTCCACTAGATAAGTTAAACACATAACCACTTCTAAGTCATTTGTGATAAAAATATCATTGTCCTAGTCTACATCAACAAAAATTTGTACACCTATCACTCTATTAGGTATAGTATTCCTTAGAGAAGATTGCATGATGTGAGGTGCCATAAAAATATGTGAATATCATCTTTGTATTTTCCCATTGTTCCTTCCTTTGTTTTCATATATTTCTACTCAAAATTCCTACCATATGGACAATTATTGGTCTAATACAAACCATAACATACATAAAACTTCCAAGAGCACTTACATGTTCTCAAACTAGCTCTTCTTGTGTCTTGGAACACCATTCTATATATAACTTTTTTATTTTTTTAAATATGCACATTGACTAGTTTGCTTTCATGCATATTAAACCTCCACAATGTTGACTAAATATATTTCATTTGATTCACCTAGAGTTTATGTTTACACAATCTCTTATAATTTCCATTACCAAAATAAAATTCAAAATACTAAGATCGTTGACATTAAAGTTAGATAATGATTGATGATCTCCATATTATTTCCAATTAGCAACTCATAATACCACATAAACAAACTGATCACCAACATCCATTAAATACACATAATCATCATCTTTGGTTCTTAAAATCTAAGTTGAAATATATAACTATCATACTTTAGATACACATTCTTGGAGATTTCAACTTGAAAACTAGCTCCTTCTTTCTCTTCACTGTGAAACCTAATAATTGCTTCATGTTGATTTTTTATTCAAGATCCCCATGTAAGAACAATAATAGAAATAAATCTTTAAATGGAAATTAACTTAGAATTAAGAGAATAATGTTGCTAAAATCAATTACCTCCTAATAGGAATATCCCTTTATTACTATTGAGTTTTGTACTTCTAAGCTTTACCCCTTGCCCATAAATTCTTCTTGAACATCTATTTGCTACTAACATTTCCTATTTCAATGGGAAACTCAAGCAAATCCCATGCCTTAGTTTTGTTGAGGACTTTGATTTCTTCAATCATGGCCTTCTTCTAATGTATATATTTTCTAAGTTTTATATTCTCCCTAGAAATGGTAGGTCAACATTAGTAGTAGATAAAACAAAGTCAAAATGAAAATCTCATAAAGTATACTATTTTGTTTGTCTTCTTTCTTCCTTCTTGAGTCACTCTCTTTAACATTGATATTTGAGATTCTTTCACTTTTAGTTCAAAACATTGTATGATGAGTGTTATAGCATTGTTTGGTCATCACTAACCATTAATGACCCTTTTGGCCTGGATATTTCCATTAACCATTTTATCTCCACAAAAATCCGTTTAAAAATTATTTCTACATCGTATATGCACTTTTCCTATTGAATGAACATATATACAATCTTTCTCTTCAATCATAGTGCATATACATTCTAAATATTACAAAGATTGATAAATTCATGTTAATTATGCACTTACAAGTGAGAATTATGGGTTTTGTACACCTAGCTAACCATAAATTCCATTTATTACTAACTTAACTGAATTATAAGAGTACAAATGGGGTTCATATATTGTTGGAGATAGGGCAACTACTATTTAATAATCGTTATCCTAGAGCATTGCACTGAGAATTTATCCTTGGATTTTTATGACTAGAGTTGCGATTTAAATCCTTAGAATCCTTGTTTATTTTCCCATCCACATATTGTTAATAGTTTGAAGTGGAGTTCAATTTTATAAGAATTCTAGATAGGGAGGATCCTCATATTTGGTGACAAAGGTGATAATGATGGATTCAAGTGTTAATTTTCTTTTTATATATATTTTGATTTAATATAAAGATGTCACTTCTTCCCCACCCCAAAACCCAACTAATGTGGAATTAATTTAATTAATTGTCATTGATTACATGATTTACGAAGGAATTAGTTACCTAAAATTATTGAAAATTAGTGAGTTATAAGTAGTTACTTAATTTATCAAATTCTTATCATTCTATGTTTCTACTTCCATAAAGGTCATGTTTCTTACTATGTGTATATTAGAAAAGAAATTTCAAACATTGAGACATTTGGGATTATTTAATAACTAATCATGAACCATAATAGGAGGGTTGTAGACAATTAGCCACAAGTATTCTTCTTCTTACATTCTTGTTTGCATTGACATGTATAACGAATGTAGAAAGATAGTTTCAATAATTTTTGTTCACTCTACCATTTATTTGACCATAGTAAGTAGGGAATTATTCCCTAACACATTGAGTCATATTCTGCATCCTCCAACTCAAATTGCATGTTATGCTACTCTTTTTCACTTAGCTCTTTCCCCTATTTGGGGCCATTTGTTAACTCCATAAATATTACATCCCAACAATAAACAATCTTCTCTATTACCAATATTCAAATCTTGTATCCTTTTACACCCATTGGACATAATCCTTCCAAATTCTTGTCCTAAAATAAAATTGTACATAAATAAATTAGAAATATGAAATGGGTGGGTGCACGAAGATGGTTTACACTTTTTGACCAAATGTGGTGATGGAATTTCAAAATTTTACTCTATCATGGAATTGAGCCCTCAAAATTCATAAAAGCTTTGTGAATTTTGATTTGGAGTAAAAAAACAAATTATGGTGAATTATGTTGTTGTCCTAATGATATTTCAAGAAATATTAGTGTCATATAATCTGTCAAATTTCCATTAAATTAAATTCTTTTCCCTGTGATTTTTCACATATCTTAACAAGTATGTGTGTCGCGTGATATAACTCTGTGTGTGTGTGTGTGTATTTATATATATATATATATATATATATATATATATATATATATATATATATATATATATATATATATATATATATATATATATATATATATATATATATATATATATATATATATATATATATATATATATATATATATATATATATATAAGTATGATCTACATAGAGAGAACTAAAACATGCATATTGAAACTTTATTTTTTATGCAAAATTATTCTTTTTTATTATTTTTGGAATTTGGAAAATTAATATTTTAATTGCATTTTTCAAACACAGATTTGTGCATGATTTTTTTTATTATTTAAATAAATTCAAAAAATAATAGTACCCTTTTGATGAGGACTAGTAAATTAAGATGATGCAAATTTTTTATTTTTTTTCTTCGTTTTGTGTTTTTTGTGTTATTGATTTTCCATTCAGCCCCTTTGAATATATCCAAAAAAATTCAAGCATAAGGTTTAAAAGAAATTAAATGAAATATATCATATGAATTCGAAAATTTCAAACTCATATGCCATTGGATAGAAGATTCCTTAATGAATCCAACGTGATCAAGTTCGCCACCTAAGAACAAATATTGCCTTAAGTTCGCCATGCTACAAGATAGTGTTGAAAAGAAATTTGTAGAAGGGGAGCTAAAACTCTATTTTTTAGGCCTTCAATAGCTCAATCAAGAACTTAAAAAGCTCGATCAAGCACTTTAGGTAAAATTTGAAATAGCTCGATTGAGCTTTTGACATGGTTAAAGAAGGGCTTGATCAAGCCCTTCTAATCATAAACCCCCCCACCAACATTGTTGGCTTCAAGGGGACCTGACCCAAGTTCAGTGTTAGTTAGCCAAACAAATCCCTACACTACTGGCCCTTTCGGCGTTAGCTCGCGGAAGCGGACCGAAGTCTCACCCGAAGCAGTATGGGGAATGTTGGAACCAAGTTTCCACAACCCAATATGGTCGTGATATCAGTTTATTCCTTCTATTCCTGCTTTCGCGTAGGTCACTAAGTTCTAGGGCTCTATCTTCCTAACCCCTTATTCCTTCCTTCGATACCTCCGCGAAAGGGTATGACTTTCCTTCATGCAACCCTAACCTTTGATTCAGATACTTTTGCATTGTTAAGGTAGTGTACTGCACAGATTATCCAGTTATCTTAAGAATCTTACTTATCTTATCAGGTAATCATAGTTAGCACCGTGTAAACATATGTTCTTACTTGTGTTCACTTAACCAATGTAATTACATACATTCACGCATCATATAAGCATTATAAATGAAATTCATATATAACATGTCAAGATGAATTAACAAGAACAAAGACACAGAAATTGCAGAATACTTCTCTTTATTGATATCTTCCAAGTGATTATAGACTCTACCCACCTTGCACACACAACTGCAGGGGTCCGCGCACTCAGCTGCGGACTTCTATCCTAGGCCTTTGTGCACTCAGTTGTAGAGCCTTTACCTATGCTATGACTCGAAACTTAGACTCTTACTTTAGAGCTATGACTTTCTTAGATTTCATTTCATTACTACTAAACTTCTTAGAGCTTAGCTCTTCTTATACAATCCATGGTCGGCAGACCATGGGTAGGTCTTTTACAACCGAATTTACTTTACAAAACTAAGGGCAGACAACCCTTTATGACTTATGACACCTTCGCGCTCCACGACCACAAAATGCGGAGGTTTTACTATTTTATTACAAAATTTGACCCAAAACATGGGCTTTTAACCCCAAAACTATCCTTTGGGGGATCCCGTTCCCAAAAAACACCAACAACCACACATTAATGGTATTTATTGACATTGTTACAAATCTAGGAGCTCAATCAAGCTCCTTCTACCACCCAAAAAAATATAAAACAAAACACAACCAAATGTTCATTCATGGAAAATAACACAAAACTTTCGTTCATGGAAAAATAACATAGAACAAGGAAACTACATAGATATAAACAAAAAACATGGGAAATTGGAGGATTTGTTCTCGAAAGGGGGATCAAGTGCCAAACCAGGAGGAAGTTTGAGAAATTGCTAGAGAAAGGATGAAGAAAAGGCGAGCAAGATTGAGAGAACAAAAAAAATCAAGATTATCCAATTCAACCAATTGATGCAGATATACATAATTCTTTGTCTCACTTTTCATATTACATGCTCCATATTGTATGCATTAGGAAATATGATTCAAAAAAAGGAAACAACGGAGAATGAAACAATAGAACCAAGGTAAAATAAGCAATGAAAGTAATACCATGTTTAAGAATTTAGATGCAACAATAGTTAAAAAAATTCATTAAAAAAATGAAATTACATAAAATCCCCAAGAAAATTGATGACATCCTTGATAGTGTTTTTCAATGATGGACCCATTTTCAAAATGGCTTAGATTATTTTGAGATGAGCATGCATAAGGAATTTTTATTTTTGTATGTACATTAGTCAAATGATATCAATGTAATGGCTTTAAGCTACGAGAAATAAACTATATCCCCATAAATACAATGATGATGGTTCATGGTAAGCCAATAATCACTTGTCATGATAAATGAAGGTTTGTGGTCAATGAAAAATCACTTGGTTTGATTAAAGGATTATTGTAAATCATAAACCACTTGAGAAGTGAGATTAATAGTCCATTGCAAATTATGAACCAACTAAGAATTGTAATGGTTGAAGGTAACCCTAAAAAACTAACGATGTGATTTAACCAAAGAAAACCTTTACATTTCCATATTATTTACATGAATCACAATTCATGGAAATATTTACAAGATGGATGAGAAAAAAAGGGTTTTCATATAGGTGCTCAAAAATTTAGAAACATTAGATTGCTTGAAGCTCAATATCCTTGTAGGAGTTAAAGGAGAGAAAATGCATCAAGATCTAAAAGGAACAAGAGTATCCCTACTTCCAATGTGCGCGTTGAGAAGACATTGTTCATTAAACATATAAAAACATGAAATATTCATGACATCCATCATCATAACATAATGGTTCCTTGAATCCTAGATGATGATCCCTACCTTTTGAACTCATCACATGTTTCTTCTTGCAATCCTCATGAAAGTTATGAGAATTTGTTCAATTGTGTTCAAACACATACAAAGGGTAGTGTATACTGTTGCTTTCACAAAAATGAGTCTATTATTGCATATCACTACAATGCCTCATGAAATAATCATGATTAATCAATATTATTCATATATTATAAATGCAAAAGAAATACTTGCATGCATGTATTCATGATATGCTAAATGTTTACAATGTTAATGTTCTTAGATTGTGACAATCTAATGTTGATTTTTAGCTAGTTGTTTCTCAACATGTAATCATGAAAAATATTGCTAAGTATTCTTCAAAAGTAGAAAAGATGTTATAAAGTTATCAAGATATGATGAAAAGAATTGAAAACATAAAATACATAAGATATCATTATTTGTGTTCATAAAACATGTTCCTTGTAGAAACATATAGTTTTTTTAATCTCCTTACCACTCCATGTGTCCTACTTGATTGTTGTGCTAATTTCCATTTACATTCTCCAAAAAAACCCACTCAAATCACTTGTGCCCCTCTTCACCATAAATGATAACAATGTATCCATTGTTCATAAGACAAAAGCATCTTCCTTTTTCTAAATCCACTAAAACCTTTATCTTAATTTCTTTTTGTTTCCTTATTTTCATTGGCGTTCTCATACTTCACATCCCACACTTCTTCCACTTTTTGTTTGCAATTGTGAAATTTTCTGTAGTTATGATAAGTTCTTCCTTTAATAAAGTTCTTCTTACTAGTGTTTTATGGTAATTTTAATTACATGTTTAACACTAAATGATATAGTGATTTTAATGAAGAATTGTTTTTCTAATTAATTTAATCTTGAATAGTGTTTTTAACTTAAAAGCTAGTTGAATAGATTCGTAAGAGTTTTTCCAACTAATTCCATCTTCAATAGTGATTTTCAAACATTAACATACTTAAAAACTAGTTGGATATGTTCCTTCTTGTATGAGTGCTTATTTATGTATTGTATGTTTTTTTAGAGATAAATCTTATAATTAACTGTTTAAATATGTATAGATTTTTTTTCCCTCTCCTATAATCAACTTAGCCTTTCAATTTGATAGTCACTAGCTTGATCTTTCAAGAATTTACTATTCTTTCAAATTCAAAATATCTCCAAATCACTAAATTAATAATAATTCTCTTAATATGTATTTAAACTTCCTATAAAAAATGAAATTTAATTTTTAATTTTTATTAATCTTTAGTTCAACAACCTTACAAATTATTATACAATATCTTCCTCTTCAACTTTACTATCTTTATTTTCTTCCACTCTCTTTAGCTTCTTTAAACTCTCGAATTCTTCCAATTTTATTCTCTACACCTATTCTTTTTTAATTATTCTAGGATTGTGCAGGGAAGAATCCTAGTGATTGCAATGCTATGGAAATGAGAATGACAACACAAGTGGTAATATTGATATCCATCTTTATGGTGGTGACTATTTGGGAAAATTCAGCTAGTAGGCCTCTGAATTCAAATTCAAAGTTCAGGGAGATCAAGTGGAAAATAATAATAAGGGGAGATGAAGAATTCGGTGCTGGAATAGCTTCCAAGGGGCTCGTACTTCCATCGGGGCCATCACAGTGTAAAAACTGCAGGTCTCTCGGTAGAGGTTTGTGTCCAGTTTAACAGGATTAGTGCATGAATTGAACTGCAAGAGCTGCTGACGCTTCTACTTGGTCCTTAGAAACGTTCAAAATGAACATAACACTAACAGTAAATAATACATATACTGTATATATATCTATCTATCTATATATATATATATATATATAGTGCATGTTATACAATAATATAATTATGCCGTAAGGCGTTCCCTCTGAAATCAACACCCCCAGCTGCTACCGTGTGCGATTATGGACCATCGATTATCTATGTTAGATGATAGAAGCATCTTCTACCGTCAGATTAATAGCTAAAAACAGTTACTAATTCCCAGCAACTATACAACGAAGATGGATACCTCCACGTGGTTACTAACTCCCCAGCAATTGCGCGACGAAGATTGATACTCCACGCGGTTAATAACTCCCCAGCAATTGCGCGGCGAAGATCGATACGGTTACATGGAGGCTCCTAATTCTGCTCGGCACCTGGTCGATTCGCTTACCCCTCATCTCCCAGGTCTTCCCCATGGCGAAGTAATCATACAATCTCGGCCTCTGCAAAAAATGAATCTCTGAGGCAAAGCGTCTATGCTGTTACTTCGAATCCCATCTATGATATTGATAAAATGCCTTCATTACCTACTACATTAGGCACTGTTGTTTCATCCCCCTGTGGGCACGATACTCCCCCCTTAACTCCCATGAGGGCCCCTTTATCTGCTTATTCAATTCCACTCTCCATCTCTGCAATGAGCAACGTTTCTTCCCTAGCAAGTCCTGTTGTGAATAGTGACTCCTTCTGGTCTTCCAAACGCAGTTCTACTTCCCTATAATCATCTTTTCCTTGGTCCCCAATGGTGCGAACTGTCAGCTCTCTGTATCTTATCATGTCGCTGGGTATTCCCTGAAATGAAGAGAGGGTTTTTCATCAGCTTCGTCTGGTTCACCTTGGCATCCCTGTTATTGGCAGCTTCATGTTGCAAGATAGTGAAATGTAGCGTTTGGTGGCAATCAAATCCTTGAGAAATGTGGCGTTGGATATTCCATGAGTTGAAATCAATGTGCAAGAGATTCAGATGATGACAGAAAGTGATGAATGACTATTTCCTTTGTAATTAAACTAGTTCAGTGGTTGAAGTTCTCAAAATAATTGAGTGTATTGTTTTGTTTTTTTCCTCTTGCACATGAAGTTCAATTGGGTTAACTTCAACATTGGTGTTAAGCCCAAGTGGTTCAAGCCTCAAGGCAACTAGATAACTGTATGAATTTTACTTTAATAATCATTGGATAATGGGTTTCAGAGATGAACTGAGTATCCTGAAGTAAGATGCTGAAACTGCTTACAGAGATAAATTGAAAGTGTCTTGAAGTAAGATTTTAAACTGCTTTTATTTAATTAAAAGCTTGCTTTTCTTGTACATAGAATAGTCCAAACTCCAAAAGGAATGGAAATTTGTACCTCCACCCATATATATGTTATATGTTCCAAAAGGAATGGAAATTTGTACCTCCACCCATATATATATGTTATATATGTGGTAAGGCTTTGTTTTTACAATATAATGCATAAGTTGTAACTGTTTTCAGAGATGCGCTGAAACTGCTTTCAGAGATAAAACTGAAAGTGTCTTGAAATAAGACGCTGAAACTGCTTTCAGAGATTAATTGAAATTGTCTTGAAGTAAGATTTCAAACTGCTTTTATTTAATTAAAAGCTTGTTTTTCTAAATAGTCCAAACTCCAAAAACATATAAAAACATAGAGTGGGAGTGGAAGTCTGTACCTTCACCCATATATATATGTTATACATGTGGTGAGGCTTTGTTTTTACAATGTAGTGCATCTTTATTTATGTCAAGGTAAAAGAAATGCTACTACAACACTACTCCAATAATAGAGACTCTTGCTTCAGAAAAAAATGGTACATGTTATTTTGTTTTATAGAAGAAAGTGCTTCCTTCAACACTTATATAATTCATGTCCCGACATGAATGGGCAATTATAAGAAAATGTTTGCCATCGAAGCTGCATTCTTTCCTTTAATCACGAACTTGAAGCATTTTCTCTGGCTACAGGTTTTACTGGTATGACACAATTTTTTTATAGTAAGTTTCCTTACACACCTCCAACACTGGACAGTAGAATAAGCCTATAGGCTCAATGATAAATCTTTCACTTTCACACTAACTTGTCATATTAACCCAAGCTCAATAACAAATCTTTCACTTTCACACTAAATTGCCATAACCCTCCATTTCAGCGAACTTTCCAAGCCTTCATCAAATCCCTCATTTGTGATACTCCTTTAGGAATTGTAAACATAATGCTAGACCAGTCCTTGCTTGCTTGCAGAGGAAGCCACCTCCCCTTTAACCAACTTATATTCTCTGTTGATCCTTTGCAGATTGCGTCTAGTATATCACTGTAAAGATTTCTACAGTAGTTTCCAACTTTTATTGCCCAACGTCCGGATATTGGCACCTAATGGTAGCAGTCCTTTTCCTTGTGTTACATTTGAGAACAACTCTGATTCCTAGCTTCTATTCACTCACAAAGACCATTGATCAATTTACAGTTAAAAATACCACAAGGATTATACCTGTCTTCACCATTTCTCTCTATTGTTTGAACTCTGATTCCTAGCTTCTATTCACTCACAAAGACCATTGATCAATTTACAGTTAAAAATACCACAGGGATTATACCTGTCTTCACCATTTCTCTCTATTGTTTGAAAATTCTGATAATATGACATGCTTTGTTTCACCCACATGGATGCAACTGATCTACTATAGTATCATATCTTCCTCCTCCCATATGCTAACTCATTTCTTAGTTCTTCCATATATATGTTTCCTAAGAAATGCAATGAGCAAGAACCAAAGCATCCATGCTTGCACTAAAATCATCCAAGGATGAAAAATTCAATCAGAAAATGTGCAACTGAATTCAAGCACTTCACTATTGCTTTTGGGCCTGTGCATTTAACAATTGCATTGAAAATTCCCATAAGATAACTCTGCAATTCCTTATGAAAAAAATTGTTCTTCTCACAGTCAGATTTTGGAGGTAAAGCCATCTAAAGAAGCTGTTTAACTGTCCAAAATGATCCTCCACTCTGTCTTTTAATGATTGTTGGTTCAGGAAAGGTTCCAAAAGTATACATTGATTTCTGATTCACTGGGGTTTTACAAATAGAAGCTTGGCAGCAAGTGAAATATCAACACTCAATGTTATGGTTGTTTCTCCACATTGAGGACTAATCCTTTGTAGATCCACACAACTTTAGAATTTCAAGATTTGGGAGAAAAACATGGATGCACACTCCCCATCAAAATTTGGAGGATGGTTAATCAAAACAAGATCTCCATCATGGAGATGATGGTTAATCACTTCCCACTTTCTTCATTGCTTTGGAAAATGTATTCCAACAATTATAACGTCCCTTATCAACAAAGGTTCTACATTGTCCTCTGTTGATGATTTTCATCAGTTTGTTCATATGAACCTCAAGATTCTCTTGTACCTCAACGGTGTTCAAGCCCAAAGACATCTCTACAGTACCCTCACATATTGATATAACTAACAGTTTGAAGTAGTTACCAACTTCACCAAGATCCATCCATGTGATTTATTGGAATGTTATACATACTTAGAAGCTAGAAGCATCATCATGAGGGCGAAGATTAATAGTTACAGTCTCTTCAAAAGGCTGGGACGCCTCCAACACATTGGCAAAGTCAACTGGTCTTGAGTTCCCATGCTATTTGTTGTCATCTTCGTATGCCATTAGAATAGTGCAATCAATTTTAGAACTGAGCCTAGATAATAATTTCATGTTTTGTAGGCGATGAGACAGAGGTTGAATTATAATATTTTGTGTCCACATGATGTCAAGCATGAAGAGATGTTCCTTCACAGCTCTGGGGTATCCAGAAATTTGAACATCTAGACTTGAAAAGCAGTGATCTTTGTAGTGTGTTGCCCCCTAACACTCCCAAAAGTGTAACAACTTTAGTGTTGAATGAAGATTGTTTCACTGGAAGTCTACCTTTGCAGGTAGACCATCTCGATAACCCGTCAAAATTATTTTTAAGTGGTAACTCATTATCTATTGGGATTCGTTTTAACCTCAAAACTCTTGAAATGTTAAAGTATCTTGACATCAATTCCACTACAATTTCTGGTAACAATCCCTCCCTAGTTGGGGAATTTGTTAAAATTGATAGTACATGAATGCCAGTGCAACTTTCTTCTCTGAATTTTTCCATGCAGAACTTGCCCATCTTACCAATTTAATCACTTTGGATATGACTGAACGCACAATCAAAATTGTTGCCAAAAAAATTGGGAATGGAGAGGATCAAACTTATTCAATGATGAAACACTAGTAAAAATTGGAACCTTAATTTTCCGATGAAACTTGACCTCTAAATAAGAAGCTTGAAGGATCATTTGTAGAGAGCGTGGACCATTTGCACAACCTTTTGTATCTAATGACTATATAAGTCATGGATTAAATGGGTGGATTCCCGTGATAATTGCCAGTTGTAAATTGCAATTACTATATTTGTCATTCAATTTAGTGTCTGTGCTACTCCCTGATGATTTCTTAGTTCTAGAGTCAATTCTGAATTTTATTGTTGAGGCTAATCTTCTTGTTTAGGTACCACATTTTTCATTTAGTGCATAGTCTAGGCCCTCTTCCATCTTGGCTTGGTAGATGAAGAATAGCAACTTCTATAAGGTTATCCAAAAACCAGTTTCAAGCTATTTGCCTGAGGAATTGGGTAACCGATGTCTCACAACATTGGCAATTGATGCTAATAGGCTCTATGGACCGATACCATCAAAGCTTCCTTCACGTTTAACATAAAAGTCTATAAGTGCAATCCATGATAATAGGCAACATTGTTAGGAAAAAATCCCAATTCCTTCTCCAAAGTATCCAACATGTCACTAGTATCAATTTGCCAACTGATCTATTTTATGAATTATTGCTATAAGAAGAATACTTCCTCTAATAGTCTATTGTGCCCTGCACTTCTTGGCTGGAATCAAATCTTTGAGAGGCTCGTCTCCATTCATTGACAACTAATCTAGTTTCATGGCCTCTGAATTCACTACTCACTATTAAGTCCATGGGTCCATCAACCACTCTAATTATTGTTGCTATTAATTGATCAACCAAACTGGAATCCTGTAGAATGTCAAGAATGCTAGGAGACTATGAAATTTTGGAATCTTTGATGTTATCTGCAAATGGAGTGGACTCCTACCCTACAAGAGCTATTTGTTGTCTTAGAGACTTCAAATTAAAGTTCTTTATATCTTTGTCATCAATGAACAAAAGTGCAAAACCCATTTTAGCAGATAATAGAATCTCTATCAGTCTAATTATGGTGGACTTATGACACCCAACTCTCCTTATATTTCCATGCCACACTACAATTGGAACTAAATCTAGAGTTCCATGCAGTTTTGTTTACAATTTATCCAAGAATTAGAGCACTTTGATGGGGTTCAGAACAATAGCTTTGACATAGGTTCATATGATGATGAAATAGCTTATGCTAGAAATTCAACAACCTTAATAGTTGTCAATGTAGAACTAGAACATGTTTCATTAGCTTCAATAGTTATCTCATTTGCAAAACCCAGATATCATTATTTTTGCATCTCATAAAATTTTTCCAAGACCTTCGCATTGAACATAGCCATATTTACAATTTTGTTTACCATACATGTTGAATCTACCTGCAAACAAGTTTTGAGTCGCCTTCACCTAAAGCAGATTTTGTTTTCGTCAAAGGAATTCTAATTACCTTCACTTGAGAAATATCAGCTTCTTATTTTTCCTTATTTTTTTTCCATGTTTCTGTTTCTGTTTCTAGTGCAGAGTGGCTAGTAGAATTATTTAATTATTCTAATTTGATGGAGTCAGATTGAGAATTAATATGAGAAAAAAATCGATCCAATTTTTGATGACCATGGGGTCAGACAACACAAGTGTAATCAACAAATCTTTTCCAGAGTTTGCACTAAAATTGATCAAAGGCCAAAGCTTTGGTATCAAAATCCTCCATGAATAAGTTGGCAACCACAAGAGAGAGTGGAGAACCCATGGCGACACTACATGTTTGCTCATAGAATTCACCTTGGAAGCTGAAAAAGGTAGATGTTAGGCAAAGTCCAACCAAATTGGCAGTGTCATCATCAGTAATATGATATATATATATATATATATATATATATATATATATATATATATATATATATATATATATATATATATATATATATATCTAATTTTATTTTTGAAAAGTTTGCCTATAAAGAAAATTTATATTCATTTTTTTTGGTTAAATTATAGAAAAATAGTTAATAAAATATAACTTAAATTATAAACGATGTTTCCTAAATTTTATGGGATTAAGATTATGAAAATTTATGCTTTCAATTTTAATAAATATTTATTTGTTCATTCATATATATATATATATATATATATATATATATATATATATATATATATATCTCCAAATATAAATTTTCTATATAAATAATTATTATGTTAATTTCAAGTTAAATAAATTCCATTTTCTTTTCAATTTCTCCTTTTCCATTTTTTTGCAATTTTTATGTGTGTTTTCTATTTCCATATTAAAACATACAAATTATTTTATATTTTTCTTGGTTTTAAATGTTAGGATTTTTGTTTTAAATATCAAGGCATGTTAATTTAATTTGTATTGAGAAATTATTGTTATATATATATATATATATATATATATATATATATATATATATATATATATATATATATATATATATATATAGGTTTTATAAGTGAAGAATTTTTGGGTTGATAATCTTCTAAAAAAGTCTTCCTCGTATTTCTATTTCATCCTTTTTGTCCTAATCCTCACTGTGAGATCCATTGTTAGACTATAGGCCATTACCTTATTTGCTACAGGAGGAGGGTTGCGTTTCCTATAGCACAAGGAGGACGAGGAGAGCATGAGAGGACGAGGAGGGCCAGGAGGAGGATTCCTTTGTTGACAGCTTTGCTCTGCATCTAGATCTGGCACCCCTTGCATCATAACTGATTATGTCTGGTAGCTATTAGTTATTAGGTTATGGTATACATTCTTTTGGGTTGCTAATCATCTCTTATCTCATATAAATATCTCAGATTTGCAGCCTTCTGCAGATTTTCAGCTTTCACATACGGCCTTCGCAATAAGATTGTGATACTTTTTATATGAAGTTTTATTTTCATGAAGATTGTGATTATTTTTATATTAAGTTTTTTTTTTTTTTAATTTGTATGTAAAACAATTATATATATATATATATATATATATATTAATATTATAATATTATTAATATATATATATTAATTATATTCTTGAAATTAAGCCTATAAAGAAAATTTATATTATTTTTTTTGGTTAAATTATAGAAAAATAGTTAATAAAAATATAACTTAAAATATAAACGATATTCCTAAATTTTATGGGATTAAGATTATGAAAATTTATGCTTTCAATTTTAATAAATATTTCGATATAAATATTTATTTATTTATTCATTCATTCATATATATATATATATATATATATATATATATATATATATATATATAGATATATATAGATATCGAAATATAAATTTTCTATATAAATAATTATTATGTTAATTTCAAGTTAAATAAATTCCATTTTCTTTTCAATTTCTCCTTTTCCATTTTTTTTGCAATTTTTATGTGTGTTTTCTATTTCCATATTAAAACATACAAATTATTTTATATTTTTCTTGGTTTTAAATGTTAGGATTTTTGTTTTAAATATCAAGGCATGTTAATTTAATTTGTATTGAGAAATTATTGTTTATATATATATATATATATATATATATATATATATATAGGTTTTATAAGTGAAGAATTTTTGGGTTGATAATCTTCTAAAAAAGTCTTTCTTGTATTCGTATTTCATCCTTTTTGTCCTAATCCTCACCGTGAGATCCATTGTTAGACTATAGGCCATTACCTTATTTGCTACAGGAGGAGGGTTGTGTTTCCTGTAGCACAAGGAGGATGAGGAGAGCACGAGAGGACGAGAAGGGCCAAGAGGAGGATTCCTTTGTTGACAGCTTTTCTCTGCATCTAGATGTGGCACCCCTTGCATCATAACCGATTATGTCTGGTAGCTATTAGTTATTAGGTTATGGTATACATTCTTCTGGGTTACTAATCATCTCTCATCTCATATAAATATCTCAGATTTGCAGCCTTCTGCAGATTTTCAGCTTTCACATACGGCCTTCGCCAGATGTTCCGCCTCTTTAGATCGTGAGTGTTTCACTCTTCTCCAGGCACTTCCCTGCTCTGCTTGTTCCCACGACTTGACAGAGGAGCTTGGGTTGCAGACTCTTCCTCGAAGGAAACTGTGATGGTTGCAATGATTGTAGGCCTATTTAAGGAACTACGGAAGCGAAATTGAAAAGGAGGAAGTGGGAAATCCATAGAGTGGACAACATTGTCCCTCCTACCTCTACCACTTCTGGTATTCGGGTAGCGATGAGTGGGGTAAATGAGTGGGTTGGACATCTCAATGGTTGAGTCTGGGGAATCAAAGGTGGAGCTGGTCGAAGCTTGCGAGCGGATAAAACCTCCACGAGCTCCTCCACATCTACTGCGTATGCGGTGCCTGAGGTGAGCCATGGCAAAGATGTAATCTAAATTGACAGCAGAGGAATTGGATGAAAGGCGACATTGAGCGTGAGTAGGGGTGGTTGGGCCATGATCTAGAAGATAACGATTGGAGCGTGAAAAATGGAAACCATTACCAAAATCCTGACAAGGACGAATCAGGCAGAGACTGCCTGTTGCAGTTCTGATACACAGTTCAACTGCTTGCGGAGAACATACGCCATGGGGATGAGGAGGATTAACAAAATGATCTTTAGGGGCCATGGTGTTGATGGAGGTGAGCTCGTCACAGCTTTCGGGGTCATTAATTATCGCTTGCAAGGTGTTTTTAATCCGCCTAAGGTAGGCTCTCAGGACGATGCAATTAGCCAGATGGCTTCCCATCCCGCTGACGATCCGTCTTGTCATTTTAATTGCCATTGTTGACACCTCCATCTGGGTGCGTTTCCTCTCCATTTTGCACTTTCCTTTTGCACCAGATCATTGAAATCCTATAATTGATGTGTGTTGGCTATAGTGCTAAGAGCTCCCACATGAAGAGTCTTACCACTATCAATGCCAATGTTTGCTAAGAAGTCTGCTACTTTGTTACCATTCCGACGAATGTGCCTGATGGTAACTGCTTGATGAATGAGTAGCCACTGTTCAATCTGTTCCAACCTTTCCGCCAATCTCCAACTGCTACCCACTTTGTGTGCTGGAGTTCCCTGTAAGATCTGATTGATCATGTTAATTAAAATCTGAGAGTTCGCTTCAATTATGAGTGGGAAGAATCTATTGCTCCGAGCAAGGAGAAGCCCTTGCCATATTCCTTCTAATTCAGCTGAGTTGTTTGTATCCCAACTGATTGACCCTGTAAATGTTTGGAGAACATTGCCCTTGTGATTTTTGAATATTCCTCTGAATCTTGCTTTACCTTGATTTCCTTTTGACGCTCCATCAAAGTTGAGCTGTACCATGGGTGGTAGGGGTGGAGTCCATTTGTCAGGTGTAGCTCCAGATGGAGGGATTTTCCTTTGGTGTGCATGCTTATGGTTCCACTGAAGGTTCCAGTTCACCCATATATTTTGTTCCTGTGGAGTGGAGGGGAAACCATCATCAAGCCATGTTTGGAGCATCAAGGTTTCTCGTATGTTTTGACATATGTTGTTCCATAGAACTTCTATGGGAGAGAAATGGTCCTTGAATATGTGACGATTTCTCTCTTTGCAGATTGTCCACATGAGGAAACCTGGTATTAGCTTCCATAAGGCATTTAATATTTTGCTTTTATAAGGGTGAGGTGCCGAAGAGCAAATAGTGCTGGTTGAATTCTCCTTATTTCGTCCATCTCTTTGACATATGAAGCTAACTTTCTCCCAAAGTCGGGTTGCTAATAGACATGAGTTTATGAGATGTTCCTTAGTTTCTTCTACCTGTTTACAATTTGGGCAGATGGAAGGTCTGTGAAAACTCTGTTTCCTTAGATTATCCCAAGTAAGGATTCTGTTTTGGCACAACAACCAGAGGAAGGTGGAGATTTTTGGCCAAATTGGTGGATCCCAAACTTTGTGCCAGAGGCTATCCTTGACGGTTTGGTCCCTTAGTATTATATGATATGCTTCTTGGGATGTGAAGGTACCTCTCGTTTCATAACCCCATCTAATGATATCTTTCTTATCAGAGTGGCGTATTTTCCTGTTTGAGAGTTTTGTGTCCAGGCTATCTTTGATGGACTGTGTGCCTTGCCCAAGCATGAGGTTCGAGCTTAGCCATTGTCTGTAACCTTGGGTGTGAGCTTCCTCCCAAAGTTGATTTACTTTAATCGTCGGTTGCTCTACCCAATCCTGAAGCTGGTGGGGTGTGAGTAGGTCCTTCAATTTGGGTCTTTGCTACCAGGAGTCCTCCCAAAACCTCGCATTATCTCCATTCCTGATTTCCCAAAAGCTGTGTTGTTGAATTAGATCTTTATGTTGTTTGGCAGCATTCCAAATTAGAGAGCCTGTGCCAACTTCTTTGAGCCGAATTAAGTCATCTACTGGTCTATTATTAGCATACTTAGCTGTCCAGAGGATTTCCCAAGGAGTATGTGGGTTCGAGAGCCATTTCCACCAGATGCGCACTCCCATGACCTCATTGCTATGCTGAGGATCCCATAATCCAGTGCCTCCAGAAGTTTTTGGGTGGCAAACTGTTTCCCACTTTACCAGAGCCCATTTTCTCTTTTGTTTCGTATTCCCCCATAAAAAATCCCATTGAAGATTTTTGATTGCTTTAAGAACCCATTTGGGTGCTGCCAGTACTAAGAAAAGGTAGAGCGGAATAGATTGTAGCACTGCTTTGATTAAAACTAGGCGACTCGCCATGTTGAGAGCTCTGAAGGTCCATGAAGAGATACAGGCTTCCAATTTTTCTAAGAGTATTTTCCAGGATGAGTGCTTTAAGGCAGAGGCTGTCATTGGAGCACCCAGGTATTTGGAGGGTAGAGTTGCAATCGAGAAGCCTAGAATTCTGGCTATGGAGGTTTGAGTGATGGGAGGTGTGTGAAAGAAAAAAACTTGGGATTTTTCTTTGTTAATGCAGGCGCCAGAGGCATCCGAAAAGTCAGATAAAATGGACTTCAGTTTAAGGGCTTCTTGGACCGAAGGATGACCAAATAACATATTGTCATCAACGAATTGCTGGTGGGTGAAAGCAGGGGTATTCGGAAAAGAAAAGCCACGTAATTGCTGGGTATGAAGGGCATCTTTGATGTAACGTCCAAGACCTTCCGCCATTATAACGAATAGAAAGTGTTGGGTCCCTATAATACTAGTGATTACCCCATTACTATTGTAGTTATACCCCTTATTTATATTGTTGTGCCCCCATTACCCCCATATTGTTATTAATGTGCCCATAGAATCCCTCTATTGTTATTTTTGTGGCTTTATATTATTATTGTTAGGTCGGCTGGATTTTATTGTGACTCCATAGACTCCTATATATAGAAAGGAGGTTTTGTCATTTGACTCATCCAAGAATTGTTCATTTATGTAATGTAAAGGAGGTTTCTCCCTCGAAGAGGCTGAATTGTAAGGCGTTGATCTATCTTTTCTATCTTTTCTTGAGCTGGTTTCATAACATTTGGTATCGGAGCTTTGGATTCTAGGGTTTCGCTGCTCCAAACAGGTCATCGTGGCATTTTCGCTATAACTTTGTTTCTGTGACGTTTCAGAATTCGCAAACAAAACCCATTTGAGAAGAAATTGCGCTGAACCTTGGGTCCACATTTCAGAGCTTGTTGTACGATATTTTCGGAGATATGATCTGAGGAAGTTGGTCTTTTTGCAGACTCCTGAATTACACTCAAAACAGGTGACCTGGGGAAAATCGTCATAACTTTCCTTCTAAGCATCGGATTGAAATTTGTAAGAAGGTACAGAAAGAGGATGGACTGTAGTTTTCGTTTATATATTTTTTAGAGTCAAAGGTTGAAACAGTGACACGGGGCACTTCATACAAGTTCGCTCTATTGAACTAGTCTATAATCAGGTCACTGCAGGAGATTGTGCATAACGCTTTCTTGGAGAATCCAATTTGAATCAGACTAGTGGCATTGGAGAGAGGACACAAAGGGCTACTACAGGCAGAAATTTCAGAACTTAAATATCCGCAAGTACAGAGTTACAGTCGTTTCAAGTTCGAGGTCCTAAAATCAAGAAAAAGCAAGATGAGGAAGTTTGATGGCAAGGATCCGGTAAATTGGATACTTCAGATGGAGCAATATTTTGATCTACATGGTGTACCACTGTTACAAAAGGTATGTATTGCATCTTCATATTTAGAACTGGATCAATTTTTACGGTATAAAGGGCTTTGTTCTCATAAAAAACTTGTTACGTGGTCAATTCTCACGGAGGAAATGATAGCACATTATGAGGATACAAAGAGCAACACCTTCTTTAGAGCAACACCACAACAATTGGAAGGAGTAAAAGGGCTTTGTGACATATTTGAAAGTAAAATTATGGCAACAAGGAAGTCTACCCCTCACAACTATAAAGGTGGACGTGTTGTTCCTCCTAGCCTTCCACAATGTACAAGGGTTACACCACAGCAATTGGAAGAAAGAAGAGAAAAAGGGCTTTGTTACAATTGTGATAGCAAATGCACTAAAGGTCATAGGTGTGTTGAGAAGAAATTATTTTACATAGAATATGAAGAGGAGGAAGAAAAGGATCAAGAAACATCAAAAAAAGAGGATATACGCCAGGACACCACCCCAGAGAAAGAAGAAATGAATCAGACCATATCTTGTAAAGCATTGGCAAGAATTACCACTCCTCAAACTCTCAAGATAGAAGGACATATCAAGAAGAAAAAGGTGCAAGAAGTGAAATATCACATCGAGAAAGTAGAAATGAATCCAACCATATCTTTTAATTCAATGGACGAAATTACCACTCCTCAAACTATCAATATAGAAGGACACATCAAGAAGAAAAATGTTCAAGAAGTGAAAGATCACATCGAGCATCAAGAAATGAATCCGACCATATCTTGTAAAGGAATGGAAGAAATTACCACTCCTCAAACCATCAAGATAGAAGGAAAAATCAAGAAGAAAAAGATGACAGTGTTGATTGATTCAGGAAGCACCCACAATTTTATTCATTGTAGGGTAGCAAAAGAATTGAATTGCTTCCTATATCCAGCACCAGAGTTTCAAGTGATGATTTGAAATGGAGGAACAATAAATTGCTCTGGAAAGTGCCATAATATCAAGCTATCCATGGGAGAATACGTATTGACTAGCCCAATGCTTTCCATTCCAATGGGAGGTGCTGATGTTGTACTAGGAGTCCAATGGCTACAATCCTTGGGTACAATAGCTTTTAATTTTCAAGAACTTTTCATCAAATTTTCTGTGGAAGGAAAGGAAGTTGAATTAAGGGGTATTGTAGGGAAACTAGGAAAGATAATCAGCTCTAATGGTATGACAAAGCTTCTAAAAAAGGAGCAAAGGGGTGTAATTGCACAATTATGTTCGCTAGATGTTTCCACATTAGAATCATCTATTTCTCCAGATCTCCAAAAAGTCTTGGACAATCATTCCAAGTTATTTGAGACTCCCAAAGGTCTCCCACCTATGCGTGATCATGATCATGCTATTCATCTGATTCCAGGAAGTGTTCCTCCAAACATCAGGCCGTACAGATATCCCTATGTCCAAAAAAGTGAAATTGAACGTATGGTTGCAGAAATGATAGAGGCTGGTATAATTCAACTGAGTCAAAGTTCTTTCTCTGCTCCAGTAGTATTGGTGCACAAGAAGGATGGATCATGGCGCATGTGTCCGGATTATAGGGAGCTCAACAACCTCACTATTAAAGATAAGTTCCCCATTCCTGTCATTGATGAATTACTGGATGAATTGCATGGATCAATTTACTTCACCAAGTTGGATCTTCGTTCAGGATATCATCAAATCAGAATGAAGATTGAAGACATTCTGAAAATGGCATTTAGAACTCATGAGGGTCATTATGAATTTTTGGTCATGCCTTTTGGCCTTACCAATGCACCTTCAACATTTCAAGGTTTGATGAATTCAATTTTCAAACCATTCCTTAGAAAATTTGTGTTAGTATTTTTTGATGATATACTTATCTAGAGCAAGTCTTGGAAGGATCATGTTGAACATGTTGACAGGGTGCTACAACTATTGGAAGAGAAACAATTATATGCCAAAAGATCCAAATGTTTCTTTGGAGTCCAGGAGGTGGAATATCTGGGTCATATTGTATCTCATGAAGGAGTTAAGGTAGACCCTACCAAAATTAAAGCCATTAAGGAATGGAAAATCCCCACATCCATAAAGCATTTGCGTGGATTTCTTGGGTTGACAGGGTATTATCGCAAGTTTGTTAAGAATTATGGGAGAATAGCAGCACCTCTAATGACATTATTGAAGAAAGATGCATTTTCATGGACTCCGGAAGCAACAAAGGCCTTTGAACATCTTAAAGAGGCAATGTGCCAAGCACCGGTCTTAGCTACACTGGACTTCACAAAAACCTTTATTGTGGAATGTGATGCTTCAGGAAATGGAATTGGTGCTGTTCTAATGCAAGATGAAAGACCCATTGCTTTTGAAAGTCGTCCAATCAAGGGAAAGTTTCTAAGCAAAGCTATTTATGATAAGGAAATGTTGGCAATACTCCATGCACTTAAGAAATAGTGACCCTACCTAATGGGAAGACACTTCAAGGTAAAAACGGATCATGATAGCCTTAAATACTTTTTAGAACAAAGATTATCCTCTGAAGAGCAACAAAAGTGGGTCACAAAGATGTTGGGCTATGACTTTGAAATCATCTACAAAAAAGGGAAGCAAAATGTGGTGGCAGATGCACTCTCAAGGAAGGATGAGGATGTGGAAGCATTGTTGTGCGCTATTTCTATCATCCAACCAGATTGGATAAATGAAGCAAGGGAGGAATGGAAGAATTACGAAGAAGTGTGGGCAGTTATTCGAAAGCTACAACAAGATTCCAGTACGTCTGATACATTTAGTTGGAAAAATGATTCGTTATGGTACAAAGATCGCTTATACCTCTGTAAGAATTCCCAGCTAAAGCAAAAGATTCTTATGGAATTGCACACTTCTCCCTTAGGAGGGCACTCAGGATTTTTAAAAACTTACCACAGGGTTAAGAAGGAATTTTTTTGGGATGGCCTTAAATCAGATATTCAAAAGTTTGTGGCAGAATGTTTTGTTTGCCAACAAAATAAAGTTGAAACAATTAAGACACCGGGTCTATTACAACCTTTATCCATTCCAAGCCAATGTTGGGAGGAGGTATCAATGGATTTTATCACAGGTTTACCCAAGTTTGAGGGAAAGAGTGTCATCATGGTGGTAGTTGACAGAATTACCAAGTATGCACACTTTTGTGCATTATCACATCCATTTAAAGCCAGTACAGTTTCTACTGCATTTATGGAAACAATTCAAAAGCTACATGGAAACCCAAAGATTATTGTAAGTGACAGAGATCCCATTTTCACTGGAAATTTTTGGATACAATTATATTCTTGTCTTGGTACTCAGTTAGCTCATAGCTCATCTTATCATCCTCAATCTTATGGGCAAACTGAGATAGTAAACAAATGTTTGGAAGGATATCTTCGTTGCTTTGTATCTGATAAACAGACACAATGGGTCAAATGGTTGCCTCTGGCTGAATGGTGGTATAACACTTCCTTTTCATACAGCAACAAAAATGACCCCATTTATGGCACTTTGTGGGTATCAACCACCATCCATCACGTCATATTTAAGAGAAAATTCTAAGGTTCAGGTAATGGAACATCACATCGAACATCAACAACAAGTCCTCCAACTCTTAAAGGATAACCTCGTGTTGGCACAGAATAGAATGAAACAACAGGCAGATCAACATCGCAGTGAAAGAAGTTTTGATGTAGGTGATTGGGTATTCCTACGGCTACAACCATATAAGCAAATTTCCCTCAAGCAAGCTAAGAAGGATAATAAATTATCACCAAAGTATTATGGTTCGTACAAGGTGTTGCAAAAGATTGGTACTATGACATACAAATTGGAGCTTCCTGCAGCTTCTCGATTGCACCCAGTTTTCCATGTTTCATGCTTAAAGAAGGTTATAGGCGACAAGCTCCCAGTTCAAACAATATTGCCAGAACTTGACAAGGAAGGAAAAATTATATTGGAACCGGAAGAAATTATAGAAATAAGAACTCGACAGCTACGAAATCGATCAATTTTAGAGTACCTTATCAAGTGGAAGAACTTATCTGCTGAAGATTCCACATGGGAGGATGAGAATTTTATGCAGAAGTATCCTGAACTACTCAAGCGTTGAGGACAACACTTTTTTGAAGGAGAGGGGCATGTTGGGTCCCTATAATACTAGTGATTACCCCATTACTATTGTAGTTATACCCCTTATTTATATTGTTGTGCCCCCATTACCCCCATATTGTTATTAATGTGCCCATAGAATCCCTCTATTGTTATTTTTGTGGCTTTATATTATTATTGTTAGGTCGGCTGGATTATATTGTGACTCCATAGACTCCTATATATAGAAAGGAGGTTTTGTCATTTGAATCATCCAAGAATTGTTCATTTATGTAATGTAAAGGAGGTTGCCCCCTCGAAGAGGCTGAATTCTAAGGCGTTGATCTATCTTTTCTTGAGCTGGTTTCATAACAGAAAGGGTGAGAGAGGGTCCCCTTGTCGGATGCCTCTGGACAGTTAGAGGTGATGAGACTCATAATTCATCTAACCCATGGGGGGGTAAAGCCAAAGGCTAGCATCATTTTTTGAATATATTTCCAACTTAAAGTATCGAAAGCTTTTGAGAGGTCGATTTTTAGGAGCATACTTTCCTTTTTGGACTACTTTAGGGAGTGAATGATTTCATGAGTGAGAATAATGCCATCAGTGACCTGTCAGCATATGAGTACCAACTTACAAAATTATCAAGTGCAGTAAGGGGAGAAAGAATATCAGAGAAATGGATAAATCATGGATATCCATAAGATGCTAAAGTTCCAAGATTTATTCCCAGAGTGTTGCTTCAAGCTAGAAGGCCCTTATTTTTGCTTTGGATATGGTCAACTAGGGGCGCTTCATTTGTCAGGTATTTTTGGGGAATATGTTGGTCTGTATATGCATAACATTCTTTGAAGAAAAACATTAGCTAGCTATGAATGGTCGATAATTGATGCACCTGAAAGTGAAGAAGGGAATGCATGTTATTGCACAGAAGCTCATGGACCCTCAAACTATATTGAAGGAGTGAGGGATCCACCAGATCAAGATTATGCAACTGATTCTGGTAGTTTATCAAAAACAAGAAGAAGAAGAGGACATAATTATTAGAACTCTAGTATTGGTTACAAAACACAAAATCATGATTTACAGTCTGAAATCAACGCAAAATTCCTAACAATTAACAATATTGGCACTCTTTTCTGCATTCATGCAATGCAGATAGAATATGGATGTGAAGTATTTAATTTTTACATTTATTCTGAATTTTTTGTTCCACTGGATTTTTCCAAATGTGTGATTTTCTTTTTGAGTAATGGATTAATGGAAAGCTTGAGTTTATGGTGCATACATATGGCATGTATATCCCTCTGATTAGTTATGAACAATAGATGATGATAATAGCAATGCATTTCCCCACAACATATCTATAGTTTATGGAAGGATAATACCTAGGAGATGCTCCTAGATAATGCATTCACTTGCTCACGAGTTTTGTAGGTTCTTAAATTTTCTGATATGGTAGGTGGTGAAACATTCAATCCATCATTTTTTGGGTATGCATGTGGAGTTGTAGAGGAGCACATTGTTGATGATGATGCATTATGATCAAAGGAAGTAAGGGTTCAAGAGTGGTTGGTAAAACTAGTTATGTTGTCTCCTAAGTATTTCATTCTCTTACCTTGCAGTGAGTATCTCTCCAATTTCTGGATTGATTTTGTAGGTTCTTACACTTGTTAATATGGAATGGGGTGAAACATTTGATCCATCATTCCTTGGATATGGAGGTGAGGTTGAAGAGGAGCACATTGTTGATTGATGTCATTTTGATCAATAGATCACATAGTTCCAGATTAGTAAAACTGGTTAATGTTGTAATTTTTTTATGGAAAGAACAGTTATCTTCTTGGGTTGTGCACCATTACTAGTGTTGTGCTAAAAAGAGATTTTAAAAATAGTGATGACTATATTCAATCAGGTAGTCTGGAATTGCCTAAGTCACTAGTCACATGTGTGATAAATTAGGTTTCCATAATATTATGAGGTGTGCTAATGATTACATGCTAGATGAGATGGAATGCTCTATGCACGACACCTTTATCCACTGTGAGGAGGACAATGGAATCTAATGTAGAAATCTGAGCTTTTATAGAGTTTTTCTTTATTGGCTTGATTAAATTATTATCTTCTTAAATATTGATTTCTTCATTTATCTACAATTCCATTATTTAGTCGATATGCTTGCTTTCTTGATAGATAATTGCTGATGGTGGTGTTGTTGAAGCAACTTATGAGTGCATAGAGAACTTGGTAACCATATAGGTTCTAGGGGAATCTCTTTTGATCACACCAAGTTGAGTGCATAGTCCTTGACTCTGAATGGTACTTTTGCAATTTTTTAGTTTTTTGATTCACAATCTCAATTTTGTTCAATATCTGTCCGCCTCTATTTTGTTTCTGAAATGCAGATTTTTGTTGGGAATGATGTCTTCTTGACAGGTTGTTGTTGGTGGTTATGTTAGAGTAACTTTATCGCTATACTTCGGGAACTTGGCAACCACTTTATATTCTAGGGAATCACTTGCTATTTAGAGTTTGGAGAATCTTTTTTGATCATTTCAAAGGTGTGTGCATGACTACTTATTCTGCAGAGTATTGGAATGTAGGTTCTTGCTGTGAATGTTGCAAAAGATGTCTTTATTAATTCTTATTTTCAATGACCATTTACATTTATGCCTTACGACGTTTCCTTTGCAACATTTGGTGCAAATGCTAGTATAGTGCATGTTATAGCTTCAAAGTGAGAGTTATTTCCCGAAGATCTCAAAGATGGTGTAATAATTAGGAAGACATTCAAATATGTACTGAGAAATGCAATAGATCCTTACCATTAAAATCTTAAGGAACTGTAACATTTCAAGCATACGGTAATGAATTACTCTTCCCTTTTTTGCATTACTATTTTTCTGTTTGCATTCCTATGCTTATTACTGTGATACTTCAAATGAGTGACACCGTATAGTGAATAAATCAAACTTTTTAGAAAGGTCCTTGAAATCATAGAACTTTTCAAACCTATAATCTATAAAATTATCTTTAACTCTAATATAAAATATATCTTTATATATTTATATAATAGTATCCAAATAATGAAGAAAATAAAGATTTGAGTCAGCAGAAAAGCTCACGCATAACTCACACATAAGTGATTAAGGATGAAGCTTGATCCATAGTGTTTTTCATGAACAATATGAAATAAATGATAGGATGGCGGTAAAGAAAATTGTAGTGAAAATAAAGGATAGGATGGTGGTAAAGAAAATTGCAGTGAAAATTAAGGTTGTTGAATGACTCTTAATTTAAAATGTTAGAAAATATATTTTTTCTTTTGCATGTGTGAAAAAAATTAACTAGTTAAATGATCAGCAAGTTTTTCAAACCTAACATAGGACACGATGGTTTTGTTATTACAAAAATCATATTTCGCCACACATGTATCAATGGAAGAAACAAAAAAAATACTACCCTGTATCAAGGGAAGCAACAAAAAAAAATACTATCCTTTTGAAAATTTAGGAAAAGGAAGTATTTTTAATAGGATAATTAAATTATTAATATAGAATATAATTATTAGCATGATATGGTGGTATAGCCTATGCATTAGTTATTAACTTGTCCTTAAAATAAGAGGTCAAGTATAGTTATTGAGAAACGTTAGTTCAATAAAATTTAAAATTTTTAAAAGCTAAGAAATAATGGCACATGCATACAAAGTATACACATGATTTATATTTTAAAATTTTAATTAAGAAAATTATCCTAACTCAAAGTCTCACTTTTATATCTCATCATATTTACTTGTTTGTTTATACTTTTATGTATTCTATATTAATTAAATCTAAACACTTAACCAAGATTTCTTAGAATCTTAATCTCCTACACGATGGTTATATTATATGAAATGGCTATATGATCTATTAGTGTAAAGAATATTTCTCATCCAACAATCTTCAACTTATTAAATGCTATGGTGCTCATAATGTCACAAATCCAATTACTTGGATGGCCAAGCTCTTTGATTCCTACTCCAAGAAAACTTCTCAATATTTAGAGATTTTGTCAATGAATCTACAACATATTTGAAGGACTTATCAAGTTTCTCCACCACCTTTTTGTATTTAACCATGTCTACTAAAATGGTACTATAAAACAACATGCTTCATCTTAACATGATATGCAGGGTTCTTCTCCAAAAGCATTGCACTCTCAATATCACAATCTATTATTACAACTTTCTATACATGACCAATACCTAAACATTGTAACTTCTTTATTGGCACAAGCCTATATGATGTACTCAATATATATAGTTGAGAGTGTAACTACACTTGCCTCTTACTCATTTAAATGATTGCTCCACTAGATAAGTTAAACACATAACCACTTCTAAATCACATGTGGCAAAAAGATCATTGACCTAGTCTACATCAACAAAACTTTGTACACTTATCACTCTATTAGGTCTAGTATTCCTTGGAGAAGATTGCATTATGCAAAGTGACATGAAAATATATGAATATCATCTTTTCATTTTTTCATTGTTCCTTCCCTCGTTTTCATATATTTTTACTTAAAATTCCCACTATATTGACAGTGCTTGGTCTAGTACAAACCATATCATACATCAAAATTCCAAGAGAACTTACATGTTCTCAAGCTAGCTCTTCTTCTTACTTGGAACATGATAGATAGCATTGTTCTTTTATGAATAGGGACGTTAATGCGCATGCATTCATGCATATTAAAATTCACAAAATCCGAGATCTTTGACATTAAAGTTAGAGAATGATTGGTGCCTCATTATTATTTCCAATTAACAACTCATAATACCACATAAACAAAGTGATCACTAACATGCATGGAGTACGTAGAAATATCAATTTTGGTTCTTAAAATCTATGTTGCAATATATGACTATCATACTTTAGATACACATTCTTGGAGATTTCTATAAGCCATGGAAGGATTCTTTCAACTTGCAAACTAGCTCATCCTTTCTCTTCATTGTGAAACATTCTAGTCTCTTCATGTAGATTTTTTATTCAAGATCCCCATCTAAGAACATATTCTTCATATTCATGGTATATAGTTTAAGATTAAATGTAACAACAATAATCAAAATAAATCTAATGGAAGTTAAATTAGAAATAAGAAAATAATGTTGTTAAAGTAAATTCCTTCCTAGTAAGAATATCCATTTATTACTAGTGAGTTTTGTACTTTTGGGCTCTACCCTTTGTGCCTAAAGTCTTCTTGAACATCCATTTGCCATGAGCATGCCCTCTTCAAATGGGAAACTCAAGCAAATACCATAACCTACTTTTGTCCAAAACTTTGATTTCTTCAATCAAGGCCTTCTTTTAATATATACTTTTTCTAAGTTTTATATCTTCCTAGCTATAGCAGGGTCAACATTAATAGTGGATAAAACAAAGTCAAAATGAAAACTAGGTAAAGTATACCCTTTTGTGTGTCTTATTTCTTCTTTCTTGAATCAATCTCTTAAACACGGGGATTTGGGATTTTTTTACATTTAGTTCAACATTATATGCTGAGTGTTATAACATTGTTTAGTTGTCACTAACGATTAATGAACCTTTTGGCCTAGATATTTCCATTTAACTATTTTATCTTCACACAAATCCATTTAAAAGGATTTCTACATTGTATATGCACTTTTCACCTTCCCTATAAAAAATAGCATACATACACTCTTTCCATTAAATCAAAGTGCATATACATTACAAATATTACAAAAAAAAGTTATAAATTCATATAATTATCCATTTACCAGTGAGAATTATGGGTTTTGTATGCCTATCTCACCATAAATTCCATTTCTAACAAACTTAACCAAATTTTAATAGTATAAATGGGGTTCTTATGTGCGAGAAGGGGTAACTACTACTTCATAATCCTTATGCTAGAGCATTGCATTGAGAATTTAAATTTTGATTTTTATGACTAGTGTTGAGATTTAAATCCTTAGAATCCTCGTTGATTTTCCTATCCACATATTGTTAAGAGTTGGAAGTGGAGTTGAAGTTTATAAGTGGTTAAGTGGTTTAGAGAAAGAGGATTTTAGGATTAGGAAAAGAAGTTGCTAATAATAATAGATTAAGTATTATTTTTTTATATTTTGATTTAATATAAGGATGTCGCTTCTTCCTCACCCCACAAATCAACCATTGTGTACTTTATTTGATTATTTTTTTATTGATTACAAGATTTTGGAAGGAATTAGTTACCTAAAACTAACCAAGATTAGTTTGTTATATGTAGCTACTTGATTTATTATATGTTTATTATTCTATATTTCTTCACTTATAAGTTGATGAAGGTCATGTTTCTTACTATGTGTATATTAGGAATCAGATATTTAGGATTCTTTCATGACTAATCTTGAACCATAATACGAGGGTGTTAGATAATTAGCGATTAATTTAGATCTATTTTAGCTCTCAATCTACCAAGCAGCTAGAGAGACTAAATCTCTTTTCACTTTAAAATATGTTTTCATCTAAAAAATATTAATCCCTAGTTATAAATATAATTATTAATTGCATGAACAAATGCTCTCTAGCCTAGTATGGTAGATATGTTGTAATGTAATGTTTAATTGTGCTGAAAGGCACACTCCATCCCAATATGGTAGAGATGCTATAACATAATGTTTAACATTTTGACTAAGTCAAATCACATAAAATTGAATAAATAAATAAAAGTTAAATTAAATAAAAAGATTAATGTAATGTAATGTAAATCATTCAAATTGGGAAAAATAAAAATAAAAATAACAAAATAAAAATAGCCCTATAAAAATAAAACAAGAATGACCCATGGTATTGAGAACCCATGGTATTCATGTGAAATATAACCTATTTAAAGGGGAAAATTAAACCAACCTAGATCCATGTTATTTAGGATCTACCAAGAGCCCAGAAAGATCAAATTTCTTTTCACTCTATAATAAGTTTGCATCTCAAAATATTAAATCTTACAATATCTCTACCATATTAAGCTTAAAGACAACAAACTTAAATATTTTTATTTTCAGAAATTCCAAATATAGAAAATAATGTGAGAAATTTGACTCGCATCAATGTGAGGTCAAATAAAGAGTTTCCTTTAAGTGTGACTTTTTGAAAAGTTTTTTTTTTGTTTGTTTTTCGATCTAATTTGTGTAAAATCACAAGTTTGATGGTGAACTTTACACAATTAAAGTACCTCAAAGGTTTTTCAGAGTGCTGAATCTATATATGTAATAAAGAAATATAATTTAAACAATACAAACCATAAATGTTTTCACTAAATTCTAGCTTTGTTTATTTTTCGATCTAATTTGTGTAAAATCACAAGTTTGATGGTGAATTTTGCACAATTAAAATGCCCCAAAGATTTTTTAAAGTGCTAAATCTATATATGTAGTAAAAGAATATAATTTAAACAATACGAACCATAAATGTTTTTGTTAAATTCTAGCTTAAAACCTACCAGAAAATCACACTTAAAAAACAACTCTACCCAATAATACCTCTAATTTTTTTATTGATAAAAAAGCTTTTATATTTTTTTTTTGTTGATAAAAAGTTTATATGTCTCCTTAAAACATGCTTTAATTTATATGTAATTTGATAAAAGAACATATGGGGCATGTTACTAATAATCTCTACAACGTTAAAAAGAGGAACTAATTATCGGAAAAAATTGAACATTAAGTATTTGATATTTGTTATGTAACTTTGAGTTAAGGGAAATTTTAATGTTTTCAAAAATATTTTAAAACATGGAATGGTTATTTTATTATATATTTATTATAATGTAATTAATATATATATATATATATATAAAATAAATAAAAAAGCTGAAAACAAAATTGGGAAAATTTGTGTGGAGAATTTATAATGTACAATATTAGATATTATAGTTTTTTATGTATATATTTTTTCCAAAGATTTGTGAAAATTTACATTCTAGACTTACAATTTATTTTTATAATTAAAATTGAAATTATTTTTAAAATTAAAATTGACATTGGTTAATTCTATGGTAAGGTGTTTATTTTGAGGAGAACTCTCCTCTGGTCTTCTTGTTATACACCGTCAGATCAAGTGCTAAACGATTGAAATATTTCCCTCCGTGATCCCACTGACTCCTTACTGCTCAACTCGCTCATTAATTTTTCAGTTCGACCGTAGTTTATGGGTACGCCATCTCTAAAATTTGGAACCCTTTCCATCCTTTCTTTTTGGTTTATCCTTCATCAAATCCCATAATTTTTGTAACCCGCTTCGTGTAAATCCAACATCAAAGCTCATTTTGTAATAAACCCTCACTCATTAACCTAACTGAGCAGCCCATGAGCCAAGCCGAGTATCCAAGTAGCCCATTCGATAAACCTAGTTGAGTAACCAAGCGGAGTATTTGAGCCCAGGATATAACATTCACCAGTGCATCATTCGACATTCGATAAACCTAGTTGAGTAACCAAGCGGAGTATTTGAGCCCAGGATATAACATTCACCAGTGCATCATTCGACAACACTTACTGAATAAATTGAGGGGAAATCCAAGCCAGCTAAAACAAATTCAGTTTCAAAAGTAGTAGCAAAGCCACCATCTCACCCAGATAAAGATCCTGTCCTGTTATTCATGAGAAATGCAGGCTCTTTTTGTTAAGTTATTTCTCTGTTCATTCCTTAGATATTTCTTGTCAACTCCTCTAGAGTCTTCATTCTTGAGCGATTTATATTCGACTCCTCTAGGGTTTTTAGAGAAAATCACTACCAAGAGGGTTTCTGGCATATTTTGTTGGCTCACAAAATCACCGAAGAGGTAATTAGTTACGTCTTCAACTCTTATTGATATTTAATAATTTTGTTTCCCAATTTATCTTCCATAGTCCACGCTCTAAGAATTGGTAATATTTGAGCATGGTTTTGGAGTTGCGATGGCTCCTAGGTCTTTTACATAGGTAAATCTTATCCCTATTTTTTTTTGTTCACCATAGAATCACGCGAATGAGTTTCTTTTAACAAATTCCTATTTTGGATGTCGATAAGTTCGGCCCTTTATTTTTTGAGTTGTTCTCCCGACAAGGGTTCATTTAGAAAGGGTTTTTCTTGGAGTTCGATCAACAATCCAGGTTCTTATTCATTTTATCATGCCAATTTCCAGATATTGTCGAAAGAAAATGTGTACGTTCTTGCACCTCCAGTCATAGGTGCATTTTATGTAATGCTTAGGTGCTCACATCTGTCATTCCTTCGTATCGTTTTCTTTTAAATGGTTTTGACACTGTCAATGGTCTTCCTTCTTTAACTACTTAGAATCCCAATGATTTGGGTGTGCAGGGTTTTGAAGCCTCACAATCAAGGGAAGTTGTAAAAGTGAGAGCTTGTGTTATTTGAAAGACTATTGAGCATCTTTGTGTATTGGTACCTCAAATGACTAGTGATCAGACCCAGATCTTATCGAATTTATACACCCATTCACTATGAACAAGACTTGGGGTTTCAGAGTATTTTGTAAATCTGTATCACTACCAATGGTAATTTAACTTTGGAATTCTCCCATTCTATTCACAAAATATTGAATTTAAATATTTTTATGGCTTGCAATAATACTGAACTCAAACAACTGTGACCATTGAGATTCTTGGATTTCATTAATATTGAATCGAAATTGCTGTCAGTATTTTGTTGTTCGAATTGCATTAATAGTATTGCTCTTTTATGCAATATCATGAGCACCGAAGCAAGAGACGGTTCATGATTCTTGTTCTCAGAGTCCATTAATATAATACAAATGGCCCAATTTAAGAAGGAAACTAAAATCAATAAATAATAAACCTTTTAGTGAAATACAATAGGCACAATTTTTTCACTCGAAAACTCTGTTAAAAAAGTGAGATAGTGAGAGATGATCCCTTTTTATTTTTTTTATTCTAGAAGTCCAGGTTCAAAGAGAAAAATTGAGAAGAAAATGTCATTCTAATATTTCTCTAGTAACTTAAAAAAGGTTCAAAAGCATTTGGGTGATGGGAAATAACAACCTTTTCATATGTAGCAAAAGATTCACAACTATAGTAACGTGAGCACATTGATTGAGATAGAAAGCGCCATTACTTAAGAAGTGGGGAATACTTACAGTTTCAATATAAAAAGGAAATTTTTATATAAAATTCTATGAATAGTTGAAATCGTTGGGACAATGTATTGCTTTGCATGATTTTTTCTTCAAAAAAAATCATAGTTTGGTTATTGTGGAATTGCATCGCTCCCAAACAACACGGGTCTAACTAAAGAGGGAAGATTCACTTTGGAATGTAGCCAGGGGTCTCAATTACATTTGAAGAAAAGTTTACAAAGTAACCCATTCCTCAAAGAAGAAGGTCTCCTTAAAGTTGAAATTGGTGACGATTTTCTCATGTCTTAGTGATAGCTGAAAGATTATATATCACACTAGATCCTCTATAGTTATCTAGTATATAAGTAAGATATGAGTTAAACATCGAGAAAAATCAGAATTAGTAAAAAATATAAAATAAAGCACCAACAAAATGATGTTCTCACCCACAAATAGAATTGTAAATGGGAATTTGACAAGAACACCATTATAATAGATATCAACCAACATATATAAACAAGACTTGTGTGCTTCTATATAAACATAAATAAATAAAAGAGTTGTCCTACTCATACAATATTTTTAATTCAACATCAACTAGACCGATTGGAAGACTTTTTAGTGTGACAAAAAAATAAGTTAACCTTATAAAATGTTTATGAATATAATCTCTTCTTTGATGGCACACAAAAAATTTAAATACCATGAAGCTTTGTGAGACATGAAAATTTGTGAGCTCGCTATGAATCAAGAGTTTTATTTTCCATTAACATAGGAGTTTGATGAAACTATCCAAACTGAACTAAAATAAATCAAGGAACTAGATAAAATTCACCAAAAAATGACATCATCTACCAATCTTGGTTTCTCTACAGTACCATAGAAGGCAGAAGAAAATCTTGCTTATTTCATCGCAATATACAAGAGTATGTCTAGCTTCCAGTGGATTGCAACATTTGGCCTAGGATCAGGAGTGCAAAAGAGAAGTAGATTCTATCTTGATCCTAGATAATCAAACTAAGGCCATCGTTTTGCTATGAAACACTCCACTCAAAAGAGGAACTTGATGCTAGTCTTGCTTGCTTTAATGGTTATTCAAACTGATGGTGAATATTTGAAAAATACAATAGATCACATTAGAGATAAATTACCAAAAGTTTGTGTTGGGGAACGAGACTTGTGTGATAACCTAAATTATGTAGTCAATCAAGTAGCTGAGGTTTCATATAGTGAAGCATATTTTTGGTTTCAAATTGGCTGTGCAGACAAACATTTATCCAAGGTTACTAGTATTTTAATAATCTTAAAATAATGCACTAGAGGCTTCTGTACTTGGGAAGTTGTGAAGGATCAAGCATCGTATATATGTTGAGTATGTAGACAACCATACGAGAATTTGGAAAATGGTGAAGATATGCAGGGTCAAACATATTTCCTAGATAGAACATTGTCTAAGGATTCTTCTAGTAGCGTAGGCCTAGAAAGAAAAATAAAATGTTTGAAGAAGTTAGGTTCAAAATAATAAGGACAACAAGCCCTTGTTCTAGCCAATGAAGCATAATTGAAAAATGAAAGAGATTGCGTTGAGAAAATTTTGTCCCAGTTGCTAACCAAGGAGGCACGCTTGAAATACCAAGAAGAGTGTGAATTTGATGGGGTGGGATCTCTTCAATGACCGTGGATTGGAGGATGGGATGATCTATTCAATGGGAAAGGAATATATAGTGACATGTCACTTTATTTAGGCATTCATGGAAAACCTGTACTTCGGAACGTGTTAGGGAACATATCAACTCAATCATGGGAGTCTCTAGAAAAGGATAAACATTTGATGTTGAATATTGCCCTTGAGAAGCCCTGAACTATAATCTTGATTTGGACAAGATTGTAGAAAACAAACTCGCATAAAATCCAAAATGCATCTCGTTACTGTAGGATGGAGATTTGAGTTCAAATCTCATAGGGGACATCATGATGTTCATTATATTTCCCCTACAGGTCAGAATTACTATTCTCTTTTACGAGCATGTTTGACATGTGTTATCACTCTGTAATTTCCCTATGTTGAGGAGAGAAACCCATAAGTAACCACAAAACCACTTGCAAAGCTGGGATCTAGCCCTTCCAACTGCAGAGAGGGATATTTCTTTCTAATTTAGATTTCTATTTTAAGATATGACGCTATTTATTGAGTTTTGAGGTTGGTTTCTCAAAGATTTGATTGAAAATTACAGGGAAAGTCCATTGGGCACAGACTCATGAGTCTTTGGGTGATCAAATAAAAAAATAACAAAGAAGTTGTAACAAGGCAAGATAGGAAAACTTTTGGATCTTTTAAAGTATTTGTGGGGTGTATGGGATGAATGTGAGTTAAGTTCAATCAACTACAGAGCATGCTAGGATGAATTCTATACTTAACATCACAGTGAAAACATTAATATTGTTTACAAGCCAAAGCAGAGTACACTTAAGAAAACTCGGCCCTTAATATTCTTGAAACAATAAAGATAGAAAACATATGGAAAAGTCAGAAAATAACAATTTCACATGTGAAAGTACATCACCAAATGGTTTGACACAGGAATCCTGCAACTAAACTCCCTGTATTATTGCAAATTCATCACTTCAGTACAATGAACAATTTACATCAAAATGTGGGTCCTTTCTTCATACAAGTTTCAATCCTCTCTAAGTCCTTTTACTAAGTATTTATAGAAACGTTTTACATCTCAAATCAAAATTCAAAATAAAATATATTTACAAAATAATATATGTTAAAGACACAATATTTAAGATATAGAAGACGAAGATAATGAAAATCTAGTAAAATTTGCTGCTTTGTTGAGGCTTTGAATGAATATAGTGCTGACTTTGGCTATTTTGTTGCAGATGTTGTCTCTCTGCTGCCAAAATTTTAGGGCTTCAATTATACTTGATCAACTCTAGTAACTGGTCCTGGGACCTTTCTTTATTTGGGATAGAAAATTTTATCATGTTTGTAAACCTTTCGTCCACTTCAGCGTAAATGTCAAAGGTTGGCTTATTGAAAAAATGGTGATGAATCTCATGTTGAATATTTAAATCAAACTGTAGGCCTTCTATAAATTCTTCTCCACTAATAACTCCTTTTGCATTTACAAACTTCGAAGCATCAACAACTATGTTACACAACTATTCCTCATAGTTTTCTAATGGAATCAATTTTCCATTAGAATTAATTAGAGTATGTAGACCCTTTTCTTGTAGTAATGTGAATTTTTTGTTGAATCTTTTGTGCTGAGCTCTTTACATTTGTTCTCTAGTTGTATCATCAAATTCTTTTTCATTAAAACTCTTTTAACCTCTATTACTATTTATGTCTTGTTTAGAATGTTTAGATCCTCTAATTCATCCTTGGTCTTGAATTTTAATAGTTTAATAATCCTTTCTACCTCTTCTAGTCTGTGCTCCCAATCTACTTTAGTATTTTGTATTATTGTCTTAAATCTTTGTGTGAGTTCCTATTGCCCAAAAGTGATTTGAATTGATGGCCACATATACATTATATTAGCATTTACATTATGCCAAATGCTATTTTTGGCCTCTACGAACATCTGAATGATAAAAGAATGATCTTAATATTTCTAAATTTGCTAAATTGTCTTGAATTTCTTCTACACTTCTATTAAATAAGCATTATCAGGTTTCATTTTATTCCCCTCCATTCAAATCAATGTTGCTGATAACTTCTCTTTCTCTGCCTTAACTGATGATAGTTCTTCCAAAGCTTTAGAAATCTCTTTTGTAGAATGTGAAGATGTTGCCTTTGCTAAAGTCGATACTCCTATACCTATGCTTGATGTAGATGTCCCTACTGCTTCCCATTGTTATTTTTGTCTCAACAATATTTCGATGTCCTCCTCCTTTTTCTGTATTTGTGTATTTTTCTCAACAAATATTTTAAATAATTTTTCCTTTTCCATTTCTATGCTAGCAACTTCTTTATATTGAGGATGTTCCGTGGATGGTAGCTTCAATTGCTTTCTTAATGCTTGAATATTTGTCTCTTTTCTCTTTATAAGCTCTTATGCTGCCTTGATATTACCAGGGTTATGTCCTGGATTTATTATCAAATATTCTAGAGATTTGATTCTGTTGTCTTTAGAAAATGAGGGAATCTTCTCAATCTTCAACTGAGAATGCACATTGTTCAAGGATGACTGTAATTTGGAAGCAGTCATGGACGAACTGGTAATTGTTGAAAAGATCAGCTCCCCTGTTTGATTGTGTAAATCGATTTGATTGATTTCATGTATCTTCTTTATATCAATTGAGAAAATGGAGGCTTTGTATTCTTCAGCACTCCTGGGAGATGGCACTAAAGGTTCCATGAAAGCCATTTGGAACTATCCTTTCTCTGAGTCGAATGCAAAGTGAAATATATGCTATGTTTTTGTTGTCTACTTCCGAAATTTTGAGTCATTTGAAGCCTTTAAAGTTTCATTTTTCAACTTTATCTCCCTATACCTTGAAAATATACTCTGTTGAGTTATAATTTGAGAACTAGAAGATAATGGAGACTTAATTGTTGGTTCTACAGTATGTGACTAAATTGTTTCTTCTAGTTAAGGAAAAGGAGTGACATGGGTTCCTGTCAAAACTACTATGAGCGGTTGTTGTGTATCCCTTTATTCTCGAGATTCATCTTGTATAGTAATCACCTGAGGATCAACTTGAGGATCTTATTTTTGAGTACTTTTTGGGTCCTTATTTATTATTTAAAAAAAGAAGAAATTTTCACCTTCTGTTTTAGAGTCAGTCAGGGACATGGCCTCTATCTCCCTTTCATCCTCCTCTTCCTTGGGAATAGGCATTTGCATGGATGACTAACTAACCAGTTGTTCTTCAACTTCTTGTAAAGTGCCATATGTCCATTCCTCTTGGTTAACATATTGTTCACTTTCAAGCCTTGGTTTATGTGAATAGGAATTACTCTTATGTTCCAATATATGTTTTGAAATTATTCCTAGAGGATCATAAGAGCAAGAGAAACTAGGCTTCAATTTTCTTTGACTTAAAATGGCTTCCACCTCTTTTGTTGCAACTTTGGTGTTGACAATATAAGGACCTATATGAGCCTTTAGTTTGAAATGTGCTTTCTTTTTGTAGGATACAAAGTGAAACTCATCCATGTTTAATATTTGTCTAGTGTATTCTAATGCAAATATTCTGACTGGTACAAACATTGGTAACCTGTAAGGAGATAACTCTGATCCATATATTCTAATTTCATTATAATTCTTGTATAAATACTAGTCTCCAAATTTTGATTGCTCTGACAAGTGCAATATCTTCTTTAACTCTAGTGAAATCCTCGAGATCATGTCACTGCAAAGCAAGCATAATGAGGTATTTAGAAACTTATCAACAAAATCAATGTAAGGATACTCCTCGGAGTTATTTCTAAGAAGAGAAGTCTAGTGAATCACTGAAAAAGGATTTCCCTCATTATCTGTATTCTGTAAAGGAAATTTGAACCTATCTAACTCATGAAATGACATGATATAAACCAATATTGACTGATATTTGAAAACACCTTTGGATTTGAAATTTACAAATTGATCATGCATTGCATTGGAAATAAATTGATTGTAATTGAAAAGAATGGATAGCCTTTTGCCAACTACAAAAATTAACAAAAATCTGATAAATATTTCATCTACCCATTTATCATTATAGTACCCAAGCAGTCAGGTTACCATAGAAATTACTACATTTCTGGGACTATTGAGACTAGGTATGGGGGATTGGTTCGGGGTAATTTAGCATTTTCAGGAAGGAAACATTCAAAGATTTGCGCTCTCTAAGGGAAAGCCAACTTTTTATATAGTTTCATCAATACGTTGGTTGAGAAAGGAGGATGGGAGGCTTGGTAATCAAGTTGTAAGGCCTGGAAAGTATTTGCAAGGGAAATAGAGAAGATGACTTCATTATTTTGGGAAATAACAAGTTTTTGGATTGGCCGGTATTGGAGATGGCACTAAATGGAGAATTCAGGGAGAAAGTGAGTTTGGGTGAAAATAAACTGAGGGAGAAGGGATTCCAAAATGTTCAAATCGTCACTTTTGTCAAGTAATTTTTGTTTCGCCAAGTTGTAAAGTTCGTAAAGGTCGAATTCACAGTAGGTGTCAGAAAGTTTCTACTGGGTGTTGATAAGAGGGGATTTATCAAAATCAGGGACAGGAGGAATCATGGGATTTTTCTCTGGAACTTTCCGCTTTCCTTTGGGTATTGACATATTGGAAATGGAATAATAGTAAGGAGGAAAAACAATATTAGAAAACACTTGATGAAAAAAATTCTAGAGAACAAGGTTACTTGGGTGAAATTTGGTCGACTTCGCAGAGGAAAAACTAATATAGAATGTTGAAAGTTGGTGGAAAATCGATCTTCAGCCTGCAAAATCAATGGTGTGGTGAAAGGAGAAAATTGAAGGCTTCCATGGGTGTTTATAGTAGTTTGATTGGTTGTATAACAACAAACTTTACATTATGGGGCAGGGGCAATTTATTGAGAAAACAGATAAATAATTGGAACGTTAAATGCAACAACGTCTAATATTGGATTTGGCAGTAAATATTTGAACATTGAACGACTAGCTAACATGGAGGTTGTGTGTGGTGAGACAAACGATGGGGGTGGAGTGGCGGATGTAATGGATAGTTGGCTGAAGATGGCGGTATTGTGGGGGGGGGGGGTTTGCAGGGGGTAAGTAGTTTCAGGAGGGGCCTCCCAAAATGATCCAACTGCCGCCACATCTCTCCAAGTGATTTGGGAAGAAACCACTTTTCACCCACCCCCCTCATGTTAACCGTTAGGAATGTTGGGGGGGGGGAGGCGAAATATTCCCTCTGATGTAGATCTTAGCAGGACAAATATGGGCCGTCGGTTTGAGCATTACATTTAACCACAAACAACAAACAAAACTTGACGTATTATTTTATATCATAATGCATTATAAACAAGGTTTAAAAATACTGTATGAAATTGACATTTTTAACTTTAAAGTGGCATCTTGATTGGCTCATTATAGGGTCTTATTTTGTATTTTCTAATTTTTCATTCTTTTCTTTGGTTTACACACACACACACACACACACACATATCCCCTGTTTATTTTGTTTTTGTTTTTCTTTCTCTCTTTTCTTTTTATATCATATTTTTTATTTTTCTTCTTTCTTTGAACTTCTGAAAATGATTTTTAGAATGTAGTAATTATTTACAACACCTCATGGGAGAAAAATAACATATAATCATCACGTGATCCTATAAAGTATAGGACCCTAACAATGGCTCCAATGGGGATGATATCCTCCCTGTGAGGCGCCAAGAACACCATAGATCAATAGCCTTTGTCCATTGGGTAATGGTTTTTGTCCTTGTTATCTGACTAAATTGATTAACTATTGTTATTATAAATATTGGCATCAACTCATTAGAAGCTTAGGGAATTCTTTGCGGGCTTTAATTCTTGATGTTAGCCACCCTCAATTACAATAAAAGATAAAATGATATTTACAATGACATGTATGAAAAATTACCGGTCCTTAAGTGAAATAGTGCTTGAGTAGTCAACCATTAATAGGCCCTCTGGGAAATGTTTCTCTAGTGAGATCTTCCAACAAAAATGCATGAGTGCCTCAGACAACTGCAATCCTGTAAGGGCCTTTCATAAATTGTTAAACTTCCCATGTTTCCCTTTCTCTTCATTCATGACATCCCACTTTAAAACAATATCATATAGCTGAAAATCATCTTCTTTAATCCTCCTGTCATGGATTCTCTTTATTTTATCTTAAATGACATGTGTATTTTTGTAAACCTCTTCTCTATTCTGCTGCAAATGTATCAGTTGATTGATCATTCTCTGAGCATAATTTGGTTTTGCTTCCTCTTCCTATAACAATTTTAGCACTGGAATTCCTTGGAAAACATGAAAAACTACATCTACTCCATAAACCAATTGGAAATGTGACATTCCAATTGATTTGTTTGTGCTTATTCTATCAACCCATAGGGAATTTATCAATTTATTGTGCTAGGATTTTTTGTTTTCTTTGTTGGGTGGTGTTATATTCTTTCCACGACTAGCTACCCTAGTTAATCGGGGGGTTAGAGGGGGGGAAAAGCCCCCCCTTTGTTGCGCCGATTTCACAACCAGGGGGTCATAGGGGGTTTGAGGGGGTAGTTATCCCCCTCTATGGGGTATGGGGTAGTGCCCCGGGAATTTTTTTGGACCCTATATGAGGTGGGGCGATCCTACCTATGGTTTTGTGCATGGTTTTCACACATGGTTTTGGGTGCAATGCTTTTCGGTCCATGGTATTGGATGCTTCGACATGTATATATGTGTATTGTGACATTGAAAGGAACATAATGAAAAATGATGCTGGTAGTCTCAGTTTTGGGATCCTGGGGAAAATATTTGTGTATATGTGTTTTATTCGTTATACTCTCGCATTGTTTATTTTATGTGTTTTAGAATTTGTATGCAGGTAATTTCTGTACGAGGTCAAAACCTACATACTTGTAGTAGTTTCTTTATGATGTTCACTAATGACTTGTTAGGAGATTCAGCTAACCCATTCCCCTAGGGATAATAGGCAGTAGAATGACCTAACGCTATGTGATACTTGTTACAAAAATCAATCATTCTTTTTTATTTAAAAGATGTAGCATTATCTATAATAATGTTGTATGGACAACCAAACCTGTAGAGAATATGGTCTTCAATGAAATGAATGATGAAAAGATTTGTAGCTTGTTTGGTTGGGATTTCTTTTATCGATTTAGTGAAGTAGGTTGTTTCTATTAGGATCCACTTGTGTTGAGCTGAAGAACTTGGGTGAATTTATCCAATAAAATCCAAACCCCATTGCTAGAAAGGCACCTCCACTAAGATAAGCTTTAGGGGTAGAGGAAGGAGTTTTCTCTTGCCTTCAAAATTTTGACATGGATGACAAGTGAAACTTTTCTATGAACATCTGCAAACAAGGTACGATAGTAAAAACCATCTCTCAAGACTTTTTTGGTAGTGTCTTTCTAGAATAAATGTCCTCCACAATCACCTTGATGAAATTAATCCATGACTTTATTTGCTTCATCCTTCAATAAACAATTCAGTAAAATATCTCCAACATCCTTCCAATATAGAGCTTGATTCAAAATGTAGAACTTTACAACTTTTAGTTTAAGAAATCTAGCCTTCGATGATATTGTACTTCAAGGAGGCATCTCTTAAAGCTCTGTTGAAGAATTCTATAGGTTGTTCATGTCCCTCCTTGTTATTCTACAACAAAACTACTCCAATAGTGTGTTCAGATGCAAAAGAAAAAATCATGAAATCTTTAGTAAAATCAGGGCTAATTAAAGTACGAGCACATGTCAAAGCTAATTTCACTTCACTGAAAGAATTTTTGGCCTCACTATTCCATTCTATTTCACTATCCTTCTTCGTCATGTTTGTGATTACTCTCAAAATCTTTGCTAGGTTTGGGATGAATCTTCTTAGAAAATTTATCCTGCGAATCAAAGATTGAATTTCTTTTTTATTCTTGAGGGGATCAATCTTCATTATGGATTCAACTCTGTTGGGTTCTATTTAGATACCATGCTTTGAAGCAACGTTATCCAGTAGTTTTCCTTCCTCTAAACCAAAAAAAAAGATGTTTTGGGGTTTAAGGAAATACCATATTTTTGGTATTTCTAAAAAACTATCCTTAAGTGAGAAGGCAATCTTCATCTATTTTGGAGAATAGAATAATTTCATCTAGATAAATCACAATAAATCTATCCTTCTCCTATGCAAAAGAAATATCCATCCCTACGTTCATAAGGTTAAAGGGCATCTTCACATACATGAACATTCCCCAAGGTGTTGCGATACTTGTTCTATTTTGATCATCAGGATGCACTATAATTTGGTTATATCCTGAAAAACCATTGAGCAAAGGAATTTTGCTGGAACTAACTACTCTCTAAAAAATATGATCCATTTTAGGTAGAGGGTAGTTATCTTTGAGTGATACTTTGTTCAGATTCCTAAAATCTACACATAGTCTTATTACTCTTGTCTTTTTCCTTGTTGGCACTATATTTGACACCCATTTGAAGATCTTAAAGGCACAATGATTTTGGCATCAAAAAGTTTTTTAACCTCTTTTTTCTATCAAGGGTAACATAACTAGATTTACCCTTCTTAATTTCAGTTTGAAAGGTTTTTGGTCCCCTCTGATGGGAATGGTATGTTGTATAATGCAAGTATCATATGTCTTTAGATCTTCACAACCTCAAGAAAACACATCAGAATATTCTTTTAGTAGATCAATGTGTTCTCTTTTTCATTGTGAGGTAAGGACTTGGAAAACCTTATAATATTTGGATTTTCCTCAATAGCTATATTACGGTCTTCAACCTCAGCTCCTACAGGTTCTACCTTTGGCATTTTAGCCAAGTCATTAAAATCAGACAACTCTTCTAATGGTACAAAACCCTTTGGCAACAAATTATCTTTCAATTGTAAGACCTTAAGCTCTTCTATAATTTCATCAGTTTCATTCTACACTATTTCATTCATATCATTATCTACATTGTTATCTGAATCAATATGTACACTCGTAAATTCTTCTTTTAATTGTAAAAAAAATTCTACCTTCTTATCACTACCAAAAACCTTCCAATATCTAACTTTATATGGGATAGTTGGCCTATGGTTCACTTCTACCTCTAATTTTCTATTAGGATGAAAAGGAACCTTACAAGTTTTGGCTGAAGTAGCCAATGCATCAACTAAGGTATTTTGACCCCTAGGAATCAGAGATAATTGACACACTCTGAAACACTGCAAAAAATATAAGACAAAATTCATGTAGGCCCTTAGTCTAGGGTGTTTAGCAGAGTACTCACCTCTAATTGGATTAATGATGAGTTCAAAATCACCATGTAAATAAATCATTTAAGCTCCCAATATTTTCAAAAGTTGCAATACTAAAATTACTGCTTCATACTCAACTATATTATTTGTGCATTGGAAATTGAGCTTGTAAGAATATCCCTTTGCTATACCTGTTTGTGAGTTTACGACCCAAGAAACTACCCCTTCTCCTTCCTTGCTCATTGCCCCATCAAAATCCATGTTCCAAAGGGCTTCACCCTCTTCATCTTCCTCCCAGCTTCTAATTTCATCTCCTTTGTTTTGCTCAATTCAGTTTTCAAGTCAGACACTTCCTCTTCTGCACATATGTCATTATATAGAATGAAGGAATCAAAATCTGAATGCACATAATATAGGGGATGATTATTTTGTTTGTCTTTTCTTCTTACCATATATTTCATTAATTCTTCTCTATACAACCTTCTTCGTTGACGAAAAAGAAGAATTGTAGCATATGTCATGTCCATCTACAAGGTACCCAATAATTTTATTCCCCGTGATCTTGATAACAACATTCCATATTTGGGAGGTATGTCTTCCACTACAATGTCCATTACCAGACTCTTTGTTGGGCTTTGAGCTAGAGTCACACATTAATCCTTGATGAGACCTAAGCATATTACTTTGCTAGAATCAAAAGAATATAAATCTTTGTAGGGTATTGTTATATCTAATCCTAGCTTTTCCATAATGACTCTAGGCATAAGATTCTGCGAAGAACCATAATAAAGCATGGAATTATGTAGAATGTAGTCATGGATGTTCAAACTGACATAGAGGGGTGGCACACTAGCATCCTGAGACTTCCCTTCAATTTCAAGTACAAACAATAATTTAGGTTGGTCATCAATTAAGTTGATTGTGTCTGTTATAATTTTCAAGATTAGATGGATGGGGGAAAGAGGGAAGAATATTTCTTGCACTAGATGCATTGATTTCAATGTAGATGATGATTTCTAATCCTATCTGATTGCTTGCACTAGATGCTTTGATTTTAGTGTGGATATTGGTTTCTAATTATATTTGGTTTCTTGCACGAGATGCATTGATTTCAATGTAGATGTGGATTTCTAATCCTATTTCATTGCTTTCACTAGATGCATGGGTTTCAATGTAGATGTGGATTTCTAATCCTATTTGATTGCTTGTACTAGATGCATTGATTTCAGTGTAGATGTTGATTTCTAATCTCATTTGATTGCTTGTTAGATGCATTGATTTCATTGTAGATCTTGTTTTCTAATCCTATTGGATTGTTTGCATTAGACATTGTTAATCTTGAGGCTGTAGATTATTACAAAAATATATTTTTCAAGATATATTTAGTAATATGTAGCGGGACACTAATAAGAAATAATTAGTTGTCAAAAGTTGCGATACCTAGAGTTAAAATGAAAAAGATGTGCAGAATCAATCCTGCTGCAAAGTGAAAATTACTCATTGAGAAGATCATCTCCCTTCTTCATCACCAACTAATTACTAATAGACAATTAATATATTAAAAAATTACTAATACAATAATTGCATATAATGATGTATTCAAAATATTTATAAGAGGAAAATGTATATTTATAAATATCAAAATAGATCAAATTATTCTTGAAGGAGATGTGATAATTGTTTGGAGAAACAAATAATATAAAGATTTTATAAATTTGTCCACATATTAAAAAAAATCAAAAATACATTATTTTTTGGCTTTTCAAAATAAACTATAGATAAAAGACAAATCATCAAAACATTCTTGAAGGAAATAAATTATTTCAAGAGTAATCTTGATGCAATAAATTATTAAAACTACTCTTCAAGATATATTTTGCAATATTTGGAGGAGAACTATTTGGAATTAATTAGTTTTTCAAAAGTTGTGATACCTAAACTTAAATGAAATAGATGTGGAAAATCAATCCTCCTGCGAAATATTGACAAGATTGTCTCCCTTCATCACTAACTAATTACTAATAGATAATTACATACATATATAAAAAAAACACAACAACTGTAACATTCATAAACATTACCATCCAAATCCAAACACAGAAATACACAAACCACTTAAAGTATCCAAACACAGACGTACAAACCATTCAAGGAAAGAAACACAAACCAAAATAAAGAACAAAATGATATGGTCATGCCAAACAAGGTAAACATAATGTGAATTTTGAATTTTATTTAACATTTACATAATAATGATAATCTAAAAATGTGACATTGTTGACCTCAATTAGAAACAACTTATATCAATCTAACACTAGATATATCATGCATTGAGAGGGATCAAATGCCTTGAGGTGCAAACCTTTTCTGAATTTCTACACACCAAAAAGAAGGATTTCACCCTCATGTTTGCACCTCAAGGGATTTTATCCCTCTTGGCGCATGATAGATCCGGTGTTAAATGGATCTAAGTTGGTATAGAATGAAGGAAACCAAATATGAATGCAGAAAATATAGGGGATAAATATTTGGTTTGTCTTTGCTACTTACCATATATTTCATTAATTCTTCCATGTACAACCTTTTATGTTGACCAAAAATAAGAATTGTAGCATATGTCATGTCGATTTGCAAGGTACCATGTAACTGATGCAGGAGCATCTAAACCTACCCATTAATGCAATGGAGTGGTCACATGTTGTGGCTAATGAAAGGTTGGAGGAATAATTGGTTAATTAAATTGTATTGATTTCAATTATATAAGTGGTTAATTTTTTGCCTAATTATGAATAGAATTGGGAATAAAAATGGCAAATGATCCTCCCTTTGCGGAGATCAAGCCAAGTGTCTAGTTTGTTTAGATTAGGTTAGGATTTGAATTCTAAATGGGTAATTTATTCCTCCAATTGTGGAGGATATAGTTAACTTATCATATATGTGTTCCTTTCTTTTTTGAAAGGGGAGGCGAGAGAGACAGAGGAAGGAATTCGAAATATTTGTAAGCCTACACGCAGCATAGGAGGGGAAGACTGCTAGTTAGAATAATCGGGCCAAAAAGGGTAGAGATCCCCAAATACAGGTTTGTATGTGTGTCTATACACAAAGAATTGATTTAGAGTGTGGAACTATGTAAATGATTGCTTTTCTTCTAAGACAGTGATGTTTAATGTTGTAATTTGATCAAACTGAGTCTCTGTAATCGATTCATTGTGAATAAAACTAGTGTTGTGTATATGATTATATAACTAGCCTGCAGAGGCCCTAAAGGCTTGGTTTCTTTGTATGTGGATGATTTCTGGTATTGGCTCTGTATTTTCAAACATTTCTGTAAAAATTTCCCTGATTAAGGTAAATCTAGTGTAGTTTGGGTCCGCAAGCGAAAAACCCATTTACAGAGAGAAACAGAGCAAAAACACTAAGCAGATTCATATGGTGGACTCAAAAATTCATGCACAATAATTTTGAATGTTATCAGGTCCTTGGAACCCCAAAATGACATCTAATTTTTATTTATTTGGTATATCATCGAAAGCCTTTTACATTGGAAACCCACACTGAAACACTTAGCGTAACTGTATGGTGGACTTGAAGTTTACGAGAGTTTTGAGTCATATCGGGTTCGGGCACTTAGATTGCATTGTCATTTCAGAGCAGGGGTATGTCAAAGGTTTAGACCCCAACCCTTTACAGTTTCCGATTGCAACATATCGCATCGGAATTTTAGAGTGGAGGCGATATATCGTAAGGCATGTTGTTGCCGCTGATAGTGACCAGCATTATCGCATCAGACCTTTGCAAAGGAATAACGCCAATATATGGGACCCTTGGGATCTTCGATCGTCGATAAAGTGATTTGATCTAGGCTGTTAGATCTCATCACTCCAGATCAATGGTCATAAATGTTGGTTGCATTGACTTTAGCATACAATAAGCACGCCAATAGAAAAAGGGTAAAATCAATGTTTACAAGGTTTTTCAATGTTTTTGTGTGGTTTAATTGTGTTTCCACGTATTCATATATCTCGATATATATGGGCTTGCGATGGTCTGTGATAGTGATATTATGTTAAGTAGATGGTACAGGGGTGTTTGGCGGGGTGATTGAATGGATAATTTTTGATCCATTTGGGATTTTTTTAAAGCCAAAAGCATGTAAAACGCTTTCGATGCATATATGTGGCATAGAGTTTTAAAGGGTCATTAATAAGGGAAATTTAAGTCCTAATAAGGTATATTGATTGTGCAGCCTTAGGGTTGCATCATTTTTGGTATCAGAGCAAGAAAAGGAAGAACTTTCCTGCGAAGAGATGTTTGCTTATGAAGATTTAAGACTACAGAAGTATGGAAACATTAGCATGTTGAATAAGTGACGTTTGGTACCAGATTACAGCAGCGAGACTTTTGAAGAACTTTTGGGAAGTTCTTAGAGATTGTAGTAGAAATTGCAAATGCAAGAGACAGAGGAAATCCATTCAAAACACAGGTTCCAACATAAGAAAGTGTGAAGACTGCAGCACAATAGAACAAGAGAAGCTGTGAGAGAAGAACCCAATGTGTTATTAAAGAAAGAGCAGGAAAAACACTCAGAAGTGGTAGTGAACCTGAAGAATCCAACAAGAGATTGGATAGAGAGGATAATTGAAGTGTTCTCGGAAGAGAGAGTGAGAGATTGCAGAAGCCTAGAGGGAGCAAAGGTGTTGCTCAAGAGAAGGTTCCAGATAGAGGACTGTGCTTACCAAAAGACTGAGTAAGGAGAGCTTAGTGAGGTGAGATTGCAGTAATGAGGACTTGCTATTGCAAAGGCTTGTTAAAGCGGAGTGAGGAGCTCATGGAAAGAGAGGAGAAGAAGGTGACTATAGATAGTCATAGTAGAGGTTTGGAAAGAATCCACAGTAGAAGGAAAGATGCCAAAGTAAATGGCATGAGGATGAGTCAAGAATATTTTGACAGAGAGAGAGCTGAGATAGATTTCCATATTGGAATATTGATAGAGATGCTACAAAGAAGTGTTGATGACCAGAAGCATGGTTAGACCATGAGGAAGAGAGTAAAGTGACAGAGGCTACAAGAGAAGAGAAATCAGCAAGTGAATTTAGAGATAGCAGAAGAGTTGAGGAAGATTGAGGAGATATTGATTGCTCAAAAGGAACCAGAGGAACTCAGAGAAGTAGAAGTAAAAATGGAAGTTTCCATTTATAGACCAAAACAAGGTGAAATGTTGGGTAAAGAGGATAATGAGAGATCAACTGAAGATCTCATGAACTATTGGCATAGTTCAGAACAATTCAAAGATATGTTGACAAGGGAAGGCGATGAGGAAATGAAGCCCTGTGATTTTAATTCTCATAGTTTGTGTATTTTTTGCAGGATATGTAGAGGATGATGGAAAGTCTGGTGAAATTGTCAAAAATAGGAATGAAGCTCCTAAGGTGAAGTATGATGGAGAATCCCTTTTAGAGGAAGAAGGTGTTGATTTATTGCAGCAGAAGGAGTTTATAGAAGAAATTCTGTTTGGTGTGAAACAATCAGATGAGGTTGATATACACCAGAAGTCTAATGACAATGCCATATTGGTAATACAAGAAGGTAAACCAATGGATTTTTTAATGGAATTGATGAAATATGCTTGTGATATGATAGTGTAGAAAACATGACAACTTAGGAGGATTGGCAGGAAAAGAATGAAGTTGAGAATGGAAATTGTGATGAACTACTAGAGAGATTTCACAAGGAAATAGAATTCTTGGAGAGATTGCTCAAGGAACCTGAAGGAGAAATGAAGCTTGTAGAACCTGATGGAGAAAAAGGTGTGGAAGATAGAAATAATAAATATGATGCTGAAATCAGAGAAATTGAGTAGATATTATTTGAAGGTGAGATGAAAGATCAGGAGCAGCAAGGAAGTTATGTCCTCAGAGACATGAAGGAGACAAAAGTATTAATTTAGCAAGATGAAGATGGAAAGAACTGGGAATTTGAAAGGGATGGTCAACAACAAGAGAATGAATTTGAGGAAGGCAATTGGTAGCAGAATGAAAAACAAGAAACAAATCTGGAAGTAAACATAATGATAGAGGCAGTACAAAGGAAGAAGTGAAGACTAAAGATACAGGTGGAGAACGAAGAAATGAGTCAAGTGGAAGCTATTACAATAGAGGTGGAATGGCAAGCTGGTGAACGAGTTCAGGGAACTTGAACAAATTCATGTTGATTTGTTAGAGAAGGAGAGACTCAAAGAAATGGAGTCACAGCAAGAAGGATTTGCTAAAATCCTAAAGATCTATGATGAAGGTTTGAAGCTTGAAGCATCAAAAGGAGATGGAAGGTATTGTATTTTGAAAACTGAAATTTGTTGTGTGTTTGTAGGTCATATAGACTTGAGGAAAGATAAGCAGTTATTAGAAACTATTATATTAACGAGTGGAAAGATGACTACTGATAGTCATATGCAAAATAAGGAGGAAAGTTACAGCCAAGTGAAGGAAGATTTCTAGTCATATGACATCCAAAGGATAAGTCAAAAGGAGGATGGCAAAAGAATTATTGAAATCAAAGGATACACGGAGGTAAGGCAATTTTTTAGTGTTGTCATAAGTGAAGGAAACTCGCATAATTATGTGATGCAGAGGAAGGTGTTATAGACATATTTGAGCACTGCAACCCCAATCTTATATGTTGATAAACTAAGGGCTCTTTAACCCCTAAAAGTGTTGTTTCATACCCTAAAGGATCATGGTCAACTGATTACATCATTCCCAAAAATTTCCACCTCAAAAACCATCCAGAACTCGCCAAAACATGACCATACTGACTGCTCCATTGTTAGGGTGCTATGCATACTGACTCCCACACTAGCCAGGTGCGATGCATACTGATAAGGCCTCTTGTAGGGTGTGATGAGTGAGGATGGACAAATGTCCGAGACAATTTGCTAAGTGGATGCTCATGGAATCTTCTAGAAACTTCTCCTATGACACTGGCCTCTCTGAATTCACCCAGGGATGAGTAAGAGATCCGAGAAATCTCCAAGTGGAACCAAAAACAATAAGTGGAATGAAACTAATCAAAACCACAGAGATGACTCACACCCTTGCACACATCTATAAATGGATCCCTCATGTGAGAGATCTAGGGGCTGGAATTTTGTAATTTGCAAGGAAGTGCTGATAGTTTGTGGTTGAGAAAGAGCATTGTATTGTTGGTGTGATCTTGCTTTTCATGAGGTGAAGAGGGCTTTGAGGTTGGGAGGATGATGCTGGATCAAACAACTGATTTGTAATTCTCCCTTTTATTTAATAAAGTTCTTTGAGTTTTCTTCCATACAACTATGCAATTGTGAATGTTATTATTTGTGAATGCCATTGTATGTTCATTGTATTTTTAATTCGGCAATGCTTATGATATAATAGATTAAGATGCTTTGACTGTGTTTTGTTACTGTGTTTCTACAGGTACTCTCTAAGTGGGATAACGAGGAAAGGAGTTGTAAGCTCTGTAAAGGGGGAGAGAAATCAAGCAAAGAGCTAAGCGAAAGATCTAGGTTGGTCCCTTTGCTTCTCTCTTATCTATCATACATAGAAGAAATCCCAAATTTCTTTGATTATTTGTTTCTAGGATAGCTGCCAATCCTAGAGGGCTAGTCGATCAAAAAGACACTAGTTTTCTCGGAAACAAAATGGCAACTCCACTAGGGAACGAATAGATTTTTTTTGTTATTGTTGTTTGCTTTATAAACTATAGACGGAGCCTGAAGTTAGCTAGATAGCCTTCGAACTACTCTTGCTTTGCAATTGCATAGTAGATGAATTTTGCTTCAATCAATCTCCAGTTTAGTTTATGAATTGAACATTTGACTTACAAGCATTCTAGATGCCCTTTTGGTAGCTCAGTAACCTCCCAAGATCATTCCTCTGTACTGTGCTCTTTACTGTCCATCATAGCTTAGCTTAAATCACTGAAATTAGCTGCAAATTTGAACCAAAACCCACCTCAGTTGCGCTCCCTGGCCCATCGCACTGTCTGTCACTATCAACCAATATGCATCACACCTCCAAAGCCTAAAAAGTGCGATTCATCCCTGTTTCTGTGAAGCCTAGGTGCGATGACTGACTGAGCCTATTTCCCTTCTTGAAATTTTGGTTTTTTGTCCTTGTTTTCAGTTCTGTTTAGTTGATTTGCTTCTTATGAACTGTGCCTCATTACTGAAGCCTGCTTGAATTACATATATTAGCCTCCATTGATTAAGATTAGTAAATGTTTTTATGTATTTGTCCATCATTTACAATCCTTTGTCAAAATTTGCTTAAATCGATCTATCGTTTTGCTACAAAAAGTGTTGTAAATGTCATTTTGGGTCAAAAAGAGAAGTGTCGTCGAGTTTCCCTTCTCTGAATAGTCGATTGAAATTTTTGTCATGTATTTGATTTGATTTGTTGTTATTCTAAGTGTCGAAAGCATTTTCTATTTGAAATTGAAAAGTGTCATTCAGTCTTCCTTTCTATTTTGAAAAAGAAATTGTCGAAATGTCGCTTTGAGTGAAATATTTTAGATCTATATTTTGTTTTCCTTTTTGGCATTTCTCACATTAAGGGAATGAAAAAAAATACATGCATTTGCATTTTCATTTAGCTTGTGTGTGAAAATGATTTAAGAAAGTGCATTTAGAGTGTGCTCTTTGCTCTTTGTTTGAAAGAATCGTAATTTTCTTTCCCTAGTAGCTAGTATTTTCATTGATCAAAATAAACAACGATTCTTTATCATTGTAGATTGCATTTTTAGGAATTTCAAATTAACATAACATGGTGAACCATTGAAAGGCAAACTTTTAAACAATATCAACTCTAAAATAAATCTCAATGAACCTAACAATGCTTTGGAACCTAATTCAACACATCTAGAGGTCTAGGCTAGAGACGTGTTCTGGCGTCATAAAATCTAGTAACTATCGTTTTTGTCGAAGGTTGGGTGATTCCTCCTCTTTGATACAACAAGTGCTAGCACGGACTTGTACTTCTCGTACTGTTGAGTATATATTGGGAGACCACAATAGGCCTACATATTTTATCCATAGGAAACCATGTCTATCGCCCTATTAATTGCAATGCATTGAACACAACATTCGGGAAGATTGACTGCCGTACATAATTCCTTGGTAATTTCTCTTTAATTTATCACAAAGGTGTATATTGTAGTTTTCTGATTGGTTTTGTAATCCCTCTATCTAGATTTCCAGAGTAGTCACTTTCATTCCTTTTCGAATCTTTAAAAGAAAAGGTCCATCTGAGCACTTGTCACTTCAGGCTCATTAAAAATTGAAGGGGACTAGAGTCATCTTTAGCTTTTTCTCGACTCTTAAAAATTGAAAAAGCAAAGTTGTGTCAAAGCATCCTTAAAATTTATGAAATTTGGAATAACATCATTTTCCCCTTGATTTTGAGTTTATCAAGTAATCTGCAATCGTGGAAGAAAGTCAATCAAAACCCTGTCGTTCACGAAGACTACCAACTCAACTGTCTTGGACTCTAGAAAACGAAAGCATTTTGGGAAAAACGAGTTCGTTTAACTGAGTCCAATTCATCTAGTTTATTTGAAACTTTTGTTTCAACATCATCAAGGACTTCGGTTACTCTGATCATTTCTGGTACATCTGCCTCTAGAGAAGAAGTTTCGCAGTTGCAAGAGGACATTAGAACTGATCCTAGTGTAACGGTAGAAACTTCTATACCTGAAACAACTCTGTCTAGAGTTGATCAAGAGACTGAAGTTCACTTACCTGAACAACTAAAAGTTGAGTTCTAGAATTCAGAAGGTCTCACCGCTCCGGTATCTGTCACTGCAGAAGCTATACCTTCTTCGGCTTCAGAAATATTTTACAGACCTGACGGTCTACCTCTTCCACCTGGAATAATTGCTATAGAGGAGAGAGTAGAGGATCCTCTATCTAGTACCCTATTACATTTTGGGACTGGGATTGATCTATATCTTTCTACTCCTAAAGTTGGTTCTTTTAATCATCCTTCATCGCAAGTTCCTGTCGAATCGCTAGGAAATCTTTTGGACAGACTAAGCATGTCTGAATAACCATCAACATCTAGGACTGTGTCATTAGATACAACCACAATAGAACTTCCTGCTTCCACTACTACAATGTTTGCTGGTATACCATCTGTCCCAACTAGTTATCAGTCACTAGCTGGAGTCTACTCAGGGGCTGTTTCGACGACATAGTCTATTCCTATTTATTCATCCAGGATCCCATTTGGTATTTCTTATGTTGAAACTCAACAAATTGATCCTATAGGCCAGTATCAATTTGGGCAGACTAGTCTTCAAAGACCGATATATCCTTTGAACACTGGACTGCCACCATATGGAGGGCAACATGCTTTTTCATTGTTCCCTCTTGGAGAACAACCATATGAGATTTTACAACAAAATTCAGGTCAAACTGGAATTACATCCAGCGGTTGGGTACCAGTACTGCCTCAACAACCAAGGGTTGTATATTCAATGCAACCGACCCAACTTGTGTCGGATATTCCCACTACACCTGCTATTGTGACTGTGTCGCAAGTACAGGCACTGCCTATTGTGTGTCAACCTCAACTTTCTCTGGTTGCAATACAATAGCTTCTTGTCTCTACAGCTCAATAACAACCTCATGTTAGTGCTTCCTTACCTAGAATGACTCAGGCTCAAACAGGTATTATCACTCCAAATCTTGGTCAATCTTCTAGTATTGGACAATAGCGAATGGTCCAACAACCATGGCTGGTACAATACCAACAACTGCAATTCCAGCAAACCTACTGAGGACCTGAGAAACAAGGCTTTGTAGGTAATGGATAACCTCATTTTCAAAATGGTTATCAACAACCATATTATACTGGTTACATCCAACAACCTTATCAAAGTTACCAGCATCAGATACATTATGCTGGTATGCAAAGTCCTACTGCTCAGGCGATTCCATCTTATCGTGGGTATGCTTCACCTAACTTGAATCAGTAGTTTCCTTTTGTAGCAACTCTAGAACTACCAGATTTGAATTGGCTGATGAATGATCCAATTGCATACACCCCTTGGTGACCAACAATTCCTCATAAACTTCCCTACGATATTCCCAAATTCAATGGAAATCTAGGTGAAGATCCATCGAATCACGTAATGACTTTTCATTTGTGGTGCTCATCTAACACCCTAAATGATGATTCGATTAGGCTTTGCCTTTTTCAAAGAATGCTCACTGGTCCAGCAGCGAAATGGTATATTGAATTGCCTAGAGCTTCGTTTGATAACTTCAATGCCCTTGCCACTACTTTTCTAACCCATTTTCAGTTACCCATAAGGTATTAAACATGAACAGAACTCCTTACCAAATTTAAACAGACCATGACCACTCACATATTTGATCATATTCATGAGTGGCGACGTCGTCGTCTAATGGTAAAGAAGTATGTTCCTTATCAGCTTTTAGCTAAGTGGTTTATTAAGTCCTTATTACCATCTATCACTGATGACGTGGAAAAAGGAGGAGTTGTCACTGAAGAGAAAGTCATTGCTCGTGCCCAATATTTAGACTTGATATATACTTAGTCTGGCACACTCTACGACAAAATTCCTGACGCTCCTAGACCAGAATTCTCCTTTCCTCCCCCTCCTAAATCGAACAGTGACTCTCACGCCAGTGATGGCGTGATTGGTACCTCAAGCACGCAAACCGCAAAGGCTCCATCTAGTAAAGCCCTTACAATTTCTAGTCAAAAAGCAAATGACAAACCTCTTGCCTCGAAGATTAATGCCATGTCATTTGACAAGGGCAAGAATCCAAAGCAACCAGGGGGCAAGAAGAAAGGGAAAAATAATAAGAAGAAACAGGAGAATTTAACTCCTAAAAAACCTTCTGAGAACCATACTAGGTGAAAGAGACCTTGTGATGCATGTTACATATGTAACGAGGACCATTGGACAAGAGATTGTCCACATCGAGCTGAGGTTACGAAATTGTTAAAGACTTCAAGTACCTCAGCAGTGTTAAATGATCCATTTCCGAACCCAGAAACTAATTTGGTTGCTATCGATCATGCTTCCACATCCCAAGTTCTTATGCTATCCATCTCAAAAAATAAAAATGATGCATTGATATCGAGAAGGAACAAAGATTATGGGAATCCACCTTCATCAAAAAACAAGGCTATAGATCAACCTAGTAGTTCGACGATGACTTCGCCAGAAGTTGTTACACCCATTGTTCCTGAATTAACTATAAAGCTACCAAAGGGAGTCGTACATAAATTGAAACTTAATCCTCATGCTCGAGCTGCACAGAATTATAATATAATGGAGGATTTGGCTCAATTACCATCCGCCATGTCGACACTAGAGGTATTACAGAATTACCCCTCCCAAAAGCACGCTGTGTTATCAAGAATAGGTGGGATTGATCCAGCGGACTCCAATCTTGTGGCCTTTAACCATAAAGGATATGCACCTCAGTTACCAACCCAACTCGCTTTCCTTATACAGGTAAAATCCCTCAATAAAATTGTTCATTGAATGATCATTGATTAGGGGGCATCCACTTGTATTATGTCAATGAGTTGCTGGAAAACTTTAGGTTCACCACCCTTGTCGTGATCATTAATAACATTAAAAGCATTCGATGAAGGAACGTACACGCCGTATGGGATTTTAAGTAACTTGCAAGTTGAACTAGGGGGTAAGGCAGTAGAGATTGAAGTCGAGGTCATTGATGGAAACCTTGACTACAATATCTTACTGGGAAGGCCCTGGATTTATGCTATGGCTGCCGTTGTGTCTACATATTTTAGAAAGATTTCATTTCCCTTCCAAGGTGGCATTACAATAGTTCACAAGCTACTAGAAGCATTCCATTGACCCATGGAATTCCTCAATCACTTCAAAATGTCGGAGTAGGTCTACTAAAACACCCTTCCTTGATGGGTACTTTTACCCTCCCACCTCCAACTAGACTTGCGAAGGTGGCCACAGTGGAAAACTATCATATGATATCTTCTACATCATCTAAGATTAAGAAGAACTCTAACCATTTTGATAGTGTGGATCACCGCAAGGTGTTGCCCTCAAGCCCCATAGAATCTTTGTAGCAATCAATATTCTGGGCCTGGGTGACAAACCCAAATCAACACTCAACAAGTGTTTGGATAGATAGGTCTCTAGAGTATGGTACGTCTTTTGATCCTTGGTCTTGTATACATTCTACAGACGAAGAAATCATTCAGTCGATGATGATAGGAGAGACGCTGTGGGAAGATTACCACCATCATTCCCACCTTCAAGATAACAATGAAGATTATTCAAGTGACCTTAATCATTGTTCAGTTTTTTATTTTCTATCAAAATGTATAAATACAGTGGATTCCAAGAGAAATCTGTCCAACATTGAAGAAACTATCGCCATTATTATCTCGAAAAAACCTAATGTCGTGGAGAATATTCATGTTGGAAAATCTTGTTCTCCAACAGAACTGAAGATTTACTACGCTCTCTTTCACGAATTCAGAGATGTCTTTGTATGGTCATATGAATAAATGCTCGGCATTGACTCGAGAATTGTTGAACATGGAATCAAGATGTATCCAGATGTCAAACCAGTACGACAATGGCTTCGACCTATTCACCCGAAGAAAGCCACTGCCATTAAGGTGGGAGTTGAAAAACTTTTGCATGCTGGATTCATTTACCTTGTTCCTCTCACTAATTGGGTATCGAATATCGTTCCTGTGATGAAAAAGCAAGGAACAATTAGAGTGTGCATCGATTATAGGGATGTAAATCAAGCATGTCTAAAGGACAACTATCCTACACCCTTCATCGACCAGATAATTGATGAATGTGCCAGATGCGAAATCTTTTCATTTATGGATGGATTTTCCGGATACAGTCAAATCAATATTCGACCACAGGACCAGTCAAAGACTGCATTTATATGTCCACGGGGCACATTCGTGTATCATAAATTACCTTTAGGTTTGAAGAACGTAGGGGAAAATTTTCAGAGAGCAATGAATTATGCCTTCCATGACATCAAACACATTGTTCAACCATATCTCGATGATCTACCGGCTCATTTGTGAAAGCAAACTGATCATCCACAACATTTGAGAGCCATATTTCTATGTTTCCAACACTACAAGATACGACTCAATCCGCACAAGTATGTGTTTTGTGTTGGTTCTGGTTGATTACTTGGTTTCGTAGTTTTTAAGGATAGAATTCGACTCGACCCATTTAAGGTTCAGGCAATCCTTGACATGCCTGCACCTTCAAATTTGCTTCAGATTCAGAAACTCCAAGGTAAAGCTAACTTTCTGAGGAGGTTCATTCCACATTATGCCGAACTTGCTAAAGGTTATACACGTCTGTTGAAAAAAGGAGTATCCTTCCACTTGGATTAGGTTACACAAGCTTCCTCTGATGCTTTAAAAGGTTCCCTGATAAAAGCATCATTAATGTATGCTCATGACTATCAAAAAGACTTTAACCTGTATCTCGTCGCTACAAATACAACCATCACCATGGTTTTAATGCAAGAAGATAATGGAATAGAACATCCTATATATTATTTAAGTCGCAACTTTAATGATACAGAAAGAAAGTACTCTTATGTTGAAAAGCTGGCTTTAGTAGCTGACACTATGTTCTCTTTCACAAGACTACAGTTGTGTCAGATTGCAACCCTATGACCTACATTCTGTCGCGTCAATCCAGTGAATGTAATGAAGCTTAGGGGGCATGCACCCTTGTCTGCTTTGGCAGATGAACCCAGCTAAAAAGATAGGTTTCCTTGTAGGTTATGTGATTGGTTTGAAACAACATTCATTTTTGTCTGCACTGTGGACGAAGCCAAGGAAGTGTTTTGACTACTTTGTGGATGAAACCATCCTACCATATAAGTTTCCCTGTAAGTTAAGTGATTGGTCTGACACACCATTCACCTTTGTCTATTTGGTGGACAAAGCCAAGGAAGTGTTTTGTCTAACCGCTGACGAAAACCATCCTGCTTAACCACAATGATTTCCATATGGTTACTGGAGACTCTCTTTTTCACTATGCTGGGGGCATGCAAACCTTTTTTAATTTCATTTTCTAGCCTTTTAGTTTTTTAGCTTTTTATCTTCTTAGGTTAGGTGATTGGTCTAACCCACCATTCACCTTTGTCCGTGCTGTGAGTGAAGAAAAGGAAGTGTTTTGTCTATTTCGAGAATGAAACCATGCTACCTAACCTCAATAGTTCCTTAGCTTTTTTAGTTTTTCTAGCTTTCTAGTTTTATCTTTTCTAGTTCTTTTAGTTTTATCGTTTCTAGCTTGAATAAAAAGAAAAAATAAAAACTGAGCATAGTTATTGCATGGTTTAAGCTCGTTAAAAAATAAACCTACCCTTGAGCATAGTTCCCCCCAGTTCAAGCTCGTTAAAAAATGAACCCGCCTTTGGTAAATGTTGACACCTAATCCTTGAGATTGGGCGAATTTATGTAAATAAATAAATTAGAAATATGAGCAATCATCAGGAGATGAACTGAACAGTCTCTCCCTCATGTATATAACAAATACCTACTTGATGAAATATAACTCACGAATCATTTTTGCCTTATGGAGTTATTGCCTGGCCTGACATGGTATCAGAGCCAGCTCCTTTTTTTAGCTTTTATGTCCTTTGTAACTCCCTATTCTACTCCTCTTCTCTCCATTCAAAGGCGCTGTCCATACTGCCATTTTCCTGTCGAATGTCTGTCTCAATTGCTCTTTGTGTAGCTTGAACGTTTGACTACTTGAATGACCTGCTCCACGTAGTGACATGCTACACCTAGTGCCTATACGTTTTTCTATAATTCACTGTCCATAAACGTTGGTGTCAGTGGTCTAACATGTTCCTTGCAACCTCCCCCTTCCCGCTTCCCTTCACTTCTTTTCTCCGCGTGCCTTGCCAGGCTGCCCTGCTGTTCATTGGATTCCTCTCTTTCTTCTTTTCATTCCTTGATGATTTTCTTCGCGGGAGGAATTTTGGATCTCAGTCTTTGGCAGCTCTGTTTTGCTGATTAAGCTGCCAAATATTGTTTGAATAGTTAACCTCATATATATGTTCTGCAAATTTTGGACCTGCAGACCATTTTATTTTGGGTCACCAAGTTCATTTGGGTTGGCTGGGATCTGCAATAAGCAGATTTTTGGGACTGTTTTTTTTCACTCTTCAACTCAAAATCTGTTGTTTATACTACTGAAAATATCTTCCCCACTGTGCATTTTGCACATGATGCATGGTCGAGGATGGGTGCCTTGCAAAGGATGGATGGTTGAGAATGGAGGAGTTTCTAGCCGCTCTATACTATGGAAAAGTTGAACGTTGGACGCTGATATATTTGAACACTGTCACATATATGCTATTTTGGTAGCTGTCACATATATGCTGTTTTGAACGCTGTGAGTGTGAAGTATCTCAATCAAAAATCCCGCCGACAGTTGTTGATCTTGCATTGACTATGCAATGCATTGGTTTCTATGGTGAGTACCATGCAAATTGACTATGCACTATCCAATTTTATAAGGACCAAATAGTTTTTTAAATTGAAAAAAAAAATCCCTCTTATGAAGACCGAATGGAATTTTTAAATGGTGGATTTATATAAGGTTTAAAGAAAAACACTTATATGGGTCACATGGTAATTGAGTTTTTTTTATATAAAGGGGACGTATGGCATATACATATATAATGGTGGATTTATATGAGGTTTAAAGAAAAACACTTATATGGGTCACATGGTATTGGCATCCATATTGGTATATAAGGAAGAGATTTGAAATCTTTTGAGAATGCCCTTTTGAGTACAATTATACTGTATATTAGCAGAAGTATTTTTTCTATCAACAGAAGTAATTTTTTTTACAAAATGCATTCAATCATATCCATGGTGGGAATAGTTCTCACTGACAAGGAGAACTATCCTGAATGGTCCCGAATGATAAAACAGACCCTCATTTTCAATGAGTTGTGGAAAGGAGTGTGTGTCGGAGACAAAGATAATGAATCAGTATAGCCTACCTTAGATAAAGAGCTCATCATTTGGGAAAACAAGAACAGAAAAGCTTATGCATTAATCGCAGAATCTGTAAATGAAGCGGTGAGTCACCATATTTCGTCATAGTCAACTTCCTTTGAAGCCTTACAAAAGCTGAAAGAACTGTATGACTCACATTCTGCAATTGAAGTTGTTCAACTCATGATTAAACTCTTCACTCTTGAACTACAAAATAATGATCCTCTTGCTCTTGCATCTGAAGTAAAGTCTATAATGCACGATATCAAATCCATTAAGGTTGAATTGGATATTCCTCTTATTGCTTTTCTCAAGGCACTTTATCCTACTTACTCCAATTATCTTGAGTCATTGCAAGCAAATGGAAATCTCAAAGATATAACCTTTGACTCTCTTGTGAAAAAGTTTGTTGAAAGACAGAAAGCTTTTGGAAAGAAGACAGCCCCTGAATCTTCTGAAGAGGCTGTGTGCCTTGCTCATAAAGAAAAGCATCCTGCTCAAGATTCTACAAGAGGAAGAGGTGGTCAAAGAGGAAGAGGAAGATATTTCAGAGGCAAGGGGGGCAGACATTATCAAGGAGAAAAGGCAAATTTGCACTACATACATTGCAAAAGAAATGGATCACATGATGCCTCTACATGCAAGCTACCATGGGACAAAACTGGGCAGAAAAGAAAGCAACAGAAAGGTAAAACTGATGATACAAACAAAGGTAAAGCACCTGAATCCGCTCACTATGTTGTGGCACAATGTAACATTGGAGTAAATGAAGATTTATTTAATGCTTCACTTGCTTCTTGGAAAAATGATTGGTTGCTTGATTCAGGAGCAACTTGCCACATGACTCATAGAAAAGATTTTTTTTGAAGATTTCACTGACAATGTTGATGGAGCAGTATACTTTGCAGATCAATAAAAAATCAAACCATCAGGTCTTGGCACAATTAGGCTTAAACTTCCTGGTCTACTAGACTTTCTTCTGCATCATGTTCTATATCTCCCATAGCTCAAGAGAAACTTGTTGTCCTTGGTCCACATCTGCCAACAAGGTCACTCCATTCATATGTTTGATGGCAAGATTGAGGTAAGAAAAGCATATGATCACTCACTTGTCATGAGGGGATAAGAAGAAGAAAGGCTTCTCAAGTTGCAAGGAACCTCTACTCATGCACAACATTTCTCATACAATTCTCATCATGAAGAAGGTACACTTCCATAAAGTTTATTATGGCATGCTAGATTTGGACATTTGAACTATGACAGTCTCCGCTTGTTGAAGAAAAATGGTGTTGCTGGTTTGCCTACAATTCCTAGAAAACTTAAGCAATGTGATGCTTGCATTCTAGGAAAGCATAGCAAACAGTATTTTCATGATTCACATTCAAGAGCACATAGAAAACTTGAACTCATTCATTCATATTTATGTGGTCCAATGCCTATTCCTTCTGCAAATGGAAATAAATATATCATGACATTTATTGATGACTACACTAGAATGTGTTGGGTTTATTTATTGAAGAACAAATCTGATGCTTTTCAAACATTCAAGAATTTTCATAAATGGATTGAAAATGATGCACAATCTCATATTGTGTCTATTCACACTGATAATGGAAAAGAATACACATCAAATGAATTTGAAAACTATCTTTGCCAGCATGGGATCAAACATCAAACAAATGTGCCTTATAATCCCCAGCAGAATGGTGTAGCTGAAAAATGAATAGGAAAATCTTAAATATGGTACAATCCATGATCTTCTTCGAGAATGTAAAGATAATGTTTTGGGCTGATGTTGTTCTATGTGCTGCATATATAAAGAATAGATGTCCATCTAATGCTATTAGAAACAAGACTCCTTATGAAATGTGGTATGGACATGTTCCTTCGGTAAAGCATCTCAGGGTCTTTGGTTCCACCTGTTATGCCTTGATACCAAAGGTACATAGAAACAAACTTGGTGTTAGAAGTCACAAGTGTATCTTCCCGGGGTACTCAAACACCTCCAAAGCATACCGTCTCTATGACGAAGTAAATAAAAAGTTTGTTGTATCTAGAGATGTAATTTTTCTTGAATCATCCAAAACTGACAATGTTGTTGAGCGCAACTTGATCGCTTGGATAGATTCGTGAAAGAAAAATCATTTCAATAATTTGATAATTGGATTCCACATCTTGAAGGGGGGATTCCTATACTAGATAAACATGTGGAATCTTCTTCTGAAGAACATTCTCCCTCGCATGAAACTCCAACAACGGATGATGCTTTAAATGATGTAATTGATAGAATTGGGAGACTCAATCTTGATTTAGTCCCAACTCAATCAACAGAGTAGCCTAGACCATCTGAGAAAGGTCCCCCAAAGTGGCTGACAAAAGACACTTGAAAGTGTTCATCCTGATGAAGTTGGAAAGACAGGAACCAGAAATTCAAACCGGCAAAATGGAGGTGATGTAGATGACTCTAATTCACTTGTTGATATGGATGTTACTTATGATTGTGAATTGAACTTGTCTACAGATTTTGAACCAACTTCCTTCAAAGAAGTTGCTTCTCATGATTAATGGAAAGAAGTGATGCAAAAGGAGTATGATGCCCTCATAAAGAATGACACTTGGAAGCTGGTTGATCCTCCATTAGGAACCAAACCAATTGGCTGCAAGTGGGTCTACAAGAACAAGTATAAAGCTGATGGCTCACTTGACAAGCACAAAGCTAGGCTTGTGGAAAAAGGTTTTGCACAGAAGGAAGGGGTCGATTATGAGGAGACTTTTGCCTCCACAACAAAATGGGCTACCATCTGGACACTCTTTGCACTAGCAACTCAAAATGGTTGGAAAGTCCATCAAATGGATGTAAAAACTGCTTTCTTGAATGGAGATCTAAAAGAGAATGTTTTTATGTCCCAGCCTGAAGGATTTGCTATGAAAGGAAATGAACATAAAGTATGCAAACTTGTGAAGTCCTTGTATGCCCTCAAACAAGAACCACGAGCCTGGTATGAAAAAATAACTGAGCATCTTCTGAAACTCAATTTCAAACATTTTGATCTTGATGATGCAACTTTATTTGTTAAGAAAGTTGGCAAAATAGTTGTATATCTTGTGGTATATGTAGATGATATTTTGATGAAAAGGAACAATGAAAGCTACATTGCATCCATAAAGAAGGAATTGGGGAAAAGTTTTGAAATGACTGATTTGGGCTATGTTCATTACTATCTTGGCATTGAAGTAACCCAACATCCAAAATCCATATTTCTTTCTCAAAAGAAATACATTGGAGATCTGTTGAATAGGTTTGGCATGACAGAGTGCAATCCTCTTACTACTCCAATGGAACAAAACTTAAAGCTCACATCTATTGAAGGAAAAGAATTTGAGGATGCAACAAAGTATAGACAGCTTGTAGGAAGTCTCAACTACCTAACTACTACCAGACCATAAATTTCTTTTGCTGTTGGAATCCTCTCTAGGTTTATGCAAAAGCCTTGTGAGGGACATTGGTCTACTGCAAAAAGAGTTCTAAGGTACTTGAAGGGAACTCAAGACTTTGGAGTCAAGTATACACAGGTGGACGACTTCAGTTTGATTGGATACTCTGATTTAGACTTCGATGGAGACAAAGAAACTGGGGTATCAGCTTCAGGATATGCTATGAGTCTTGGATCAGGAGCTGTCTCCTGAAAATCATGCAAACAATCAGTTCCAGCAGATTCCACAACAGAAGCAGAATACGTGGCAGCAGCTGAAGCAACAAAAGAAATTGTGTGGCTCAGGAAAATTCTTGAAGATTTGCAGGTAAAACAAGTACAATCAACTCCACTCATGATTGACAATACATTTGCAATAAAGTTGGCCAAGAACCCAAAATTCCATGATTGAACGAAGCACATCAATACTAAATATCATCTGATTCGACATCATGTTGAGGCCAAAACAATCCATCTCCATCATTGTTCCACAAATGAGCAAATTGCAAACATGTTCACCAAAGCACTTGGAAGAGAAAAGCTTGAATGATTCAGAATGATGCTTGGACTCACCAACATCCCTTTAGATTAAGGGGGGGAATGTTGACACCTAATCCTTGTGATTGGGTGAATTTATGTAAATAAATAAATCAGAAATATGAACAGTCATCAGGAGATGAACTAAACAGTCTCTCCCTCATGTATATAACAAATACCTACCCGATGGAATATAACACAGGAATCGTTTTTGCCTTATGGCGTTACTGCCTGGCTTGACAGTAAATAACCTTTGTGATTGCCATGCTATCAGCCTTTTGAGCCTTGGTTGTGTTCCTGCCATCACCTCCATCCTGTTAGCCAACCTCTTCACATCACCCTGTTTTGAGAAGTTCCAAGCTTACCCGAAACCAGTTTCTACCCTAAACACCACTCGTTCCTCAAAAATGAGTCTCCTTTAAACTCTTTTCAGACTCGTTAAATATGAAAAGATTGTTGAGCTATTAGCCTTTCCAGCTCACTAAAGTGATTGGAAGTGACATCCCTCCTATATATTTTAATCTTCTTCGGACCTGAGGGATTATCTCATGAAAAAGTTCAAGCGCTTGTCTTTTTCAGCTCGCTAAAGTGATTGAAAAGTCATCCCTTCTGTATTATTTTTTTTTTTTTTCAGACTTAAGGGATTATGCTACAAAAAAAAATGTTGGAGTTTCCTTTTCATTCCTTTTCAAACTCTCTAAACATGAAAAGGAATGATTTTTCTTTGTTGTTAAACTCGTTAAAACAATAGGGACAAACTTGTCCAACTAGGCAAGAACAAGTTTCACTGTCGCTAGACTCGCTAAAATATAGTGACAGGTTTTCCCGAAGGGTAAATTATAGAACAAGCATATGTTATCCTCCTCAAGCTTGACAAAAATAAAGAGGTACTGATCAGCAATGACTGGGGAAAAAGGGAACAAAACTTGAATAATTTTATGGTAGCAAGTCGCTCTTGAACATGACACTTTCACTCCGTTACCTTGATTGAGTCGGGTTGTGTTTTTCCATTCACCGGTCATTTCACCATTGTTATTCCGCACCATCCATCTGTTGGGGTTAATGCTACCAATCCATCTCAGTGTCGCCGATATGTTCAAGAGAAGTCATTCAGTTGAGAAACCACCATCCAGTTAATGCCTCATCCACTGCAATACCTTCACCCTCCATTTTTCATGACTGCCATTCCTAAACCTTGTGTCATTAGATTGTTTTCACCTCTATAAAATCATTTGCTTCGTTTCATGTCGTATATGTGGGATACATTAAGGCCCTCCTACGATGAGTCACTTCTTGTCCACATTAGCTTATTATCTAAGAAGTTGACTTAGAAACACCCCTTTCAATACTTTGAAGCTTCCATGCCTCAATGGCAAGTTTCTCACTTCTGACGACAGGTTGACATCAATGGCCTTTGACTGAAAGATTTTGTGTGGTGTTCGACATTGGATCATATATTCACACCATGTGAATTGTACAGTAGTACCTTGAGGGTCATTATCATTATCGGTGATTCCTCTCGTGTCTGTTAACAACTCACATTATTAGTTGGTAATTAAGTGATGTCTTTCCATGTTCGACTTCAGAACATCTCTTCACATGGATCGACTTGTACATCGGACGAAGATTAAACAAGATTGAAGACCCCAGATCTAGTTTCATCCATCTGGGCTGCGATATATTCAGGGATATAAAGACATCAAATGTACATAGAAGCTGCACAGATGGTCATCCAAGCCAGGGATGATGAATCTACATTTGGAGAATCACCAGTCTGCATATGCAGATGAATATCTTTTCTATGTATATGAATGAATTTATAAAGTTGAGCATGGGAATGCCTGCCTCAACTAGATCATGAAAATTATATTATGATGATGTATTGTATTGTATCTTATACAGGTCACCTTCCAGTTTTGAAAACCTTGGATCCTCATGATAATGCATTTCACCCATCATCAAAGATTTATGACTTCATGCTTTAGGGGGCAACTGTTATAGACATATTTGGGCACTGCAACCCCAATCTTATATGTTGATAAACTAAGGGCTCTTTAACCTTTAAAATTGTTGTTTCATACCCTAAAGGATCATGGTCAACTGATTACATCATTCCCCAAAAGTTCCAACTGAAAAACCATCCAGAACTGGCCAAAATAGGACCATACTGACTACTCGATTGTCAGGGTGCGATGCATACTGACTCCTACACTAGCCATGTGTGATGCATACTGATAAGGCCTTTTGTAGGGTGCGATGAGTGAGGATGGAAAAATTTCTGAGATAGTTTGCTAAGTGGATGCTCATGGAATCTTCTAGAAACTTCTCCTATGACACTTGCCTGTCTAAATTCACCCAGGGATGAGTAAGAGATCTAAGAAATCTCCAAGCGGAACCAAAAACAACAAGTGGAATTACACTAATCAAAACCCCAGAGATGGCTCACACCCCTGCACACATCTATAAATGGATCTGTCATTTGAGAGACCTAGGGGCTGGAATTTTGTAATTTGCAAGGAAGTGCTGATAGTTTGTGGTTGAGAAAGAGCATTGTATTGTTGGTGTGATCTTGCTTTTCATGAGGTGAAGAGGGCTTTGAGGCTAGGAGGATGATGCTGGATCAGACAGTTGGATTGTAATTCTCCCTTTTATTTAATAAAGTTCTTTGATTTTTCTTCCATACAACTGTGCAATTGTGAATGTTATTATCTGTGAATGCCATTGTATGTTCATTGTATTTCTGATTCTGCAATGCTTATGATATAATAGATCAAGATGCTTTGACTATGTTTTGTTACTATGTTTCTATAAGTACTCTCTAAGCGAGATAAGTAGGAAAGGAGTTGCAAGCTCTTTGAAGGGAGAGAGAAATCAAGCAAGGAGCTAAGCGGAAGATCCAGGTTGGTTGCTTTGCTTCTCTCTTATCTATCACACATAGAATAAATCCCAAATTTCTTTGATTGTTTGTTTCTAGGATAGCTGCCAATCCTAGAGGGCTAGTCATTCAAAAAGACACTAGATTTCCTCGAAACATGAGGAGCAGCTGTTAAACATAGTTGTAGCAAATTATGTAGATATTAGACAACTGTTTAAAACTGAAGCCAAAAGAGGACAAATATTGAAGATTGATATAGAAAACTTTGTAGATGTTAAATAGTCATTAGGGATCATTGACCTTGAAGAAAGCCAGAGTAAAGAAGGATTAACGACAGATGATGCAGACAATGAAGATTGTGTAGAACCCTTGGAAGAAATTCCAAATGAGATGACAAATTTGTGGCATAAGTCAAATCTTTTGAAGAGGAGGCAAGAAAGCCAAAGAATAAGTGATCAGACTGTACAACCAGAATTGAATGAGAATGACGGAGTTGTTAGAAGTGTTGAAATAATGAGGAAGCAAGGTAAAGCATTTGTGTCTATTGAATTGATTAATTTTGATGAAGATTTACATGCAAGAAGAAGGCAATGTGAAGTCAATCTAAACCAAGAAGTTAATTCTGAAGAACAGGTCAAATTAATGAAGGGTGAGATCAGAAAGTCTCAAAATAATGAAATGGTTGTGAATCTATAGTATGAAATTGCTGAACTAGAGATGAGTAAAAGAAATAATAGTAACATAATTACTATCATACCACAATAATTTATTGATGAATAAAAGGCTGGAAGTGAAATTTCAGGGGTAGACAAGTATAATGCCATAATCCTTAAGAGTGCAGAAAAGAAGTTATTGGAAGAAGAAATATTCCAAGTAGTTAAACAAGCAGGAAAAATTCTGAGATTTCAAGAAATTTGTGGAGTTACAGGTATGCTGGAATTTGAAGTAAGGAATGATGAAGTCATGAATGAGAAACCAGAAAAAGAACCTGGGATTATTGCAGAGAATCAATGGAGAAGGCATTTGTACATTTCAGAAATGTATATGGAAGGTTATTGGCACAGGGATTATGATGTTCTATTTCAAGAACACAATCAGTTGCAGGGGAAAAGTATTCAACATATGAGAAGTGAAGTGGACAAAGAATTGGATGAGTTGTGGAAAATCATACAACAACATTCCAATAAAAAAAATACATGAAAAAAGAAGAAAGGAAAATTGGCTGGAAGGAATGGTACAAGTGAAGGGAATGGAAAACTGCGAATTAGAGTCAGAAAAACAACAACAAAATATGTGAAAAGGACAACAGTAGATAGTGAGAGCATAGAAAATGGGGCATTACAGCATAAAGGATGGAGACTTGAGGAACAAACAACAACGACAGTAACCAAGGACAGCCTACCAAACCAAGCATGGGATCCAGGAGGACACAGATCAGAAGTGCATGATGAGGAGATCATGATTAATTCAAACTTTGGGAGTTTTATGTAGGAGCATATAGACCTAGCTAGCAATGTGATGGAGTGGTCACATGTTGTGGCTAATGAAAGGTTGGAGGAAGAATTGGTTAATTAAATTGTATTAATTTCAATTCTGTAAGTGGTTAATTTGTTACCTGATTCTGAACAGAATTGGGAATAAAAATGGAAAACAATCCTCCCTACATGGAGATCAAGCCAAGTAGTCTAGTTTGTTTAGATTAGGATAGGATTTGAATTCTAAATGGGTAATTTATTCCTCCCGTTGTGGAGGAGATAGTTAACTTAGCATATATGTGTTCATTTCTTTTCTGAAAGGGGAGGCGAGAGAGACAGAGGAAGGAATTCAAAAGATTTGTAAGCCTACGAGCAACATAGGAGGGGAAGGCCACTAGTTAGAATAATCGGGCCACAAAGGGTATAGAACCCCAAATATATGTTTGTATGTGTGTCTGTACATAGAGATTTGATTTAGAGTGTGGAACTATGTAAATTATTGCCTTTCTTTTGAGACATTGATGTTTAATGTCGTAATTTGATCAAAGCTGAGTCTATGTAATCGATTCATTGTGAATAAAATGAGTGTTGTGTGTATGATTATATAACCAGCCCGCGGAGGCCCTGAAGGTTTGTTTTCTCTGTATGTGGATGATTTCTGGTATTAGCTCTGTATTTTCAAACATTTTTGTAGAATTTCCCTTGATTAAGGAAAATCTGGTGTAGTTTGGGTTTGCAAGTAGAAAACCCATTTACACAGAGAAACAGAGCAAAAACACTAAGCGGATTCATATGGTGTACTTAAAAATTCATGCGCAAGAATTTTGAATGTTATCAAGTCTGTGGAACCCCAAAATCACATCACCTTTGTATTTATTTGGTATATTTCCGAAAGCATTTACACTAGAAACCTGCGCTAAAACACTTAGCGTAACTGTATGGTGGACTTGAAGTTTTATACACGAGAGTTTTGAGTCAAATCGGGTCCGAGTGCTTAGATCACATTGGAATTTCAGAGCAGGGTTATGTCAAAGGTTTAGACCCCAACCCTTTACGATTTCTGATTGTGACATATCGCATCGGCGTTTTAGAGTGGAGGCGATATATCATAAGGGCATGTTGTTTCCACCGATAGTGATCAGTGTTATTACATCAGACCTTTGTAAAGAAATAGCTCCGATATATGGGACCCTTGGGATATCCGATCGCTGATAAAGAAATTTGATCTAGGCCATCAAATCTCATCACTCCAGATCAATGGTCATAAGTGTTGGTTGCATTGACTTTAGTGTACGATAAGTGCACTGATAGAAAAAGGGTAAAATTAATGTTTACCGGGTTTTTCAATGTTTTTGTGTGGTTTCTTTCTGTTTCCACGTATTCATATATCTTGATATATATGGGCTTGCGATGGTCTGTGATAGCGATATTATGTTAAGTAGATGGTACAGGGGTGTTCGGCTGGGTGATTGAATGGATCATTTTTTATCCATTTGGGATTTTTTTAAAGCCAAAAGTGTGTAAAATGCTTCCGATGCATATATGTGGCATAGAGTTTTAAAGGGCTATTAATAAGGGAAATTTAAGTCCAAATAAGGTATATTGATTGTACGGCCTTAGGGTTGCATCAATAAGTTTTCTCCCCATGATCTTGATAACAACATTCCATATTTGGGAGGTATGTTTGCCACTACAATGTCCATTACCTAACTCTTTGATGGGGTTTGAGCTAGAGTCACACATAAATCCTTGATGAAACCTAAACATTTTACTTTGCTAGAATCAAAAGAATATTAATCTTTGTAGGGTCCTTTTATATCTAATCCTAGCTTCTCCACAATGACTCTAGGCAGAAGATTGTGTGAAGCACCATAATCAAGCATGAAATTATGTAGAATGTAGTCATGGATGTTCAAACTAACATAGAAGGGTGGCACACTACCATCGTGAGACTTCCCTTCAACTTCAAGTCCAAACAATAATTTAGATTGGTCATGAGTTAATTTGATTGTGTTTGTTCCCTCCCATATCTTTAGTGCCTTCATGACTTGAGATCTATATGTGTTCTTGTTAATCAATTCTGTCAGAGGAATAGAAATTTTTACCTTGGGTAATTAATTTTCAATACTGAAAGATGTTTGAGGTTTACCAACTTCCTTGATACCTACATCATATTTTTGAGAAGTATCTCTTTGAGAATCATCCTTTTGCTAGCTGGTGGAAGAGGAATCACTCTGAATCTTCTTGGGAAGGTTTCCTGTAGTCTTCTAACTTCTCAAATTGTACTGTTTGTGTACCTCCATGATAGAATTTTGGAATCCCTTTTTATAATCATCTAACTCTGCAGGGATGACTTGTAGCTGTGATAAAAAGAATAGATCTTGTTCCTCCTTAGTTAAGAAAATATTGTCTATTTCTCCTTACACAAATAGATTTATCTAATTTTCTTCAAGGTCCTCAACTATCTCAGCTTCTTCATCTACATAATTATCCTAGAATGGAGGTATAATTTGTTGTTGGTTAGATGGGCCCCTTTTCTCTCTCTATTTAATTTGGGGTGGATTCTTCCTAAAATTAGGATTTATGATATGAGGATCCCTTGATTTTCTCTTGGTGTAGTCCTATCAATTAAACTTATCCTTTCCATCATTATTTCCATGGTTTTAACTAAGGTGTCTAGCTTTGCATCTGATGAAGAAGAAGAAGGTTCTTCTTTGATTGTGACTATTATCTCATTCTTTAACCTTGCTCTCTTAGCTAATAACTTTTCTTCCACATTAACAACATTCCTTTATTTCCTCTAGGGTAGCAAGATTTCTCTCCCTCAATTGATAAGACATATTTGCATCAAAACCATCTAGAAATTTGATCAGAGCTATCCCTGATAGAGGTTGTATTGCTGTCAGAATAGAATTGTAAACATTATTGAATCTAGTGTAATAATATTGAACTGTAACATCGAGATCTCTATTTATGCTCTCGTATTCGGTTAATATTTGAAGAGGACCCTTCTTTACTTCCCACCTTGTGAGAAAACTCTGATGAAATTTTGGGAGATCTGCAATAGTAGCCGCTGGAAATGCTCTAAACCATTTCTTAACTTCTCATGTCAAAGTTTCTACAAAGAGCCTCATTTTCACATCATCTTCATCAACTTCTTACAAATATGAATATTCTATCATTCTCTCTATGTGTTGTTGTGCTATGATTGCCCCCATGCCATTAAATTGAGGCATACTGCTTTGATAATCCTGTGGTATGGCATGAAGTTGACCTAGTAGGACAAGAGGGGCATGTCGAGATGCCATGACTAGTAAATGGGACGAAGATGAAACTACAATTGATGTGGTCATTGAGGGTGGTAGAGAATATGGGATTATGACCGACTGAGTTGGTATAAGTAGTAAGGAGGGTAGATGAAATAGGGATAGTGGAAATAAGAGAAACCACTGGAGGAGTGGGTGATGAGGCCAAAAAAGAAGAAACAATTGATTAATCAATAATTGATTTCTGAGCAACTACATTTAATTCAGTTACCAAATATTCAAGTTTTTAAAGCCTTTTTATAACATCTTCATGAGAATATTAAATGTCAAGTTGATGTATTGAGATATAAGGCTTCAAGGTACTCTCATAAAAAGAATGTCTCAAGGAAAAAACTTTTGACTTGGTTTGGAAAATACTGTGCTCAAAAGGTAAGTCAAATTTAATATCCTCTACAGTTATGAAACATTTAGGGAGAGAATTAAATTTGGGAAATGGATTACTGCTTGGTTGGCTCTGAGTAAAACTCTTCTTCCTAATAAGTTTCTCAGGATTATTTACAATTTTAGGTGGGTTAGGATTTGGATGGGATCTAGTGTAGATCTTTCTAGGAGCCAGACCTTTGATAGTTTATTTAGAAATGGATGTATGCAAACAATATGGGTGGAAAAAGGAGCCTTAATAGCACTTATTTCACAGTCACACACTGGAAACAACTTTGAGCTTTGAAAAGAGTATTTACGAAGTAAATAATATAGTTTGTATCAATTTTGTCCCCAGTATGGTCGCTAGAATGTTATCACTGTGTAATTTCCCTAAGATGTGGAGAGAAACCCAGAGGTAACCATAATACCACTTGAAAATTTGGGATTTAGGTTTCTGTTTTAAGATATTAGGCTCTTTATTGAGTTCTGAGTTTGGGTTTTCAAAGATTCTGTTGAAAATTGTAGCGAAAGTCCATTGGGAATGAAGTCATGAGTCTTTGGGTGCTCAAATACAAAGATAACAGAGTAGCTATAACAGGGCAGGATAAAAAACTTTCATATCTTTTAAAGTATTTTTGGGTTGTATGGAATGAATGTGAGTTAAGTTCAATTAAATATAGAGCATGCCTAGATAAATTATATACTTAAAATCAGAGTGAAAACATTAATATTGTTTACAAGCCAGAGAATAGTACAGTTAACCAAATCCGTCCCTTAATCTTCTTGAAACAATAAAGATTGAAAAAGTTATGGAAAGTTGAGAAAATGACAATTTCAATTGTGAAAGTACATCACCAAATGGTTTGAGATGGGAATCTTGGAACAAAACTCTCTGTATTATTGCAATTTGATCACTTCAGTACAATGAGCAGGTTACATCAAAATGTGGCTCCTTTCTTCATGCAAGTTCCTACCCTCTCTGAGTCCTCTTACTAAGTATTTATAAAAACTTTTTACATTTCATATCGGACTTCAAAATAATATATATTTACAAAATAATATCTATTAAAGAAACAAATATTTTAGATATAGAAGAAGAAGATAAGGAAAATCTAGTAAAATTTGTTGTGTTGTTGAGGCTTTGAAGGAATCTGGTGTTGAATGTGGCTATTTTGTTGCAAATGTTGTCTCTCTGCTGCCAAAATTTCAGGGCTCCAGTGGTACTTACTCAATCAACTTTAGAATATGGTCCCAACTTTCTTCATTTGGGATAGAAAATTTTATCATGTTTCTAAACCTTTCATCCACTTCGGTGTAAATGTCAAAAATTTTCTTATTGACAAAAAGGTGATGAATCTCATGCTGAACATTTAAATCAAAATGTAGGCCTTCCTTAAATTCTTCTCCACTAATAGCTCCTTTGGCCTTTACAAACTTTCATACACAATTGTTCCTGGTAGTTTTTGAATGGAATCAATTTTCCATTAGAATTCCTCAGCGTAGGTAGACCCTTTTCCTATAATAGTGTGAACTTTCTGTTGAATCTTCTCACTTGCAACTCAAGCTCTTTACATTTGTGATCTAGTTGTATCATCAAATTATTTTTCGTCAACTCTTTTAGCATCCATCGCTATTGTTGTCCTGTTCGGAATATTTAGGTCCTCTAATTCATCCTTGGTCTTGGAGTTTAACAACATAATAATACTTTGTGCATGTTGTAGTCTATGCTCCAAATCTGCTTTAGTATTTTGTATTATTGTCTTAACTCTTTATGTGAGTTCCTCCTGCTCAAAAGTGATTTGAATTGATGGCCACATATCTGTTACATCAGCATTTATATTCTACCAAATGATATTTTTGGCCTCTGCCAACATCTAAATGATAAAAGACTAGTCTTCATATTTTTGAATTTGTTGAATGAGCTTGAAGCTCTTTTGCACTTTTGTTAAATAGGCATTATTAACTTTAATTTTATTCTCCATTTGAATCAATGTTGTTGATCACTTCTCTTTCTCTACCTTACTCGATGATAATTATTCCAAAGCTTTAGCAATATCTTATGTAGAATTTGAAGATTTTTTCTTTGCTAAAGTATCTACTACTGTACCTATGCATGATGTAGATGTCCCTGTTGCTTCCCATTGTTCTTTTTCTCTTAAAAATGTTTCCATGTCTTGCACCATTTTCTATATTTGTTCATTCTACTCAACAACTATTGTAAATAATTTTTCCTTTTCAATTTCTATGCTAGCAACTTCTTTAGCTTGAGGATGTTCCATGGATGGTAGCTTCAATTGCTTTATTAATGCTTGAATATATGCCTCTTTTCTCTTTCTAAGGTCCTTTGATACCTTGATATTAGTAGGGTCATGCCCTAGCTTTATTATCAAATCGTCTAGAGATTTGATTTCGTTGTCTTTAGAAAATGAGTACATCTTCTCAATCTTCAACTAAGAATGCATGTTGTTCAAGGATGACTGTAATTTGGAAGCAATCATGTCCGAACTAGTAATTGTTGAAAAGATCAAGTACCATGTTTGCTTATGTAAATCAATTTGATCAATTTCATGTATATTCTTTGTATCAATTGAGAAAATGGAGGCTTTTTAGTTTTCAACACTCCTGGGAGCTCGCACTAAAGGTTCCATGAAGGCTATTTGGAACTGTGCTTTCTCTAAATCGAATGCAAAGAGCAATCTATGTTGTGTCATCGCTATCTGATTCCAAAATTCTGAGTAAGCTGAAGCCTTTAAAGCTTCATTTTTCAACTTTATCTCCCTATACCTTGAAAATAAACTGTGCTAAGTTGAAATTTTAGAACTAGAAGATAGTGGAGACTAAAATGTTGGTTCTACAGTAGGTGACCGAATTGTTTCTTCTGCTTGAGGAAAAGGACTAATAGGAATTCCTATCAAAACTACTATTGGTAGCTGATGTGTATCCCTTTCTTCTGGAGATTCATCTTGGGTAGTAATCACCTGAGGATCAACTTGTGGGTCTTATTTTTTAGTACAGTTTGGGCCATTATTTCTTCTTTTAAAAACAACAAATTTTTCACCTTTTGTTTCAAAGTTAGTAGGGGAAATGGCCTCTCTCTCCTTTTTGTCCTCCATTTCCTTAGGAATAGGTGTTTGCATGCATGAATGACTAACCAATTATTCTTCAGCTTCTTGTAAAGTGCCCTTTATCCATTCCTCTTGGTTATCATACTATTCAATGTTGGGCCTTGGTACATGTGCATATAAATTACTCTTTTGTTCCAATCTATGTTTTGAAATGATGGCTAGAGGATCATAAGACCTAGAGAAACTACGATTAAATTTCATTTGACTTAAAATAGCTTCCACCTTCTTTCCTGTAGCTCTGGTGTTGAAAATATAAGGACCTATATGAGCCTTTAGCTTGAACTATGCTTTATTTTTGTAGGATACAAAATGAAACTCATCCATGTTCAACATTTGTCTAGTGTATTCTAATACAAATATTCTGACTGGTACAAACACTGATAACCTGTAAGGATGTAACTCTGATCCATATATTCTAATTTCAGTATAATTCTGGTATAAATACTAGTCTCCAAATTTTCATTTCTCTGACAAGTGCAATATATTCTTTATCTTTGGTTAAATCCTCATGATCACATGACTGCAAAGCAAGCATAATGAGGTATGTAGAAAATTATCAACAAAAGCAATGTAATTATACTCCTCTGAGTTATTTCTAACCAGATAAGTCCAACGAATCACTTACAAAGGATTTCCCTCATTATTTGTCTTTTGTAAAGGAAATTTAAACCTCTCTAACTGATGAAATAACATAAGATAAACCAATACTGAATGATATTTGAAAACACCTTCAGCTTTGAAATTAGCAAATTGATCATGCATTCCATTGGACATAAATTGTCTCTAATTGAAAGGAATGCATGAGTTTTTTCCAACTGTAAAAATTGACAAAAATTCTAGAACTATTTCATCTACCCATTGATCATTATAGTACCCAAGCAGTTGGGTTACCATAGAAATTATTTATTTTGACATTTGTGGGAAGATCGAGACCGGATATGGGGGATTGGTCCAGGGTAATTCAACATCTTTGATAAGGAAACATTCGAAGATTTGCGCTCTCTGAGGGAAATTCAACTTTCTATATAATTCCATCAATACATCAGCTGAGAAAGGACGATGGGAGGCTTGGTATTCAATTTGCAGGGACTGGAAAATAATTTCAGGGGAAATGGAGAAGATGACTTCATTATTTTTTGAAATAACAACTTTTTGGCTTGGAAAGTATCGGAGATGGAACCAAAGGGAGAATTAAGGGAGCAAGTGAGTTTGGGGGGAAATAAACTGAGGGAGAAGGGATTCCCAAACGTTTAGATCATCACTTTTGTCAAGGAATTTTTATTTGGCCCAATTGTAAAGTTCGTAAAGGTCAAATTCACACTAGGTCTCGACAATTTTATGCTCCGTGTCGATCAGAGAGTATTTATAAAATTCAGGGATAGGGGGAGTCATGAGATTTTCTCTAGAGATTTACCCTTTCCTTTGCATGTCAACATATTGGAAATGGAATAATAGGAAGGAGGAAAAGTAGTATTATAAAATGCTTGATTAAAATAATTCTAAAGGACAAGGTTACCCAAGTGAAATTTCATCGACTTCGCGGAGGAAAAACTGTTGTAGAATGTTGACAGTTGGTGGAAGATCGATCTTTGACCTGTAGAATCAAGGGTGTGGTGAAAGGAGCAAATTGCAAGCTACCACGGGTTTTTGTAGTAGTTTGATCGGTTGTAAAACCAAAAAATTAATGTTATGGAGCTGGGGCAATTATTGAGAAAATGGATAAACATCAGGAAATTTAAATGCAACAACGTTCAATATTGGATTTGGTGGTAAATTTTTGAATGTTGAATGACTAGTCAATGTGGAGGTGGTGATGTGGCATGACAAATGATAGGAGTGGAGTGGCATATGAGAAGCCTGACAGTGGGAGTGGAGTGGTGAATGTAATAGATAGTTGGTGGGAGATGGTGGTATTTTTTTTGGGGGGTATACAGGTGGCAAGTATATTCAGGAGAGGACACCCAAAAATTATCCAAGGGCTGCGATGTCGCTCCAAGTGGTTTGGGTGGAAACCAATTTTTGGGTTCCCACTCCCTCATGTTAACCATTGGGAGTGGGGGGGGTCAGGGGGGGGGGGAAATTATCCCTCCATCGTAGATCTTAGTGCGACTAATTTGGATCGTTGATTTGAGCGCTACATTTAACTGCAAAGGACAAACAAAACTTGCCGTATTATTTTATATCATAATATATTATAACCAAAGTTTAAACATATTGTATGAAATTGACATTTTTAACTTAAAGTGGCATTTTGATTGGCTTGCTATAGGTGCTTATTTTTTATTTTCTAATTTCTCTCTCTCTCTCTCTCACACACACACACACACACACACACACATATATCCCTTATTTATTTAGTTTTTCTTTTTCTTTTTCTTTTTATTTTTATATCACATTTTTATTTTTCTTCTTTCTTTGAACTTTTGAAAATAATTTGCAGAATGTAATAATTATTTACAACATCTCATGGGAGAAAAGCAATAGATAATCATCATTTGATCCTATAAATTATAGGACCCTACAGTGGCTCCAATGGGGATGGAATCCTCCCTGTGATGTGCCAAGAACACTGTAGATCAGTAGCCTTTATCCACTGAGTAATGGTACTTCATCCTTGTTCTGCGACTGAATTGATTATTTGTTGTTATTATAAATATTGGCAGCAAGTCATAAGAATCTTAGGGCCTTCTCTGCGGGCTTCAATTCCTAATGTTAACCAACCTCAATTGAAATAAAAGATAAAATGATATTTACAATCACATGTATGAAAAATTATCTATCCTTGAGTGAGATAATGCTCGAGTAGTCTACCATTAATAGGCCCTCTGGGCAATGTTTCTCCAGTGAGAACTTCCAACAAAAATGCATGAGTTCCTCAGACAACTGCAATCCTGTAAGGGCCTTTCCATAAACTGTTAAACTTTCCATGTTTCCCTTTCTCTTCATTCCTAGGATCCCACTTTAAGAAAATATCATATAACTAAAAATCATCTGCTTTAATCCTCCTATCATGGATTATCTTGATTTTATCTTGAATGACCGATGTATTGTTGTAAAGCTCTTCTCTTGTCTATTGCAAATGTATCAATTGATTGATCCTTCTCTAAGCATCATTTGGTTCTGCTTCCTCTTCCTACAATAATTTAGGCATTGGAATTCCTAGGGAAACATGAAAAACTACATCTATTCCATAAACCAATTGGAAAGGTGACATTCCAATTGATTTCTTTATGCTTATTCTATCAGTCCATAGGGAATTTATCAATTTCTTGTGTCAGGATTTCTTGTTTTCTTGTAGTAGTTTCTTTATGATGTTCACTAATGACTTGTTAAAAGATTCATCTAACTCATTTCCCTGTGGATAATAGGCAGTAGAATGACCTAACACTATGTGATACTTGTTACAAAAATCAATCATCCTTTATTATTTAAAAGCTGCAACATTATCTGTAATAATTTTTTAGGGACAACCAAACCTCGAGAGAATATGGTATTCAATGAAATGAATGATGACAAAATATGTAGCTTGTCTGAGGGATTTCTTCTATCCATTTGGTGAAGTAGTCCATTGCTGTTAGGATCCACTTATGTTGAGATGAATAACTTGGGTTTCTCCAATAAAATCCAAACCCCATTGTTGGAAAGGCACCTCAACTAAGATAGGCTTGAGGGGTAGAGGTAGGATTTTTCTCTTGCCTTCAAAATTTTGACATTGATGAAAAGTGGAAACTTTTTTATGAACATTTGCAAACAAGGTAGGCCAGCAAAAACCAACTCTCAGGATTTTGTTGGCAGTGGATTTCCAGTATAGATGTCCTCCACAGTAACCTTGATTAAATTCCTCCACGACTTTATCTACTTCATGCTTCAACAAACAATTCAGTAAAATACCTCCAACATCCTTCCAATATAGACCTTGATGCAAAATGTAGAAATTTACAGCTTTTACTTTAAGAAATCTAGCCTTGGTTTTGGTCAAACCAACAGGATCTTGTAGATTCTGCAAAACATATACAATATCTGCATATTAGTGGGAAGTAAGAAGATTTTATGATACATGAGGAGTCGCCATATCTTGTTGTCCATCTAGAGCATCTACAAAATTTATGTCCACTGCATGAAAGTTTGACTCAGCCATCAGTTTGGATAGTCCTTGATCATTGATGAGTTTAGTAGGCTTTATCTCAATGTCATATTCTAAAATTACTGCAATCCATTTGCCTCTTTTTCCATCTAGATCAGTGTGAGTGAGGATATCTTTCACTACTACACTTGGAATTAAAACATTATGTGGGAATGTATAATATACTCTTTGAAGTCCTTCAGTGCCTTTACTAAAGAAAAAGCTTATTTTTCCATGATATTGTACTTCAAGGAGGCATCTCTTCAAGCTCTGCTGAAGAATTATATAGGTTGTTCATGTCCCTCATTGCTTTTCTGCAACAAGACAACTGCAATAGTGTGTGGTGATGCAAAACAAAAATCATGAAATCTTAAAATCATGGCTAATTAAAATAAGAACACATGTAAAAGCTACATTCACTTGACTGAAATATTTTTAGCCTCAATATTCCATTTTATTTTAGTATCTTTCTTCAACATGTTTGTGATTTCTCTCAAAATCTTGGCTAGGTTTGGGATGAACCTTCTCAGAAAATTTATCCTGCCAATGAAAGACTAAATTTATTTTTTATTCCTAGGAGGATCAATCTTCATTATGGCTTCAAATAGACTAGGGTCAATTCTGATACCATCCTTTGAAATAATTTGACCAAGTAGCTTTCATTCCTCTAGACCAAAAAGAGAATTTTTAGGGTTCAAGGAAATACCATATTTCCTGCATTTATAAAAAAATATTCTTAAGTGAAGCAAGTGATCTTCATCTATTTTGGGGAATACAGTAATTTAATCTAGATAAATCAAAATAAATATATCCTTCTCATCTGTGAAAGAAATATCCATTTCTCTCTGGAAAGTGGCCCTTGCATTTATAAGGCCAAAGGGAATCTTCACATACATGAAGGTTCCCCAAGGCATTGTAAAAGTTGTTTTATGCTAATCATTAGGATGCAACAGAATTTGGTTATATCCTAAAAAACCATCAAGCAAAAAAATTATGTTGGAACCAAATACTCTCTGTAAAATATGATCCATTTTAGGTAGAGGGTAGTTCTCTTTGAGTGACACTTTGTTCATATTCTTAAAATCTTCACAATCTTATTTCTCCTGTCTTTTTCCTTATTGACACTAGATTTGACACCCATTTTGAAAATCTTAAAGGCACAATGATTTCTATCAAGGGTAACAAAATTGGATTTACCCTCCTTAATTTATGCTTGAAAGGTTTTCGGTCCTCTCTTATGGGAATGTTATGATGTATAATAATCATATCATATGCCTTTAGATCTTTAGAACCGTAAGAAAACACATCAGAATGTTCTTCTCTTTTAGTAGATCAATGTACTTTTGTTTTTGATTGGGAGGTAAGAACTTGGACAACTTTACGATCTTTGAATTTTCCTCAGTACTTATATTACAATCTTCAACCTAAACTCCTACAAGTTCTATATTTGGATTTTAAGCCACATCATGGAAATCAAGCAACTCTTCTAATGGTACTAAACACCTTGGCAACACATTTTCTTTCAATTGTAGGACCTCAAGCTCTTCTCGAATTTCACTAGTCTCATTCAACACTATTTCAATCATATCATTATCTACATCAATATTTGAATCAATATGTACATTCTCAAATTATTCTTTTAAATGTAATTTTTTTTCTACCTGCTTATCACTACCAAAAACCTACCAATACCTAATGTTATCTGGGATAGATGGCCAATGCATCAACTATGTTATTTTGACCCCTAGGAACCAGAGATAACTGATACTCTGGGAAACACCAAAGAAAATATCCAGCAGGCCCTTAGTCTAGGTTTTTTAGCTAAGTTCTCACCTTTAATTTTATTAATGATGTGTTCAGCATCACCAAGTACATAATACCTTTTAGCTCCCAACCTTTTCAAAAGTTGGTCCTAAAATCAATGCTTCACACTCAGCTATATTATTTGTGCATTGGAAATTGAGCTTGTAAGAATATCCCTTTGCTATACCTGTTTATGAGTTTAAGACCCAAAAAACTTCCACCGATCCTTCCTTACTCACTGCCCCATCAAAATCCATGTTCCAAAGGGCTTCACCCTCTTCATCTTGCTCCCTAACATCTAATTTCATCTCCTATGTTATTCTTAATTCAGTTTTCAAGTCTGACACTTCCTCTTATGCAAATATGTCATTATATAGAATTAAGGAATCCAAATATGAATGTATAAAATACAAGGGAGAATTATTTGGTTTGTCTTTGCTGCTTACCATATATTTCATTAATGCTTCCTATACAATCTTCTTAGTTGACCAAAAACAAGAATTGTAGCATATGCCATGTCCATCTTCAAGGTACCCTGTAATTTTTCTCCCCATGACCTTGATAACAACATTCCATATTTGGGAGGTATGTCTGCCACTACAATGTCCATTACGAGGCTATTTGTAGGCATTTGAGCTAGATTCACACATAAATCCCTGATGAGACCTAAGAATCTTACTTTCCTAGAATCAAAAGAATAAAAATCTTTGTAGGGTCTTGTTATATCTAATCCTAGCCTTTCCATAATGACTCTAGGCATAAGATTCTGCGAAGAACCATAATCAAGCATGGAATTATGTAGAATGCAGTCATGGATGTTCAAACTGACATAGAAGGGTGGCACACTACCATCCTGAGACTTCCCTTCAACTTTAGGTCGAAACACTAATTTAGGTTGGTTATCAGTTAAATTGACTATGTCTGTTCCCTCCCCTATCTTTAGTGACTTCATGACTTGAGATCTATATGAGTTCTTGTTAATCAATTTTGTGAGAGGAATATAAATTTTGACCTTAGCTAATTCATTTTCAATACTGAAAGATGTTTGAGGTCTATCAGCTTCCTTAATACTTACGTCCCATTTTTGATACATCTCTCTTTGAGAATCATCCTTTTCCTGGTTGGTTGAAGGGGCATCCCTCTGAATATTCTTGGGAAGGTTTCCCATAGTCCTCTTAGTTCTCCAATTGTACTATTTGTGTACCTCTATGATCATCTGACTCTGCAGGGATGACTTCTAGTTGTGATAACAAGAATAGATCTTGTTCCTCCTCAGTTAAGAAAATATTGTCTATTTTTCCTTCCCCAAATAGATTTATGTAATTTTCTTCAAGGTCCTTAGATATCTCAACTTCTTCATCTACATAATTCTCATGGAATGGAGGTCTAATTTGTTGCTAATCAGCTGGTTCTATTTTCTCTCTCTATTTAATTTGGGGTGGATTCTTCCTAAAATTAGGATTTCTGATTTGAGGACCCCTTTGAGTTTTTCTTGGTGGATCCATGTTAATTAAACTTGTCCTTTACATCATTATTTCCATGGTTTTAACTAAGGTGTGTAAATTTGCATCCAATGAAGAAGAAGAAGGTTCTTCTTTGATCATGACTATTCTCTCATCCTTTAACCTTGCTCTCTTAGCCAATAACTTTTCTTCCACAATAAAAAAAATCATTTGAATTTCCTCTATGGTAGTATGATTTCTCTCCCTCATTTGATATGACATATCTGCATCAAAACCATCTGGAAATTTCAGCAGCACTAGCGCTAGTGGAGGTTGTATTGTTGCCAGAATAGAATTGTAAACATCATTAAATCTAGTACAATAATCTCGAAATATTTCACCAGGAGGTCTTTTTATACTCTCATATTCGGCCAAGAGTTGAACAGGATTCTTATTTACTTCCTACCTTGTGAGAAAACTCCGATGAAATTGTGGGTGGTTTTCAATACTAGCTGTTGGAAATGCCCTTAACCATTTCTTAACTTATATTGTCAAACTTTGTGCAAAGAGCCTTATTTTCACATCATCTTCATAAACTTCTTGCAAATTTGAATAATCATTCATTTTTTCTATGTTTTGTTGTGTTTTTATTGGCCCCGCACCATCAAATAGAGGCATACAACTCTGATAATCCTGTGGCATGGCATGAAGCTATCCTATTAAGGCAAGAGAGGCATATCAAGCTTCCATGAATGGTAAATGGGAGGAATATGAAGCTACAATTGATGTGGTTGATGAGGGTGGTAAATAAAATGGGATTATGACCTTAAGAGTTGGTATAGAAGTAGTAAGGATGGTAGATGAAACAGGGACAGTGAAAATAAGAGAAACCATTGGACGAGTGGGTGATGAGGCTAAAAAAGAAGAAACATATGATTGATTAGTAAATGATTTATGAGTAGCTAGATTTAATTCAATTTCCAAATCTTCAAGTTTGTTAAACTGTTTTATAACATCTTCATGAGAGCCTGAAATGTCAGGTTGATGTGTTGAGATATAAGGCTTCAAGATACTCTCATCAAAAATTGTCTCATAGACAAAAAATTATGGCTTAGTTTGGAAAAGAGTGTTCTCAAAAGGTAAGTCAAATTCAATATCGTCTATAGTTATGAAACTTTCAGGGAGAGAATTAACTCTAGGCAATGGATTATTGCTTGCTTAGCTCTGAGTAAAACACTTCTTCCTAATAAGTTTATCAGGGTTATTTACAATTTTAGGTGGGTGAGGATCTAGATGGGATCTAGTGTAGATATTTCTAGGAGCCATATTTTCGATAAAATATTTACAGATGGATGTATGTACACAATATGGGTCGAAAAAATAGCCTTAATATCACTTATTTTATAGTCACAATGGAAACAACTTTGAGATTTGAAAAGAGTATTTACCAAGGAAATAATATAGTTTTTATTAGGTTCATCCCTAGTATGGTCACCAGAATGTTATCACTCTATAATTTCCCTAGGATGTGGAGAGAAACCCAGAGGTAACCATAAAACTACTTGCAAAGTTGGGATCTAGCCCTTCCAGCTCTGGAGAGGTATCTCTCTTTCTTATTTAGATTTTTGTTTTAAAATATTAGGCTAGTTATTAAGTTCAGAGCTTGGATTCTGAAATATTTTGTTGAAAATTGTAGGGAAAGTCCATTAGGCATGGAGTCATGAGTCTTTGGGTGATCAAATACAAAAATAATAGAGCAGCTGTAACGACGAAGGATATGCAAACTTTTGGATCTTTTAAAGTATTTTTGGGGTCTATGGGAAGAATGCGAGTTAAGTTCATTTAAATATAGAGGATGTTGGGATGAATTATGTACTTAACATTAGAGTGAAAATATTAATATTCTTTACAAGACAGAGCAGAGTACACTTAAGAAAATTCGACCCTTAATCTTCTTGAAACAATAAAGATAGAAAACACATGGAAAACTGAGAGAATAACAATTTCAAATGTGAAAGTACATCACCAAATGGTTTGACATGGGAATCCTAGAAAAAAACTCTTCGAATTATTGCAAATTGATCACTTCAGTAAACCAAACAACCTAAATCAAAATGTGGCTCCTTTCTTCATCCAAGTTCCAAAACTCTCTAAGCCCATTTGCTAAGTATTTATGGAAACTTTTTACATCTTAGATCAGACTTCAAAATAAAATATATTTACAAAATAATATTTGTTAAAGACACATATATTTTAGATATATAAGAAGAAGATATGGAAAATCTGGTAAAATTTGCTATCTTGTTGAGGCTTTGAAGGAATCTGATGCTGATTGTGGCTATTTTGTTGCAAATGTTATCTCTCTACTACTGAAATTTCAGGGCTTCATTTGTACTTACTTGATCAACTCTAGCATTTCGTCCTACTTTTCTTCATTTGGGATAGAAAATTTTATCATGTTTGTAAACCTTTCATCAACTTCAATGTAAATTTCAAAAGTTAGCTTATTGACAAAAAGGTGATGAATCTCATGTTGAATTCTTAAATCAAATTGTAGGCCTTAGATAAATGCTTCTCCACTAATAGCTCCTTTAACCTTTGCAAACTTTGAAGCATCACCAACTATGTTACACAATTGTTCCTGGTAGTTTTCTAATGGAATCAATTTGCCATTAGAATTCCTTAGAGTAGGTAGATCCTTTTCTTTTAGTAGTGTGAACTTATTGTTAAATCTTTTGACTTGCAACTCGAGTTGTTTACATTTGTTCTCTAGCTGTATCATCAAATTATTTTTAGTTAAAAATATTTTAACCTCCATTAATGTTGTTTTCATGTCTTTAGGTCCTCTAATTCATCCTTGGTCGTGCAATTTAACAACCTAATAATCCTTTGTGCCTGTTTTGGTCTGTGCTCCAAATCTTCTTTAGTATTTTGTATTGATGTCTCAACATTTTGGGTGAGTTACTCTTGCTCAAAAGTGATTTGAATTGATGGCCACATATATGTTATATTCACATTTATATTTTTCCAAATGCTATTTTTGGCCTTTGCCAACAACTAAATGATAAAAGACTGGTCTTAATATTTCTAAATTTTCCAAATGAGCTTGAAGTTCTTATGCACTTTTGTTAAATAGGAATTATCAGCTTTAATTTTATTCTCCACCATTTGAATCAAGGTTGCTGATAACTTCTCTTTCTCTGCCTTAACTAATAATAATTATTCCAAAGCTTTAGTAAGCTCTTCTATAGAATATGAAGATGTTTCCTTTCCTGAAGTCTCTGTTGTTGTACCTGTGTCTGAGGTAGATGTCCCTGCTGCTCCCCACTATTATTTTTCTCTTAACATTGTTTCCATATCGTGCTCCATTTTTGGTATTTGTGAATTCTACTCAACAACTATTTTAAATAATTTTTCCTTTTCCATTTTTATGATAGCAACTTCTTTATCTTGAGGATATTCCATGGATGGTAGCTTCAGTTTCTTTCTTAATGCTTGAATATATGCCTCTTTGCTCTTTATAAGCTCTTTTGCTGCCTTGATATTAGTAGGGTCATGTCCTAGCTTTATTATCAAATCTTCTAGAGATTTTATTCTCTTGTCTTTAGAAAATGAGGACATCTTCTCAATCTTCAACTTAGAATGCATGTTCAACGAAGACTATAATTTGGAAGTAGTCATGGACAAACTGGTAATTGTTAAAAAGATCAGGTCCCCTATTTGCTTGTGTAAATCAAATTGATCTATTTCATGTATATTCTTTGTATCAATTAAGAAAATGGAGGATTTGTAGTCTTCAACACTCTTGGGAGCTGGCACTAAAGGTTCTGTTATCACTCAGATTTTCCTTAGAAGTTATTAAAAGAAGGAAAGGATCTAAGGTAACTACAAACCAATCTTTCAAGTACATATCCTAGCCAATCTATTCTTAGAGAGGGCTCTCTCTTTATGATTTAGCTATGTTTGAAAATATTTTAGGCTAGCTATTAATGTTCACTGAAGCTGTTTTGTTTGAGAGTGGTGGAGTTTTGAAACAAATGGGAAAAATAGGCTTTTAGGCCATTGGGCTATGGAGTCAATCAGGGATAATTCACTAGATCAAGTCAGATTGCTGAGGTATGAGTTCAACAGGCAGGATAACAGAATAAAAACAAACTTTGGGGTTTGAATGGATGATATTTCTTCTCACAACTAGAGCGCAATTAAGAATCCTCAAGTTAGGATTAGAAAGAGGAAAGGAAGATAGGTCAACTAGTAGAGGGAAATTAAGAATCCTATACCAGCGACTTATTAGAGAAAACTATAGGGATAAAGGAGTAGTTAAGAATTCCTTTATCGAAATAGTTTATAAGGAAACATAGAAATGGTAAACTATTGATAGCAGAGAGCAATAAAGCTAATTCTGATACACTTTGACTATTTTACCATTTAGATTTAAGATGCATGAAACATTGAAACATATAGAGAGCACATAAAATCACAAGGATAGAATACTTATTTGTAATTATACTGCACGAGAATCTGATGAAGTGTCCTCAACTTTCATTCCTTTTCCAGCAAAAATCCAAATTTGAGTACAAAATCTTTCTCAGATTGATAGCATAGATTTTCAGAGATGTTATATAATCCACCCGAATTACTTCAACTTTGGAAGTATTTATACAAATTCTAAACTGAAATATCTTGAAAAAATATCAAGATTGGTTTACAAATATCTCAAACTGTGTTACAATAATAGAACTTAAATAAAGGACATTCAAAACTAATGAATCTATTTGGCACTACTTTTATGGATTTATGGTGACAAATAAGTGAAATTCGAATTTGATAGCAACTCTTAAGTGATGATGAGGCATCCCGGTCACTAACTGCATCCTTTCTTTGTGCATTCTGCTCCAACAATTCTACAATGTTAGGGTCCAATGATACGCTTGTATATCTCAATCTGAGATAGATACATAAAAAGTGAAAGAGGTTATTGTAGATAAGAATGTTTTTGAGATAAACCGCTCTTCGTTTCCCAAAATTTGGCTCCAACTATTGACAATATTCTCTTCACAAAGATGTCAAAAATAAGACTTTGCACAAACTGAAAAATAGGCTGTGAAGACATGCACTTATCTCCCTTTTGGTAATACCTATGTAAAAAGTGAGAGAATTTTTTATAGATTAGCCTTTTTGGAACAAAAACCTCCTCCAGTTTTTCAAAATACATCTTGGATTGTTCACAATAGTTTCTGCAAAACTATGACTTAAACATGAAATTTTTGAAGAATGTACCACTTCTGCTCTGATTTCATCTTTTAACCTTGAATTTCTTTTAGCTGTTTTTCACTTTTACTTTGGATAAACTTCATTGTTGCTGGTGCAAGTGTTTTCATCTCTGTTTAACACTTACTGCATCCATGTTTACTTTTACTGTTTACAGTTTACTATTTACTTTTACTGCTCTATTTTTTCATCTGTCTTCACTTTGACATGAATTTGTATGATCTGTAACTGTCTACCCTGTTGTTTATCTTCATGCTAGCTGATTTACTTGACTTGGTCTTCAATCTGATACTCTTTAACCCTGATACACTTTGAATATTGTTTACTGTGTCCTTTTAACTTCACTGTATATTTTAGGTTTTTACTGTCTGTTTCAACAGTAAATCCTTTTAATTCCATGTTTCCTTTGCTTGTCTGTTTACTGTATGTTTTATTTTCCATCTCTATTTGAATAGACTTGATAATAATCTCGGAGTAAACAGGTCTTATGACTAGTATTAAGATTGTTTATCCAAGGTTGTGGTCTTTTTATCACCTGTAAAACAAAACAAACTGTTAGGAAAACGTTGGGTTGATAGGGAGGGTCATTAATGGCTTTAGTGAATGCTTTGCTGGGTGCACACAGTAGTCTGCAGTGGCCTGGAGTTCAGTGAATGATGGTGGTTGGCGGTTAGGAATAAGTTGCTGGTCGGGACGTACTATGTGCGTGCATGGAAGGCAAAAGTTTCTTTTCTTGGTAAAAAGGGAAAACAATGAGTATTTTTGTTTTATGCACAAAGTCAATGACTTTTGGTGGGTGAATGGGAAAATGACAATTGGCATCAACTAACCGAAGGGACACTTTGTCATTTAGTGGAAATGGTAAGCAGGATTTATCGCACCGCTTTTGGGAAGTTGGTGGTTTTGGCAGAGGGTTGTGTGATGCCACAAATTGAATGACACATAGCATCGGTGAAAAATCAAAATAACTTGTATCAGGTGGTTAATGTTTGACCAAAAGGCCTACGCGATATGAGCGAGAGTCATTGGATGAGGGAAGGTAGATTGAACAGAATCGACGACGGAAATTGTTAGGGAGTTAATGGAGGGGGGCCGATGGCATAATCAACATAATTAAATGACTTTAATTATATAGGGGATGATTGTATTGGCGGAGAGGCTATTCATTAATCCAGGTGACTGATTAATCCCTTTTTAACACGTCGGGGGTTTTGGCTCTTAATTAATCACGGTTCAATTAATTAATCCAACTTATTTAACTTTATTATGGTTTATTTTCCAAACCATCGGGAAGGGATATTTATTTATTTTTGGATTTTTATTAATAATAAGGGAAAGGGTAATTTGTTCGGGAGTTAAATAAATAATAATAATTAAAAGTTAATATGACCATGGCACAAGAAAATACACTAAGTAAATTTTTCCAAAAATGCATTCATCATCCAACATTATGACTTAGGCTAAAATGTGTTTGGGGGGGGATTTTATAAAGAACCATTTATTTTTCCTATGTAAAAGAGCAATTTTACCTTAGGAAAAGGATTTGAAGGAAATGAATGAATTATGAAGGGGGTGTCTTTTGATGAAGGGGTTTTAGCACTTAGGCCTTACAAGGTATTTGGCCAAGGGTCTGATCCCTCCAAAATTCAGAGAAATGCTCTGAGCCCCTTTAACTTTCAGGTTGTTGGTGCCTTTAGTACTTTTGGGAAATTAGTAACATTTATGGAAAAAATGAGTTAGGAAGTTAATTAGTTTGACTTTTTTCCATGATGTAAATGTCTTCATTGTCATCCATATTTTTAATTTCTTTTGATGATGAAAGTATATGACTTGATATCTGGATAATCATTCATCATACATAATTCTACAACCATTCATCTACTTACCCTACCTACTTATCCTACCATTTTTTCTTCCTTTATTAGGGTGCACTTAAACTAGCAAACCCTTATCAAAACATTTTCTTTTCTTTTACAATGGTATTCTAACTAAGTCTAACCTTATTACATCCAAGGGCTCAGATTAAACTGTTGAGCTCCTTTTATTCATTCTACCTATCTACTTATTTGCCAAGATTAAATAGTTTTGTCAGATTTTATTCTCTATCTCTAAGCATGAAATTCAAAACATGGAATAACCAAGATTAAACTATTTGGTTACCATGGATTGTGGCATAAGTAACAAGTTGTACATAATCATTTATACAAAAAGTGAAATAGTAGTGGAATTTGGGCTTGTACACTTTCATGGTCTTTTATTTTGCTTGGGGTTCATTTTTTATTTTTTTCTAACCTTTTCATTCTTTTTGTCCTTTTATTATTTTTCTAGGACATACCCTCTTTACATTTTTTTAATTTTTGATTTTGAATATGGAAAACATTTGCAACAAGCAAAGGTATGTACATATTACATAGATAAACCAAGTCAATCATGATATATGACACCTATTGGTATAGGAACATAATAGTGGCTTCACTTGGGGACGGATTTCCCTGGTGGAAAGTTAAGAACTGTAGATCAATGACCTTATGAAATATTGTGATTTTACTCTACAATTTTCCCTTTTACTTTGCCGCTTTATTTATATTTATGACAGTGAAACTTTTGAAGCTTAGGGCCTTCTCTTCAGGCTTCAACTCCAAAATTACCATCCAATCGACACTAAACCTTTATCCTCCCTTCTTGAATCCCACTTGAGCACCTTGTCACTTAGGTAGGAATCTTCAGCCTTGGTCCTTTTATCAAAAATCTTGTTAACCTTTTCCTACACAACTTGAGATCTGACCTGAAACTAAAAGGTGCTGCAACCTTCAAACCAAATTAGTAAATCATCAAGACCTTAGGGCCTTTTTCTTAGATTCAAATCTTTTAGGATTTATTTCATAATCTACTGAAAATTGAATTAAATCAAAATGAAATGCTAGCTACTCTATATTGTTGAAAATCAAGCTGACTTAAATAATACAAAAATGCCAATGAAACCAGTCAAGCAATTGCAGAAACAAATGGACTGTTTAACTGATTGTCAGTAAAGTCCAAAGCATAATTTGATCATGTACCCACATAATCAAAACTGTGATATATAAAGGCCACTGCTGATATATTTGGTCCTCATAGAGAAAACATGTTAAAGAACTTGAGCTTAGAAGAACCTCCATATAATCTGCTATATGATCAACAAAAGCATAAAGTATGATAGTTTCTTCTAGGCCTTCAATGTCTAATTGGTCAGCTGTATCCTCAATACTAAACCTTGAAACTACTTCTTCAGTCTTGCTCTCGAAAGCATAATCATCGTCAATCTGTAAATCAAAAGGTAGTACAATTTCCTCTTGGTTTGGAGAAGGAAGATTTTGTAAGAATTATTTAGGATCTCGGAAATTATATGACTGAATTTGAGAATGCAAAAGTTTAATTTCATTTTCATATTTTTCAGCAGCTAACTCAAGAAGACACATTTTCGTTTTATGAGAGTATTTTCTTGATTTGACCCTTATAAACACAACACTTAAAAAAGATTCATTAAGCTGAAATTTTGATAACTGATCCCTGAATTCATTTAAAATTTCATGAAATGAAAGATTTTCCACAAACCCTTTCATCCTATATCACTATTAATGCTTTGGAATATGGATTATTTGGTTGTGCAATTGCTCTAAAATTTGAAGCTCTGGATCTTTGAACAATGGAGTCTTGATTGGAAAATGATCATCAAAAGAGTCAGAAAAATGATGCTCAAATGTGTAAGGAAATTTTATATTTACAATTTTAAAAGAAAATAATTAAACACTAATCTAAGATCTTTTGTAAAATACTATATACATTGAAAGACTTTCTTGATGAGAAAGAACATAATGTCTCGGACAACATTCCAAGTTAAAAGCCTAATCTTTTCACATAGTTCTTTCAGGTTCATTCCTCCAATGGAGTCTTTATTGTAGAATTGATTTTGGAGTCTCCAGGTGGATGATTTTAAACTTTGTGTCTGATCACTGTCCACCATCATAGATCAGATATAAACTTGTAAAACAATTCTGAAGAAAAGTTTAGTTCTCCCGAAAGCTAGATTTCGAGTTTTTTATGATTATTTTGCTTTTTTATGAATTTTTTGAAATAACTTCTAATAACCCTTTAAGAGGCTTAAAAATAAAAATTTGAATTTCTCAAAGGTTTATTAAGGTTGAGGGTTAGTTCTTCCCCAGTATGGTTGCCACTATGTTATCACTCAAATTTTCCTTAGAAGTTATTAAAAGAAGGAAAGTGTTATACAAATTTTTGGGCACTGCAACCCCAATCAAATATGTCCATAAACCGAGGGCTCCTAAAGTCCCTAAAACTATTGTTCCATCCCCTAAAATAACAAGGTTAGCGGATTACATCATCTCCCAGAAGTTCTCCATGAAAAACTACTCAGAACTAGTCAAAACTGGACCATCTCACCTGCTCCATGGTCAAAGTGTGTTGCATCCCACCTAAATGCACACGAGAGGTGCAATGCATACTAAAAATCCCTTCTATAGGGTGCAATGGGTGAGCGTGGACAAATGGCAGAGTCAATTTGTGAGGTGGATGATCATGGAATCTTCCATAAACTTCTCCCGTGACACTTTCCTCTCTGCATTCGCCCAGGGATGAGTAAGAGATCATCAATCTCCAAGTGGAATCAAGAACTATCAGAGAGAGGACACTAATCAAATCTCAAAAGTTGACTCACCTCCCTGCAATCATCTATATTTGGATCCCTCATCCCAGAGATCTAGAGGCTGGAATTTTGTATCTTGTAAGGAAGTGCTGCTAATTTCTTGGTGTAACATCATATTGTTGGGTGATCTAAGCTTTTCATGAGGTGAAGAAGGGCTTTCTTGCTGAGAGGATGACGTTGGGTCAGAACAATTGGCTGTAATCCTCTTTGCTATTCTTGATATTAATAAAGCTATTCAAGTTTTCCTCCACATTCTTGTATGATTGATGATATATGCATTTGTGTGGTCAATATATATCTGGTCCTATATTGTTTATGATAGTAGATCTCTGTTCTTGGATAGTGTTATGCTGCTTTGATTCCACAGGTGCTCTTTGAAGCTGGGTAGATGAGGAAGCGAGTGGCAAAGATCTATCAGAAGGGAGAGGAATCAAGCAAGGAACCAAGCGCAAGACAAGGTTGGTCTCCTTTGTTCCCCTCTTATCTACTTCTCATAAAGGAAAACGAAAGTAGTTTTAGTTTGTTTGTTTCTCAGATAGCTACCAGTCTTAGTGGGATTAGCAGCTTTGCATAGACACTAGGTTTCCCGATAACAAAATGGTGACTCCACTGGGGAGTGAATAGATTGTTTGTTTGTCTATATTTGTTTGCTTTATAAACTTACAGATGGAGCCTGAAGTCAAGCCAGCTAGCCTTCGAACTGCATTTTCTATGCAAGTGCAAAGTAGATCAATGTTGCTTTAGTCTATCTCTGGGTTTTGTTTATGAACTGAACAATCGATTTACAAACTCTGTAATTGCCCTTGTGGTGGCTCTAGTAACCTCCTTAGATCTACCTCTGTGATTTATTTACTAATTATCACTTGCTTGGCCTAAATCCCTGAACTATGCTGCAAACTATGATCAAGAACTAGATCAAAAGTCTCGCACTGTACCATCACACCCTCTCTTCAAGGATATCATTATGCATCGCACTTCCCGTGTGTTGTAGGTGGGATGCATACTGGAATCCTTGTGTAACAGGTGCACTGATCATAAAAGGCTAATTTTTCCTCCAGACTTTCGTTTTTCTTCACTCTTTTCAGCTCTATTCAGGAGTTTTGCTATCTGTAGTTAGTATACCTCTATTGGAAACCCCCTTCCTTGCCATTATTCTGCCTCCATTGTGCAAAGAATTGTAAATGTTCTTATGTATTGTGAGCCATTTTCAGTTCTCTTTTACAAAGAAGTAGCGTAATTGAACTGTCATTCCTTGATTTGGAAGTGTCGCAAGTGTCATTTTCAATCATAGAAGAGAATTCGATTGTTCTTGATAGTCGATTACACTGTTACTCTTGTATTTGATTTGAATTAGTAGTTTTTCAAGTGTCGAAAGTAAGTTTTCAATTCCAAATCACAAAGTGTCGTCATTATCTTCATTTTGCCTTGAAAAGAAGCTTGTTAGTAATGTCGCTTTGAAAAATAATTCAGATTTGCGCTTAGCTTTCTTTTTATCATTCACATTAAGAAGGCTGAAAAACAAATACATGCATGTGCATTTTAATTTAGACTGTTTGTTGGTTTGATTTAGAACAGTGCATATAGTGTGTGCTCTCTGCTCTATGTTGAAAGAATATCATCTCTCTTTCTTTAGTAGCTAGGATTTTCATTGCAAAAAGAAGATTAAATGATTGTTTATCATCTTAGATTGAATTTTAGAAATTGTATATCTACATCACACGGTGAACCTAAAAGGAAAATTTATTAAACAATATCAACTGTAAAATAAATTTAATGAATCTAAGAATGCTTTGGAACCTAACACACAACATTTAGAAGTCTAGGCTAGAGACGTATTCCGGCATCGTAAAGCCTAGTAACTATTGCCTTCATTGCTGGTTGGGTGATTCCTCCACTTTGAGATGACAAGTGCCAGTATGGACATGTGCTCCCACGTACCATCGAGTATATATTGGGAGACCACAATAAGCTATATCCTTTATCCACAGGAAGCCGTGTCTGCCGCCCTAGCGATTGCAATGCACTGAACATAGCATTCGGGAAGATTGACTGCCATACCGTAAAAAGTATTATGCAGTTTTGTGATTGGTTTGGTAATCCCTCTGTCTAGATTTCCAGAGTAGTCTCTTTCATTCCTTTTCAGACTCCTTAAAGGAAAAGGTCCATTTGAGCACTTGTCACTTCAAGCTCATTAAAAATGGAAGGCGACTAGAGTCATCTTTTGTTTTTTCTCGACTCTTAAAAATTGAAAAAATTAGTTGTGTCAAAGCGTCTAAAATTTATTTTAATCGGAATAAATATCACCTTTCCTACGTTGGTCTTAGGTTGAGAAAGATGGAGTCCACCAACCAAGGATTTCCCCTTAGAGGAAATCCTAGTCCTTTCTCCTCTTGGGGAGATGTTGGTGCACCCCATATGGCCACATTATCGCTTCCAGGATTGACAATCGGCCTGCCCGTATGGCTCTTCTCGACCTCTGTCATTCAGAACACCATGATTCTTGAGCAATCAAGTAAGAAACTAGACGATACCAAAGCAACCTCCCAACCTTCTGCTTTCTCTGATTCTCCCTCTCCTCCTTCCTCTTCACTTGATGAAGCTGGTAAAGCCAAAAGTCAAGTAACTAAGAAGAAGAAGGAGAAGAAGAAGAAGGAGCCAAAGACGACAGGGGGCAACCAAGCATCATCTAGTTAAAACCCGCACACTGCACTGTCAAAGCCTAAATCTCCATGTGTCATTTGCAAAGGAGATCAGTATCATCAAGATTGTCCCTGCATCCCTCAGATCTTAAGGGACTGGTCTCCTCATTTGCACAATTTGGTGCCAACAACCTCTGATGATCATGTTGAAAGTACATCGTCAACTAGTGAAAGCGAAACGTTGGGACAGAAAAGGAAAAGTAAATTCCCTTGTAAACTATGTGAAGGCGATCACGCCATCCACCGTTTTCCCTTCCTAGATGAAGCTAAAAGAGTTTTGGATGACCATCCGGTTTCACCATTACGTCTTCCTCCTGGATATAAGAAACTCTTGCCAAGTCCATCACTAGTTGAAAATCCGACTGACACGCCATTGTGGTCGGTCGAAGAATCTATCGTTGAAGATAAACCATCTGAATTCACACCAGACGAAAGTCAAAAGGTCGAGGTGGTAGTTGACCCGGTCTTGCCTTCAGAAGGTCCATCTTCAGATGATACAATCACTGGAGAGAAAAAGAACGACACCATTCAAATTCTCTTTGTAAACACAGACTCCGATGAACACGGGGGCAGTCTACCCATTCCTTTACCGCAGGAGGGAAGTTCGTCAGAGTCATATTCGGCCGTCTATTCGGTCCCACCTCCAAGCAACCTAGTTGTTTCTTTTGATTGGAATCTACTAGGCAGACCCCATTTACCAGCTAGTGTACCATTTCGAATCATTGCACAAATATACAGAATGGTCATGGCCGGTACCATCATAGATGAAGGGGCTTCTGTGAGTATCATTTCCTCAACTACTTAGAAAGCACTTGGTTCACCATCGCTTTTGCCTGAAATGGAAATCTAACAGGCTTTGACAAAGGAACCAGTCGACCGTTAGGGATCCTTCCCAATGTGCCGATAACATTGAGAAGGAAAACCGTTCACATGAACGTAATGGTAGTCCGAGGAACCCTAGATTATAATCTACTCCTTGGACGTGACTATGTATATTGCATGGGAGCCATTGTCTCCTCACTCTTTAGAGTAATTTGTTTTCCGCATGAAGGAAGAATGGTCAAGCTCATAGACCAACTTTCATTCCCCGACTGACACATAAAAAATAGTCAAATACCATCCCTGAATGGTCCTTTTACGCAAGGAATGTCTCATCAATCCCCAGTCCATCCACCTGATGAGCGCGAGTGATTCAGGAGGACATGATTGAAACCCAGGGGGCATGCACCTTGGTCTGTTTCGGTAGGAAAACCTTGGGCATAGGGTAGGTTTCCGTGAAGGATATATAACTGGTTTATGAGATTAGATTGGAATAAGATACCTCTGTCAGAAGGTAGGCCTTTCCCGGTAGAACAAATGTTTTGTCTGCAAATTGAGGGGTAACTGTAAAAGATAGGCCTTTCCTGATAAAACAAATGTTTTGTCTGCAAATTGATGGGTAACCTGGGAAACTCTACTTCACTATACCTGAGGGCATGCAAACCTTTTTGCATGCAAGCGAAGAGAGACCATTTATTTTTTTAAATTTGTAGGTCCTCTAACCCTTTAAACTCGTAGGATTGGTCGTTTTCTAATTTTCATAAAGAAAGAATGCGGGGCAAAGCTTTGAAAAAATGCCATCTTAGATGAGACATCTTTATTATATGAATGGATCGAGCATTTTTTATGTGGAGTTCAAGATCTTTAAAAACTAAACATAAGCAGTGAGCAAATGTTTCCCCAGAGTTTAAGCTCATTCATTAAAAAATGAACCAATTTCTGGTAAATAACCATTGTGAATGCATTATCATCAGCCTTTGAAGCCTTGGTCATGTTCTCATCATCACCTCCACTCTGTATTGGCTGATCATTCACCTCCATTTGATTGTTTACCCCTTTTGAGGAACAGTTGCGAAGAGTGATCCTATTAGCCATCCTTGTGGCACTGCCATGATTGGAAAATTCCAAACCTTACCTGGAATTAGCTGCTACCCGAATTTATCACTCTTTCTGTTATCACCAAAATAGGACCCTGATAGGCTGTTGATCAGACTATCTCAGTGTAACTATTTCAAACCAATATTTTAGCTAAGGCTTAGCCTCCTTAGCCTGAGAGGTCTCTCTCAAAGGGTTAATGATATTGATTAAAGATATGGATAGATGGCTAACTCTATGGTTTGTGATTTTATATGTTTGTAGATTGGAAGATTGAGACTTGCTACCATTGGGCTATGGAGTCAGTGACAGAGATAAGGATAACAAATAGCTCTTCTTATAAAACTGAGGCTTGTATATACTTCAAAGAAAGAGTGACACATTCAAGAAAGTCTCAATAACTTGAAGTTCATAGGAGTCAGAGCATGTGGGCATGAATTCTGAGTAATGATACATCAAGGTATTCAAAAGGAAAGAATTTAAAGTGATAGATCAGAGTTTAATACCTACATGGAAGTCAGGGCATTCAGCAATTAAACATTCAGAACATAAACTCATATGGGACCACATAGTTTATGAATGTATACAGGAAGTCAGAGCACATTCAGTGAATTCTGAGTGATTATACATCCATACCACTGTAAGAATTAAGGAAAGGACAACATCACATATTCTGAACATAAAAAATCCTTCATGAATCCTGAGAAGTAAGCATTAAGACTATGGAAGTAAAGCATTTCAAAGATAAAAGATGAAGCTCACTGAAGTACACTAAGAATCTCAGCTTCAGAAAAGTCCAACTGCTTCTGTATATATCAATCCCTGCATATCATTTACAAAAGTAGTCTTTTTCTCTAACATTTTCCAACCCCTAATACCTTATTTCTTCTCCCATATATAGAGTTCATGTAGATTCCTTCCTCCAGCATGAGGGGAATTCGAATTACTCCTAATTTGACACCTATTGACACTTAAAAATAACTATTTAATACAAAGGACAGCTAACTAGGAGTCCTAGAGACCTAATACAACTAGGAGTGTAACTCCTTATTATGATTACAACAACCTTATCTAAACATTTAAAACATTATTTGACACCTAAAACTCCATGAATTCGAATTTGATGGTGCTCATAAACTTCCAGCTGGCCCTTGATGATTCATCCTTTTGTTGTTCCTAGAAACTAGGAGACTGTCCCTTGCTCTGTTCTGGCTGAAAAATAAGTCTTGGGACAAAGCTCATAACTTCTCATAAAAAATGTATTTCAAAAAACTGAAGGAGGATTTTTTGAACCAATCCATGCTGAACACTAACCTCTCTTGGTTTTTTGAAACATCTTTTCTACCGCCCAGAATGAGTCTTTGAAAAACAGGTGTCAAACAGAGAAATATGCCTGTGGAAAACTTGCACCTACAACAGTTTCGTAGCGCAAGTTTGATCATTCATTCCTCCCACCTCAGAATGTATTTGAAGAAAATGAAAGAGGTTTTTGTAGCTTGTTATGTTAGGAATAAAAGCCTCTTTCAGTTTTAAAAATTTAGTTTTCAGCTGCTCAGAACCCCTTCTGGAAGTTTACTAGTAAACGCAGAAAGCAGAGTTTTTTATGCTGAAACAGGCTTTTTCAGGGATTTCGTAGCGCACTACAAAAACACTGATTTCGTAGCTAGTTTGAAAATTTCTCCAAAGTAATGTGAGATATGACTTCCACACTCATCGTGAGGCTTCTAGGACATGGAATGAGGCTGTCAAACTTTGATGGAAAAGAGATATGACCTTGAAAGACTTCTAACCTTATGACCTAACTCTTAAAGCATGAAATGACCTAGAGACCCTTTAACACCATGACTAAAATAAGGGTTTGTAAATGAGAATGACACTAATTGTGATGAGCTGACTCAAAACTTATAAGACTATGATTAGAAACAAGGCAACTTACCAAAGCTTACAGACAAAGATTTTAGGGTGATAACACTTTCCTTGAAAAACGAGTTTCCTTTAAGCTTTTTTCATATAACTCGTAAAATATGAAAAGATTGCTAAGTAATTGGCCTCTCCAGCTCGTTAAAGTGACTGGAAGTGTTATACCTCCTTTAGGTTTTAATCTTTTTTGGACCTTCGGGATTATTACACAAAAATATCGACCGCTTGTTTTGCTCGGCTCGTTAAAATTACCGAAAATTCATCCCTTTTGTATTATTTTATACTTTATTAGACTTAAGGGATTATATGATGAAAAAGGATTGTTGGAGTTTTCTTTACGTCCCTTTCAGACTCTCTATATTGAAAAGGACCGAGTTATCTTTGTCGTTAAACTCGTTAAAATCGAATAGCGACAAACTTGTCCATACCGACAAGAACGAGTTTCTCTATCACTAGGCTCGTTAAAACATAGCGATGGGTTTGCCCGAAGGGAAAATTATAGAACAAGCATATGTTATCCTCCTCAAGCTTGAAAAAAATAAAGAGGTACTGGTCAGCAATGACTGGGGAAAAATTGGGAAGAAAACTTGAAGTAACTTTATTTGTAGCAAGTCGCTCTTGAACATGACACTTTCACTCTGCATCCGAGTCGGGTTGGGTTGTTCCGTTCATTGGTCATATCACCATTGGTCCATCACACCATCCACATTTTGGGTTAACACTACCAATCCATCATGTCAGTGTCACCGATATGTTCAAGAGAAGTCGCTGAGAGAATTCACCTATGTCTCATCCACTGCAATACATTTACTCTCCATTCTTTCATGACCGCCACCCTGAACCTTATATCATCAGATCGTTTTCACCTCCATTAAAATCATTTACTCTGTTCCATGTCATAGATGTGGGATTCATTAAGGTCCTCCTATGACGGATCGCTTCTTTTCGACATCAGCTCATTATCCAGGAAGTTGATCTAGGAACAAACCTTTCAGTACTTTGAAGCTTGCATGCCTCAATGGCAAGTTTCTCACTTCCGGTGACAGGCTTACATCAATGGCCTTTGACCGAAAGATTTTGCGTGGTGTTCGACACCAAGTCCCTTTTTCACACCACGTGAATTGTACTGTCGTACCTTGAGGGTCATCATCATTATCGATGATTCCTCTCGTGCCTATTAACAACTTACATCACTGGCTGGTAATCAGGCAATGTATTTGCATGTTCGACTCCAGAACATCTCTCACATGGATCGACTTGTACTTTGAGTGAAGATCGAACGAGATTGAAGACCCCGGATCTAGTTTCATCCATCCGGGCTGTGATATATATTTAGGAAAATAAAGACATCAAATGTACATCATTACTGCATAGATAATCATCCAATCTAAGGGATGATGGCTCTACCAGAATCATCAGTATGCACACAGACGATTGTCTGTCTTATGTACATGAAAATGAATTTATAAAGTTGAGCACGGGAAATCCCCACCTCAGCTAGATCATGAAAATATTATGAAGATAATGTATTGTATTGTATCTTATTAAAGGTCACCTTCCATCTCAAAAAACTTCGGATCCTCATGATAAATCATTTCACCCAACATCAAAAGATTAATGACCTCATGCTTTAGGGGGCAACTGTTATAGACATTTTTGGGCACTGCAACCCCAATCAAATATGTCCATAAACCGAGGGCTCCTAAGTCCCTAAAAGTGTTGTTCCATCCCCTAAAAGAAAAAGGTCAACTGATTTCATCATCTCCCAGAAGTTCTCCATGAAAAACTACTTAGAACTGGTCAAAACTGAACCATCTCACCTGCTCCATGGTCAAAGTGTGCTGCATCCCACCTAAATGCACACGAGAGGTGCGATGCATACTAAAAATCCCTTCTATGGGGTGCGATGGGCAAGAGTGGACAAATGGCATAGTCAATTTGCGAGGTGGATGATCATGGAATCTTCCAGAAACTTCTCCTGTGACACTTTCCTCTCTGCATTCGCCCAGGGATGAGTAAGAGATCATCAATCTCCAAGTGGAATCAAGAACTATCAGAGAGAGGACACTAATCAAATCTCAAAAGCTGAGTCAGCTCCCTGCAACCATCTATATATGGATCCCTCATCACGGAGATCTAGAGGCTAGAATTTTGTATCTTGTAAGGAAGTGTTGTTGGTTTCTTGGTGTAACATCATAGTGTTGGGTGATCTAAGATTTTCATGAGGTGAAGAAGGGCTTTCTTGTTGAGAGGATGACACTGGGTTAGAACAATTGGTTGTAATCCTCTTTGCTATTCTTGATATTAATAAAGCTATTCAAGTTTTCCTCCACATTCTTGTATGATTGATGATATATGCATTTGTGTGGTTAATATATATCTGGTCTTATATTGTTTATGATAGTAGATCTTTGTTCTTGGATAATCTTATGCTACTTTGATTCCATAGGTGCTCTTTGAAGCTGGGTAGATGAGGAAGCGAGTGGCAAAGATCTATCAGAAGGGAGAGGAATCAAGCAAGGAACCAAGCGCAAGACAAAGGTTGGTCTCCTTTGTTCCCCTCTTATCTACTTCTCATAAAGGAAAATGAAAGTAGTTTTAGTTTGTTTGTTTCTAAGATAGCTACCAGTCTTAGTGGGACTAGCAGCTCTGCATAGACACTAGATTTCCTGATAACAGAAAGGATCTAAGGTAACTACAAACCAATCTTTTAAGTACATATCCTAGCCAATCTATACTCAGAGAGGGCTCTCTCTTTATGATTTAGCTATGTTTGAAAATATTTTAGGCTAGCTATTAATGTTTGGTGAGGTTGATTTTGTTTGAGAGTGGTGGAGTTCTGAAAAAATGGGAAAACTAGGCTTTTAGGCCATTGGGCTAAGGAGTCAATCAGGGATAATTCACTGGATCAAGTCTGATTGCTGAGGTATGAGTTCAATAGGTAGGATAGCGGAATAAAAACAAACTTTGGGGCTTGAATGGATGATATTTCTTCTCAAAACTAGAGGGCAATTAAGAATCCTCAAGTTAGGATTAGATAGAGGAAAGGAAGATAGGTCAACTAGCAGAGGGCAATTAAGAATCCTATACCAAGGACTTATTAGAGAAAACTACAGGGATAGAGGAGCAGTTAAGAATTCCTTTATCGAAATAGTTTAGAAGAAAACATAGAAATGGTAAACTGTTGATAGTAGAGAGAAATAAAGTTAATTCTGATACACTTTGAATATTTTACCATTTAGATTTAAGATGCATGAAAGATTGAAACATATAGAGAGCACATAAAATCACAAGGATAGAATACTTATTTGTAATTATAATGCACGAGAATTTGATGAAATGTATTCAACTTTCATTCCTTTTCTAGCAAAAATCCAAATTTGAGTACAAAAGCTTTCTCAGCTTGATAGGATACATTTTCAGAGATGTTATAGAATCCACCCACAATACTTTGAATGGAGAAGTATTTATACATAAATTACATCAAAAATATCTCATAACTACATGAGATTTATTCTAGGGAATACAAAATATATTTTACAAAAATATAGAGACAGATGTAAAACTGATTGATGTTGTCCCTTTATTTATGGAAGAGCTGGAGGTTGAAACTCAGATTTGCCTCTTGCTGTTGCTTTAGTAATTGTGTGCTGGATCTTTTCTTACTTTTCCCTACTGATACTCTTTACCTGTTTTTGATACTCTTTACCTGTTTACCAACCTTTACCTTAGTAAATATTTCTATTTACCTTTGAATTACCATAGTATATTAGAGGATATCGAGCATATTGGTCCACCATTCTTCATTTGGTATCTTCATCCTAATCAATTTCCTATATACTTCATCAGCTTCAGTATATTTTGCAAAATTGGGCTGAACTGTGAACAGGTGCTTAACTTCATGCTTAATCTAGAAAAGATTTTCCAAACCATCATATAGCACTTTTCGTGTGGGTAGTGCTTTTATTGTGGAAGAGTTGGCTTGACTCTTGGCTTTTTGTGTAATATTTCAATGTAGTCGTCATGAGTCATCAGTTTGTTGTTTATGACCAATAGGTTTGGAAGTCCTTTATCCCTTAAAATGTTATATTTTACCATAAACTCATTTATGTCTTCTTGGATACTTTGACATCTTCTTTCTAGGTTACGCATTAAGTTCTTTATGGTCAGAACTTTCTTAATTTCAAGGATAGTACTAGTTCGATCTTTGATATCCCATTGTTCCAACTATTGCCTATTTTGGCTATTCAAGGATTTGATTAATTGGGTTTCGTCTTGAGTTTTCTCCCCCAATTCTTCGCTAGTCTTCTGTATATCCTCTGTAGCTAGTTTGACTAACTCTATCTGTTCAAAAATGATCTGAATAGCAGACCAAATATCATTGATAGAATCAATGATATTGGTCCATAAAATCTCTCTGATTTCTCTCAAAGGATTTTCCAATGTTAAGTCTTGTTCTAATGTCTTGATTATTTCAGTCATTTCTCTATTTTTCCTCTCTTCTTCAGTGTAATTAATCTGTGGTAGCTCATAATTTCTTTCCAAGTTGGTAACTGTTTCTTTTAGTTTCATTATTTCAATTGCTTGGATTTTCATTTCTTCTACTTGCTTTGTTGAAGTTGTTGCTGCTTCTGATGTACTTGTTGTTGTTGTTACTAGTAGAGCTATTGTTGGAGGAATGTTGGGTGCCAAAGATGTTGCAATAGTAGATGGCATTGTTGTAGAAAACATGGGTATTACAGTTTGAGGCATGGTGGTCAACTCACCCTGTTTGGAATATAAAGTTTTTTCTAGTTCTTGCTCTGTTTCTTTCAACTGCTCATTCAACTTAAGGATCAAGTCCATAAGTTCTTCCTCATTTTGTTTCTCAATTACTTCTGCAGTTTGTGGATGTATGAGGGGAGGGAGTTTGAGTTGTTTCCTGAGTGCAACAATGTCATCATTCTTTTTCTTTATCAAACTTTCAGCTGCTTTGACATCTTTGGGATCATGTCCCAACTCAATCACTAGATCTTCTAATGATTTTATCCTTGTGTCCTTAGCCTGAGAAGAGGCTTTTTCCAACTGTAACTATGTTGTAGTATTATTTAGATAATTCTGCAACTGATGTGCAATGATGGCTTTACTGGTCAATGTGGAATAGACCATCTCACCTGTTTGCTTATGAAGCTCAATCTAATCAATTGGGTGGATGTCTCTAGCAAGAACTTCATTTTTTTTTTTTTTTAATATTAATAAGCCATGGACTGTGGCTGTTGTACTGTGGGCTTCAAGAATCTTATTTGCATCTTTCCCTCTTTGATGTCAAAGGCTGACATCAATCTTGTCTGGTTTGTAGGAGCCATCTTCAGATATTTGGCATAGGTTTGAGCTTTGAGCTGCTCATTCCTAGCCTTAATCTCTTTGTACTTTTCTTTCAAATCCTCGCTTTGCTCTGAAACTGTCTTTAGTGATGACACTTCTACACTTTGCTGCTTGCTTAGCGCATGTGTTTGAGAGGTAGATGGTGTCTCTCCTGCTAGTGTTGTCTGCACTGTGTCACTTCTTGTCTCTTCATACTCCTCTTCAGATAGAGGATTCAATCTCTATCTCCTTTAATATACTTGGTCCAATGGAACTGTAGAATTGCTAGCCTCATTTCTACTTCTTTTTTTAGTTCTTTCCTCATTAAGAGGGGTCTACAATAATGGAGGATTGCCCATGTTTTAATCAGTTTGGGTCAACTCCTCAGAAATTCTTTGTGTTCTTGAATCTTTTCCCTGTCTTGAAGTCTCTAGTTGTCCTTATGTCTATGCACTATCTTCCTGTGTTGGTCTCTATGAGGATTCTTCAGGCACCTGTTCAAAAGAATCCAGATCAAGCTGTCTTTCCAGATCTTTCATAACATTTTCTACTTTAAATTGTTCACTATATTGTTATATAAGTATTCCCTCCACCCATTCATTTTTATTTTCGTACTGTTCTATATCTGGAATTCTATGATGGATGTAGGGGGATAGTTTATGCTTCTGTATTCTATCACAGATGAGGCTATGAGGATCATAAGGCCAGATGAAACTCTTTTTCAATCTCAATCTCTCAAGGATTTCCTCTGCCTATTTCCCTACCTTTCTGTTGTTGCAAACAGATGGTCATATGTGATACTTTATCCTTAACTGAGCTTTCTTCTTAGCTTTCATAAAATGGATTTCATCAGAGTTGATCATTTGCCTGTAGTACTCCAAGGAAAATAATCGCATGGGGAGGTATTTGGGCAATTTAAAGGGAGGCAACTCACACCCATAAATCTTGAGCTCGGTATGGTTCTGGTACAAGTACCAGTCTCCAACATTATATTGCTTGGATAACTGAAGAATTCTCTTGATATCATCACTGATTCTAGGAGGAGGTCTTCCTATCAACATGGTAGTTACTGGATGCACAAATTGATCAATAAAATGTGTATAAGGATAGGAAGAAGAAGGTGAATTGTCAAAAATGGAAGTCCAAAAGATAACTGACCTAGGGTTCCCTCTAGTGTTAAGCTTTTATATAGAGAAAGGGAATTTATCGGTTTGGTAGTAAAGGAAAAGATGATACATGACTGAAGAAGATTTAAATACCCTCTCATTCTCGAATCTCATGAATTGGTCATGCATCTTATTAGCAATGAATGTAGCATAGTAATATTTGGCAGCAAAAGGTTGACCAGGGGTAAAAATAGACATGTAGGCTAAGGTCAACTCATCTACATACTCACTAGTAGTAAAACCCAAAATGCAAGCAATCATGGTGATGATATCCTGGCCCAGACTTGTAAAGAAGATTGACATATAAGGAGGGGGGTGTTTTGGCCTGTATTTTTCTTCCATGAAGGTCTGATAGACTTTGTTAATTTCATAACTGGAAAGCCTTCATAATTTTTCAAGTAAATCTGTAATGGAAAGGGGAGTGAGGTCCTGGCTAGGCTGTAATTACAACATTTCATTTATAGACTCAACTGTAATGGTGAAAATGACTTCTTGGTTAGGGGACATTACAACTCTCAAATTGGGGTCATAGTTTGCATGGCATTGGTGGACAATATCTGGGAAAATATGCATAGCGGGGAATTGATATTTGGGGAGGTTGGACTCCCAAAGACCTATTTTATCAGTATTGTTCAGATAATTGTCCCAATATTTGCAATGTAGCTTCAAGGGGGTTTCATCAAAAGCAAGGTCCTTAATTTGAAAATATTTATCGGCCAAGGGAAGGTAGTCCAAATCCCTGTGGGGAGTAGTGATTGGCGTGACATTTAGGGTGACAGGAACTTCCATCCTTGGTTCTTGCGTATTCAAGGAAGAAAGTTGGGGTTTTTAAGGATTTCAGATAAAACAGGTGCTTGGGGAAGTCTTGGGACTAGGAAACAACTTTAATCGTACTGAATTATTTGAGTTTAGAGCAATTTAGTGAAGGTTAAGCACAAAAGCAGGGTTTTTGAGAAGGAAATGTGGTAAATACCTGTTTATGGTTGACTGTTGGGACAAATGGGTATGGTGAAGGTTTTGCAGGGTGTGCATAGTAGTTTACAGTGGCTTGGAGTTCAGCAACTGATAGTGATTGGCAGTTAGGAATAATTTTCCGGTCTGGACGTACTCTGTGCATGTATGGAAGCAGAACTTTCTTTTTTTGGTAAAAAGAGAAAACCATGAATATTTTTGTTTTATGTAAAAAGACAATGACCTTTTGGAATTTTGCGGGTGAATGGAAAATGATAGTTGGAGTTAACTGATGAGACACTTTTTCACATAGCGGAGGTGGTAAAGGAGAGCGGTAATGGTTTTCATCGCACAGCCTTTGGGATGTTGGTGGTTTTGGTGGAGGGTCGCGTGATGCCACAAATGGAATGACATGTAGCATCGACGAAAAGTCAAAACAACATTCATCGCGTGGTTAACATTTGACCAAAAGGCCCATGCAATATGAGCAAGGATCGTTGGATGAGAGAGGGTAGATCGAATGGTAGCCGGTGGTGGAAGGTGTTAGGGCATTAATGGTGGGGACCAGATGAAATAATCATCATAATTAAATGTCTTTAACTATATCTGGAATGATTTTATTGGTGTATAGGTTATTAATTAATCCAGATGACTAATTAATCCCTTTTTTCATGTCGAAGGTTTGACTCTTAATTAATCGCAATTCGATTAATTAATCAAACTTAATTAACATTATTATGGTTTATTTTTCAAACCTTCGAAATGGGATATTTATTTATTTTTTGGGATTTTTATTCATAATAATATGGGGAAGGGTAATTTGTTTCAGGAGTTAAATAAATAATAAAAATTAAAAGTTAATATGAACTATGTAAAAGAAAATACGCTAAGTAAATGTTTCCGAAAATACATTCATCATATACATTGACTTAGGTTAAAATGTGTTTGGGGGGGTGGGGGGGGAGGTTTATAAAGAACCTTTACTTTTCCTAAGTAAAAGAGTGATTTTACCTTAGAAATGGATTTAAAGGGAATGAATGAATTATGATGGGGGTGACTTTTGATGAAAGGGTTTTGGTACTTAGGCCCTACAAGTCATTGGGCCGTGGGTTCGGTCCCTCCAAAAGTTAGAGAAATTCTCTGAGCCGCTTTAACTTTTAGGTTGTTGGTGCCTTTAGTACTTATGGGAAATTAGTAAAATTTAGGGAAAAAATGAGTGAGGAAGTTAATTAGTTTGACTTTTATCCATAATGTAAATGTTTTCATTTCCATCCATATCTTTAAGTGCTTTTGATGATGAAAGTATATATAACTTGATATCTGGATAATCATTCATCATTCATAATTCTGCAACCATTCATCTACTTACCCTACCTACTTATCCTACCATTTTTCCTTCTTTTATTAGGGTGCACTTAAACTGGCAAACCCTTATCAAAACCTTTTCTTTTCTTTTACAATGGAAATCTGTCTAAGTTTATCCTTATTACATCCAAGGGCTCAGGTTAAACTGTTGAGCTCCTTTTATTCACTCTACCTATCTAATTATCTGCTAAGATTAAATAGTTTGGTAAGATTTTATTCTCTATCCCTAAGCATGAAATTCAAAACATGGAATAAACAAAATTAAACTATTTGGTTACCATGGATTGTCGCGTAAGTAACAATGTTGCACACAATTATTTATACAAAAAGTGAAACAGTAGTGGCATTTGGGCTTGCACACTTTCATGGTCTTTTCCTTTTCCTTGGGGTTCATTTTCATCTTTTTTGACCTTTTCATTATTTTTGTCCTTTTATTCCTTTTCTAGGACATAACCTCTTTACATTTTTTTTTTTAATTTTTTGATTTTTTTTACAAATATGGAAAACATTTGCAACAAGCAAAGGTATGTACATGTTTCAGAGCTATACAAAATCAATCATGATATATGACACCTATTGGTATAGGAACATAACAGGTTCCATGAAAGAGATTTGGTATTGTCCTTTCTATGAGTCGAATGTTGTGTGTTCGTTGTCTGCTTCCAAAATTTTGAGTAAGTTGAAGGCTTTAAAGCTTCATTGTCTAACTTTAACTCCTTGTACCTTGAAAATATACTCTGCTGAGGTGAAATTTGAGAACTAGAAGATACTGGAGACTGAATTGTTGGTTCTACAGTAGGTGACTGAATTGTTTCTTCTGCTTGAGGAAAAGGAGTGACAAGAGTTCCTGTCAAAACTACTATGGGAGGTTGCTCTGTATCCCTTTATTCTTTCATCTTGGATAGTAATCACCTGAGGATCACCTTGCAGGTCTTCTTTTTCAGTACTATTTGGGTCCTTATTTTTTGTTTTAAAAACAACAAACTCTGCACCTTGTGTTTTACAGTGAGTAGGGGACATGACCTCTCTCTCCCTTTTGTCCTCCTTTTCCTTAGGAATAGGCATCTACATGGATGACTGACTAACCAGTCATTCTTTAGCTTCTTGCAAAGTGCTCCCTGTCAATTCCTCTTGGTTAGCATACTATTCAATTTTGGGCCTTTGTGTATGTGTATAGGAAGTACTCTTTTGTTCCAATCTATGTTTTCAAATGATACCTAGAGGATCATAAAGCTAAGGGAAACTAGGCTTAAATTTCATTTCACTTAAAATAGCTTCCACCTCCTTTGCTCAGCTCTGGTGTTGAAAATATAAGGACCTATATGAGCCTTTAGCTTGAATTGTGCTTTATTTTTGTAGGATACAAGGTGCAGCCCATACATGTTCAACATTTTCCTAGTGTATTCTAATGCACATATTCTCACTGCTACAAACATTGGTAACCTATAAGGAGGTAACTTTGAGCCATATATTCTAACTTTAGTATAATTCTATTATAAATACCAGTCTCCAACATTTGATTTCTCTGACAAGTGAAATATCTTCTTTATCTCTAGCGAAATCCTCGGGATCACATCACTACAAAGCAAGCATAATGAGGTATGTAGAAACTTATCAACAAAAGTAGTGTAAGTATACTCCTTTGAGCTATTTCTAACTAGAGAAGTCCAGTGAATCACTAAAAAAGGTGTTGTAACATTATTTGGTTTTGATAAGTTAGTATATTAGCCAAAAATAATTTTAAAATGTTAAGTTAGGATATGGATGCAAAATAAAGAAAAGTTAAAATGTTAGGCCAATTTAATGTTTTATAGGCATCCATATCAATAAAATGATAGGTGTTAGCTGCACTAAACAAATAAAGAAAAGGAAAAATAAAATGTTAGGGAAGAAAAAAGAAAAGAATGACTTCATTTCATATTTTTATAAATGCATAGGCTGCTAGTCAAAATGTGCCACATTGGGAAATATCAAATGATATCTTCATGTGTGGAAGAAAAGGGCAAAGAGTAAAGGTTTTACTCTAAAAAGTAATATATCAATTAATTTTGGTGTGTTAATCCCCTATCCCTAAGTTTTAAAACCCCAAAGTTTCCCCTCCCCTCATACTTTGGTCCACCCACCTATTCCTAAATTTATTACCCCCTTCATACATTGAAAATATTTCCCACTATGCAGTAAATTAATTCACACCGACCCCACCGAGATCAACCCGTCACCTCATGATTAACTCTCTACCACCTCTCCCATCATTTGTGCTCACCTCCCAAGATCTGACGACCCATGTTGTATTTCGTCCCCCCCCCTCAACATCCGAATTCTACCATCGGGGGGCGGGGGGGTGCGAAATGGGCAGTATTTGAAACCATGCTCGCCCCCACATGTGAACACCACAGCTTTTCGGACCCCCCTCAGGTGAAATCGTTAACCACTTCCCCCCCCCTCCAAAAAGTAGTTTCTCCACCTCTTGATACCACTTCTCTACCTATTGTGTTCCCACCACTCACCTTCTGCCACGTCATTTTCCCGTTAACTCTACCAATTACATCTGCTCCCTCCAAAATTAAGGCGTTAAGAAATAAATGGTTTAGCCGTTAATCTAATGAACCCATGCCACCTTCAACGAAAAAACCAGACTGTTACATAAACCTCACTTTTACTCATTAACTGGTTACTAAAGTCATACATTGTCAATGTTATTTCTGTTGGCATTATGATTTTGGTGTCGTACTTGATGGCAACTCACTCAAGTGGCTAAACTCTGTTTAGGCTCTCAAAATGATGAAAATTACGAGGTTCGCAGGTGAATGGTTCAAAAGGTGCGGACCCGCAGGTTCGTCGTTCATGAAGTGCGGTCATACTCGCAGGTTACCCGTCAGAAAGTGCGGTCCCCCAGTTCACTCACCTCAAGGTAGAGAAGTGCGCTCACGTGGGGTTTCTTATGTTTGGCCCGTGGTATTTAGCCCGTCGTTCATGATCTTATGGTTTCGGCCTGTGGTATAGGATCTAATTTAGCCCTGGTTTGGGTCCCTTGTATTGGTTATTGATGGTTTTGTCCCATGGTGTGAATAAGGGCTTGACTATAAATAGGGAAGGAGATCACTTGGCTGATATATCTTTGAAAGTTGAATATCTTAAGATCTGAATTTTGGGTTATCAGTTTTAAAAGCTAGATCTAAATCAAGGTAAAATTTGAAGGCGAATCTATTGCCAAGTCGTGATCTCTCGGGCGCATGATCAGATCTGTGGATCTGACTATCTGTAGTACATTGGAGGACTGTTAATTTGGCCCTATTCAGAGGTTCGCAGGCGATCTAAAGCGAGAGTGCGGGGGTACGCAGTACAGAAGAAGGCGCAGTGCAGGTATACGCAGCGTAGCTAAAGGCGCAGTGCGGGGTACGCAGTAAAGAGGAAGTCACAGTGCGGGTATACGCAGAGCAGCTGAAGGCACAGTGCGGGGTACGCAGTATAGAAGAAGACGAAGTGTGGGTATACGCAACACAGATAAAGGTGAAGTGCGGGTATCCGCAGGTTTATATTGGTGAAGTTGTGGACCTGTTTTGAAATATTTGTTGGCTGCCTGTTTTGTATTTGCTGTTGTGTTCTGGGTTTAGGATACTGGTGTTGGTTTTCTGTTTACAGCATTCTGAGAAGTTCGGGTGGCTCATTGGTTTGATTGTATAAGGAGATTGGTTGATTCACATGTACTTGATGTTTATTTGATGTTCTTGGATCCAATCTGAAAATTAATGAAATGTGGTCCTTGAAAGAAAAGAAGTAAGGGGGTTGTAGCTCCCTTCCAAGAGAGACTGAAAAACGAGAGAGAGTTGTAGCTCTCTGCAGGTTGCAGCCTGCGTAGTGGTAAAGGACTGCAACAGTACAAAATCATTGTAAAAGGAGTTTCTAATTGAAAGAAGATAGAAACATATTGTAGCAGGTGGTTTTCACCCACATTGGGTTTCCACCTTATATCTGGTGTTCTTTGGTGTGACTATCTGTTTTTCTTGTTCATGCTCATTATTTTATGGTACTGACATACAATATCTGAAGAATAATTTCAAAGTATAAATATATTGAAAAGAATTTGTTAATACTGATTCACCCCCCCCCTCTCAGTATTATTTCTAACAATTTCTTTGTTACATGTTTACTCGACTAAACTTCGTCATTTTCACCCACCAGTGACACTATCTACTCACTCATTTTCAGCCTATTTCCTTTGTTCTTGCCCCCAAAAGTTGACTCCTCTTTGTGTATTCAAATCTCCAATCCAATTTTCACTATTGTCCATAGGCTTATCTAAATATCCCTCCAAAGCTCAAGCGACTAGAAGAACCTGTCAATCCTCTGGTCTATCCTCCCATTGATTTTGACCACATCCCTTTAGCTGACAGAGACCATAAAATCCATGAAACTATGTTTGAATTTGACCTATTTGAGATGTATTGCTGGCACAAAGACAAATACATCAAAAACTCTGATGACATTTAGCTGTGGGAATCCAATTTACCCAATTACATTTTTCCTTGTACCCACAACACCCCAGAATTTGTTAGGAAGTGTCATGCACATTATTTGACAAGAAAAAGGGCCATCATTACTCCCACTCGAGAAATTTTGTTTACTATCACTCCTCAAGACATAGACCAGATGATGCAAGCCCCCACAGTAGAGAATGCCACCCCCTTTTCCTATGAAGAACTTGTTGAATTGTACCAAAAATTAGACTTTGCTAAAAGGGCCAAAATCCTTGAACTTTCCTTGACAGAAGATTCCTCATTGCCAAAGAAAAATACTCTCTATCCATCCCCTATTTTCCTTGAGAGAGCCTAGCAAATTATGACAGTCATCTCTTACCTCCTTGGCTACTACTCAGATGAGTGGGTAGATGAGGCCATCATAAAATTTCTGCCCATTTTCTCTGCTGATTCTAAGCCCTCCATCATGTTTAACTTTAGCCAATTTCTTGTAGATTCAATTCATAAGAAACTTATCAAATTCCCAACTAAGGAGGTATTCAAGTATCTTTTATGTTATTTTATATGTTCTTATACTTTTAGGGAGACAACATCAACCTTGCCTTACAAAAGTTGGATGAAGAAGGGAATTAGTAGTCAATCATCTTCTAGACTACATTGGTGATGAAGGAACAAAAGGAATATACATATAAATAGTTCTTAGAGATGTTTTTATGTCCAACAATCAGTCTCCTAGGCAACAAGATAGAACCGAGGATCAGTGAGGAAATTAGAAAGGTGATGCAGCTATGAGACCAAGCTCAGATAGGGGATTGGTACCTCTATCAAAGCTATACACAATTGAGAATAATTAGGTGTGAGCTTGAACCTTACAAGCTGCCTAAATTCCTCCTAATGAGGATTTTTTTTCTATAGTACATAAGGCATATGCTCAATATGGATGAGATCCACTTTGTAGCTGCCAAGAAGAAGTCCTAGTTCAAAATTAAAACATAGATTGGGCCTTTCATTTGCAACAATAGGGCAGCAGGGGAGGAAGTAGATAAGCTATTAAAACAAATGCAGTTCAACCTTAGCTTCACCTGGTCATATGATCCATTAGGGATCATTTCTAAATTAAGAGTAGAAACCAAATCTACTACTTATTTTCACACATCCAGACTAGAGATAGAAAAGTACAAAAACTAGCTAGAATGGGTTGAGAATACACTACAAGAGGTATAGGTGCAACTGATATCATCCTCTACAATACAAATTCCTACCATGTAGGAGAAAAAAACTAAGAGAAGCTGAGAAGAAAAGTCCAGTTCAGGGACTAAAATTTTTAGTGAAGGATTTAAAATTATGTATAGGAAGAAGTCCAAGCTTAGTTCCAAACTAAGTCTCAACAAGGACTCAGAGCAGGAGAAAATTATCACCACTAATGAGCCACTTGTTTCCCCATTATTGGGTGATCAGACCACACTGTCTCCCACTACCTCCACGGCTTCACAAGAGTAGCAGAAAATTATGCAGACCATCACAGCTACTACAAGGGAGACAAAGAAAAGTATAATGGACATTTTTAAGGAGATTAAAGTAAGGAATGAGGCCTTAAATATTAATACCTACAATTAGTTTTGGAAGTAGATTTTTGCTTCTCAAAGAAGGTCGTTTTCAGCCTTTGATTAAGGGAAAGATAGAATGAAAATGACATTCCTCGAGGCACACGTTCCCTAGCCTAAGGCAGCATCAGACTACAAGAACACAAAATTTGAGTTTGATGTAATAGACATACATCCCATTGAACAATGGAGATGCATAAGCAGACTAGGGAAATGATATTTTCCACTGTCACTAACACTGCTATGAGTTTGTCTAAACTATAGGTTACATTAGCCAATGTTCAATCCCAACTGAAGATGGAGAAGGTCTCTGCACTTTCCAACGACACCGGGATCAAAAATCTGGAGGACTTGGTGATTAAAGTGGGTTATGACCCTGAAGACATCCATGCTGAAGAAGAGATTGTAAAGAAAAATAATTTAGACATAGAAGCATTAAGGAATTAGTTAAAGTTTTCAGCTATAGAAGATCCTCTGGCCAAGGATATTGAAGAAATAAAGACACAAAAGATAGGTATGATAAAGCTCATCATGGAGCAGAGTGCACAATTGAACCAAATGGAGATAGAGATGGAAACGTTGATTAAAGAAAAGGAGAAAGCTTCCAAAATGATTGTTGTCCCTTTGGAAGCACTCCCTATCATAGCCATGCCTACATTCACACCTTCTACAACAAGCACAAGGGATGTTGCAGATTAGTTGGCCAATGCCATACAAAACATATCTCTCCAGACCGAAGAGATCAAAGGCTTGAAGGATCAAGTCAAACTTCTACAGGATCATCAAATAAAGACTGAGAATTTTCATGCAGCAGAGCTACAGAGAGCTCAAAATTAGATAGAGGCATGGAAGAAGTTAGCAATTGAGTCTTCTATTGGCTACACAATAACCCATGTTAAATAAATCATATTGAACAATATCACTAAATAAATAGATGAAATATGGCCATGTATCCAGATTATATTCGAATAGAAGGAATTGATGGAGAAAGCTAAGCAACCATTTCCACTATCAATGCTGAAATGGGAGAAATGCCTGCTACAACCAACAACATCATTAAGTTCCTCAATTCCAAAAACAAATATGAGCTAGATGATATAGGAGTAGATGACATAACGGAAACCATCCTAGGAGTAAAGAAAGTTCTAATAAAGAATAACTTTGTTGTACAACTGACAGAGAAATGTCACACTTTGGAGGTAGTAGTTAACAATTTTTTCACTAGAATAGATGCATTGAACAAGAAAGGTCTTCCTTCTTTATTTGTGATCAGTGACAAATTAATGACCAGGGAAGACTACATGAAGAAGCTTCAGGACATCGCCAAGGATACAACTAAGTCTTCCAACATCAAAGGTTCTATGACAGGGAGATCTTTTTACGAAGCTATGAGCAACATAAGTTTTACCCAAAACGAAATAAAACAAATTTTTGCAGTAAAACCCACTTTTTCTCGATATATTGAGGTAGATGAAATCTACCCCAAGGTAAAAAATATTTCTATTCTAGATGAAGAGTGGTGGGACAAGTTGTGTGAATTCTAAGATTAAAAAGACAGGTCAGCTTCACCAGCGCAACACCCAAATAGTGACCACTCAACAATTGTTCTCCTCCAAAGCAGGGCCAGATGTTCAAATCACTTCACCAGATTCATTCCTTTTGATCGCATTATTTATTTTCTGTTACTTCAAAGTTAATAATATAATTTCGTGTCACTCAAGCATTAATTGTAATATTTTTGTAAATTTTGTTTAAATACTTCATTCTGTCGAAGTATTTAGGGTTGAACCCTTGAACAAGTTATCAAGCATATTTGTACTAAGATGGAGCACTTTTGAGATAATAAAAGATTCTGGATTTGGCTCATATGGTGTGTCTCTTAGTGAGTTGTGTTTTATCTTGCTTATTCATTATGTCTTCTTCAATAAATTATGTCTTTTTTAGTTATCCGATTTAAAATTTAATTGAATTTTAGTTTCATTTGGATCCTATGTGAAGTTTTAATTTAAATAAGAGATAAATTTAGAGAACTATTTGTTATTTTAAATTCCTCTTTGAGCATAAATTGCACTAGATCTCTGTGATAGTCTATTTATATTTTGTTGATTAAGAAAACACTATTTTCTTAATTTCTTCTTAATACTCAGTTTGAATATTAAATCAATTATACTTCTCCATATTCTACTTATCCATCGCACTAAATCAAAATAACCATGTGAATTTAAAGAAAAACCTTTTATTTTATTAAGAATATATATAAGTTTAAAGCACCTGTTTCTAAATAGTTCACTGGTCATCCAATCATTTAAAACAAAAAAAACATTATAGATGATTTTGCATAACTAATTGACTTTAGGTTATCTCAAGGGACAACATCAGATTGGCACCATTGCCAGGAAGCGAAGGATTGAAAGCTAAAACTTCCCTGGGGCAATGATTCACCCTTTCCTTTAAGGTGAATAAAGGATAAGTATATAGGTCAAAATATTTCACCTGGAGATTCCACTAGTCCAAGTTGGCTCCTTTTAAGCATACTAGATCACATTCTGATTCTGAGATTATTAACCCTCTACCAGATCCAGAAATACTTATTAGGGGGGCTTCTTTAAGTAGAAGACTTAGAACCCCTTCTTCTTCTTCAACTTACACCTTGAAGATATCTCATATGTAGATCCTTTTTCATCTATGCCATCCCATCCTGATTGGACTGAACTACCTCTTAGAGTTTGTGAACTCCATTCTAGAGGAGTAGATCTTCCATCAACCTTTTTATTACAATCACTTGAGTCATATCAAGTCCCATCCATTCCTATCAAATCACCTTCATCTGAGGAAGAATTGGGTTTACATTTACCTAAATTCAAGCTTGCAGACTCCATAACTCCAATTCCTTATTCTATTCCCTCAACCTCTATTAATCTTTAAGAGACATTTTCTGTCTATTCAAATCCTTTGTTTGATAATAAGGAATACTTTCCACCAGGAGTTCAGAAGTTGGTTATTAGAACCCCTTTGAAATCCTCAAAGAGGTCCCATCCCTCTTTCTCTCCTTCACATACTAATACCCCTACCGATTAATATTCATCTCCTTCATCCTCATCATCTTCCTCTTCCACATCATCCTTAACTCAGTCACCCCACACTCCTCCTGTTGTTATGGCTTTTCGACCTATTGTGCAAGTAAGGTATGCTTCTCTAGTTCTCCCTGCAAACTTGGAAAATTTTACTAATGGATTAGAACCTCTACGAAGATTTCATGGAGAAACAGGTCCCTCAGCAGAGGATCATGTATCATATTTCCTAGATTTTGCTGACAATATGAACATAGAACATGAAGATGTTTATATGAGATTATTTGTACAATCTTTAGAAGGAAATGTTAGGATATGGTTTAGGAAACTTAGAGCTGACTCTATTAGAACATGGAATAAGCTCATAAATATATTTAAAAACTGACGGGGGTAAAGAAATATCATGTTTACTTTCTCACTAAATTTGAAGAATTGAAGAGAAATCCTGATGAACCAGTTGTTGAATTCATCAAAATATTTAACAAACTCTATCATAAAATACTTGTTGATTGTAAACCACTAATAATAGCTGTGAAGGTCAAATTTTACAAATCATTTGAAGATTACTTTGCAGTCATGCTAAGGGAAATGGTTTCTAATACATTAGAAGACATGCAAACAAATGTTATAAAGGTAGAAGCTAATAGGTCAGTTTTTGGCAAACTTAAAGCTAAAGCAGAGAAAGAAGAAAGAAAACTAAAAGCTAGGGTTGATGTCTCATCTTCTTCCAAATCCAAACTTGAAGACAAAAAATTGATGAAATTACATCTTTACTTAGAAACATTTCTAATAGGATTTCTAAAATTGAAACACAACGTAGAACTGCTCAGCAAACTGTTGTCAAACCTCAAGCTCAAACTCAATTTTGAAGAACTCCTCAAATGCAAATTTTTTAGAGACCAGGTTCTGATCAAAAACTTCAACCACCTTTGTTGATTGATGATCAACAACCATAAGATATAGACCCTTTAATCATTGAATATATCAATACTATTTATTCTTCAATAGCACAAATGACTATAGTTCCTTCATCTTCACCTCAGTCTCTTGAACAAGAACAAGGAGATGCTCAACTTTCAAAATACCTATCATTCTATGAATTTCTTATTGTAGAATTGAATAAGAGGTATGATCTAAGACCTAGATCAGGTCCTGGTAGACCTTCAAAATCTACCACTATTATTGAACCTGCAATAAAATCCATTCAAACACAAACTCCAACACCTCAGGCTACAAAGTCATCCATTGAAACCTTTTCATCTGACAATATTATTTTGACAACTTTTAATATTGAAAATGGAATGGAAAGGGTCAAGATTCCTATACCTTTAGCTGAACTTTCTAAAATCCCTGGTTATAGAAATCAAGTATCTAAATGGATACAGTCGCTAGTGTAGATGTTGAGGGAGATGTTATTAGTTTGTAAGATGAAAAAGCCTTAGTAGTGTTTGGCCCTAGTTCTGATATGATTGATAAATTGTTCCACCATTTTATGTAACTTTAAAAGATCATGACTTTCTTTTGTATAACTGCATGCTAGATTTTGGAGCTTCTCATAACATTATGCCAAAGGTGATTATGGACCAGCTTCAGTTACAAGTCACTTGTTCTTATCATGCTCTTTACAACTTCGATTCAAAGAAAGTACCATGCCTAGGATTGATCAAAGACCTAGTTGTGACTGTAGCTCAAATACCTATCAAGAGTATAGTTTTATACATAGTTGTCATTGATATTCCTACCAAGTTTGGCATGCTGCTATCTAGATCATGTTGTGATAAAATTGGAGGATCACTTCAGATTGACATGTCCTTTTCTATTATTCCAGTCTATGGAGGTGAACATTTAAGGTTATATAGGGAAGTCAGATTCCCTCATATTGTTTGTAGGTTTGATTAAGCAAACCACCACGCTATATATGTAGTAGATCAAGATTTTGGTTGCTTTCAGTTATCTTCACAACATTCATCAAACACTCAATTTTCCATTGAAAATATAGTTTCCAAACCTAAAATTGTAGATTTAGATATCTGGAAACTTTACATTGATGGCTCTTGCTCAAAGGAAGGAGTAGGTGCAGGAATTGTTTTAATTTCACCAAATCAAGAAATCATAACTCAGTCACGTAAGCTTGAATTTGAGGTCACCAATAATGTGGTTGAGTATGAGGCTTTTTTTCTTGGTCTTGAGCTAGCTAAGAGTATAAAAGTTCAAAACTTGAGTGTCTTTTCTGATTCTGAGCTTATAGTGAAGTAGGTTAGAAACTATGTCAAACGAAACACCCAAGGCTTAGGTCCTATAGAAATGAAGCTTGGGACACAATTGAAAATTTCTTCCAAGGATTTAACATAACTCCCAATCTCAGAGATGAAAATATGCATGCTAACTCACTATTTGTCTTAGAAAGCTCTTTCAAAATTCCCGAGCTAGTATTGTTAGAGTACCAAATTCAAGTCAAGTATAGACCATCAATTCTTGATAACCTTAAACACTGGTATATTTTTGAAGATGATGAACAATTAAAATATTTCATTCAAGTCATGATGAATTCTCAAATATACAAATTGAAGAAGATCAAAACGATGTTCAAGAATCAAATCACCTAAATCCAGAAACTTCATTCAGTGCTAAATTTTTTGATCATGGTATCATCCAATTATCTAATAATTTTATTCCTAAAGGTTTAGTTCCATTGGAAAAAACTATTTGATAATAATGATGTCTCTAAAAACCCCTTGTTTAACTCGCTTGAAGAAGAAATTGAGGAAGGAAATATTGGGACTTTGAATGATGTGAGAAATGTTAAATTGTCATCAAATTTACCTTTGGATGTAAAAATCAAATACTTGAATATTCTTAAAAATTACAAAGATCTTTTTTACTGGTCTTCTAATGAGTTAAAAACTTATGATACATCATTGGTTGAGCATAATATTCCTTTGAAACCAGAAGAAAAACCCTTTCAACAAAAAATATGAAGAATCAATCCCATACTACTTCCAACAATTGAGAAAAACTTAAAAATCGGCTTGATGGCCTTATCATAGTACTTTTAAGGTATTCTGATTGGGTAGGCAACCTAGTTCCTCTCAGAAAGGAAATTGGTGAGATTAGGTTATATGTAGAATTCCGAAATCTAGAAAAATAATCTTTAAAGGATAACTATCCTTTGCCCAAAATGAATCAACTTTCAGGTGCAAATAGGATTTTTATGCTAGATGGATTTTCTGGTTACAACCAAATCATGGTAAGTCAAGTTGACCAAGACAAAACTGCTTTCACCACACCTTGGGGTACATTTATGTATGCTAGAATTCCATTTGGGTTAACCAATGCTGGAGCCACTTTCCATAGAGCCATGGATCTAGCATTTGTAGGTAACACATCTGAATTTACTGTCATTTATTTAGATGATTTATTTGTTTTCTTTGTTTCTGATGAAAAACATTTAAAACACTTGATCAAGGTTTTTGATAAGTGTAGGAAATTTGGCATATCCATCAATCCGAAGAAATATTTATTTGCTATAAAGGAAGGGAAATTACTATGGCATATAATCTCCAAGGAGGGAGTTATAATTGACCCAAAGAGAGTTTCAGCTATTTAGATGCTATCTCTACCAAGGAATAATATAAAGATACAAACCTTCCTCAGAAAGATTAATTTTCTCAGAAGATTCATCCCTAATTATGCAGAGATAGTTAAGGATATATCTGATATACTAAAGAAAAAAATGAAGCGAAATGGATAGTTTCTGCTAGATGCTTTTGATCAGATAAAAAATTCTATATCTGAGGCCCTTACATTAGCTAGCCCAGATTATTCTTAACCTTTTAGCATATTTTATTTTGCATCCAAGACAACCTTAGCTACTATACTTTTACAGAAGAACAAAAATGGTGATGACCAGCCTATAGCCTTCTTTTCCAAAGTTATGAGGGATGCTAAACTTAGGTATGATATTATTCAAAAACAAACTTATGCCTTAATTCAAGCCCTCAAAGCCTTTAGAACCTATGTACTACATTCACACATTACATTTTATGTCCTGTTTGACCTTGAAATTAAGACCACAAAGCTAGTAAAAGGCTAAGGCCTAGCCAAATTGTTAGTTGAGTCCAACTGCAAAGTATTGGGGATAAATCTGGTTTCTGAAATTTCATCTAGGGAGAATCCACAAGAACCTTCCTTAATATCAAGAGAGAATCCACAAGAACCTTCGTTAATATCTGAGGAGAATCCACAAGAACCTCCTCCTCTTATAGAAGGGGAGAATACACAAGGACATCTTTATTCAAATCAAGCCATTCTCATTCACATAGATCAGAAATATCTACTCCCTGATTGGTACTCTGATATTGTGTAGTTTCTTAGGGATTTTCAACGTCCAGCTGAGCTTAATTTGAAGCGGTGCAAAGCCCTAAAAATTAAAGCAGTAAAATGCTGCAATATCAATGCTAATATATTCTGGAAAGACCCTCTTAATATCCTTCTTATTTATTTAAATGAAAATGAAACAGAAGGAATTGTAGATCAGTTTCATGCAGAGTTTTGTGGTGGACACTCTTCCTGGAGAGAAACAACCTACAAAATTTTAAAAGCAGGTTTCTATTGGCCCACACTTTTTAAAGAAGTTGGAGCAAGAGTAAGATGTTGCATACCATGCCAATTATTTACAAGAAAATAGAATCTATCAACACTTCCTTTGGTTCCAGTATTGGTTCATGCTCCTTTTCTACAATGGGGGTTGGACTTTATAGGGGAAATTAATCCACAATCAAGTAAACAACACAAATGGATTTTAACTACTATAGACTATTTTACCAAGTGGGTGGAATCCATAATTGTTAAAATTCAATTGATAATGTTGTGATTAAATTTCTTGAAGAAAACATCCTATTAAGATTTGGATGTCCTCAACAGATTGTTACAGATAATGCAGCAACTTTCAACAGTGTTAAAATGATTGAGTTCTGTCAAAAGTATTCAATCCTATTACACCATTCTACACCATACTATCCACAGGGTAATGGGCTAGCAGAGTCTTCCAACAAGAGCTTAGTTAAGGTCATTAAGAAGACTCTTGAATACCATAAAAAGAGTTGGGACAACCATCTAATCCATGCAATTTGGGAAAACAAATTTTCTCCTAAGAGATCAACAAACAAGTCTCCTTTCCAATTATTTAATGGCAAGGAAGCAATTTTTCCTACTCGTTTAGCTTTACTTGTTATGAGATTCATTCAAGAATCCTATGAAGAAAAAGGTGATTTCTCAAGAAGGATTAATAAAATTATTGAGCTGAATGAAGACAAGGATGAATTCAGTAGAAGCTAAGGAAATACCAAAATAAGATGAAAGAGTTATATGACAAAAAGGCTAGAGAAAGAAATTTCAATAAAGGTGACCTAGTTCTTAGATGGGTTACTAGGAGTGAAGATAAAGGCAGGCATGAAAAATTTGACAAACTTTGGTTTGGTCCATTTAGCATTGCAGAAGTCAAAGGAAGCAATACTATTATAGACATTTTTGTGCCTTACAGCTCTAAGCATGAAATGTCCATAAAACAAGGGCTCCTAAGTCCCTAAAAGTGTTGTTCTAACTCCTAAAGGAACAAGGTCAACAAATTACAGCTTCTCCCAGAAGTTCTCCACCAGAAACTGCTCAGAACTAGTCAAATCAGGATCATTTCAGCTGCTCCACTAGCTAGCTGCGTTGCAAAGCACCCAAGTACACTAGCTAGGTGCGTTGCAACGCACCTAAATGCACTACCAGGGTGCGTTGAGCGGGAAATGACAAGTGGCAGAGTCATTCCACGAGGTGGACAGACAATGGAAGCTTCCAGAATCTTCTCCAATGACACTTGCCTCACTGAATTCGACCAGGGATGAGTAAGAGGCTCTCAGTCTCCAAGTGGAAGCAAGAACTGACAGAGAAAAGCCACTAATCAATTCATGAGCTGACTCATCCTCTTTGCATACATCTATATATGGATCCCTCACCAAGAGATCCGGAGGCTGGAATATTGTACATTGCAGAGAATTGCTGTTGGTTTTGAGATAGATATCAGAGTATTGGGTGATTTATGCTTTGTTGGAGGTGAAGAAGGGACTTCTCTACTGGGAGGTTGATGCTAGATCTGGAATCATCGGTTGTAACTCCTCCTGGATCTTCTTGTTATATCAATAAAAATATTTGAGTTTCCCCTACATGCTTGTGTATCATTGATGTTTGTTACATTTGTATGTTTAGCTTAAATATGATCCTAAGCTTTTTATGAGTATGAACCCATGTCCTTGTATAGTTTCCTTCTTCTGTGATCTTGCAGGTACTTGGTGAAGCTGGGCAAGTAAGGGAGCAGGTATTTGGGAGCTGTCAAAGAGAAGAGAGATTGGATCAAAGGACTAGCGCAAGACACAGGTTGGTTCATCCTATTTCTCTTTGTTTATAGTTCATAAAGGAGAATAAAAAAGTAGTTTTCTCTGTTTGTTTCTAAGGTCACTGTCACATCTTAGTGGGATAGGGTCATTTTGAATAGACACTTTTCCCGTTAACAAAATGGCGACTCCACTGGGGACGATCGTCTAGTTAGTTTGTTTGTGTTTCTCTTACTGTTTGTTTCATAAACTTAGAAGTAGCAAATCGAACTGCATTTGCCATTAACAAATGCAAAGTAGACATCTGCTGCTTCAATCCATTCACTGGATCTGTTTATGATTTGAACAACTGATTCACAAATGATCTGATTGCCCTTTGTGATAGCTCTTAGACCTCCTTTAAATCTACCCTCTGATTGTGCATTACTGATTGCTTTTACTCGGCCAAAAACCATAGATTAAACTGCAAACCGTGACCCAGAACCTGGATAGAATTCTCATTTCTGCCCCAGCGCAGGTACTGTGAAGAGTTCCTGCATTTCAGCGCGGTTCCCGAGAGGGCAACCTGCGTTGCAATCCAGTTTCTCTGTGTAGCAGGTATGTTGATCAGCCTAGCCTTGTGCAGCTGAGGTTCTTTGCTCAATTTTTTCAGTTTTGTCTTTGATTTTTGCAGCCTGTGATCAGTGTTTGTGTCTGTTTAAAAACCACTTTTCTTTGCTGATATTCCGCCTCAGTTGTATAAAAGAAACTGTAGATGTTTTTGTGTGTTTGTTACGTCATTTACAGTTTTCCATTGCAAAAGTAGAATAGTCATACTGTCGTCCTTTGATTTAGATTTGTCGCAAGTGTCAATTTTGATCATAGGAGAAAGTTTATTTGCTGTTGACAGTCGATTATGCTTTTACTTTTGCCTTTGGTCTGAATTTGTGAATTTCTAGTGTCGAAATGAGTGTTTATTTCAAAATCATAAAGTGTCGTAATCGTCTCTACCTTTTGATTTCGAAAAGAAGCTTGTTTGTGTTTTTCACTTGAAAGCGAATTCAGATTTGTACAACAAATTTCTTTTTAGGCATCAATATTAAGAAAGTGAAAAACAAAACACATGCATGTGCATTTGCATATTGACAATCTGTTTGGCTTGATTTAGGAAAAGTGCATTTACAGTGTGCTCTTTGCTCTTTGCGAAAAGATTGTGTCTTTCTTTTCCCTTGTAGCTAGGATTTTCATTGCTGAAAAGAGATAAAAGCTTGTTTATCATCTTTAGATTGCATTTTAGGAATTACATATACATCTCGTGGTGATCCCAAAAGGCAAACTTCATAAGAAAGATCAACTTAAAATAAATTTAATGAACTTAACAACGTTTTGGAACTTAACGCATAACATTTAGAGGTCTAGGCTAGAGTATTCCAGCGTCGTAAAGCCTGGTAACTGTTGTCCTCACTAATGGTTGGGTGATTCCTCCACTTTGAGACGATAAGTGCCAGTACAGACTTGTGCTCCCACGTACCGTCGAGTATATATTGGGAGACCCCTATAGGCTTAAAACCTTTTATCCATAGGAAGCCGTGTCGGCCGCCCTACTGATCGCAATGCACTGAACACAGCATTCGGGAAGATTGACTGCCGTACCGTAAAAAGTATTATGCAGTTTTGCGATTGGTTTGGTACTCCCTCTACCTAGACCTCCAGAGCAGTCCCTTTCGTTCCTTTTCAGACTCCTTAACGGAAAAGGTCCATCTGAGCACTTGTCACTTCAGGCTCATTAAAAATCAAAGGAGACTAGAGTCATCTTTTGTTTTTTCTCGACTCTTAAAAACTGAAAAAACAAGTTGTGTCAAAAGCGTGTAAAATTCATTTAATTCGGAAACATACCTTCCCTTTATTTTTGTTGATCGATTAATCCGCAATCATGGAAGAAATTCAATTGAAACCCCATCGTTCGCGGAGGCTTACGAGTCAACCGTCTTTGTCTCCGGAAGTGAAACCAGTACGGACAAAGCGAACTCGTTTAACCGGTTCCAAGTCTCCTATCAAAGTTAGAACAAGTGTTCCAACGATATCAGAGACTCCGGTTACTCCAAACATTTCTGGAATCCCTGCCTCGACAGAAGAAGTTCAACAGCCACAGAAGGACAGTGGTACTGATCCTAGTTTGAGAATAAACACTTGTGTTACTGAACCAGTTCCATCTATAAACGGTTCAAAGAGTCTTACTCTTCAAACATCTATCGTTGTCTCTTCGGCACGAGAAATATTTTACGGACCTGACGGTCTTCCCCTTCAACCTGGTCTGATTGCGATAGGAGAAATTGTAGAAGATCCTCAAGCAAGTACTCCAACGCACTTTGGAATCGGGATCACTCTATATCCTTTGACATCAAAAGTTAGTCTACCACCAGCGGAAGTTCCTGTAGAATCGCTAGGTAATCTTTTGGATAGACTACAAATGTCTGAACAACCGTCAACATCTAGGACTGTGTCTTCTGACACAGCGACGGCAGAGCTCCCAGCTGTCACTCCGACAATGTTCGTCGGCATACTGTCTGTCCCGACTAGCTTGCAACCGCTAGAAGGAGCCCACCCAGGGGCTATTTCGACAGTCTGGTCCGTTCCTGTTTGTTCATCCGGAATTATATCCAGAAACTCTTATGTTGAGTCTCAACAAATTGATCCATTTGGAGGTCAATTTTGGCAGTCCGGTCCCCAAGGGCAAACAATTCCCTTTAGTTCTGGATTACCACCGTATGGGGGGCAGTATGCCCTGTCATTATCCCCTCCAGGAGGATATCCATACGGGAGTTCACAACAACATTTAGGTTATACTAGAATTACTTCAAGTGGTTGGGTACCTATACTACCTCAACAACCAAGAGTTGTATATTCAATGCAACAATGCGTACCTATGTCGAACATACCGACTACGCCAGCTATTGTGACGGTGTCGCAGGTTCAAGCGCTGCCTATTGTATGCCAACCTCAAGTTTCTCAGGTTGTAATGCAACAGTCCCTTGACCTTGCAACTCAACCACAATCGCCAACTAGTGGGTTGACACAGGTCCAGACGGGTACAATTACCCCGCACCTTGGTCAAACGGTTAGTATCGAGCAACATCACATGGCTTCACAATCGTGGCTGGTGCAATACCAACAACCACAATTCCAACAAGTGTACGAAGGTGCTGAGCAACAGATCTTTGCGAACAGTGGATAGCCGTACATTCAAAATGGTCAAAATCAACCATTTTATAATGGTCAAGTCCACCAACCTTACTAAACATACCAGCATCAAATGCATTATGCCGTTATGCAAAGACCAACTGCTCAGGTGATTCCATCGTATCCTGGGTATGCTTCACCTAACCTGAATCAACAGTTACTATTTGTGGTAACTTTAGAGTTACCTGATTTAAACCGGTTAACAAACGATCTGATTGCTTACGCCCCTTGGTGGCCAGCGATTCCGCATAAACTTCCATCAGATATTCCTAAATTTAATGGAAATCCGGGTGAAGATCCATCGAATCATGTGATGACCTTTCATCTATGGTGTTCATCAAACACCCTAAATGATGATTCGATAAGACTTCGCCTCTTTCAGAGGAAGTTAACGGGTCCAGCGGCAAAATGGTACATTGAATTGCCTAGAGCTTCGTTCGACAACTTCAGTACCTTAGCCACAACCTTTTTAACCCATTTTCAATTACCAATAAGGTATGAAATGGGAATAGAACTGCTTACCAACTTCAAACAGACAACAGCCACTCACATATCTGATCATATACATGAGTGGCGACGTCGTCGTAGGATGGTAAAAACGTACGTTCCCGGTCAGCTATTGGCTGAATGGTTTATCAAGTCATTACTGCCTTCCATCACGGAAGATGTGGCAAAGGGGGGAGTCGTAACAGAAGAGCAAGTGATCGCTCGTGCACAATATCTAGACTTGATTTACACTTAGTCCGACACACTCTACGACAAAATACCTGATGCCCCTAGACCGGAATTCTCAATTCCTCCTCCTCCTAAATCGAACAATGACTCTCATGCCAGCGATGGCGTGATTGGCACGACAGACACGAAATCGACAAAGGCTACATCCAAGAAATCCCGTAAGATTTCAGGTCAAAATGCAAAAGACGAACTTCTTGCTTCTAAAGTAAATTCCATATCGACAGATAAGGGCAAAGAAACCAAACAACCAGGAAGCAAGAAGAAAGGAAAAGGGAAGAAGAAGAAACAAGATGAGTCATCTCCTGAAAAGTCTTCTTCAAACCCTCCTGGAAATAGGAAACCCCCTGCAGGGTTTCATATATGCGATGAGGATCATTGGACGAAAGAATGTCCATACAAAGCTGAGCTTAAGAGATTCTTTAAAAGTTCGAAAACCTCAGCAGTGTTAACTGATCCATTTCCAAATCCAGGAACGAATCTGGTTGAAAGTGGAAATGCTTCCCCGTCTCAAGTGCTAATGTTGTCGATTTCAAAACAACAGAATGATGCTTTGATTTCGACAAGGAACAAAGATTATGGGAATCCGCAGCTGTCGAACAACAAGGATAAAGATCAACCAAGTAGTTCAACAACAACTTCGACAGAAGTTGTACCACCTACCATCCCTGAATTGATAATAAAACCGCCAAAGGGAGTAGTACGCAAGTCGACATTTAATCCCCGCGCTAGAGCAGCGCAACATTATAACATAGTGGAAGATTTGGCCCAATCGCCATCCGCTATGTCGACTCTTGAAGTACTACAAAATTGCCCATCCCAAAGGCAGGATTTGTTATCGACCATTGGTGGGATTGATCCAAAGGATTCCAATCTTGTATCCTTCGACCACAAAGGGTACGATCTTTAGTTACCAGCTCAATTAGCTTTCCTTGTTCAAGTGAAAGTCCTCAACAAAACCGTTCACCGAACGATTATTGATGAGGGGGCATCTACATGTATTATGTCGATGAGTTGCTGGAAAACTTTAGGATCTCCAACCTTGTCGCGGTTTGCGACGACATTAAAAGCATTCGACGGAAGGACATATACCCCATACGGTATCCTAAATAACTTGAATGTTGAAGTCATCGATGGGAATCTTGATTACAACATCCTACTGGGACGACCATGGATATATGCCATGGCGGTAGTTGTGTCGACCTATTTTAGAAAGATTGCATTTCCTTTCCAAGGAGGGATTACAATCGTCGATCAACAAAATTTCCTCCCCAATGGTTCTCAAGTTACAGGAAGCATTCCCATGATCCATGGAAGCCCCCATTCGCTTCAGAATATCGGAGTAGGCCTACTAAAAGACCCTATATTAATGGGAACTTTCACTCTTCCACCTCCAATCAATCTGGCAGAAGTAGCATCAATAGGAACCTGCAACATGATATCTTCCACAAAGATCTCAGAAAACGATATCAACATGGATCATGCAATGGTTTTGCCCCCAAGCCCGATGGAAATATTATAGCAATCAATGTTTCTAGCATGGGAGGCAAACCCAAATCAACGCTCATCAAGCATTTGAATGGATAGGTCTAGAGAATATGGTACTCCTTCAGATCCTTGGTCGCAAGTGCATGGCACCGACGAAGGAATTCTCCAAGCTATGGTAATTGAAGGAGCACCATGGAATGATTCCCACCATCGTTCTCTTCTTCCGAATTATGAAGAAGATACTCAAAATGACCTTTACCATCCTTCAGTAGTTGATTTTCTATCAAATACTGTAAATACGGTGGATTCCAAGCGAAACTTGTCCAACATTGAAGAGACTATAGCCATAAATATCTCGACCAAAACAGATGTTGTAGAGAATATTTATGTCGGCAAATGTTGTTCTCCTTCAAAGCTGGAAATATATAACGCTCTTTTTCACGAATTCAGAGATGTCTTTGCTTGGACATACAGTGAAATGCCAGGCATCGACTCGAGTATCGTTGAACACGAAATTAAGATGTATCCAGATGTCAAACCAGTAAGACAACGGCTAAGGCAGGTGCACCCCAAGAAAGCCGCTGCCATTAAGGCAGAAGTTGAAAAACTCCTCCATGCTGGTTTCATCTACCCGGTTCCGCTAACCAATTGGGTATCGAATATTGTCCCTGTTATGAAAAAACAAGGGACAATTAGAGTGTGCGTCGATTATAGGGATGTAAATCAAGCTTGTCCAAAAGACAACTACCCTACACCCTTCATTGACAAGATAATTGATGAATGCGTCGGATGCGAAATCTTTTCATTCATGGATGGATTCTCCGGGTATAATCAAATAAATATCCGTCCACAGGACCAATCAAAGACTGCATTCATTTGTTCGTGGGGCACATTCGCATATCGAAAATTACCCTTTGGTTTAAAGAACGCAGGGGCGACATTTCAGAGGGCAATGAATTATGCCTTCCATGACATCAAAATCATCGTTCAACCTTACCTCGACGACCTTCCTGTTCATTCGCGAAAGTGGACTGATCATCCGCAGCATTTAAGAGCGATATTTCTACGTTGCCGACACCACAAGATACGACTCAATCCGCAAAAATGTGTATTTTGCGTTAGTTCTGGTCGTTTACTTGGCTTTGTAGTCTCCAAGGATGGGATTCGTCTCAACCCGTGTAAGGTCCAGGCAATCATAAATTTGCTTCCACCTTCGAACTTGCTTCAGATTCAGAAACTCCAAAGGAAAGCGAACTTTCTGAGGAGGTTCATTCCGAATTACGATGAACTTGCTAAAGGTTATACTCGTCTCTTGAAAAAGGAGGTACCCTTTGTCTGGGATCAGGTCGCGCAAGCTTCCTTTGATGCTTTAAAAGATTCCCTAATGAAAGCATCATTAATGTACGCCCCCGATTATCAAATAGACTTTAACCTGTATCTGGCTGCAGCAGATAGAACCATGGCAATGGTTTTAGTTCAAGAATTCGATGGAATTGAACATCCTATATATTATTTAAGTAAGAACTTAAATGATACAGAAAGCAAATATTCTTATGTTGAAAAACTAGCGCTTGCAGTCGTTTAAGCGATACAAAGATTTCGACACTATGTCCTCTTTCAGAAGACTACCATTCTGTCAGATTGCAACCCCATGACTTATATATTGTCGCGACAGTTGTTGGGGGGAAAATATTCAAAATTGATAGCAATCCTTCAAGAGTTTGATCTGGAATTTGTAAAATCCAAGTCAAAGAAAGCTCTAGTTTTCGCAGAATTATTATGCGATCTCCCATCATCGTCCAACGATGAAACATCCGAAGAATCAATCGTGGATGAAAGTTTGTTTCTGATATCTACAAGCAATGAGTGGTATGGGGATATAATCATTTATCTCCAAACCCAAAAATTCAGGCCAAACACCTCTCACTCTGAACAAAAACGTATTCGATACCAAACAAAAGACTACATGATCGTCGGTGATACGCTTTACAGTCGTGGTATTGATACAATTCCCAGAAGGTGGCTCACCCATGAGGAGGCCGAAAAATTCCTGAATGAGTGTCATTCAGGCGCGTGTGGGGGGCATCAATCTGGATATGCTACAGCACAAAAAATCTTATGAGCAGGATACTTCTGGCCAACAATGTTCAAAGATTGCATAACCGCAGTCAGAAGTTGCCATGCTTGTCAAATTTTTGATAGCAAAACCAGAAAACCACCCGCACCTTTGCAGCCAATAGTTGCTGTTGGGCCATTCGCCAAATGGGGCATCGATTTCATGACATGTAACCCCACCTCGACCGGGGGGCATGGGTATATCATAGTCGCAGTTGACTATTTTACCAAATGGGCCGAGGCGATGCCTACATTAGATAATACTGGTGAAACAGCTGCCCTTTTCTTTTTCAATCATGTAGTCACCAGATTCGGCGTACCACAGGCTATAGTCACAGATCATGGATCGCATTTTCGCAATCACATGATGGTTGAATTAGCTGCCAAACTAGGGCTGTCTCACGACAACTCCACTCCATATTATCCGCAGGCCAACGGACAAGTTGAAGCGATCAATAAGGTCCTGAAGCGCATGCTGCAAAGGATGATTGGAGTTCACAAAAGAAAATGGCACCTAATCCTGTACTCAGCTTTGTGGGCTTACCGAACATCGGTAAGGAATGCAACCGGGTTCACACCCTTCCAACTGGTATATGGCCTGGAAGCAGTCTTACCAGTCCAGTGTGAAATCTTGTCTCTCAAACTCGCAATTGATCTCCTCCCTGGAACTTCAGAAGAAGAGGCTCGTTTCTTGGAATTAATCCAATTCGATGAAACCCGTCGTGATGCCACTTTGGCTAACGAAGCCCATAAGAAACGAGTCAAGGCGCAGTTCGACAAAAATGTCAAACCCCGTGTCTTCTCAGAAGGTGACTTGGTCTTGCTTTATGACCAAGAATCCGACAAATTGGGAGCAGGTAAATTTAAGTCTTTATGGATGGGCCCCTATATTGTTAAGCGAGTGTTAGCAAAGGGAGCCTACGAGTTAATGGATTACGATGGAATTCCACTGGCGCAACCTCGTAATGGGTTGTACCTCAAGCATTACTACGCGTAGTAGTAACCAGTATGCTTTTGTTATATTTTTGTTTTCGCGAAAGTGTTTGTTTTGGTCGAGTAATTCACCTTTTTACATTTATTGCAGATGTCAAACCCATTGGAGCCATGCGTTGGATATGCTGACGGAGCGAGTCGTAGTTCGCGGAACATGTCCTCCGCAGCCTGGGCCATTTTTGATCCAAGCAGCGAGTTAGTAAGTTTCAGAGGTGTATGTATTGGTTGATCAACGAACAATACCGCTGAGTATAGCGCGTTGATAGAACTTCTCTCTGATGCCATTACTCATGGTATACGCCGACTAATTGTCAGGCTAGACTCACAGCTCGTAATACTACAACTCAATGGTATATATTCCATCCGAAACCCAGCTATTTATCGCATGTTCCTAAGGGTTAAGATTTTGGAAAGACAATTTGATCTTATTCAATACCAGCATATTTCCATAAACTTAAACACATTAACCAACTCATTAGCAAACTATGTGTTAGATAGACATTTGCAACATTTATAAAAGGAAACGCATCATTAATGTTTTACATGTGGATCATATAACTCAACCAGAATAAAACTCCGAAAATAAAAAATATATATATATCTGTTTATGGTTTACATATAATGTTCTGTAACCAAGACAAAATCGGTCACGCGACCCAAAAACTCAAAATGCTAAGGGGCACCCTAGTCTAATGATGCTCATGATAGCAAGTCACAACCTGTGCGATCATGCGTAGGAGACGAGTCCATCGTCTGGGCACACCAGTAGTATGCCACTGTAACCGTAAAGGTAGCTCGTCAGTCCTCACATCTGGTATACCAAGAGTGAGGCCCTCAACCTGCTCCTGCAAAGCTGTGAGAGTCTCCGCCACATCAAGGTCGCGAAGAGTAGCTCTTCCGGCGGCCTCTCCTGCTGGGGCAACAACTGGTACTCTCAGGCGAACTACTGGACGAACAGGACCAACATCTGCATGTACACATGAGTTTGATTAGAGTCTTGATAGAACAAAGCACAAGGAAATTATAAACAAAAACAGTAAACAACAATATGGTCAGAGATTTTACCAATAGCACCCCACTGCTCGCCATCTGGCAGTACTAAATCTGGATCACCTCGGAAGTCCATGCCAGCATATGGATACTCGGCATAAACCATCTCCTGACGATCAAACCACCTGAAGAAGGTATCAGAAAATGAAATCTGAGATTGGCCAGCATGCCTAGACATATGGTCAACCCATCTCTGCATACGTGGTTCGGTAGGAGAAGGTAAGTCAAGTGCAATGTACTGCGGCTGCATCAGTGGTATCTTCTCCAAGGCAAAGGCAGTCAAAATAGAACCGTACCCAAAGTTCTTCAACCTCCTGTTCTTTATCTTGGTCAACTGTTCCTTCATCACAAGAAGTACTGCATCACACTAGTTGAACACCTTCGGTTGAAGGCATTCCAAGGCATGCTGCATATAGGATCTGTTGGCCACATGAAGAGACGCACTACCGGCCATCCTACCAAAAGTAAACAGGATAGTCCTAAGAGACCTGTCAGTGACATCACGGATGATGATCTTGCCGTCTTTACTCGGCTGAGATCCTTCTCTGCAATACCAGCAGACATAATCTCTCACAGAATCGCCTCCTCGGGCCGAACCTGACAAGGAGATGGGGGCACCTCGCCTCGACAAGCCAGTCAAGAAATAGATGTCTACTGCAGTCAAGGGGATAGATTTGCCCTTAATTTGGAAAACCTGGTTGATAGGATCCCAGGCATCAAGCAAATACTGCAGTAAGTTAATCTGCTGTCTCATGCTAGAGATGCAGAAGAACTTCAGCAAGCCACAATTCTGCAGTGCGTTCACTGTAACTGGATCATGTAGGGCAACCATGTCCTCTTCTTCATGTTCTCGTTCTCGCCATGTAAGGGTCATCTTGCTCTGAGATCTCTGAAAAAGCAAACAAGAGAGGAGTTAGATCCTGATTTTGATGAGAAACAGGCAAAAATTCCATCAAAAACTGTGCAACAAATTCCCTTTCTGCGCCCAACGCACCTGCAGCAGTGTTCCAGGTGCGTTGAATGTCAAATTGCCTTCATACAGGCCAACATTCAACGCAGGTTTTGATGTACTGAGGGTGCGTTGATGGCAGAACAAATCCCTTAAACCCCAGGGGCTCAGAAAACCAGGGAATAAAGCACAGAATGCAAAAAGGAAACCATGAAATGAAAGAGCTCAGGTTTAGCTCCTACTTGGTCCAGACGGCGCCGAGAATCGTCCACAGAATCTCCCGAAATCAACTGATAAAAATCGAGGGGGAAAGCACCTCCAAAGCTCCAACAAACCAAGTTCAAACGAAATGGTAAAATGAGAGGTAAAAAACACTTTTTATTTACTTTTACGTAGTTCAAAGTAAAATGTTAGCATTTTAATCTCGTTTTCAAAGCAAATGTTGTTCATTTCTAACTATTTTGATGAAGCAGTTGAAAATATAGTACGATCTTTGGAAGGACAAAGCTATCTATGGTAAAAATCAAAACTAATCGAGCAGTTTTAGCACATAGTTCAAGCTCGTTAAAAAATAAACATAATACTGAGCAAACGTTCCCACCCGCATTCAAGCTCGTTAAAAAATGAACTATTCCCCGGTAAATAACCACCGTGAATGAAGCATTTCAACCATTAAAGCCTTGGTCGTGTTTGCACCGTCACCTCCACTTTTCCATTGGCCGATCATTCACCTCCATTTGATTGTTTACCCATTTTGAGGAACAGCTGTGAAGAGTGATTTCACTAGCCATCCTTGTGACACTGCCGTGATTGGAAAATTCCAAACCTTACTTGGAATCAACTGCTACCCATTTTATCACTCGTTCCTCAAAAGACGAGTCTTCTTTAAGCTCTTTTCAACTGACTCGTAAAATATGAAAAGATTGCCGAGTTTTGGCCTTCCAGCTCGTTAAAGCGATAGGAAGTGCTATCCCTCCTCTAGATTTTAATCTTTTTGGACCTGAGGGATTATTGCACAAAAAGATCAAGCGCTTGTTTTGTTCGGCTCGTTAAAACTATCGAAAATTCATCCCTTCTGTATTGTTTTATACTTTTCCGGACTTAAGGGATTAGATGACGAAAAAGGAATTCTGGAGTTACCTTTACGTACCTTTTCAGACTCTCTAAAAATGAAAAGGACCGAGTTATCTTTGTCGTTAGACTCGTTAAAAAGATTAAATAGCGACAAACTTGTCTTTAGGCGAGAACGAGTTTCACTATCGCTAGGTTCGTTAAAACATAGCGATGGGTTTGCCCGAAGGGAAAATTATAGAACAAGCATATGTTATCCTCCTCAAGCTTGACAAAAATAAGGAGGTACTGGTCAGCAATGACTGGGGAAAAATTGGGAAGAAAACTCAAAGAAACTTTTTTGGTAGCAAGTCGCTCTTGAACATGACACTTCCACTCCGTTCCTGAGTCGGGTTGGGTTGTTTCATTCACCGGTCACATCACCATGGTCACGCCATACCATCCACATTTGGGGTAAATTCTACCAATCCATCACATAAGTTTCGCCAACATGTTCAAGAGAAGTCATCCAGAGAAGTCACCTGTGTCCCGTCCACTACCATACATCATACTTCATTCTTTCATGACCGCCACCCTGAACCATATATCATCAGATCGTTTTCACCTCCATCAAAATCATTTGCTCCATTCCGTGTCATTGATGTGGGATTCATTAAGGCCCTCCTTTGATGGATCGCTTCTTGTCGACATCAGCTCATTATCCAAGAAGTTGATCTAGGAACACCCCATTCAGTACTTTGAAACTTGCATGCCTCAATTGCAAGTTTCTCACTTCCGGCGACAGGTATACATCAATGACTTTCGACGGAAAGATTTTGCGTGGTGTTCAACGCCAAGTCCTTTATTCACACCACGTGAATTGTACTGCAGTACCTTGAGGGTCATTATCATTATCGGTGATTCCTCTCACGCTTGTTAACAATTTACATCATTGACTGGTAATCAAGCGATGTCTTTCCATGTTCGACTTCAAAACATTTCTCATATGGATTGACTTGTACTTCGAGTGAAGATCGGACGAGATTGAAGACCCCGGATCTAGTTTCATCCATCCGGGCTGCGATATATATTCAGGAAAATAAAGACATTGAAATGTACAACATTGCAGCACAGATAATCATCCTACCAAAAGGATGATGGCTCTATCAGAACCATCAGTCTACCATCAGATGATTGTCTGTCCTATGTACATGAAAATGAATTTATAAAAGTTGAGCATGGGAATGCCCGCCTCAGCTAGATCATGAAAACAGTATGAAGATAATGTATTGTATTGTATCTTATTACAGGTCTCCTCCGAGCATTGAAAGAACTTCAGATCCTCCTAATAAAGCATTTCACCCGATAAACGGCCTCATACTTTAGGGGGCAACTGTGATAGACATTTTTGTGCCTTACAGCTCTAAGCATGAAATGTCCATAAACCAAGGGCTCCTAAGTCCCTAAAAGTGTTGGTCTAACTCCTAAAGGAACAAGGTCAACAAATTACAGCTTCTCCCAGAAGTTCTCCACCAGAAACTGCTTAGAACTAGTCAAATCAGGATCATTTCAGCTACTCCACTAGCTAGCTGCGTTGCAAAGCACACAAGTACACTAGCTAGGTGCGTTGCAACGCACCTAAATGCACTACCAGGGTGCGTTGAGCAGGAAATGACAAGTGGCAGAGTCATTCCACGAGGTGGACAGACAATGGAAGCTTCCAGAATCTTCTCCGATGACACTTGCCTCACTGAATTCGACCAGGGATGAGTAAGAGGCTCTCAGTCTCCAAGTGGAAGCAAGAACTGACAGAGAAAAGCCACTAATCAATTCATGAGCTGACTCATCCTCTTTGCATACATCTATATATGGATCCCTCACCAAGAGATCCGGAGGCTGGAATATTGTACATTGCAGAGAATTGTTGTTGGTTTTGAGATAGATATCAGAGTATTGGGTGATTTATGCTTTGTTGGAGGTGAAGAAGGGGCTTCTCTGCTGGGAGGTTGATGCTGGATCAGGAATCATCGATTGTAACTCCTCCTGGATCTTCTTGTTATATCAATAAAACTATTTGAGTTTCTCCTACATGCTTGTGTATCATTGATGTTTGTTACATTTGTATGTTTAGCTTAAATCTGATCCTAAGCTTTTTATGAGTATGAACCCATGTCTTTGTATAGTTTCCTTCTTCTGTGATCTTGCAGGTACTTGGTGAAGCTGGGCAAGTAAGGGAGCAGGTAGCTGGGAGCTATCAAAGAGAAGAGAGATTGGATCAAAGGACTAGCGCAAGACACAGGTTGGTTCATCCTATTTCTCTTTGTTTATAGTTCATAAAGGAGAATACAAAAGTAGTTTTCTCTGTTTGTTTCTAAGGTCACTGTCACACCTTAATGGGATAGGGTCGTTCTGAATAGACACTTTTTCCGTTAGCAAATACATTCATCCTACACAATTTGGAAGGAGAGTATTCCTCATTGCCAGTCAATGGGAAATACTTGAAACATTATATTCAGTATTACTTTTTCATCCATTCATTCATCATCTATAAATATCCAAAGAGTTTATTTTATTTTTGAAAAATATTTCAAGTGAGCATATGTTTCAGCAAAGAATCCATAACCCGAGGAGAAGGCACTTGAACCTGCTTGTTCTCTACATCCCACAGGGGGAAGTAGTCCCCATCTAGAGCCGATGTTGTAACATTATTTGGTTTTGATAAGTTAGTATATTAGCCAAAAATAATTTTAAAATGTTAAGTTAGGATATGGAGGCAAAACAAGGAAAAGTTAAAATGTTAGGACAATTTAATGTTTTATAGGCATCCATATCAATAAAATGATAGGTGTCAGCTTCCCTAAAAAGATAAGGAAAAAGAAAGATAAAATTTTAGGGAAGAAAAAAGAAAAGAATGGGTTCACTTAATATTTTTAGAAATTCATAGGGTGCTAGTCAAAATGCACCACATTGGGAAATGTCAAATGATATCTTCATGAGCAGCAGAAAAATGTGAAGGAGTAAAGGTTTTACTCTAAAAAGTAATATATCAATTAATTTTGGTTTATTAATCCCCTATCCCTAAGTTTTAAAACCCCAAGGTTGCCCCTCGGCTCATAGTTTGGTCCAACCGCCGATTCCTAAGTTTATTATCCACCTCATACATAACAAATATTCCCTACTATGCCGTAAATTAATTCTCACCATCCCCACTAAGAGCAATCTGTCACCTCACGATTAACTCTCTACCACCTCTTCCCCATCTGCGCTCACCTCCCACGATCTGACAACCCATGTTGTATTTTGGCCCCCCACCATCTGAACTTTACTGTCAAGGGTGGGGGGGAGTGGGGGGGGTCCAAAATGGGCGGTATTTGAAACATGCCCACCCCTATGTGTCAACACCACAGCTTTTTGGAACCACCTTGGGCGAAACTGTTAACCATTTCCCACCCCCCTAGGAAAAGATGTTTCTCTGCCTCTTGATACCACTTCTCTACCTATTGCACTCTTGCCACTCACCTTCCGCCACATCATTTTCCCATTAACTCCACCAATTACAGTTGCTCCCTCCAAAATTAAGTCATTAAGAACTAAATGGTTTAGTTGTTAATCTAACAGAGCCACGCCACCTTCAATGGAAAAACCAAACTATTATATAAACCTCCCTTTTACTCATTAACTGATTACTGAATTCATACACTGTCACTATTATTTCTTTGTTAAAGGTTTGTTGGACTAAACTTCAACATTTTCACCCACCAGAGACACTATCTACTCACTCGTTTTTAGCCTATTGACTATATTCTTTCCCCGAATACTTGAATCCTCTCAGTGTATTGAAAACTCCAATCCAATATTCACTACTATCCTTAGCCTTATCCGAATATGCCTCCAAAGGAAAAGGGACCAAAATAACCTGTCAATTCTCTAATCTATCCTCCCATTGATTTTCACCACATCCCTTTAGCTGACAAAGACCATAAAATCCATGAAACTCTCTGCGAATTTGACCTCTTTGAGATTTATTTCTGGCTTGAAGACAAATACATCGACAAATCTGATGAAATTCAGTTGTGGGAATCCAATTTACCCCATTACATTTGTCCTCTTACCCACAACACCCCAGAATTTGTTAGGAAGTGTTATGCATCTTATTTTCCAAGCCAAAAGGCCATCATTACCCCCACTGGAGAATTTTTGTTTACTTTCACTCCTCAAGCCATAGGCTAGATGATGCAAGCCCCCACAGTAGAGAATTCCACCCCCTTTTCCTATGAAGCACTTGTTGGATTGTACCAAAAATTAGACTTTTCTAAAAGGGGCAAAACCCTTGAACTTTTCTTGACGAAAGATGGCTAATTTCCAAAGAAAATACTCCCTATCCCTCGTCTATTTTCCTTGAGAGAGCCAAGCAAATTATGACAGTCATCTCTTACCTCCTTGGCTACTACTCAAATGAGTGGGTAGATGAGGCCATCATAGGATTTCTATCCATTTTCTTTGCTGATTCTAAGCCCTCCATCATGTTTAACTTTAGCCAATTTCTTGCAAATTAAATTCATCAACAACTTATCAAATTCCCAACTGAGGAGGTATTCAAGTATGTTTCTGTGTTAGTTTATATGTTCTTATACTTTCAGCGAGACAACATCAATGTTGCTTTACAAAAGCTAGATGATGAAGGAAATCATCAGTCATTCATCTTCTGGACTACACTGGTGATGTCAGAACAAAAGGAATATACATATAAACAGTTCATAGAGATTTTTGTGCATCGAAAAATTAGTCTCCTAGGCAGCAAGATAGAACTGAGGATCAGTGAGGAAATTAGAAAGGTGTTTCAGCTATCAGACCAAGTTCAGAAAGGGGATTGTTACCTCTATCAAAACTATACATAATTGAGAATATTTGGGTGTGAGCTTGCAACTTACAAGCTGCCTAAATTCCTCTCAATGAGGATTTTTTCTCTAGAGTACATAAGGAAAATGCTCAATATAGATGAGATCCACTTTGTAGCTGCCAAGAAGAAGTCCCAGTTCAAAATTAAAACACAGATTGGGCCTTTCATTTTCAACAGTAGGGTAGTAGGGAAAGAGGTAGATAAGCTACCAAAAGAAATTTAGTTCAGCCTTAGCTTCACTAGGTCATATGATCCATTAGGGATCATTTCTAAATTAAGAGTAGAAACCAAATCTATTGCTTATTTTCACACACCCAGAGAAAAGATATAGAAGTACAAAAACCAGCTAGAATGGGTTGAGAATACCCTACAAGAGGTAAAGGAGAAGCTGGTATCATCCTCTATGATACAAACTCCTACAATGCAGAAGAAAACAACTAAGAGAAGCAGAGAAGAAGAGTCCCCTTCAGGGACTGAAATTTTCGGTGAAGGGTTTAAAACTATGTATAGGAAGAAGACCAAGCTTAGTTCCAAACGAAGCCCCAGCAAGGACTCAGAGCAGGAGAACATTATCACCACTAATGAGCCACTTGTTTCCTCATTAATGGGCGATCATACCATAGTGTCTCCCACTACCTCCACGGCTTCACAAGGGAAACAAAAAATTATGCAGACCAACACATATACTATAGGGGAGACAGAGAAAAGTATAATGGACATTTTTAAGGAGATAAAAGTAAGGAATGATGCCTTAAATATTAATAGCTACAATCAGTTTTGGAAGCAGAATTTCGGTTCTCAAAGCAGGTCGTTGTAATCCTTTGATTCAGAGAAAGGTAGAATGCAAATGGAATTCCTCCAGGCACACGTTCCCCAACCCAAGGCAACATCATGCTACAAGAAGACAACATTTGAGCTTTATGTAAAAGACATACATTCCATTGACCAAATGGAGTTGCATAAGCAGACTCGCGAAATGATATTTTCCACTGTCACTAACACTGCTATGAATTTGTCTAGACTGCAGGTTACATTAGCCAATGTTCAATCCCAACCAAAGATGGAAAGGGTCTCTGCACTTGCCAAAGACATCAGGGTCAAAACTCTGGAGGACTTGGTGATTAAAGTGGGTTATGACCCTACAAACATTAATGGTGCAGAAGAGCTTGTAAAGAAAAAGAATTTAGACATAGCAACATTAAGGAAGCAGTTAAAATTTCCAGCAATAGGAGATCCTATGGCCAAGTATATTGAAGAAACAAAGATAAAAAAGGTAGATATGATAAAGCTCATCATGGAGCAGAGTGCACAATTGAACCAAATGGAGACATGGATGGAAAAGTTGATTAAAGAAAAGGAGCAAGGTGCCAAAATGACTATTGTCACTTTGGAAGCACTCCCTATCATAACCATTCCTACAGTCACACCTTCTACAACAAGCACAGGGGATGCTGCAGATCAGTTGGCCAATGCAATACAAAACATGTCTCTCCAGATAGAAGAGATCAAAAGGTTGCAGGCTCAATTCAATCTTCTACAGGATCAATAGACAAAGGCTAAGACTTTTCATGTAGTAGAGCTACAAAGAGCTCAATATCAGATAGAGGCATGGAAGAAGTCAGCAACTGAGTCTTCTATTGGCTACACACTAGCCCATGTTAAAGAAATCATATGGAACAATATGATTGAAGAAATATATGAAATATGGCGATGTATCCTAATTATATTCAAGAAGAAGGAATTGATGGAGAAATCCAAGCAAACGATTTCCACTATCAATGTTGAATTAGGAGAAATTCCTGCTATAGCCGACATCATGATAAAGTTCCTCAATTCTGAAAACAAATATGAGCTAGATGATCTAGGGGTAGATGAAATAACATAAACCATCCTGGAAGTAAAGAAATTTCTAACAAAGAAGAACTTGGTTATACAACTGACAAAGCAATGTCACACTCTCGAGGTAGCAGTTAACAATTTTTTCACTAGAATAGATGCATTGAACAAGAAAGGTCTGCCTTCTTTATTTGTGATCAATGAAAAATTAATGACCAAGGAAGACTACATGAAGAAGCTTTAGGACATTGCCAAGGATACAACTAAGCCTTCAAACATCAAAGGTTCCATGATAGGGAGAGCTTTTTATGAAGCTATCAACAACATATATTTTATCCAACACGAGATAAAACACATTTTTGCAGTAAAACCCACATTTTCTTGGTATACTGAGGTAGATGAGATCTACCACAAGGTAACAAAGATTTCTATTAAAGATGAAGAGCGGTGGGACAATTTGTGTGAATTCTAGGATTAAAAAGACAAGTCAACTTCACTAGCACATCACCCGAATAGTGGGCACTCAACAACTGTTCTCCTCCAAAGCAGGGCCAGATGTTCAGATCACTTCACCAGATTCATTCCTTTTGATCACATTATTTCTTTTCTATTAGTTCAATGTTAATAATAGAATGTCATGTCACTCAGGAATTAGTTTTAATATTTTTGTAAATTTTGTTTAAATACTTCATTCTGTCGAAGTATTCAGGGTTGAACCTTTAAACAAGTTATCAAGCAAATTTGTACTAAGATGGAGCATTTTTGAGATAATAAGAGATTTTGGATCAGCCTCATATGGTTCGTCTCTAAGTTAATTGTATTTCATCTTGTTTATTCATGATGTCTTCTTCATATATATCATGTCTTTTGTAGTTATTCGATTTAAAATTTAATTGAATTTCAGTTTCATTTTGAATCCTCTGTGAAGTTGTAATTTAAATAAGAGATAAATTTAGAGAACTATTTGTTATTATAAATTCCTCTTTGAGCATAAATTGCACAAGATCTTTGTGATAGTCTGATTATAATTTGTTGATTAAGAAAACATTGTTTTGTTAATTTCTGCTTAGAATGGTTAAATACTCATTTTGAATATTAAATCAATTATACTTCTCCATATTCTACTTATCCATCCCACTAAAATCAAAATAACCATGTGAATTTAAAGAACAACCTTTTATTTTATTAAGAATATATCTAAGTTTAAAGCACATGTTTATAAACAACTCAATCGTCATCCAATCATTTAAAACAACAAAACATTGTAGATGCTTCGGCATAACTAATTGACCTTAGGTTATCTCAAGGGACAAAAAAAGGATTTCCCTCATTATTTTCCTTCTGTAAAGGAAGTTTGAACCTGTCTGACTGATAAAATAACATAAGATAAACCAATACCAACTGATATTTGAATACACCTTCAGCTTTGAAATTTACAAATTGATCATGCATTGCACTGGACACAAATTGATTGTAATTGAAAATAATGGATGGCTTTTTGCAAACATCAAAAATTGAAAAAAAATCCTTGAGCTATTTCATCTACCCATTAATCATTATAGTACCCAAGCAGTTGTGTTACCATAGAAATTACTTGTTTGGACATGTTTGGGAAGATTGAGTTTGGGTATGGGGATTTGGTCTAGGGTAATTCAACATTTTTCGGAAGGAAACATTTGAATATTTGCTCTCTCTAAGGGAAATTTAACTTTTTGTATAATTCCATCAATACATCAGCTGAGAAAGGATGATGGGAGGCTTGGTATTGAATTTGTAGGGCATGCCAAATACTTTTAGGGGAAATGCAGAAGATGAATTCATTATTTTGGGAAATAACAAATTTTTGACTTGGCAGGTATCGATGATGGCACAAAATGGAGAATTCAAGGAGAAAGTGAGTTTGGGGGAAAATTTATTGAGGGAGAAGGGATTCCCAAACGTTCATATCATCACTTTTGTCAACGAATTTTTGTTTGGCCCAGTTGTAAATTTCGTAAAGGTTGAATTCACAGTGGGTCTCAACAATTTTATATCGGGTGTCGATTAGAGGGGAGTTATCAAAATCAAGGACAGGGGGAACCATGGGACTTTTCTCTAGAAATTTGTCGACATATTGGAAATGAAATAATAGCAAGGTAGAAAAACGTATCAGAAAATGCTTGATGAAAAGAATTCTAAAGAACAAGGTTACCAAGGTGAAATTTGGTTGACTTTGTGGAGGAAAAGCTAATGTATAATGTTGATAGTTAATGGAAAATCAATCTTCAACCTGCAAAATCAATGGTATAGTGAAAGGAGTGAATTACAAGCTTCTAGGGGTTTTATAGTAGTTCGATTAATTGTATAACAAAAAACTTAATGTTATGTTGCAAGCGAAATTTACTGAGAAAATGAATAAACAATGAGAAATTTAAATGTAACACCATTTAATAAAGGATTTGGTGGTAAATATTTAAACATTGAATGACTAGCCGATGTGGAGGTGGTGATGTGGTGGGACAAACAGCGGGAATGGGGTGGCAGATGAGAAAGACAGGTGGTGGGAGTGGTGTGGCAGATGTAACGAATAGTTGGCAGGAGATGGCAGTATTTCATGGTGGGGGGGTGCAGGTGGTAAGTAGTTTCGGGAGGGGACTCCCCGAAATTCTTCAAAGGTTGTGAAATCGCTCCAAGTGGTTTGGGCAAAAACCACTTTTCAGGCTCCCCTCCTCGTGTTGATCGTTGTGAATGTTGGGGGGTGCAGGTGGTAAGTAGTTTTCGGAGGGGACCCGCCACAATACTTTAGGGCTGCCATGTCACTCCAAGTGGTTTGGGTGAAAACTATTTTTTGGCCCCTCCTCGTTGTGTTAACCGCCAAGATTGCGGGGGGGCAAAATTATCCCTTCACCGTAGATCTTGGCGGGACTAATCTGGGCCATCGGTTCAAGTGCTCCATTTAACCACAAATAACAAACAAAACTTGTCATATTATTTTATATTACAATACATTATAACCAAGGTTTAAAAATACTCTATGAAAATGACATTTTTAACTTTAAAGCGAAATTTTGATTGGCTCGCTATAGGGGCTTATTTTTTATTTTCTAATTTTTTATTCTTTTCTTTTGTTTTCACATAGATAATTTTTATCACCAATTTATTTCTTTTTCCTTTTTCTTTCTCTCTTTTCTTTTTATATCACATTTTTTATTTTTCTTCTTTCTTTGAACTTTTGAAAATAATTTGTAGAATGGAATAATTATTTACAACATCTCATGGGAGAAAAGCAACAGATAATCATCATTTGATCCTATAAATTATAGGACCCTAACACAATGGAAGCAATAATAGAATATTCGAGGAGTAATAGATGAAAATCATGACGATAATGTGGAGGCTAAGAAGTCAAGAAAATGCTTTTCGTGGCCGAGGGGGGGGGGTGTGTGGGGGCTTGTTTCTTCATTTCGTCCTTTGCAGAAAACTTGGGCATAGGCTGCAAGAAACATGTCTTCAAATGTTGTATGTCCAAAAAGGTCAAGTAGAGTCTATAGTTATATCAAAGTAGTGAAACATGATAACAACAATAATGAAATTTATAAGGATGCTTTGAAAACTAACATAGGACTAAAGCGATGGGCATTTAGGAGACATAAGATGCATAATTGCATCAATAAGAGGATAAATGTTTTAGGGGAAATGTTTTCTCTTAGAGAAAAAGCTACTAGGGTAAAGGAATGCACCTTTGAATCAATGATCTTTGACCACAGAAATGTGATGAGAAGTGCAAGCTAACAAGGACCGAAAATAAAAAAGTCAAGGAAAGGTCTATTAGCAATTTCTAGATGTGAAAAGCATAAAGTTGGTTTTGAAGATTTGTTTGAAGGTCAGAAGCGGAAGAAAGGAATACCATGCCCCATTGTGAAGAGAAAGGGGAAATCAGGCGATGGTTACCAAATGTGGGTTCTTCCTTCTACACCAGGAAAATCGAAGGATTTTTCTTTAGGCTAGGTTAAGTGAATTGTTCAATTGGTTTTGTCTTAGATGATACAAATGGCATGGTGGCCCCAAACCACAAAGAGTTCTATTGGAATAGAAAAGAGAATTATCCATAGTTAGAATTCTTGATAACTTATGAGGGAATTTTGTGTACATGTAATAAGATTTTATCTCTAAGAAAATTTGAAGCTTATGTTGGGAGTAAGAATCATCGGTTTTCCGTAAACCTCGTGTGGAAGATGGAAAATATTTACTACAATCCTAGATGCATGTACTAGAGAATAACTTGTTTAAGAGGCATAGAGATTTTTTTATCACTGTTCATCATCATTCCATTTAGAGTGAATTAAAATGGAGTATGTTATGTCATGTCATTATCTTCCTCGTATCTTTCAGTTGGATAAACTTTTTCACAATTAATAATATTTCACTCCATGGGACTTTTTCTAAGGTTGTGTATTTCTATAGTTCATTGGTTTTGGTTGATGTATTCTTTTTTCTTGAGGACCATATTGTGTTGTTTTTTGTTGCATAAGGTTCTGAGGTTCCATGTCTACAAATTTGTTTTTCAATTTTGGAATGGGATTATTGTTATCATTTTCTATACTTTAAAAGCTAGAGATAACAAAAGTTGAGTTGGAAGAACATTTTTTTGATCATTGTGAAGGTAAATTACTTTATCTAAAATGATGAAATATTACTCTTATGTTTGGGTTTGTTCATTTTCAACTTCAATAAATGTTTTGTTAGAAATAGTGGTTTGTTGTTATATGTAAATATTTATATGATAATGAATGACAAATACATGAAGGAATTTTATATCCCATCCACACTACTTTGTGGGCATTTTCAGTACCAAGAAAAGCTTAGATAATTGTATTATCTTGGGCATTTTCAATTTCAAGACAAGGTAAGATAATTATATTATTGCTCGACAAATACCATAAAATTAGGTCAGTGGGACTAAAAAGTATAGTGCATGTAATGATGACATCACAAGTGGTTGATAGGATACAAAAACTGCCTTAGATCTCTAGAAATAAAAAATCAACTACACGTTTGTTGTGTGTAATGCACAAGTACTCACATCTATAATTCCTTTGTATTATTTTTTGTTGAAATGGTTTTTCATAAATGTATTTGATATTATCGATTCTATTCCTTCTTTAACTACTTAAAATGCCAATGATTTGGGTGTGTAGGGTCTTGAAGCCTCATAGTTTGTTGGTGGATAAGCAAAGGGTGGTTGCAAACGTGATATCCTGTGTTATTTGAGAGAGTACTAAGCATATTTGTACATTGGTACTTCAACTAACTTGTGAACAAACCCAGATGTTAATGAATTTATACAGTCATTTAGTATGAACAAGACTTGGAGTTTCAGTGTATGTTATAACTCTATATCATTGCGAGTTTCTATTGAGCCATTTTTTTATTGGTTTAACCAATGAATCCCTTGGAATTTATCTTCCAGGTTTTCTACTACCAGGGAACTAGTCTTACGAAACATCGCTTCATTCCATGTACATAAATTTGGAACCAGTAATTCACTCTAACCCTCTTCTATCTTCTCATTGCAGCTGTGTTCAACGTTCCTATTTTCTTAGATGATATTTCTAGCAAGACACAGGTGGAGTTACCTAAATTTCAGCTAGTAGGAGAGACTGATGCAATTCCTCTTTTTCCATCTGGGGCAAAGGAAAAAGTTTAGCAAGGTTGGGAATTGACAGAGATATATTTTGTGCCTACTTTGTACCCTTTTCATTAGGGATGCAATTATATGGCTTCTCAATAGCCTCATCAACAAATTTCATGGGCCTTCAAAATAGTGCAGAAATGGTTAGGAACACTATGTATGGAAACCTTCATATCCTTTCAACTCTTTTTTTGAAGCCTATCATAGCATATGATTCAACTGTATCATGGTATTTGAGCCCAATTTCAGATTTGTGCACACATTACGAAAAACATGTTTTGCAATTGTGATGAAACCTCAGAAAATGTATACTTAATGTTTGAATTTTTTGAGTGTGAGAAACCACATCAATGTATACCAATGTTTGGCAAGTATGTATATCATGTAGAAACACTTATTCCATGTGCATTATGAATCCAGATCTTCTAGCCACATTATTGTTGATTATGTATTTTAGGATCAAGGAGTTGACCATGAGTAGTGTACCTCCTCTATGGAATAGTAATATATAGGATTGCTTGTAGTTTACAACTAAAATTCATAAAAAATATTTTGATATCTAAATTTATCATGCAATTGCTTTAGTTTCTATTTTTCACGATATTTGACAAGTTTGCAGTAGCCTTGTATCCAATCTATCAAGTGCCAAAGGGGAAATTGCATGCATCATTTAAGCCTACCGTAGTAGACGATTTAATTGTATAAAAAATTTTGGGCGCAAGTTCAGAGCCATGCACACATCGTGAAAAACATGTTTGTATTTGTGATGAAACCTCAGGAAATATCTACTTACTATTTGAATTTTTTGAGTATGAGCAATCACATCAACGTAGACAGATGTTTGACAAGTATGTATATAATGTAGAAACATTTATTCTATGTGGAGTTTGACTCCAGTTTTTCCAATCACATTACTGTTTATCATGTATTTCAGGGTCAAGGAGTTAACCAAGACTAGTGTAGCTCCTCTGTGGAATAGTAATCTATAGGATTGCATTTAGTTTACAACTAAATTTCAACAATAATTATTTGTATATCTAACTTTATCATGCAATTGTTGTAGTTTCTATTTTTCATCATGTTTGAAAAGTTTGCGGTAGCCTAGTACACAATCTATCAAGTTTTATAGGGGCAGTTGCATACAACATTTTTGACTTACCATTCACTCGATCATTTTTCTCATAGAAATTCCCGTTGTAACCCAATTGGAGGCACCTGTTTGAGTATTGTAGCTCCAACAGTTGGTATGCAAAGTTATAGTGGTGAGGTCATCATCATTTTTCAACAATATAGTGTTCTCCCTTCATAGTGATATTTCTTCTAAGGATAACATCGGTCTAAACTTTCTTACTACTAGTTAGTAGTAAAGAGTCAAGACTAATTTTTTACTATTAATTACCATTACTTTTGAGCACACAGTGTATCTGTTATTCTACTATGGTTTATATGACATAAAAATTTATTACTTGTCCATGTATTCGTTTTCTCATATACATATTAATGATCACATGCATGTGTCTTCTATTTTCTTCCATATAGTCATGCTTTGAAAGTTTGATATTGCAAATGCATGAGTTTCCCAAATAATGGCTTCATGGGCATACCAATTCTTGTTTGTCATTTACTTCTCCTTTCATATGAGGGGTTGATTTCTTATTAGAGGTTTGGTAATTTCATTGATGTAAGAAGTTAAAGTTATCCCTTTATTACAAATACTGGAAACCCAAAGCAAGAAAAGTGTCAGAGATGGTCTCAAACTTTAACGAGAATTATGTAATTGTATTTTTTTTAATTTTCAAAATTAAAGTATGAGACCAACTTTAACACTTCTCTTGCTTTGGATTTCCAGTATTTGTAATGAAGGGAAAAATTTAACTTCTTATGTCAATGGCATTACCAAACCTCTAATAAGAAATCAACCCTTGAGAGAGAAGTAAAATGACAAACAAGAATTTGTATGGCCATGAAGCCATTATTTGGGCAACTCGCACATTCTCAATATCAGGCTTGAAAAGCACCAACACATTTATGATTGAAAGTGAAAACTTTGAGAATAGAAAATTTAAATGTGAAACAAAAATGAAGAGAGGATTCTTTAAGAGGTTTACATGGATTAACATTAGATTAATAAGTTTTAAAACATATTAAAATAATTTTTGAAAATTGTCCATGTTGTTCTCAACCAAAAAATAAATGTCCTAATCTATATACCAAATATTATTAACATTTAATAATATGCAACTAATTTTTACTCTGCCCATATCCTTTAAACATAATTGAATTTTTTCACTCACACTAGCCACTATGCTTTCTTGGTCTATTGCAAAATCATAATCATCGAGTGCATTTCCTTTAGGATAAGGGGTGATCAATGCACTATGCTCTGAACTAGTATTGCTATTGGTCAAAATTGGAGAGTCAAAAATATTTGGAAGCTTACTTTTAATTGATCCTGATTTGAAACTACATAAAGATGATGTAGGAATGCTAGTGAGGGGTCAAAAGTTAATGGGTGTGCTTTGCCCTATTTCCTGGAAACAATGAATGTGGTAGTTATCTTTTAGGAAATTAAATGGCTCCATTTATCTTTCCCTGTAAACATATTTCCACTGACAATCTAAAGATACAAATTAGAAAGTTAGATGACAAAACAATTAAGCTAGCCATTTCTATTTCTCTTAAATAAATATCATTTTGTTTCATGCCATATATGAAAAGGTTGATTCAATAAAAGATATGGAACATACCATATGTCCCAAATCCATGTCCATTGAGTTCTTTGAAATTGTTTTACCAAAACCATAACTATTAGGAGATGGTGTCGACTTCACCAGATGCTTGTGTTGCAAGGTGGAGGTATTACATCTAGAGATTGTTTTATATTCATGCCTTTGTGTGATAAATCTTGCACTCATTAACTTGTCCACCATTTTTTGCCAAGTAAACAGGTATCTTCACGTTCGTGCCATTAGTATGTGGTTTCTTGGTTCTCAATGTAGGCCAATCATTATGATGACTCTCATTTGAGATTATTTCTCTTGTGACACTAGGAGAACATGACTCTCTTCTCGATGTACTACTTCAATAGGTTATTTCAGTAGTAGGTCTTATAGAGTTGGGAGCTCCAGATATTCCTTGCATGGTAGAAGGTGCTCTCTTAGGCATTGTCATTCTAAAATTTGGAGGTGTGTCAAGAGAAAATCCAGGCAATAAAGGAGGATGAGATGGTCGAGGTTTTGGTGAGGGGGAGTATCCTCGGAAGGCTGGTAGGTTTCTTGAGGGCATACAATATATTTTTCTCTTAGAGGAAGAGAAGACATGACAATAACTACTCTGGATCAGGCTTGGAGTAGATGATCATATTGTAGGTGTGGATGGTCTAGACAATGATTTTGATGATGGAAATGTAGACCTTGATACAAGCATTATAGACCTACCTATAGGTGTTGAAGGCCTAGATGAGGTTGGAGCTCTCGACCTTGTATTTGGGGAAGAATAATTTAATGTTATGGGCCCTGTAGACCTTGTATTTGGGGAAGAATAATTTAATGTTGTGGGCCCTGTAGACCTTGTTGTAGGTGTAGACGGACTTGATGGTGCAGGGCTTAAGAACATATTAAGGTTCTTACGCATGGCATATTTGTTGAGATATTTCATGTGGAGGATATCATTCGACGAATAGTCAAATTGCCTCTCCCAATGTTTAAAGAAGACTCATTATGTTATTAGATAGTTGTGCACCATTAGAGAAAATTATTAGAAATCATCTACTTCTTACATTGATAACGAAAATTTAAGCATTCCTTTGTCAATGTCGATATGAAATTCAATCATAATAGCATATCTTAAGTAAAACAACCTTAATAGAAAACAATGAATCCTGCACGAACCATTAAAGAGTTCTATTATTAGGGAAATAAACTATGTATTTCTAAAAAATGGACAAGCCACTATTGGAAACCTGCATTGCATGTGTTACCTAGTTTTGTATAGTTTGAGCAGTTGCTTCAGATTAATAAAACTAGACAATATTTTAAAATAAATGTATAACCCGATGAAATTTGCATAGAGTAAAAGTCTTTAAAATTGAAGCCATACATAACAAGAATTAATAAGTCCTCAACTAACCAAATTTATTTAAGAGCTGTGATTCCCCTATTTTAACCTCTTATAAAGGTGCTCGATACAGACACCTTACCAAACTATGCTTAACTACCTTCTAACTAGTGTCTGAAAATGAGCGCCTTACTTAAGTTGTTGACATGTTCTTTTCAAGAATGAGACATTTCATTCCATAGGTACAATGTAAGCATGTGAGAATATGAAATATCAGGATTGGAAAATAGAGAGACACAAGTCTAAGGTTTTGATGTGAAATGGTTCAAAAGGTATGCCAACATAGCATTTTAAAACTATTTCATTTATGAACTAACATGGTCTGGATCTTAGAAACTTGGTTTGATTAAATCTCCATATTCAATTGTTTCATCTATATCAATATTCAATTCTTTGACTTTTGTTTTGATTCATTTTGGGTGGTTGTGTTGATGACATTGTCTTGATTATCTGTTAACATTTTCTGCAAGTTTTGCATTCAGCATGTGAGGCATGCAATTGTTTCAGTGTCGAGTATACCAACTCAGAATAAGCCAAACCTAATAAAGTTTCTCCTCCTAGAATTAATACCTCTTCTATATGAATGAAATGTTGTCAAGGTATGGAATCGAACATGTGTAAGATCATGTTGATTAATGATTGTTTATTCATTAGATCTAGCATTGATAACCTATGCTTATATAGTTCTCTCCTGTTTCTTGATGCAACAAGAAATGATAAGGCTAATTGATCTTGGTCCTTCCAAGAACAATGTTGATGATGCACTCGTGCTGAGAAAAATAACTTTTGAGTGTGTGGATACATTGCTTGATAATTTCGTCGATCACATTAATCCTACATCTTTCATAATTCAATCAAGATTTAGGCAAGAGATTTTTGGATTTTGTTTCTTTGTGAAAGTAGTGGGATAATTACAATGTTATGTAAAGATACAACTATTAGAGATGTACTCATTGGTTGATACGTTGAATTCAAATTTAAGAACCAATGGAGTCTTTATTTCATTTAGAGGTCTCTATTTCAATGCAATTGATGAATGAAGAGATGCCTGAGTTACCAAATAGTATATGCAATTCAAAGAATATTGGTTTGTTCAGCCTCTATTGCTTACAAAAGGGTGTATTTAGTGCCTAATTGAGACTTGGAATGGAATTTGAATAGTAATGTGATAAGCTAGTTGGTTTACCTTCATGGATTAGGAGTGTTAATCATGGTGCTAAGTGCACAGTTGCAAAATGAATTCCTCGGCTACATCTTTGTGTTGTTGATAACACTTCAAATTATGTTAATTCAGTCTCCATCCTATCTATTTTTTAATTATTTTATGAATTTATTGACAAGTTTACCATTGAAAAGATGACATGCATGTCGGTTTGGACAAATTTTTAAAAATATCATTCTCTTCATTATAGTGGTTTGGTTTTGGCCAGTTCTTTGTTGTATTATCTCGAAGAGTTATACCTAAATTACATAAACAATTAAGGAATCAATTGGTGTACCTATTTGGATTTATTTTAGTAAATCAATGTTGTGATACAAATGTTGTAGGTGTTATAATTGAGATACTTGGAATGTAGATATTACACTCAATATCTATATGTATATTAACATTAACCATTGAAATTTAAAATAGATCATGTATATTGAAAATGATGAAACATTCAATAAAACACTCTCCTAATTTTAAATAGAGTAATTTTAGCAATCAACCCACCATACCAATTATAGTCCTAGAACAATTTTGTAAAGTTTAAATTTCAAAGCTTTTCTTATAGAAATATCGATTAAAAGAATAAAATTGCATAAAAATTTTACTTCTATCTTTTGAACTACTCTTTCCTAAGCTTCCGCTTCACAACATTCTCTTTGCAACATGTGATACAATTGCTAGTAATTAAATTTTAATCAATTCAAGAAGACTTCTTTAATCAAACATAAACATTATCTGCTATTAATTAGGGGCATCCTTATTCCAGAAATATCCCAGAATCCAATGAGCTATTAATTGTGGGGCATCCTTATTCCAGAAATATCCCATAATCCAATTGACACATGTCAATTGATGTTGTTGATGTTCGTTAGAACTATGGATATTTCGAAATATGCAACTATGATAAGTTCAACATTAATTGTGAGATGGTTAAAATAAAATAAATTTTCAAAATGCCATCGTGCCTTTTGGCTTGGAAATAAGTCATATGGCTTTAATATATTTTTGAATGCCATTGATTGTTGTGACAAGAGGCATAGAGGTTGTGCTTAGAAACCATTTCAATTAACATTAAACACTATGTCTCAGTCGCCTGCTACCAATATGGATATGAATGCAGAGACGTAATTATTTCAGTATCCTAGGTAAAGTGCATATTTTTGGTTTCTTATTTTTTAAAGGGTCACAAATTCACAACAATGGAAAATTGCCAATAATTTGAATTGTAGTCCAATCCACCAAATGGGAAATTGCATGTTTAGTGTTTCGTAATTTCTAAAAGTGTGACATGTTAACAATAATGGCCAATAATGGAAATGTCAGTCTAATTTGTCAAGTAAGGGATTCCACTTCAATCAAAGTCGTCAATTCCATGAGCCCTTCATACAAAGTTAATATGATTTTTGTAATTTTTATTTGTTTTTAGTTGTAATTACTTTTATTTGAAGGAGTCTCTTCCCAACTCTGTTTTTAGATTTGTGTGTGGTTGAGATATTCTCTTAACTAACAAATTGTGTATCCAAGATAGTTTTCTTATCTTGAGACAATACTCTTGAGACTTATATATATGTAATATCATATTTAATTAATGGAAGAGAATATAATTTTCACTATTAGTTTTTTTAATCATGGTGTCAAAGCACTGAGCGCCTGGCCCCTCGTGCGCTTGGCCCATCCCGAATTTAGTCAATGTTTGTTAGTCAATTTATGATTGATTTGTTTGTCCATTTTTTCCTATGCCGAGGGACATAGTTAGTCAATTTATGATTGATTTGTTTGTCCATTTTTTCCTATGCCGAGGGACATAGCGAATTTAGTCAATGTTTGTTAGTCAATTTATGATTGATTTGTTTGTCCATTTTTTATTCCTTCTATGTGGAAGGAGAGATGCGTCTAATTGGAGAAAACTTCTAGTGTGGATGTGGGAGCATCGTGTTTTCTGTGAATCGTGTTGTCTGTCGAATCTTAGTTGCACTTGATAGATGGTCGACGTTGTTCATGCCTTGATGAGCCATCTATATAGGCTGAGTGATGCAGAATAATCCTGTAGGAGGATACAGTAGCTCCGCGAACAGATCTCGTCGCCTCTGATGCCCTCGTCTGATCTCTGTGGATCAGGTTAACCATTTTTGTGCAGAGTCGACCTGGCATGTGAACCAATCGTGGAAGTGTAGAGAAGCGGTATAGAAAAGCCAGCAGACAGAACACTACTATGAGTCAACGTGGACTGAGTTGCCCTGTTGACTGCGTTATGGCCGTGGACAATTGCCGGTGGTGGGATCCAACCTGTGGAGACCTATGGAAGTCGAGATCGGCATAATCGTAGGCAGATTAGGAGAGATATGATTGCTTGGATTGCTCAGATCCTGTGACTGCTGAGCAGTTCAGCTGGCGATGCAGCGTCGTCGAGCGGGTGGCATTGTGATATTTATTTGTATGTGTCATGCATGTGAATGAATTTATGGAGCTCCTGGACCTATATTACCACGCAAAATTATAGAGGAATGTTATCACTACTATATGAATGATCATCCGTGAGATGGATATGCATTGAAGTTGTGAAGTATGTGCCAAGCAGACTGTGTTATATGTCTACCACTTCACGCCTGGAATTCCTTGACCCCTCTTGGCTCTGTCAGTTACCAATTTTGGGTGTGTTCTCTTCTTGTTGAAATTAGTAAATTAGTAGTGATTGAGTGTGGAACTCTCGAGTCGACTGGATTTGTGGAGATACTCGGATCTGTGGAGCTGAGAGCATGGATTTGTGTGAACATGGAGCGGACTAGTGTGGTGAGAATATTTGACTTGATGCGCTGAATGTGTTGTCAGAGATTTGTGAATGGGTATGAGTGTGGCCTCTATGTGTCTTGGACGAAGTATTGAACGTAAATACAATTGTTTTCGACGAGGGCACATCAATTAAGAGTTCCAAGCTCTGGAATGATATCAAAATTTCTTGGGATGCTAATCAAACCAATCTGAGCATGATACAGAGCTGATCCGAGAGGTATCGGTATTTCACTATGGATCGAACAATATGATTGAAGAACCAACTAGGTATGATGCAATTTCCATTGGATCCTTCGATGGAGTCCAGAGAGGAAAGGTAGTGGTCTATTCCACTGGAAATTTAACTTGGAAATTTTTTGTCGCGGTAAAATAAAAATTTGTGAATTTATTTGGAGTTTCGTAAGATAAATACATTTAGTTTGATCAACTAAATGTAGAAATGTAATTTATTAAAATGATTATGACTGCATTTTGACAAACTCCAAAAGATATATATTTATAAATGTATTAGAATTAGAAGTATTTACATTTAGTTTTGCTAATTCAATGGAGTGGTTTTGTTAGAATTAATGACTCTAACAAATCGCACGTGAATCCAAGACAACAATTGAACCAAAAAAAGAAAGAGGATGCAAAGGCACTCCATGGTGGGTAATGAGGTTGAAGTGCAACAAATATTGTATTTTGTGCAACAACAACACTGGAAATTAAAGGATGATGGACAACTAAGTAAATGTTTGTGTGAGCTTGTGGAAGATATTCACTAGCATGATGTATTATGATTCACACATTATAATTATAGAAAATATACTTATCATAGATTGCTTGGTCAGTTGTGGTCATTGAAATGTTTTATGTACCTAGTATCTTCTTAAGCTTGGAATATATTAAAACGACATATGGTTGTGAGACCTAGAGAGGCGTGCATACCCCTTTGTTATGTGTTCCCTAATGATATCAAGTTGTGGAATCAACCACTCGATAGGCATGAGGGTGGTATGTGTACTCATATCTAAACTTGATATGTAATCAAAGAATTGAGACTTCGATCAAGTGGGGGAATTGTGAGATGAAATAATCTCAAAGTGTAAAGGACCAAGTCAAAGAAAGTTCATCAAGAACTTGGATGAACCATGTATGCGAAGGACATCCTAGTACACTGGCAGTTGCAGCGGTTGGCACCCATGCATTCCAGTGGATGGTTGTTCCTTTATTTGGACGTTGATAATTTGACGATGTCTACATGAAAAAGGTACAATGTGTAATTGTCACATTATACTAGAACTAGAATTTGTAGATTGATATTGAGACAAGTACTCATTAAGGGGGTGTGTTGAAATATGTAATTCCTACTTGTCTCGGTTGTGACTATGTCTATCTCGAGGAGTTTGTTCCTAACTCTATTCCTAAATTTGTGTGTGATTGAGATATTCTCTCAACCAACACATTATGTGTCCAAGATAGTTTTCCTACATTGAGACAATAATCATGTATATATTTAATATCATATTTGATTAATGGAGGGGAAGATAGTTTACATTATCAATTTTTTATCACACCCATGATTGATTCCAAAAAAGCTGCTGAAGGTCAGTTTGATCATCCCACTACAAATCCAGAGCATGTGGTGCTTATCTCAGTACTAGCTTCCATACTTCTTCCGCAGGGTCAATATCAAAGATATTTATGGTCATATTTCTCATTCTACTAAGGAGGATGAACATATTGCAACAGTTGTTAGCATTGGTAGCATGACTTCTTGTTTTCTAAAGTAGGTTACTCAGGCTACACTGCGGATAACTTTTTAGGTGATAAAAAAGGTGTTGGAGATGACTATTTGTTTGTGGGATTCGATTTCCAATATTGGTCAATGTTGTGAAGTTCTAAATTCTTTCTCACACATATGATTGCGCCAAGAGGCAGTACACTATGGGAGTAGATGGGTGGGTGCAAAATAATAAAAGGTTAAAAAGTAATATAGAGCTCCAGATGTTGTAAATTTGTAATAAAAATTTAAAAGTAATAAAAAATAATAAAATTTAAAATGTAATTTTGTATTGCGGGGTAGGTTATTCTCTCCAACCCAAGTAAGAAATTACGCTATGGGGAAATTGCTTGCTCAAGAAAAATAACTTGCATAAATTTTGGTGGTTAGTCTTAGTAATTCTACAATTTACAATTTTACTCCTACATAAAAACTCAATACTTATAATAAACTTACAATATAGGTTTTATTAGAGTACCATGTGCCAATACCATGCCTTATCAATACTACATGACCAAAAACCATAACAGCTAGTTTCACAATAAAAAAATTAAAATGTAAAATATATTAGACATTACATATATCATTGATTATATAGTGACAATTCTCGATCATATATATATATACACAGAGAGAGAGAGAGGTAGCTAAGAAAAAGACATAGAGAGATAAAGGTAGAGAGAGAGGGAGTGAAAAGGGAGAGATCATGAGAGTGAGGGAGAGAGGATAGGAGAGAGAGTTAGGGAGAAAGTGAATAAAGACGGAGACATAGAGATGGAGGGGGGAGAGAGGGGGAGAGAGAGAGAAGGGGAGAGGGAGGGAGATAGTGATAGAGTTGGAGAGAGACAGAGAGATATGGGGGGGGGGGGGGGGAACTAGAGGGAGGTCGAAGATAAAGGGGGAGAGAGGGAGGAAGAGAGAGAATATTTGAGAGAGAGAGGGAGAGAGAGATGGAGTTGGTGGGAAGAGAGAGAAGGAGATGGAAGAACAAAGAAATAGAGAGATAGAGGTGGAGAGAGAGAGAAGGAGTGACAAGGGAGAGATGGATAGATAGTGAGTGGGAGATGTGAGGAGGGAAGAGAAATAAGGAGAGGAGAGAGAGGGAGATAAAGGAAATAGAGAGAGAGGGATAGATGGAGATAGAGGGGGGAGAGAAGGAGAGAGAGAGAAGGACATAGGGACGTAGATAGTAGTAGAGTTGGAGGGAAAAGAGAGAGTGTGAGATAGGGGGGATAAATATAGGGAGGTGGGAGAGAAAGGGAGAGATAGGAAGGAAAAGAGAGAGGAATTGAGAGAGATAAGGAGAGAGGGAGGGAGAGAGAGATGGCATTGGAGGGGGAGAGAAACAGAGGGAGAGAGATGGAATTAGAGTGGGAGAGAGAGGAAGGTAAGAATAATTACATAAAGAGAAAATGGTGGGGAGAGAGAGAGAGAGAGAGAGAGAGAGGGGGGGGTGAAAAGGGGGAGATGGAGAGAGAGTGAGAGAGTAGAGCAGGAGGGAAGAGAGAGAGAGAAGGAGAGAGAGAGAGAGGGAGAGATGGATCTAACCTAGATATGGTATGTTTATATATAAAAACTATTGTAGATCCATCTTAACCCAATGATACCTATCAAACACCGAGAGGGATCAAATCCCTTGAGGTGAAATTTTTTTTTGAATGAAAAATTTGAGGAAAGCTTTGCACATCAAAATATTTGATTCCTCTTAGTGCTTGATAGATCCGAGGTTAAGATGGGTCTAGGATGGTTATATTCGTGATTCAAATGGAAATGGAAATTTTGATTAGAAACTTATACTTCATGTTAATTATATTTTACATTTATATACATTTTAATTTGAATATTAGTTAAAGCATAGGAAGTGGACATTTCATTTTTTTTTTGTTATATAAATTATTCCCTAATATTTAAAAAATGTGTTTTTTTCCTTGACGTTTAAAAATGTTAATATCTAAAATAACATCTAATGTCTAATGCCTACACATATCCTCTATAATGGGTTGTAGAGCACCTCTCAGTGCAACATGTATTCGTCTTCATACATTCTTGTTTGCATTGACATGTATAACTAATTGTGGAAATATAGTTTCAATATATTTTGTTCACTCTACTATTGATTTGACCATAGCCAGTGAGGAATTATTCCCTATCACATTTAGTTATATTCTTCATCCTCCAACTCAAATTTCATGTTATGTTATTCTCCTTCTCTTAGTTATTTTCCCTACTTAGGGCCATTTTTAAGCTCCATAAACATTACATCCCAACTATAACAATATTCTCTATTACCAAATTTCAAAGTTTGTCTCCTTTTACACTGGTTGGACATAATCCTTCAAGATTATTGTCCTAAAATAAAATTGTACATAAATAAATTAGGCAGATAAAATGACCCTTGACATAATGAAATGATTCATTTCTTGTATAAATTTTGGTGCTCATTAATGAAATTTATCACCCGTGTAGTTACCTCCAATATGGTATTAGAGCTTGGTTCAACTCCTTTCATGTTAAAAGCCCCTCTAGCTATCAAATGAGCATTTCCTATTTTGATAGACTTTTTAGCGTTGACACACGCATCCTCTCCACTACCCTTTCACCCATTTCTATTCATAACTCTAAGTTATCTCTCCAAGCCCCAGGGCTAACTCTTTCACTTCTACATCCTTCACTCCACCTCTCAGCATGTTTCCAAACTAACGATAGGTTTTTGGTACAACTTGCATGGCCCTACTGGTGAGCACCAGTATTGCAGCAATAATGTTGCAACTCCTTGGCTGCCTACTTTACTCTTATCAACCCGGTAGTTCGTAACAAACTTGGAAGCATCAGCGCTGTATGCACAAGTACTAGTTCTTATTGCGAGTTGTCACTTGGTAAACTAATGCAAGATCACTAGAATCTCAAGCCAACTTCTATGGATTCCAAAAGAAGCTCTATATGTGATGAAAGGAGAGAAAGATTACTCTACAGATGCTACTCTAACTGCATAAAGGAGAAAGACTGAAATGTAAAGCAAACCTAGTAGATCCTAATTAACCAACTAATTCTACTTTTGTAGAAAGCACTATGAAAACCATTAAAGGAATGCCATTACCTACTCAAGGAGGTAAACAACATCTGACTATGCTATTTCTGGAAGTAAATAAGCAAAAAACATATTTTTGGATTTTTATGTATTTTTATGTGAAATTGACATGCATGTAAATTTATTGTGTGTGAGTGTGGCAATGAATAGGTGGCATTGGAGGGAGGTTTCAGTACTTGAGGGGATGGAGGATGGTGTGGATGGATCCTAGGAGGTCTCAAGTGGCCTTTTGGAGGCTTTTCCCACACTCGACCCTCAAAAGAAAGCCTACACGAAAATCTATAGGAGGACACAAGAAATCTAAAGGAGGAAAAACAATGTTCTGTAAGAGGCCTACAGGAGGAGGCCGAGAGCAGATTTCACTATTTTGAGGGTGTGAGAGGGGGTGAAAAAGGTGGATGAAGGTTGGAATAAGGTGTTAGGGCACCTATGGTCTTCCATGAACCACTAGGAGAGAGAAATATGATTGGACTTTCTCAAGGAGAGAGGAAGACGTTCTATGGAAAATGCAGGAAACTAAGGCAGAATTGAGGTGAGACTTGCGCGACCTATAGGGAATGGATCAGATGGAGGATGTGATGGATGATAGGCTGACCTAAATCAAGAAGAGATCTTCTGCAAAGGAACTGACAGTCAACCAATAGGATCAAACATGCAATGAAATGACTGCATCTAGAAAAATAGAGTTTTGCATCAAACTAGTCTAAACTATGATCTATGAAAGGAAATGCTGAGAAACATTGTAGGAAAGGAAATCATGAAAGAATACTATTGAAAATTAGGAATTAAGCATGATGAATAAGATCTAAAGAAAAACAAAGCTAGATTATTAGCCTACTAAAAAGCTGCAAACACTAGAAGTCCTCTAAAGGAGGAAAATCTATGTTTTTGGGGCAGCAAGAGGGTATTTTCTTCAAATCGTGGTCCCAAAGGAAGGAAGAGAGTCCAAGGAACTGTTGCTAGCCTTTTGAATATTTTTTTATCACTATTTAACTTGCTATAGAAAGCACAAATGGAAGCAAACAACTAAATCATCAAAAGCAACCTATTCTTAACCATAAAAGAAATACATCTAATAACAACCTAATCTATAACTGAAAGAAAACATACAAACACAAGTAAAGAGGAGCTTGGCTACTTGGATTGGACCTTAACCCAAGAGCTTCAGCCCTCTAAGGTAACTTAGTGCTAACTCAAAAAGGATTCCATCTTTATTTCCAAAACAATAGCAAGATTACATGAAATTATCAGAAAATAATAAGCTTGAAGTTGAGCAGAGTTTACATAAGAAAAAATCCAACAAAAATCCAACCCTAGTGAGGCCCTAGGCCTCTCTACTTATACAAATGAAGCTACCAATAGCTTCCTTAAAATCAGGGAGGCTTGGCTCCCAAAACTCGAGATAATCATAAGTCATCCTTCACTTGCTCGGCTGCCTCCTAGTGCACGATTTGGCTGCTTATACTTCGAGATGAATGAAGGGAAATTCGAAGTGAGGAGTAATAAATGAGGGGGATTCCCTCCTATAAGTCCTCTCCTCTGTCCACTATGAGTTATTGCTGCCATTTTTCCACTGGATCCTTGACTTTGACTTTGAAAATCATCAATCATCTGCATTAAATACACATTATATCACATGCACAATAAATAACTCAACTCACTCTATAAGCATCAATATAATCAGAAAATCATGTAATAAGCTAAGAGAATGGTTGGTTTGACTAGGTTAGGAGGTAAAATGAGCCCATATAATTACCCATTTATGAGGCTCATCATCACCCCCCTACTGAACGTGTTGCTCATCCTCTGAGCAACTTAGTGGATCTCCTCATCTTTTATGGCGCTGGTGGCCTCCCTAACATCCCAAGCTTCTGATGTGGTCTGATCTTCCTTGTCATAGAATCCTACCTTCCTATCTATCTCTTCCCATTCCTCCTCCTCTTCTTCTTCTCTTTTGCCTTCCAGCATGCCTAACAGTAGTGGGGGACTCAATTTTAGGCCAATCCAGTTGACCTTTAGCCTTTGCATGGAGTGCTTATACATTGCACTCTTCTTAATTCCTCCTTCATCCTCATGGGGGAATGATATTCCCTAATCTGTAGAATGTGTGGTAAGGTGTTCCATCTCCTAATGCATGCATGCACACAGTCATTTCCAAGTAGCCTTTGCATATCCTCAAAGTGTGAAATGGCTTGTGCCTGATCACTTATATATCTAGGGTCAATCTGAGGATTATTGGCAAGCACGTTGTGTGTGCTGATGAGTGCCACGGGATTTGATGGCTCAGCTCTTATCATTAATGTCTCATTTTGCTCTTTTATCATCAATCTTCTTATTTTCGCTACCCTCAACTCTTCATGGTTCATCCATGAGGCCATGGCCATTAGTTGCATGTCTCTTAGCCTGGCATTGGGGTCCCACACAATCATGTCTGTGAGGTCCATGTTATGTAGGTAGAATTCTGTCATTTTTGCCTTATCCTCTGATGTGCTTTGGTCCCACGGATTCATAAAATGCTTGTAATCTTGGAAGGGCATGGTGCCTCTTTGTTCCAAAGTCTTTATCTAGAATTGTAGCCATTGGTCCTTGAGATATAGGCCATAGGATTTTGCTGGTGTTCTACGTTGCAATGCCTCCATGGATAAGCTGGCCATGCATACTAGCTGAGTCTCCTTCTCTCACAGCTGCCTCTTAATAATTCATTTTCAGTTTCAAGGTGGCTCCTTGAAATTGCTTCCCTATTTTTGATATCACTCAACACTCTTCCCATTTCTCTGAGTTTGTTTTCCATATTGCCAACATCCTAAAATCCCTTGGATTTGGCTATTTGTATCCATCTATGTGTTCTTATTCTCTCTTTCTCTAATTCAAAGAGTAGTGGAATTGCAAACTTTTGTGGAATTATCCTTCCTCCCTCAAACAGATTGTAGTAGGAAGCCAGACTAGGCTAGGGATCAAGTTCTTGTATCTCTAGTTCTTCCTTCTTCCCCTGTGGTTGTTCTTCTATCCATTTCTCAGGCTGTTGGGTCTCCTGTAGTTTTGACAGTATCTCCTGTAGAACTGTCTGAGCCTCCTGTAGGACTATTTTTGGGTCTTGTAGTAATACCTTTTCCTTCCATGTGGAATATCTAGTAGTCTCCCTTTCATATGTGATAGGTGCCTTGGAAGGGATTCTTTCCCCTTGGTAGAGGGTGAATCTTCAATTATAATTGGCACTTTTGAAGAGGTCTAAGGTTTGCCTGTTTTGATTCTTGTGCTCTTCCTAGCCCTGAAACACATGGAGGCCTGCCTTTTCCTCTTTTACTTTGGCTTGATTGGTGTAGTGAGGGTAGTGAGTGCAGCTGCTGCCTCCCCTTCCAAAGTCTCAAGGGACCCTTCTCCTTGTTCTACCTTTTCTGCTTCTTTTTCTCCTCCTTTTGTCTCTTTTTCTGTCTCTATTTGCTCTGTTTCTTCAGCTTTCTCCTCCTCTATATTAGTTTCTTTCTCCTTCCTTTCTTGTTCTGCTAAGCCACTAGTGGCTTCACCTACTCCCCCTTGCTACTTTTCCTCCTCACTGCTAGTAGGACTAACATCATAGGTTAGGGCCTTTATGTCATCCTCAACTGTCATGTTTCGGAAGACTTCCCATGCTATAGGGAGTGTAAATGTATGGAGGGCTTCTTCCAATAAAATTTTGATTAATTCATGGTGAGCTAGCTGCTCTAAATTCCTTGCTTGAACCTTAATGCTGGAGTCAATGAGGGACTGCAGGAGGAAGTAGGGGATGCTGAACTTTTGAGGTGTTGGAGTGTCCATGCCATACAATAATTCATGAAGGATTCTAAAGTGATAACCATAGACAATGATGGATCCCATTTGGGATTTGAAACGTTGGTGTAAAAACTCGATTACTGTGGATTCTCCGGTCAAAAATTCAGAAAGCTAACCTCATCTCAAGGATATGGTATGCTAGCCCTTCTAATGCCATTTTTATCCTCTACAGGGGTTTCATTGTTTTGGAAGAAGTTTTTCTTGGCAGTCTGGCCAATTGGTTTCTCATCCTTACTCTAAGGCAACCCAAGAGGAAGGGTAGTGACCCTACTGATAAATTCAGGGGTTTTCTCCATGGAAAGACCTCTAAAGGTGATAGTGGCATGTGTTCTTGTGGGAGGGACTAAAGAGTCCGCAAATTCTTAGGCAATATCCTCATCAAACCCTCAGAATTTCTCAAAAAAGTTCATCCAATTTCCTCTTGTGAATATGTCCATTACTTGGGGATGTGCATGGAGCCTAATGGAGTTAGTGGGCTCCTTTCTCATGAACCCTCCTGTCATTCTATTGATACTATTTTGGGAAACCAAATATGGAGATGGAGACAACAATTTTTGAGAAAAACAAAGAAATAGAGGAGATTGTGTTTTTTTTTTAATAAGTAGAAAAGTTTTCTTATGTATTTTCTCCTCTCCTAAAGACTTTATTTCGTCCTCAATTTGAAACCACTTCTTGCATATATTGATATTCAACAGGGTCATGCATGGAACCTACCTCCTTAGACTGAAAATTGTGCTAAAACCTATGTTTTCTCCCTTCAAAACAACTCACTACCCCTCCTATAGAAGCTTGTTGTCCCTCCTGTAGAATTCTTGTAGGTGCTCCTATAGAACCTGTAAGTTATTCTGTAGAAAACATCGAGAGTAGGAATAAGGGAGAGATTGATGGAGGATAATGGTTACGAGGCTGTAGGGGCACAAAGAAACTGTTGTAGTTGAGTTACGAGGAGAGAATGAAGAAAAAGTTGGTGAGAGTGCTCGGGGAGGAGTACTTATTGCCCTTTAAGGATATTTCTCGTGATCGCGGATGAGATGGAAAAGTATTCATTGGCCATATTCGGAATGTTGGTCCCCACCTGACTTGTCAGCATGCCCCCTCCTCATAATCATCCCTCATGATTGCATCGGAGTTCACACTTCCACCACTACCTGTCCTTGAAATATTTCTTGAGTTGATTGTGCGCACGTGTGGGTGATGTCTCAGATGAGTGGAGTTAACTAGATGAAAGTGGCCAAGTTAACTGGCTTCCTTTCCCTTGTTAAACATCAACCATCTTGTTGCTTTTGCATTAATTTTAATTAGCAAATGCAAATAGAGGAGCGAGTTAGTTACTTACCTATGATCCAAATGTATTTGTTATGAGGTGTTGTGGCTGGCTCTCTGCTGCATGCCTTTATTTCTTTTGATGCATGCTATCTGCTTGCTGATGTGTGGTTGGGTCTTGTGCAAGTTCTCCTTTGGTTGGGTCTGAGCTTCAGGGGTCTTCTTCAACCTTCATGTGTGTATTCTTCTGCTGTTGGTGCATGGTTTTGATGGTATCAGCTACTACAAGAATTCCTACAGGAGCTCCTCTAGTTATTTCTTCCCTTGAAACTTCAGCTTCTTTCTGTGCTCATAGCTTTGAGGATGATGCCAAAAGTGTAGATAGAGATGGAGAGGTAGTGGGTAGGCTTCAGGTGAGGTGGATGGTGCTTCTTCCTCTCTTATTTTTGTTTTTTTCTTTTCCTGAAAAACTGTTTTTTTCTATGTTTTTCTTGGAAAGGAAGAAGAATGATGCTTGGGGTGTGATGTAGGCTTCGAAGTGATGGCAAGGAGGTTTGAAGACTGTAGGAGGGTTTATAGGTTCTTCATGAGCTTCCCTATCCCTCGAAATGCCTTTTATATTCATTTCTGGCTCTCTGTAATTTCTACAGGAGCCTCCTACAGAAAACAAAAAGCCTCCTATAGAAAACACAGTTTTTGAAAAAAAATAGTGGGGTGAAAGAAATGGAAGAAATGATGGAGAAAAGTGTGGGGAAGATAGGATAGGTGCTGGTGTGGATATCAGGGTTCCCTTGGCACCTTCTTCTGCTTCCTGTAGTCCTCCTGTAACCTACAATGCAAATGAAAATTCACCTTTTTTTTCTTTTTTTTTGAAAACAACTAGGGCACCTCAGGGAGGTTTTCACCCTAATTGCCTACCTTGGGCGCCTCGAAGGGAGGTTTTCACCCAGGGATCTTATCTCTCTCTCTCTCTCTCTCTCTCTCTTTTTGACATCACTGGGCCACCTCAGAAGAGTTTTTCAACCCAATGATGGTACTCAAGCGCCTCATGGAGGTTTTCACTTGAGTCCTTATTTTTTATTTCTTTTTTCTTTTTCTTCAGTGAGCGGGTGAAGTGGAAGCTAAGACATGGTCCACTACCATCACTATTTTATCTAGACTTTCAATAAAGTCTTGCTTGGAGAGGGGTTTCTTATAGACCTTCAACTGATGTCCATTGATAAGCATGGGGATGGCTTCATCATCAGTGGTTCTGATCAAAACTAAACCATTTTCATTGCATTTCTCCACAGTGTAGTGTCCCAGCCATCTTGTCCTTAGCTTGCCTTTGAAATCTTTGTATCTTGAATCATAGAGTAGTGCACAATATCCCTCTTGGAATTACTTATCCTTGATATTTTTTTCATGCCATATCTTTCTCTAAAGTTGAACTACCTCTGTATGGAGAAGGGCCTGCAATTTGTGTTCATCCAATCCATTGAGCTGAAGTAATCTTTCTTTTTGTGCATGGCTGAGGTCTAGGTCCAGCTGAGCTGTCATCCTTAGGGTATTGAATTCAAATTCTATTGATAGCAAAGCCTTCTTCCCATAGACTAGTTCATAGGATGTGAACCCTGTGGTAGTCTTCCATGTTGTGTTGTAGGCCCAAGTGGCCTCAACTAATCTGTTAGCCCAGTCTTTTCTATTGTTGCTCACTACCTTGGTCAGGATCTCTTCCAATGCTCTATTAGTGACCTCCACCTGCCCATTGGCTTGTGGATGGTAAGGGGTGGAAGTCCTGTGCTTGATTCTATGATGTGTGAGCAGGTCTTGAATCAAATTGGAAGTGAACTGACTGCCTTGATCTATGACAAACTCTCTTGGATACCCGAACTTGTAGAATATGTTTTGTCTCAAAAACTCAGCTACTTTTTCCTTTGTCACTGCTTTGATTTCTTTTGTCTGTACCCACTTTGTTAGGTAATCGGTGCACACAATGATGTATTGTTTCTGCTTTGAAGGAGGGCTGATAGGACCCAGAAAATCCATGTCCCACTTCTCAAATGACTCAAAGTTTACTTGAGGTTACATGGGCATGTCATCCTTTGGAGTAGGTTTCCCCATCCTCTAACACCGATCACAGTGGCTGATATATCTCCTCACATCCTGATGAAGAGTGGGCCAGTAGTAGCCTGCTTGCAATATCTTGAAGGCAATTCTTTTTGCTACAAAGTGACCTCCACAAGGCCCATCATGATAGGTCAGGAGGATGTCAAAGACTTCCTCCTCCCTGACACATCTTCTCAAGATCTGATCTGGGCCAAATTTGAAGAGATTGCCCCCAATCCAGGTGAAAGGGGCACTTTTCCTTACTATCTTGCTCTTCTCTTTTAAGGAAAGGTTTGGTGGGAATTGTGCTGAAACCAAGTAGTTTGTTATATGAGAAAACCATGGAGAGAGGATTGAGATAGAAAACAAATGTTCATCTGGGATTTGGTCATCCACCATTCCTTCTTCACTTGCAGGAAAATTTACTCTAGACAAAAAGTCAACAACAACATTTTCTTTACCAGGCTTATCAATAATGGTCAAATCAAACTGCTACAGTAAAAGCAACCATCTAATAATACAAGCCTTTACATTTGGTTTTTTCATTACATATCTAATTGCAGCATGATCAGTGTGCACAAAGGTTTGATAGCATGTGATATAATGTCTAAATTTGTTTAAGGAATGCACGAGAACTAGGAGTTCCTTCTCGGTCACTATATAGTTTAACTCTGCCTTTGATAAGTTTTTGCTTATAAAGTATATGGCATAAGGTAACTTTTCATCAATTTGTCCTAAGGCTGCTCCTATTGCTTTGTTCGAGGCATCTGTGTGAATGAGGGAAGGTAGGGCTTAGTTTGGGCCTCTGAGAATTGGGGCAGTCACTAGCTTGCTCTTCAAGGTATCTAAGGCTTCTTGACAATTTTCTGATCATATGAACTCAACATCTTTGCCTAAGAGGCCAAACAAAGGAGAGGCTAGCTTGCTGAAATCTTTAATGAATCTTCTATAATATCCAGCTAAGCCTAGGAAACTTCTAACATCTCTCACCTTTTGAGGAGGTGGGACCCTTTGGATGATGGAAATTTTGTTGGGGTCCACCTACAGTCCTTGTTGAGATAATGCATGACCTAACACGGTTCCCTTAGTCATAAAAAATTCACATTTTTCCAGATTGAGGGATAGGTTCATCTCAATACACTTGTCTAGAACATTTCCTAGGTTAGATAAAGCTTCCTAAAAGTTAGAGCCATAAGGAGTAAAATCATCCATGTATATTTCTACTGCATAATGAACCAGTTCAGAAAATATACTCAATACCGCTCTTTGGAAAGTGGTTGGAGAATTGCACAAACCAAAAGGAAGGACTTGATATGCAAAGGTACCCCAGGGACAAGTGAAAGTGGTCTTATCCTGGTCTTTCGGTCTGATTTGAATCTGATTGTACCTACTAAACCCATCTAGGAAAGAGAAAAACTTTTTCCCTGCTAGACCATCTAATCTTGATTTATGAAAGGTAAAAGAAAATGGTCCTTTTTAGTGGCTTTGTTCAATTCCCAATAGTTGACACAAATTCTCCACTTACCATTTTTCTTTGGCACTAGCACCAAAGGAGAGACCCATTCACTGTCAGAGATGGGATAGATGAATCTTGCATCAAGCAATTTCTGTAGTTCTTCCTTAACAATATCTTTAAGTGCTGGATTCATCCTCTTTTGAGGCTACCTGATTGGTTTGCAATCTTCCTTGATGTATATATGATGAGTACATACTAAAGGGTGCACTCCCTTCATTTCCTTATAACTCCAGGCGAAGGCATCTAGATGTTTTCTCAGCAGGCTACATAGCTCCTTCTCCTGGGAAGTAGATAGGGATGGATTGATTTTCAATGTTCTTTCTGGGCTGAAATCTATATTTTTGACACGGCGAGGAGTAGGATTGGCCACATAGAGATCAGTTGAGGGGTTGTTTTGGGTTTCTCTTACTATGTCTTCTAAGGGTGATATACTGGGAGGTGGATTCTGAATCAAATTTTCGATCATATCATCCTCATCTTACGGTTTCCCCCCATGGCGGTTTCTAATGTACAAAGTGGTGCAAAATAAAATTCATCCTCATCTTCCTCCTCCAACCAGAGAGGTAGATCATGCTCTAGCAAGGGTTGGGCAGGAGGCTATAATATTAACTGCTTGGACATGTGCCCATTCTTTATGGTCATGTTCCCAGCTCGACAACTGATGTAGGCATCGACTGTATCCAACCAAGGTCTTCATAGAATGAGAGGATACCCAATGAGATTTGCCTTTCACTGGGGAACTAAGAAATCAGCAGGGTACTCCCAAGAACCAATGGAGACCATCACATCTTCCACAATCCCCTCAGGGGTCATGGTGGAGTGGTCTACTAGTTGTAGCACGGTCATGGTCTTCCTCAAGGAGCCCTAGATGTTAAGTTTGAGCATTGTGTCCTTTGTCATAACATTAATGGTAGCTCATAGATCAATCAAGGTGTGTGGGATCATGGTGCCATTGATGTGGACATCAACCACTGGGTTTCCAAGGTCTAGATATTTTGGATAGATTACCTGCCCTAACATTATGTCGGACAGTTGTCCTATGACATTGATGGTTGGGGCATCTCTCTTGTGCCTTCCTACATGCCTAAAGAACTTCTCTTTGATGAAGCTATTGTAGATAGGTACATCTTTTATGGCTTGGAGAGTGGTATCTTTACACATAAATGCTTTAATTCTCCCAGGAGTTCAGTTTCTTCTGGGGTAGGTTGGACTGTCGTGGATAGTCTCTCAAGAAAGGGTGGATTTTCTTTAGGTTCACTTTCCTCTTTATCTTCGTCAACCTGCCTGGTTGGAGGCTGGCTATCTAGGAGAACTTTCCTAGATTGCAAGTTAATTTCCTGAATCTCCACAACATAAGTTGGGCATGAAGGTTTCCCACTATACACTTGCTAAGCTTGTTTGTTGTTCGGGTTCAGATTTGGCTGGGCAGGCATTTGGGGTTGCTTTGGTGGAGCAGGAGTTAACGGTTGTGGTTGGGTAGGTGGTGGAGGCCAAAGAGCGGGAAGAGAGTTGTATTGGGGCCTCCACCCCTGATGAGATGCATTCCACTGAGGTTGTGGCTGAGCATAGGATTGAAATGAATGGGTGTTTGGTTGGGCATGATATTGAGATGTGAAGGACCAAGGAGGTGGTGTGGACTAGGAAGGATGAGTAGGGGGACCCCAAGAAGGTATGGAGGGAACTTGGTTGGGGTTGTAGTATGCTTGAGATTTCCCTTGCATCCCATGTTGGTATGGTCTAGGTCCAGGTGATCTTCTTTGGTTTATGTAGTAGAGCTGTTCAGTGACTCCCTCAGCCCCTTGATATACAAATTTAAGTCCGGGCAAGGAAGGGCACTTATCTGTAGAATGATTCTATTCATACACTGAACAAACCTCTATAGAATTCAATGGGTATTCATTCCTAGGATGCCTCCTGGTGCATCTAGGGCAAAAAATGGCCAAAGCCCTCTCTACTTTCTCTTGTTTTCTTTTGATATGTAAGGTGTCAATTTGCATGGAAAGATTCTGCAACATCTCACTCTTGAAATCCTCCAGCATGTTTCCAATTTCTCCTTTAATGGATGAGTTGGAGGAAAAGGTACTAGCTATGGGGTGACTCCCCCTACCTTTCTTTCAGGCTACCGTAGAATGATTTCTAAAAATAGTCCTTTTTTCCTCCTCGAGTAGTTGGTAGATGTCTCCCCCGGCCAGTAGATGGAGGGTGTCTAGAAGATCTTCCCAGATTCCCCTGAGCAAGACCAAATTCAAAGATTCGGGTTGAGTGTACATCAACCCTTTTGTAACTGAGCTGGAACCTCTCTTCATAGTCTTCCAGGGACTCATCACTTCCTATGGTCATTCGGAAGATTTCTTCATTAGTATCTTTTGACCTAAAATAGTCTCGATACTTGTTGTTAAAGGCTTACTCCATCTGAGCCCAAGTTGTGATGATATTTCTAGGTAATCCCATGAACCAGCATAGTGCTGCATCCTTGAGAGTACAAGGGAACAGTTTCAACTTTTGCTCATCTTCTGCATAGTCATAGGTTCGACAGATAACAACAAACTTGAACAAAAAGGTGTTAGGATCTTCTGTAGTCATACCATGGAAATGGGGTAGGGTGGAAGGGCTTATATTCTTCATTTTTGTGTCCCCATTGGTCTCCTGAAAGGAAAAGGTACCTTCTATTCTCTCTCCATTCCACCTAGCATTTTTGTTTTCAGCCATTGGCTCCAAAGGAATGTTTTCTTCTTCTTCTTCTCCTATAGGTTCTTCAAATATGTATGGCTGTTCACCTAAGAGTTCTTCTTGATCATAGCCACCGATGAAGAGAGAAGGTTGGCTATGTGAAGTAGTGGGGGTGTTGGGAAAAATTTTTCTTGAGTTATTGTAGAGCTATAAAAAGGGTCTCCTTCACCTCTAATTACCTCACATTAATATGTCAATCCGGGAATGTTTCGTTATTTCAAAGAGTGTCTTAGTCTGAGGCTATCATTTGTCAGAGTAATGCCAGTAGTACAGTGTTCATAAATAAAAGAGTAAATGGATGACTGTCTATAGCTTAACCACTTCAACAGAGTAAGCAACTTATCAGTCAAGGGTTTGGTAGCCATAACCCATCCCTTTGGAAACTGATGGAAAAGGAAATCAAAGAACACATCATGGATCTGGGAGCCAGACAATAGGTGCCAATTCTCACTACAGCTTAAGATCGTTCTTCACGCCAACACCAATAAATGGAACGACAGATAAGAAATGGAACAACAATTAAGAAATCGAACAACAAATCTGGAATGGAATAGCAAATCCGAAATGGAACAACAACTAAGTCTCACAAGCAGTAACAACCTTAGTCTATCAGATCCAATGCATTGGTCACAATCTACAGGAATCGCACGATAATCTTTCACTCTCAAGGACGGATTAAATAACACACACCAATCGAACAGGACTAATTACTGATAAGTTATGGAACAACGCTTGAAAACCATATACGCACACAACACACTTAAATGGTAGTCTGATCCAAATATCGATCTCAGTTAGAAAGGATACGACTGCAATTCAAAATAGAACAACATTGTTCATAAATCAAACAGTCACGAAGAACATAACTTCCAAGACGAATTCCGTAACGTCAATGAACAAGTGCACAACACAAAGGCTCTGTAATGGAATAGTAACAGTATTTTGTAAAGACTAGTAGTATTATATCAACTCGTAAAAGAACAGTAATATGATGCAGAGGAAATACAATCGTTCTGTCTGTAGAAACCTTAATGAATTAAACATAACATTGCATGTGATGTAAACTTATAAAACACACCAGATTACCAAATGACATCAATAAGCAAACCACGCATAAACCAAACGTAATAATACAGGGGCAAGTGTCCTCCAGGGCCGAGCCCTTAGCCTCCAGGGGTACACCGCCTGAAGTTATTCCAGACTCAGAGATGAAATAGTAACCAAGTTTGTATTAATGCATAGAGCAGAATTACAATAAACCAGTACTTAGCGAGACTCGATGATCAAAGTTTTGATCTTAAAAGGGATTACATAAAAGCATAACCGTATCTAACTCTCCTCCTGAGCTAACAGTGTTGCCCCTTTTATAAGGGTGACGGCGGAGATATCTAAGTGTAGAAATAGATAAAACAATGATCCCTCAGGATCAAGGATCCTGAGGGATTCACCAAACTGTTAGTCCTCAGTCATTTCTTTTCTCTCCTGCGCCAAGCTGATATCTCCACCTCCTTTCCCGGGCTGATTCACTTTGATTTTCTTTTCCTTGTTTGCATTCGGTCTCCCGTCAAAGGGACAGTGATTAACCCGTCCTTGTCCTTTCCTTTGGAATGACAACTTCTCGTTTCTCCTCCTTCTTGCATAAGGAAATGACAATTGTTAGCGTTTTTGTCTTACATATTAATTTCACATGGTCTATTATAATTCTTTATCATTTTTCCTAGTTCATGATGCAAAAGTTTGTAAGTTCTAATGAAAAGATACTGAAATAATCATCAAAACATACCTTCTTTAGTACTCCACGCACCCCCCTTCTTACCATGTTTCATGCCCTCATGGAAACATTGTAGTTGACATGTAAGGCAGTGAGAAAATAGGCTGGAGATGGAATCTCATGAGTAGGCCTACAACCATGATGCGTAACTAGGTATTCAAAGCAATGACCTGTCCGACCCTCAGGCATCTCATAGAGGGCTTGGTATCTCGGTGCAGGGTGCCAAATAATTGGACTCTGGAACCTATATCCTAACCTAGATGGCCCTGCCCTCAAAATGATTTCGCCATAGAGGTGCAAGTGGTTGGCAGCTAGTTCAAAATTCTTATACTTAAATGGTTCCCTGAGCCAGATGTTGGGATTAGAGATTTGATACCGAAATTTAGCTGCATCAATGGCAAGGTCTTTGATAGAGAAAAAGTATTCTAATCCCTGTCGAATGAGTGCCTCATGCATGGGTCCTAATGCTTCAATTACACCTGGAGTCTTCATGAGGTTTCTATGTGCTCTCCACAACTGTATTGGGTCCCTAGGCTCAGCCCTTACCCACAAATCTAATCTGTTTACTTGCCTTTGGAAAGTATTATAGGCTTTGAGCCATTTAATTTGATTAACCCCAAATGAAATGAACACCTGCAATTGGATATCCCCAACAAAAGGGCCAGGATTCAGCTCGGTCTCTTGGTCTAATACAAGGTTATGTAAATAGAACTCACACAGTAGTCTCTGGACTTTTACCTCGTAGTGCTTACAGCAGTCTATAAAATCATTGACAGTGTTAATTTGTATGGGAGCACCTGCTTTAACAGCCTTTATTTTTAATTGCAAATACCGTTCCAATAGAAACAAGGCATAATTCTTGGTAGGGGCTCTACATGCTAAGACGTCATTGTATAAAGAATACAAGGTATACATATGCTTGATAACTATATCTAACCTACGAGTTACCTTTGCGACCATCTCTTATTCCTTTCACCACCCTTCAAAGGCTTGGCTTTCAGATAGATTGATGTTCCTAAGCTGCTGCTGTAGCTCTTCATACTTTTCACGAGGGACCGTTTGCTCTCTAATATTTTCTGCTTCTTGCTGAGCTTGCTTCAAACCCTTTCGTAGGGTTACTGTTTTTGGATCTCTTCTCCATGCGACAGTGGAGGCCGTGAGTTTTACCTGAACTTTCCTATTGCATTGCTTTGAGTTCATAACCCTTATCACTCCCGAAAGTGGTGCCTCTTTCTGAATTTCCTTATCACGGGTCAGCATCTCGTCCATTTCTATCTTAACGTGGATATCAGTCCATTGTTGTTCCTTTTCAATTGGAACAACAGTCTGTTTCTCAGAATCATTTGGAACAGCAGCTTGGTTTTCGACCGGGTTTTGAACAACAGAATGAATTCTAGTCCTCTGCCCCTTTGTCTTGAGGGGTTTTGCTAGAGTGGTCACATTTTTCCTTCCCGAAGTCCTTTTTACCCTTTTCCTTGCTTTTAGAATCCTAATCTACTGGTGGAGCTAGACTATTATATTTAATAATCTCTGTTGTTCCTTCCACAATTCTTTAATTTCCAAAAATTTCCTTTGAAGGAACAACAGCCTGTTCACTGCGGCCTGGGCTGTGACTAATTCCCGGATTTTTCCTCTGGGGTGCTTCTTCATTGTTCTGCTCTGGCTGTTCTGGGGCAAGAACCCTAACTGGTTTTGTCATTTCTTGGGTGACTTCTCTTTCTGCCCTTGTTTCCTCCGGAATTTCTTCTGGTGTCTTCTGGTTAGGAACGGCTTGTTCCTGTTCAGCATCTCCTGTCATCTTTTCATCATGAATAGGGATATTTTCCTTTTCTACCTCCTTTGCATGAGTTTCTTCAGGTGCACTTTCCTCGTGGGGTTTCTTTTCGGCTTGGAGGTCTGATGGGCTGGAAGGTTGGCCATATTCGCCCATATTGGACAAAACTTTGGCCAATTCATCTTCTCCCACTGGGTCCTGCAATGGGCTACTTTCCTGCTATTCCATTTCCTCTTCCTGCTTGGATTGCTCAGCTTCTTCTTATTTATCTTCTTCGGTTTCAATTTCTTTTTCTTCTTCTTCTTCAGATTGTTCGGCATCTTCTTCGTTTTCTTCTTCTTCTTTTTCTTCTTCCTCTTCAGATTGCTCGGCCTCTTCTTCTTTTTCTTCTTACTCTTCAGATTGCTCGGCCTCTTCTTCTTTTTCTTCTTGCACTTCTTTCTCATCGTCCTCCCCTTCTGGCCGTGAGGGTTGATCATCTTCAATTTCTACCGACTGGCTGGTGTTTTCTGGGCACTTCTCTAGCCTCCCTCGTAGTCGTGCTAGCCGGACCAATTTCCTGCGTTTTTCTAGCCATTCGAGTGTACCGGTGGCATGTTTATGCTTTGGGGATGGTGCGGTCAATCCCCCATTTATCATGGCAATTAGCTCTTCCCAGCTGCTCTGCTACTGGGTCAGGCTATGGCTGACAATTAACCAAATCAACCCATGATGACTAACAACTGACTCTACATGCTGTGCCTTTTTTACGTTCTGTGCAACGTCATGAAGTAACGAATTCAAAAATGCAGGTAAATTTACAGAGCATTTTTGCTTTAGTACAGCTAAGAGTTTAAGATGTCGTGGTCTTACCACGTCTTTTCTGCCTTCATAGGTAATGTAGCTTTGAATGGTCTTTGCCAATTCTGCCCACGGCTCCCCTAGTGCTGCTGGCAGAACTCCCTTTCCTCTAATTTCCAGGCTCTGGCCTTCGTCCCAGAAGATTTCTATAATCTTCTGCAATCTCTCCTTTTTTAACGTCCATACAGGTCCAGTGGCTGGTAGTCCCGAGACTTCTGCAATTATGTCATCGGTGATTGCTATCTGTCTCCCCCTCACTGTGGAGTAATCCTCTTCCAGGTTCTGCAAGAATTCAATTGCCACAGTCTCGTTAGACTCTTGCAAGCGGTTGAGATAAGTCAGCCATCCTGCTCTTGCCAGGATTTCCCGGGCAGCAACAGAGACTGTTAACACCTGCGGTTCTCTCCGGATCGATCTTCCTCCCATGGTTTCGTTGTAAACTCTTAACGGAATGACAGCTGTTCGTGCTGTTGAAACACAACTTCCTGAATAGTAGGTTGACACGTAACCCAAGGAATGATGAGGTTAACCTCCCCCCCCGCAATGTGATAGGCTGTCCCAGCCGTCAAATAAAGGAGCAGCACTGGCTCTGAAGCAGAGTCATAAAGGAATAACGTATGGCAATATGCCATGTTTACGAAGCTGAAAATTACCGAAATCGAGGGATTGAATTGGATCGCTTAATACGTAAGAGACTACTGTGATATGATGCGAGATTGGGAGGATAGGACATCTGCCTTACATTCCAAGTCTCATGCGGTCATTGTCAACTGCTCTGCCATGATTAGTGATAATATATTTACATGCGTTATATGATTCGGGAAATAATATATGATTAATTACTAAGGTATCAGAGACAGAAGGGTGCTAGTAACTTACCTATTGTTGTAAATAATGTGACTTCAATACCATTAACAATGCTCTACTGCCGACAAGTTTCCATAACCTTGGCAGAGTTGTTTATTTCACCCATGGAACCATGATCCTTTGTGTATGCTTAGGAAATGTTGTGTGATGTCAAAATGTAGGCCATTATGCTGGCTTGGTGACCTGTTAACTATAATGCCATTCGCGAGAAAGGAGCGAAAAGTCGGCAGGCCGGCTCGTGATGAGACCTCCTGTTCCAAGGGTTGTTTATTTGATATACCTTTTGGACCATATCCCTGATGTGGTGGCCATAGTGGGAATGCCACTTTTCTTTCGTCCTCATGATCATGGTAGGCTAGCTCTTGATGAGACCCCCTATCCTGCATTTGACAACTTATAAGTCATGTTTGCTCTTTTTTTTCCTTTGTTTTTCATAAATTACTTTCCCTTATTTATACACAAAGGGTGGTTCAACACTCCTTAAGAGTAGGAATGGTGGAAGAAGTCTTAACATCTCAATAGGAAGATATAAGCCCTTTGTTCTTATTCCTAAATAATAATCAAAGAGGATTAAAAGGGATCATCATGATAAAGATAACCAATCAGAGCAGAATTAGTAGAACAATGATAGCAAAAGATGATAAATAAGCGTGTCCTTCTTTCTGTCCTCTTCTCAATTCAGAGAAATTTCTTATAAAAATAGCAATTTATGATTGTCTGATTTCAGTATGTTACAATTTTGTATCCATTGCATAAGTGCATAGCTGTATTGTAAAAGACTTGAAAGAACAGGAGCAATAAGCATCCTCAATTTAGAACAGCAAAAGGAACAAGTTGTTTCTCAAGGAGAGCAAAAGCATGCAAGGGACAACAGACTAGCACAAATTATGTTCCTTTGGAAAAGGAACAACAGAAAATGCAAATGTCGTTCCTTTGAAAAGGAACAACAAAGATGGAAAGCGCTATTCCTTTGGAAAAGGAACAACAGAACACACAGGTGCCGTTCCTTTAAAAAAGGAACAACAGAAATTAAAGATGCTATTCCTTTGGAAAAGGAACAACAAAACAAGAAAAAATGTCGTTCCTCTGGAAAAGAAACAACATAAATAAAAAATGTTGTTCTTTTGGAAAAGGAAAAGCAAAACAAACAAAAATGTCGTTCCTTTGGAAGAGGAACAGTAGAAATACAAAATGTTGTTCCTTTGGAAAAGGAACAACAAAACAAGAAAAAATGTCGTTCCTTTGGAAAAGGAACAACAAAAATCGAAAATGTTGTTCCTTTGGAAAAGGAACAACAGAAATCGAAAATGTTGTTCCTTTGGAAAAGGAACAACGAAAATCGAAAATGTTGTTCCTTTGGAAAAGGAACAGCAAAACACAAAGATAAAAAAACCAAATTACAACAAAATGATGGCTGATCCAAAGGGGGTTGCTCTTTTGAAAAAAGGAACAACCAGAAGAAAAAATTTGTTCTTTTGAAAAAAAGGAACAACAAAAATAATAGCAGCAAAACATTGATTCAAAAATATATACAAGAATGATTCAAGAAAATAAATTATGTACAAACTATAAAAAGAAATAAATTCATTAATGAATTGTAGGTGAGGAAGACTTCTCTTCCTCCCCCAAAATCTCCATATCCAAGTCTCGGCGTAGCTGTTGGCAGAAGGACCCCCGAGTAAGTGGTTTGCAATAGAGACGAACTCGCTGGCCATTTGCCTTGAAGGCATATCCAGAACCGTCAATAGTGATTAGAGTAAGGGTCCCATTGTCATGTACCTTCTGGATTTTGTATGGTCCCAACCAACGAGTCTGGAGTTTCTCGGGGAAGTCCTGAAACCTGGAGTCGTACAAAAGAGCTGAGTCTCCTTTGTGGAAGAATTTATTTTTAGTGAGAGCATCATGCCATTTAGCTCGCTGTTGTTGGATCAGGGCAGTGTTTTGAAGTGCAGAGAGCCTAATTTTGTCCAGCTCATTGATCTGCTGTAATCGATTAATTTGTGCCTCGGTTAGATCTAAGCCAACTTCCTGTGTTGTTCGTAATGTTGAATTTTCGAATTCTATGGGGAAAATGGGTTGTTTTCCAAACACTAATTGATAAGGTGAGTAACCAGTGGTCCTTCTCCATGTTATTCTGTAAGCCCACAGTGCTTCAGGTAGTCTGTAAGCCCAATCACGTCTATGTGACGCTATGGTTTTCGTTGGGATTGCTTCTATTATTTTATTGCTGCTTTCTACTTGCTCATTTGCTTGTGGGTGGTATGGAGTAGTGATTTTATGCTGAACATGATAGTTGTTGAGTGTTGCAACTATTCTGTTCCTAGCAAACTTTGGTCCACCATCTGTAATTATTTCTCTTGGAAGGCCATAATGTACAAATAGATGGAACAAGAACTGTATGACAGAGTCCTCTATAGCTCTTGGCAATGCCTTAGCTTCCACCCACTTGGTGACATATTCCGTTGCCACCAAAATATATGTTTTCTGGTTTTATGATGGGTTAATTGGTCCAACGAAATCGAGATCCCATCGCTCGAATGGTTTGATGACTAGTTGTGGTTTCAGAGGCATCTCATCAGACTGACTAGGGCATCCTCCTCTCTGGCAACTATCATAGGCTTTGACAAATTTCTTTGCATCTTTGAAAATCGTGGGACAATAATACCCTGTATGCAGCACTTTATGTCCAGCTCTGTGGTCGGCAAAATTTCCACCACATGGTCCGTCATGGCAGGCTTTTAAAATGTCAAAGATTTCATCTTCTCGAACGCATATCCTGATATGCATGTCTGCCCCTATATGGAACAAATAGCCCTCAATCCAAGAAAATCAAGCACTCCGCCGAACAATCTGTTTCCGCTCATTAGGGGTTAGATGCTTCGATAATTTACCCTCTGCTAGGTAATTGGCAACATCAGCATACCAGGGTGTTTGAACAACGGCAACAAACATATGCTCATCAGGAAATTGGTCTTCAATTGCTGCGGCATCGATTGGCTTTGGAATTCTTGAGAGAAAATCGGCTACAGGATTTTCTTTGCCAGGTCGATCCTTGATTGTAATATCAAATTCCTGCAATAAAATCAGCCATCTAGTTATTCTACCATTTGTGACAGGCTTATTTGCTAGATATTTTATGGCAGAATGATTTGTGTACAAGATAACAGGATATCCAGTAATGTAATGTCTAAACTTATTGATAGCAAGTATTACAGCTAGAAATTCTTTTTCCATAACAGTATAATTTAATTCAGCAGGGGATAAATTTGCTGATGTAATAAATTGCATATGGTTTTTTATTCTCTTCCTGCCCAAGGACTACTCCAATGGCTGTATCTGAGGCATCAGATGATATCTGAAATGGCAAATCCCAATTTGGTCCTCGAAGGACTAGGGCTGTGGACACAAGCTTCTTCAGATCCTTGAAAGAACGTTCACATTTTTCTGTCCAAATAAAATCAACGTTACCAATTAGTGCATACAGAGGTGCAACAATGTGCGAATAATGTTCTATAAATCTCCTATAATAACCAGAAAATCCAAGAAAACTGCGTACCTCCGTTTGAGTGGTAGGAGTGGGAATAAGAAAAATTATTTGGATTTTGGCTGGGTCTACCTGAATGCCAGTTGCTGAAATATAATGTCCTAGGATAAGTCCTTCAGTCATCATCATATAGCAATTTTCGTGGCTTAAACAAAGCCTGGTAGCAATGCAGCGTTGTAGCAATTTTTCTAGGGTATCCAATGCTGGATCGAAATCATCTCCGTATGGTGTAAAGTCATCCTTGTATACTTCAAGTCCTTCATTTATTAAATCTGCAAAAATACTAAGAATAGCCCTTTGGAATGTGGCAGGAGCATTGCATAATCCAAAAGGTAGAACTCGGTAGGCAAATGTTCCCCAAGGACAAGTAAAAGTAGTTTTGTCTTGGTCTTCAGGGGCAATCTGAATATGATTGTATCCACTGAAGCCATCCAAGAAAGAATAGAATTTCTTCCCTGCCAAAGTGTCTACTAATTGGTCGATGAATGGGAGAGGGAAGTGGTCTTTTTGTTTTGCTTTATTTAGCTCCTTGTAGTCCACACAGATTCTCCATTTCCCATTCTTTTTTGGTACCACCATAAGCGGAGAGACCCATTTACTATCAAAGATAGGGTAGATAAAATTGAAATCTAAAAGTTTTCAAAGTTCAGCTTTTACCACATCTTTTAGATGAGGATTTAGCCTCCTCTGAGGTTGACGAAGAGGTCTCGCATCTTTTTCTATATAAATGTGGTGTGTACATAATTGAGGGTCAATTCCTTTCATATCAGGATAGTCCCATGCAAATGCTTCTTTATATTTCCTTAACAAATGGATGAGCTTCATTTCTTGCTTAGGTGTGAGGTTGGCATTAATGTTTAAGGTTTTACCGATTCAATTTCCACAATTTTACTATTTGCAACAAAAGTAACAGGTATTGTTTGATCATGTGTATCTTTCAGAGGATCTTCTTCTAATTCATTATCAAATGTTGCTTCTATCATATGACACTGTGTGTAGGATATGGATTCAGTTTGACTAATGAATTTATTAATGGCATCGTCTTCTGTTTGGTCTTTGAAATCAAGTGCCTCTTGTATAGTTAATGGAGATCTAATGTTATCGGTAAGGTATGATACAAGGTGCTTATTAGTTTTGATTATTGTGACACTTGGCTGCGCTGGAGGATATAGAACTAAGTTCTTGATATTTGGGCCTCTGGTTATGGTCATATTTCCTTGTCGGTAGCCAATATAAACATCGGCAGTGGCAAGCCAAGGTCTACCTAAAATCAATGGATGTCCATCAAGTCGGGTTTTGGGATTTATTATCAGAAAATCGGTTGGATATTCCCAGGAATAAACAGAGACCATGACATCATGTAGTGTCCCCTCCGGCCTAACCACAGATCGGTCAGCAAATTCTAGCAAGGTAGAGGTGGGTTGTACATATGTAATGCCTAGCTTTTGGCAAGTAGTGGTTGTTAAGATATTGATTGCAGCTCCTAGATCAACTAAGGCATTGGACAGGGTCTGACCATAAATTTGAAGAGTTACAATTGGATTTCCTGGGTCTTCGTATTTAATGGGTGTTTCTTTTCCTGAGAGTAAGTCAGATAGAGTGCCGACTACTTGGACTCTTGGATTATTTGTTATATTCCTCCTCGATTTCTTTATGCACAATTCCTTGATAGTTTTTGCATATATCGAGATGTATTGAATGGCTTGGAGGAATGGAATTTTTATGTACAAATTTTGTAATTCTCCCAAAATGTCAAAATCAGGATATTGTATAGGTCTAGGTATGACTAATCATTCGGGGAATGGAGGAGAGGATGTGGTTGCTTGATTATAAGTTTGTCGTTTATTCACATCCTCTTCTTGTGACAGATGTTCTCTGGGTAACTGATCTTCAACCTAAACTGTCTTATATCCCTCAGTTTCAATAATACGCCCAGATCTTAACTGAAGATCACTACACTCCCTTAAATCAACTCCTACCTCTGGTGTTTCTATGATTTGGACAGACTGGACTGGTCTGTTATTTGGATTGGGGTTGGGTTGGGTTGGGAGTTGCGGTCTCATATTAGACTAGGGATTTTGTTATAAGGCTGGCAGTGAAGGTTGAGGGAGCGGAATGGTTCCTACTGTCTGATGCATCGGTCTCTCCCAGTTTGTCTACCAGGCTGAACTTTGTGAAGTAGGGGGAGTCCATTGTGGTGGATATGAGTTCCCTTGCCAATATGGTAGAGTATAAGGAAGATTCGGCCAACCAGATTGGCTTGCCTGATTTAGCCACGGGTTTGAGGAAGGAAACGACTGTGGTGACCAGTTTGGAAATGCGGATTGGGATTGACTTTGCCACATATTATATTGTTGAGCATTATACTGCGAAGGCTGAAAAGAAGAAGTTGGGTCTGGAAACATATCAGATTTTCTCGGCTGCCACTGATGGCGCTGGTTGAGCAAATACACTGATTCTGGCTCTTCTTCTGCTTCCTTATATACTACTTTCAATCCAGGGAGTGAGGGACACCTCTCCGTCAGGTGATCTTCTGTACAGATGGCGCATGTTTGGACTGCATCTAGTGGACACTCCTTATGGCTATGCTTTTTCTTGCATCTGGGACAGAAGATTGCCAAATTCTGTTCTGCCTCCATTTGCTTCTGTTTGGCCTGCATAATATAAAGTTGTGTAGTTAGTGTCCCTAGTATATCAGTTTTAAAATTTTCCAATAAATTTCCAATTTCTATACGCGTTACTCCTTCTGTCGAAATTTTATTATCTCTTACAAACCGATCATGTTTTTGCGGTTTTACTCTTGTGATGCCTCTCAAGCTCCTAACACATAAATCAATAATTTCAGCAAAACTTTCCTGATAAATATCTCCTTTTCCCATAATGTTTAATGTTTCAATCCATTGTTCCTTCATGCCCCTTATTAATGCTTTTTTTAACACATTATCAGGTAAAGATAGTGATGCATAAGGAGATGTTTGAAGATTATACTGAAAACATTTCACATACTCCTCTAATGTTTCATTAGGCCTAGCTATCATCTGGAATATTTCGTCCTTCAATTCTCTAGACCTGCAATAGTCCTGATATTTTTTTAGAAAAGATTCTTTCATTTGATCCCAGTTATTTATGACCCCGCCACCTCACCCCATAAACCATCTTAAAGCTGCCCCTTTTAAGGTAGAGGGAAATAGTTTTAGTTTCTGGGGGTCGGTGGTGTAATCATATCCCTTGCACAGTACATCAAATTCAAATAAAAATGCATCCGGATCTTCTAATGTAAGACCGTGGAATGTAGGGATATGTTGAAGAGGGATTGCTTTCATAGGCGCATTTGCTGCAGAATCCACTATGGGGTATTGTAATGTATAGGTTTAGGTATTTGGCTGGTTTTGAGTCATTGGGTCGAATATATGCCAATAAACTTCTAGGATATCTAGGAGGGTATTCCTAGGTTGAGAGGGAATGGTTTTAACAGGAACAGTTTTAATAGAACTTCCTCTATTTGGGATAATGAGAGTGCCTGATGTTCGAGGAGATTGAGTTTATTCAACAATGATTTTTGCAGCACTTCCCTTGTCTGGGCTGTTTAATGACTGAGTTGTTCTAATAGGAGACATTGGTTCCTCAGTTTCCCCTGACTCTCCTCCTCCTTCGCAAAGATTACTGAAATTCCCTTCCTGCAATAGTTTCGAAGTAGAATTTTCAATTTTTTGAAAGTCCTGCTCTTCAGTTTGACTATGCACCTCAGCAAAGGCTGCAGATGGTGATCCTGTGGCCTGAGGGGAACTAGTAGGTTGTTTAGAAATGACTTTCCTGGGTCCTACTAAGGGCTGAGATTCTGCTTTCTTGTAGATTTCGTCTATGAAGGTTGGTCAGCCAAGTGTCACTGGCCCCTTAGCTTTTTCTGGCTTGGGTAAAGGTTTGGAATTTTTTTCTGGCTTTTTCTGCTTAGTCATGCACTCAAATTAACTACTAAATTCTACTCGATCAAATCAGCAAATATGTAGGAAATTGGGTAGAGGAGTAGGGCTTTTACATGCTCCACACGTAGGTTCTTACCTTCCATTTTTAAAACCCAATTCTTCCCTAGCAGGTTCGTACACTACTATGAAAAAAAGAACAAATGGCTACACTCTTTCCCCGGCAACGACGCCAAAATGTAGCGCTATAAAAAGGGTCTCTTTCACCTCTAATTACCTCACATTAATATGTCAATCTGGGAACGTTTCGTTATTTCAAAGAGTGTCTTAGTCTGAGGCTATCATTTGTCAGAGTAATGCCAGTAGTACAGTGTTCAGAAATACAAGAGTAAATGGATGATTGTCTACAGCTTAACCACTTCAAAAGACTAAGCAACTTATCAATCAAGGGTTCGGTAGCAATAACCCATCCCTTTGGAAACTGATGGAAAAGGAAATCAAAGAACAGATCGTGGATCTGGGAGCCGAACAGTAGGTGCCAATGCTCACTACACCTTAAGATCGTTCTTCACGCCAACACCAATAAATGGAACGACAGATAAGAAATGGAACAACAATTAAGGAATCAAACAACAAATCTATAATGGAACAGCAAATCTGAAATGGAACAACAGCTAAGAAATAGAACAACAACTAAGTCTCACAAGCAGTAACAACCTTAGTCTATCAGATTCAATGCATTGGTCACAATCTACAGGAATCGCAAGGCAATCTTTCACCCTCAAGGGGGATTAAATAACACACACCAATGGAACAACACTAATTACTGATAAGTTATGGAACAGCGCTTGAAAACCATATATACACACAACATACTTAAATAGTAGTCTGATCCAAATATCTCAGTTAGAAAGAATACGACTGCAATTCAAAATAGAACAACATTGTTCATAAATCCAACAGTCACGAAGAACATAACTTCCAAGATGAATTCCGTAACTTCAATGAACAAGTGCACAACACAAAGGCTTTGTAATGGAATAGTAACAGTATTCTGTAAAGACTAGCAGTATTATATCAACTCATAAAAGAACAGTAATATGATGCAGAGGCAATACAATCGTTCTATCTGTAGAAACCTTAATGAATTAAACATAACAGAGCATGTGATGTAAACTTATAAAACACACCAGATTACCAAATGACGTCAATAAGCAAATCACACATAAACCAAACGTAATAATACAGGAGCAAGTGTCCTCCAGGGCCAGGCCCTTAGCCTCCAGGGGTACACCGCCTGAAGTTAATCTAGACTCAGAGATGAAATAGTAACCAAGTTTGTATTAATGCATAGAGCAGAATTACAGTAAACCAGTTCTTAGCGAGTCTCGATGATCAAAGTTTTGATCTTAAAAGGGATTACATAAAAGCATAACCATATCTAACTCTCCTCCAGAGCTAAAAGTGCTGCCCCTTTTACAAGGGTAACGGCGGGGATATCTAAGTGCAGAAATAGATAAAACAGTGATCCCTCAGGATCAAGGATCCCGAGGGATTTGCCGAACCGTTAGTCCTTAGTCATTTCTTTTCTCTCCTGCGCCGAGCTGATATCTCCACCTCCTTTCCTGGGCTGATTCGCTTTGATTTTCTTTGCCTTTTTTGCATTCGGTCTCCCGTCAAAGGGACATCGGTTAACCCATCCTTGTCCTTTCCTTTGGAACGACAACTTCTCGTTTTTCCTCCTTCCTGCATAAGGAAATGAAAATTGTCAGTGTTTTCATCTTACATATTAATTTCACATGGTCTATTATAATTCTTTATCATTTTTCCTAGTTCATGATGCAAAAGGTTTGTAAGTTCTAATGAAAAGATACTGAAATAATCATCAAAACATACATTCTTTAGTACTCCACAATTATCTCTATTCCTACGAGGCATGAAAGGAAATATTTTTGGTTGGTTTTTGTTTCTTTTTCCCACACTGATAGTACTTGAAAAACTGAAATTGATTGAATAAAACAAATTACAACTAACTGAAATGAAATTTCTGGAATAGAAATTTTCATAATTGAAAAGGAAAGCAAGGAAATGTAGAACTTGGAAGGAAAAGAAATGACTAGTCTACTTTTGCTGAAATGAACTAGTAGCAGAATGTTGCAATAGGAAATAGAAAAAAGCAATAATAACAGAATAATCTGACACTTCTCCGGTAATGGCACCAAAAGGTGGTGAGAACCAGTGTCATAGCAATAATGTTGCAACTCTTGGGCTTCCTACTTTACTCTTATCAACCCGGTAGTTCGTAACAAACTTGGAAGCATCGGTGTTGTATGCACAACTACTAGTTCGTACTGCAGGTTGTCACTTGGTTAGCCAATGCAAGATCACTAGGAGCTCAAGCCAACTTTTATGGATTCTAGAAGAAGCTCTATATGTGATGAAAGGAGAGAAAGATTACTCTACAGACGCTACTCTAACTGCAGAAAGGAGAAAGTCTGAAATGTAAAGCAAACCTAGTAAATCCTAATTAACCAACTAATTCTACTTTTGTAGAAAGAAATATGAAAACCATGAAAGGAATGCCATTACCTACTCAAGGAAGTAAACAACATCTAACTATGCTATTTCTAGAAGTAAATAAGCAACAAACATACTTTTGGACTTTTATGTATTTTTATGTGAAATTGACATGCATGTAAATTTATTGTGTGTGAGTGTGGCAACGAATAGGTGGCATTGGAGGGTGGTTTTGGTACTTGAGCGGATTTAGGATGGTTTGGATGGGTCCTAGGAGGTCTCAAGTGGCCTTAGGGAGGATTTTCCCACACTCGGCCTTCAAAAGAAAGCCTACGGGAAAATGTACAGGAGGAAAAACAACGTTCTACAAGTGGTGTACAGGAGGAGGCCGAGAGTAGTTTTCACTATTTTGAGGGTGTGAGAGGGGGTGAAAAAGGTGGATGAAGGTTGGAATGAGGTGTTAGGGTGCCTATGGTCTACCATGAACCACCAAGAGAGAGAAAGATGATTGGATTTTCTCAAGGGGAGAGGAAGAAGTTTTATGGAAAATGGAGGAAACTAAGGCAGAATTGAGGTGAGACTTGGGTGACCTGTAGGGCATGGATCAGATGCAGGATGTGATGGATGATAGGCTGACCTACTTCTAGAAGAGATCTACTGCAAAGGAACTGACAATCAACCAATAGGATCAAACAAGCAATGAAATGAGTGCATCTAGAAAAACAAAGTTTTGCATCAAACTAGTCTAAACTATGATCTATGAAAGGAAATGTTGAGAAATACTGTAGGAAAATAAAGCATGAAAGAAGACTATTGAAAATTGGGAAGTAAGCATGATGAAGAATATCTAAAGAAAAGAAAACTTGGATTATTAACCTACTGAAAAGCTGCAAACACTAGAAGTCCTCTAAAGGAGGAAAATCTGTGTTTTTGGGGCAGCAAGAGGGTCTTTGCCTCAAATCATGGTCCCAAAGGGAGGAAGAGAGGCCAAGGCATTGTTGCTATCCTTTTGAATCTTTTTTGATCACTATTTAACCTACTATAGAAAGCACAAATGGAATCAAACTACTAAATCATCAAAAGCAACCTATTCTTAACCATAAAAGAAATGCATCTAACAACAACCTAAACTATAACTGAAATAAAACATACAAATACAAGTAAAGATGAGCTTGGCTACTTGGATTGGGCCTTAACCCAAGAGCTTCAGCCCTCTAAGGTAACTTAGTGCTAACTCAAAAAGGATTCCATCTTTATTTCCAAAACAATAGCAAGATTACATGAAACTGTCACAAAATAATAAGCTCGAAGTTGAGCAGAGTTTACATAAGCAAAAATCCAACAAAAATCCAACCCTAGTGAGGTGCTAGGCCTCTCTACTTATACAAATGAAGCTACCAACAACTTCCTTAAAATCAAGGAGGCTTGGTTCCCAAAACTTGAGATAATCATAAGTCATCCTTCACTTGCTTGGTTGCTTCCTAGTGCATGATCCATCTGCTTGTACTCTGAGCTGAATGAAGGGGAATTCAAAGTGAGGAGTAATAAATGAGGGGGATTCCCTCCTATAAGTCCTATCCTCTATCCACTTCGAGTTATTGCTGCCATTTTTCCACTGGATCTTTAACTTTGACTTCAAAAATCATCAATCATCTGCATTAAATACACATTAGACCACATGGCACAATAACTAACTCAACTCACTCTATAAGCATCAATATAATAAGAAAATCATGTAATAAGCTAAGAGAATGGTTGGTTTGACTAGGTTAGGAGGTAAAATGAGCCCATATAATTACCCATTTATGAGGCTTATCACCTACATCGTGCTTTCTTTTGTTTCATGCATGCATATCGAAGCTTGTTTCACCATTGCAAAGTGTCAATACAATATTTTTCAGTATATAGTCATTAAATGTGGGGGTTGTTTAATTGATCTCATAGCCCATAAAATGAAAGACTCTATTCATGCCCCTCCATATTCAATCATTCTAAGGCATGTCTCTAAACTTTAGTAAAGTCATGTCTCATAATGACATAGATGGACTAGTTCGAAAGCAATCTTGTCTTTTCTAGACCTAAATTGTATTGGGTTTCCTATGATCCGACAACTTTTGAAGTCCTTGTAGCAAACAACTATGGCATGGTGATATTGTGCAGAGCAAGGTCTTATTGGAATACCAATTGTTAGTGAAATATATAGTGGTTTAGGGTTTCTTTGCTTTTTTATTTTCATTCATTATATTCGAGCTTAGGGTTGTGTTAGATACCTTACATATTTTTCATAGGTCTTAATTCATTTGATTTTATTTTTTTTAAGTTCCACTCATTGTCAATGGATATCATTGTAGTTTAGAATTTTCTAAAAAATTTAAAGGCTTTTACTAAGCCTTGTAAAGATAAAATATTTGATAAAATTATAGGATGGGTCCTTGTTGCTTGTAGAGGTATATTATATTTTTCCATCTATATTATTGCTATGAATATTTTGATTACTTGCGCCTCAACTTAAGAATTTTCTTAAGATACATTCCCTCATCTCCATCATTTGTGTAGTGCTAAATAGAAAGGAGAGATATACATAATTCCATTATCAAAGCCATCTACCTTACATACTCTCATTATCTTGAATCCCTGCAAGCTAGTGAGAAACTCAAGTCTATTACTTTTGAGTCTCTAGTGGTGAAGATTCTAGAATGAGAGAAATCTTTAAGGAAGAGGAAGATAATGACTTAGTCCCATGAAGAAGAAATATGCCTTTCCTAGAAAAGGAATAATGAATCACATGATTATCCCAAAGGAAATAGTAGTATAAGAGGATGGAGAAGAAATAATTTCATACATAAGGGGCATAGTCTTCATCAAGGAAAAACACTTGATCTTCACTCCATTTGTTGCAGCAAAGATGGACATCATGCATCAACATGTTGAATCTGATGGAATATAATAAGAAGTAATTGGAACCAAAAATAAGACATATGTAAAAGACTATATCTCATTAAAGGCAAGGCACCTAAATCTGCTTATTATATCATTTCCCATTGCAATATTGGAGTAACTGAAGATTTGTTTCAAAGTTCATTTGTTTCAAAGGAAAAGAAGAAATGGGGGAATTTTTTTGAAATTTTTCCTAAGTACGATGATATTGGACAAAGGGGATTTAACAATGCAAAAAAAATTCTACGTATATTCTTAATAGACTGCAAAGATATCCAATAGAGGCTGAAGATAACTATTCAATAAATGAAATATCCTTAGCCAACATGGTTTTCTCCAGTTGCGCAGGTTAGTTATATATGGGATAAGTTGGTGATTCTGATTGGTGTGGTGTAGTAGACGATTGAGGCTTTGCACATGTGATTACATCTCATCTAGGTGAGTTGACAAGAGATTGCTTGAGTCAAATATGGAAGACCACCATTATATAAAGGATTTCTACTGATGTTCAAAGGTTCATTTGGTTGCACAATGGTAAATAATGTTTTGGTTCTGCTCTATTATATTTTGTTCTATTCTATTTTTATATTGTCAATATTATCTAATACTATCCTTGTCTAGTGATAAATTATATGGAGTTAAGTGTACAAAGGCTTTGACATGGTGTCAATATATGGATATTGTTTACTTTGTATTGTATGACATTTCCCAATAGCATAATATGAATAACCACTTTCTGAGCCTTTTTTGTCTAACATATGGTGTAAATGTACAATTTTCGTTTGTTGTATAAGCCAATGAGGAGTTATCTTCTAGATTTATGGTTGTGATATTTAATGCTTTATGTCTATGGTGAATTCTATGAATGGAATGTGGGGTCTGTGAGAGATTTTTGACTCTATGTGAATACTTTATATGCTATAAATAATTGTGTTACTATATACTAAATGAACCTTGTTCCTTTGCTACATGTCGAAATTAGTTATGTGTCTATACAATGAAGGCCTGTGAGGAAATTATCATTGTTTCTAAACTATATATCATGTGCAACTCATGTTTGTTATACTTACTAGGAGTAATTTAATGTGTGCAATAAGGGTTTATGACTATATGATTGTTCAATGGGATTTTCTATGACATATGGAAACTATGATAGTTTGGGTTAGGTTCCTTTGAGACAAAATTGTCTCCCATTCCCCTATCTCCTTGCATAACTTTCAAAGGTTCTGAAAACCCATCAAATGGTTCCACTGTTGGGACTTGAAGGTATATGGTAGAAAATGAGATATAGAGGCTAGCAAGAGAAGAGATTGAACAATGGTTGGATCTGTAATGATACAAGTTCATGGTAGAGCAATCTAGGAATCTACATATTACTCTAGAATATTGGTTGTGGAGATACCTATTTCCTAATGTTCATGAAATCTTCTTTGTGTAGTGTCTCGTCATTTTATAAGATTGGTTCAAATGCCAAGATAAGCAACATAGAATTAGGACCCAACTAGATCTTTAAAGCTAGTGTTAGGTCCCTATACTACTAGTGTAACCCATTATTGTTATTAGTGCAACCCCCTTATTAAATTTTTGTGCCCATGTAGTCTCCATATTATTATTATTGTGCACCATAAAATCCCACTAATGTTATTGTTGTGCCCTTATATTATTATTGTTATGTCGGCTCTAATTATATTATGACCCCTTAGACTCTTATATATAGAAAGGAGGTCTTGTCATTTTTATCATCTAAGAATTGTTCATTTGTGTAATGTAAAGGAGTTTTCCACCTTGAAGAAACTTATTTTGAAGGCGTTGATCTCTCTTCTCTTCTATTTTGTGAGCTGGTTTTAGAACATTTGGTATCAAAGCTTTGGATTCTAGGGTTTCGCTTCTCCAGATAGATCATCGTGGAATTTTCATTATAACATTTTTTTCTGTCATGTTTTAGAAGCTAAAAACAAAACCCATTTGCGCCAAAATCTCATTTAACCTTGGGTCTGAATTTCAGATCTTTTTGCGCTACATTTTCGGAGATATGATCTAACGAAGTTAGCGTTTTTACAAGCTTCATAATTCCATATCAAACAGGTCAGCGTGAAATTTTCGCTATAATTTTGTTTATACAAAGTTTCAGATCGTGAAATTAAAACCCATTTGAGCCGAATATGTGGTGAATCTCAGGTTGGAATTTTAGAGCTTGTTTGGCTATATTTTTAGGGATATAGTCCAAGACATTTAGGGTTTTTGAGGGACAAAATAGGTGACTTGGGGAAAGGAGTCATAACTTTCTCTCTGAGCATTAGATTGAAATTTCATAAGAAGTGACAAAATAAGGACAACCTATAGTTTTTTGTGTATTGGTTGAAAGTCCTAAGTTTGAAATAGTGTCACGTGAAACTTCATACAAGTTTTCTCTATTGAAATGCTATACAATCAAGTCATCGTGGGAGATTTGGCATAACTCTTCCTTGGAGAATCGAGTCTTGATCATACTAGTGGGGTTAGAAAGAGGACTCAGAGAGCTACCACAGGAAATAATTTCAAAATTGGAATATTTGAAATTACAAATTTACAGTCATTTCAAGATCAAGATCCTAAAATCAAGAAAATGTGATATGAGGATGTTTGGCGGCAAGGATCCAGTAAATTGGATACTACAGATGGAGCAATATTTTGATCTACATGATGTACAAATGTTAAAAAAGGTACATATTTCATTTTTATATTTAGAACCAAATCAATTTCTATGGTATAGAGGGATTTGTTCTCGTAAGCCACTTGTCACCTGGTCCATTTTCACGGAGGAAATGATAGCACATTATGAGGATACAAAGAGAAACACCTTCTTTAGCCAATTGATAAATCTCAAACAAAAGGGTTCAATGGCAGAGCACATTGAGGACTTCCAAAAATTTAATGTAAGGGTAAATGATATTCCATAAAAGAAAAGGATTGATGTCTTCATAGGGACTTTAAAGGATAACATTCAACATGAGGTTCATCTTTGAGAACCTGATTCATTGGAGAAGGCATTCAGGTTGGAAAGAAAAATTGAAAGCAGAATTATGGAAACAAGGAATCCTACCACTCATAGCTATAAATATGGAAGCTTTTTTTCTCCTAGCCTTCCACAACCTACAAGGTTTACACCACAACAACTAGAAGAAAAAAGAGAAAAAGGGCTTTGTTACAATTGTGATAGAAAATACACTAAAGGTCACAAGTGTGCTGAGAAGAAATCATTTTACATAGATTGTGAAGAGGAGGAAGAAAATGATCAGGAAATGTCAAAAGAAGAGGATATACACCAAGAACCAACCCCAAAGAAAGAATAAATGAATCTGACCATATCTTGTAAAGCATTGACAAGAATTACCACTCCTCAAACTCTCAAGATAGAAGGACATATCAAGAAGAAAAATGTTCAGGAAGTGAAAGATCACATTGAGCATCAAGAAATGAATCCGACCATATCTTGTAATGCATTGGCAGAAATTACCACTCCTCAAATTCTCAATATAGAAGGACATATCAAGAAGAAAAAGGTTCAAGCAGTGAAATATCACATCAATCATCAACAACAAGTTCTCCAACTTTTAAAGTATAATGCCACTTTGGTGTAGAATCGAATGAAAAAACAAGTAGATCAACATCGTAGTGAAAGGAGTTTTGATGTAGGTGATTGGGTATTTTTATGGCTATATCCATACAAACAAATGTCCCTCAAGTAATCTATTCATGAGAAGGAAATGTTGGCAATACTACATGCACTTAAGAAATGATGACCTTACCTAATGGGAAGACACTTGAAGGTAAAAACGGATCATGACAGTCTTAAATACATTTTAGAACAAAGTTTATCTTTAGAAGAACAGAAAAAATGGGTCACAAATATGTTGGGTTATGACTTTGAAATCATATGAAAAAAAGGGAAGCAAAATGTTGTTACAGATGCACTCTCAAGAAAGGATGAGGATGTGGAAGCATTATTTTGTGTTATTTCTATTATCCAACCAGATTGGATAAATGAAGCAAGGGATGAATGGAGTAATGATGAAGAGGTGTGGCCACTCATTCAAAAGTTGTAGAAGATCATAGTTCAAATAATATTTCCAGAACTTGACAAAGAAGGAAAAATCATATTGGAACCTGAAGTATTCACAGAAACAAGAAATTGACAGCTACGAAATCGATCAATTTCATAGTATCTCATCAAGTGGTTTAACTTACTCGCTAAAGATTCCACATGTGAGGATAAGAATTTTATACAGAGTCATCTAGAACTACTCAAGCATTGAGGATAACACTTTTTGAAGGAGATGGGCATGTTACGTCCTTATACTACTAGTGTAACCCCTTATTGCTATTAGTGAAACCCCATTATTAAATTGTTGTGCCCATGTAGTCCCCATATTGTTATTATTGTGCCCCATAGAAGCACACTATTGTTATTGTTGCGCCCTTACATTATTATTGTTATGTCGGCTCTAATTATATGATGACCCCTTAGACTCCTATATATAGAAAGGAGGTCTTGTCATTTGTATCATCCAAGAATTTTTCATTTGTGTAATGTAAAGGAGGTTTCCCCCTTGAAGAATCTTATTTTGAAGGCATTGATCTCTCTTTTCTTCTATTTTGTGAGTTGGTTTCATAACAGCTAGACATGAGAGTTGCTGCGTAAATACTATAAGTAACTTTGTTTTTAGAGTCATTTATTTTTGGTTTACTAGAATGCTAAAAGGATACATAGTAGAATTTGTAGTAGATTCCACCCAATCTTTTAGTGCAGCTAAACGAGACTTCTTTAGGGAACCTTGGGGAAAATACTTGAGGATATTTTCAAGTTGGATTAAATTTTATTGTGCAATAATGAAAGAATATTGCTGGAGGTCGACACCATGAGCAGTTAAATCCCTATGTTACGTGTGAAAACAATGGGTTGAATAGGGGATGGATTGAAGAAAAGAAAGGAAAAGGTGTGCAAAGAGTGGTGAAGATCTAGAGAAGTGCATAGTAAGTGAGGCGAGGTCTCACAAGGAAGAAGAGAATGATGTCGAGAAAGAGACAAGTGTTGGGGATATGGATGATTTAGCAGTAGAGGAAGAATTTTACTAGAGGAAAATATATTTGAAAAGGTTAAGAAATGCCAATGGTATGGTTAGTTTAGGAGTAGCAGAGACTTTCCCTTCATCGCCAAGAGTGGGTGAGGTGAGCAGTCCAACTAGCATCTTGTGTAGTGGTACTAGGTATGTCGACAGTTTGAACACAGGTAAAATCCAACAAATTTGATCTCTAGAAAAACTTTCAAAAAGAGGCATGTCACACATAACCAAATAATGTCTATTAGAGAATGTTAATGTCATTGAAAATATGGAGAGGAAGAGAGAATAGATAGAGGTGAAAAGGAAGAGTGGAACATGGTGCCGGGGAGAGGGCCCTCCAAAACATATTGAGGAGAAGATTACTCCAATGGGATAGAATAAGGGGAAGTGCATTGTATGCATATCTATGGGGAAGAAACGAAGGGGTAGGAAGAATAGCTTGGTGAAAATAATCCACAACACCCCATTGTCCAAGTCATAACCTCCCTTAGATTAAATCAATGACCTTGCACACACCTTCTTAATCTAAGATAAACTCTTCATTGTTTGTTGCCTTTTCTCAATTATTAATAGTAGCACATCATAGAAATTTTGACAATGAAAGTGAAAGTAGGGAAATATAGGTAGAAGTTGAAGGAGGAAAAATAAATGTAGGTGCAGGTATCGGAGAGGTTAAGGGAGTGCAGTTGGGAAAAATAGTTCAAGCTATTATGCCTGTTACAAAGACAAAAAATTCTAAATAGGTAGGCACTAGAATACTAACCATGGATGGTGTTGAATCTACATTAAGGCTACAAATATTCCATGGGAATAGAACGAAATATCCAAAACAACATTGGCTTGTGTTTGAAGTAGTGTGGATTGTTGAACAGATCCTCGATGAACGAACAAAGATACCTCAGTTGAAGACTACTTTTGGGGCTGCGTACTAGCATGGTATATGAAGTGCAAGGATACCGCACCCCTGGTACAACCTAGAACATTGGAGGACATCAAATAGGAATTGTTAAAATAATTCCAAAATCCCAAGTTAGAGTCCTAATGCACAACTGAATTCTAGGAGAATAAATAGGGTAGTGGTGAGTTAATATGGGACTACAAATAATGGTTTAAAGTTTTAAAGGAAATGTGAACATTCCAAATATTTGATGCACAAAAACAAGAATGGCTTATAGTAGGTGTTGAGGGTGTTAGAAGCCACCAGCAGGGGAGGGGGTATCCTCGATGTGAAGTCCTTATTAGACTCCACACTGTTTGGAGTAGGATCCCCAACCAATATACAGAAGGTTTCAAAAAGTGATGGATTCAAATATTTGCCTTGGATGCAATGAACACATAGAATGATATATGTAGGGCTTTGGTGATAGAAAGTGTATGAACATTGTGAAATATAAAATGTAATGCATGAAAGGTTCCATCACATCAAAGGGAAATAAGTGAACCCCTTATAAGAAAGTAATAGCACTAACTTACAAAAGACACATGAGAAATACAAAAGAATAATTAGTTAACTTGCAAAATAGTTCACAAGATAACAACGATCATAATAACATAAACAACACACATTAAACAAGATACATACTAAAGAAAATAAATTAGTTCATTAGCATTAGCATAAATGAAACAACATATGTTGAAAATATATAAAGAATAGTCTTACTACATTCACAACATATGCATTAAGATGTGTTGGATTTGATATTTTTATTATAAAGTAAAAGTTCCAAGCATACAATTACATTGATAAGACATTAGCCCCAATAGTGGAACATGACGCCAACACTTTCTTCTCCAAAGAATGATATTCCTCCTATGCTAGACTAGAGAATCCAAGGCTCCAAATATCTGGTTCCAAGCACTTTGCTTGAGTTATGAGGGTTTATTTATAACAAGTGAGATGACCCTTCATCTCCCTTCATGACCTTTGAGTTTCCCTCATGGCTCTTAGACTTCTTTTGTCTTTCCCTAACTAATGAATTTTCACATTCCATAATTAACCCTTGGACTTCCACTTTAATATTTTATTTGAAATACAATAATACAAAACCCATATAGTACAAAAATAGGTAGAGCCTAATACGACAAAGTAGACACATTAAGCTTGAGTTTGATATTCTATGGTTCATATTGATACCAAGTGTTTTACTATGCGATCGTCTCCTCAAACATTACAGGAAGGTTAGACTGAAAAAAACTCTAGCTTCCATCACATTTGGGTAGATGGTTTTGGAACCAGTTTGCACTTCTTTCAGCAATAATAATAACTTCATATTGATCTTAGCGGGACCACCTATGTACTTTTGCATGCTGTGTATGCAAACCTCCAAGTCTTCACTGGTAGTTATATGCTTTAGTTGCTTCAAGTATTCCTTAATCCCTGATTTTCCTTGTTTCTTCCCTTTACTTTTGTAAATATCCCTACTGAGGGGATCTTGTGTAATTTAACCAAGGAATCCAAACTATTATATAACCATGCATAAGTAGCTAGAATGTTGGCCACAACGGTGTTGATTTGTTTGTTTCCTTGTATGAGCATTTTGACCTTAGCCTTTTCCAAATTTGTTTGTTGCCCTATTTTCTTAACCAATTCTTCTAGTGCACTCTTTTACTTAGTTCCCCACTCAAGGATTTCAGTAATGTCTGCATGAATGAATTTTAAGGCTTACACATTTTCCCATGATTTCTTTTACATATCATGTAAGGAACTACTGTTTTATTGAAGGTTACCAACTCCTCATAAAGATTCCTACTAATGTCTCCCATTTCTTGGATCTTGCCATAAATAAATGATTGAAGCTCTTTCAAGCAATCATGTACAAAAGACAAACTCTAATTCTCTACTTGGATTTGTTCTATTCATTTCTTTGCAGCTTCCAGACACTTTTCCATCTGTTTGTTTTCCACCATCAGGAAATCTGTATTTTCTTTTGAAGCTCTTGCAAAGGCTAGGTTGGATGCGAAAATGGTCTTAGGATTCATTATAGTGTTAGTGAGGATTGCCCTTTTTGTGTGAATAAAATCAGGATGGGCCTGATCATTGGGAAAATGTTTCTTCTTTTCCTGTAAAATTATGCTTTGAAGCTCATTAAGGGTAATGCTAGAGATATCCATGATTGGGTCTTCATCAAGAGTAGAGATATCATATTCACCATTCAAGGTTTTCCCATCTGTAAGGGGAGGTGGAGGCTTATTAATGATTTCTTCATGTTTAGCATGAGGTCAACATCTTGGTTCTACTCCCTTTGTTCTATTCCCATGTCTCGGGCTACTATCTACTGCTCTATCTCTTGAACGATCTCTTGATCCTACTTCTTCTTACTTTATTCTTCCTCAAGTTGTTTATGCCTTTCTTCTTCCATCTTCTTCAGTCTGATTTCTTCTTCTATGTTCCTTCTTAGTTCTTCTCGCGCCTCCATTTACTCTTGTTCCTTCCTTTCTTGTTCTTCCTTATTCTTTTGTTCTTCCTCCTGTTTCCTCTCTATTTCCAACTACTTCCTTTTCCTTTTTGATACCAAATCTGCTTTTAGAATAGTTGGATATGCTTTGAATTTGTGCCTTTTCTCCTTTGTTGGGTTATGGGTAAACTCCCCCTTATACTTAATACTCATTTGAGAGTGCTCTTCTGGCTACCTTTCTTCCTGAGTAACACTTTGTTTTAGAACTATGTTGGAAGGGCTTTCCTGATCACCTGGTGCATGTGATTGAGAGGCATTATATTGGTTCTTTATATTTTCTTCCTCTGACCTCGTATAGGTCCCATATGGAAAAACAAGTGCAATTTAGCATAGTGATTCTTGAACACTCCTTTGGGATCATACTGATGAAAATATATTGTACCAAGCTTGAGGCTTTCCAATTCTGCGACTTTAGCTTCTGCTTCCTTTGAGTTCTTGATCTTGTAAGATCCCACATGCAAGGGAAGAGCATGCCATGGTGCCTTCTTCTTCCTCTGCAAAATTGAATTTAGACCTATGAGAAGATGATATGCAACCTATTGCATGATTACTTTGTCCATGGAATACCTTGGTAAGAGATGATATGGTTTCTAGCATCCAAACACTTTGATGTAAGTGCCATTTGGTGAGGCACACCAATTTGAAAATTTTGACACTGAACTCATAGCCTCAAGAGACATGCAAGGGCCTCTTCTTCAAAGATCATCTGGTATAGGACCATGAAGAAATGAGCAACCAACTTTTCAAATACTCCCATGTAGTTTTGTTCTATTAACAATATGCAATAAATATGGATATGAGACTCATTAGGTGTCCATTTCCAATCCATTCCAGGAAAAATTGGGGAGCACATATACCATCCAATAGGTAGGTGGGCATGTAAAATTATTGTTTCTTTCCTTTTTGTGGGTTCTTCCCCTTATTAAAGTTAATATTTAGTTATTGAGAAACAAAATCGAAGTAGTTGAATATCTTCCCTTGTGAGAAAATATGATATATCATGTACACCAATCCTTCTGGGAAGGATTCAATATTCTTGTGCCCATGAATCTGGAAACACAACATTGGAAGGGCTTGCCTGATCACCTGGTGCATGTGATCGAGAGGCATTATATTGATTCTTTATATTTTCTTCCTCTAGTGTGGCATAGGTCGCATATGGCCAAAAAAGTCCAATTTAGCATCATGATTCTTGAACACTCCTTTGGGATCATAATGGTGAAAATCTATTGTACCAAGCTTGAGGTTTTCCAATTCTATGACTTTAGCTTCTACGTCCTTCAAGTTCTTGATCTTGTAAGATCCCACATGCAAGGGAAGAGCAGGCCATGGTGTCTTCTTCTTCCTCTGCAGAATTGCAGTTAAACATATGAAAAGATGATATACAACCTATTTCAAGAGTACTTTTTCCATGGAATACCTTGGTAAGAGATGTTGTGGTTTCTAGCATCCAAACACTCTGAGGTAAGTGCCATCTAGTGAGGCAGCCCAATTTGCAAATATTGACACCAAACTCATTTCCTCATGAGACATGCAAGGGGCCTCTTCTTGAAAGATCATCTAGTATAGGACCTTGAATAAATGATCAACCAAATTTTCAAATACTCCCATGTAGTCGCTTTCTACTAACAATCTACAATAAATATGGATATGAGACTCACCAAGTGTCCATTTCCAATCCATTACAGGGAAACATTGGGAGCACATATACCATCCAATAGGTAGGTAGGCATGTCGAATTATTGTTGCTTTCCTTTTGGTGGGTTCTTTGCCTTGTTCAAGTTAATCTTTAGCTTTTGAGACGCAAAATCAGAGTAGTTGAATATCTTTCCTTGTGAGAAAATAAGATATAGCATGTACACCCATCCTTCTGGGAAGGATTCATTATTCTTGTCCCCATGAATCTGGAAAAAAAATACTATCAAGTATTGAAACACATTTCTAAGTTATTTGGTCTTGTATGTATTGATTGGTGTCTTGTGAAACTTTGATGGTTCCTTTACCCACATCTTGATCACTTCCTTAGTATTGAGATAACCTATTGCTACATAGAAGTGAGAGTCCATATATTGCTTTGGCTTAGGTAAGTGGCATGCCAGGTGGATGTCATGTGCTTGGTAGCAGGAAAGATGTTGCCCATTAGCATTGTTTAAATACATGCTCTTGGTATCTAAACCTTGTAGGATCAATTTGATGACATATGCACATGGTAAGACAGGGAATTTGCAAGCGACCCTATGAGACCCTAACCATTGGATGTTGATGCAGACTTGTTTATCCTCCATATCTTGTTTAAAATATGTGGTATTGAATGCATCATGAAACTATTTTATGTAATATCAAGTCCTTCTCAATTAAAACTACGTATTAGAAAGAATGGGAATTGATGTTGAAGGACTTTCAACAACTTCCTTAGTAACATTCTTTGTAGCCTCCTTTGATGTTGATATTTTGGGAGGCTTGATGTTATCTACTGATAAAAGAAAAGTATGCTCAAGCCCTGCAGTATCTGTGGAAAGTGATGCACTGAAGGAGGTACAAGTTAGCTCTAAATATATTAGTTCAACAATCAATCTAAAAGAAACAACACACAAACTCAGGAGAGAGATTGTGCAATGTTGGGCTGCAAGAGGGAAGGAAAAGCTATAGAATTGCACAATGCATAATGAGAGAGGAAGATTGTGAAATCTCACCTAACCGAGGGATGACTTGAGGGTTAGGACTGTACAATCCACAGTCTGAGTTGGAAGAAGAGGAAGAGGATTATGCATTGCACAATCTCAGTGTCCAAGTTGGACCACTAATGATTGGGATTTTGGAATGCACAACTAGAAGAGGTTAGTGACTATGCATTCCACAATTAGAATTGGTGAGCAGGAGGCTTTCTTCTTGAGATTGTGCAATGCATAGTGGGAGAAGACAACAAGCCTTAAAGATGTAGTAGTTCAGCCCGGGAAAAAGGCAATTTTCAGATCTGGGGCTCAGGGAAAGACAAGTATATATCATCCTTTGAATGAGTTAGATCAATCATTGTTATCAATTAGAAAAGATCATATGAAGGAAATAACATGCATGCATAAAAGACCAAGTAACAGTAACTACTAGTTGTCAAAATGGAGGGATGTGAAAATTGTGAAACGGAATGAGAGACGAAAAAAACACTTGTACCAGGAAGTAATAGCAGAACCACTAGCAACTATAAGAAGAAATGGGCAAAGCAACACCTGTAAACACAAAAGAAGAAACTTACCCAGCAAATTGTTGCAAACCAAATCCAAAGCTCCTTAAACTCGTGGGCATGGATAGATATCCAATGTTGAGTGTGGAAATGAGCTCTACAAGCCTCCATTATATATGTTTACCCCCACAAGATTAGTGTTATGGTTTATGATGCACATTCCTAAAATCAAGGGAAAAGTGTCACTTGTCCAGGGATAAAGAAGAGAAAATTGTGTTACTTGGTCAAAGAATAAAGTGCAATCCCTGTTTTATAGGGATGCATAATTGACTTGTTCCAGGAGGATATGCAATCCACTGGTAGAAAGGAGTACAATCCCTAATGAAAAGGGATTGCACAATTCACTGGATCAATGGATTGCACAGTTCTCTGGATCAATGGATTGCGCGGTGCTAACTCTCAAGGGAGGATTGCATAGTTTATTTGCTTAATGACAGCCTGTCTCACAGGATTGCATAATTTAGTTCATTACGGACTTGCGCAGTCTCAAGTGGCAGATGATTGCACAGTTCCTATAGGGATGAACAGAAATTGGTGCAAAATCAAAACATGAGTCTACCTGTGTTTGACAGGGGGTTTGCTTGTCTGTTAAAAGTTGTACAAATGTTGCCAACAAGATTTAGTCAAAACATCACACAAGTGATGCATGAAAGAATGAGTGATTACAACACTCGAAAATCAAGAGGAAGATTTGAAGAATGCTAAAGAAAAGTTCTTATAGATAGAAGGTAGTCTCCAAAATTGAAGCATATAAAAATTTTGGAGGGGGTTGGTAGTAGCTACAACAATAGGGTTTTTTCCGCATATCCAAATCCCATTCACACAACAAAGGTTGACTTATTATCCAGAGTCGTTGGAGATATCCATGCAACTAGAGGCTACACCACCAGGTGGGGAGAGCAATGTAACAATGACAAAAGTGTTTCCACCATTGGTTGATTTGATATTACAATTATAGGATCTCGCAAAAGCAAGGGAAAGTGTGAGGAAGCATGGTGCATGATTTGTAGGAGAGAGGGACACTACTACAATGAGGGCCAAATGGTAACAGATTATATGGCTAAAATGGTTGCGAACCCATTAGCCCAAGGTTGAGGGCTATGGTGTGATAGTTTTTGGGTGTGGGAGAACCTATCAACGAACTTCCCAAAGATGAAGAAGTATTAGAACTTGACAACGACACATTTTTGTGATTTCTACAAATCTGTCGAGCATGAAATTCACTCTTTCCATGAATTGGATTTGATGCTTGTAAGGTTCTCTAATTATTACAACATACAAGAGGTATAAGGAGGTGATGGTGGTGCACAAAAATATCGATACTGAGATTATCTCGCACCGATTTGAGGATAGGACCTGTCTACAAGAGGGCAAGGGCTTTGGAAGAGGAAGAGAGTCAGTGATCTGATATAGTTGTGGCCAACTTGGGAATCTAATAAGGGACTATCTAAATACCCACACAAATTGTACATACTGCAAGTATCTCAACCATGCCATGAAATATTTCTTGCAGTTATTGGCAAAGAGGTAGGAGAAGCATAAACCAAATGTGTGTATGGTTACAACAAAAGTTTGACAAGATCATCTTTAGGTGTGCATAGTGACTAGAGGTGGAACTAGAATACATATGGATGTGGTAAATCTAAGAGAGAATCCTTTCTAGTGGTTCTAGAAGGTTGCAAATCCTCCATTAAGGTTCAAACCTGCCATGAAAAAGAAGACTTATAAGGAGGCAAGGAGATATTTCTTATCAGCAGAATGGGGCACATCGAGCTTGTTGGGCCAGCCATAGTGGCCACTAGTTTATGATTCTCTGTCAATCTACGATGAGCCTCTACCTAAAGTGACTCTATGGGAAGTAAGCCTCATCCAAATTTTTTTGAGGAGTTGTTTAAATCTAATGAAAAATGAATAGGCTATAGAGAGGTTGTGCAGGATAATTGATCATTATGTGTAGGAAAACATTGATAACTATGCACAAGATAGGGAAGTTAATTCCATGCAATTACATCCAAGGATGGTAAAGTAGGTGTTGCATAGAAGGCACACAAACATGGAATTCAGGTTGAGTGCATAGGTAGTAGGCTATGATATGGAAAATAATATATTAGATTTGGGTTTTTATGTCAATATTTTACCGAAGAAGACATGGGAGTTGATGGGAAAGCCCAAGCTTGTATGGTCATTGATCTAGTTGCACCTTGCCAATAAATGTTGGATATTATCTATTTGATGATTAGTAAATTTTGAAGTTAATATAGATGGAGTAAAGAGTCTGGTGAACTTTGAAGTCATTGAAATTATGGATGATACAAACCTTTATGCGACATTCCTTGGCATTGATAGGAGTTTGATAATCAAACCATTATTAACTTGAGGAAGTGGAAGATTATTTTTGAAGTTGCATATCTATGGGTAGTCATGGCATTGGACCCTAAGGAGGGGGACTCCTACATCGACTTAGTGAGAGATGGCCTTGATGTAGTTGACCTTCAAAATGTCTATAATATAATAACGTGTCACAATGATTATGTTAAACCAGAAAAAATGGTACATTGAGTTGAGAAACATCAATTCATTCTCTTCATACTCCAACAGCACTAGAGAATTGGAAGCAACACCTCCATGAGGTTTCCAGAAGACTATGTGCTAATATTAATAGTTTTGTGAAGTGGATCCATACAAAATTTGGGAACCTCCTCAATGGGTTAAAATAGGTTTTTATCTTTGTCACAGAAATTGAAGTGCTGGTTCCATACCATATCAGGTTTCCCACATTAGACATTTCTATTAAAGCTGATCTCGCATGGTTGTGGGAAACGCATAAGGTGCACACTGGGACATGGAAACAATGTAGGCACCTGTTATAGATCAAGTTCGGTTTGGATGCTCAAAAGTAAGAAGAAAGGTATACTAGTGAGGAATCCCCATATACTCATCTAGAGAAGTGTGTCACAGGTTGGAGAGAGGAATAAATTCTATAGATGGAGTGGGTGCACCATTTTGTGCACATATTAGATATTTTACCTCGAAACATGTATATGGAATTGAAACTATGACAAGGTACTACAGACCAAGTAGTAATGGGAGACATTTTTATATTTAATTTTCAATATGATTTGGATGATCCACTAATAAATCAGGCTTTTCATCAAGGATAAAATATTCACACTAAAACCAAGGACTACACCAAAGAAGGTCTCACTCTATTCTTTTCATTAGAATTTTCAGAATATCAGGAAATTCATGAAGTGTTATGGTGTAGTAGAAGAGGTTGATGAAAACAAATATCCTAAGGATTTGAGTATCCAAAATTCCAAGGGGGAGAGATAGGTGATTGGAACACAACTAGACTCTATTTTGATGGATTATGCAAAGCCTATCAAAACACATAAGATGAATATGGGTGCAAAGGAAAATCCTAAGTTCATGATGATCGAATATTATTGGCATGAAGAGACTATTGGAAATATTTTCGACTTATTGTGTGAATACCAATACTTATTCCACAATTCTTTTGTAGAGATGAAGGGAATAGTGGGTGAGCCAGGGGAGATTAAATCACTTTGAAACTAGGTGTGAAGCTAGTACACCAAAGAATCTATTGCCTCAATCCCATTTATAAGCAGGAAGTTAGGGAGGAACTTGAAAGGATGATGAAAATAGGTATCATAGAGGCTATCAATGAGTCAACGTGGATTACTCCAATGGTTGTGTAGTTGAAGAAGATATGGGAAATTCAAATTTGTGTTGAACTAAGGAAGCTAAATGATGCCCATGTCCCTGATCCATTCCCCACCCCTTTCACAGATGAAGTCTTGGAGAATGTTGGAGGGAAGGAAGCTTATTCAATTATAGACAAATTCTCAAGATATCAACAAATTAAGATTTATAAGGATGACCATCACAAGACAACATTTCTGACAAAGAAACAATCATTACAATAAAATATCATGCCCTTTGGGTTGAAGAATGCACTAGTGATGTTTTCCCAAGTGGTGTTGGTAGATTTTAAATCTTTTATTCATAAGTTTTTGGAATTTTATCTAGATAACTTAACTATTTTTAGCCTTCTCTAGAAGCATATTGAAGTTCTTCGACTTATGCTAGATAGGTGCAAAGAGTTGCATATTTCCATGAACTTGAAGAGCTCTATTTTTTACTGAGGAATGGGAATTATACTTGGGCATGTGGTTTGTAAACAATGGTTTCTAGTAGATCTAGTAAAGATTATTGTAATAGTGAAGCTATCGCCTCCTATATTAGTGGGATAATTGCATGTGACACTGGAACATACTAGGTATTATAGAAAATTTATGTGCGGATATGCAAAGACCACCATTATGTTGGAAAGACTTCTTAATAAGGATGTTAAGTTTGAAGGGGTTGAAGGATGTTAAGTTTGAAGGGACTGAAGAATGTCAAAAGGCATTTGGATATATTGAAGGAAAAATTAGTATATGTGACGATCATAGTGTTTCCTGATTGTTGTAAGGAATTACATCTCCATGAGAATGCATAAAGAACAACACTAGGATCGGTAATGGCACAACTAGGAGAAGCTAAAATAGACCGTCTGATTGCATTTTCTAGAAAGAAACTATCTTTGGCAGAGAAAGACTACACCACCATGGAGCATGAAGGTTTGGTAATGATGTACGCATTGTAAAAGTTTAGACATTATTTGTTCAGTTTGCATTTCAAGCTATATATCAACCACTATACATTGTGATACCTTGTCAAAAAGCCAACATTGGGGGGGAGGATATGCAAATGGTTGTTTTTGTTTCAAGAATATGATTTTGAAGTAATTGTAAAACCTAGTAAGCTAAATGCATGGATAAATAATCTGGCAGGGATCAACTTTGACGAAGAGGTAGTAAATGTGACTGATGTCTTAGCAAATGCACAGTTAGTTCGTGCATAGATGGGGAATGATAAATTTGTAGAAATAGTCAAGTTTCTTACTTCAGGAATGAAACCACAAAGTGCATAGTGGCATAGAAAAATAAGTTGGTAGTTAAGGCCACAAATTATTAACTCATCGCAGGATGGTTATACAAATTTGGCACAAATGGGATACTTCAACAATGTTTATTAGAGAATGAGAGACCTTCCACATTGATAACAACACAAAAAGTGGTGGCTAGAGGGAATTATGTAGGAAAAGTGACCACACAAAATATTTTGGGTGCATCTATGCTGGTTGACTGTGGATCGTGATGCAAAGGAATTTTTTCACAACTATGATGTGTGTTAAAGAGTGGGCGAACCTTTGTGATGAGATGAGATGTTACTCCACCCATAATTGAATTTTTAGCTATTCAAGAAGTAGGGTTTTAATTTGATCAAACTGATCAATTTTACAGCTAAGAGGAATGGAGTGCAATACACTATCACCATGACAGTCCAAAGGAACACCTATTAAGGATTGTAGGGTGTAGACCACTACCAAATGTTTATTTAAGAATGTTGTCACTCACTTTGGATGCCAAAGATTTTTAATGAGTGGTGAGGGAACTCATTTATTAAACTAAACTATTGAAGAAATGACATAAGAGTTCCAAGTACACCATCAAACTATCATGCCATATCATTTGCAAGAAAACAACACCATTGAGGCCTTCAACAAAATTTTGAAAGATCCACTGACAAAGGTCTATAATGTGAATAGAGATGATTGGAATTTAAGAATTCATGTACCTTTATAGGTCTAATGGACCACATCGAAGAACCTAATAGGTCATACACAATTTTGGTTTGTCTATGGCCATAAAGTGGTAATTCCAATGGAGTTCATAATATCTAGTCTCTACATTACTACAACTGCAATATTGGCATATTCTGGTGTAGTCGAGTAAAGAATGGAAGATATACTACAATTGGAAGTAGATTGAATTATGGTAGGGCTTCCAATAGAACATGTAAAAGGCTAGAGAAAAGGCCTAACATAATCACTATATCAAGAAAAATTAGTTCCAAACTAGTGATTATGTGTTAATGTATGAGAAAAAATTATTGAAACACCATGGAAAGTTCCAAATACACTGGTTGGGTCCCTATGCTATTCATTATGTCATAGATGCAAGGGAATTCCAATTGGAAAAGTTAAATGGAGAGCCCCTTGATGAAATTATTAATGGGAGCAGGTTGAAGTTGTATAAAGAGAACTGCTACCCAACCCAAGGATGTTTTTTATATAAAAAGAATAAAAGATAGTTTTGCTTTATAAAATTATTTGTGTTGTAGGTAGGAGCCATGAAGAAAAGACCACAAAGAGCTAGTAGAGTAGATATTTTTAGTCATAGTAGAAGGTTGGAACACTCTGAACTGAGAACACCACACAGTCAAGGGAATTGGTTATTGGAGAAGCACATGGTACTATAAATAACTAGAATAATGGAGTACACTTGAAACACATTAACAGTGACAAAGAACATAAAAGTGTAGAAAAAGGCTCTGTCAAAAGTGTGTACCACCCATATGGACTCGACACCATGGAGCTTGATGATGAAAAATGAAATGAGTTAATTAAGGAAAAATCTAATCTAGATTGGTGGTTATGTCAGAAAGTTTACTAACATGACTTCCGACCCAACCAGAACCACAAATGACATTCTCTTCTAGAAAGTCACACCATGTGGTGATCGAGGAAGTTATGGCAGGGTAAGGCCATGATTTCCTGATAGTTATTGTAGTTAGAAATGTGTGCCAAGAATATAAGTCATCAATATTTCCCCTATTTTTAATTTCATTTTCTCATATTTTGCAAAGTGTATAGCTTATCTAGAGCTGAGAACATAACAAGCTTCAATGATCAGAGCTTGAGTTTTAAAACTAGGTTTCAGAATTTAGAGCACTTTCACTATGACATCCTCATCAGTCCCAAAAAATTAAGAACTAAGGGCACTAGTGGTGCACTAGCTCCACAGCCTATTTCCAAATTTGAAATTAACTTACCTAAGGAGCTAAAACATCAGTTAATTATGGCCCCAATTCCAAAAGGAGTCATATAAGAGGGGGATATGTTGGGCATGGTCATTAAGATGAAGTATAATGACCATGATGTGTGGGATCTAAAGAAGTTCCTAGAATTTTCCAAGCAATGATATGCCCAAAGAATTAAACAACTAGGTTAACCAATGGGGGTTGAAGTGAAGTGATGGGATGCAAGACTAGAAATGTTTGGTATCCTAAACCTGTAACGATGCCTCCACTCATATCTTCACACATTCAATGGCTTACCCAGGGTAAACATGAGATGAGGGGCTACTATGACTTGACTCGACCTCCAAGGTGACCTTAAGGAAGTGGAATCGATGGAAATCCACAACATAAACCTTTTGTACCTGCTACAAGGTTCTTAGAAGCCTTCCTAGTCATCCCCATGAGTAGTCCATTGGTCCCACTGATATGGATAACGGTGTGTTTTGGAGGCTCTAGTCACTCACACAACAAGGCATGGGTGCGTCTGCGGACATTTATCCTTAGACCCGTGCCTGCGACTCTGGGATTTGTGCCACTTTTCAAGCCCATATTCTAGGTCACTGCCAAGAAACCCCTATAGCTTTCAGAACTCATAATTTACATGACAACAAGAATTGCAAGCTAAAAACTAGCTCCAGGACTAGGCCTGACCATCCCCAATTGGGATTGACATTCTGTCAAACACTTAGCATCAATTAAATCTACATGATATTAATACAAAGCAGAAATGACTAATAAATCATATGCGACTTAACAAAAAGGATCACCACCTTCTTCCCTTAAATGTTTTGACATCAATTAGGTCTTGCATCCATTATCCTTTCAGTTACAAGTAAATAAATGAAATAACCATGACTATAAACAATCATATAACCATGATTATAACCAACATTAAACCATGAAAAGAATAATGAGATAAAAGAAATTAAGGCCACATAATGAAAAGTACAAAAGAAAGACAACTTATCTTTTATCAAACACAGGAAAGATCCAACCATGTTTGGGATTTCCATGTACGACTCGACTATAGACATGGTTGAACCAAATATTTCTTTCAACTAGTCACCTGTGTGCCATATTCAAAGCATGAATGTGTAATCTCATGGATAAACTAATATAAAAAATAACCAAGGTAATCCAGAGGTTAAACCACCTTCTGATCTCACCAAAACTGGCACCAAGATCACAAAACCAATCCAAGCTTGGAATTCCTCTGGACTCCATCACTATCCTTGTGGACTTTTCAGTCTGCTTGTCTCTCAGGATTTATCGTAATCCACATCGAATCCCTAGGCCCTACACCGATACTCCACTGTCAGGATTTACCATGTATCCCACGAAAACCGGTTAAGGGATTCCCAGGCCTTTGGGAATCTTCTTGAGACCACCTTCACCTCAGATTTCGAAACCATCCAGTAATTCCAAAGCTCAAAACTAAGAAACAATCCCATCACACCATCACTATCTAGAAAAAGGAAATACAAGGTTTAAAACCATTCTCATAACCCAACAAGACCATGCCACTAACAACCAAAGAACCAAATACCAACATGCAAAGCCATGCATTTCAAAGCCAACTAGGAAATCACACAAGCAATATGTTATCTGCAAGTATTCCTATTGAATTTTCTTGATCCTTCTCTTCTTTGCTTGCTCTTTTCTTTCCTTTATTTTCCTTCTCTTTCCTTTCTTACTTCCCCTTCCTTGCTCCAAAGCTAGAATGCTCCAAGAAAATTCTAAGTGTCCAAGAGTGTGGGAGAGAGAAAATAATGAGAGAGCTCCAAAATTGAACTAACCAAAAGCGATTAATTGATACCAAAAGCCTTTTTATCAATGCAGCCTCTATTTTCTTCATTTTCCATTATTTTCCTTCAATTTCCTGCTCACATGCAACTTGTGACCTTTCACCTTTCTTTTCTCCTATTTTCCTTTATTTTCATAAATAGATGTGTCAAAATACCTTTTTTACTTTTTAATGCCTTCACCATTTCCTTTTCCAATTTACCTTAGCCACAAACACATCCAGTGATGCCCACTAAGATATAACAATGTAAAATTTAAAACGTGAACTCATACGATTACCTGGTTTTTTGAGGAAGCAAAAAAATCATTCAATTTTGAAAAGTGTTGATTCAGAATATACCTTTTTTATTTAGAGCATATTTTAGACACTTTAAATATTCTTATGAACATATTTTTAAAATTGTTAATGATTTTCATGCTAATTTTGAAAAGTGTTGATGAGGCATCAACCCCTTAAAGTTTCTTATGAACATTCTTTTTAAAAATGTTAATGATTTTCATGTTGATTTTGAAAAGTGTCGACGAGGCATCAACCCCTTTTTTAGAGTGGTTATTTTTTACACTTTAAATTTTGTAATGTATTAGGTGAATAATTTTTTTTTAATTCTGGTAATTTTCATCTGGATTATGAAAAGCATCAACATTGTGTTTTAAGGCATATTTTGGACACTTTAAAAGAAATTATCAAATTCACAAATAATGAGATCCGTTTGAAAAAAAAAAAACACATGTTTAAAAAATAATAACAAGTAAATAAAAAGATATATTAAAAAAACACGACTTTAATTTTTTTTTAAATACAAGAAATTATTTCTAAAATAAACAAAAAAGAATGATACTAGATAATTAAAAGAAATAAGATATAAAAAAATCATAAAAACATAAAAAAAACACATTAAAACAAAAAAAACACAAAAAGAACATTAAAAATTAAATATTGAGACCTATTTATAAAAACTGAATAAAAAAAATCATGAATAATTTATATAACATAACCCTTTAACAAAAATTTATTAAAATGCCCCACTAAGGCCCCACCCTCACAGCCCAATGGGACCCATGGGGTGGAGGTCCAATTCTTGGAATTGGGCCTCCACACCCTAGGGCCTGTTAGGCTGTGGAGGTGGGGTAGGAGGGTGTTGCACGCAACCCCACCCCCCTCACTCCCGCAGCCCAATGGGCCCCAAGGGGTGGAGGCGCGATACTTGGAATCATGCCTCCACCCCCTGTGTCCCGTTGGGCCACGGGGGTGAGGCGGGAGGATGCAACCCCTCCCACCCCAACTCGCAGCCCAATCGACCCCATTGGGTGTAGGGCCAATTTTGAAAATCGAGCCTCCATCTCCCAGGGACTGCCACAGGGGTGGTGCCATGCGGGGCTATTTTTAAAATTTAAAATTTAATTTTTTTTTCCAAGATTTATGTTTTCTAATCTTTTTATAATTCAAATTTATTAATTATATTTTTTTTTTAAATATTTTTTTAATGTTTTTTTAAATTATCTTCTATCAGTTCTTTTGTCAATTTTTTAGTTTGTTTTAGTAATAATTTCTTGTATATTTTAATTTTTCTTTTTGATTCCTTTGTTTTTTTTAATATAATTTTTAAGTTAAATTTGTTTTATTTTTACATTTTTATGTTTGTTTTATTTTTTCTCATTTATATACAATTTTATTTTTCTTGCCATGTTTTTAATTTGATTTATTTTAATATATATTTTTCTTTGTTATTACCTTTTAAATTATTTTGTCTGTTTTAATTTTTAGTTTTCTCAATATTTTGATTTTTGTTTTTTTCAATGTTTTAATTTTTATTTTCTTTTTTATTTTGTATTTTTATTTATTTATTATTTTGTTTGATTTTATTTTTTCCTACAGGATCCATGTTGATCCTCGACTAGCAACTCAATCCCATCATGTGTCAATTTGATAGTTGATTTTAAAGTTTTCGCTATAATGTATTGATCTAAAAATGGGGTGCTAAAAGGCTTCTTGTGAACTTACAAGAACCTCTCCCACTTCCAAAGCTTAAATGTTCCCAAGTCTTTATGATTAACCAATGCGGAATTAAATATGTGCTTGAAAATAAGGTGTATGCTAGTGTTTATTTTTCACTGTTTATGTGCTTTTAAAATTCTGTTGTTTATGCTGATACAACATATATATAACATTAAACAATGCAGTAATATAACAAATACACAGAAAAACAATTTAATTAGGAGTTCACCCAAAACTCTTGGTCTACGTCTCTGTGAGCTCTAGTCAACTCGACTAGGCTCTTTGGGATTATGACAATAGTCCTCTTACAAGCTCGTCGCTCAACTCCACTGTAATACATAGAAACAATGGGTTTAGACACCATCTTATCCCTGGCTTTGAAGCTCTCGGATCTCTGGCCCTACGCTCTAGCTCTCGCTCTAGGCTCTGGCTTTGGCTCTAGCTCTTGGCTCTAGCTTGTGGCTTTAGGTTGTGGCTTTGGCTCTGGCTCTTGGAATCGGCTCTAGCTTCTTTGAGCTCTCTCTCAGCCTTTGCGTGCATCAGTGGTTCTCTAGACCTCCCAGCGACTCCCTTAGCTGCTATACACATTAGCTTTCACTCTCTCTACTCTCTTACTTTTCTCTACTCTCAATTGAGCTCTCTGCCTCCTTTGAGGTACTTTTCTGGCTTTTCAGCTACCCTAGTCATTTCTCTGTCTATAATCATCTCTCTGCACCTCTGCGGCTTCCCTGCTCCTTTTCAGTTCGACTGGCCATCTGTCTCTACGGCTCTGTGGTATTAAAGTGCATCATTTCCTGAAGAAAATTCTCACTTGCATCATGGCATGAGGATCTGGAGTGGTTACAGAGGTTTCTGGGCCTTCTCTTAGGCAAAAAGCCAAAAACAGAGAAAATTTCATTACATAGAGATTTCTGGAAATTACACTATCGGACGTGAAACCTAGATGTGAAATTCCATTAAATCATCCCTAAATTCCCTATTAGCTCTGCCATTATGTAGCATATCGCATCGCGTAGGCATATTGGGCAAAATCTCAATTACACGGGAATTACATTGAAAAACCCATCAAAGCGCTTTCTATCGGACATAAAAATTTATCGCATCTACCCTATAATCACATCAAGTCCACTTTTGGCTACTATTGTAAGCCCCATCTTCGATCTACGAGATCTCCGATCCAACGGTCAATATGTGATTTTAGATAGCTTAAGGGTATGGAGGTTACTTGCCCGAAAAGGCGGTTTTCCTCTCTTCTCTGCCAGCCACACGTCGTTCATTGTATGGGATCAGGCAGAGCCAGCCTAATATCATTTACTACCTAAGGCCCACCCGAAATCCCACTTACGGCACTCAAATTTTATAAATCGCACCTATAATTCCCCTTCGAGTCCGGCTTTATCGCTTCAGGCGTCCTTCCTTTGTATTTAGGGTTTTACACCGAAAAGTGGTAATACACAGAAAATCCCTTTTACCAGAACTCAAAATTTATCACGCTGGATTTATAAAACCCATCGGGTCTAGCTTTCGCTAATCACTAGTCGCATGTATCTCGCCCCTTTTACATCGCTACGATGCGAAGTTTCGATGTGATGTATCGCAATCGCTCGTCGCATAGGCCCAAGGGTCCTTCCCTTTACTCGTGGCATCGTTGACACTGATTTTCCAATATCAGTGATCACAATTGCATTGCTTGGGGTCCCACCATCGAACATAGGCCTGTCTCCGATGCGATATATTGGAGATCGGAGATCGGGGGTCTCTTCCCTTTCCACTTAAGTCCGCCTCTTGGATCCTTCTCCAATGCAATTTCTCTTTATAAGGGTTTTTGCCATTTTTAGGGGATTTTGCCTCTTTTTCCAAAGAACAAAGGGCAACTTCTTTCTACGATAACTTATGCATCCTAAGTCCATTTTATCCCATTCAAGTTGCAGTAGATTCAGAAGGAAAAGATCTATACAATGGGGTTATATCTAGGAACATCCTTGGACTTCCATTTTCCTCTGTGACGAACACTTAAACTTAAGAGTCTATTTAAAATCCATTTTGGATCATGCCTTCCCACTAAAGAACTTTTGGTCTCCAAAAGAATGATATACTGATCTGAACAATAAATGAGAGTAGCAGCACCCTCTTCTTTCAGTGTCCACACACTTGCCTTTGCATAGTGCCTCTGAACCAAAGTCTTTGACCACTCTCCTTCCTGGATATGCTGGTCCTCATGGGAAGAGCTGTCTTCCTCCTTGCCTTCCTACAGAACTCCTGCTGAGATGGTCATAGAAGGTAGTTTGAACTTCTTTTCCTTGATCATTGATCCATGGTGGCTCAAACAAATGTGAAGTACATCTGCTTCACAAAAACTTTCATTTGTACCTGTTTGAAAAGCTATCAACTACAGTTGTTAACAACAATAGAAACACAGACAAAATTTAGATGGACTAAACTCTTGTTTCACAAAAGAAAAAGATTTCACATCTTGTGAACACCTCCATGTCTTACATCTGCATACAAATGATGGAATAGATAACAAGCCCACAAAAAAATGCCTATAAAACAAATGACCCTTCAAGTCAAGCATGTAGAAAAAGATCTCAAGGATTCTTTTCAAAAGATGAAATACTTCATTATCATCTCCATATTGGAGACCAAGTTAACTTCTCCCAAGTCAACATTACATGAATGTTGCAAAAAAGCTGATCCGAATGGAAAATGGCATCACCCATGGTACTCATCCACCCATATTATTCATCGACCCATGGAACTTACCCATGGTATTGTAAATGGCATCCGCCCTTGGTATTGTAAAATCCACCCATGGTATTCATTCACCCACGGAATTTACCCATGGTATTGTAAATGGCATCTGCCCGTGGTATTGTAAAATCCACCCATGGTATTCATTCACCCATGGAATTCACCCGTGGTATTGTAACTGAAAAGTACTATAAGTAACAAGTCACATTTTGTAAAAGGACAGATGGTCCGCCACAATGTAGCCTCTACAGTTCAGAGGCATGAGCCGCCACATCTCTTCTCAGAGATAAGCTACCATTGCCCTAGCTGGTTTATTTCCACTTGGGTTTTAATAAAAATTTTCTTTGTGGTTTTGTTTATTGGGCATTCTCCTTATTTTTCTTCTGGCAATGCAAGTTTTCAGATCTTGGGGGTCTTTCCTCCCAAGATCCATTTCAACCTTTTAGATCTTGGGGACCTCCTCCCAAGATCTGGATTAGTGGTATCGGAGCAGGTTATGATTCCATGGGAACGAGGGTTTGATGCATGTTTCAGTTTCAAATTTTGCAGCAATATTCAACAAACTTCAAGCATGTGCTACAACCTCGACAGAGCACTTTCTTGGGTCAAGCAGGAAGAATTTTTCTTTTTTCATTTTTTTGCAGGATTTTTTTTTTTGGGCGGCGACTTTGCAGATCAGATCTGAAACATTTTGTACAAAATTTACAATATCAAATACCAGATATGGATTTCTCTCAAAAAATCACCCAATTTCAAAAAACAAATGGGTCAAATCGGAATCCGGATGTGGGAGATATCGCTGATTTAAAATCAGCTATTTTATCAGAATTTTTGTGACGGCGGAACTGTTGCAGCACAAATCTGAGATCTCAGAGTGCCCAGATAAGGATTTCCATCACATGGGAAGATGAAAAATGGTCCTTCTGCTTCCAAAAACAGGTTATAATAAATATTCTGAGTTATATTGGCCGAGTTATGTCCATTTTAATTCTGGAGCAGCATTCGGAGCGGGTTCCCATTGGAGACGTGCCCTCCCACCCCACTTTAGTAGGCACCTGCTTCACATTCATCAGTTTCAACATAGCAGCATTCGGTTTGGGTTATTTGGAGATGTGCCCTCCCACCCCAGGCTATGTAGGCACCTGCTACTTCATCAGCAACCAACATCACGGTTGTGGGTCATCCACAAACCCACACTTCATCGAAGTCCATTTGCTAGGCCGTACACTGTTAGTATCACAGTTGGTCACAAGCATTATAGGGTATCTCTATCCTCGGATCTTCGTTCTTCATGGTTATGGGTCATCCACAAACCCACAGTTCATCGAAGTCCATTTGCTAGGCCACACACTGTCAGAATCACAGTTGGTCACAAGCATTACAGGGTATCTCTATCCTCGGATCTTCATTTATCAGGGTTTTGGGTTAACCACGTAAAACCCTTATCTTCAGTGGATCTTCATATTCAACAAAGGCTTTGCAGGAGGGAACTTTACGCAATGGGGACCATTGCTTCTTAAGGAGGGAGGAATGATCCGAATGGAAAATGGCATCAACCCATGGTACCCATCCACCCATATTATTCATCGACCCATGGAATTTACCCATGGTATTGTAAATGGCATCCGCCCTTGGTATTGTAAAATCCACCCATGGTATTCATTCACCCATGGAATTTACCCATGGTATTGTAAATGGCATCTGCCCGTGGTATTGTAAAATCCACCCATGGTATTCATTCACCCATGGAATTGACCCGTGGTATTGTAATCGAAAAATACTATAAGTAACAAGTCACATTTTGTAAAAGGACAGATGGTCCGCCACAATGTAGCCTCTACAGTTCAGAGGCATGTAGCCGCCACATCTCTTCTCAGAGATAAGCTACCATTGCCCTAGCTGGTTTATTTCCACTTGGGTTTTAATAAAATGTTTCTTTGTGGTTTTGTTTATTGGGCATTCTCCTTATTTTTCTTCTGGCAATGCATGTTTTCAGATCTTGGGGGTCTCTCCTCCCAAGATCCATTTCAACCTTTTAGATCTTGGGGGCCTCCTCCAAGTCAAGTCAAGCATGTAGAAAAAGATCTCAAGGATTCTTTTCAAAAGATGAAATACTTCATTATCATCTCCATATTGGAGACCAATTTAACTTCTCCCAAGTCAACATTACATGAATGTTGCAAAAAAGCAATCGACCCTTCAAGTTAATTACACATACATGTTCAAATACAAGGACCCTTCAAGTCAAGCATGTAGAAAAAGATCTCAAGGATTCTTTTCAAAAGATGAAATACTTCATTATCATCTCCATATTGGAGACCAAGTTAACTTCTCCCAAGTCAACATTACATGAATGTTGCAAAAAAGCAATCGACCCTTCAAGTTAATTACACATACATGTTCAAATACAAGGAAATCATCAGCATTCCTCTGTTCATGCACATCAAGCTCATGCATGCATTTCATCCTTCAAATTTTGCTTAAGCACACTGTACTTTCGAAGCTGAAATGAAATATAATGTTGCAGCAACAAAGTGAGTCTCTTACTCAACTTCTCCATTCACCTTCTTGGTAAAATCCCGCAACTTGCATTCCATTAACAAAGAAATGCAAATAGATGCATCAATATAAATGCAATCTTAATTGGATAAGAACTCTAACCATTTCTCACCAACCCCTTTCAAAGGTACTACCTTTTTCTGCACATCAACATCAACATGTGAATCATCCTGAAACACATCAATCATGGAATCTTCCTTTCCATTTCTGCCATCTTCTCTTTCCACTTTCTTCAGCTTTTGTGGAAGCATTGTTGGATTCAGTCCAACACTTTTCAGCAATATGCCCTTGCTTATGGCAGTAAGTGCACAGAATGTGAATCCTCTTGACAGCATGACTTGCCTTGTCCAATGGACCTTTGGCTTCTTGCTTCCTTTCCTTCAAAAGTTTCCTCTATGTGGTCGTTCTCTTCCAACATCTAGAAACATTATGGTTATCCAAACCAAAAAAGGAACAAGCAATTCTTTTCCCATATCTATGTGGAAATTTATCATGCTTTCCAAAATCAAAAGGAAGATGATTAGAACCAGATTTGTACCTTGCTCTTTCACCTTTATTGCCTTCATGAGGAGGTGAAGCAATTGAAGAAGTGGCTCCTTTGGAACAACATAAATCTCTTCAAGGATGTTAGAGTCTCCACAACTCTCTGGTTCAAATGTGTGCTTCTAAACACCTGCATCTTGAAAATGATGATTCAAGCCATTGCATTCCTCCTGAATACAATCTTCACACTCTTGAAGTAGAAGACCTGCACTGCAACTTCTTCTTGGAGCTATTTCAATGGCATTCATGGTAGCTTCGGAACTTTCTCCATAAGACTCTCCACAACCAAGACCCAAATACTTAGGCCTTTCCCCAACTATTATTGGCTCAACAATATCTTCTGCATCTTTACGCAAGCCCTTTCCTTCATAGCCCATCTTGGACATTAGCTTGGAACCTATGCCTATAGTATGCTTTTCAAAATAACCAATATAAGAATTCTTAGGAGAACTTGAAGACAAACTGGAATGATTTACCACTTCTTCAATCTGATACTTGACCAAGGCTTCTTTGGCAACAAAGAGATGTGACTCCAACTCATGCATCCTTTTCAGGTTCATATCTGCAATATGAGGTTTCCTCTCCATTTCCTGCAATTTGTTAGAAAGCATCTGCTTCTCTTCCTCCACATAATTCAACTGCTATCTAAGTATGTTGCTCTTCCTTCCATCCTCATACATTTCTCTCACCATATCCATTATGGTGGACAAGTCTTCCTTCATGTCTTCATCAAAGAGTCTTGTGATGAAGGAGGAATTTGAGGACTCATTTTTAGAAGTTGTCATTATACCGATGAACAAAAGAACTTCAAACAAGATTAATAAATAGCTTATCTAAGAAACCTTTTGCAACAAACCTCTTGTGCTTCAAGGATTTTCTTGAGGTCCTTTGGGATAGGAAGAATGCCTTCAACCCTTCTTCCTTCTTGTCCTTCCTAGACTGAGCTATCAATAACTTTCTCTTCACCTCTACAAACTCAAACAATAGCCAATCTACAACAAGCATACAATCAACCTCTAACTGTTTAAACACCTTTCAGACAATAAATCATTGCTCTATCAATTAAGCATTCTGATATAACCTTCTCCGAATGTGGGGTTAATCAAATTACCACTCTGATACCACCAGATCTAAAAATGGGGTGTTAAAAGGCTTCTTGTGAACTTACAAGAACCTCTCCCACTTCCAAAGCTTAAATGTTCCGAAGTCTTTATGATTAACCAATGCAGAATTGAATATGTGCTTGAAAATAAGGTGTATGCTGGTGTTTATTTTTGATTGCTTATGTTCTTTTAAAATTTTGTTGTTTATGCTGATACAACATATATATATAACAATAAACAATGCAACAATAAAACAAACACACAGAACAACAATTTAATTAGGAGTTCACCAAAAACTCTTGGGCTACATCTTTGTGAGCTCTAGTCAACTCAACTAGGCTCTCTGGGATTATGGCAACAATCCTTTTACAAGCTCCTCGCTCAAATCCACTGTTTTGCATAGAAACAATGGGTTTAGACACCATCTTATCCCTGGCTCTGAAGCTCTTGGCTTTCTTGCCCTGCACTCTAGCTCTAGCTCTAGGCTCTGGCTCTAGCTCTGGTTCTTGGCTCTGGCTCATGGCTCTAGCTCATGGCAATGGCTCTGGCTCTAGCTCATGGCTCTGGCTCTGGCTCTTGGCACTTTGCTCTGGCTTCTCTGAGCTCTCTCTCGACCTCTGCATGCATTAGTGGTTTGCTAGACCTCCCAGCGACTCCCTTAGCTTCTCTGCACATTAGCTTTCGCTCTCTCTACTCTCTTGCTTCTCTCTACTCTCGATTGAGCTCTCTACCTCCTTTGAGCTACTTTTCCAGGTTTTTGGCTACCCAAACTATTTCTCTGCGTATCATCAACTCTATGCGCCTCTGCAGCTTCCATGCTCCTTGTCAGTTTGACTGGCCATCTAGCTCTGTGGCTCTGTGGCTTCAAAATGCATCATTTCCTAAAAAGAAAGCTTGCTTGTAGCGTGGCATGAGGATCTGGAGCGGTTACAAAGGTTTCGGGGCCTTCTCTTTGGCAAAAACCTGAAAATGGAGAAAATTTCATTACACAGAGATTTCTGGAAAATACACTATCGGACGTGAAATCTAGACGTGAAATTCCATTCAATCACCCCTAAATTCCCTATTGGGTTCGCCATTAGGCAGCATAATGCATCGCGTAGGCATATTGGGAAAAATCCCAATTACACGGGAAATACATTGAAAAACCCGTCAAAGCGCTTTCTATCGGACTTCAAAACTTATTGCATCCTCCCTATAATCACATCGGGTCTGCCTTTGGCTGCTATCACAATCCCCACCGTTAATCTACTGGATATCCGATCCAACGGTCAATATTAGATTTTGGGTGGCTTAAGGGTACGAAGGTTACCTGCCCGAAAAGGCAGTTTTCTTCTCTCCTCCTCTAGCGATGCGTTGTTCATTGTATGGGATTGGGCGGAGCCGATCCAATACCATTTACCGCCTAAGGCCTGCCCGAAATCCTGCTTAGAGAACTCAAGTTTTATAAATCGTGCGTATAATTCCCCTTCGGATCCGGCTTTATCGCTTCAGGCACCTTTCATTTGTATTTCAATTTTTACACTGAAAAACATTAATACACAAAAAATCCCTTTTACCGGAATTCAAAATTTATTAGGCCGGTTTATAAAACCCATCGGGTCCAGCTTTTTCTAATCGCTAGTCACATGTATATCACCCCTTTTACATTGCTAGGATGCGATGTATCGCAATCGCTTGTCGCATAGGCCTGAGGGTCCTTCCCTTTACTTGTGGCATCACCGATGCCAATCCACCCATATCGGTGATCGCAATTGCATTGCCCGAGGTCCCACCATCGAACATAGGCCTATCTCCAACCCGATATATCGGAGATCAAAGATTGGGGGTCTCTTCCCTTTCTGCTTAAGTCCGCCTCTTGGACCCTTCTCCGATGCGATTTCCCTTTATAAGGGTTTTTTCCATTTTTAGGGGATTTTTCCTCTTTTTCCAAAGAACAAAGGGCAACTTCTTTCTAAAATAACTTCTACGTCCTAGGTCCATTTTAGGCTATTCAAGTTGCAGTAGATTTAGAAGGAAAATATTTCTACAATGGGGCTATTTCCAGGAACATCCTTGGACTTCCATTTTTCCTCTGTGAGGAACACTTAGGCTTAAGAGTCTATGAAAAATCCATTTTGGATCATGTATCAAGTCTGATCCCACAATGTGTCAATTTAATGGTTGGTCTTTAAGTTTTCATTAGAATGGGTCCATTCGCCTACACTGCCTGTCAATTTGATGGTTTATTTTTAAATTTTTGTTGCAATGTGTCAAGTTGTCTTAGGGTAAGATTTCGAAGTTGTTATACTTTTAGCATTTGAAAAATAAATTACTCTTTGTATAATGACTCTTTCATTCAGGTATTCATTTAAAAAAAAATTAGTCATACAAAATTTTCATAAATTCATGGTTGAAATATGTTGAAAACTTAAGGTTTTTTGTTGCCATGATCTTTGGTTTTAATTCCATTGCTAAAAAAATTGTAAAATTTTAAGGGTTTTCTGAGTCATGACATTTTATCCTTAACGTCATTGTGAAAAAATGTTGAAAATATACCTCGAAAAAAAAAGATGTTATTACAACATCAACACTTTTTGTTTTTAGGGTGCTTTTTGCACAAAAAAAAAATTTACTACCATTTTTAAAAAATGTTGAAAACAAAAGCTTTATTCCAGCATCAACATTTTTCGTTTTCGGGCTATTTTTCATGTTTTTTGGGGATTTTTTGGCTAGAGTTCTCGTTTTGAGTTTACAGTCCCTTTTTCAAAGTTTACGTTGTTATATATTTGCCCAACATTCAACTTGGAATAAGTGTCCCTTAACTGTGGTCTTATTTTTTCTTTATTAACTTTTATTACATGAAGTTTTAACCAGGGGTTGTTACAAACCCCTCCCCTTTGGGGAACACCATACTCGATCTTAAACCACACCAAGACCTCAAAAAAACCACTGAAAAGAAAACCAACTTCCCATGGAGCTTTATAGCTTAATTCGTTGTAGTATTTACAATGAAATACCTAGTCAAAAGTAAAACATCATGACAACATGATGAGATAACAATCATACTGCTTATTGGAGCTTTATAACTTAGCTCATGGAGGTATTGACATCCATATACCTATGTACATATACCAAAACATTATCAAAACATATGTCAATCATATACCAAACATCATACCAAAACTTCTTTGCCTCCTCCAGCAAAGAAAGAAGGATACATGGCCTGCATTTGATCTTCCATCTCCCATATAGCTTCTTCGGGCCCAAACTGCTTCCACTGCACTTTAACTTTCTCTATGGATCTATTCGTGATTATGAGATGCTTCCACTACAATATTCACTGAGGCTCTGATTGGAATTTTCCTTCTTGCTTCACTTGCAATACTAATTAATAAATAACACGATCAACATCCTTTATATACCTCCTAAGTAATGAAACATGGAAAACATCATGGAATTTCACTGTTGGAGGTAATGCAAGTTGATAGGACACTAGTACAATGCTCTCAAGGATCTCAAAAGGCCCGTAATACCATGGTGCTAACTTGGCACATGATCGTATCCTCAAAGACCTCTTTTTGGGGTTGATGCGGATATGTACATGCTCCGTAGCCTGAAACTCCTTGAATGCCCCGTGCTAGTCTTCATAACCCTTTTGTTTATCATGTGTTGCCTTTAGATTATTCTTTATAACTTGCATTTCCTGTTTCATGTTTTCCAAGATATTAGGTCCAATAAGTACCCATTGACTGGATCACTCTAGCTGATGGGAGTATTACAATTCTGCCCATACAGTGCCTCGAAAGGACTCATCCTGAATGACTCCTGATAACCATTATTGTATGCAAAATCAACCAATGAAATATACTCCTCCCATCTTCTCTACTGGTGCATCACATACATCCTTAGCATATACCACAATATCCTTTTGACCCTCTATGTATGTCCATCTGTGTGCGAATGGTAGGTTGTACTGAAGACCAACTCTGTACCCAAACCTGTAAATATCTCCTTCAAAAACATGGAAGTGAACTTTGCATCCCTATCCGACACAATCTTCTTCAGAACACCATGTAATCTCATGATCTCCGTGATGAAAATGTATGCCACCTCACTAGCTAAATATGTAGTCTTCATTGGAATGAAGTGAACTACCTTGCTCAACCTGTCGACCATGACCATAATAGAATCATGTTGTCTCATTGTCCTTAGAAGACCTATAAATAAATACATGGAAATAACCTCCCATTTCTATTTTTGAATTAGAGTAAGTTGTATTAGACAACCTAGATGCTTTCATTTTGCCTTTACCTACTCGAAATCAAACATCTAGTCACGAACTCTACCACTTCCTTCCTTAGATTCGGCCAATAACAGAAATTATTCATCATCGTAAACGTCTTCTAATATCCTAGGTGACCCAAGTATGGTTTGACATGAAACTCCCTCAAGATAAGATTCTCAACCCCACTACAATCTGACATATAGATTTTGTCCCTGAATCTCACCAAACCATCTACCATGAGATGATAGTCTGCATCCTAATCACCTATACTTGTACTTGAACCTATACATGTACTCTATTATAACGTTTCATAATATTTGTTAGTGTCAGTACTTATAGCCTTCCACCAGCAATCAAACATGCTCTTACAAAGTAGTCTTAGGGTGTGAAAGTCAATTTTTTTCATTTCAGTGAGCCTTTAAGTATAAATTTGGTCACTGGGTATTAGGTCTAGGACAGTTTTCACTCCTTCCAAAGTTTTCCAAGTACTGGTCCATGTCACCCCTGAGTTGAGTATACTATCATTCAAATAGTTGTCATCATTACTACAAGTTCCAAACTATAATTTGTAAGTGAGTGGGTCATCTTATACCTTGTTGCCTCAGTTGTGCTTTTAAGGATCATTTCCCTCTCCTAGGGTTTTGAGGGAATTTTTCTTGGTTCCATGAATCCCATGATAAAAAAATCAACAAAACTTATATCCTAATTCTCATATACTTTCCCCTACCCCTCATAGACCTTCTTAAACACTCCCCATGACTTATATCCCTCAAATTCATCATTTTCCCACAAACCCAAGCTTATTGTTACAATCTAACATTTTTTTAGGCTAGGCCTGTGTTTTTCCCTTTAGGAGCCCTTACCTTCACTCAATATTTGAAATTCCACTTTCCCCTATTTCCTAACATCCCTCCATACCTCCCAAAATTTTCATAAGAATTTAGAATCCTGCATCCCCTTCATTTCCCTTCATTTCTACAAATCCCTTGTTTTCCCTTCACTAAACCCTAATTTCCTCTCCCACTGAGCTAGGGTTTGCTATCGAATCATAGATATCTGAGTAGATGAGGCATAAGTGATATCATCAGGTATGAGGTCATTTCATATCATCAACATCATGTCTCCATCATTTGTCAAGAAGTCATTCCAAGGGATAAGTCATTCACCACACATAAGGGTTGGTTTTCCTTCAAACTGTGTTTCTGACCAAGAAAAGATGAATTTGACAAAAGTGAGAGATTTTTTCATCCACCATATAAGAAGGAAGAAAAACCTCCTTCATTTTTTAACAGGTGTCATGTTTTTGGAGAAATGTCAAAAATATACGTGCCACATGAGAGTTGTTGCACTTCTGAGGTGACCTTGGGAAAATCAAGGTTTCTCCTAGTTCGAATGTCCAAATGACTTTCTTGATAAGTCAAATGAAAACTAGACGAGAATCTATTTCCAATGAAATATCATTAGCTTAATTTGGAGTTTAGGAATACCTCCAAATGTTGCCTGCAACAACACTCTGCATTTTTTCACCCTCATTCTGCATTTTTTGACTCGTTTTGGGAGATTGAGTTTTTGACAGGGGAAATGAGCTCACAATTGAAAACTAAAGGCAGGTATGGAAAGTATACTAAACAAGATTTCCAAAAATCTATCCCCAGCCTAATTTGGACACCGGAAAAGCCTCCAAAAATGGCCTTCAAAATGTGTTGCGCATAGCCTTTTGGTGTTGTGCATAGGACAATTTTCTGCTAAATTGACTCTCTTTTTATTGGAGCATCCAATGGCCAAAATAAGACCACCATTGGATTCCTAATGATGTAAGCATACTCCTTGTGCATTTGCTAAGTTTTTGAAGCAAAACAGGTTGGTCAAAAGGTCCAAAAACATCCAAAAATTAACCTTTTTGCACTCTTTTTGACCATGGTGCTGCGCATAGAAGCAGTCTTGGGAGAATCCGTTTTTGAGAGGTGAAATGAACTCTAAATGCGAAAATAAATGCATCTTTGGAAAGTAGATAGGACATAATTTCCAATGAGTTATTATGAGCTCAATTTGGACACTGGGAAGGCCTCCAAAATGGCCCTACAAAGAGTGTTGCACATAGCCTTCTCGCACTGTGCATAGCAAAATTTTATGCTAAACTTCCACTTTACTATGCCATGACTGTAACTTTTGGGTTTTATCTCATGGATGATGTTTTTAATGACGTAAATGGTGACTAGGTATGTAAATGAGATGAATATTAGTTACTGGAGGGTAGATTCATTGGATAAAAAGTTCTCTTGAAGTCAAATGAATCAGTTTCCTCCCTTTTAGAGGCAAGTTGTTAGGGTTGCCTAGATTCCAGTTTCTTGTCCAGGTTTTGATGGATTAGTTCCTCATCTAAGGGATTCGACCCCTCAATATTCGAGGAGGTTGAATTGAGGTGTATATCTTCTTTTTCTTTCTCATTGTGAGGGGTTGGACTTAGTGGGATGCTTATGTTTTGATTAGATATCATTTTTTATCAGTTACAACAGGAGATTAATGAAAAATTGCAGCTATTTCTTTGGGATCCATGTGGTATGATGCTTAGTTCAGTTTTTCTTATGTTTTCATGTGTTAAAATGTATTTCTGACTCCAGTTCATCATTTCATACTCTTAATATAAATGTATACAACTTTGAAAGGTAGAATCCATAACTTTTATGCTCTGTTTTGGGTAGACATTTCATAGTCTGTTTTTTCTTCAGTTTAGGAAGAATCCATGAGGTTTACATTCTCTTCCTAGCTCCTCACCTATATTTTCACCTCATACATCAAACCCTAAGGTTCTAATCATTCTGCCTACCTTGCCCCATTGAACACCCTGCAGTTTTGACCTAATTTCCTTGCCTTAACTATTTGGCTCCTCCTGATCCAGCAAAACCCTTCAAAATCAAATCAAACCCTATGCTACTATATGTAGCCTAATATCAATTTCTAGATCTAGTCAATTTGGCTGATATCCTTATGGAGAGATCCCTCTCTTGGCCTAGTATGGCTAGCTACTTGGCTAAGCGTGGTTTGTGGTTACCCAGGCATTGCCTTCCTTCAGCCTGAGGTTCAATCGGGTGCTAACATAGTGGCAACCACACTAGGGAAAATGGTGACAGATCTTCATCGGGAAAGATCATCAAAGTTCAGATCTGATTGCTGATGGTGAACAATGGTCAGATGCATGTGAAGGTTGGAAGCATTCACCTGGTGACTCCAATGTCGAAAAATCCCAAGGTTCAGAATTTTTATGGAAACTCCACTCTTCAAGAGCTCTTAGCCTGAATAATTTCTTGGTGAATTCATTGCTATCAAAATGGATTCGTTTGCTTGATGGTATGCTCCCATGAGACGAGATCACATTCAAGGCTTCCCAAATAAAATTCCTAAGGTAGATTGGTAATGGAATTTGCCTATGCTTAAAGATGGTGATAAGAATGATGATGCTTTACATCTGGTTAGATTTCACATGCATACTTTCAAGTTGAAGGTTGATTTTCGTGAAGACTGCTTCATGAAGATATTCGTGGCCAATCTCAAAGGTGAAGTCCGTTCTTCGTATGAAAGTTTTCCCCTACTTCTATTTACTGTTTAAAGGATTTTCATACCATGTTCTTTGAAAGGTATAAAGAATCTTGTCCATCCTTAATATTAGTTCACAACTGTTGTGAACATGTTTATAGTTTTATTGAAAATCTTGAGAAAGTTTATGAAGATGATGACTTCATAGACGATGAGATCATGGAAGCCCTCTATGAAAATCCATTTTAGCATCATAAAGAGAGCTTAGAGGATACTTATCAAGATGCTCAGGAAATTTTGCAGCAGGTTGAAGATCTTAGTACAATTGAAAATGGTGGAAGACAAGGTCCTTTTTCAGATCTGCTCATAGCAGAAGACAGTATGCAGGAAAATCAAGTTGCAATTTCAGATTGTGATAAATTCAAGTTGGCTATTTCAGATCTAGATTCAGATCGTGATGATGAAGAGTACCTTGTTTTGAATCCCATGAAGGAGAGCTTTGTTGTTGAGATCATCTAGAATGAAGAAAACAAAGTTATTGACCCAAGTGTTCTCATTTCATTAGAACAAAGCCTTCACGAGGAGGTAATCCAATCCTTTTATGAAAAACAAGATGAGATCTTTGTTCAAGTAAGTGAAAAATATTCTTTGGATAACTTAGTGGTAAATGATAGAAGTGTTAGTGTTGAGTTTCAAGGCCTATCTAAAGTTTTCCCTCGTATGACTGATGAGAGCGATAAGAGACATGACAATCTGGTTTCCATGTCATATGAAGATGATCAACAATGTATTCAAATTGCAGAAGACCAAGGAATTGAGGATGGTCATTCAAAATTTTCTTCTCATATTTCAGGTTTTGAATTGTTATTTCTAGAAGACACCTGCTCGCCTATTTGTTCATAATTTTTCGAAGACTACAAACACACTCTTGTTGAGGTACATTATGAGGAGAGATTAGATTCAAGAGAAAAAGGCACCTTGTTTCTTCTAGATCAATGACAGGTAATTTTTCATGTTTTTCAAGATCCAATAGCAAGTTTATTGCACTCGGCAGTGAAGGTAATTATTGCAGTATTCAGTGATGATGGAGATCATTGTCAGCACTGTTTTTGGCTATCAAATTGTAAATATTTATTGTTGTCCATAAAATCTAATTGGGAGAATCAATCGAGGAGGCATTTGCTTGATTGGTTACACTGGCATTTTGATATCTCCTTATTGTACATATTTATTTAGCAAGTAGGTGGTTGTCATCAGGATTTGAAGCCTTGACGTCTCAGTGATTTGCTGCCATCAACAAGTTTAGTAAGATTTGTATTTTAGTAAGTATTGAGTCAAGATGTTATGTTGTGTTTCACCAATTAGTCAATTTTCTTTAGTTTTTGACCATATTGGACCACATAGTTAGGCACTTGGTCTACGGTGTTCTTGACACCTCCAAGGAGTTGGCATCCCCAATAAGGCCAATGTTAGTGTCAATACTTGTAGTCTTCCACCAAAGATCAAACATGCTCTTACAAAGTGGTCTTAGGGTGTCAAAATTCAAATTTTTTCATTTCATTGAGTCTTCAAGTAAAAATTTGGTCACTGGGTATTAGGTCTAGGACTGTTTTCACTCTTTCCAAAGTTTTCCAAGTACTGCTCCATGTCACCCCTCAGCTGAGTGTACCATCATTCAAAGAGGTGTCATCATTATTACAAATTCCAAAATATAATTTTTAAGTGAGTGGGTCATCTTATACCTCATTGCCTCAGTTGTGCTTTTAAGGCTCATTTCCCTCTCCTAAGGTTTTGAGGGCATTTTTCTTGGTTCCATGAATCCCATGATAAAAAAATCAAGAAAACTGATATCCTAATGCTCATATTCCTTCGCCTACCCTTCATAGACCTTATTGAACACTTCCCATCACTTATATCCCTCAAATTCACCATTTTCCCACAAACCCTAGCCTCTTGTTACAATTTGACTTTTTTTTTTTAGGCTAGGCCTGTCTTTTTCCCTTTTGGACCCCTTACGCTCACTCAATATTTGAAATTCCACTTTCCCTTGTTTCCTAACATCTCTCCGTACCTCCCAAAATTTTCCTAAGAATTTATAATCTCCCATCCTCTTCAATTCCCTTCATTTCTACAAATCCCCTGTTTTCTCTTCACTAAACCCTAATTTCCTCTCCCATTTAGCTAGGGTTTGCTATGGAATCAAAGATATCTTAGCAGAGGAGGCATAAAGGATATCAGCTGGTATGAGGCCATTTCATATCATAAAAATCATGTCTCCATCATTTGTTAAGAAGTCATTCCAAGGGAAAAGTCATTCGCCACACATAAGGGACGGTTTTTCTTCAAACCATGTTTCTGACCAAGAAAAGATGAATTTGTCAAACGTGAGAGAGATTTTTTTCCATCATAGAACAAGGAAGAAAAACCTCCTTCATTTTTTACACAAGTGTCAAGGTTTTGGAGAAATGTCAACAATACAAGTGCCACGAGAGAGTTGCTACAATTCTGGAGTGACCTTGGGAAAATCACGTTTTCTCCTAGATGGAGTGTCCAAATGACTTTTTTGATAAGGAAAATGACAACTATGCTAAAATATATTTCTAATGAACTATCATGAGCTCAATTTCGAGTTTAGGAAGACCTCCAAACGTTTCCTGCAACAACACTACATTTTTTCACCCTCATTCTGCATTGTTTCACCAGTTTCACTAGTTTTGCGAGATTGAGTTTTTGATAGGTGAAATGAGCTCAAAATTGAAAAATAAAGATAGGTATGGAAATTATACTCGAAAATGTTTCCAACGAGCTATCCCAATCCTAATTTGGACACCAGTAAAGCCTCCAAAAGTGGCCTGCCAAAACTGTTATGGATAACCTTCTAGCGCTGTGCATAAGACACTTTTTTGCTAAGTGCTTTTCCTAGGAGCATCCAATGGCCAAAAGAAGAACACCATTGGATTCCTAATGATGTAAGCATGATCGCTATGCATTTTCTAAGTTTTTAGAGCAAAAATGACTAGTCAAAAGGTCAAAAAACACCTTAAAAATGACCTTTCTGCCCTTTTTTTTACCATGGCGCTGCGCATAGAAGCAGTCTTGGGAGAATCAGTTTTTTGAGGGGTCAAGTCAACTCGAAATAGAAAAATAAGCGCATATTTGGAAAGTAGATAGGACAGGCTTTCCAATGAGAAATCATAAGCTCAATTTGGACATAGGTAAGGCCTCCAAAATGGCCCTACAAAGAGTGTTGCACATAGCCTTCTAGCGCTGCACATAGGACAAGTTTCTACTAAATTTTCACTTTACTATGCCATGACTGTAACTTTTGGGTTTTCTCTCATGGATGATGTTTTTACTAATGTAAATGGTTACTAGGCATGCAAGTAAGATGATTATTAGTTACTGGAGGGTAGATTCATTGGATCAAAAGTTCTCTTGAAGTCAAATGAATCAATTTCCTCCCTTTTAGAGGTAAGTTGTTAGGGTTTCCTAGATTCCAATTTCTTGTTCGGCTTTAGATGGATTAGTTCCTCATCTTAGGGATTCGACCCTTGAGGATGGGAGGAGGTTGAATTGAGGTCTATATCTTCTTTTTTCTTTCTCATTGTAAAGGGTTGGACTTAGTGGGATGCTTATGTTTTGATTAGATATCATTTTGTATCAGTTACAATAGGAGATTAATGAAAAATTGCAGCTATTTCTTTGGGATCCATGTGGTATGATGCTCATTTCAGTTTTATTATGTTTTCATGTGTTAAAATGTACTTTTTACTCCATTTCATCATTTCATACTCTTTATGTGAATGTATACAAGTCTGAAAGGCAGAATCCATAACTTTTATGCTATGTTTTGGGTAGACATTTCATAGTCTGTGTTTTCTTCAGTTTAAGAAGAATCCATGAGGTTTACATGATTTTCCTAGCTCATCACCTATCTTTTTGTCTCATCCATCAAACCCTAAGGTTCTGATCATTGTTCCTACCTTGCCCCATTGAACACCCTACAATTTTGACCTAATTTCCTTGCCTTAACTATTTGGCTCCTCCTGATCCAGCAAAACCCTTCAAAATCAAATAAAACCTTGTGCTACTACCTAGCCTAATATGAGTTTCTAGATCTAGTCCATTTGGCTAAGATCCTTACAGAGAGAGCCCTCTCTTGGCATAGTAGGGCTAGCTACTTGGCTAAGCATGGTTTTTGGTTACCCTGGCATTGCCTTCGTTCAACCTAAGGGTCAATCCAAGTGCCAACAATCTCCATATAAGTGTCATCCTGTTGTCTTGCTTGCAAGATCCTATTCTGTAAATCTGTGCCATAAGAGATCATAAATGCTATATGATTCACTTGCACTTTCCTACTAGGAGCATCTACAACCCAATTCTCCGTTCCCTTAATGTATCTGATCTCTAAGTCAAACTCACTAAGGGTAGCCAACCATCTAGCTTTCTTGGCATTTAAATTCAGTTGGTCAAACAAGTATCTCAACCCACTATGAACGCTCATTAATACAAATCTCTTACCAAGAATATAATGCCTCCACATCTTCCTAGAATCATAGCACACTACCTGTCCCTCTTGCTACATAAGGACTCCACCAAGTCCTCTTTGACATGCATTTTTACACGCTACGAACTCTTTATTTGAATCTGCAATCTTAAGGACTAGAGCATTGGTCAACAACTGTTTCAACTGGTCAAAACTAGTTGCACATTCTTCTGTCCATTCGAACTTCATACCCTTCCTATTCAAGGATGTCAATGGATATGTAATGTGTGAGAAGTTCTTGGTGAACCTCCTGTAGTAACTTACCAATCCCATGAATGATCTCACCTCATCCACATTCTTAGGAGCTTCCCACTCCATGATGGCCCTTTATCTTTTCTAGATCTACTACTATGCCTTCCTTGGAAACAACATGTCCCAAGTAATGCACCCTTGCCTAAAAGAATATGTACTTGATAAGCTTGGCATATAGCTGATGCTCTTTGAGCAATATCAACATTGCTACTAAATTCTCGACATGCTCTTCATTCTTGGAGTGTATCAAGATGTCATCAATGAATACAATAACAAACTTGTCTAGATAAAGATGCAACAAACTATTCATCAAGCACATAAATGTAGCTGGGGAATTAGTCAAACCAAATGGAACTACAAAAAACTCATAATGCCCATACCCGGTACTAAAGGAATTCTTGTAGATATCATCTTCCTGTATGAGTACCAGATGGTATCCTGATCTCAATTTGATCTCTGAGAACACTATTGATCCCTTCAACTAATCAAAAAACATCAATCCTTGGCAATGGGTACTTGTTCTTGATTGTCACCTTGTTCAGCTACCTATAATCAAAGCACAATCTGAGAGTACCATATTTCTTCTTTATGAACAATATTAGTGCACTCCAAGATGATACACTTGGCCTAATGTATCCCTTTTCAAGAATTTCCTTCAGCTCCAAATTTAACTCTACTAATTATGGAGTACACATCCTGTAAGGTGCCTTCTATGCCGGTGCTGCCCCCTTGGAACCAAATCAATAGAGATATATACTTCCCTACAAGGAGGTAACTATGGAATCTCTTCTGTAAGCACATCCTGATATTACTATCATATAGGGTACCTCTGAAATATTTTTGCATCCTCAACATATTTAACCTTGTCACTAGATATATGCACTGCAAACATCACACAACCTTTTTTACAACTATGCTTAGCCTGCATAGCTATGACCATCCTCAATGATGTAGGCTTCTTCTTTCCCTCCAAGATTCTGTTTTCCTGATTATCATCTAGGCAGTCAATGGCCTTGTTGAAGCAATCCACTTTGGTCCTGTGAAGGCACAACCGATCCAGACCCAAAAAACATGTTATACGATCCCAATAGAAGTACATTCAAATTTACTACTGTATGCATACCTTTTAACTCAAATGCATAAGATCTTACCCTATGGTGAACTCTCTTCTTTGTACCTATATCCAATTGTACCAACCAAGATTCTGCATGCACTTATTTTCTCAAACTACACTTATCAACTAGGTCAGGATTGGTATAAGTATAATTAGATCTAGAAACAATCAAAATAGAAACAACTTGATCAAGAAGATTACCATCCATCTCAATGACAGATGCCTGATGATCTGCCTACCTTCTATCCACAACTCCATAAATCCGAGGAATGCTATAACCGACATCCCCAACTATATGTGCCTCCTAAGTACTATAGATATGGGGCCTACCACCCTAATACTGCAGACAATGCCTCTTACAATGATCCTTGCCACATATCAAACACTGAAATGGTGATCTACCATTGCCACTAGTATGTTGCTCTCCATGTCCCTTCTCATCTATATTGAACTTCTTGTAAGGGACCACATTTTATTTCTCACCTACATCTTAAGGTATTCCTCACTTTGGTGGCCATTTTCCTTTAACTTTCTCATTTCCTTTTAAGTCACGCTTAGGCTCAACTTTGCACTTCGACTGCTCATAACAACGTTTAAGCTTTTATATGGAATCCTCCAGCAATCTAGGCTCATCGAACTCAATCCAGTCTCTGTATGCTACTAGCACTCCATTGATGAATCTCTGAACCTTGGCCTTCTCCTCCTTGAGGTAAGGCACATATCTCAACAACTCCAAGAACTTGCTAGTATACTCATCATCTATGATGGAACCCATCTGCAACTCATAAAAATCCTTAGCTTTGTCATCATAGTACCTTTCAACAAATACTTCTTCTTGAATACTCTCTCAAACTAATTCCAGGTTAAGTTATCCTCCCGAATAACTTTAACATTCTTCACATCCTCCCACCAAGTATTTGGTTTCCATTTAAGGCTGAATGTGGCTATCCTTTCTTTCATGTTCTTTGTATAGCTATGAAATATGAAGAATTTCTTCAACCCAAGCAACCATGCCTCAACATCTTCTGACTTCATCTCTACATCGAATGTAGGGAACTTGACTTTCTTAAACTCCTCAGAAAAGTACTCACCCTTCCTGTAAGGATGGTGATTGTGATGACTAGGGTAATGTCTCCTAGAAGAGGAAGCATAATGGTTCCCATATATACCAGTCCTCCTATTAGGTGTGTCCAATGATCTTCCACCTCTAACTGTGTTCTCTTTATCCAACTTGTGTTCAAACCGAGACCTACTACCATAGGCTCCATTAGAATTTTCTTCCTGCTCCTAATTCATTCTCATTTGTCCCTATTTCTGCAACGCATACAAGCTTCGAAGGATAGCTACATTAACGTTTATTTTCTTTTCCTAAGCTGTCAACTAACCTGTCATTATCTTCCTTGCAACTTATGATTTCAGTCCTCAATCTCCTTAATGTATCTACCATACCAAGAGAATTCTCATCTCCTTGCTTCCCAACTAATCTACAAGGAGAGTTACGAGAGTTATAGTCTACCATATTTCTCATCATCCTTGTTTCTCTTCTTCCTACAAGTATATCATGTTAGAAAAACCAAATAGATACCAAAATAAAATCCATACATTATTACTATTCAGGGGAGCATTATCTCATCTACAAGGTCTATCCACATTAGAATGTACATGTATAAACATAAGCATATATGGATATGTAACATTATCAACACAGATGATGCATCACTATACAACCAATATACTCTGATCCCATGCATGACAAAAATGACCTTGACAACATTAGAATTTTCCCATAGCAAGTGAAACCTACTTTGATACCACTCTATAATGCTGCCTCCCCTCATATCTACCCACTTTCATAAGCTTACCCAAGGTAAACATGAGAGCAGGGACTACTATAACATGAATTTACCTCTTGTGTGACCTTAAGGAAGTGGAATCAACAAAAATCCACAACATAGACCTTCTATACTTGCTACATTCCCATAACCCCTCCTAGTCATCCCCATGACCAGTCCCTGTGTCCCACTTATTTTTTAGTGGGCACACCCTTGATATGGGAAAGGGTGATTCTAGGAGGCTCTAGTCGCTTCCACAACAATACATGGGTTTGTCAAGGGATTTTTCTCCTAAGACCTGTGCCCGTGACTTTAGAATTTGTGCCTCTTTGCAAGCCAAGAATCTAGGTCACTGCCTAGAAACCTCTGTAGCTTTGAGAACCCATAATGTACATGAAAACAATAATTGCAAGCCAAAAACTTTCTCTAAGACTAGGCATGACCATCCCCAACTAGAACATACATTTTGTCAAACACTTGGCATCAATGCAATCTACAAGACATGAATACAAGACAACACATAAATGACTAATAAATCATTTGATACTTGAAAAGAAGGATTTCCAACCTCTTCCCTTATTTCTTTTGACATCAGTTAGGTCTTGCACCCATTATCCTTTCAGTTACAAGTAATTACATGAAATAACCATGGCTATAAGTAGTCATTTAACCATGGTTATAACCATCATTAAACCATGTAAATAAAAATTATATAACAACCATTAAGGCCACATAATGACAAGTACAAAAGAAAGAGAACTTATCTTTTATTAAACACAGGCAAGGGCCAACCATGTTCGAGACTTCCATGTACCACCTGACCTTAGACATGGCTGAACCAAATCTTTCTTTCAGCCATCCACCCCCATGACATATTCCAAGCATGAATGTGAGATTTCATGGATAAACTAATCTAAAAAACAACCAACCGAATCTAGAGGTTAAACCACCTCCACCCTCACGAAACCGTGATCTCACCTAAACCGACACTAAGATAACAAAACCAAACTGAGCTTGGAATGCCTACAAACTCCATCGCTATACTTGAGGAATTTTTCCTCTCCCTATCTCTCAGGATTTAACACAATCCAAACCAGATCCCTAGGCCCTAAACCGAGACTCCACCCTCAGGATTTATTGTGTATCCTGCCAAAATTGATCAAGGGATTCCTAGGCCTTTGGGAATTTTCCTTAGACCACCTCCACTCCAGATTCCGAAACCATCTGGCAATTCCAAAGCTCAAAAATGAGAAAAAATCACATCACACCATGGCTATCCGAAAAAAGGAAAAATGAGGCTGAAAACCACTACTATAACCCGACAATACCATGCCCCTGACAGACAGAGAACAAAATGCCAACATGTAAAGCCATGCATTTCAAAACCAACTAGGAAATCACACATGCAATATGTTACCTTCAAGTATTCCTACTGAAGCTACTTGATCTTGCTCTTCCTTGCTTTCTCTTTTCTTTCCTTTCTTATCCTTGTCCTTCCTTTGATTTCTTTACCCTTCCTTGCTCCAAACCTAGAATTCTCCAAGAAAATTCTAAGTGTCCAAGAGTGAGAGAGAGAGATAATAATGTGAGAGCTCCAAAACTAAATTGACCAAAATCCATGAACTAATCCGTGGAAACATTTTTATCAATGAGGCCTCTTTTTTCTTCATTTTCCATTATTTTCCTTTCATTTTCCTCCTCACATGCAACCTGTAACCTTTCACCTTCATTTTCTCCTATTTTCCTTTATTTTCATATATAAATGTGCCAAAATACCTTTTTTCCTTTTTGATGCCTTAGCCATTTCCTTCGCCAATTTCCCTTAGTCATAAACACATCCAATGATGCACACTAGGATATCGTTTCCTGACATTCAGCTTGGAATAAGTCCACCTTAACCATGGTCTTATTTTTTCCTTTATTAACTTTTATTGCATGAACTTTTTACCTGGGATTGTTAAAAAACCTATTAGATATTCTGCATTTTGGCCAAAGCATAGAAGTAAATATTTGTGTCAAGCTACTACTAAGTTGCATGAATCAATCTTTTTGTGGCTCTATGAGCCAATAAAGATTGATACCAAATTAATGGCTAGAATTACAAGGATATCCATAGATGGTAAGGACCCAAAGCCCTTATTTGATAAGTAGCATGTGAAGATGATGGTGCGAGAAGTCAAGGAAAGGTTTTCCATAGAGCATAAGATGTGAAAACTGAATATATTTGCTATAAAACATGATGGAATGAATTTTTCCACCAAGATGATGGTGCATAACATGCTAAGAGAGTGCAAGAAGGACTAATGCTCTGAAGGCATAGTCACAAATGCCACAAAGTGTGTGGAAAGAGTACAGATGAAGTGGGCCATGTTCCTGTTGAACCAATTGATGCAAGACTATCTTGAAGCATAGGAAAAGAATGCCAACTTTCATTACTCATGATTGTTAATCCTAATCACTCTTATAGTGTTAAAGATTCCATTATAGGATTTTTGAGGTCTAAATTGGGCCCCCTAAGGAAATTATAAAATAATAGTGGAAATAATAAAATAATATTAGATTACATCATCAAATTTTAGAGGCAAAAAAGACAAAACTATTTTTTCAACTCGTATTTTCAACTTATCTCCATATGGGTTTACTCAAATTTCAAGCGAAAACACTTGTTGGATGTAGAATTTGATTCCTCATCCAAGGAATACCCATGTTGCATACTTCGTTGAACCCAACTACACAAAAAATGAGAAATACATGAAAAACGCGATTTCAATCATGTTTTTTCATGTATTTCTTTTTTCGTGTAGTAGGATCCATCAAAAGTATGAAACATGGATACTCCTTGGATGAGGAGTTAAATTTTGCATCCAATGAGTACTCTCGCTCAAAATTTTAGTAAACACTTAGGGAGACAAGTTGAAAATATAAGTTGAAAAAGTAGTTTTATTATTTTATTATTTTTTAATCTTTGTACTTTTTTACTCCAAAAATGGTGAATCATCCCCCATGGTTGACATCATCATCTTGAATCTCATTGGTTCTTATAAAGTTTATTTTGGTTGTACATTTTTCTTAGGAGGCCCATTTTAGACCTCGAAAATGCCCTAATGCAAAGGATGTCAATTTTCATGCTTCAAGTAAGATGAACATCATTGCACAGATGTTTGGTTTTTTATGGTTTACTATGGACAAGAAGTAGCATCAAGATAATAATTTTGTTTTTTATATGTGGTAGAAAGAAATTACTCATCTAATTAGGAAGGTCCTGCACATTCCAGTTTAGATGGTAATTTCATATGGTCCAATGGCATGCTTTTTCACTACCCCACACTTCATGTATATTCAGGCCAAAATTGACATAGATGAATGGTGGCTCCAATGTCGATACAAGCTCGATGAGCTTACTGTATTGTATATCATCAACAACTGGCCAAATGAAGGATGTTAACAGTAACTGACACATAAGTAGACATTGAGGAAATCATGACAGAGACAAAGACATACCTAGAAATAAATAGTAAAATGGTTAACAAGGATGGTAGATTACAACCCACATAGAGACACATCTAGATCCCCCTCTACAAGAAGGAAAGTAAGAGCACCCCAACATGCCACCATACAACTCATAAGAAGAATAATAAGTTGCACTAGAGAAAGAGAAAAGACTATTGCAATGCCAATCATAGGGCGTGAGAAGAAGTCGAGTGCTATAAAGATGATAGGAATTCAACCAAGAGAAAAAGGAGTTGCAAGACTGAAAAAAATAGTAATTAGAGAAACTGCATATGATGATAGAGGATTTTAAGGGAGCAAATCTCGTTCCTAGCACATAGAGCTAGAAATAGCAATAGAAGCAACCAATGCACACCATGTTGGAAATAATACTGAGAGGGGGGGTGAATCAGTATTATCTGATTAATCAAACTTTTTAAATGCTCAGAAACATATACGCTACTTCAGTTAAGTGAACCAGCGTGTACACGCTACTGTGACGAAGTAAAACAGCGTATAGGAAGAAAACTCACAATTTAGTTAGCTTTTTCTTCAATTAAGTGCATCAGGACATTATTCATCACATTAAAAGTAAACATGTGCAGTAAAACAGAACAGATAAAAAGCCACACACATGAACACCAAGATATAAGGTGGAAACCCAATGTGGGTGAAAACCACCTGCTGCAAGTTGTCTCTATCTTTCTTTAATATGAAACTTCAGTTTACAATCTTTTGTACTGGTGCAGCCTTATACCAGTACGCAGGCTACAACCTGCAGAAGGCTTCAACCTTCTCTCGTTCTCCAAACTTCCTTGGAAGGGAGCTCCAACCCCCTTTGCTCTTGTACTAGCCAAGATACTAGTACGTAGGTGCTGACCTACAATCTTCCTTCTTTCAGATATCACTTTTCATACATTTTCAGACTTGGATATTCCTGAAGCACAACATTACAATCTGAAGACCACAAATCATTCAATTTCCACAACAGATCATTGAAGCATAAAACAACCAAACTTTGAATCACTGAACCACTGAACCCTGTCAATCACCAGTTACCAGAACACAGAGCAGACTACAGAATTCTGCAATAACAGTCAGACCCCACTGTAAACCCAAAATCAAGCTTCAAAAGATATACGCTACTTCAATGAGCAAAACCCGCGTATACACGCTCTTTTACCGAAGCCAACCTGCGTACAGATCTAAAACTAAACTTTCTCAATTTGCAGCTGTACCAGACATTAGTTAGATCCAAAACGTAACATTGCGACAATATGCAGATCTAGAAATACGCATAATCAACCATATCATGATAGTGCATTTCAAACCATTAGATCCCGATCTATCCTTAGATCTAGTCTTCCATCAACCGATGTGATCTCTCCTTGGCTTAGATCAAGCAACCCAGAACCAGCATATCAGATCTCTTTCTCTCTTAGATATTCAAGCCTTGTCGAAAGATGATCTTGCCTAATGATCTTCTTCTCCTTATATAGTCTTAGTCCTAACTCAATACCAAGAGCCAAAACCATAGTAACACAATACCATCAACTTCAAAACTAGGGATCGACACGCCCGTCGAGACACAATGGTCCGAAATCATAGGCACAACTTCCAACGACTAACCACCATGGACCAAAGGAACCTTTCCACATACACGCGCTTTTTATGAATCGAACTTGCGTGTACACGCGACTTGGGCTTAACGAAACGGCGTGTATGAGCTTCCTTGTTATGCTGTACTGAGATCTGTCTTCTGATTAAGTTGCCATCACCTGTACCAACCTCTGAGCACCTGTACCATCCTCTGAGTGAGTTGCCATCAAGGACAACACTTGAATCATAATGCCAACAATCTCCCCCTTTGGACTTGATGGCAACCATCACACAACCATCACACCAAGTCACTCTCCCCCTTTGACATCAAGGGCAAAGGGCTGTGCTCCCCCTGAGGACATGCTGATATCTCTGTTTGGCTGTGCTGACTTGTGCTCCCCCTGACCGAAGGCCAGATCTGCAAAAGATGTTCTTCAACAAGAACCAAGACTTATACACCATAAGGGACCTTCCTATCACCAAAAGACTCAATACATACATCCATACTCCCTACCAAGAGGGGACATAACAGAAACAACCAATTATATTACAGCATTCATCCCAGGCATAGTGGGGAAACCAACAAAGGCCGTTACATGACCTTGATACCATAAAAGAGATATGACAAGAGAGATACATGACATAGAGACAACAGATCTAGACCAAGACTTAGGAAAGACACCAGCAGCATCTGATAAACATCTTGTTAGATCAGCAACCAGAATTTCTTTCTGAGCTCCTTCTCCTGAAACCAACAACCAAAACATCTGAATGCCAACAATGTTTTATGAGACTTTTGAGCTGCTCCCCCTGAACCTGTGCCTGTTGCACTCCCTGAAACTGTGCCTGAAGAATTCTGACATTCCTATTGCTGTTCAGAACTTCAGAGTTTTCCCTTGCTGTTCAGAACTTCATATACGCGTTTTATCCTGTACAAAACAGCGTATGTACGCGGATATTCTTTCTGCAACAAGCGTCCAGCATACACGCGACTTACCCAGCATGAATCCGCGTGTATACGCTCATATCCCTTCCGTAACCTGCGTATACCAACTTTTCTGTAGAACAAACAAACTTCAACAACAGGATGAAGCATCAACTACTCCCAGCTTTTGTCTGAGATATTCAAAAGTTTCCCTGGGCAGTGGTTTTGTGAGAATATCAGCAACTTGCTCTTTAGAAGGAACATACTCCAACTTGACCTTCTGCTCAAGCACTTGTTCCCGAAGAAAATGGTACTTGATTGGTATGTGCTTGGTCTTTGAGTGCATGACAGGATTCTTTGAAATGCTGATTGCACTTGTATTATCACATAAGATAGAGACAGGTGGAGTGCAAGTGATTTGAAAGTCCTGCAAGGTCTGCATCATCCAAAGAAGTTGTGTGCAACAAGATGCTGCAGCCACATATTCTGCTTCAGCTGTAGATAAGGCAATCGAACTTTGTTTCTTGCTGAACCAAGATACTAATCTGGAACCCATGAAGAAAGCACCTCCACTTGTGCTTTTCCTATCATCCACACTTCCAGCCCAATCTGCATCTGTGTAAGCATGAAGAGTGAGATCAGTATTTCTAGGATACCATAAGCCATAGTTTTGGGTCCCTTGAAGATATTTGAAGATTCTTTTGACTGCCTGAAGATGAGTTTCCTTTGGGTTGGCTTGAAATCTTCCAACCATTCCTACTGCATGTGTAATATCTGGTCGAGTACCTGTCAAATAAAGCAAACTCCCAATCATGGATCTATAAGTGGGTTGGTGGACTGCTGCTGATTCATCATTTGCACTGAGGCTGCATCCTGTAACCATGGGTGTACATACTGGCTTTGACTCTTCCATGCCATACTTCTTCAAGATCTGCTTGAGGTATTTGGTTTGAGACAAGAAGATACCTCCTTCACTTTGTTGGATTTGCAATCCAAGAAAATATGTCAATTCTCCAAGAAGTGACATTTCGAATTCTTTCTGCATAACCAAGGCAAAGTTTTGACTCATGGTCTCTTCATTGCTGCCAAAAATAATATCATCTACATAAACAACAAGAATTAGCAATTTGTTATTTTCAACTTTTATATAGAGATTGCTATCTGCTGATCCTTTTGAAAAGCCTTGTTGGTGAAGATATTTGTCCAACCGATAGTACCAAGCCCTTGGAGCTTGTTTGAGCCCATAGAGTGCCTTTTTCAATCTGCATACAAGGTTTGGATCATTTCCAAGAATGAACCCATCTGGCTGCTCAATATATACTTCTTCTTCTAAGTCTCCATTCAGGAAGGCTGATTTCACGTCCATTTGAAATACCTTGAAGTTTTGAAAGCTTGAGAGAGCAAGGAACATTCGGATGGCCTCTAGTCTTGCCACAGGAGCAAAGGTCTCTTCAAAATCTATTCCTTCTTGCTGTGCATACCCTTTACAAACAAGTCTGGCCTTGTTTCTAATTACTTCTCCATTTTCATTTAACTTATTCTTGAAGACCCATTTTGTTCCTATTACATTCTTATCTTTTGGTCTAGGAACTAATTCCCAAGTGTTGTTCCTTTCGATTTGCTCAAGTTCTTCATCCATTGCTTTGACCCAACATTCATCTTTGCATGCTTCTTTCACATTTTGTGGTTCAATGGAGGAGAGTAGAGCCAAGTAGCTTGAAGCTTCTGCAAGTGTCCTTCTTGTTTGTACTCCTGCTTCTTTCTGCCCCACAATCTGAGTTTCTGGATGATTCTTTTGGACATATCTGGATGGAGTCTTCTCTTCTATTCTTGTCTGCTCCACTGGTTCTTCTTGAGATTCTTCTTCTTCTTGAGGTTCTTCTTCTTCATCATTTCGCCTTTGAGAGTAACCTTCATCTTCTTCAATGTCTTCATGATGAACTTGCCTAGGAATATATCCCTTCTCATCAACCACTATATCAATACTGTCAACAATTCTGCCAAGTCTTTTATTGTAGCACTTGTATGCTTTGCTATGTGGAGAATAACCAAGAAGAATGCCCTCATCTGCTCTAGGTTCAAGTTTGCCAAGTTGCTCATCAGTGTTCTTAATATAACATTTGCTCCCAAAGATTTTGAAATGCTTCACGGAAGGAGTTTTACCACTCCAAAGCTCATGAGGTGTTTGAGTGCTGTTTACTCGGACATTTGTTTTGTTAAGAATGATAACAGCAGCATGTGCAGCTTCACCCCAGAAGGTTGCAGGAGTACCTGATTCATCGAGCATAGCACGAGCCATTTGTTGGATAGTTCTGTTCATTCTTTCCACAACCCCATTTTGCTGAGGAGTTCTAGCTGTAGAGAATTCTCTTCTTATCCCATGTTCATCGCAGAAATCGAAAAATTCATTTGATGTGAACTCCCCACCTCTGTCAGATCTGAGGCACTTAATTTTGTGTCCTGATTCATTTTCAGCCAATGCTTTGAAGGATTTGAATTTTTCGAATGCTTCATCTTTGTGCTTCATAAGCCCTAACCAAACAAACCTTGAGAAATCATCAATGAATAATATCAGATATTCTTCTCCTCGAGGTGTCCTTTTCCTAAATGGACCACATACATCTGTATGAACTAGCTCAAGAGGCAAGCTAGCTGATCCTTCCTTCTCTGGAAAGTTAGTTCTGGTTTGCTTTCCAAACTGACAAGATTTGCATATGGTGTTGTCTGGAATTTTGATATCTGGAAGATCGCGAACTGCCTGATATTTGCATGCTTTCCTTATTTGTGAGAAGCTTAGATGTCCCAACCTTCGATGCCATAACCAGTGCTCTTCATCCTTGCTAAGATAGCATTGTTGTTGTCCTTCTTCAAATATGTACAGATTATTTGGAGTTCTTTTGCCTTTGAGAACTGTTTTACCTGTATCAAGATCACGAACAAGACATCCATTCGATCTGAAAATAACCTCGGTTTTTTGATCACACATCTGGCTGACACTTAGAAGATTATGCTTCAATCCATCAACATACAAAACATTTCCAGCCTTGACCTTTTCTTTCAAAGGAGCAATACCTTTTCCTTTTATAGTTGCAGGAGTATCATTTCCAAAAGAAACTTTCTTTCCCTTTTCTAAAGTAGAATAAGATTCAAGTTTTTCTTTATCACCTGTCATATGTTTCGAACATCCACTGTCAATGTACCATAGATTTTCCTGTCCTTCTGCATAAAACGCTATCCCACATCTTTCTGTCTGAGGTTCTTTTATTCTCCATTTTTTGGTGCTCGTGGCTTGTTCCTTTTTCTCCTGAAACCTGCTCCTGCATTCAGACTCTTTATGACCAAAATTATTGCAAATAGAACATTCAACTTCATTTTCAAGAACCGAAAAGTTGTTATAGGTCCTCTTTGTAATCCCTGTCATACTTCTTTGTTTTTGAGCTTCCCTAGTCATGATTGTTTTATATGCAACACATTGAGCTGCTTTGTGACCAAAGTTATGGCAAGAAAAGCATTGTCCATTGAAGAAGCTTCTGCGGTTATTGAATCTACCAGCCAACTGATTGTAATTTCTATTTTCATCTATTCTTGTGCCAAACTGAGAAGATTTTACCTGTGGTTGGTTGTAGCTTTTGTTCACCCTTAAGAAGGATTGTCCCTGATAGTTTCTGTTTGTAATTCGTCCCTGCTTTACCTGATTATCTTCATTGTTCTTCTGCTCATTTCTTCTTGCTGCATCAAGATAACTTTTTGAGGTGGATGCTTGAGAGGTTTCTCCATTATAGCCCAAACCTGTCTTGTTTAGAGGAGACCGCTGCACATTGATAATCTCATCCAAAGTTTCAGATCCTTTGACAAACTTAAGATTAATAGTTTTTGTTTTCTCAATTTCTTTTCTGAGACCAACAATTTCACCTTCTAGTTTTTCAAGATGTTTTTCCTTTTCATCAATTTGAAATTGCAAAGTATCAATGATCACACTCTTTTCTTCTATGCATCTCTTGAGTCTAGTAATTTCATTATAGAGATTATCCACATCTACAGCATCCTCATAATCATCATCTTCAAATGCCATTAATAGCTTATATTTATTACCTTGTTCATCTTCATCACTGTTTGATAAGCCATCACTATCTTCATGGGTGTAGTAGCTTTTCTTATTTGCACTTTGTTTCTTATTCCATCTAGCAGGTTCTTTTCCTTTATCCTTATTAGGACATTTTGCAGCATAATGACCTACTCTTCCACAAGCAAAGCATTTGAAAGGTAGCTTACCTCTGAACCTTCCAGCACCCCTTTGAAGATTTCTGACAAAGTTTGATTCTTCTTCCTCTTCTTCTGGAACATGGCTTGCTTCATAGTAATCTTCTTTTCTTGATGCCTTAAAAGCAGCTTCCCTTCTGTCTGATGGACCTCCCTTTCTCATTTCATAAGCAGTTAGAATTCCATGTAGCTGAGACATAGTGAGAACTTTGAGATTTTCCTTTTCTTCTATTGCAGATACTTTAGATTCAAACTTGGGGGATAATGATCTTAGAATCTTTTGAACTACTATAGTCTCTTTTATTTCTTCACCCAGATTTTTCATACAATTAACAATCTCATCTACCCGAAGAAAATAATTAGCCACACTTTCATCATTATACATCTTGAGGGTCTCATATTGAATCCTGAGAGTTTGAAGTTTAGCTTGCTTTACCTGTTCATCTCCTTCATAGCTAGTGATCATTTTGTCCCATATCTCTTTTGCTGATTTGAAGTGCATGACCTTCATGAATTCTGTTTGAGATATACTTCCTAATAGAGTACTGACTGCTTTTGCATTTGTTTCATATGCCTTTTTCTCAGCTGGATCTGTAGGAGTAGCTGAGGGAAAAGCATAGCCTGTTTCTACAATGTCCCAAACTTCTGTACCAAGAGATTGAAGATATGCAGTAACTCTTACCTTCCAATAATTGAAATTTGTTCCATCAAAAACCGGTGGCCTGATTGATGCTTCTTTCTCGTAGTTGCTCATGATGAATGATCTTCCTTCAAGCGATCAAGCTTCTCTGAAGGACCTGCTCCGATACCAATTGTTGGAAATAATACTGAGAGGGGGGGTGAATCAGTATTATCTGATTAATCAAACTTTTTAAATGCTCAGAAACATATACGCTACTTCAGTTAAGTGAACCAGCGTGTACACGCTACTGTGACGAAGTAAAACAGCGTATAGGAAGAAAACTCACAATTTAGTTAGCTTTTTCTTCAATTAAGTGCATCAGGACATTATTCATCACATTAACAGTAAACATGTGCAGTAAAACAGAACAGATAAAAAGCCACACACATGAACACCAAGATATAAGGTGGAAACCCAATGTGGGTGAAAACCACCTGCTGCAAGTTGTCTCTATCTTTCTTTAATATGAAACTTCAGTTTACAATCTTTTGTACTGGTGCAGCCTTATACCAGTACGCAGGCTACAACCTGCAGAAGGCTTCAACCTTCTCTCGTTCTCCAAACTTCCTTGGAAGGGAGCTCCAACCCCCTTTGCTCTTGTACTAGCCAAGATACTAGTACGTAGGTGCTGACCTACAATCTTCCTTCTTTCAGATATCACTTTTCATACATTTTCAGACTTGGATATTCCTGAAGCACAACATTACAATCTGAAGACCACAAATCATTCAATTTCCACAACAGATCATTGAAGCATAAAACAACCAAACTTTGAATCACTGAACCACTGAACCCTGTCAATCACCAGTTACCAGAACACAGAGCAGACTACAGAATTCTGCAATAACAGTCAGACCCCACTGTAAACCCAAAATCAAGCTTCAAAAGATATACGCTACTTCAATGAGCAAAACCCGCGTATACACGCTCTTTTACCGAAGCCAACCTGCGTACAGATCTAAAACTAAACTTTCTCAATTTGCAGCTGTACCAGACATTAGTTAGATCCAAAACGTAACATTGCGACAATATGCAGATCTAGAAATACGCATAATCAACCATATCATGATAGTGCATTTCAAACCATTAGATCCCGATCTATCCTTAGATCTAGTCTTCCATCAACCGATGTGATCTCTCCTTGGCTTAGATCAAGCAACCCAGAACCAGCATATCAGATCTCTTTCTCTCTTAGATATTCAAGCCTTGTCGAAAGATGATCTTGCCTAATGATCTTCTTCTCCTTATATAGTCTTAGTCCTAACTCAATACCAAGAGCCAAAACCATAGTAACACAATACCATCAACTTCAAAACTAGGGATCGACACGCCCGTCGAGACACAATGGTCCGAAATCATAGGCACAACTTCCAAGGACTAACCACCATGGACCAAAGGAACCTTTCCACATACACGCGCTTTTTATGAATCGAACTTGCGTGTACACGCGACTTGGGCTTAACGAAACGGCGTGTATGAGCTTCCTTGGTATGCTGTACTGAGATCTGTCTTCTGATTAAGTTGCCATCACCTGTACCAACCTCTGAGCACCTGTACCATCCTCTGAGTGAGTTGCCATCAAGGACAACACTTGAATCATAATGCCAACACACCATATGCCAGAGATCCAGCATTGCGGCTCTATGACTTCCTCGGAAACTCACACTTTAGTAGTGCCAGTGGTTGCAGTTGATTTTGTGAACAATGATGTCTAACAACAAGCCCATGTCTTACCCCAACCATAATTGACCATTTCATAATCACTATATCTATTTTACATTATTTGCAAAATTTAATTACTTAGGAGGTATAATTTTAGGTGCAAGCAGCTCCACTAGAAGAACCGCATGCACAACTACAAGAAGCAAAGAAACAAGTAGAGGAGAGGGAAGGGTTGCTCTAATGAGATGTCAAGGTAGTGTACAATGAGATGCCTGAGGTCCTCGAACATAATATTACAACGCCTAAAAATATAATATTATATAATATTTAACATAATACTATATAATATTATGTTTAATATTATATGATATTATACAATATTGAACATTATTAACCATAGAGACAAAACAAGTAAGGCTTTTATAAAAGGAAAAATAAGTTATATTTAGAAATCCATCAAAGTCTCAAAATCATATAAATAACAAGATACTAATTTTTTTGAAATTTCACTAAATTAAAGGTGTAAAGGCATATCTAAGGTCCTAAATCGAGTTTAAATTATTTTGACATTCATATTTTATTTTTCTCACTGAAATAGATGCATTGATTTCAGTGTAGGTGTTATTACCTGCATAATTTCATAGTCATTACAGCATGTTGAATTAAGTAGAGGATTGCAGCCTTAACCAACTAATTGAAAATCGTTGTGGAGAGTTCAATTAAATGTGATCCAGAGGTCGTGTATGTTGTCTTCTCTACACTCCACTCAGTTCCTCTGGTTCTGCCTCTGACCGCCTCTATTGTTGGCTCTATGATACTTGTCTCTCCACTGCTGAATTGCATCTCGTCATTCTCAGGTACATTACCCTCATTGTCAGAACTTATCTTTATTGTCTTGTATCTGATATCCAGTCCCTTCAAAGGCCCCTCACTGAACTCGTGGTTGTCCTGCTAGTTCTTTACACTATTGATGTCAAGAATAGAGGTGGGAAGCCTCTTCTTGTCTGGTATCTAGCGATCGAGCCAACAACGCGTGAGTAGAATGGGAAACATATCTGGTAACCAAGGGAAATTGAAAATGGTGATGGCACGATAGATTGTGGTAAGCGTTTGACTTACAGCGTTAGTGGCGAACATTAAATGTGCCTGATATACTGTAGAAAGATCAAAGGTTCATCAACACCATTTCGGATCGACGTAGGTCCCTACTCAGCGAAAGGTGTGCTGAAGAGAGACAAACATACGAAATTGAAAACTTTTCTTTGCAACACTCCCCAACATTTTCAAAAAAGGCACTCCATGTCAGTGAAGTGTTGACTCTCATTAGTGTGTAGATTCTTTTTTTTAAAAGAAAGGCCTTGATTTTTTTGGATCACCCATGTGAAGTCATTTAAAGGGGATTTTTATATTTTTTAAGGGAATTTATATTGCTTTCAAAAATGGAGCGCCCACTTGAAATTTATTGAAAAGGGATTTGATATATATATATATATATATATAGATATATAGATAAAGTAACAGCCATTTATATTTAAAAATACATAACTTGAGAAAGACATTGGGAGAAGATGGAAAATCCACTTGGAGAGGCATACCTACACAAAGCTAATAAACTAGATAGAAAAAACTATGTCAACTGGGAATTCAAGCTACAAACATTATTGGAAGGTTACGGTGCTTGGACCATTACAAAGGGAGAAAAAGCAAAAGTTGTTGTAGGATCGATAGCTACATCAATTCAGGACTAGGAGAAGTGGGAGAACAAAGCAAAGGTATTATTAAGAATGTCAGTGAAAGATAATGCAATTCGTTATATTCATGATTGTCAGATCTCTAATGTGGAATGCATTGAAGGAGTTGTATGAAACTAAAAATAGAAATCAAGTTCTCTTTTTGAAAAGTGAGCTCCTGTATATTAAAATGTAAGAGAATGAATATGTTAGTGCCTTTATTTCCATAATTAAATATTTGAAAGATAAGTTGGGAGATATAGGAGAATAAATACCTATTATTGATCTTGTGACGATCACCTTAAATGGAATGTCGGAGGACTATCAAATGTTTATTAGAGGTCTTGTGGAAAGAGAGAAAGCGCCAAATTTTTAGGAATTCATAAGTATACTGTTGAGGAAGAAGAGATACGAAAGAATTTGAAGCCTCAGAATCTAGACTTGGAACTTGTGGAGAAGAATAAATTCTTCAAAGGAAAATAGGAATGAGAAAGTAAAGGTGGAAGCTCATCTTAGAAAAAGACATTTCCGGAATCAAATCAAGGTATGTCATCTGTTAAAAATGACTCTAGAATGAAATATTTTACTGTGGTAGAAGTGGGAATCTAGCTAGAGACTGTCGTAAGAATAAAATTGATGAACCTAGGCATAATAAACACATAAGATATTCAAGACATTTTGTGAGAGAAGGCCTAAATTCGGATCTCAAAAATCTGAAGTCATTTATGTCTAATGCTACAATGTCTACTGAAATAGATGATGTTAATTCTTGGTTTGTGGACTTTGGAGGTTCGATCCACATGACATGCAATAATGATTGATATGAAAAATTCAAGGAAATAAATAATGGCAGAAGCATCTATCTTGGAGATGATCGCGCAAATCAAATCATGGGATATGGAGATATTCTAGTGACCTTACAAATTGGAAGTGTCAGACATATTCATAATATTAGGTATGTGCCTAGGATCAAGAAGAATCTAATTTTTGTGTCTACAATTACAGATCATAATCTGAAGGTTGAATTCTTCAAAACAGACTACATAGTGAAAAAAATTTTTGATCAATGCAATCTTGTTTCTTCAGGAGTCAGAGTTGGAAGCCTGTATAAGCTTGATGTCACTAGCAAGAGTCATCAAGCACTGAATTAAACCACTTTGTCAATAGTAAGTATTTGACATTATAGGTATGGTCATATCAATTATCATGATATGTTATTGTTTCAGAAACAAAGAATGGTTGAAGGAATCCCAATGTTAAAGAATGAGTATGCTTCTTGTGAAGGATGTGCATTAGGAAAAATTTGGAGACATGAATTCCCATATAATTATGATAGGAGAAGAAGATATGTGTTAGAACTTTTGCATTATGATGTTTGTGGACCGATGTAGACCAGGTCCCTAGAAGGTGCTTATTATTTTATGTTGTTTACTGATGATTGCACAAGGTACACTTCGGTGTACTTCCTTGGGAAAAAAAGTGATGCATTTGAGTATTTCAAAGAATTCAAAAACATGGTAGAGAAGCAAAAATGGAAGTTCATAAAGATCCTCGATGCAGATCAAGGGGGAGAATACAGATTGGGAAACTTTGTAAAGTATTGCAAGGGTCATGGAATAGTGCAACAAGTGACAGTATCACACACTCCACAATATAATGGTGTTGCAAAAAGGAAAAACAAAAAATTGGTGGAGTGTGCACGAAGTATGATCAAAGGTAGGAACCTCTCAAATGCTTTTTGGTCAGAAGCCATTAGTACAATTGTTTATCTAAAGAATACAAGTCCAGCAAGATATCTTAATTTCAAGGCACCTAGGTCGTGATATGAGAAGATAGGTTCCATCTTTCTTCAGCATGGTTTTATGAGAAGTCAAATCAATCCAAATATGTATACCAAGTTTGATGGAAAGGGGAATGTAGTACTGATTTCTTTGTATGCTGATGACCTAATTATTATAGGAAATTCAGTCAAGTTAATTAATGGAATTAAGGAGAAGATTTCACAAGTGTTTGGGATGAATGATCTTAGTGAGTTACGTTATTGTCTAGGTGTTGAAGTGTGGAGAGATGCTAGTTAGACTTTTGTTACTCATGGTAAGTATGTTAGAGAAATGCTTAAAAGGTTTAATATGGAACAATGAAAATTTACTTTTGTTCCAATGCAGCAGAATGTGAAACTTCATTTTGAAGATGGCTCAAAGGAGGTATATCATACATCGTATAGACAACAGGTGGGAATTTTGAATTATATTACTACAACCAGACCTGATTTAACATACTATGTTAGTGTGTTAAGTCAATTTATGGAGGGACATATAGAAAGTTATTGTAAAGAAGCAAAAGGAGTAATCAGGTATATTAAAGGAAAAATTGATTCCAATCTTAAGTATTTTGATTATCCAGATTATGCATAGAAGATATACTACATGTTATGCATTCAATATTGGAATTGTGATTGTTTCATGGAGCAACAAGAAGCAACCAACTGTATCATTGTCATCTACTGAGGTAGAATATAAAGCTTTGTGTGCAGCAACTTGTGAAGTAATTTAGTTGAAGAGAGTTCTTCAAGATGTTGGAAAAGAACAAAATAAGGCCACAATGATCAAATGTGACAACCAAAGCTTAATCAAGGTGGAGAATAATCTAATCTTTCATGCAAGGACAAAGCATGTTGATGCTCAGTTTCATTTTATTACAGAGAAGATACAATCTAAGGAATGTTTTCTTCAATATCATAATACTTGTGAAAATGTTGTTGATATTTTCACAAAGCCCCTTGGGAAGATAAAATTTGAATTGTTTAGGTAGAGGTTAGGTGTGGAGATCAATCCTTTCGCCATTAAGGGGGGAACTAAAAAATAATGGAGAAATGAATGTTAAGTTGTTTTGATTGTGTCTTAGATTAGGCTTAGATCCTATTTTTTTGGGATATTTTAACCTCCCTATTCGAATGCATCTTTGTATACTAGTATTGATTGTTTGATGAATTAATGAGAAATCTAGTGCTATGGCAGCCTCAGGGCTCCTCACCTGAGGACTGCAAATTCCATTAATTTATTTGTCTTACTATTTTTTAGTATTAATATGTGGCTTTTGAAAGATAGAATAATTTTCCCTACACGCTAGTATGAGGGGGATATGTGTAATTTATTCCATGCTCAATCTTCCCTTCTAAAATAAAATTCAAATATTCTTTGAATAAAAAATGATGTGGACTATAATAGAAAACAAAATATTTTCTAATAAAAAACAATATTGACCATAATAAAAGATAAAAATGAATATAGGGGTTCCATTAGTTTTAATTAAAAACATCACAAAACATCAATAATCCTTCACTATGTGTGTCTAGTTATTTGTTGCTATTACAACTTTGCACCATAACATGTGGTAAAATATTTTCATATCCATATTAAGTAACATAATTTTTTATTAAACCTTAAAGAAAGTTAAAGTGAAAGAAGTAAAAGAAAAAATCTCACAAATTTATATAATTCCTATATATTTTTTAAAATATTTCAATATAGTATTTAAATAAACTATATACATGTTAACTAGTGTATTTCAATATTAGGGAGAGAGAGCTTATTTTTTGACCATAATAAAATATTTTAATGTTCAAAGAGAAAAGGTAATTGAAAGTTGGAAAGAAAAACATTTAATTTTAATAGGAAGGATATGTATAATTCATTTACTACTTAGCTTAAAATTAATATCTCAAAAAAAATTTAATAATAAAAAGAAATTCCGTGTGAGTGATAAATAAAATATTTTAATATACTTGGTTAAACAATATTGAGTTATATATAGAATAATATGGTCCATAATAAAATATTTCAATGACCATGTTAAACAAAAGCTTTCAATGTAAGTTACTTATATTTTATATGGTTTAAAAAAAATAGAAAACTATGTATATATTACATAAAGTAGTTAAAAAAATAAATTCTTATAGTTAAAACATTTCAAGTACCTATTTTTATGTATATTGTTCACTCAATTTTCTTCTAGAATCTAGCAAATATTTTGTGGAATTGTAAATTTAAGCTATGTAGTTTTTACAATCTATGTGCCAAAGGAGATTTTGAAGAAATTGAATCCCTTTATGTATTAAAAGCTTCAATTTAAGATTTGAATTCATTATACATTCAAAATACAATTTAAATAATGAAAACTTTATGTATTAAAAACTTCAATTTAAGATTTGAATTCATTTATACATTCAAAATACAATTTAAGTAATGAAAAATTACACACGATGTGTGGTGTGTGCATAAAATCAATATAAATCCATCTTAATGTGGATTTACCGAGTGCCAAGAAGGAACAAATCTATTGCGATATATTTTTTTCTTCATATTTTACACTCGAAAGTAGGTTTTCACCTCAAGAGAATTGATCGTGTTTGGTAGATCATGGATCTATATTGCTGGGTAACGTTAAGTAGTATTGACATGTATTTAAAAATATATTAATTAAAAAAATAATATAAATAATGTGTTGTATAAATAAAATATTAGTGTCATTCAGATATATCTATATATATATATATATATATATATATATATATATATATATATATATATATATATATGATTAAAATGAAATGTATATTATTAGTATGCAATGTCTCAAATTCAACAAAAGTTGTTAGAAATGTAAGTTTAAGCTTTGTAGTTTACAAGGAGATTTTTAGGCATTAAATCACACATTGTGTCTATATATACACACACACAACTAGTGTAGGTCCATTAGTAACCATGAACCTATCAAGCCTTAAGAGACATCAAATATCTCAAGGTCCTCATCTTTCTTCAAGTTTTGCACTCTAAAAGAGATTTGCACCCAAAGATGTTTGATTCCTCTTAGTGCTTGCTAGATCCATAGTTAAGATAGATCTATATTGGTAGTAAAATAAATTAATGAAAAATTTCCATTATTACTCACAAAATCCACTTTAACCATTCTTGTCAAGTGCATTGCATTCATTCTATAGCCCATTATACATCCAAATATATGCATCTTAGTAGATAAATTGGGATGAGAACAAGTCATGATATTCGTTTTAATCATAATCTAGTATAGCTGTTCTTTTAATTATAGTAACTAGAAGAACCATATAAATTAAGTGGATGGTAAACAAGATAGACATAAAAACACTTACATGATAATCTCACATTGCCAATATTAAAAATAACCATAGAATTTAACTAAATTATAATTTTATTATTGTTATTGTTAATTATAAAAGGAGTTAATATATGAGTCAAACATATGTATATTTAAAAAGAATATGTAACAAGATTTTTTTATGTACGAAGATTCTTAATTTGGAACTAAAATTTGTTATAACTCATGTTCATATGATTTTTTTTTCCAATTAATCAATTTAATTAAAAAAACAAAAAGAGCATAACTATTTTTGAGATAAATCTCAAACTTTGATATGTGATTACTATTAAGAATATTCTCCAATATTTTGTAGAGTTTACCATCTATATAATAATTATTAAGAATTAAGTTACAATTATGGGAGCCCTTTTCCAAAATAGACAATAATTAAGACACTTGTTCCATAATTGTTGTTAATTACATATAACTACTCCTCTAATTATCATATTCTATGACCAAAAAAACTTTTATATATTTTCAAGTACAATAATAGTAGATTTCGTGCGGATAATTGCCTCTGACATTTTGTACCATAGTTTTTGGATATATTTGTAATATTAACATCTACAAAGTGAACTTTTCTGAGAATTTCTTTTCTACTTAATTTTGTTCAAAATCTTGTATAGATTTTAAACAACAAGGAATCATAATATCGCTAGAAATTGTATTCTCAAATTCTAACCAAAACTACATTTGGTCTATTAGTTATACTACACCACAGTAAAAGTACCCAAAACTAAAATTAAAATCATGGAATATAACACATAATGATGTAAATAACATAATTACTAAAATTAAAGTCATTGAAAATAACACATAATGATGGAAATAACATAATTACCATCAACTACAACCCACCCTAATTTAATCAACTCTTTCCATAAAAATGGACAAGCTTAAGATGTAAATAAACTAGTACAACCATATAAATTAAATGGTTGGTAAGCATGGATAGGCATAAAAATACTTACTTTATGATATACATGCTAACATTAAAAAGAAAACCATAAAATTAACAATATTATAAATTTATTTTAAGATATTATTATTAAATTATAAAAATAATTAATATATGAGTTAAACACATATAGATTTAAAAAACATGTATCGAGATTTTTAACCATGAAAATTTACTCCCACATTACCATGGAAATTTTAACCTATAAATATACTTTGTTACAATACCATGGGTTAATACCATGACTTACTAGTATTAAATGCCCAAAAAAACCATAACTCATATTCATATGGAAAATCTTTATCAATTTCAAGAAAGAAAGAAATAATGTAATTTTGTTGTTGTTTATAATGCATTAGACTAGGTCATTGATATCACGTACTTTTAATTAATCAATTTGATGGAAAGGGAAAAAGAGCATAACTATTTTTTCAATAAATCTCAACTTTTTTAAAATCATAATTTTAAGTTGTTTAATTTGCAAAGATTAAATGTTCAGGGTGTTGAATCTACTTATGCATTCAAAAGTGTATGTTAAACAAGAAGAAATCACAATCTTGCTAAAAATTATATTCTCGGATTCCATCGAAAAAACCATTTTTCTATTAGTTATACTACAAATTTTTTTATTATGAAGATTTGTAGTAAAACTACCCAAAACTAAACTTAAAATAGCCCATAATAATGTAAATAACATAACTACCTTTAGCTAATACCCACCATAACTTAAGCAACCCTTTCCATAAAAATATGGATAATGTGAAGATGTACATAAAATCATATAACTGTATAAATTAAATGGTTGGTAACTGTGGATAGGCATAAAAATACTTACCTCATGATATATCTCTCACATTAACAATTTTTTAAAAAGTCATAAAATTAACTAAATTATAAATTTATTTTAAATCACTATTATTAAATTGTAAAAAAAATCAATATATGAATTAAACATATATACATTTAAAAAAAACATGTATTGAGATTCTTAACCATAAAGATTCAACCCCACATTACTATGGATATTTTAACCTATAAATAGACTTTGTTTACAATACCATGGCTTAATATCATGGCTTATTAGTATCACATGCCCGAAAGACCATCACTAGTATTCATATGACGCATGTTGATATCATACCATGGGTTAATATCATGGGTTAATATCATGGCTTTAACAGTATCACATGCCGAAAAGACTACAACTCATATTCATATGATGCATGTTGATATCAGATTTTTATAATTAAACAATTTAATGAAAAATGGTGAAAAGGCATAACTACTTTTGAGAAAATCTAAACTTTTTTATGTGACGATTACTAAGAATATTATAGAATATTCTACGTAAGTCAAATCCATACCATCCACTTAATAATTATTTATAATTAAACTAAAATTTAGAAGCTCAATTTGAAAATAGACATGTTTATTAGCCTAATAATACCACTAGTTATTATGCACCATTATGTATATGTTGCTCAACACTTTAGTGAATAGGAGTTAGGTTATAAACCTACATACTTACTAGTGGTTACTAGCCACCAAAATTTATGCTAAGTCCTTACTACCTAAGTAGGCAATTAATTAAGGGGCAGCCTAATTAATACATGAAATGGTTTTTTTCACCGAATATAATTTCGAGGGAGATTGTGATCTTTTATTGTTTAAAGTATATTTTTGAATGCATAAACACATTCAACCCCATAAAAAACTATGTATAAATGGATTCAATGCCTAAAAAACTATAGGGAACTCAAATTTTGAAGATTAAACAACTTAAACTCTATGTTTTAAAAAAATTGTGTTGGATTTTGGTTAAAATTAACAAGAAAAAGGACAAAGAAAATGTGCTTTTTCTATTATTTTGACTAAGCTATTAATTTCTCCACTTGAAATATCAATAATAGATTTTCCTATTGACTATTATTAATTTAGCATTGAACAATGCAAGTTATAATATTTAACTTTGAAACATAAATATTTATTTTTCAATATTATTAAAAAACTATTTTTCAACACACTCATTTCAAATTTGTAATCTTCCTACACTATATATTTCCCTTGCCAAATTCCTATCAATTACAACTCAAGTTCAAACTTAACAGACCCATCAAATAATTTTGATTAATTTGAACCCATTAATCTTATGCAATTTTTTTGAGAACATAGTGTCAAATTTGAATAGAAAGGACTAAAATGCATCATAACACTAGTTTAATTTAACATTTGATAATTACGTTTCCATATATATCATTTGCTAATTTTATTTTTGTGAAATTAATTAAGAAGTAGAATGATAGATTTCATAATCTGAATCAGTTATTTTTTAAACGATATAGCATTGATTAAAAACCAATAAACTAAAATCCATACATATTAATGATAAATTTCTTACTTATTTAAGCATTATACAAATAATGAATTTTAAAAAAATTATTAATTATTAAATTAATTGTAATAATAACTAATAATTGTAAAACCATTGTTACTGTATGATTACTTTTTGATCATTTTAATATATAATGTCTATAATCATTTTAATAAAAAAAAAACGGTTGAGTTTTTGATTTTCAATGTGTAATAGAGACTAGTACAATATTCCTGAAAAACTGATAACTATTTTTGATGTTGATCTTATTTTAATTATTCCAATATATCATTTTACAATTATACTTTATAAATTCCACCATCAAGAATAGTAGAATAGTAGAGATCATAGTGCACAAGAGAAGGCAAGATTTACCCTCAGAAAACTCACAAGGGGAAAATACAACAACCTTTTCAATAAAGAATTTGTTTTGTTCAATAAGAGGCACACCTAGACCTACTTGTCATTAAATAGATCACACCTTTTCAAACCCTCCAAGTCAATCCTCCCAACCTGATTCAACACTTCACTCTGCCTGATCTCATCCAAAATTTCGACCCTCATGTAACTGTCAGAATCCATAATTTCAATGTTCAGTAACTGCCTAGAAATTTCAGAGCCTGCAAAAGAAAAAGCCCAGAAATATGCAATCTACAGAGAGATAGAGAGAGTCTATCCACACGTGAAAGCTTGAGAGAGAGAGCGAAAGAGATCCAATTTTCCTTTCTTTTCATCCTTCTTATCCTTCTTGATCTTCACTAGGATGCCCATAAACTATCTTCTTGAGAGAGTGCAAATTGATGATGAGAGAATGAGGTCGAGCTACCATTATATAGTGATCTACTTGGTCGAATGGGTGTGTCCTTTGCTTGGGATGGCTCGTCATGGAGGGAGGCCATCTTGACAAACTTGGAGCCAAAAAATTCAAATTTAAATATTTAAATTTTCTTCTTTGAAAAGTCCAAATGGGACTTGACTTAAAACATAATTTTATTTTGATTCTAGCATTTAAAATACACTTTAAAATAATTAAAATAAATACATCAAGTGGCCAGATATACGTTATGAAGAGAAACCATAGTTACAAAATTCAACACTCCCTCTTAACTAGGGTGGTATTCATAATGACTGTCATAGATGTTCTCAAGTTGATAAATTTCTCTAAGGAAAATGTTATATCAAATCATCATCAATCCTCACATCTCAATGCCTCTCAATAGGCAAAAATGTTGAAACTCAACCCTCCTAAGGAGCACTAGAAGGCACTCACTCAACCCTCCTAGGGAGCACTCGGTAAAACCTATAGGGAGCACTCTAGGCCCTGATGCTAAATCTCCTCACTCAACCCTGCTTGAGGGAGTGATCAGGTTTGCACGACCTCACTCAACCCTATTGTGGAGAGTGCTAAGGTATAAATGTTGAAATATCTCACTCAACCCTTTCCTTGGGAGTGATCAGTTTAGGATGTTGCAAGACCTCACTCAACCCTCACCTGGGGAGTGATTAGGTCTCCTCACTGAGAGGAACTCTCTCAACCTTATCTAGGGAGCTCACTGGGCCTCTTAGACCATTCTCCCCATCAGAGAATGTCTATCCATGCTGGTATCAAATCAACACTCCATATTAATGAGAGGAGTAATCTCCACAAGCCCCATCTTGTCTCTGAAGTAAATCAACTTCTCTCTAGGAGATAGATTCATCAGAATACCAACTATCTTCTCATCAGTGGAGATATACTTGAGCCTTATTCCTCTTCTTTTTACCATGTCACAAATGTAGTGGTAATTGATCTCAATATGATATGGCCTACCATGGAACATAAAATTATCTGAAAGCTTCACACAATTTTGATTATCGTAGTGTATCACAGTCAGTTCTAGCTCTTAGTCGAATAATCATACAAACAACTTTCGAAGCCACATTGCTTTTGTATATGCTTCATTGGCTACAATATATCCTACTTCTATAGTACTAAGTGAAACAAATATTTTCTTCACGCTCATCCAAGATATCATAGAGAAGCCCATGGAGAAGCATACCCCCGAATTGATCTTCCTATCATTAGCACTTCTCGCCCAATCACATCTATATATCCCTAAAGTTGTACAACCTTTTTTGCAACATATCAAACCATATTTCATAGTACCATGTAAATGTGCTTTGCTACTATCCAATGCTCATGATTCGTTTCCACCTAGAATTGGATCAACATGTTTACAAAAAAGAAAATGTTCAACCTAGTATTAACCAAATACATCAACGAGACAATCAATCATTGGTACATGGATGGATCTATCAATATGGATTCAGAGCCTCTTAACTTATTCAAGTTAGTCACCATGCGATTGGGCATGGATTTACAATCCATAATGCAAAATTTTTGAAGGATCTCTATATAAAATACTTTCCTTGACCAAGAAAAAACTCGCCAAGTTTTCTTCCATATTTCCAGTACCAAGTCATAATGCATCAAACCAATATCATTCACATCAAAATTTCAATCCAATTGCTTCTTGCACAAAATGATGAGAGGCTCAACAATTGTCAGAAAAAAATCATAAACATATAGTAATAGAATCATAGGTGCATTCTTCACGACCTTAAAATAGAGGTTTGGATGTACATTGGTCTTAGTAAATACCAATCTCATTAGATAGCTATCAATTAGAGCATACAAATCTCTTGGAGCTTGCTTGAGTCCATACAAGGCCTTATCTAACCCGCAAACATGAGATTCCTTTCCATGCACCTCAAAACCTTGAGGTTGCTCTATGTACACCTCTTCCTCAATAAAAATATTGAGGAAATAAATCTTCACATCCCTCTGATGTAAGCTCCATCCCAACAAAGTAGAAAGAGGAAAAACAAATCTAATGGAAGTGTACCTGGAAACTAGAGAAAAGGTCTCATCATAATCTTCTCCATCTTTCTCGGAGAACCCTCTAGCCACGAATCACACCTTATATTTGTCAATACTTCCATATACAATATGATTGATATTGTATATCCACTAGGAAGTCACCATTGACTTCCCTTCTGACCTTGACACAATCTCCCATGAATCATTCTTCATGAAGGATTGGTATTCTTGATTCATGGCCTCCTTCCATACTTGTTGGATAGTTGTTTCTTCATAAGTAGAATGTTATGAATCCATAATGTTACTCATAAGAGCTTCATAGCTAGAGAAACTTTTACGTTTCATAATTTATCTAGATGTGCCATCAGGAGATGCATGTCCTTCTACTTCTTCTAATGTATATGTAAGCCATGCTAGTCTTTTTCAAATCTCTAGGACAACAATTGGTTCAACTAGTTCACAAGGCCCTTTTGGCTCTATAAGAAATTTTGTAGAACTCGAACATTGTTCCTTTGAAACCTCGTTCTTTACTTCATCATAGGAATGGAGACTTCCTTAGAGTTCCAATATGTCACTTTCTAATTGAAGGTGACATCCAGGCTAACCTCAATCCATCATTACTTTAGAATGTAGATTCTATAGGCCTTTGATGATTCACTATAATTAAAAAACATTCCTTTCTTTCTTGAATATTCTATCTTTTTCGTTTTATCCTTAGGAACATGAATGTAGACAAGGATCCCAAAGATTCTCATATGTCCAACCTCTAGCTTTCATCTAGAGAATGCTTCTTCAAGAGTCATATCTTCCAAAATTGAATGAGGACTTATATTTTGAATATATACAACTATAAATGATGATTCCCTCCTTAAGAATATCGACAAAGCCTGATCATACATCATAGCCTTTACCTATTCTTCAATGGACCCATTCTTTTCTTTTGCTACACCATTCTATTATGGATTATAGGGAACATTTATCTCCCTCTTAATCCAAACTTTCTTAAAGAAAGACACAATTTCTTTTAAGGCGTACTCTCCTCCATTGTCAAATATCAAAATATTGATCTTCTTACTTGTCAAATTGTCCACTTCATCTTTGAATTCCTAAAACTTAGTAAAGACTTCATCCTTGGTCTTCATGAGATAGATCCATGTTTTTCGGGAGAAGTCATCAATAAATGTCGCATAGTATAATGAACCTCGAAGAAATATCATAAGCATAAGAACTCATACATCAGAGTGAATCAAATCTAAAACTTCTTTAGATCTAATGTCATTACTTGGAAATGGTTTCTTGATGTTCTTTCCAAGAGAAAAATTGTTACAAACACCCTCATGATTTATCTGCAATTTAGGATCACCTGAAACTATTTGATTCAATTAAGGTAAATCTCTATAATGAAGGTGACCATATCTTCTATTCCATATCTCACTTGGGATTGATTTCATCATGTACAACAACTTAAGCTAGTTGACTCACAAGCTAGCTGACTCATGAGCCTATACAATCTTCCTTCACAAATCCCAAAAAACCTAACATCATCTATACTAGAGCCCATTGACCATACAAGTAATTTTCCATCCACAAAATCTACTCTATCTCCTTTATCTTCTAAACATGAAATAAAAACTAGATTCTTTTTCAAACCTGGTATATAAAACATTGCTAAGATGAACATTGTTACTGAATTCTAGCTCAAAGGATGTCTTTCCAATTCCTTTCACTACATAGTCGTGGTTGTCTCCCAGCTCTACCCTTTGGGATAACCTACTTTCCATCATGTTAGTAAGATTTCCATGATCTTTGGTCATATTTATTGATGCACTACTATCTACCAACCACATATTGTCATCATCTGTAATAGAACATATTAGAGAAGAAAAGTAAAAGAAATCTTTGTCACCTTTAGGCTTCTTTGAATGTTCATCTCCAACGTCGGTTGCAAAAGCATGTTATTTTCATTTTCTCTTTTTGTTATTAGCCATATCAGGACACTCATTTTTAGAATATCTAAATTTTTGATAACCATAGAATTGAATTCTTGACAAATCCTTCTTCCTTTGGGGAGGAGGTGATCTTCTTCTTGACTTCTTGTTTTGAGAGCTAAACTTCCTCTTTCCTCTATTCTCCTTGAAGCAAACTGCAAGTTCTTGAAAAACTTATTCCTTTTTATCTCTTAATATAAGACTTGATTCTTCTTGAGCGCAAGAGGTCCATAGTTTTTCAAATGAAGGAGCTTCCTTCCAACTACTTGTACTTGCTACAAATGCACCCATGATCTAGGTAGACCATTGAGTGTTATAGTCACAAGTTCATTATGAGAAATAGTTTCTCCAATGGCTTGAATTTGGTCTCTTATTTTTGAAATCATTATGAAATATGAATCCATGGTGTCATCATCTATCATCCTTACATCATAGAGATCATCCTTCAAGCTCATCGCTTGACCAAAATTCTTGATAGAAAATAGATTAATTAGGGAATCATACATCTTCTTAGAAGTATCAAGCTTTGCAATATAGCGGATTAGATGATATATGATTAAGTCCACAATAAGACTCACATTATAGTGATGTAATCCGCATTAAACTTCTCCTTTTCTGTAGTGCCTGTTGGTTCTACAACCTTCCTTGACACAATATCAAAAACTTTGTTCTTTGAAAGAATAAGATCAAATCTAAGTTTCTAACCTATGAAGTTTGAGGTTCCTTCCAACTTGTTCTCATATTTCAGACAAGAAGCCATAGATGGAAATCAACAATAAGGACTTCAACAATAGTGATCTCAATGTAGGGTTTCTTCAAAAATAATCTCAATGTCTCTTCCTTCACTAAAGCTGTGAAACCATGCTGATTTTCTAAATTCAAAAGTGACTAACACAATATTTATGAGAAAATGATAATTAATTTTGATATTGATATTCTTTGAATTATTCCAATAAACCATTCAATAATTATACTTCAAAAATTCAACCATACAAGAAAAATATAATAGTAGAGATCACAATTCACAATAAAATACAAGATTTACCATGGGAAACCCCATAAAGGGAAAAACCAAACAACCTTTTCAATAGAGAAATTATTCTATTCAACAAAAGGCACAACTAGACCTACTTGGCATTAACTAGGTCACACTTGGTCAAACACTCCAAGTCAAGCCTTCCAAACTGATTTAGCACTTCACTCTACCTAATCCAACCCAAAATTTCAGCTCTCTTGCAATTGCAAGAATCTAGAATTTTGACTCCTAGTAACTACCCAAACATTTTGGCCACTGCAACCAAAATATGCCTACGAATATGAAATATATATATATATATATATATATATCTATATATATATATATATATATATATATATATATATATATATATATATAGATATATATATATATATATATATATATATATGTAGATATATATATATATATATCTATATACATATATATATATATATATATATGTATGTATGTATGTATGTATATATACATATATACATACATACATACATACATACATACATACATACATACATACATACATATATATATATATATATATATATAGAGAGAGAGAGAGAGAGAGAGAGAGAGAGAGAGAGAGAGATCCAACTTATCCCCTTTTGTTCCCTTCTCATCCTCATTGATCTTTGTTAGGATGGTCATAAAATGTCTTCCTGAAACAGTGCAAATTAGTGGTGAGAGAGTGAGGTCAAGATGCCTTTATATTGTGATTTTCTAGGAAGAATGGGTGAGTCCTTTACCTCGATGTACTTGACTTGGAGGGAGGCCAACTTGAAAAATTTGGAGCCAGAAATTTCAAATTCAAAAATTCATTTTTGTTCTTTCAAAAGTCCAAATGAGACTTAACTTAAAATAAAATTTTATTTTGACTCTAGTATTTAAAATATTCTTTACAATAAACAATATAAAGACATCAAGTTAAAAAATATACATTACGAAGACTGACGATAGTTACATAATTCAACACAAGAAAGGAGAGAACTTAATATTACCAAAAATTATTTACATAGAGTACAAGCTAAGGTGAGCTATAGAAGCGTGTGTTCAAATGAAGAGTTGTCTGCAAAATACCTATTCTGGTTTGAAATGAGCTTGTAAGGGACCATCAATCGAAACCAAATGATCCCTTGGAAAATGCATCTGATAGTTTAAGGCAATTTGGAACATAGACATTACCAAATTGGTGCTTTCTATTTTGATTGGAAAAACTAAAATAACTATGCAAATTGAAAGCAAATAGATGCATATATAGCCTAACAAGTGTCCTATCCATGCTAGTTTCTTGGAGTAGGAATAGCTTGAGGTTGACACTCCTTGGATTTGTCCTTTTTTTCCTACTCCAACATGTCTAGATTGGAAAATTGATCATCATATCATTCTAGAAGCTCGGGAGGATGCTCCCCTTCAATCACATATCCGTAACAACTTACGCTAAGCCGAGAGGATTCTCCTTTGGTGGCTTGGGCAGTGTTGGTGGAATTCTTTGATTGAGTGTTGAATTTTGGCTCAGGCCTCTTACTGGATGGGGAACCACCACAATCCTCTGGGCCCTTTTCCTTTTCCTACACCTCCAAAGGTACATCACTAGGAGGAATGGCCATATGGAGAGAATAGTCCATTGCAGCAAAAATTTCCTTGGAACTAGTGGACATTGGAGTTGGAGCTATGAGGGGAAACTCGATGCCAATTTCTCTAGAGATATTTCATAGAGAGAGACAAGTGTTATTACAATTGATGCTGAACTCCACCATTTGGAATTTGGTTCCCTCCCTAGCGTCTTCCATGTTCTAGACGTGGCGAGATAACAAATTTCTCACTACCTAGTGTTTGTCACCAAAACACCGATGCTTTTCTACCTCCATGGCTATAGCCAAATGATGAATTTGGGGCAGAATATTCTGGTTGAAGAGTTCCTCCTCTTGGAAATGATAAAGAAGGAGGGGAAATCAGTCTCATCCTCTAGCACCACATAAATCTCTACCACCATGTTGATCTCAACCATGTTCACAGACCATTCCTACTTGCCTAGTGCGATGGTGCTTGGTGCGATCGAGCCTAGAATGTTTGAATGCAATTACATTGACCCTTCTATTGAACCTACCACCTATAGGATAGAGTGATGGAGGGAGTGGATGCAACCAAATTTTTGGAATATAATCCTAACATCTACTTTTATTTTTTAGCCTAAGTATCCTTGACTTAGCCACATGCACTAAAAATCATGTTCACACTTGGTTTTTGCTAAACTATCTCGGTGGACCAACTTTCCCTTGTTTTTTTGTCTTTAAAGGCTTAATATTACGGAAATATTGGTCCAAACACTTTCCTAAACCATTTAGACATCTAAGTGCATGCTCAAACCTAACCACACCTCATCCACTTGAGTTATTTGAGGATTGGCGCCCCAAATGAATATTCCCCCTTAAATCAAGGGATTTGGTCCCCCAAACCATTTTAGCATGTTTTAAAGTTGCCTTCCTTGGAAAATGCGTGCCTCCTCATGCTTTCCTTGTGGTGGATAGTTGGCATAGGTTGTCTTGAGTCATTGTTGCTATTTTAGGCTTCCCTTTAGCTTTTCTTAGCCTTTTCTAGTTTTTACTGGTTTTTTTCCTAGTTTTCTAGATTCGGCAATTTCGATATAACCACCTCCCTTTGTGATTAGAGGTTTGGTTGCTCATGTATTACTATTGTTCATTAATTTAATACATTGATTTTATGGAGAAAATTATTCCTCTCCTCTCTTGAATATCAACAGATTACTTGTGTTTAATTTAACTAGAATTCTAGATCTATCGGAGTTTCTGTAGGAATTCTACATGGTATCGGAGCTAGTTCGAATCTAGTGGATTGTACGCAGTTTTATTTGCAGGTATAGACCATTAAGAGGTGCAGCAAGAAGCAATGGATCATCTCTCTCGACCCACAAAACTCGTTCTAAATCCTTTCAATTACTTCGAAAGGAAGACAGATATCACTCTGCTCCTCCGAAGCAAGGGGCTTTACAGGGTAACAATCGGAATGAAGACTGAACCAACTTCTACAACAGAGAAGATCAAGTATTTCAATAAAGTATATGAAGCAATTGGGATGATATGCCTATCAATTTATAGAGAACTCATCTTTCACGCCAGCGGAGCCACTACTCCTGATGTGGTCTTGACCACATTGGAAGGACTATTCGGCAAGTAGGATGACATGAGAGTGCATCAATTGGAGAATGAACTCATATCCCTAAGTCCAACTCATTTCAGCAACCTGCAAGAATACTTCACCATGTTTAAATCCATCCTCCTTGAACTTGATGCACGTGGAGTCAAGAAAGAGGAAGATCAACTCATCCTTTCGATTCTCTCGAAATTAGGCCCTGAATATTCCATATTTGTATCATCTTTCCAAGCATCTAAATTGACTCAGGAAAAATGGAAAATGCCTCCATTGAATGGCTTCATTGTAGCATTGACTCAAGAGCAAGCTAAATTAGTCGAAATGGGTGCCATCAAGCATTCAAAGAACCAAGCACTTGCAGCTACTGATGCTCCAAAGAGCAGTGGAAGAGACAAGCAAAAAGGGAAGGGTAAATTTAATGAATCGAAGAAGGAGAGACCCGTACAATCTTCAAAGAGATCTTCTTTTCCTAAGGGTAAGAAGAAGAAGGAAAGAACACTTTACAGCTATTGTTCCAAATTTTTTCATCCCAAAGAAAATTGCATGAAGAAAGCAATCGATGAGATGGCTAAGAAATTACAGCAGCACAATCTCACCATGCCTGAGAATGCAAAGAAGAAGGATGATAATAGAATGGGAGATGGGAGAGGGAGAGCATGAGATGTTCATGCTTTAATGGCTGTCACATCCACTCCATCATCTTGGATCCTTGATTCAGGTGCACCAAACCATATGGCTGCATCAAAAGATGAATTTTCCTCCATTGAAGAAAGCACTAGATCCCCAATTTACTTGGGAGATGCCACACCCGTAAAGGTGTGCGGAGAAGGAATTATAGACCTTGAAGGGGGCTGCTTCACAAATGTGCTTCATGTTCCCTCGCTGTCTGAAAATCTTCTCTCAATGTATTAGATCACTCATTTCGGCTCTAGAAGGAAGGTGGAGTTCACTCCGAACTCCATAGTGATTATCGACATTTCCATGGGCTCACAACTTGCACATGGAATTTCAGATCACGGTTCTCGTTTGTATTTATTCTCCCACTTTGTTACTCAATCTATTAGCACTATATTTTTGTCACAATCTAATGATATCAGCAGGTTATGGCATGAAATATTTGGCCATATAAACTATAAGTACTTTCATCAACTCAACACATGGTAGAAGGATTGCCCACCATTAATTTCACAAGCAGTGTATGTCAAGGATGCATTCTTGGCAAGCATCTGGAGCAAAAGTTTGACAAATGAAAGGCACCGAAAGCTTCTTCACCTTTTGGGCTGATTCACAGTGACATCACGGGCCCATTCCCGCAACCCTCAATCAGTAAGGCTCAATATGTACTCACCTTCATAGATGATTTCTCTCACTTTGCTTAGGTATTTTTTCTGAAATTAAAATCGGAAGTACTTTAATGCCTTATAGAATTTAAATCATTTGCTGAGAATGAAACTGGCTGTAAGATTAATATACTCCATACTAATAATGGGGGGGAGTATGTCAACAAATATGTGCAACAACTTTGTATTGATGCAAGTATACAGTTACAACACACAGTGCCATATACACCATAGCAGAATGGTGTCGTGGAGAGGAAAAACCGATCGTTAAACGAGATGGCCAATTGTATGCTACAGTCCAAATCATTAGCTCCTAAGATATGTGCTGAAGCTATTAATTGTGCAACATACATTCAAAACCACATTCCTCACAAAGAACTCAAAGGCACCATTCCATTTGAATGTTAGACCGGTAAGAAACCGAAAGTGTCACACTTTTGCATCTTTGGTTCACGAGCATGGGCTCAAATTCCAACAGATAAGAGGAAGGCTTTGGAGCCTCAATGTGTTGAATGTATCTTTGTTGGATATCCTAATAGTGTCAAAGGATATAGATTGCTGGACTCACACACTGAAAATTTCCTTGTAGATTGAAGTGTGAAGTTTGAAGAAGAATCATTGCATGATTTTTTAGCAGACCCTGCCGAGGATCTGCTTGTTGCCACTGATGAGGAGTCTGGAACTTTTCGAGCACTTTAGAGAATTCACGAGAGAAGCCTATTGGGTTTGATTCAGAGGATAAGGAGCAATGGATGGCTACTCCAACTCAGTTGCCAGCTTGGGTAGAGAAAACCTTGCAAGATGCGGGTGAGCTAGTCGGTGACCCTGCGGATGCGAGAAGGACTAGATCATAGTTTTTTTGCGCTCCTCAAGCCTTGGCTACCACCGAACCATTACTTCACATACATTGATATATGACACTTGGTTCAGATCCATAGTCACACTCTGAGGCTACTGGAAACCCACTTTGGGAGGCTGCCATTGATGAAGAGTACTCTGCTCTCATGGAAAACAACACATGAGACTTGGTTCCACTTCTGAAAGGAGGAAAGATCGTTAGATGTCAATGGATATATCAAACAAATATTACTGTAGATGGTGAGATCAAAAAGTACAAAGCTCGTCTTGTTGCAAAAGGATACTCGCAGGTACATGGCATAGACTACAGAGAGACAATTGCACCTGTTGCAAAAATGGACTCCATTCGACTAGTTTTAGCCATTTTTGCTTCTCGCAGATGGGCAGTTCATCACATGGATGTGAAGAGTGCGTTTCTTCATGGAGATATCAAGGAGGAGATATATGGAGCAGCCATATGGATACATTCATAACTCTTCCGTCGTTTCCAGATTAAAGAAATCATTGTACGGTCTATAACAGGCTCCCAAAGCCTGGTATGCAAAGATGGATTCGTACCTGCTTTCCATTGGATTCATTCGATGCAAATCTGATCTGAATGTTCATTTTATACAACATGATGATTCCCTTTTGTTGATAGTACTTTATGTAGATGATTTATTGATGACAAGGAACCTTACCTCAACTATTGATTCGAAAAAATCATCATTTCACGATCGATTTTCCATGACAGATTTGGGACTGTTGCACTACATTCTTGGTCTTGAAGTTTCTCAGTCTACTTCAGGGATCAAGATGGCACAGTCTAAGTATGCATCAGATCTATTTTTCCGCTTTCAAATGAAAGAATGCAAGCCAACAACATCTCCCTTTATTTCGGGGATCAGATTTGAGGAAGCAGGTACTACACCTTTGGTTGATAGTACACTGTATTGACAGTTGGTTGGGAGTTTGTTGTATCTTACTCACACCCGACCTAATATATCGTTTGCAGTAGGAGTTTGTTCCAGATATATGCAGGAGCCCCATGAGCTTCACTGGAAAGCTGCAAAGAGAATTCTTAGATATGTGAAAGATACTTCCAGTTTTGGTATCTTTTATGTTGTAGATTGGCCACTTTCACTCATTGGGTACACTGATTTTGATTGGGTTGGTGATGGTACAGACTGCAAGTCCACCTCTGGTTATGTTTTCAGCTCTGCTTCAGGGACTTTTTGCTGGTCTAGCAAGAAGTAATCGACGATTACTTTATCTACAGCTGAGGAAGAGTATAGAGGTGCAGTGAATGCAGGGGCTTCTCTCCGAGTTTGGTATTCAGTATCCACTTTCGACTGTCATATTTTGTGACAATGAAGGGTCCATTTAGATATCGATTGATCTAGTTCAGAGGAAGAGGACAAATCACATCGAGATTGACATGCATTACATATGTGAGTTGATCCGTGACCAAGTCATATCACTACAGTACTGCCCCACTGAGTAGCAGGTTCCAGACATCTTCACCAAGTCTTTCACCGAAAAGAATTTTTCAGAACTGAGAGCTATGCTTGGCGTGGTGGAGATAGCTGAGTAGGCCCTTCTAGCCATCTAGCCCTTTTTTCTTATTTTGGGGGGGTGGGGGTGGGGGGGGGGGGTCCCACGAGTTTTTCCCTCTTTCTTCATTTTATGAGGATCTTTTATTTATTGTACCTGAGTACCTAACATGAAGGGGGGGGTGTTGGAATATAATCCTAACATCTACATTTATTTTTTAGCCTAAGTATCCTTGACTTAGCCACATGCACTAAAAATCATGTTCACACTTGGTTTTTGGTAAACTAGCTCGGTGGACCAACTTTCCCTTGTTTTTTTCCTTTAAAGGCTTAATATTATGGAAATATTGGTCCAACCACTTTCCTAAACCATTTAGACATCTAAGTGCATGTTCACACCTAACCACACCTCATCCACTTGAGTTATTTGAGGATTGGCACCCCACATGAAGATTCCCCCTTAAATCAAGGGATTTGGTCCCCCAGACCAATCTAGCACATTTTAAAGTTGGATTCCTTGGGAAATGCACCCCTCCTCATGATTTCCTCGTGGCTGATAGTTGGCAACAATTGTCTTGAGTCATTGTTGCTATTTTAGGCCTCCCTTTCGCTTTTCTTAGCCTTTTCTAGTTTTTTACTAGTTTTTTCCTAGTTTTCTAGATTTGACAATTTCTATACAACCACCTCCCTTTGGGATTAGAGGTTTGGTTGCTCATATATTACTATTGTTCATTAATTTAACACATTGATTTTATGGAGCAAATTCTTCCTCTCCTCTCTTGAATATCAACAAATTACTTGTGTTTAATTTAACTAGAATTCTAGATCTATCGGAGTTTCTATACGAATTCTACACAAATAAGTCCAAGAAGAAGCAAGATTGCAATAGTAAGGAAAATCTCATGCCATATTTAGAGAGAATGTTTTGGAAATCCTCATTTAATTGCAACTAAACCTGATTGAATGAGCTTCCATTAGAGAAATTTTGAGGTCTAAAATGGGCCTCAAAACAAAAATATACAACCAAAATTAACTTTATAAGAGCCAATATGATTCAAGATGATGATGTCAACCATGGGGGTTCACCATTTTTGGAGTAAAAAAAAAAAAAAACTATTTTTCCAATTTGTATTTTCAGCTTATCTCCCTAGGGTTTAACTCAAAATTTTGAGTAGAAGGTCCTATTGGATGAAAAAATTAATTCATAATCCAAGGAGTACCCATGTTGAATACTTTCAATGAACCTTGCTACACGGAAAACAAAAAATACATGAAACATGGGATAGCAATAATATTTTTTCATGTATTTCTTATTTTTCATGTAGTAGGGTCCATTGAAAGTATGCAACATGGTTATTCCTTGGATGAGGAATTAAATTTTGCATCCAACAAGTGCCCCCACTCGAAAGTTGAGTAAAACTGTACAGAGATAAGTTGAAAATACATGCGGAAAAACGTAGTTCTCTTCATTTGTTCCTCTAAAATTTGTTGATGTAATCTAATCTTATTTTACTATTTCCACTATTATTTTATAATTTTCTTTAGGAGGCCCAATTTAGACCTCAAAACATCTCTAATGCTCGTGTGTGACTGTGACTTGTACCCAAACTTGAACGTTGACATGAATTCTGCCATTCCGTCTCTAATAGGGAACTATGAGAGATGGTAAACTCGATCTAAGGTCTAATAATTTTATTTTTAATAATAAAGTATGTTATAATTTAAATACAAAATATTGAAATGATATAAATTTATATAAATTAAGAAAATAATGAGTATTGCAATAATTTTTTTTGATTGAGTTTTTTAACCTATTTTAGGTTTATATCCTATCTTTTTATCACACCAAGAGAGTGAGATACATCTTATATCTTAATAGTATAAAATCAATATTTTTCCATAAAAGTTTTATTTAATTTTATACTTTATTAAAAATTAATAGATAAGGTTTTACATTTATATATTCAAAGAGATTTCTATTTATTATTGTTATTATTATTATCATCATTGTTTTTTAAGTTTTCTACATATTTTTATTCAAAATTCATCTTGAAAAATACATCAACATACTATCGTGGCTTACCACATGGAAACCAGACTAGCAGTAGTGCTAATGCAGGAAAAATCTAGTTTTCTAGTAACCCTTTAATCCACACATAGATAATACTTTGAAGCAACAAGTCTACTACTTGTTCTCTGGATTTACTTGCACTGAAATCATTAATGTGTCACTGGATTCTTCTAAGTCATGGAGACCTCTACAAAATTTCGAACCTATGCAAGTTCTACCCAAATTCAACCTCAAACTTAACTAGTATTCTAAATTGGAATTCTACCTTGCTCTGTTCTAAACAAATTTACACTTTGTTATTTTTCTTATTGTCATTGACATAGATTTGGCTTCAATCTATTAGGATTACATGAATTGATTCCATTATTCACACATCTAAATGTTATTCACGACATCTCAAAGTATTTAACATAACACACAATAGTATAAAGAGTCATACACACAACATTTTGTGAATCTGCATTTCCATTAAACTCATAAACTCTCTTGTTTGTATCTTGGCCTGATTCTACCTTCATTTGGCCATTATTTTTACCCTTAGGCTTACATTGATTAAATATTATTTTAGAAGAAAACTAGATTTTCCTAGATCCCTAAATCGCTCCATGATTTATTCCCTAAATCTCTCGTGATTTTGGCTAAAAGCTTTCCTATCCACATCTTTTCTAAAACTATAACTCGTACTTTCTACAACAATTCAAAATACTAAGATTATGTATATATAAAGAATTGGAATTCCTTTTTAACACTGACATCCCTTTTCAACTTTTCTTCAAAAAGCCTGATGGATTTTGGAAGCTCTAATGCTCAACTCCCATAGTAGAAAAACTTCATGACCTCTGTGTCATTAATTCCCAAATCCTCGAGGATCCCAAACATTGTTTTCAAACATTCCATTCTTTTTTTTTGTGCTTTTGTCCTACTACCTACATAGTTTTATTTAACTTTTCAAGTTTCCAAACTTTATGTTGTTTTCATCCAATAGCTTTGTTGATACAAAACCTTAGAATCAACTCTTCCTTATTGTTCATTGTCCTTTTCTTTATGTCGTACCTTTTCTTGGATATCCTCTCCTTCAACATACATAACCTATCAATCTCATCAACCAACCTTGTTCTTGGCTTCTGAAATTTTCTATTATCGACTTTCATTTGTTGCATGCTCCTGGGCAGAAGAATATCAAAATTATCATTAACTTCCTCTTCAAAAATTTATGTTGATCATAACTTGCAGCATCACCCATCTTGATGTCATTTAGAACAATTTCTTTTGTTGGATTTAGGTATGTCTATCGAATATGCACCATACGATTCAATAATCTTTCTTCCAAATAAGCCATTTCTTCATCCAAATCAGCAAAATAATCTTGACTTGGATACCAATTCTCCTCACCCTTTTGTATTGAATGAAGTAAATTTTCACCCTCATGTTCTCTCAACATCCTTTTCAGCACCATAATTTCTTCCTTGTACTTCATTACCATTATGTCTGAATGTTACTCTTCCTCTTTATACTTCTTTTGACTATCTCCATGAGCCAATTCTTCCAAATCTTCTACGCTAATAGGTTTCTACAACTTCTCTTCAACAATCTCTTTAATCAAAGGTGTATGGTCTTCCCTTTCCTTGTATTTATGAGACAATATCATCTCATTCCCTACTAGAATAAAAGTATCATTTTGTCTTCCTTCAAGGACTCAAGAAGACATTTCTTTTTCTTCTTTCACCTTCATGATAATTCTAGATGGATGTCCATCACCATCTACAAAATAACATGTAATCATACACAAAATTTCAAATTTAAGAAAATTAGGCTCTTCAACCTCATTTGAGTCCTCTGTCAACTCCTCCTTATGCTGATTTGAACTCCCCAAAGAGTTCGTGAGACTTGCAATATGTCACTCATTATCACTGTCTAAGAAATCTATGATATTCTCAAAGGGTTTCTTCTCAACATCATCTTCATCCTCACTAAGCAATGGTCCATGCTCTAGTTCACAAATGCACACATTCATCTCAGCTTCCTTGAGCTCTTCACTCCTCTATTGAATACTAAACCTATGTTTTAACTTCACCTACAACTTGTGCCATTGCACCCTTTTTCATAGGTCCCATCCACATCTCTAGTCTTCCTCACCTTCTTGTAGCAGTTCTATTAGTTATATTAGTACATTCATCTATACTTTTATCTCAACAACTTTTCGGTCAACTTCCTCTTGACTCATGCTTCTCTTTATGCCATTTGCTTTGGCATCTTCTTTACTTTTATTTTGGCTTCTCCCTGAATCCATGATATGACTATCAGTAGTCATCTTCCTTCTTCCTTTGTGAACTTTACATTGTCCACTTGTAGACTGCGTCCAATCCTCCGAAACAACAAATTACTCCTTAACGTGTTACAATACCTCACCAAGATATCTTTGAGCTTAACGTTTTGGTATCCTTGGTTCTCTCCTCTAGAACATCTTGAGCTTCTCTACTCCTTTTAGGCTTTTACAAATCTTCACTTCCTCTAAGAACATCCATCTATCCTTCTGGAACTTATAAAATTTCTTTCCCACTAAGCTTCACCAACGTCCTACTATAATCATCAAATTCTTTCTCGATTTCATTGAAAACTTGAAAAAACCAATTTTACCTCTTATTCAAGCTCTTTCGAACATGCATAATACTCTACAATTTTCTCCAATCCTTGTGTTAATTATGCTATTGCATTTGAATCTCACCAATTTTTAGCTTTTTCTATTCATTAAAATATCCTCTCTACAATTTATATGCACCTTACGGAATCTCTTTGGACCTTCATTTAAGTAGGGACGTAATCACACATTTTTTCAATATCCTTTAGCAAGCATAGATGCACATGAGACTCACCGTGTCATCTAAAACCTCCTTAAGCTTCGTTCCTTAGAAATTGTACCACATATCCATTGCTCCATGAGATCTTACACACCTCACCATACCTTTCGTTGTTGCCTGTCTATCATTTTCTGCTTGTTTAAGATCATCCTCTTTTTACCACATAAATTACTTCGTCTCAATTGTGCACTTCATAGTCTGTGTGGTCTTGGCTTGTCCACGAAGCATTATCCACCTCTTCCAATGCAACAGTTTTGTGGTAGCATCGTCGGTCCTTAGAGTGGAAAGGCTTGATAAAGCGACCAATTGGCCAACTGTTTCTCGACATCCAAAAAGTTTCCATATATTCCCCAAAGGTATTTTATTCTGCAACAAGCTTCCCTTTTGTATTGCCCGAAACTATTTTATTCTGCAACAAGCTTCCCTTGTCGCGCCTCAGAGCATCTTTTCCTCACGCGCCCAGCCTCCTGTATAGCGCCTTGGACACTTTCCTTACTCGATGGGGCATCCTTATCCGATGCGATGAACTTCCTCAAGCTTATCGCGACTTTGCCAACTTTCTCAGTGGAGTGCAATAGGGATCACGCGCATCATTATCCTTATACGATGGACTTCCTCCAATCGTCGACCAAATATGACGCTCGCAAGATGAAAATAGAGGATTTTCACAGCAGAACAGTGCCTCATGCCTGCAATCGTAATCTGGGAAGTAGAAGGCATTTATAATCTGGAAAGACGCAACATTCTGAAAATATTATATCCACTCTATTTGCAGTTAAAGCCACAAGCTTGCATCTAGTTTCACTTATCTTCATAGCGATTACAGAAAAGGTTAGCCCCGAGGATGTGGTAAATTAGTCCTGAAGATATGGTCCAACTGTTAAGGAGATTTGGCTTTTATAAGTCTAGTGGTTCAATCCCCAATAAAATTATATACTATACATCTTAAAGAAAGCAGTTACTCTAGGTGTGATTTTTTGAACTGGGAAAAAAAGCCTGTTACAGAAAAGTGAAAGAAAACAACCACATTAGGTGTGATTTCTTCCACTGAAAAAATAAACCTGTTATGAAAAAGTCAAAGACACAAAATTCTGCATCTACACTCAGTAAACCCATGTGATTTCTACCTCAGAAGTGCCATCTTTCAATAACACAACTACCATAGTGATGTCATCGTGAATGTCTCTTATTTCCCCTGTACACATTCTCCTTCAAGTCTTCATAGTTGATAAAGCCTCGCAATTTTGCAGCCTTGTCAAGAGAACCTCGGACAAACCGCCTGGCTATTCCCTTGTCAGGATAACTGTGCATGACCTCTGTGGCTTTGTTGTCAGAGAAATTCTTTCAGAGGCAATCGAATGCAAATATAATGAATTCATAATCTTCCTTTGATTTTACGGAAATGAACACAAGGCTCTGTTGATTAAAAAAAGTTCTCTCTTGAATGTGGCCTGCTACAGAGTAGCTATCGCTCCACTAAAACTCTTGCCAATATCTTCGAAACCTATGCGAATGACTTCAAGATGAGGGTTTCTGTCACGTCCCCATCCATATATCCATAAAATTTTTTTTAAAAGTTATACATATCAACTTACCTAAACATAACGCTCATATGACCTTCCAATCATTATACCCATAACCATGCCAATTCTATATGCCTACAAGTGCACTTTACCTTTATTTTTCAATTATCAAAACGTTTACATAAGCATGAGCAATTATTAAACATATACATAAGCCTGAGCGTCTTAATGTATATATGCACAACTGTTTACGGATATACATATTCGATCTGCCTTTCTATATACATACATCACAGAGTTAATATATCCCATACTTTGGATTTACTCTACCCATGACAATCTGCTCGAGATAATTTCCAATGGTTAATGGTGTGGACTTGACGTCCCGCCGCAGTGCCTGTTGACAACTCATCCTACCATAAAAGCGGCAGTACTTCCAGGGCAGGTGGCATGACCTGGTTTCACCAGCCACGTGATGCTTTGGGATTGCGGACTTTGGTTTTATCGCCACAGGCTTCCGCCTTACTTCGACGGCTCAGATCAAGTTTGGTGATCGGAGGGTTGGAAATTGTCAAGGGTTTTACTAAGACTTTTAAGTGAATTCAGTTTGTCATTGTCTTCATTTGGTGCCGCGGCCTTTGCGGACCTGGTTCGATGTTCCTTCCACGGTTCGATACCAACTCCCTTGTGCTTCCAGACTGCAACCCTCCAGGGTTTGTCTTCCTGTTCAGCATCGAATCCTCGCAGGTAAATTTAGTTGACAGTCCTTGGTTAAGTTTTGAAGTTTTGTTAACCCGGAGGTAACGCTTACAGTTTTCTCATAGTTTCCTTGTCGGGTTTGTATAGCTGCAACCTGCTACGCTGCAGATCGATCTATGGCATTCTCTCCAGCGGCGCATCTCACCGGCATTACACAGGTATGTTATGACTTTTCGTACCCTGCCCTGGTTTATAGTGATTAGAGGTTTCAGTCTAAAGCTGTTACATATAATTTGGTATGAATCTTTATTGTTTCAGCACGGATTCCTTGCTTCCATTGTCGGTTATTCCCTGTGGGAAACCCTTACAGCTGCCTTCGCTGCATACGACGGAGAATCCTCTCTTGCGAGGTTTACGCTTGTAGACAGCCTCCGGCTCTGTCGTGTATGTTCAATCTTTACTATTAATTATCAGGCCGTCCTGTAACAACTTGATATTGATTGTATGGTCCATATAATATTTGGGGTTTAAGATCAGAACCCGTCTTAGTTTTATGGGGCTTGACCCCCTTTTGAATGTAATGATATATTTATATTTGGACAGTGCTCCGTCGAAGCTGCTAGTATTTGCAACAGTACATAGACATTAAGCCTTCGGGCATTTCCTGTGTTTTAATGGAATTTTCATTTTGGTTGCCGATTTTGCAAATAGATATGTGGGTTATATTTTACTATGGCATTACTTGCTCACACGCGGCCTCCGCCTCGGTGTTACTGGGTTATGTTGACAGTTTTCAGCTCACGCTCTCTGCAACTTCTAAGGTTGCATAATATCATTCTACATGATATGTCTCGGTGGCTGTTCAGCGTCTGAACGCTCATGCCCTTTCCTTAAGGAATCCAGCGAGCTTTCATGCACAACTTTTTACAGTTCATCTGTTTAATATGAGGGTTTGTATTTTATATTTGCATGCATAGTTTTTCACAGTTCATGTGTTAAATACGAGGGTTTGTAATTTTATTTGCATGCATCGCCTCTCGGCCATACTATGAATAATACCCATCACCGTGTGCTTGCACAGGTTCTCTGCTATGATTAAATCATCTCTCACAGTTATTTACTTCAGTTCTCGGGTTGGCTTAAATGTTTCTTTTTCTGGGCTACATGCAATGTGTAATGTACATTTAACACCACTGTCTTGCCTGTACAATATCACACAGTTCTTTCACTTGTTTGTATTCCACCAGTGCACGGTTAAGACCTTGTCACAGGTTCTTTGTTGGAGTCTTTTTGTGCAGTGAATACCGTGACCCGATAGTAAATATTTGGAAGAATATAACTATTCTTTGTTTTATAAGTTCGCCCGTTTAAGAATACTCTCTACACAGAGTCATTAAGTAGTTTTGCACAGGTTAATGTCTGTTTTTGTTATTAACTACTCCATTATTCGGGGCTGTTTCCAACCGCAGTCGGCTTTTTAGCTCAGAGTGCTAAGTCTGGATGTTAATGATCTTTCCCAAATCTAGACTCGGGATTCAGTCTTTTGGTCTGCGATGTTACGTTCTAAATGCATTATTTTTCTGTCGAACGGAAGAACTCTGTTAATGGAAATGAATCGAGGCGGTTACTTGTAACCAGTGCTCAGACTCAGGCTACCTACTCCTATACAGCCTTACACAAACTCTGTAACCTTTACTTGACCCGGGTATTATCCCCGTCTGTCCATTAACTAACAGTTTTCTACCTCAAGTTCACAAGGTACATTCTTTTAACAGTATCTAGGAAAAACAACCGTCTTTTCCTATTCAAATTACTGCAACTTTAATGCATTTTCATTTTTTTCTATCAGGGACTACCAGTTTGGAACCGTACCTGATTTCCTCTGTCAGGAATGGTTTTTGTTCAAACAGAAGGTCACCTGAGCTTAATTTCTGCTCTCCTCCCAGCCAATGAGATCCATCCTTCAGACGGAGTTCTCCCCCCGAGCAATCCTGCAGGCCTCCAGCCCTCAACAGGAACAGTGCACTCCTTGTGCCAGGTTATCTGGTCCTCACCAGACTTAACCTCCCTGCTCTCCTTCTTCTTGGAGCAAGATTTTTGTTTTCTTTTTCCTCTGTCTGTCCCAACAGCACAGAATCCGCAGTTAGGGCTTTTTCCCCCTTTTAGAGGGTAGTTCCATCAGTTATCACCACTGATCCTTTTCTTTAAGATTCACCTCTTAGAGGCTGCCAGCAATTCCAAGAAAATATTTAAATTAAATTATTCATTCAAAATTTGTTTGCCACAATTTTGTTTAAAACATAACAACAACTGTATTATTCTTTTACCACATTAACTTTCGAATTTACATAAACCTGGGGTCATTACAGTTTCTCAAAGAAACTCTTTTATTAGAAGAACTACCCAACAAACAATTTCACTCCACATAATATCAACCCACTTAATGCATCGAAAATCTAGCGTTCCTACAGCCCTTCCATTCACACACACATAGAACTTTTGAAACAAGTCTAGTACTTGTTCTCGGGATCACCAAATTCTTTTAAGTTTTGGAGACTTTTATAAAATTTGGAACCTATGAAGGTTCTACCCAAATTCAATCTCAAACTTAATTGGTGGAATTCTACCCAACTCTACTCTAAACAAATTTTCACTTTGTTATTTCTTTTACTACCATTCACATAGATTTCATTTCCTTCTATCAAGATTACATGACAGATTCCGTTATTTGCACAACTAATTGTTATTCACCACATCTTAAAGTATTTAACATAACACAAAGTAGTACAAAGAGTCATACACATAACATTTGGTGAATTTGCATTTCCATGAAACTAAGGAAACCTGTAAATGCATAAACTCAAAAACTATCTTGTTCCTCTCTTGGCCTGATTCTATTTTCATTTGGCCATTAGATTTTCCCTTAGGCTTACATTGACTAAATACTATTTTAAAAGAAAAGTAGATTTTCCTAGATCCTAAATCACTCCCTGATTTATTCCCTAAATAACTTATGATTTTCCATGCAATTTTGTTTTTTCCTTAAGGATAAAAGCCTTCCTATCCATAACTTTTCTTAAACTATAATTCATACTTTCAACAATAACTAAAAAAGCTAAAATTATTTACAACCAAGAAATTAGAATTCCTTTCTAAGGTTGACATCCTTTTGCAACTTTCCTTCCAAAATCTTGATGGGTTTGGGAAGCTCTAACCCTCCTAGATCAAGTGTAAATGTTTCAGAAAAATTGGGTTGCACCATTTGATGTCTATGAGAGTCCTACACCCTAGTCTTCTACAGTCAATCAAAAAAATGAAAAGTCTTTTAATACGTATATGACAACAAAAGTCTGACCATCTCAAATAGGCTATCCAAGCCTTTTCCAAAAAACATGACAACAAACAACAAAAGCTACCGCTAAGGCACAAAAAAATCTGGAATATCATGCATCTTCAGAAGAAGGTCTAGGTATCGAGGTATTTTCATCTTGGGTGGGGATAGATTAGTCACTTCTGTCTAGCAGATTTTCTAGTCAAACCAATCTTGAGTCAATGCTAACCAAGAAAGACCTCAAGTGATTTGCAACGTTGTAAGTCATTAAGCTGCATGACAATTTCATTCCCGTATTCATGTTTTTCCTCTAGAATATGTCTCAACATGGTCTTCAAGTGCCAATGGAGTGACATGGTCTAGTAATATTAGTTTTTTTTACCCCGAAATTTCCACAGAGGCTTATTTTTGGTCTGTATTTCATCACCAGAATAGGTCTGCCTATCGTTGTTCACCAAATTTTTATTTCACATATAACAATGTGAATTTCTAGGGTGGGAGATGCAAGATTCATAGTGGCAACATCTTGAGCCTGGATTTGAATGAAGGCCTTGCTTTCCAACGCATGGCATCTCACACCCTGACAAAGCAGAGGAGACAAAGCATAAATTTCACACAAAAAACACGAATTGTTGCTCTTTTATTGATCACACAAAACATGATGCTTACAATGAACCTGGTGAACGGTATTTAACCTTTTCCAACTAGCTACTTGCTTAAAATATCTTGGCATGCAACCACACACTAAAAGTCATCTATTACTTAACTTGACTTGACTCAACACTCAAACACTCAACCCTTAATCACTCAGTTAATTATGTCTCTAATTTTAGTCAACTCCACATGCAGGAGTAATTACAATTTCTAACACTCCCCCTTAATTACTCACCATGACTGAACATGACTTAACTATCACACAAACATGCTTTCTGGTCTATGTCTTGGCTAGGCTTACAATGACTGAAGAATTTTACAATTTTTCATTTTCTTTTTCTCTGCTTCCAGATACTATATCCTCGAAATTGCTTCATTCTCCATTGAAACTTCTTGTTGTAGGCTTTATTCACTTGTTGCTGCTGCAATTTTTCTTTGACTTGTTTTGAACTTGTTCTGAAAAGCAATTGGATCATGTATTTTACACTTTCCTCTTCAAATATTCATTCAACTATGGACTGCTGCCGAAATATTGCATCTTCAATCTGTCTTTTTTTCTCTTCTTCTTGTGCTTAATATCCCTGAATTTCTTTCTACCATATTTCTTGATGGAAAAATCTTATCTCTTCTTGAATCCATTGTTGAAAAATGGTTTCAATGCATTCATATTTGTATTCAGAAACATCCATATCATTATTTTCACTTTCATCATTAGCTACTGTTGCTTTTTTCCTGTAATCTGCATCAAATTTATTAACAACCTTGCTTTCAACTTCTGCTTCCATGCTATTTTGAACACCTGCATATTCAAAAACAATGTTAAAAACATCTTTCATATGATTCTCTTTAGTGAGAGCTTCCTTCTCTGCATCTGCCTTCTTTTCAACTGCATGGAGGTTGTCTTCCACTATTATGCTATTAGTGGATGTTGTCATAAAAAATCCTTCAATCACTTTACCATGTTCTTGATCGTCAACTCCTGCTAGATGACATACTGCTTCATGAGTAGTTCCAACTGCTTCACGAGAAGTTCCAACTGCTTCATATCTTGTTGCTACAGTGGAAACTTCAACCTTCAATTCTTCGTCAAACATTGCGCTTACTATATTTCCATAATAAATCCCTGTTTCAAAAAAGAAACCACACATATCATCAACATAATGTTCATCCACACTATGGTGGGATATCCAAGCATGCATGTGTTCATTGTCAATCTCATTGACAATTTCAACTTCAACAAATCCATCAGCTGCGGCTGGATTCATGAATTCACATATAACTCTACAGTTATCATCCACATGTGTTTCATCACAGTGGGACTCACCATCATCTGTATCATCCACATTACAGTGGAGTCCTTGAGCATTAATATGCTCTTGCTCTGCTTCACATACAGAGGCTTCAACTTCTCTCGTTGTAATCTTTGTTGCATCTTCTTCATCCATATGCATTCTTGCATAATGGATTTCAATTTTATGGTCTTGACAACCATCATCCATTTTTGAGTGGGGTTCTCCAAGCTCTGTTTTCCTCTCAGAGTCTTGCTCATCTACTCCCATATCTGTGGCTAACTTCTTTGCTTGTGACATAACCTATTGTTGCATGTCACTCTCCTTTATGCCAAACACTGCTTCCAAGATCTTCCATGTTTCCTTGGAAGTTGTAGCTTTTGGCTACCTTGCACAAAAACTTCTCATCCAATGCATATTTTATAAAATTCAATGCTAAAACATCACATACTACATCATATGGGTTATTAGATTCATACTCAATTAACTCTTTAGCCCTAAGAAAAGTTATCATCTTGATAACCCAATGATAAAAATATTCACCTATAAACATAGGAGCTGGTAGCAAATCAAAGCTACACTAATCACCCTTGATTTCTTCTCAATTCCTTGGTTGCGTCCTAAACCTCTCTAACCATGGCAATGATCTTTGCCTCTTCTTTTTGATTTCTTTTTTTAGTCTTCTTCAGTCGTGCTTTGCAACCCATGACCACTGTCACTCCTTTTCTTATAGTTTTTTTGCTAATTGCATGTGGCTATCTTCCATATCAACCTCGAAAAAATATATAATTTTCAATATATGCCCCCGTAAAGCACAATCTTCACCTAAAAAATTGTCATACTTAACAAAAAAAATCACAAACAGATAGACTTTTGCAGAGCCCTAAATTCTCTTTCCAATAAAAACCTTTTTCTTTTTTTAATTCTCTTAAAAAAACCCTTCTTCATAAATATCTCCCAAAAAATACTTTATAAAATCCCAAAAAAATTCTTTTATGAACTTTCTCTTTTCAAATCACTACTCCATAAAACCTTTTAAAAACCATACCATTCACCATAAACCTCTTGATAAAAAATTCAATAAACTCTTTCCCCAAGAAAACCTCACTTCACAAATTCCACCCTCACGTTTATGTGAAATCTTTAAAAATAAAATCGAAACCTTTTGTTAACTTTGACTTTGCTAACGTCCCATGAAATATAGTGACAGCGTGTGATAATACTGTCCATGGTGATCACGACACGCATTAGTGTTCTAACGGTCTCGGCGGAGCCAAAGACCTGCATGTACAAGAGGTCGCTCGATCAAAGCTACGACACCTTCTATCGTAGGAATGTGCAACCACACACTATGGCTCTGCAAGCTGTTGTTCACTTCTTCGATAGCACCAGGTGATGGGTGTTCATGGCAACTGCAGCTGCTTTTTTAAAATAGATGAGTTTTCTACGCTGTCTGCAGATCAAACGAGATTGGCTTTCAATTCTCTTATAACTCACACAATGCGGCTCTGAAAGCTGTAGCGACAGATTCTCTCTTTATCAAATCTAGCTTTGATACCAATTTTTTGCAAGGCCAGAGGAGACAAAGCATGAATTTCACACATAAAACACGAGCTGCTGCTCTTCTATTGATTACACAAAACATGATACTTACAATGAATCCGGTGAAGGGTATTTAACCTTTTCCAACTAGCTACTTGTCTAAAATATCTTGACATGTAGCCACACACTAAAAGTCATCTATCACTTAACTACACTTGACTCAACACTCAAACACTTAACCCTTAATCACTCAGTTAATTGTCTCTCTTAACTGTCTCTCTCATTTTAGTGAACTCCACATGCGGGAGTAGTTACAATTTCTAACAGGGGTTGCTTACACTTAGGAGGCATCAAGATGAAGGGGTTACTACTAGGTAGAGAGGAAGAGGAGGAAGAAACTAGGGGTGGTAAGTAATAATACAACCTTGGTAATGTTCGACAAAATGGATGACTATAAGGAGGTAGTACCAAGGGACTAAAGGCACTAGTGAGTGGTGACTTTGAACAAAAAGAACATAACCACCAACAGATAAGGGATGCCTTTCAAATTCCACTTGCATCTATCTTGCCCCAAGAATTAACTAGACATGAAAAACCATCACAAACATTGATTGCATGTGTTCCTACTGGGATAGATCTTATACCACAGACAATGGCAGTCGATATTCCACAAAAGAGCTCCCTTCCAATTCAAATGCAACCACCTCCACCCTGACGTTACTATCCCGTGAGGAAAGTTTAAAGCATCCAACTTCGAAAGTGAGGAAGTGAGGGAGAGGTCCTGTTAGGAGGATCATGACCTTCCCAAAAACACTAGAACTTTTGAGCAGGATCCAAAGAAATAATTTCCACATTCAAAGGTAAAGCTTAAAGACTCTGTGTCCACACCAGTTATCCATCGAACAAAGCGTGAGCAAGTTTGGGAGATGTTAAATGCCCATTCTATCAACATGAAGTTGATTTAATGTTTGCATGGGTCACATTCAGTGATCAAATTTGAAGGTCTACTCTTAATTTCATTTGGAAGGGCATATATTTATATAACCCTTCAAGGATGAAAAGTTATAAAAAAAAACACTTCTACTGAAAAGTATATATTAAATAAACCCCTCAAAAAAATTCCATAATGAAATAGTGTCAAATATTCTCAAATTCCATTAAAAAAAGGTAAACATATGTTTCTTCTATTCATTCGATGATCTTCAAAAGTATTTGGACTTACATAAATTTATATTTTCCCAATAAAAATGGATTTCTAGTTTTCATTTATTTCCATACATCATAAGTAGCATTCCAATCTACCTCATTTAGAGAATGATGTGCACTTAGAGATAGAAACATTAACATATCTAGTGTCTCCAATGAAAGTCTTTATCTATCATCATTTTTTATCCTGTTTAATTTTCAGAAGCCTCTTTCACACACTGATGTGGTTGTTGGGATAACAAGAATAGCTTGCCATAATTGCATCAAATATGGAAAGTCTTCAAACCATTCATGTTCATCTCCACATAGGTCTCATGTCATACATATGATTTTTAAGGTATGATTTACAAATAGCACAAATAAATTCATTCATTTCACCTAAACATCTGGCAGTATCCACAATAGATGATTCCCCAACGCCAAATTTTTTGACATAAACATTTCAACTATATTTTTGTTGGACAACCTATATTATTCACTTCTTCATAATAATGTTGAGAAGTGAAAAACTTAGCCACATTAAATACATGTAAATCTATGAATCTCCTGTCTAAATATTTAATCACCTTTACAATAAAAAAATTTCCTAAAAGAATACAATCATATAGTAGCCTCGAATATTTTCATATTTGGAAAAATTTTGAACCTCAATGGATGTAAATGTACCATAACTGTGCAGCTGTACTATCTGCAAATTCAGGCGTTCCTCTTTATGCTTTAACTAAAAAAGAAGACATATGCACTGTATCTACACCAAAAGTACTTTCCAAAAATCGTTTACGAAGCATGCTAATAGAAACATCTAAAGTAATGCCAATATATGTAATATCAACATGATCCTCTTCGAACTTTTGATTCAATTTATTTAATTCAACGAGCATGTATGAAAGTATATGGATGCAAATTTTCACTTGAAATATTGTTGCCAACTCATACATTTTTTTCTCCCCTAACTCCCAATCCTAACAAATAATGCATGAGTTTAACAAGTTTTTCCATGACCTTTCCTCTTGAGATCGACCTAATTTTATGAATTTGTAAGACCACTAACTTAGTGAATTGAAATGTATACATTAGCTCTCTCAATTTTCATTGTCCTTTAGTTTATTTTCCAAGCCATGAATAAACTTTCTTTCAAATTTGTTAAGATATTGCAACTCTGGAAAATGAGATGAAACCTCATCGCTTGTTAATGCTTCCCTGTAAGCGATGCAATGGATAACTAATAAATCAGGACCATATGAAGCTTAGGAGATAAACCTTCACGAATACCCCTCATGGAAGATGCACCATCTGAACCAAAACCAACAAAATTCATCAAATATAAATCCATTTATACTAAAAGAGTTCTCACTAGATCATACATACATTGAGCTATTCCATCCTTTATTTGAAGTAAACATTGTTAAACATTGACCTCTTCCTCCATTCGTCAAATATGTAATATAAACAATCAATTGGTGTTCCATAATTTGATCAGTTCTTTCATTAACTGAAATTGAGTAAAATGACCTATGCAAAATCTTCTCTTTTAGATTGTTCCAATACACCTCTTTAGAAACTTGAAGAAAATATTTTCTTGGTGTGGTATTTGTGTATGCAAAAAATTCATTGTTAGAAGCATGTGTGGAGTGCATTTATACCAATGCAAGTCACATACTAACTTATACATTTCTAAAGATAAATCATGTATAGCAACAAAATACATGTTTTCAATCATTGATATAATTTTTTGCTTCCTAGCATTACCATTAGTTCTACATGTTTAGTGATTGGAATATTGCTTCAATGGCTTTTTCCCTCCAAAATTTGTAAAACAAAAATTGAGCTTTTGATTTTGCATGGCCACTTATACCACTAACTTGAAGAGTGGTAGTTCCCTCTTTTGAAAATGGAGTCTCACTTTTAAATTTAACACATCAAGAACATTTTATCCTTTCATTACCATTAAGTGTTTCAAAACATAAGCCCATGGAAACCTTGTATTCTATTTAGATTTGAATATTATTTTGTGTTTCTTTCATGGGTTTTCTATTTCAACAAGCTCTACACTATTTGATTCATCATATTCATGTAGATGAGGATCAAGTTAATTTTGAATATTACAAGGTTGATGAGAATGTTGTGTAAGACCAAATGATTCAACAATTGCCAATTTGATTTTATCCTTCTTAGGACAACCAATAGGAGATATTTTTCAATATTTACACTATTAAATAAAAAAAAATAGAATAAGTAAATACATAAATTAAAAATCCATTAGCAAGATTGAGATAGAAAAAATTCAACCTTAGCAACATGCCATAGGATTTGACTATAGATTTCTTGATAGGTTATTCATTGATTTGTTGAATTATGTTTTGTAACATTCTAGGAAACTTGTAGCTTTATGATAGAGAACAAACACTTCATGAAAAATGGTACTTGGACAAGAAATCTGCATGGATTTAAACAACGAAGAAAAATAAGCAAGAGTTTGAATGAGAGCGTTATAGTTGTGGAGTCCAATACCCTCAATATAAAATAGATATTCTTTTCATAGTTGGTTGATTCATATAATTATGACAATAAAAATTTGCACTATTAACAATGTAGAAAACAACTCGATCACCCATGCCTGGAATGGAAGGATGGTAAGCAGTTGCATTCAGGGTATCTAGCCATAATGTTGATATCCTGGGGTGTGGATTCAATAGCGCCTAGGATAAATTGTGTGACCATGAAGGCCGTCATTACTTCAAGGAGTGTTGCATTAAAGAATCCATAGAATGAAAAAGCGAAATGTTAATGAGATATGAGGAGGTTAATGAAAAATACCTCATAGTCTAGCATCGAACCATAACTTTCTTCTGTGGATGATGGGTTGCAATTCAAATGAAAATGGAAAAAATGGATGCAGGGAAAGAGAACTTAAGGATAATCATGGAGGAGCGAGAGCACATGCATAGTTGTTGAATTGTTATTCAATGTGCTATGTCACTCTGTGCTAGGTGTAATATTACCATGGTTGTTGCATGTCTTATTGTTGCAAGTTGCATCATGTTGGCGTAAGTTGGGGGCCTCAGGGAAATGTCCCCAAATCATGACATAACTATTAAATTGTATGAGGTCATTTGGACTTTGACTGGTCTCTTCTACGAAACTATCACTAGTCAGAGTGATTTATGCACTAGTACAGACTCGAAATTATCGTAAACTTAAAAAAGTATTGAGAGGCTATTAAAAATATTACCCTTCTTTTGAAATATAAAAATTTAATCTAACCTTTGTAATTGACGAGTGATTTTGATATTTTAAATTTTTTTCGAAGTGTAATTTTTTTTTAGCCCTTCTAAGAAGGGCCAGGAGCCTAAAGAAGGGCTAGGAAGGGTTCAATTTTGAACGCTGGTCACGTTGGCCATGACGCCCAACTATTTGATGTCGTGGGAGGTGGCGAGGTGGCCAACTACTCCTCTTGCCTTGAGATATCATCCCATCAGGGTAAAGAGATTATTATTTTACTTATAAGAGTTTATCTAATTTTATATTTATATAAATTAATAGATAATATTGAATATATCTTTCTCTCTATATATAATTCGGTATCATTTGAGTGGTTGTGAGGTGTGTTGTTTTCTTTACCTAAATTTAATTTTCATAAATGGCATGTTAAATCATCAACTATTTTAAATTTCACACCATGAAGTATGTTAAGTTATCCAGTTTATTGAACTTTAAACTTTGAATTTTTTTTTGGATAAAATATTTATCAATTTGAGTGAGCCTAATAGTTAAGAGTATACATTTTTTTGTAAGAATATTTATATAAAGAGAGTTTCTTTTCCCACAAATAAGACGGTCTTGTACACCAATTTGGTGTTTAGCTTGGTCGTGAACTACTACTACTCCTCCTCCTCCTTACTTTTTGAAGAAACTATGTGTTAATTTATGAAATGTTTGATGTTTCAAGTGAAGAATTCACCCATTTCAAAAAATGAAAGAAGTTATAAAAAAATATGAGAAAAACTAGAAAAAAGAAATAGTTTTAAAGAAATGAATCCGCCTCCTCCCCCTCGCCGCCTCCTCCTCCTCCTTCTTAGAAGAAACTGTGTGTTAACTTATGAAATGTTTGAAGTTTCAAGTGAAAATTTACCCATTTTAAAAAATGAAAAAAGCTATAAAAATTATTTTGAGAAAAAGTAGAGATAGGATATACTTTAAAAAAAATGAATTTACTAAATAATAGGTATTGGGAAATTAATTATTATTAAAAATTATCAATTAGAAATTAATACATAATTATTATTAAAAATTATCAATTAGAAATTAATACATTATTAGAATTGATGGAAATATTAACATTAGACTTAATGAAAAATAACTATTTAGAGTTATTAAAAAATAACTATTAAAAATTGATATGAGAAAAATATGTTAAATTAGAATTAATCAGAAAATAATTGTTAAAAACTAATGTAAAATAGAAAACAAAATTTTAGAATTGAAAATAAAATATGATATTAAAAATAAAGAAAATAATGTTAATTTTTTTTACTAAGAGTATTAGAATAATTAAAAGGGAATACTATATTAAGAGATTCAAAGGAAATTTTTTGTTAAAGAACTATAAAATGTTAAAAAAGACACTTTATGATAGATAAAAGAGCATAAGGATGATTAATATAAACTAATTATATATATAATAATTAGAATTTAAAGAACATCCAAAAAAAACTATTACGAGGAAAAAAAAATGTTACTTTATTTCCTCTTTTTGTTTTTTATTTTATCTTAAGCTCATTCTTATATGATATAACTAGTCTTTCTTGATCATCTTTAGGCCTCCTCATTTATATGGTTTTTAATTGAAATTTCCATTTTTTAATAATTTTATGATCTTCTTTAAATACATTTTTAACTTTAATCTCTAAATATAACATTAACTTTTGATTATCCTAATTATTTTCTTAATTTTTATTTTATGTTCTAATATTATTTTCTTTATTTTTGATATTTTATTTTATTTTCAATTTTAATAATAAATATTTTTTTATATTAATATTTAATGATTAATTTTGGATCAATTTTAATATTAATATAATATTTTATATATATCAATTTCTAATAATTATTTTTTTATTAATTATAATATATATATTTTTAATATTTTTATGGTATTATTAATTTTTAATAAATAATTAATTTTCTCATTTTTTTTTGTAATTAATCTTTTTTTAATTAATCTTTTTTAAAACTATATGAGGTTTTCATTTTTCCTCATCTTCTTCTCCCTTTCCAGATGAGCGGAATGGCCATCTAATTTTTCAATATAAAATATAATTTCTTCCAATAATATTTCACATAATATTAACAACAGCTACATATAGCTAGCCTCATAGCTTAAATATAGCTTAATAAAAAAAAAAAAACTAAGACAAAGATCTCATCACAAAAATAAAACAACTCATAAGCTATTGTATTGTTGAATGTCATCGCCAAAAATTATGAAATATGATTAACTAATATTGTTTATGTTAACATAAATATATCTATATGTGTATTTTATTCTTATTTTTATTTATACATATAATTATTTATAATTAAATCGGTTAAAATATGTTTGTAATATAATTATAAGTGATTTTAAATTGAAAATATTGTGAAAAAATTATAATTTATGAAAATAGAAATAATAGAAAGAGGAAAAATAGAAAATTTAAAAAGTTAATAAAAAAGAAATAAAACTAAAAACAAAAAATTAATAACTAGTGGAAATGAAAGTTACTAAACAACTCATAATAAGACTTCAACTAATCACATTAAAAATAAATAGATTTAAAAAATAATAAAAAATAACAAAAATTGAAATCCTAATATTAAATTAGTCATAAATTTTTGGTAAAAACAAATTAATACACAAAAAAAGTACTCTAAAATATAATAATGGTAAAAACCTTACAAAGAATTAAATCATTCAAAAATTTCCAAAAACTAATATATCATTTAAAAAATTTTAAACATGGATTTAAAAATAGATTACCGAAAATATTATAGGAATTTTCGAAAACCTTCGGGTTTTCCTTCACCACACCGTCACAAGTGTGGATTTTTTTTTTAAGATGATTTTTAAATTTTCACAACCATTCTTAATCTACGATATGTTTGACAAAAATTAGGTCCTTTAAAAGTTTCAAAGGATTGTTTTAAGCTTTTTTTATTTTTTCAAAACCATTTTTTATGGAGGGCATTAAAAAAAATCAAGTTCTTCAAAAGTTCCAAAGGATTGTTTTAATGTTTTAAGTCCTTTAAACGTTTCATAGGATTGTTTTTGTTGAAATGCTAATTTTTAACTGGCGTGGAGCGACATCGACTGCAAACAGTTTCACCTTTGTGATGCGATGAGATTGCAGATCGCAAATGGCATGCATGCTTGGAGCCTCTGTTTGTTCACTTGATTTCTCTGATTGCGATGGCGATGGGATCCGATCGCATATTGCAGAGCGCACCAATATGTGTGTGCTCCATTTTTTCCCTTCCGCCAAATGCGATTTCGCGATGTGATCAAATCGCACATCGCAAATCGCATAATTTAATGGTTGAAGTACAGGCCTGCAATATGAAATTAACGTGGAGTAAAAGTTTCATTTTGACCGTCAGTAAAACAGTAAATGTCAGTAAAACAGTAAATGTAATTTACTGTGGGTTGGTAAGTTTTGGTAAGGATTTTAATTTTATAGTTTTTTATTTTCACGGGAGTTTTGTCTTAGGGCATAAGTAAAACAATATGTAATTTTTTTTTGTTGTTTAGTGTATGTAATGGAAGCAATGAAATGCACAGCAGTGCGATAAAAAAAAAACGCACCAGCGTAAATGAAAAATTTACACACCATTGAATCTTTGTGAGACAGAGTTTTTATTTTTTTCACAGCAGTGAATGTAATTCTCTGTAGTTGAAGTCTGTTTTTACAGCAATGAATGTAAAAAGAGATTTTTTTTACACATTCCAGTGTAAAATCTCAAGAGGAGACAGAGCAATTTAATAATAAAAAAAAATGTTCTTAGCGTAATCCCTCAGGAAGAGGAAGAATATATTTTTGTATCAGCAGTTTGATTAATGAATAGAAATCTTTTATGCGTGTGGTGAAACTATGTTCTCCAGCAAACATTCCTTTTGTGGCTTCCCTGTGCAAAACAGAGCATTGTTTTCTATTCTGTGAATTTGTTTTTGGAATTTTACTAGAAAAATTCCCAACATGGTATCAGAGCTGGTCCAGGCTCTTTGAAGGTGTCAAAGAAGTCGAAGGAAGGTTCCTTTTGTTGCAGCAACTTCTCTAGCAGAGTGAAGACTCAGTCAAGAAAGGATTCAGGTATTTCTCAAAGATTTTTTTTGTGTTGTTGCTGAAGAAACAGTGAGTTATTTTAAATACACAGTCAGATATTTGAAGCATAGTTTAGAGTGCAAAAATGGCCAGCACCATTACCAACACTAGCATGGGTATTTTTAATACTCAGCTCCCACAGTTTAATGGGAAAAACTATGACTATTGGGCAATAACCATGAGAGCCCTGTTTGCCTCACAAGACTTATGGGAAATAGTTGAAGATGGTTTTAAAGAACCAGCAGATGAAAATGAGTTTAATAATCTAACTCAGGCAGAGAAAGATCTGTTGAAGAGCTACAAGAAGAAGGATTCAAAAGCCCTCGTATTTTTATATCAAGCAGTGCATGAGAGTGTGTTTCCAAGGATAGCAGCAGCCAAGACATCCAAAGAAGCATGGCAAACCCTCAAGACAGCCTATCAAGGCATGGAGAAAGTGAAGACAGCAAAACTACAGTTGCTGAGGAGAGATTTTGAGAATCTGTGCATGAAGGAGTCAGACAATATTGACTCATTCTTCACACATGTGATTGGTCTGGTCACACAGATAAGTTCTCATGAAGAAACTCTTGAAGAAAGGAGGATTGTGGAGAAACTGTTGAGGATCTTACCCTCAAAGTTTGATGTGATTGTCACCACCATAGAAGAGACAAAAGATCTCTCAAACTTTTCAGTTGATAAACTTCATGCATCACTGATAACGCATGAGCAGAGGTTGAGTAGAAATGAAAACTCATCTCTAGAGCAAGCCTTCAAGACCCAGATGTCCTTTGGAAGAGGAAGAGGTCAAGGCAGAGGAAACAAGATAGGAAGAGACAGAATCCAAAACAAAGGTGGAAGGAACAGTCTAGCAAATGCTCAAGGAAGAAGTAGCAATCCAAATCAGAACCAAGGCCAAGGTAGCAACTAACAAAGTGGACAACATCATGCTCAAGGACAAAGGTATGAAAAATCCAATGTCCAATGTTATTATTGTAAAAAATATGGGCATTATGCAAATGAATGTAGGAAGAAGCAGCATGATATGAGTAATAGATCAAGTGCAAATATTACTAGAGAAAATATCAACCAAGATAATGTGTTGTTAGCTTGTAATCTGGCTGAAACAAACAGAGAAGATATATGGTTTCTAGACTCTGGTTGCGGCAACCATATGACAAGAAACATAGCATTGTTTTTTGCTTTAGATCAGAGTGTGAAATCATAAGTCACACTTGGGACTGATAGCAAAATTTCTGTTATGGGTAAAGGAGAAGTTAAAATATTTATAAAAGAACGTGAAAAGAAAACCATAGCAGATGTCTATTATGTTCCAGGAATGAAGTGTAACCTCTTGAGTATTGGACAGCTTGTTCAAAAGGGATAAAATGTTTTCTTTGTGGATGATGTATGCACCATTATGGATAGAGCACCCAACAAAAGATGTATTGCCGAAGTGAAGATGACGAGGAACAGAATGTTCCCTCTCAGAATAAAGGAAGATTTGAAAAACAAATGCTATCGCAGCAGTGACCCAAGAGGCTTCCAAAAGCCAACCAAAGGATGAAAATTGGTTGTGGCACTTGAGATTTGGACATCTCAACTTTGGAGGTCTTAACTTGCTGAGCAGAAAAGGAATGATAAGAGGATTACCATTGATAGAGAAATCGGACAACCTTTGTGAAGGTTGTATCTTGGGGAAACAACATAGAGAAAGTTTTCCATCAGGGAAAAGCATAAGGGCAAAGGCACCCTTAGAAATTGTCCACTCAGATTTATGTGGACCGATGCAAACTCCACCACTAGCAGGCAGCCAATATTTTCTAACATTTATTGATGATTTCACCAGAAAAACTTGGGTTTACTTTCTAAAGAACAAAAGTGAAGTGTTTGAAAAATTTCGAAATTTCAAAGCAGTTGTAGAAAACCAAAGCGGGTTGCATATCAAAGTTTTGAGAATTGATTGAGGAGGTGAGTATATCTCTAAAGAATTTCTACGGTTTTGTAGAGAAAATGGAATTCATAAGCAATTTACAGCTAGGTACACCCCACAACAAAATGAAGTTGCTGAAAGGAAGAATAGAACAATCATGGATATGGCGAGGAGCATGTTAAAGGCAAAGCATTTGCCAAATGATTATTGAGCAGAAGCTGTACACTGTGCAATATATATTTTGAATAGGTGTCCTACAAAAGTAGTGATAAACAAAGTGCCAGAAGAAGCATGGAGTGGGAGAAAGCAAGGAGTCACCCACATGAAAGTTTTTGGATGTGTGGCCTATGCACACATTCCAGATCAGCTAAGGAAGAAGTTGGACAACAAAGTGGAGAAATGTATTTTCATTGGATACAGTGAGGAATCCAAAGCTTACAGGTTGTATATGCCATCCACCAAGAAGTTTTTTGTGAGTAGAGATGTTCAGTTTATTGAGGAGGAAGCTTGGGATGGAAGCAGAGAGAAAACAGTTAATGTTAAAAACTGTTTGTCTCATGATGAAGATGATGAAGAGTTGGCTGAAACACATCCCCAAACAGCAGCACCAACACAAGGACAGTAAGGGACACCCTTGAGGAGAAATGACAGTGCTTCTCCAAGCACACCACAAGGAGGAAATTCAAGTGCATCTTCAAGCACTTGCACACCGAATGAAAAGGGTAAGAAATTCAGAAATTTAAGTGATGTTTATGATGAAGAAATGAATTCTTTATTTGTTTTGCATTGTCATGTTGATAACCCTGTTCATTTCGAAGATGCAGTTAAGGATAAGAAATGGATAGAAGCTATGGATGAGGAGATGAATGCCATAGAAAGAAACAAGACATGGGATTTGGTTGAGCTACCAAAGGGTAAATAAGTCATTGGAGTTAAATGGGTCTATAAGACCAAGAGTAATGCTGAAGGCAAGATAGAAAGGCACAAGGCAAGACTTGTTGTCAAGGGATACAAGCAACAGTATGGAAGAGACTATGAGGAGACTTTCGCACTGGTTGCTAGAATGGAAACTGTAAGAGCAGTGCTGTCCATAGCAGCACAAAACAAGTGGAAAGTTTACCAAATGGATGTGAAGTTAGCATTCCTAAATGGAGTGTTAAAGGAAGAGGTTTACATTGAACAACCTCCAGGCTATGAAAAGAAGGGTCAAGAGCACAAAGTATGCAGATTGAAGAAAGCCCTTTATGGCCTGAAGCAAGCACTAAGAGCATGGTACAATAGGATAGATTCCTATCTACTGGAAAATGAGTTTGCAAAGTGTGAGGGAGAACCCACCGTTTACTTCAAAGAAAAGGATGGTAAAATTTTAATTGTAGTGTTGTATGTTGATGATGTGATCTTTATAGGTAATGTTGACTACCTTATTAAAAATTTCAAATCAGTCATGAAAGAAGAATTCGAGATGACTGACATGCGTTTGCTGAAATACTTCTTAGGAATAGAAGTAGATCAAAATGAAAATGGAATTTTTATTTCGCAGGCAAAATATGTAAATGAAGTGTTGGGCAGATTTAACATGTAGGACAGCAAGGCAACAATCACTCCCACAGTGATGGGATTAAAACTCAGCAAAGAGGATAGCAACAAAGTTTTGATCATAGTGTGTACAAGAGCATAGTTGATGGCCTTATGTTTTTAACTGCAACTAGGCCGGACATAATGTTTGTTGTCAGTTTAATTTGCAGATTCATGGAAAGGCCAAAAGAAGCACATTGGTAAGCAGCGAAAAAAGTTCTGAGGTATGTTAAAGGTACAAAAAGATTTGACATTTTATATACTTTTTCAGAAAGTTCAGATTTAGTTGGCTACACCGATAGTGATTGGGATGGAAGTATAGATGACCGGAAAAGCACATCTGGTTACATTTTTCACATGGGTTTAGGAGCAATTTCATGGGCTTCCAAGAAATAGCCAATTGTGGCCTTGCCTACAGCAGAAGCAGAGTACGTGGCAGTTGCAGCAGTGGCGTGTCAAGCGGTTTGGATGAGGAGACTGTTAAGAAGTCTATGCCAAGAGCAGGCAACAACGACGGTGATTTTTTGTGACAATAGCTCAGTTGTTGCCCTGTCCAAGAATTTTGTGTTTCACAAACGAACAAAACACATTGATACAAGGTTTCATTACATCAGAGAATTGGTGAACAACGAAGAAATTGTTTTACAACATTGTAGCACTCAAGAGCAGGTTGCAAACATTCTAACCAAACCGTTGGGGCAGAAAAGTTTTGAGTTTTTAAGGAAACGTCTGGGTATGACTGAAAACCCAACAGTTGAAATTAAAGGGAAGTGTTGAAATGCTAATTTCAACCGGCGTGGAGCGACAACGACTGCAAACAGTTTTACCTTTGCGATGCGATGAGATCGCAGATCGCAAATCGCATGCATGCTTGGAGCCTCCGTCTGTTCACTTGATTTCTCCGATTGCGATGTTGTGATGCGATCCGATCGCATATCGCAGATTGCACCAATATGTGTGTGCTCCATTTTTTCCCTTCCGCCAAATGCGATTTCACGATGCGATCAAATCGCAAATCGCAAATCGCATAATTTAATGATTGAAGTACAGGCTTGCAATATGAAATTAACGTGGAGTAAAAGTTTCATTTTTGATCGTCAATAAAAAGTAAATGTCAGTAAAACAGTAAATGTAATTTACTGTGGGTAGAGCATAAAGTAAAAACAATATGTAATTTTTTTTTGTTGTTTAGTGTATGTAATGGAAGCAATGAAATGCACAGCACCATGAAAAAAAAACACAACAGCTTAAATGAAAAATTTACACACCATTGAATCTTTGTGAGATAGAGTTTTATTTATCTTTTATGCGTGTGGTGAAACTCTATTCTCCAGCAAACATTCCTTTTATGACTTCCCTCCAAAACATAACATTGTTTTATGTTCTGCGATTTTGTTTTTGGAATTTTACCAGAAAAATTCCCAACATTTTTTAGCTTGAATTTCAACAATGCATTCCTTGCGATTCCTTCTCCCTATCAACTCAAAAGGTTTGATCTTTCATACGATCCATATTATCCCATTTGAATTAATCTTAACATTCAAATTAAGCTATATAGTGGGATTACCTCATCGGAATTTACGATTGCATTCCAAACATTACGATAACATTCCGAATTTAGGATAGGTACAGTGGGATTACAGATCATTCTAGGAAAGAAATTATGTTATGAAATGTTGATTGATCTCAAGGTACACCAGAGCAAATATAAGGCTTAAACATCCTTTCATAGAAAAATCAAATGTTTAGAGCCACATATAGGATGACATCAATAAATATAGAATAGTTGAACAAACTTTCAGCAGTTGTACAGAATTGACAGATAATTACTGTCTGCGGCCTCCTCATCGTGCAGCTGCATTCTCCGCCGATTCACCTTTCCTCGCTCGTTCTCTCCTCGTTACATGTGTATGTCTGCTCACGGACTAATGAAAAGTATCAACAGCTCTTGTGGTTCCAGAGGACCGACCTGTTCCTGTTAACACGAACCTCCCTTGCTCGGAGACCTATAGTTTTGACAATTAGAAGGCCCTGACGGAGTTACGGGACCCCTAAATGATACGAACAAACCTTTATTCATCTTAATAAAATTATTATTATTATTTTCCACTTGATCTCCCTGAAACATGAATTTCAATTTAAGTGGCCTGCCACCAGAACTTTCACTAACCATCGTGACCACCATAAACATGGCAATCAATATCACCAGTCGTGCTGCTATTCTTATATCCATGGCGCTCCAACCACTAGAATTCTCCTGTTCACAGCAACAAAATAAGTAAAGGGTATATACCAGTCTCAGTATTCAGAAGAATAAGAATATGATTGTAACTCCCTTACATTAATATATATATAGAGAGATAGAGTAAGTACCTAGGCCGAGAGTGGGTGGCAAAGAAGAGAGGAAACGTGGGGTGACTTTGGGGATTTGTTTGACGGATTCATGGAATGGAGTGGTCTTATAAAGCGGCGTTTGCTAAAATGAGTTTAACAAATAGTTTTCCGGCCATCTCACTCGAACCCGAGGTTCCGTTTCATTCTCAGTGTATCAATTTCTTTTGACGTTGAAAGATAAATTCAAACAACCCCAAACCCCTTGAGGAAACCGGTTAATTCCCGCCGAAATTCAATGCCGGAAACGAAGGGTGCGTGCTTTGATTAATTTTCCAACCAGCAAAACTTTTCCAGAGGAGCCATCTCAGACTTTTGACTCTCAAACAAAATTTTGAATGGTCATTATGAAATCGTTCACTCTGACTTTTGTTACTTGACTTTAGAGACAGGCTTACCGACATCGTAGCTCAATCTCCTTGTTTAATAATCTGTTTTTTTGGTCAATACTTTCCGGTTGACTCAAATGGTGATGCATTTAAAAGACTGCTTTTTTTTTTCAAAAGGTGCATTCAAAAGACTTTTACTCGGGCAATGAATTTATAAATAAAAGATAAGGATTTTGAAAACTAATTCTCTAACCTCCTTTGAGTTTTGGACATGTAACCTTAAAGGAGGAAGTGCATATTTTTAATTATTAAGCTTATTCAAGTATACACTTAAAATGAAATGTTTTTAAAACGTATATAATATTAGTGAAGGTAGTTTTGGTGAAGATGATAAAGAATATTAGTTATTTTTGAATAATATATATAGGTCTAATTTATCTTTTGATACTAAAGAAAGACTTAAAATTACCCTTGATTCGTTAAAAACTCATATTCCTTCGATATTGAATAATAAATTAATTATAGAAATTTTATTTTTTTTATAAGTTAGTGTAGGATATTCTATTAATCATAGTAAAAATTATATTGATAACTAAGAGTTATTTAAGCACTTAAAAAGATTAATTTCGGAGTTGAAGGCTTTTATATATCGAAATTGAAACCATAACACTATAACTACAAGATTATGATTACAAAAAACCATTGTCCATAGTGAGAAACATTTCCACCTTAGTAAAAACAACCATACCTTAAGACTAGCAAAAAAAACCAAAAGCAACATTAGAAAAACGCCCCTAACTCTGTAGAAATACTAGGGGCAACATGCTTTCCATAGAGACAGTAGAGTCTCTGTACAATCAATTTCCAAACTCTAAGATCAAGAACAATGAGATCAATAAAAAATGGCAATAGTTTCGTATGAATCCTAGAATCATGATTCTTTGATAGGAAGAGCAACACCAAAACACTTTGCATAAACCTAACATTGCCATTCCAAGATAAAATCATAAGTGCATGATCAAATTCTTCAATGACCAGAGACATATCACTAATCTGTTGACTACCATCAATCTTAAATAATAACTGGTGATAGAGAGGAAGTATGAGAAGGAGGGGAGTTTGAAATTGGTGGGTCATTAATAATGGCACGTATGTCTATTGTGTCATCTAAATCTGAGTCCGAGAGGACATATTTTTCCACCCTTCACAGACGAGAAATAATATCATCCACGCAGAAACACACATTGTGAAGAAGCCTCATGGTATCCTCTTGCCCTACAAATAGTTTGTAGTTTTCCACCTGTTTATCAAGAAAGACCAAATGAGAAAGAGTCTCCATCTATTGATTTATAGTTATAGAATGAATAAAATGTAGCCTCTGCTTCCTGAGCTTTCTTGGGTCCGTAACCCAGTTAAGATTCTTAACACCCACCTCATAATCTTAGAAGCAGGGTCATCCCCAAACTCCTTAGATTCTAGTTGCATAATCTCTGCACGAACTTCCACGGGAATAGAATCAAAATAAGTAGCGTCAAAATCCACCCAAACAATCTTTGATGATGATACGATGAAACTATGCAAATCCTATAAACATATGGAAAAGGTGAAAATATATTTCCTTGTAAACTACTAACAAATAATTTCAAATAACATGAATTTATTAAGTTACAATGATAAGACAAAAAAATTAAAAAAGAAAATTATATTTTTATAATAATTTTCATAATTATTACTGAAAAAATAATTTACCAAAAGTTAAAGGAAAAAAATGATACTAGCCAGTACACCATATAAAAATTAAATGGCTATAGAAATCTATAGACATCAAAACACTTACCTTATGATATATCTCACATTGCTAAGATTAAAAAAAAATAAAAATTAATTAAATTATAACTACTTTATTATTATTATTATTATTATTATTATTATTAATTATAAAAATAATTAATATATGAGTTAAACATATATATGTTTAAAAGAACATGTAACGATACTCTTAAACATGCAGATCCACCCTCACTAACCATGGAAATTTTTAACATATATATGGGCTTTGTTACAATACCATGAGTCAATACAATAGCTTACTAATAACACGTCTTACTAATAACATGTGCCTGGAAGCCATAATTGGTGTCCATATGATAATTTTTTTAACTAATCAATTTAATTGAAAAGGTATCAAGGGCATAAGTACATTTGAGATAAATGACAACCTTTGATGGACTACTAAAAATATTTTATAATATTTTGCAGAGGTTAAATCCATATCATTCACCTAGAACTATTGATAATTAATTAAAATTTTAGAAACCTTATTCTAAAATAGACACCCTATCAACCTAATAACAACGTGCTATTTTTTGCATTTATAAAACTTAATTAATCAACATCTCCTTTTAATGTCGCTACTAATAAAACACATTGAATATGTTCTATCATAAATTGATAATGTTCAATATAATTAACTAAAAGTTCCATAAAAAATAATTATATGTTAAAATATATTCTTATTAGTTATGTTAATATCTTATTTTTCAAATTTTTCATTTATCTTTCCTCGATTTAAGAGTTGGGAGGCATTGAGAAAGTTCAAGTAGAATGATTTTTTCCATCCTATCCTTACTTGGTATTTTCCTATCTACATGAATTAACATCAAGAAACTTGCCACCATTTACCCTACTTCTAAAACTGTGGCAAATGAAAGAATTATGCAATCTAGGAAAATATCTTGAAATGATCATTTCATTAAATTGGAAGTAATGAGTAAGAATTTCGACTTAAAACTTATGAATTCCTTTTTCAAAAGTGTAAATATTGATTTTTGGAAATAGAAAATTGTACTACAAAAGTATGAATATTCCATAATTCCTCAATGATTCATGTAACCTTCTATTTCATATTGTTTTCTCAGGAGGGCTACAACAATCTTATATGGAGTCCTAAGTAGGTTTGTTGGACAAATTATTGTTTTCCTTGATTTGAGCAATTTACTAATTACTCATTAGTTTTTCATCAATTCTCTACAATTTACTTAGAATTGTGATATCCAATGTTTACTAAGGTCAACATCTACTAGAGGTAAATTGTAATATACATCAAAGGTGAAAATTTTAAATGATTTGAAGATTTCCCATTTGCATTTTTGACATACTTGTCATTGATATCGATTGAGGTAAATTGTAATATATATCAAAGGTGAAAATTTTAAATCATTTGAAGATTTTCCCATTTGCATTTTTGATATACTTGTTATTGATATCGATTGGTTAATGATCGAAGAGACAATCTCCATGTAAGGAAGTATAATGGTGTCCACCACCACTTCAAGTGTAAATGTGATTGTTTAATTAACAAGTAAACCCCCTCATCCATGTTAGCTTCCTAGGGATAAGTGGCATTTCTAGGTAAGTATCATCCTTAAAAAAGGATATAATCCCCCAATTGAAGACTATGCTATTTTCCATGTAGCATCTTACATCATCATATGTTAATCCTAGGGCACCAATATATATTTCTAGTTCCTCCTTTTGATTTTAGATTAATTCAATGATCATGTATTTATGCTTCATATCCTTCCTAGAATCCATATCAAGATACTACAGTTTATCCACGTCAACAACATCACACATTATCATTTTTAGTTTTAGGAGATATAGATGCTTGTGTGCAAAGAAGTGGAAAATGACTTAGAAATATTGTCTTTTAATGGTGGCCATCTTTAGGAGTGAACATTTTTGTATTTGAGGATGTTGACTCAATGGTTCCCTTAAAAATCATTTATAGTTGCACCAAGGGGGTAATCCCTCTAATGGTTCCCCTCCATGGTTCACTCATAAAGGGAAATATTATAGTTTCAAATATCAAAGCTTGAACACTACTCACAAATAATCCTAGGAACATTACAAGTATATGAATTATTGAATGGATCAGAGAAAATGGACGAAAGACTACTAATTTTTTAGTCGATATAATGATAGAAAGTAAAAAATTAGGTGGTCAAATTATTAGGGTTCCAGAATACATTTACCAAAATAAACCAATCTCTTGCTTAAAAGACTTAAAAAAAAGACTAGTATTCAATTGAGCTTAAAAGAAGAAAACGTTTCTCCCCATGGAGGGCGTTGGTTTGATAATGAAGATATGATCCCTCTCTCTAAGGGATGTATATGATATGTTAATTTGTAAACTTCACAAGTGGTGGTAGGAGGAAGAGTGAGAGAGGGGCTCAATAATGTGACAACTATTATCCATTGCAAGTATGAGGATATGATTTTACTAGTGCTAAAAGACTAGGAGGAAACCTCTCCTAGTGGACCCATATAATAAATTGGGCCAAGTGAAAGTATTGGATACATTTTAAATCACCACTTGGATTACTTAGGGAATTTGATAACCCTGTGTAAAAATAATGTTCGTTAGAGTATATTTCTGATGATCTATTGGGAATTAGAAATGAAATGAATCTAGTTAAATGGAGGTACATACATACCTAGAAGAAGGAAATTAGGGGTTTTGATGTGGATTAGTATGGTGAACTAGTCAATGGTCTTGAAATTATATTTGTCTAGTGGATTTGTAGTGGCTTTGATGTGCTTGTGTATAACATGAAATCATAACAAGAAGAGGGCCAAAACTTGGGTTTGTAACTCATAGTATGGCCATTTTAGCTTCCTTTTAAATTTTAAATATTGTAACATCAAGGGTCAAATTGTCATATCACATGGAAGGGTAATTTTATGAAGAGTAATAAAATGGGAAAGTCATGGTGGAGGAAAGTTTGTGTGGGTACAGTATGTTTGAACATTTGAAAATTTTCAAGGGAATGGTAAAGGAAATTTGTTTCAAAGCTTCAAAACATGGCTTATTGTAGTGTGTTGCAAAGTGAAAAAAATTATGGTGTGATATACCATGGGTGAAGAAAGTTTTGACAAAGAAAATGTGCCATGGTAAAATTTGTTTTACATGTGGCATGCCACATTCTTGGAAGTTTTCAAGTGTCATGATGTATCATGGGAGAAAGAATTTCCTAATGTGATAATGATCCAAAAAATGAATATTTTCAAAGGTGTGATATGTCAAAATTTCCAAAATTTCTCAAAGCCTTCCTATCTTATGGTGTATAATACTTAAGACAAACTTCTATGTAATATGTCATCACAGAGGTAAGTTTCTCAATGTATGATAAAGGGAAATTTCAGAAGTTTTGAAGATTATAGAATGACCAAAAAGAATGGCTTCAAAATTTACTAGTGGAGATCAAATAAATTTTTAGAGTCTCATGAAGTCTAAAAAGAGTGAACCAAAATAAATTCATGGAAATTTACTGCATACAATTATCAAACCACAACAAATTCCATGAAGGATTAGACATTTGAAAAAAATAAAGGAGGGGTTCCAATCCAATTTTCCTTCATTATCTAGTGGAGACGCAAAATAGTAGGGTGGGGGGGAGGGGGGTGATTCTTTCTCAATCGATCCAAAAATATACACCTAAAATTTAGGAGTACAATAGATTTTCACCAATTTGGAAAATTTTCATAATGAAGTGCTAAAATATAAAATTGTTTTCGCATTACAATAAAATTAAAAGTCATTTTTAGCTGTTTTTGAATAGATTGTGGAATAGATGCATTCTATCATTCTCATTAAGTTTAGGAAAAGATCCATAATTGATAATTTAGAATATAAAGAGATAATTACCCAACATCTTTTCACATCAATTTTCTTGACTTTCTTAGGGAAATATTTGTAGTTTGGCATATAATGATACAACCCTCACCTTGAATCTATCATTATCAGACTTATTTAAATAAGGTCATTATCACATAGGGTCAACCCCATCAAACTATCACATTAACTCATCCATATCTGTTGCAAATCCAACACTTGTTTAGTAGTTCCTACCCATTATGGGATACTCTAGTTAACATCTCACTTACCATTTTGGAACCCATGTTGAGTCTTTCTCATAGTCCTAAGAGGCTTGTTAAAATTTCAATGACTTTAAAGTAAGAATCCATATCATTCTTTCTTCCTTTAATTTAACTAATTTCTTATTTTTTTTAAAGAAAAAAACAATATTTTTTTATTATGTAAAGAGGGAATAAAAATTACATTTTGTAAACACACTAATTGTGTATGCAACTTGGGAAATTCCTTGTCTATTAAAAAAAATACATCTACCACTGAAGGATCAAATAATCAAAGCCCTAATATCAAAACCTAATATCAATTCATCACTATTATTGATGATTGCAGTCCCTGAGGTACTCTCTTGAAATTATTATTGATGATTGAATCCCTAAGGTTTGTTTTGTGTAAGTCTATTTTATGCACTTGGAACATAGTTGCACACCATGTGACACTCATATACTCCTTTATCATGGTATAATTTTATTATTTTTAATATTTATAACATCAATATGATTTGGAAAATTAAATATTAAATATAAAAAAAGAGAGGGTAAATCATTTGTATCTTTATGGTTCATCTATTTAGGTGGTAGAAAGTATTTCTTTAACCATTAAACAAAGAACTTGTTTTGATTCAATTCCTTACAATTTGGTTTTACATATTTTCTTAGTAAGTGTAATATGATTTTTGAGCTTTTATTGTTTTGATTAGTTATTATTACAATCCTTGTGGAGAATGCCTCAGCGCATTTTACATTGATGGTAAATATCATTGTCCCCTTTTGATGTCAATTGCTACGCATGTCCTCATTGTGTTTTGCTAATGTTTAAGGGAAGTGTATAATCTATGCAACCATTCTTTAGGTATCTTCACCATCCATTTTTTCGTTCCTAGTGTTAAATCATAATGAGTAGTTTGTTCTCTTGAGTTACTATGTGAGCAGTTGAAACATGTCAATGTTCACATCTTGTGTATTGATTGATGGGGGATGCCTCAATGCCATCCTTATAATGGATCTCTTCTTATAAAATTTATCTCATTACTCTAAGAAATATATTAAAAGAACTTTTCAATAGAGTACCTTAGGGATTGCAATCATCAATAATAGCTTCGCTCACATCCATACTCAATAATGGCTCAACCTCAATGAACCATAATTGGTTGATTCTAGAAATATTCCACATCAATACATATTTTTTCACTTGTTAGAATGTACTATGTACCTTAATGCCCATTCTCATTGTTGTTGGGTTATCTCACCTTTTGAAACGATATGTATCAATGATTAATGATTGTGTTTTTATCATGTTTGATTTTTCATCATTTATTCATGTGGTCTAGATTCATACTTATTATGGATTTGCATTTAAGGATGTGGGCTATGGTGGTGTCTCCTTTTGGTGATAACACTTGATATTATTGTATAGGCCAATTACTTCTTGTGTACTTTGGAGGACCAATATTTATTTTTCATAATTTAATTTTTTATCTTTACGTTCATTCAGATGCAGATCTAATTTGTATATTCTCATGGATATAATCTCATGTTGACATGAATCCACTATCTAGCTTTTTCATGATGGTATTGCGACTTATATATTAATCATGAATATTGTTTTTGGTTCTAATATTATTTTCCCTACTTCATTATTATTTGGTAGAACAGTTAGACTTGGAGCTTATCATCGTTTAGCTTCATTAAACAAGAAACATGGAAGACTGGATGTACATGTGAAGATGGTGGAAACTCTAATTTGTAATCCATGTGTCCAATCCTTTGAAACACCTTATAGTGGCCATAATACCTCGTTGCTAATTTATTTTCATTAAGTTTGTTACTTGAGGGACATTTCTATATATGATTGTAGTCTCACAAATACCCAATCCCTCACTTCAAATTCCCTTTCACTACGATGTTGATCCATTTGTTGTTTCACCCTATTTTGTGCCATAACCAACTTGTCCTTGAATATTTTGTGAGCTTCTTGTTGGTGTTGTCTATGATCCTTTACTACCTAAGCCTTTATATTCCATTTCAATGGAAATAATTCATAGTAAACCATTTGTGTCTCCCTCCTTCCTTGAGGGTGAATTTGCCACAATATTTTGTTTTCCCATTTCGTAGATAATTTCACAGTAATAACTTAACATATTTGTGACACATTTTTGTTTCTCTTCTAAAGATAGCCTTTTCTCTAGGAAGCACTTTAGACTATCATTATTGTTTTTTACTTTGAAGTGTCTAATTATTAGGTATGGATGTCATTTCTCATCTACATGCAGTATGAACAACATTTCATTTTCATAGATGGGTCTAATTAAGTTATTTCCTTTGATTTCACTACTTCCAAAGTTAAGGGACCTTCCTTCTTGTATCAAAACTTCATCGATGCCATGGCACGAGACATCACACTCCATAATGAACTTCTTGTTGTTGTTGTTGTTTTTTATTTTTTTAAGTCATGTGTTTCCAAGATGGGAGTTATATATATATCTATATATATATATATATATATATATATATATATATATATCTCTTTAAGTTCTTCAAAAGATTTGGTTGCTTCTTTAGTCCAGGAAAATTGCTTCGTTCTTTATAATTTTGTTAGAGGTGCTAGTACTTGACCATAATTATTGAAAAATTTACGGTAATAACCTCTCAATGCTAATATTCTTATGAGTTTCTTCAAGGTATTAGGGATTGGCCATTTCCTAATAGATTTGATCTTTTTAGGATCCATATTGACACCTTCAAGTCATACAATATAACCTAAATATTCCACTTATTTAACTTTAAAGGCACACTCTTAAGGCTTTGGATAAAGTTGTTTATTTTTTGATAGTGTTAAGACCCTGTGAACATGGTGTACATGCTCTTCCTAAGATTTGTTTTATATTAATTTTCCATCAAAAAATACTAGTACAATTTTTTCTAAGGAAGGGTTTGAAAATAAAAATCATGAAGCTTTGAAATGTTGAAGGTGCATTTGTAAGTCCAAATGGAAATAATAAGTCATAATGACATTCATCTATTTTAAATGATATTTTGGAAATTTTTTATTTCCTCATTGGGATTTAATGATATCTAGAATGAATATGCAACTTAGTAAAGAAAGTTTGTCCATGAAGTTCATCTAATAATTCATCAATTACAAAAATAGAAAACTCATCTTTGATTATGGTTTTGTTGAGATATATGTATTCTGGACACATACACCATGAACCATCCTCTTTTATAACCATCACAAATGGTGAAGAGAAAGTGATTTTTCTAGGTTGAATGATGCCTTCCTCTAACATGTCTTGAACGATATGCTCAATTTCACTCTTCTATGCATGTGGATAATTGTAAGGCCTAATGCCACATGGTACACTTCCAAGCTACAAATGAATAACATGGTCATGATATGAGGCACGTGGAAGATCCTTAGGCATCTCTCCAAATACCTTAGAATAATTGTTGATAACATTTTGGAGATCCATTGGAGCAAAGGATATAAATGTTTGAACATCTAATGAAAACAATTATGAAATTACACCTTGGTGTCCCTTTTTAACAATTTTGACATGGTATTAGAGATTCTTACTTTACTAGGGTTCCCTTGGATACTTTAAGCTCACTTTCCTTTCCTTATGAAAAAATATTATTAAATAAAAATTCTACAGTTACACCTTGGTGTCCCTTTTTTTAGCAATTTTGTCATGCTATTAGAGATTGTCACTTTACTAGGTTTTCCTTTATACCTCTAAGCTTAATTCCTTTTCCTTATGAAAACATATTATGAAAATATCTTGAAAATTAAGGGCCATTTTTCTCCTAATACAACATCAACACAACCCATTTGGATTGCAATAATGGGACTAATAAATAAACACTCCCCCATATTCAACTTAATATTATTGCACTTTTGTTGAACAATTTATGGTACCTCCATCTTCAATCCTTACTTGAAATTTAAATGTTATAAATAAAAAGAAATTAATATTTTTTGCTGATTTGTGATTGATGAATTTATGGGTAAATATGAATCAATAAATAGTTTTACCTTTTTCTTTTTGATATATCTTCATATCTTGAGGGTTTATGAAGTATTACTACCAACCAATGCATAACAAGAGATTGTTGGAGTGGGCTCTTCTAGTTCAAGATTTTTGTAATGCCCTCCTCCCACATCTACCTAGGTAACTAGCCAACCGGGGTAAACATGTGATGAGAGGATAATATGATATGATTCAACCTCCTATATAACCTTAAGGAAGTGGAATCGATGGAAACACATCAAACATACCTTCCACATCAGCAACAACACTCTCAGGAGCCATACCAACCACTCAAGTATCATGCCCCCAGGCCCCACTAAGTTTTTAAGGTATTAAACCTCTCGATGCTCCCATGCTATGGACATGCCATCATCTAGAAATATATGGATGCTCCCACAAGCCTACATGCCTAAGTCCAGGGACTATTTCTAGCAAACCTATGCCAAAGTCTGAGGCATCTAAGGAACTTTTCAAGCCTAGAATTCTCACACTACCCATAATTTGCTATAACTTCTGGAATACATTAAGCACATGATGCCAAGACTAATAAACCAAAATCCAACTCCAGGACTAGGCCCGACCATCCCCAACTGAGACTGACATTCTCTCATACACTTTGCATGAATGAAATTTACAGGTTTAAATAACAAATCTAAGCATAGGGGCCTCATACATATCTGAGAATCACTCAGAAGCATCGTTTCATGACATCATTAGCTACATAATCATATATTAGGTAATAGATGGATTATCCATTCATTTACAAATAAAAACATTAGGAGAACCATACATCATCATTGTGATAAAACATATACATAAGAAACATAATAGCAACATAACTACCAATGAAATAAAATCCATAGAATCCACATATAAACCAATATAATACTCATGAGATAACAAGGATAAATAGCCTCATATTAATTTTGCAAAATCCAACCCAGTTTGGGACTACCACATTCCACTCGACCGTAGAATGTTTGAGCCAAACCTCTCTTCATCATTCACCTCCATGCCATATTCCAAGCATGAATGTGGGATCCCATAGAACACATAAATCCAAAACCATAAAGGGCTTCCAAAGGGCCATCCAAATCAACCCATAAAATAGTGATTCCACCTCACAGCTAGACATCACAAAACCATCATCAAATTGGTCTCTACCCAAGCCTTCCAGGGCTCTAGATTATTTTTTCTAACCAAGGTTTCCAAGACTAGTAAATCAACCCATAACTTATTCTAGGCTTCCAAAGTGCTTTTCCAGCCGGATTCCAGGACTAGTAACTCAACCCACCAAGGGCTTCCAGAGCATTTTTCCAACCAAGGCTTCCACGACTAGTAACTCAACCCAAGCTGTTATAGGGTTTCTACAACGTTTTTGCAATCAAGGGTTCGAGGACTAGTAACTCAACCCTAGTTGAGGAAACATGATAACCAACTAAAAGAAAACAAGGAAATAAACCCACAATATCCATGGCTATCTAGGAAATGGCGAGGCTAGGGAATCTAGTGTCAATCTAGGCAATCCTCCATCCCAGTGACATATCATGACCAATAATCTACATGCATAAGCCATGCATGCCAAAACTAGTGAGGAAAACATACATGCAATTCGGTACCTGCAAGCAAAACATGATGTAGTTGTTGATCCTGATGCCCTCTTGCTCTTTCCTTCTCTTTCTTTGCCTTCTTGCTCCAAAAATCCATGTATGCCACTCTCTCCAAGAGTGCTCCAAGAGAACTCTAAGTGTTGAAGAGTGAGAGAGAGAGAATAGAAATGAATGCCATCAAAACTGAACTGACCCAGCTCACCCACTAATCCTCAGAATCCTTTTTATTAATGAGGCCTCTATTTTTTTTGTTTTTCATTATTTTCCTTCAATTTCCTCCTCACATGAAACCTATGACATTTCACCTTCATTTTCTCCTAATTTCCATTATTTTCGTAAATAAATGTGCCAAAATACCTCTTTACCTTTCAAAATTCCCTTTCCATTGCCTTTGTCAATTTCTTTAGCCATAATAAAATGAATGAACACCCACTAGGATTTTTTCCCTCCATTCAACTTGGAATATGTGTCACATGACTATGGTCATATATATTTTTACATCAATTTTTAACGAGGGTTGTTACAATTTTTTGAAGTTTTCACTTCTTTATCTTCTTCATCTCCATAGTTTATGTAGAATAATTTTTTCTCACAACCTTTATGCCCCTTACTATCCTTACTTTTGAAACATAATCCCTTTTCTCTCTTCCATCCATCTGTTGAAGAATCAACCTTGTTGGTTTAGAAGAGGAAGCATGGCTTTTTCTATAGCTATTAGTGACTGGTTTTCTAGTCACCATATTTTTTCTTTCAACTTTACTAGCTAGACTGAAATCATGCTCTATAGATTTAGATTCAAAGAGATGCACCTCATTTTGGGAGCTTTCTTTTAATGTTCCCATAAATAGTTTTAACAAATTATCCTTTAAAATATTGTTTACTTTGAGACTGAACTTTTAGAATGGTTGAATTTTCTCTTTAATTAGACCTTTTTGTTGAAGGTTTACCAATTAAATGAAGAATTTATTTCTCTTAATATCCTAATAATGTGTTATCAGTTTCTCTATAAAAGTATACTAAGATATAATAAAATCCCTTTTCCTTTCACAAAGCCATTGATACCATGTTGATCTTGTTCTAAAACATGAATGCAATATTTACATTTGTAAGGATTCCACATGTTGTATATCAAAATATTTCTCTGTATGAAATATCCATGTTATAGGATCATTACCATAAATATTCGTCATATCGATCTTTTGAACATAGTAGTTCCTTAGTGATGACTTGAAGCTTTGATGATGTGGATCTTGGATTGAAAAGTCATGACTAGGTTTTTGTGATTCAATATTTGTGCTATCTAATTGTGATAACATATACTCCCCATATGAGATTGATTCTCAATACCATGCTTCTCCTTATGTTTATGATTTCCTTGGATCTCCACACCCACTTTAGGGATATTTATAACTAAAATGTTTTCATTATTTCCCTTGATCTCAATATTTTTTTCTTTTTTTTTATGAAGCCTCTCTAAGAGAATATTTTCCATCACATTTGTGGATTTTTGTATTTCTTTCTTATTTTCTACGTATTCCTTATTTTAATTAATCTTATTTTGTATTAATTCCTTATTTTAATTTATCTTCTTTTCTATCTCTCTTAAGATTTCTCGAGGACTTGATAAATCCACCTTTCTCAACATACTACCATCCACTTCGTTCACTTTCTTCCATAAGTGAGATAACCTAGATTCTAGCCTTCACTTTATGTATGAGTCAGGGATGAGCCTTCAATAGATTTAGTTGGTGTAGTACATTTCTTTGGAGGCATTTTCGAAAATAATAATGGTACTCCTCTTTATCAAAACTTTTAGTCACCAAAAAAATGGGTCTTCTAATCAACAATTAGATCACATATATGTTACGTACCTTAATTCAGAGAATATCTAAATGACTTCTTTTTTATCTTGATATATCTCTAATATTTGAGTTCTTCTGGATGTAAAACATTGAACTCTAATAGTTGGAGATGTCTATTATGCAATTCCATAGGTGTGTCTGGAATTTGATTTTCCAAGTGAAAGTTATGGTAACTTTCTTGAAACCTATCGATTTTTGGCCTCTTCCCATGCACAAAATTGTATAGTGTGTCATGTGCCTAATTATTAAAATATAATTCTGAAATTTATACCTAATGTATCTATGTATGTCTCCTAAAATCATTGAATATTTCATAGTCTAAAAAATGCTAGGAAAGAATATATGGAAAAAATAGCAAGATGACTTGTTTAAATTTTATTTTAGGAGTGTTATCAAACCATAACTTCTACAGGGTATAAATTCTTAAGTATAGTGAAATAAATTTTAAAATTTGAAACAGATGTTCCCTAAGCTTTCTCCTTAAAATGATCCAAGTTTTACTATGTAAAACCTTCCAACAAAAAAATTGTTGTGAAAATTCCAAATTACCTTTTTTGAAACTGATTTTCAAAGCATTCACGAACCCGAAACTCCTTAGAGCATATGTTTGAAATCATAGCAAACCAAGATTTAAATTTTGAACTAGATGTTCATCAGTATTTCAACTCAATGTGGTCCAAATGTCATGGTTTGAAACCAACCATAGAAAATTTATAGTGAAAATGCTACAATGACATGTTTGATATTGATTTTAGGAGCATTTAGGAGCCCTAACTTCCTTGGAGCACATCTTTGAAAATATAGAGAACTAAGGTCTAAAATTTGAAACAAATATTACCAAATATTTCTCCTCAATAATCTCCAAGTTTCAATATCTGAAATGTCCTAGAAAAAAAAATATAGTGAAAATTCCATGATCACCTATTTAAAGTAGAAAAACCCCAGAATCATGAGCTATGATACTAAATATTATGAACCTTGCACCTTAGAAATGATAAGAAACTAATAATTATAGTACACTTTAAGGGAAAACATATTTTTACAATGGATGCAATATATAAGACACTATTTGATGATGTTAAGACCAAATCTCCTTAGTATATATACAAGAGACAAAATGTACAATTATAATAAAATGTGACCATGAGAGGTTCTAGCCTACATAACAATATAACAATAGAAATGTAATCAGCCAATATATAGGGATTAATAATGGGTTTTAGTGTTAGGATGGGTTTTATATATGGATTAACATTACCAACGACCAAAATTTATGCAACTCCTTTATCTTAGTAGGCAATTAATTTCTTCACTTCAGATATCAATTTATTAGTCCCTACTAAGGCAAGACTATAAAAACTAATTTTCTTGTTGGCCTATTAGTTTAACATTTATCACTACAAGTTGTAATGTTTAATTTTGAAAAACAAATATTTATTTTTTCAATATTACTAAGATTTTTTTTTTTAATACAAACCTTTCAAATCTTTAGTTATCATATCAATTCACCCTAACTCTTCCAAATTCCTATCAGCTATACTAAAGCTCAAATTTAATGAACCCATTAAATGATTATAAACTTAGATGATTCTAACTTAATTTAAACATAATTATTTGATAATTCCTATCCGTTACAACTAAAATTCAAATTTAACGAACCTATTAAATAATTCTAAGTGTAAATGATTCTAAATTAATTTAAATATAATTATCTGATATAATATTTTTTAGAGCATAATTTCTAACTTAAATAACAATAGTACTTATTTAATTCAAAAATTTAATATATTTCCCCCCACACATACATATATATATATATATATATATATATATATATATCAATTTTATTTTGAAACAGTGATACACTATGATAAATTTCATAATCATATTTATCAACAAGTTATGTTTTAATCAATTAATATGGATTAAATAGTAAAAAAAAAAAAATTGTATATTAATCAGAAATTTCTTATCTATTAAATATTATAGAATAATATATTCTAAAATGTATTAATTATTAAACTAATTGTAAGGATAATTAATAATAATTAATAATTTACTATTGTGAAACAACTAGGTAGTTTAAAATGGTTTTTTTTTAGACATTTAACAATACAATTTAAAGTAATATTGAGATTTCTTTTCATCTAAAATACACTTTTGAATGCATAAATGGATTCAACACCTTGAAAATCATTGAGGTACTCTATCTTTGCAAATGAAACAACTTAAAATCTGTACAAGATTTTGAACAAAAATTATTAGAAAAAAACCGGGAAAAAGAACCATTTCATCTATTGGTTAAAATACTCTTAAAAATCAACTACTTTATAGAAAATATATCATTTTTTTACCATTTTAAGATATAATATACTTAATGATTTTAATAATATATTTTTTTAATGATGAATATTGAAATATAATTTTTGGATGATTTTTTATTAATTTTATCTGATATCTTTCTATAATATCTAATAAGTTAATATTCATCTTACAAGTTCATACAACTTGAGTGGGCCTAATGGTTTAGAGCATGTGTTTCCTCCTAAGAGGTTACATGTTCAAAACTAGAAGGGGTGGAGTATGTATGTCTTCATAGACCTAGTAGTTAAATCGTTGGGAAGAGGTGGGAGGTGGGTCCCTTGTCCCATAGATGTCCCACAAACAAGGGAGTATTATACACCAATTTGGTGTTTGGACCACCTCCCTTGTCCCACAAACAAGTTGGCCTCCCTTGTCCCACAATCAAGGGTCCCACAAACAAGGGAGTATTATACACCAATTTGGTGTTTGGACCACCTCCCTTGTCTCACAAACAAGTTGGCCTCCCTTGTCCCACAATCAAGGGGGTCTCATACACCAATTTCATATTTGGTTTGGTTGTGACTTTTAAAATTGGATAATAATAAAGTGATTATTATTTTATTTTATTTTATTTATTTAATTTTATACTTTATATAATATTAATAGATAATATACTTAAGTGAATATGATTTGAGTCCTTGTGAAGAATATATATATATATATATATATATATATATATATATATATATATATATATATATATATATTTATCAATTATATTAAATGTGAAACTTTCAATCTTGTTATATTATCAACTATATTATTATTTTTTTGATAAATTATTTATTAACAATTTTTTTTAATAAATTATTTATTAACAGTTTTTTTTGATAAATTGTTTATTAACCGATTTAATAATTAAGAAAATGTACTTCTTTATAAAAATATCTGTCCCACAAATAAGATAGTCTCATACACCAATTTAGTGATTAAATTAATTATAATCATAAAAATTAGATTATTATTTTTGTTGTTATTATTTAAATATTATTTAATATATTCACATACATATATATATATATATAAAGAAATGATACATTAATTAACTTAAAATTTGATGTTCAATTGAGCCCTAAACTAAGAGTTGGCTTTTAAAAAACAAATTCACCCAGAGATAGATGTGAGATTAATATTCTATTTAAAAATTAGCCATCAAAAATTAAGAAAAAATTAAATATTAAAAAAATATATATCATTAAATTTTGATAAAATGTGAGCATTAATTTTTTAATTATTTATTAAAAATGGATATAAATGAGAAAAATATTAATATTAATATTGAAATTGATAAAAATAATTATTAAAAATTAATTTGCAAAAAATATTAATAAAATTAAAAAATAAAACAAAGTATCAAAGATAAAGAATAACATTACAATACCAGAAATTTTAGAAAATCAAAATGATTAGAACATTCAAAACAAAAGTGATGTTAAAGGAAAATCATATAAATGTTAACAATTTTGATACATGAAGAGTAGAGTTGGAATTTCAAAACAGAGTCCTCGTCAAATTTGACATTTTTCACACTTTCCGGACCCGTTTCTTAATACCAAGTAAAGATTTTGACTGCTTTATAAAATTTTAAATTGTATTTGATGGGCAAATCACTCCCTGATGAGCAAATTGCAGGTAAAATTCCATCCCTATGAAAAGCTTAAGAATGGTCCATGGAAACACTTTGAAACAAATTCATTAACATAAATAAAGAAAAATAATATTTTCTATTTTCTATTTTTAAATAATTAACTAAGAAAAAGTGAAAAAAATATAATAATATAAATACCAAAATATGATGTTTTATTTATTTCTATAATGTATAGTTTGAATTTTTTAAAATAATTTTTAAATTTATTCATTTATCTAAATTCTCAGTAGTTCCTATTTTTTATTATTTTAATCTTTGTCGTAAAATTACTTTGTTTTAATATTATTATTATTATTTTGTAATTTTTTTCTCAATAATTGTTGATAATTTTTTTTAATACAATTTTCTCTGTCAAATTATTATGATTATTGAAACCATTTTTATTTCGAAACCATATTATCTCTAACAAAAATGAAGTCCTTTACTAATTTAAACTCGAATCTAAAAAATGAGGTCCTTTAAACTTTTCAAAAGGTTGTCTTGAGCTCACGTTTCAATCATAAAATTCCATGCCATTTGATCTTTCATATGAAACTATCCGAAAGCCCAAACAATAATATATTTTATTTTATTGACAATCCATATTAACCCATTTGAATTTATGATAACATTCAGATCGAGCTACAGTGGGATTAGAGATCTTTCTATGCAAGAAATTATGGCATGAAATCTTGATTCACCTCGAGGTACGCCAGAGGCAATATGAGGCTTAAACCTCCTCAGTATAGAAAAATCACATGTTTAGAGCCAAATATAGGATGGCGTCAATGAATAAATAAAGAATAGTTGAACAAACTCTCAGCAGCTGTACATAATTAACACAGATAATTACAGTCTGCGGCCTCCTCGTCGTGCAGCTGCAACCAATTATTTTCTTCGCCGATTTACCTTTCCTCGGTCGTTCTCTTCTGGTTATATACATACACTATATGTATATGCGACGTTGGTCATTGAATAATTAATATAATTTCCATCTTTCTGGTAGCCTTGGTTTATCCAATTTCCAATAAAAGTGTTTCTCTAAACACTAATTTTTCGCGTTAAGAAACTTGTAATTTTGACCTTTAAAAAGTCTTAATAGAATTGTTGAATCCCTAAGTGATTGGAACAAACCATTCTTCATCTTAATCAAATTATTATTATTTTCCACTTCATCTCCCTGAAATATGTATTTCAATCTAAGTGGCATGCAAGCAGAACTTTCACTAACCATGGTGACCACCATAAGCATGGTAATCAATATCACTAGTCGTGCTGCTATTCTTATATCAATGGTGTTGCAACAAACTAGAATTCTCCTGTTTACAGCCTCAGAATAAGTAAAATGTTACACCTGTACCTATACCAGTCTCAATATTCAGAAGAAGGCAAACAAGAATATGATTGTAAGTACTCCCTTACATTCATTTATATATCAGTTTCAATATTCAGGAGTATATAGTATTCTTCTGGATTAAATTGTAAGACTTGTCAAAACTAAAGCTCCACAAATAACCATTATACCCTGTATCATTTTCACCCACTGATAAAATCTTTCGAGAGGACGGACCTGTTCCTGTTAACACGAACCTCCCTTGCTCGGAGACCTATAGTTTTGACAATTAGAAGGCCCTGACGGAGTTACGGGACCCCTAAATGACACGAACAAACCTTTATTCATCTTAGTAAAATTATTATTATTATTATTTTCCACTTGATCTCCCTGAAATATGAATTTCAATTTAAGTGGCCTGCCACCAGAACTCTCACTAATTATCGTGACCACCATAAACATGGCAATCAATATCACCAGTCGTGCTGCTATTCTTATATCCATGGCCCTCCAACCACTAGAATTCTCCTGTTCACAGCAACCAGATAAGTAAAGGGTCTATACCAGTCTCAGTATTCAGAAGAATAAGAATAAGAATATGATTGTAACTCCCTTACATTCATATATATATATATATATATATATAAAGGGCGAGTACCTAGGCTGAGAGTGGGTGGCAGAGAAGCGAGGAAACGCGGGGTGACTTTGGGGATTTGTTTGACGAATTCATGGAATGGAGTGGTCTTATAAAGCGGCGTTTGCTAAAATGAGTTTAACGAATTGTTTTTCGGCCATCTCACTCGAACCCGAGGTTCCGTTTCATTCTCAGTGTATCAATTTCTTTTGACGTTGAAAGGAAAATTAAAACAACCCCAAACCCTTTGAGGAAACCGGTTAATTCCCGCCGAAATCCAATGCGGGAAACGAAGGGTGCGTGTTTTGATTAATTTTCCAACCAGCAAAACTTTTCCACAGGAGCCATCTCAGACGTTTGACTCTCAAACAAAATATTGAATAATCATTATAAAACCGTTCACTCCGACATTTTTTACTTGACTTCAGAGAACAGTAAAAAATCTGTTTTTTTGGTCAATACTTTCCGGTTGACTCAAATGGGATGCATTCAAAAGAATTTTTTTTCAGAAGGTGCATTCAAAAGACTTTTACCCATGCAATTTTTTTATTTTTATTTTTTCAAAAGGTGCATTCAAAAGACTTTTACTCATGCAATAAATTTACAAATAAATGACAGCGATTTTGAAATCTAATTCTCTAACCTCAAGTTTTGGACATGTAACCTTAAAGGAGGAAGTGCATATTTTTAATTATTAAGCTTATTCAAATATGCACTTAAAATAAATGCTTTTAAAATGTATATAATATTAATGGAAGTAGTTTTGGCGAAGAACACAAAGAAGGTTAGTTATTTATTCAAATATGCACTTAAAATAAATGCTTTTAAAATGTATATAATATTAATGGAAGTAGTTTTGGCGAAGAACACAAAGAAGGTTAGTTATTTTTGAATAATATTTAGGGCAAGTTTATCTTTTTATGTTGAAAAAAATTAAAACTATTTTTGATTTGTTAGGAATTCATATTCTTTAGATATAGAAGAATAAATTAATTATATAATTTTTTTTGGTAATAGGTTATTCTATTAATTATAGCAAAAATTACATTGATAACTGAGAGTTATTTAAGCTTTCAAAAAGACTAATGTGGGAGCTCAAAGTTTCTATTAGATAATATCATTAAATTTAGAGATTTGGTATATACATCCAACTTTAAACTATAACACTGTAACTAAAAGACTATGATTACAAAAAACTATTGTCCATAGTGAGAAACATTTCCACCTTAGTAAAAACAACCATACTTGAAGACCAATAACAAGAAGCAAAAGCAACATTAGAAAAATGCTCACAAATCTATAGAAATACACGGGACAACACACTTTCCATGGAAACACTAAGTCTCTTTACAAGCCATTTCCAAACCATTTCCAAACTTTAAGATCAACAACAACGAGATAAGCCAAAAATGACAACAATTTTCTATGAAGCCTAGAGTCACGATTCTTTGATAGGAAGAGAAACACCAAAACACTTTGCATAAACCCAACATTGTCGTTCCAAGATACGCCATAAGTGTATCAAAAACCATAACTATATGACCAAATTATTTAATGACCAAAGACATATCACTCATCGCTAACTACTGTCAATCTGAAATAATAACGGGTGATAAAGGTGAAGTATGAGGAGGAGGGGAGTTTGGAATTGGTGGGTCATTAATAATAGCAGGTATGTTTATTGTGTCATCTAAATCTGAGTCTGAGAGGACATATTTTTCCACCCTTGGATATCCTCTTTCCCTACAAAAAGTTTGTAGTTTTCCACCTATTTATCGTGAAGGACCAAATGAAAAAGGGTGTCCATTTGTTGATGTGTAGCTATAGAATGAAGAAAGTGTAGTCTCTGCTTCCTGAACTTGCCTAGTCCGGAACCCAATTAAGATTCTTAACACCCAACTTAGAATCTGAAAAGTAAGGTTGCTCCCCAAACTCCTTATGTTCTAGTTGCATAATCTCTCCACGAACTTCCACGGGAACAAAACCAAAATAAGTAGCCACAAAATTCCACCCAAGAAAACTTCGACGATGAGATGATGAAACCATAGAAATCCTATAAACACATGGCAAAAGCAAAAATATATTTCCTTATAAATTACTAACAAATCATTTCAAATAACATGAATTTATTCAGTTATAATAATAGATAAAATAAAAATTATATTTTTATAATAATTTTCATAACTATTAGTGAAAAAATAATTTACCAACCGTTAAAGGAAAAAATGATACTAACTAGTACAACCATATAAAAATTAAATGGCTATAAATATCTATAGACATTAAAAAACTTACCTCATGATATATCTCACATTGCTAAGATTAAAAAAACATAAAAATTAACTAAATTGTAACTTTATCATCATTATTATTAAAAGAATTAATATATGAGATAAACATATATACATTTAAAAGAACATGTAATGATATTCTTAAACATGCAAATTCATCCTCATTAACGATGGAAATTCTTAACCTATATAAGAGTTTTTTTATAATACTATGGGTTAATACCATAGATTACTAATAACACAAGCTCATGAATCTATAATTGGTGTTTATATGATATCTTTTTAATTAATCAATTTAATTAAAAGGGTAGAAAGAGAATAATTACGTTTAAAGTAAATGTCAACCTTTGATAGACTACTAAAAATATTTTAGAATATTATGTAGAAATTAAATCCATATCATTCACCTAAAACTATGGATAATTCAATTAAAATTTTAGAAACCTTAATCCAAATTAGACACCCTATTAACCTAATAACAAGATAATATTTTTTACATTTATAAAACTTAATTAATCGACATCTCTTTAAAATGTCACTACTAATAAAAACACGTTAAATATGTTTTGTTATAAATTAATAATGTTCAATACGATTATCTAAAAAAATTCATAAAAATTAATTAGATATTAAAATATATTCTTATTAATTAGGTTAATATCTTATCTTTTAAATGAAATAATATTTCATTTAGCTGCCCTCAATTTAAGTGTTGGGAGGCATTGAGACAGATCAAGTAGAATGATTTTTTCCATCATATCCATTCTTGGAATTTTCCCTCTACGTGAATTAACATCAAGAAACTTGCCACCATTTACCGTACCTCCAAAACTACGGCAAATGAGAGAATTTTGCAACCTAGGAAAATATCTTGAAAGGATCATTTCATTAAAACGGAAGAAATGAGTAAGAATTTAGACTTAAAAGCTATGAATTCCCATTTCAAAAGTGTGAATATTGATAATTGAAAATGGAAAATTGGACTACAAAAGTATGAATATTCCACAATTCCTCAATGATTCATAACACCTTCTACTTCATACAATTTTCTGAGGAGGACTATAACACTCTTATATGGAAAATTGGACTACAAAAGTATGAATATTTCACAATTCCTCAATGATTCATAACACCTTCTACTCCATACAATTTTCTTAGGAGGGCTATAACACTCTTATATGGAGTTCCAAGTAGGTTGGTTGGAAAAATTATTGTTGGAAAAATTATTGTTTTCCTTACTTGGAACAATTATTGTTTTTCTTGGAAAAATGTACTAATTACTCAATAGTTTTTCATCAATTCTCTAAAATTGTGCAATCGAGTCTTTAGTGAGGTCAACCTCTACTATAGGTAAATTGTAATATATATCAAAGGTGAAAATTTGAAATGATTTGAAAATTTCCCATTTGCATATTTGATATACTTGTTATTGATATTGGTTTGTTGATGATCCGAGAAATGGTCTACATGTAAGGAAATAGTGGTGTCCATAACCACTTCAAGTGTAAATGGGAATGCTTTATTAGTTAGTAAACTCCCTCATTCATGTTAGCTTCCTAGGGAGAAGTGGCATTTCTAGATAAGTCTCATCCTAAAAAAAGGTATAATCCCCCATTTGAAGGCTATGCTAGTTTCCATGTAGAATATTACATTATCATATGTTAGTCCTAGGGCACCAAAATACATTTTTCTAGTTCCTCCTTTTGATTTGGGATTAACTTAAAGTGAGGTATTTATGCTTCATATCCTTCCAAGAATCCATATCAAGATCCTAAAATTTATCCATGTCAACAACATCAGACATTATCATTTTTAGTTTCAAAAGATATAGATGCTTGGAAGCAAATAAGTGGAAAATAACTTCGAAAATCTTGTCTTTTAATGGTGTCCATCTTTAGGAGTGATTTTTTTTGTATTTGAGGATGTTGACTCAGTGGTTCCCTTAAAACTCATTTATAGTTTCTCGAAGGGGGTAATCCCTTTAACAGTCCCCCTCCACGGTTCACTTAAAAAAGGGAAAGTTTGTAGTTTTAAAGATCAGAGCTTGAATACTACTAGCAAATAATCCTAGGAACATTACAAGTATATGGATTGTTGAAGGAACAAAAAAAAAATGGAGGGAAGACTACTAATTTGTTAGTTGATATAGTTCTAGAAAGTAAAAAACTACATGATAAATGTTTGATGATCCTGTAAAATGTTATTTGGTAAAATTATTAGGGTTCCTGAATACATTTACCAAAATAACCCAATCTCTTATTGAAAAGACTTAAAAAAAGCGACTAGTATTCAATTGGGTTTAAAAGAAGAAAAAATTTCTCCCCATGGAGGGCTTTGGTTTGAGAACGAATATATGATCCTTCCCTCTAAGGGATGTCTAGGATATCTTAAGATGTAAACTTCACAAGTGGTGACAAGAGAAAGAGTGAGAGAGGGGCCCAATGATATGACAAATATTATACATTGCAGGTATGAGGATAGGATTTTACTAGCTAAAAGTGAGGGTTTTCTAACACACAAGGATGAAACCTCTCCAAGTGGGGCCATATAATAAATTCAGCCAAGTGAATGTATGGGATACTTTTTTAATCCATTGCTTGGATTGCTTAGGGAATTTGATGACCATGTCGAAAAATAATGTTGGCTAGAGTATATTTTTCATGATCTATTGGGAATTATAAATGAAATGAGTCGAGTTAAATGGAGGTAGATACATACATAGCAGAAGGAAATTAGGGGTTTTGGTGCACATTCATATGATGAACTAGTTTATGGTCTTGAAATTGTACAGTGGCTTTGATGTGGTTGTGTATAACATGAAATCATAACAAGACGAGGGCCAAAAGTTGCTTTTATAATTCATAATATGGCCATTTTAGCTTCCTTTCAAATTTTAAATATTGTAACATCAAGGGTCAAATCGTCATATCACATGGAAGGGTAATTTCATGAATAGACAGAAAATGGGAAATACATTGTGGAGAAAAGTTTGTGTGGGTAAAATATGTTTGAACATTTGAATTTTTTCAAGGGGATGATAAAGAAAATTTGTTTCAAAGCTTCATAACATGGCTTATTGTAGTGTGTTGCAAAGGGAAAAAAAGCTATGGTGTGATATACCATGGGAGAGGAAAGTTTTGACAAAGAAAATGTGCCATGGTAAAAGTTGTTTTACATGTGACATGTCACATTCTTGGAAGTTTTCAAGTGTCATGATGTATCATGGTAGAAAGAGTTTTCTAATGTGATAGAATACAACAAATGAATATTTTGAAAGGTGTGATATGTCAAAAATTCCAAAATTTCTCAAAACCTTCCTATCTTATGGTGTATAATGCTTAAGATAAACTTCTATGCAATATGTTGTGATAGAGAGATGTTTTTCAAGATATGATAAATGGAAATTTCAAAAGTTTTGAAGATTGTAGAATGACCAAAAATAAAAGCTTCAAAATTTAAGAGTATAGATCAAATAAATTTGCAGAGTCTCACAAAATCTAAAAAGATGAACCAAAATAAATTCATGAAAATTTACTAAATATAATTATCAAACCAAATAAAATTCCATGAAGGATTAGAAATTAAAAAAAAAATAGAAGGATTCCAATCCAACTTTCCTTCATCATCGAGTGGAAGGATTAGAAATTTGAAAAAAAATAGAAGGATTCCAATCCAACTTTCCTTCATCATCGAGTGGAGACACAAAATAATATGGGGGTCATTGCTGGCTCAATTGATCTAAAAATATACACCTAAAATTTAGGAGTAAAATGGATTTTCACCAATTTAATAAATTTCATAATGAAGTGCTAAAATATAAAATTGTTTTCTCAACACAATAAAACTAAAATTCATTTTACTCTTTTTTAATAGATTTTGGAATAGATAAATTATTAAATTCTCATTAAATTTAGGAAAAGATTCATAACTAGAATATAAAGAGATAATTATCCAACATCTTTTCACATCAAACTTTTGACTTTCTAAGGTAAATATTTACAATTTGGCATATAACGATACAACTTTCACCTAGAATTTATCATTATTAGACTTATTTAAAAGCGGTCATTATGACATAGGGTCAATCCTATCAAACTATGACATTAACTCATCCATACTTGTTACAAAGCTCACACTTGTTCAATACTTCCTACCCATTATGGGATACTCTAGTTAATATCTCACTTACCATTTAACACCCATGTTGAGTCTTTATCATAGTCCTAAGAGCATTGTCGAAATTTCCATGACCTTAAAGTAAGAATCCATATGATTCTTTCTTCCTTTAAATTAACTAATTTCTTTTTTTTTCGAAGAAAAGGCATCGTAATTTTTATTATGTAAACCAGGAACAAAATTTAATTTTATAAACATACTATGTAAACAAGGAATACAATTTACATTTTGTAAACACACTAAGTGTATATGCGGACTGGGAAATTCCTTGGTTGTTACAAAAAGCATACATCTGTCATTGGAGAAGTAGGGAATGAAACCCTGATATAAAAGCCCAAACAATGTGCAATATCGGAAAAAAATCAAGGCACACAGGCCCTTCCAGAAAAATATATGGCACACAAGCCATAAACTATTGAAAAACAAGGTCGAAAAACTATGGCGTGTAAGCCCTCCAAAGTCCCAAGTACGGATTGAAAAAAAATTACAATTTGCTGGCACACAACGTGACTGCAAATGATACATAAATGGTTTTGAAACACACATCAAAAAGTTGAAAATAATTAATATTATTTTGTATTAATGGAGAAAATGGTTACATAGTTGTAACATTCTCCCTAGTTTAGGATTAGTTCCTAGATTTTAGGGGTTTGGTTGCAACTTCCTAATTCCTAGTATTGTTTTTAATGATGTAACCTTTCATTGATGAATAATAGAGTGTACGAGAGTGATCTCTCTGTTTTGAGTGTAGTCTCCAGGTGCAGGCCTTACCTGTGATCTAGATCTCCTTCTTTTTAAATTCTGTTAACATTTTATCTTGGTATCAGAGCCCAGATTGGGTGAGCCTGATCTTGTATCACCTCTTGTGATCGAAGTGCCTTTGTGGCCAGCTTGCCTTGTGGCAGAATTTCTTGTGTGGTTTGAGGTGCCTCTGTGGCCACGTGTACACAAGGAGCTTTGTGCTCAAATGAGCAGGTGGACTGCAGAACACCTGGCTTGGACTCGATGTTTTTTTGTTTTTTTGAATAGAAGGAGATTGGCGCGCTTTTTGCGCTGACAGTAGCGCCATGAGCAGAATTGGCGCGACTGTTCATCTGTTAATTGTGCCAGAGCACCAAAATACCTGATTGGTGCAGAATTTCACGGAAAAATAGCGCCAATACGCGCCAATACGCCCGGGGATGCGCCAATATGCTCGAGGATGCGCCAATCCACCTTCAAGGAGATCTGCGGGAAGCCTCATCTTCGTTTGTCGGTTTACAAAGGGAGCATATCGGAGAAGTTGCAGATCTATCTGGGACAGGCAGATCAGATCAGTTTTGATCAGATCGATTTTTTGGCTGTATTGAAAAATAACGAATTTGCTCATTGGAGCGTGACTGATTTTGCTGAGTTGTCAGATATTGGCGGATCTGAATCAGTGACAGATCGATTTGACAGGTATCGATTTTTTGTTACTGTTGGGTAGATTCATTTCTTAAATTTGATCAGAATGATTAATATGATGGAATCTTATCTCCACGAGTCTGCCAAACTCGATGGATCTAACTTCACGAACTAGAAGTTTAAGATCCAGACCTTGCTTGAAGGTGCGAATGCTTGGTCCATAGTTACAGGTGATGAGCAGAGGGTGAATGTGGGGGCGCAGGAGCAAGACTGGGATAAGCGAGAGAACAAGGCGAAAGTTTTGCTGAAAATGTCTGTGAAGGACAACGTTATTCCGCACATCAAAGACTGTAAAACGTCCGCGGAGATCTGGACGACCATCAAAAGTCTGTATCAGACCCAGAACACAAGCCGAGTTATGGCACTTAAAAGCAAGCTATTTTGGATGAGGATGAATGAGAATGAGACTGCTGATACATTTGTTACGCGAATCAAAGATGTGAAAGATGCATTGGGGAACATCGGAGAGGTGGTGTCTGACGCTGATCTTGTCTCAATCACACTGAACGGGATGCGAGATGAATTTCAAATGTTCATCACTGGTTTGGCAGCAAGGGAGAAAGCGCCCACATTTGATGATCTGACAAGGATCTTGCTGCAAGAGGAGGAGCAGCAGTAGAACTTGAACCCCCAGAGTGATGATCTTGCGCTGATGGTGAAACGACGACCATTCAGAGGGAAGTAGCCACAACAACAATCACAACAGAAAGGAGGAACAATGCAAAAACGTCCACATAAAGGTATGATTGCAAATAATTCCATAAATAAATGTTATTATTGTGGAAAGAACAACCATATATAGAGTGTATGCTTTGATGCAAAGAGGAAGCAGACAAAGCACAGAGGATACTTTGTTGAAAATGATGTTGAAGAAGATAAAGATTTCAGTCATGAATTTCGACTGTTCATAGTCGACCATGCCCTTTCAGCATCTTATGAGGACGATATATGGTATGTTGATTTGGGGGCATCTTCTCACATGCCAGGTAAAAAGGAATTTTTTAATAGTCTTGAGGGAAGTACATATGGATCAAAAATCTATTTAGGAGATGATAGTGGATACGAGATTAAAGGTTATGGGGTTATTCCAGTCAAGTTACCAAATGGAAAAATTAGTCAACTTCAAAATGTTTTATATGTACCTGGAATTAAGAAAAATCTGATATTTGCATCCATGATAACTGATCAAGATATGCAATTCGAGTTCTTCAAGACTCACTGTGTGATAAAGGATTGTAGGAAAGAAATAGTTGCAACAGGCGTGCGTGTTGGAAGCCTATACAGACTAGATGTAAAGAGTATATCAAAGCGAGCCATGGTTGTAGGAGGATCGACAACCGAACAACTTTGGCATCAGAGATTCGCTCACTTGAATTTGCAGGACCTCATGCTATTGCAGAGAAAAGGTATGGTTGAGGGGCTCCCTATCTTTCGTAATATTCAGTTAAATTGTGATGGATGTGCCTTAGGTAAAATGCATAGAGAATAGTTTCCTGTGCATGATAGGAGGAAGGAAACAAATATTTTAGAACTAGTGCACACTGATATATGCGGACCCATGCAGACAAGGTCACTAGGTGGAGCATATTATTTTTTGTTATTTACTGATGACTGCACTAGATATTCATGGGTTTATTTTCTGAGTAAGAAAAGTCAGACTTTCCAGTGCTTTAGAGAATCTAAAACCTTGGTGGAAAAACAATTTGGTAAGAGTATAAAAATTCTCCGTTCTGATAAGGGGGGAGAATACAAGCTAGGGGAATTCATGAAATTCTGCAAATCTCACGGGATTGTTCAACATTTTACAGTGCCACACACACCACAGCGGAATGGAGTCGCAGAACGCAAAAACAAAACCTTAGTGGAGTGCGCAAGGAGCATGCTACAAGGTAAGGATCTATCTAAAAGCTTTTGGGCAGAGGCTATTAACACTGCTATATATTTGAAGAACAGAAGTCCTACCAGGTATCTTAGCTTCAAAACCCATTTTGAAGCTCTATATGGATTCAAACCAGCAGTAAATCATTTAAGAGTATTTGGGTCAAAAGCATTTTCCCATATACCCAAAGCTGATAGGAAGAAACTAGATCCTAAAGCTGTGAAATGTGTCTTTGTTGGTTATGGCACAGAATTTAAAGCATATAAATTGTTCAATCCTGAGACCCATAAGATATTTGGAAGCAGGGATGTAGTGTTTCATGAATAGGTACATGAAGGGAAATATGACATTGGTGATGATTGGCACATTCCATTGTTGATGGATGAAAGTAGCGAGGATGAAGGAGAGCAAGAGTAGAAAGAAGAGCAGAAAGAAGAACAGGAAAAAGGTGATAAAGCAAGCCCATTTAGAGCTGAAAAATTTGAGGTAAGTCCCCTACCAAGGAGATCTGGTAGGAAGACTCAATTACCATTAAAATTGAGAGACTATGCTTTGATGTCAAATGTTTTGAACATTTTAGAGCCCACCAATTACAAAGAAGCTAGTCAATTTAAGGAGTGGAGAGCTGCAATGAATGAAGAGATGGAATCAATTCTTAGAAATGACACTTGGGATTTAGTTGAACTACCTAAGAATAAAACACCCATAGGATGTAAATGGTTGTTTAAACCAAAAATGAATGCAGATGGAAGTATAGAGAAATTAAAAGCTAGGCTAGTTGCAAAAGGATATTCACAGCATGAAGGTATAGATTTTGATGATACTTTTGCACCTGTAGCTAAGTTAAATACAATCAGAATGCTTATTTCTTTAGCTACTAAATATAATTGGGAGCTACACCAGCTTGATGTCAAATCTGCATTTTTAAATGGTGAGTTAAAAGAGGAAATTTACTTAGTATAGCCAGAAGGGTTTGTAAAGAAGGGGCAGGAACATCTTGTTTGCAGATTGAAAAAGGATTTATATGGTTTAAAACAAGCACCCAGGTCTTAGTATGAAAAGGTTGATTCTTTCTTTTTAGAGTATGGCTTTCATAGAAGTTTGAATGACCCAAATTTGTATACCAAGTACAATAAGCAGGGGCAGATTATTCTGATTTCTTTGTATGTAGATGACATGATTATAAAAGGAGATGCAAATGATTTAATTAGAGGAATCAAAAGGCTTATGGCACAAGTTTTTGAGATGAAAGACCTTGGAAGACTTCAGTACTGTCTGGGATTAGAAGTATGTAGAGATACTAGGAAAACTTTTCTTACCCAAGGGAAGTATGTCAGAAATTTGTTTGAAAAGTTTGGTATGGATCAGTGTAGATCAGCAGCAATACCTTTGCAGCAGAATCTAAAGTTGAGTAGTGACGATGGCACTAAAGAAGTTGATGCTACAATGTATAGACAACTGGTTGGCAACTTGATATATCTTACAACAACCAGACCTGACTTAGCATACTCTGTTAGTGTGTTGAGCCAATTCATGTCAAAACCACTTGAAAGTCACTGGGTAGCAGCAAAAAGTGTGTTGAGGTATCTTTGTGGTACTGTTAATTATGGCATTTTATACACTGATGCATCTGATGTTATTCTAGCAGGTTTTTCAGATTCAAATTGGGCAGGTAACTTGGATGATTGAAGATCCATCACAGGTTACGCATTTAGCATAAGATCCGGGGTCATGGCATGGAGCAGCAAGAAGCAGAGTACTGTGGCCTTGTCATCGTGTGAAGCTGAGTATCAAGCATTGTGTGCAGCGACATGTGAAGCGATTTGGTTGAGAAGGCTTCTCAATGATGCAGGAAAAAAATAGAAGAATTCCACTTCAATCAAAAGCAAAAACCAGAGCACCATTAAATTGGCATACAATCCAGTGTTTCACAAAAACACCAAACATATAGACACTCAGTTGCATTTTGTCAGAGAGAAGATATAGTCAAAAGAAATTACTGTTGAATATTGTAAAACTTGTGACAATATGGCTGATATTTTTACAAAGCCACTTGCACATGTGAAGTTTGAATTGTTTAGAAGGATGCTAGGAGTCCAGGAGAACCCTTTCTCCATTAAGTGGGGGAGTTGAAAATAATTAATATTATTTTGTATTAATGGAGAAAATGGTTACATAGTTGTAATGTTCTCCCTAGTTTAGGATTAGTTCGTAGAGTTTAGGGGTTTGGTTGCAACTTCCTAATTCCTAGTATTGTATTTAATGACGTAATCTTTAATTGATGAATAATAGAGTGTACGAGAGTGATCTCTCTGTTTTGAGTGTAGTCTCCAGGTGCAAGCCTCACCTATGAGCTACATCTCCTTATTTTTCAATTTTGTTCACATTTTATCTCAAAAGCCTTATGAAGAAGGCCACGAACCTAAAAGGAGCTTTTGTAGAGGCTTTGTAGGCAAAAGGTGTTATAAGTAACAAATAGGGGTAAAAAACGCATCCCATCAACTCATCACAAATGCCGATGAAGCCACAAATTTTGGCGAAGACCATGACCTCATCAACGATGTTAGAACTGGAGAGCCCTGCAAATAAAATTGCCATGATGGAAAGGAAAAGAGGAAAGGGTTGTAGACTCCAACAAAAAACTCTCATGAATCCTTGCAGAAGTGGTGTAGACACCCCAAGCAGATAGAATGACGATGAGAAAGGCTATGAGCGACATAAATCCTACAGAGAACAGTCAAAACCACCACAATAAGCACATTCCATGTGCAGATGTCCAAACTAGTATGTAAAGGCACAAAATAGATCCTAGGAGGCTCCATCCCCTCAAAACTTCTCCCAAAACAAGCCCAGAGACATTGTGATAGCAGGAAAACCAACACACGCACATGCAAAGGAAGATAACCACAACGTAGAGGGAGAAGAGGTCGAAACACGGGTGGAGTAGCTAGGGTTAGCTGCTCGTCCCCCTCTAATCACTTTTATCTTTCTTGAAAGACCAACCAATTCCTTACTAGCCTCTAGTTATTTTTATTTGATTTATGTTTGTGTTGGTTATTGATACTTGTGGCTTTTTTCTTAATGTTCCATTGTGGTTTAGTTTCTTATTTTGACATCCCTTACATCTACATTTATCACTTGCCAACTGAATCAATTTTGCATGCATTCATGTACATCAGTATGCAAATCCTAGACACCACCACTTTAGTATTTATTTTGTGTAGGTCTAGTTTATGCACTTGGAATATAGTTGCACACCATGCGACACTCATATCCTCCTTTGTATCATGGTATACATTATTATTTTTAATATTTATAACATGAATGTGATTTGAACAATTAAGTATAAAAGATAGGGGGTAAAGAATTTGGATATTTATGGTTATCTATTTAGGTGGCAGAAAGTATATTTTTAAGAATTACGCAAAACATTTATTTTGATTTAATTTCTTACAACTGGGTTTTATATATTTTTTAGTAGGTGTATTATGAGTTTTGAGATTTTATTGTTTTGATGAATTACTATGAAAATTCTTATGGAGAATTTCTCAATGCATTTTACATTGATCGTGAATATCATTGGCCCCTTTTGATGTCAATTACTACCCATGTCCTCATTGTGTCTTGTTAATGTTTAAGGGAAGTGTATAATGTATGCGACCATTCTTTAGGTATCTTAACTGTCCATTTTTTCCTTCCTAGTGTTAATTCATAATGAGTAGTTTGTTCTCTTAAGTTACAATGTGAGTAACTGAAACGTGTCCATGTTCACATCTTGTATATTGGTTGATGGAGGATGCCTCAATGCCCTCCTTATAATGGATATTTTCCTATAAAATTTATCTCATTACTCCAAGAAGTATATTTAAATAATTTTTCAAGAGAGTACCTTACGGATTGCAATCATCAATAATAGTTTCCCTCACATCCACACTCAATAATGTCTCAACATCAATGACCCATAATTGGTTGATTCTAAAAATGTTGAACATCAATACATATATTTTCACTTGTTAGAATGTACTGTGTACCTTGGTGCCCATTCTCATTATTGTTGGGTTATCTAACTTCTGGAAATGATATATATCAATGATTAGTGATTTTTCTTTTATCATGTTTGACTTCTCATCATTTATTCACGTGGTGTAGATTCATACTTATGATGGATTTGGATTTAAGATTACATACTATGGTGGTATCTCCTTTTGGTGATAATACTTGATATTATAGTATAGGCCAACTACTTCTTGGGTACTTTGGACGAGCAATATTTATTTTTCTTAATTTCAATTTTTATTCTTATGTTCATTCAGATGCAAAGCTGTTTTGTATATGCCAATGGATATAATCTCATGTTGAAATGGATCCACTATATATCATTTTCATTATCATGGTATTGCACCTTATATATTAATCATGAAGATTGTTTTTGGTTCTAATATTATTTTTCCTTCTTTATTAATATTTGATAGAATAATTTAGACTTGGATCTTCTCATCGATTACCTTCATTAAGCAAGAAAAATGGAAGACTCGATGTACACGTGAGTATGGAGGCAACTCCAATTTGAAATCCATGCTTCCAATCCTTTACAACACCTTACAGGGGCTATAATACCTCGATTCTAATTTATTTTCATTAAGTTTGTTACTTGAGGGACATCTCTATATATGGTTGTAGTCTCATAAATACCCAATCCCTCACTTCAAATTCCCTTTCACTATGATGTTGATCCATTTGTTGTTTCATCCTATTTTGTGTCATAACCAAGTTTTCCTTGAATATTTTTTGAACCTCTTGTTGGTGTTGTTTGTGGTCATCTACTACCTACGCCTTTATAGTCCCATTCAATGGAAATAATGCATAGTAAACCATTTGTGTCTTCTTCTTTCCTTGAGAGTGCATCTGCGACAATCTTTTGTTTTCCCATTTTGTAGATAGTTTCAAAGTAATAAGTTAACATCTTTGTGACCCATTTTTGCTACGCTGTCAAGTAACCTTCACTCCAAGAAGGATATTATACTATCATTATTTGTTTTTACTTTGAAGTGTATTATTATTAGGCATGGATGTCATTTCTTATTACAATGCAGTATGACAAACATTTATTTTTCATAGATGGGTCTAAGTAATTTCTTTCATTTAAGTTCACTACTTTCAAATGTAAGGGGCCTTCCTTCTTGCATCAAACCTTCATCGATGCCATGGCCTGAGACATCACACCCCATAATGAAGGTTTTTATTTTATTTCAAAGTGATGTGTTTCCAAGATGGAAGTTATATAGATATCATCTTTAAGTTATTCAAAAGATTTGGTTGCTTCTTTAGTCCAAGCAATTTGCTTCCTTCTTCAATAATTCTATTAGAGGTGCTACTATTTGGCCATAATTCTTAAAAAACTTGCAGTGATAACATGTCAATCCTAATATTCCTATTATTTTCTTCAAGGTACACTGGCCATTCCCTAATAGCTTTGATCTTGTTAGGATCCATCTTGAAACCTTCATGTGATACAATATAACCTAAATATTCCACTTATTGAACTTTAAAGGCACACTTTGAAGGCTTTGCCTAAACTTGCTTATTTTTCAATAGTGTTAAGACCCCGTGAACATGTTGTACATGGTCTTCCCAAGATTTGTTGTATATCTGTATGCCATCAAAAAATACTAGTACAATTTTTTGTAAGGAAGATTTTGAAAATAAAAATCATGAAGCTTTGAAATGTTGAAGGTGCATTTGTAAGTCGAAATGGCATAACAAATAAGTCATAATGACATTCATTTATTCTAAAGGATATTTTGGAAATTATTTCTTGCCTCACTATGATTTGATGATATCTAGAATGAAGATCCAACTTAGTAAAAAAATAATTTCCATGGAGTTCATCTAATAATTCATCAATGATAGAAGGATAAAAGTCATCTTTGATTGTGGTTTTGTTGAGATGTTTGTAATTTGGACACATATGCCATGGACCATCCTCTTTTATAACCATCACCAATGGTGAAGAGAAAGTGGTTTCTCTAGGTTGAATGATGCCTTCCTCACATTTCTCGAACCATATGCTTAATCTCACCCTTCTGTGCATGTTGATACTTGTAATACGTAATGGTAGGTGGTACACTTACAAGTTGAAAATTAATAGCATGGTCATGATATCAGGCAGGTGGAAGATCCTTAGGTATCTCTCCAAATACCATAGAATAATTGTTGATAACTTTTTGGAGATCTATTGGAGCGAAGGATATAAATGTTTGAACATATAATTAACATAATTATGCAATTACAACTTCGTGTCCCTCTTTTAGCAACTTTATCATGGTATTAGAGATTCTCACTTTAATTGGTTTCCCTTGGGTTCTGCTAAGCTTGCTTCCCTTTCCTTATGAAAAAATATTATGAAAATAATAGTTATGCAATTACACCTTAATGTCCCTTCTTTTACTAGTTTTGCCATTCTATTAGAGATTGTCACTTTACTAGGTTTCCCTTTATACCTCTATGCTTAATTCCCTTCCCTTATGAAAAGGTATAATGAAAATATTTTGAAAACTAAGGGCCATTTTTCCCAATGGTTGTAACCGTTGGACTCCTAATACAACATCAACGCCACCCATTTGGATTGCATTAATGGGACTAATAAATAAATATCCCCCCATATTCAACTTAGTATTATTGTACTTTCACTGAACAATTTATGGTACCTCCATCTACAATAATTACTTGAAATTTTATGGTTGTAAATACAAAGAAATTAAGCATTTTTTCCAATTTGTAAATAATGAATTTATGGGTAGAGATGTATATATATATATATATATATATATATATATATATATATATATATATATATATATATATACACACACACACACACTTATATCTTAAGGGTTTATGAAGAACAACTACCAACCAATGCATGACAAGGGATCTTTGGAGTAGTCTCTTTTGGGTCTAGATTTTGTGAAGTTTTCACTTCTTTATCTTCTTCATCTTCATAGTTTAATTAGAATAGCTTATTCTCATAGATTTTATGCCCCTTACTATACTTAATGTTGAAACATAATATCTTTGGTCTCTTTCATCCATTTGCTGAAGAGTCAACCTTATTGGTTTAGAAGAGGAAGAATGAATTTTTCTATAGTTATTAGTGACTAGTTTCCTAGTCACCATATTTTTAATTTCAACTTTACTAGCTACACTAAAAGCATGCTCTAGAGATTTAGGTTCAAATAGATGCACCTCATTTTTGGTGCCTTCCTTTATTATTCCCATAAATAGTTTTAATAAATTATCCTTTAAAATATTCTTTACTTTGAGACTCAACATTTAGAATTGTTGAATGTGCTCTATAATTAGATGCTTTTGTTGAAGATTTACAAATTGAATGAAGAATGTATTGTTATTAATATCCTCATGAATTTTTATCAATTCCTCTATAAAATTGGACCAAGATATAATAGAATCCCTTTCCTTCCACAAAGCTATTGATACCATACATGTTGATCTTGTTCTAAAAACATGGATGCGATATTTACCTTTTGTAATGATTCCACATGGTGTAGATAAAAATAATTCTTTGTATCTAATATCCATGCTATAGGATCATTATAATAAAAATTCCTCATATCGAACTTTTGAAAATAGCAGTTCCTTGGTGATGACTTGAAGATCTGATGATGTGGATCCTTGATTGAAAATTCATGATTATGGTTCTGTGATTCAATATTTGTGCTATTTAATTGTGATAACATATACTCCTCACATGAGATTGATTCTCAAAACCATGCCTGTCCTTATGTTCATGATTTTCTTGGATCTCCACATCCACTTTAGGGATATTTCCTACTATAATGTTTTCATTATTTCTTTTGATCTCAATTTCTTTTTTTTTTATGAAGCCTCTCTAAGAGAAGGTTTTGCATGGAATTCGTGGATTTTTGTATTTCTTCCTTATTTTCATTTATCTTATTTTCTATTAATTTGTTATTTTAATTTAAATTCTTTTTTATTTATCTTTTAAAATTTCCCGAGAACTTGAGAAATCCACATTTCTTAACATGCTACCATCCACTTCATTCACTTTCTTCTCTAAATGAGATATCCTATATTCTAAGCCTTCACTTTATTTATGAGTCATGGATGAACCTTCAATAGATTTAATTAGTGTAGTAGCTTTCTTTGGATGCATTTTGGAAAATATTAATGGTACTCCTCTTTATCAAAACATTTAGTCACCATAAAAATGGGATCTTCTAATCAACAATTAGGTCACTTGTAAGCTGCGTACCTTAATTGAGATAATATATGAATGATTTTTTTTTTCTTGGTATATCTATGAGATTTGAATTCTTCTAGATCTAAAACATTGAACTCTACTAACTGGATATGTCTATTCTGCAATTCCACAGGTGTGAGTGGAATTTTATTTTCTAAGTGTAAGTTATGGTAACTTTCCAAAAACTTACTGATATTTGGCCTCTTCCCACACACAAAATTGTATAGTGTGCCATGTGTCCAATTCTTCAAATATAATTATAAATTTTTTCCTAATGTATCTATATATGTATCCTAAAATCCTTGAAGATTTCATAGTCTAAAAATCCTAGGAAAGGATATATTCTGAAAAAATGAAATTGCCTATTTAAAATTTATTTCATGATTGCTGTAAAACCCTAACTTCCACAAGGTATAAATATGGAAGTATAGTGAACTAAATTTTAAAATTTGAACCAGATGTTCCATAGGCTTTCTCCTTAACATGATCCAATTTTTACTATGTGAAACCTCCCAACAAAAAAAATGTTGTGAAAATCCCAAATTATCTTGTTTGAAACTAATTTTCTAAGCACTTAGGAACCCGAATCTCCTCAGAGCATATATCTAAAATTATAGAAAACACATATCTGAAATTTGAAGTAGATGTTCATCAATATTTCACATCAATGTGGTCCAAGTGTCATGGTCTGAAACCAACCAATTTTTTTTTTTATAGTGACAATATTTAATTGACATGTTTGAGATTGATTTTAGAAGCATTCAAGAACCCTGACTTCCTTGGAGCACATCTCCAAAAATAAAGAGAAATAAGATCTGAAATTTGAATCTAATATTTCTCGTCGATATGCTAAAAGTTTCACTCTTTGAAACCTCCTAGAAAAAAAATCATAGTGAAAATTCCATGATGACTTATTTAAAGTAGAAAAGCCCTAGAACCATGAGCTCTCATACTAAATATTATGAACCTTGCATCTTAGAAATGATAAGAAACTAATAATTATAGTACACTATGAGGGAAAACCTCTTTTTACAATAGATAAAATATAGAAGAAAATATTTGATGATCCTAAGACTAGACCTCCTTAGTATACATATAGGAAACAAAAGGTATAATTATAATAAAATGAGACCATGAGAGGTTCTAGCCTACATAGAAATATAACAATAGAAATTTAATCACACAATATCTAGGGATTAATAAAGGGTTTTAGGGTTAACATGGACTTTATATATGGCTTAACACTACTAACCACCAAAATTTATTCAAGTCCTTTGCTTGAGTAGTCAATTAATTTCTCCACTTCATATTTCAATTTATTAGGCCCTACTAATGCAGAATTATAACATTTGATTTTCCTATTGGCCTGTTAGCTTAACATTTATGCAAGTTATAATGTTTAACTTTGAAAATTAAATATTTATTTCTTCAATATTACTAAGAAAACTATTTTTAAACATATACCTTTTTCATATTTTGAGTTGTGATATAAATTTCCCCTAACTCTTCCAAATTCCTATTAGTTTCAAGTGAAACTCAAATTTAGGGAACCCATCAAAGAATTTTAAGTTAGTTTAAATACAATTATCAGATATGATATTTTTTAGAGCATAATTTCTAACTTAAATGACAATAGTACTTATTTAATTTAACATTTGATAGTTACATTCCGCTATATATGATTTTCAATTTTTATTATCAAAATAAGATACACTAGTATGATAAATTTCTTAATCATATTTATCAACAAATTATGTTTTAATCAATTATTGTAGACTAAATAGTAATAAAATATATTAATTTCATATTAATAATAGATTTATTATTTATTTAAATATTATAGAATAACATATTTTAAGAAATATTAATTTTAAAATTAATTGTAAGGATAATTAACACTTTACTATTGTAAAACAACTATGTAGTTGAATTTATAGATGAAATAGATTTTTGATCGAAATCCAACAATACAATTTATAGGAAGATTATGATTTCCTTTAATATACAATACACTTTTGAATGCATAAATGGATTCAACACCCTAAAAAGGAAGGTACTTGATCTTTGGAAATGATAAAACTTAAATATATCATTTTTAAAATCCTTATACCATATTTTGAACAAAATTTTACCAGAAAAAAGGTGGGAGAAAGGTCATTTCGTCTATTAGTTAGAAGCTTAAAAAACCTACTACTCTCCAACTACTTTATAGAAAATATAATGACCTTTTACCATTTTAATATTTAATCTACTTAATAATTTTATTATTTTTATTTTTAATGATAAATATTGAAATATGATTGATGATTTTTTATTAGACTTTTAGGTTTATATGATATCTTTCTATCCTATCTAATAAGTTAATATTCATCTTACATATTCATAATAAAGTATATTCATCTTACATCTTAATAATAAAGTGATTATTCAAATTCAGACTTTTATGATCTATATCTTCAATATTTTGGAACACTTTTCTAAAAGTTGGTAAAGGTCCTAAGTTTAAAAGAGACCCAAAGGATTAGGATTCATGGGTGCATCTTCCGTTCATTTAATGAATCATGGATAAGATTGCTATGATTGTTAGGAAGCATAATTTTCAGTCAACCTTTAGGCCCTGAACATGATTCACAATTCCCTTAGATCAGTAAAAGACCATGTGGACCCTAAGAATAAGAAGGGTATTTATGTAATCCCATACTTTTGTGGGACACCCCACGTTTGTGAAATTGGGTGCTCAATAAATAAAAGGATCCAGGAGCATAGCAAATATGGGAGGATCCACTCCTCAACATTCGCAAAGCATGGAAAGAAGACAACACACCACATCTGCATTGAAGAAGTTTGGGTCCTTGCTAGGATCAATCATTTTCATCACCGCAAGTTTAGGGAAGCGATAGAGATTGAGAAGAGGAAGAGGGTTAGTAATTTGAACAGAGATGATAGGTGGGAAAATAGTAATTGTTGGGTCCCTACCCTTTCTTCCTATGATGTTGTGTCTTTCTCTTCCTTGCCTTATCTTTTATATTAACTAAGTTATTTATATTTTCTATTTATTCTCATTTAATTGTTTTATTTTTCAATTATTATTCGTATTTCCTCTCCTTAGGAATTAATTTTAATGTTATTAGAATTAACGAACCTATTTATTAGTCCTCAATCAATTTTGACTTTTTTGATACTCTCTCTCTCTCTCTCTCTCTCTCTCTATATATATATATATATATATTCATTCAGATTTTTCATTTTTCATTTTCATCAATTTTTCGTTAAATTTTGACTCACTTTATTGTTTTAATTTGTCCTCTCTTAATTATCCTTTAATTGGTTGGTCTTTCCTTTCTTCTTTAGTTTATTGTTTAGATTATTAAAATATATTAATACATTAAATAGATAGAAAAATAGATGATACAATAGGAATAATAATAATAATTATTTCCTAAATAAATTTCCTTATTGATAAATATTCATGGTTAAAAGTAACCGTTGTAATCTAACCATTAGAATTAAGCATCTGCATCACACTCCCCTTATTTAATTTGATGCCATGATCTAATTATCCATCTCATCCTGAAGATGAACCACACTAGATGGTTCGAAACGTGTCGACCAAACATTCCTAATGTGATTTCTACTGAAAGTGTTTCAAACTATTTAAAAAGTCATTATTATTTCATTTATTATTTTTTAATCTAATTTTATACTTTGTATAATATTAAAAGACAAATTCATATATTTATAGTTAATTGGATATAACTTGAGTGATTGTGAGGAGTGTACTTTTTTAAATATAATTTATTAACTATATTAAACCTTAAACCTTGAATCTTGTTAAGTTGTTACCTATATTGAATCTCAAACCTTAATCTTTATTTTATAAATTGTTTATTAACGAGATTAGTGATTAAGAAAATGTATTTTTTTTGTAACAATATCTATATGGACAAGGTTCATTGTCCTAAAAATAAATTTATCTCATACACCAATTTAGTGTCTAATTTAATCATAATCTTAAAATTAGATTTTTATTATTATTGTTAGATTTGATATTTCAATTATACACTACCCATTAACAAAAAAACTCAACTAAAAAAATGAAGAAATTTAAAACTAAGAATTTGATTTTAAAAAATAAATTCAGAATAAAATAAATGTTGTGAAATTAACATTTTATTAAAATATTAACTATGAAAAATTAAGAAAATGTTAAATTATATGAAACCTTAAAGATTAAAAAATATACCATCAATGTTAATACTAAAATTATTTTATTATTATTATTAAAAATTGATATAAAAGGAAAAAATATGAAAATCTAAATGGATAAAAAATAATTATTAAAAACTTATATAAAAAGAAAAATGTTAATAAAAATAATATAACAATAGGAAAAATCTTAGAAAATTAAAATTATTAAAAAGAAATCTTATATAAGAATTTACATTATTCGAAAGAAACCTTATAGATTCAAAATAATATTTGTGTTAAAGGAAAATCATATAAAATAGGAGTAGAATTAGAAGTGAGAGAGATTGAAATTTTTTTAATGAAAAATAACATTTTAATTAATTTTTTTTTAACATTATTTTTATAACTTATAGCTTGCTTTATTCTAAATAATATTTAAATTTATTCATCTATCTAAATTCTTATTAGTTTGTATTTTTTGTTTTTGTACAAATATTTTCGTAAATTTTTGAATCTTTTAATATAAAGTTTCTCAACAATTATTTTGATTTTATCTCTAAAACTACTTTAATTTTATTTCTAAAATTACTTTATTTTATTATTACTATTTATCTCGTAAATTTTTTTCAATAAATACATTTATAATTTTTTTAATACATTTTTTTTGTTGTTGGATTTTTTAGTATAAAATTTCTTTTTAGTTATTTTTATTTTTCTTTTAAATTATCTTGTTTTAATAATAATAATAATAAAAAATTCATTAGATTTTTAGGAAATCATTGTTTACAAAGACCATCTTGATGGTCCCCTCTCTCATTCCTATCAGACTTGTTGAGATTGAGAACTAGAGGAAACCATAGAAGACATTTGAATGCTATTGTTTCCAAGAGGCATTGTATCCTTAACAGGCTAGGAAAAAATAAAAAGTTGACCAAAAATGATAAAAACATATCAAGGAGGGGGATTGGAGGGCATTACAGAGCTCCAAAGTAGCCAACACAATCATTCATACTGAAATCTATGTGTTCCACCTGCGCTTCCAGGCTACCTAGGCTACCTAGGTGGTAGCTGATGTGGCGATGGTTGCGGCGAAGGTTGTCCAATTGTTTCAGAATTTCATGTTGACTGTATTGAATGTTGTTAATATATGCCACAATCTTGTTAGGATCTCCATATTGATGGTCCATGAGAATTTCCATGTTGAGTTGAATATTCCAAAGGTGCTCAGCGATGGACTCCATGGTAGAAGAAGCCACTATGTGACCTAGAGAGCAAGGTGGAGAGATAGCTGCAACTTCCTCTGTTTCTGGACTGGATGAACTGTCTTAGGATGAGCTATGACCTGGCTCAGGATGCCTTGCATAGAAGTGTTTCCTCACCCTCCCTTCAGTAAGGCCAGCCTTGTTAATGGGGCATGTTGATAATGATACGAAAGTACCACCGACTCACTCAAAGGGAGGGCCGTGAAATAGTCCTCACAACACCTGCGATAACAAGAACAATGGGCAAAAACACGAACATGATGCCCAAGGTTAATGCATACCAGAAAACATAAGACACAATCGATAACACACGGAGAGCCCACGTTGACCCAGCCCAAGGTGTTGTGCGGGATAGATGGCTTCCACTTCGCACTTAACCCACTAGAAACAACCATACAACCTTGAGTGCCTGAGAAAATATAAACAATGATCCCTAGCCCGAATGGGCATCCAAACCACTAGTAGGGCCGACCAAAGACCCGGGTAGTACCCTCCCATAGACAAGAACCGTAAATAATTTCCATCAATAAGCATACAACGAGACAAGCCCAGATATACAGAGAAAGAGCCCCCCTCTTATTATGACAAGCGAAGGAAGTCTCACACACAAAAACCTTACCTGACACAGCAAGCATGAGGAGCTTTCTTTTCCTTGTTGAGGGTATGAAGGCGTGAAGATGATATGACACCCACTCGAGTTCCAACATCCCGCAAACAAGATAGTAATCCAACTCCAACCCAAACCAAACGAACAAAGACGACCATGCCATGCCACAAGATAGTAATCCAACTCCGACCCAAACCAAACGAACAAAGACAACCATGCCACTGCTCAACCAAGGTCGTGACTTGAGTGAGTCAACATGGAAACTATCGTGCGCACTTCTTTTCTCCTCCCTACCAAAATTCATCGCCCAATCGACCAGACTGGAGAACCAAGCTCGCCTGCCCATGTATTTAACTGTTGACTGTGCGAGGAGTCTAATCACTTGGCTGGAATGAATGCGGGATCGACAAATGATCAAGTGTTAAATGTAAGCGTGGAAGGAGGACAAGCCCCAATAGACATTTTGTTACATTCATGTAACAAAAGAGTTAAATGTGTGCGTGGAAGAGCCCCAGTAGACACTCATGTAACAAGTGTACTCTTGGAAGGTCACCTCTTCAGGTTTATGATCTTAATATTTCAAAATCATATTATCCCCAACAAAAAGTAAGTCCTTTATTAATTTAAACTCGATTTAAAAAAAATTAAGTCCTTTAAACTTTTCAAAGGGTTGTTTTGCGCTTACGTGTCAATCATAAAATTCGTTTCCATTTGATCTTTCATATAAAACCATCGGAATCCCCAAACAATAATATATTTTATTGACAATCCATATTAACCCATTTGAATAATATATTTTATTGACAATCCATATTAAGCCATTTGAATTTAGGATAACATTCAGATCGAGCCACAGTGGGATTAGAGATCATTCTATGCAAGAAATTATGGCATGAAATCTTGATCCACCTCAAGGTACGCCAGAGGCAATAGAGGCTTAAACATCCTTAGTAAAGAAAAAAGAAAATCACATGTTTAGAGCCACATGTAGGATCGCATCAATAAATAAAGAATAGTTGAACAAACTCTCAGCTGTACATAATTCACACAGATAATTACAGTCTGCGGCCTCCTCATCGTGCAGCTGGACCAAATTATTTTCTTCGCCGATTTACCTTTCCTCGTCGTTCTCTTCTGGCTATATACACCATATGTATATGCGACGTTGCTCACGGACTGATTAAAAGTATCAACTGGTATTGTAATTCTATTTTCTTGGGAGCTTTGGTTTATCCCATGTTCAACAAACGAAACAGACCAATCATCTGATCCTCTTAACACGAACCTCCCTTGCTAGGAGACCTTGTTAAATGTGTAATTTCAACGCAGTTGAAAACCACCAAACAAAACCACCTATCTTGTTCGCACCGCCTTTTGGCAAAGGCTGTTTTTCCTTGGAGCCCTCCGAACACATTCACTTGCTGCCACGCGTCTCATGTACGAGCACCGAAAAACCATTTTCCCCGGACAGTAAAGTTCGTTTGTTTTGCCCGAGGTTGGTGTGCGAACCTCGTTGGATCAGCCAAGTGATCTGGGCACGAAATCTTCACCGTCGATCTCCGGAAAGTGCACAGGCCCACGTCAAATCGATTTTTACGTGGAGTAAAAGGTTTATGGGTTGACCGCCGTAGGAGGAATTCAATGTTTTTAATGTGTCTTCGTAGATATTAGGTGGAGGCGTTAATTTTAGTCATGGGCATATGTTTAATTTTGGTAATGGGCATAAGTCCCATATATCTTTTATATATGTTTTATATAGATTTAGGTGAGGCCCATTTAATCTCGTTATGGGCATGTATTTAATATAGTTTTTTTTATATGTTTTATGTATGTCGTAAAAAAGGTTTACGTGCAGTAGTTTTATTGTTGTGGTGACTGCTCACAGCAGTGTGTAAAAAAAAAATATATATGAACAGGTTGTAATGTTTTAGTTTTTACTATCGTAAAACTGAGAAATAGCAAAAACCTTGTGTGGTTTTGCACAGCAGTGCATAAAGGAAATGGTGGAGCGATTTTTGTAAGCCTGTGTGAATTTTGTTTACAGCAGTAAACTTATGTAAACTTTTATTACAGCAGTAAGTTGTTTTTCACAGGCAGTGAATGTTAAAAAGCTTTTACAGTGGTAAATCCCTCTTAGTAACAGAGGATGAATATGTATGAGGCAATATATTTTTGAATAGAAATGCTTTGTGTCAGTTTAATGGTGTCATCTGAGTCATTTTGTTTCTAAGAGGTTTTCTGTCAAAAGATCCTGGACAGAGTAAACAGAGCATTGTCTCTGTAGTGGTTATTTTATTTGGTTTTGGTATTTCTCCATTTAAAAAAAATACCCAACAGTGGTATCAGAGCAAGGTTTAGGCTCTTTGTAGGAGACAAAGAAGCTGAAGGGAGAAGGTTGTTGCTGCAGCAAAACCTCTCAGGCAGTTAGAAGACTCAGACAGCGAAGGATTCAGGTATTCCCCAAAAGCATTTCTCTTGTTATTGCAGAAGACAGTCAGTTTTTAAAAAAAAATCACAGTCAAGGATTTAAAACCATAGTTCAAGATGCAAGGAATGGCAAGCACAAGCATGGGTATGTTCAACACCCAGCTCCCACACTTTAATGGGAAGAACTATGACTACTGGTCTATAACCATGAGAGCTTTGTTCATCGCTCAGGATATATGGGAACTAGTAGAATATGGGTTTGAGGAACCAGCAGATGAAACTGAGTTCAATGCATTAACTCAGGGAGAGAAGGATCAGCTGAAGCTCAATAGGAAGAAGGATGCAAAGGCCATTGTCTTGTTGTATCAAGCAGTGGACCAGAGTATATTCCCAAGGATAGCAGCAGCTACAACATCACATGAAGCATGGCAAACTCTCAAGACAGCCTATCAAGGCATGGAGAGAGTGAAGACAGCAAAATTGCAAATGCTGAGAAAGGATTTTGAAAACTTGAAGATGAAGGAGTCAGACAACATTGAATCATTCTTCACTCATGTGATTGGTGTAATCACACAAATGAGAACTCATGGAGAAACAATTGAAGATAGAAGAATAGTGGAGAAAATATTGAGGGTCTTACCCTCAAGGTTTGATGCCATAGTCACCACCATTGAAGAGACAAAGGATCTCTCAAAATATTCAGTTGATGAGCTACATGCATCACTGATAACTCATGAGCAGAGGTTGAGTAGGAATGAAAACTCATCCCTAGAGCAAGCCTTCAAGACCCAGATGTCCTTTGGAAGAGGAAGAGGTCAAGGCAGAGGAAACAAGAGAGGAAGAGGCAGAAGCCAGAACAGAGGTGGAAGGAACAGCACAGCAAATGCACAAGGAAGAGGCAGCAATCCAAATCAGAACCAAGGTCAAGGCAGCAACCAACAAAGAGATCAGTATCAGGCTCAAGGACAAAGGTATGATAAATCTAATGTTCAATGCTATTATTGCAAAAAGTATGGACATTATGCTAGTGATTGTAGAAAGAAACAGTATGATATGAACAGCAGACAAAATGCAAATGTTACAAGAGAAAACAACAGTCAAGAAAATGTCCTGTTAGCTTGTAACATGGTTGAAACACATAGTGAGGACATATGGTTTTTAGACTCAGGTTGCAGCAACCATATGACAGGGAATGTAGCCCTCTTTTCAGCCTTAAATCAGAATTTGAAATCAGAGGTCACACTAGGAACTGATTGTAAAGTGTCTGTTATGGGAAAAGGGGAGGTAAAAATATTTACAAAACAAGGAGAAAGGAAAACCATAGCAGATGTATACTATGTCCCCGGAATGAGATGTAACCTATTGAGTGTTGGACAGCTTATCCAAAAGGGTTACAATGTTTACTTTGTAAATGATGTGTGCACCATCATGGACATACCACCCAGCAAAAGATGCATTGCTGAAGTGAAGATGACAAGGAACAGGATGTTCCCTCTCCGGATCCGGGCAGACATGAAAAACAAAAGGGAAATGGCAGCAGTCACCCAAGAGGCCTTCCAAAGCGTGCCAAAGGATGAGAACTGGTTATGGCACTTGAGATTCGGGCATCTAAATTTTGGAGGTCTAAACTTATTGAGCAGAAAAGGAATGGTAAGAGGATTACCATTAATAGAGAAACCGGACAGCCTATGTGAAGGCTGCATTTTGGGAAAACAACACAGAGAAAGTTTTCCATCAGGGAAAAGTATAAGGGCAAAGGCACCCTTAGAGATTATCCACTCAGATTTGTGTGGACCAATGCAAGCTCCATCATTAGCTGGCAGCCTATATTTCTTGACATTCATTGATGATTTTACAAGAAAGACTTGGATATATTTCCTCAAGAACAAAAGTGAAGTCTTTGAGAAATTCCAAAACTTCAAAGCACTTGTGGAGAACCAAAGCGGGCTGCACATAAAAGTATTGAGAACTGATAGAGGAGGTGAGTATATCTCAAATGAATTCCTAAAGTTTTGTAGAGAAAATGGAATACATAAACAGTTCACAACTCGGTACACCCCACAGCAAAATGGAGTTGCTGAAAGGAAGAACAGAACCATCATGGAGATGGCAAGGAGCATGTTGAAGGCAAAGCATCTGCCAAATGAGTATTGGGCTGAAGCTGTGCATTGTGCAGTGTATATTCTGAACAGGTGTCCTACAAAGGCAGTCATGAACAAAGTGCCAGAAGAGGCATGGAGTGGGAGAAAGCAAGTAGTCACCCACATGAGAGTTTTTGGGTGTGTGGCCTATGCACACATTCCAGATAAACTAAGGAGGAAGTTGGACAGCAAAGGGGAGAAATGCATCTTCATTGGATACAGTGATGAATCCAAAGCCTACAGGCTGTACATTCCATCTACCAAGAAGTTCTTTGTAAGCAGGGATGTTCAATTCATTGAAGAGGAAGCTTGGGATGGAAGCATAGAGAAAACAGTGAACATTAAAAGCTGTTTGCCTCATGATGAAGATGAAGAGGAGGTGGCTGAAATGAATCCCCAAACAGCAGCACCAACACAAGAACAGCAAGGTACACCATTGAGGATCAATGAGAGTGCTTCTCCAAGCACACCACAAGGAGGAAACTCAAGTGCATCTTCAAGCACTTGCACACCAAGTGAAAGAGGTAAGAAGTTTAGAAATCTAAGTGAAATTTATGAAGAAAGAATGAATTCCTTATTTGCCTTGTTTTGTCATGTTGATGATCCTATCCATTTTGAAGAAGCTATTAAAGATAGGAAATGGATAGAAGCTATGGATGAGGAAATCAATGCCATAGAAAGAAACAAAACATGGGATTTGGTTGAATTACCAAAAGGCAAAGAAGTCATTGGTGTGAAATGGGTCTACAAGACCAAGAGCAATGCTGAAGGCAAGATTGAAAGGCATAAAGCAAGGCTGGTTGTCAAAGGCTACAAGCAACAGTATGGGAGAGATTATGAGGAGACTTTCGCACCGGTTGCAAGAATGGAAACCGTGAGAGCAGTGCTGTCCATAGCAGCACAAAATAAATGGAAAGTCTACCAAATGGATGTGAAATCAGCATTCCTAAATGGAGTGTTAAAGGAAGAGGTTTATGTGGAACAGCCTCTCGGATATGAGAAGAAGGGAGAAGAGCACAAAGTGTGCAAATTGAAGAAAGCTCTTTATGGGCTGAAGCAAGCGCCAAGAGCATGGTACAGCAGGATAGATTCATATCTATTGGAGAATGAATTTGACAAATGTGAAGGAGAACCCACAGTCTACATCAAGGAAAAGGATGGTAAAATTTTAATTGTTGTCTTGTATGTAGATGATGTTATTTTCACTGGAAATGATATTTATCTTATTGAGAATTTTAAATCAGTCATGAAGAATGAATTTGAAATGACTGACATGGGTTTCTTGAGATACTTCTTAGGCATAGAAGTAGATCAAAATGAAAAAGGAATTTTTATATCTCAAGCAAGATATGTAAATCAAGTTTTGGGCAGATTTAAGATGGAAGAATGCAAGGCAACAATCACTCCCACAGTGATGGGATTAAAACTCAGCAGAGAGGACAGCAGCAAGGATTTTGATCCTAGTTTATACAAAAGCATTGTGGGCAGCCTTATGTATTTAACAGCAACTAGGCCTGATTTAATGTATGCTGTTAGCTTAATTTCCAGATTTATGGAGAGGCCAAAGGAGGCACATTGGCAGGCAGCAAAGAGAATTTTGAGGTATGTGAAAGGTACCAAAATGTTTGGAATTCTATATCATGCCTCAGAACATTCAGATTTGGTTGGGTACACAGATAGCGATTGGGCTGGAAGTGTAGATGATCGGAAGAGCACTTCCGGTTATGTTTTTAACATGGGTTCAGGAGCCATCTCATGGGCTTCTAAGAAGCAATCCATTGTAGCATTATCTACAGCAGAGGCAGAATATGTGGCAGCGACAGCAGCAGCATGTCAGGCAGTATGGATGAGAAGGATGTTGAGAAGCTTAGGCCAGGAGCAGGCAAAAGCGACAGTGGTCTTTTGTGACAATAGCTCAGCTATTGCTTTGTCAAAGAATTCAGTGTTTCATAAGAGAACGAAACACATCGACACAAGGTTTCACTACATCAGAGAATTAGTGAACAATGGAGAAATTGTCCTAGAACATTGCAGGACCCAGGAACAGGTTGCAGACATCTTGACAAAGCCACTAGTTCAGAAGAGTTTCGAATTTTTGAGGAAGTGTTTGGGAATGACCGAATGCCCAGCTGTTGAAATTAAAGGGGAGTGTTAAATGTGTAATTTCAACGCAGCCGAAAACCACCAAACAAAACCACCTATCTTGTTCGCACCGCCTTTTGGCAAAGGCTGTTTTTCCTTGGAGCCCTCCGAACACATTCACTTGCTGCCACGCGTCCCATGTACGAGCACCGAAAAACCATTTTCCCCGGACAGTAAAGTTCGTTTGTTTTGCCCGAGGTTGGTGTGCGAACCTCGTTGGATCAGCCAAGTGATCTGGGCACGAAATCTTCACCGTCGATCTCCGGAAAGTGCACAGGCCCACGTCAAATCGATTTTTACGTGGAGTAAAAGGTTTATGGGTTGACCGCCGTAGGAGGAATTCAATGTTTTTAATGTGTCTTCGTAGATATTAGGTGGAGGCGTTAATTTTAGTCATGGGCATATGTTTAATTTTGGTAATGGGCATAAGTCCCATATATCTTTTATATATGTTTTATATAGATTTAGGTGAGGCCCATTTAATCTCGTTATGGGCATGTATTTAATATAGTTTTTTTTATATGTTTTATGTATGTCGTAAAAAAGGTTTACGTGCAGTAGTTTTATTGTTGTGGTGACTGCGCACAGCAGTGTGTAAAAAAAAAAATATATGAACAGGTTGTAATGTTTTAGTTTTTGCTATCGTAAAACTGAGAAATAGCAAAAACCATGTGTGGTTTTGCACAGCAGTGCATAAAGGAAATGGTGGAGCGATTTTTGTAAGCCTGTGTGAATTTTGTTTACAGCAGTAAACTTATGTAAACTTTTATTACAGCAGTAAGTTGTTTTTCACAGGCAGTGAATGTTAAAAAGATTTTACAGTGGTAAATCCCTCTTAGTAACAGAGGATGAATATGTATGAGGCAATATATTTTTGAATAGAAATGCTTTGTGTCAGTTTAATGGTGTCATCTGAGTCATTTTGTTTCTAAGAGGTTTTCTGTCAAAAGATCCTGGACAGAGTAAACAGAGCATTGTCTCTGTAGTGGTTATTTTATTTGGTTTTGGTATTTCTCCATTTAAAAAAAATACCCAACAGACCTGTAATTTTGACATTTAGAATGCCCGGACGGAGTTACTGTACCCCTAAGTGATTGGAACAAACCATTCTTCATCTTAATGAAATTATTATTATTTTCTACTTCATCTCCCTGGAATATGTATTTCAATTTAAATGGCCTGCAAGCAGAACTCTCACTAACCATGGTGACCACCATAACCATGGTAATCAATATCAACAGTCGTGCTGCTATTCTTATATCCATGGCGCCGAAAACAACTAGAATTCTCCTATTCACAGCCTCAGAATAACTAAAGGGCTACACCTGTCCCTATACCAGTCTCAATATTCAGAAGAAGGCAAATAAGAATATGATTGTAAGTACTCCCTTACATTCATTTATATATACAGAGAGAGAGCGCGCGCAAGTACCTACGCCGAAAGTGGGTGTTCGCCGACAGTGGGTGGTGAAGAACAGAGGAAACGTGGGGGTGACTTTGGGGATTTGTTTGACGAATTCATGGAATGGGCTGGTCTTATATAGCGGCGTTTGATAAAATGAGCTAAACAAATTGTTTTTCGGCTATTCATACTGTCTGTATCAAGATTTTTTGAGGCCAAAAGTTAAATTCAAACAACCCCAAACCCCTTGAGGAAACCTATTAATTCACGTCGAAATTCATTGCTGGAAACGAAGGGTGCGTGTTTTGATAAATTTTCCAACCAACAAAACCTTTCCACGAGACCGCCATGAGTAAAGCGCCATCTCAGACTTTTGACTCTGAAACTGAATATCGAAAAGTCGTTAAAATACCTACCGTTCACTCTGACTTGGCGACTTGACTTTAGAGAACAGGTTCGGCGACTTCTTAGCACACTCTCTTTTCATTTTATTTATTTATCTGTTTAATAAGTCAGAGATGGGGATGCACTCAAAAGATGATTGAAAATGAGTAAGTATATATTCTTAAACAATACGTCCAGTCAAATGTAATAAAATGAAATGTTACGTATTAAAACAATGAAATGTTACGTATATGATTTTAATAGAGGTAATCTTGACGATGACTATAAGATATATTTACCTTTTAATTTTGAAAATGACTCATGGCAGTTTAATTAAGATAAAATTGGTTTTTTTTTTGGGTTATTTTAATAGTTAATTTTTTAAAAATTTGAGTTTAAATTGTTTAATATGACAAATTTAAATGTTTTACTAGTTTGGTGTTGAATCTATTTTTACATTCAAAAATATATTTTAAACAATAAAAAATTCATAATCTTACTTGAAATTGTATAACTACATTATGATCAAAAATACCTTTTTTATATTCAAATTAAACTATAACCTTAAAATTATTTCTATAATTAAAAACACATATTCAAATGATTTAAATATCTGAATCTTATACACATATAAAAATAAAAATATATTTTTCCTATCACCCATCACTCATTTGAAATAATATAACTTTAATAACTAATAATAATAATTTAACCTAATAATAATAATAATAATTGTTGTTGTTGTTGTTGTTGTTGTTGTTGTTATTATTATTAATCTACCAAAGCGCATTATCATTCAAAAAACAATACTAATAAAAAAGTGTTGCTTTTGCCTTTGTAATAAATAATCAACATCTCTTTATAATCTCCTTGAAATAAAAGCAAGTTGAATATATTTTATTATAAATTAAATAATTTTTCTATCCATCAATAATAATAATAATAAAATTAATCTACCAAAAATAAAATGCCATCATTGTAAAAATCATACTAATAAAGAGCCGTTACTTTTGCCTTTGCCTTTGTAAATCTTAAATAATCAACATCTCCTTGAGAACAAAAACACCTTGACTATGTTCTATTATAAATTGAATATTTTCAAAACAACTAAATAAAATTAATTATATTTTAAATTGTTTGTTTATTACCTATCTCAAAATTTATTATTTAAAATTTTCATTGAGATGTCTTCAATTTAAGAGTTGGGAGGCCGCCTTGAAATTTTCCCTCGACATGAATTAATATGCGTCACCAAAACCATAACAAATGAAAGAACACTGCAACCTAGGAAATATATTGAAATGATCATTTCATTAAATTCAAAGTAATGTTTAAGAATTTAGACTTAAAATTTATGAATTTCATTTTTAAAATATTATTGTTTGAAAATGAAAATTTGGATTCCAAAATTATGAATAATTCACATTTGTTCGAAATGTTAGGAAATAGAGAGAAATCAAAGAGATTGATTAAACAACACCAAACACAATATATTTTATTTATCTCAAGAGTTACATATTTGTAGTATCTAGATCACTCACAACGACACATCTAGATAGCTATTACAACTCACACATAGGAAACTCACTACTTCTATATTGACACCTAGGGACTCATAATGCCAACTCACACATTACATGGAAGCATTACTTCCAACGCTCTCCCTTAATTCTTACATGTTGAAAATATAAAAAAATTACACTACAATAAATAGATATTTGTCAGATTTGTCTGATATGGTCATCATCAGCACCCACATCCACTCTGGAATCTTGTAAACACCGCTCTTTCACCACCACATCTTTGAGTTGTCACTTGACCTCCATTTAAAACGTAACCGCCTCTAACCATCGTTGATGAACTTTGTAGAATTGACACTTCTCAGCCTCCCAGAGTGGAATGGGTTAGTCTCGATACTGAACCATCCTACGAAACTGCCACCATCTGTGAATTCACAGCCCTCTGCGACCTGCATCAATTATCTAGGATAACATTCTGGATACAGAATGTCTTGAGTAGACAATCGTACAATTTGACCTTATAAAATAATGTACACTGATGCTCCTAGAGCACGACGTGTCAAACTAGCTTGAACTTATTAAGAACTGCCTGTAACTAATGCTCCCGGAGCACGACGGGTCACATTAATATGTTGAATAATTGGCCTATCCTTTATGGCTTTGCTTCATTTGAATTTCACACGACACTTGAACAATAACACAATACAACCTAATAAAAAAACACCATAAAAATTTCTATCAATACATATTTCTTTTAATATTATAACAACACCACCATCTTTAAAAGAGATCTTCCCATGAGAAAATCTAAATATAGAGTTGACCAACAAAACCTCTACAATAGTGGATCTGGTAGCTACTTGATTTTAATATGATAAGTGAAATCCAAATACTTCCATTTTTCTTAAATCAACACTCCATCAAGTTATTATACCGAAATCCTTCTACAAGTAAAAAATCATTCATGTTAAATAGCTTGACTTTAAAAGGACAAAGACTTTCTCCATGTGAAAATCAACTTCCAAAAAATAAACAAACTTTTTTCAACGTGAAGGGTTCCAAAAAATAATGAACTTCTAAATTAATTGTGAGCAAGGCTCACATCCATATTCCTCTTCACTAGCCTTTGGCCCTCCAAACTGCAATGAACAGCTATGGTTCACTTACTTGAATATAGAAGAATTTTCTTAAATCAACTGCTTTTGATTTAAAGTCCACCATATTTATATTAGCTGTGTGCAACTAAATTACCCAGAGATTTAAGCACCAGAAAACACAAAATGGATTGAGGAAAAACTAATTCCTTTGATTTATGCAGATCTCGATCAACCTTCTTAGATTACAAATATGCGAGAATGAAGAGATGGTGAATCAAGATGCAAAGATACGCATGTCACAACATCACCGGGCAGAAAAGGTTAATAAACAGGGCAATGACTCAACACAGTGAACATAAATCAGAATTTCCCACTTTCACATCGCAAGATCTGAAATAATCTTCCGCACTCTTCCTTTCAAAATAGGATGCACAACTTTTACACCACTCCCTGTGCCACATGCAATGATAGGAAGCACTTTGTAGATCCCTGGAGCTGTAGATCTCTTAAAGAAGATGGAGCAAAACTTGAGTTGTAGATATCCTAAAGAATATGGAGCAAAACTCTTGCTTAAGATCAAATCTAGATCTAGAAAACCACACTCACAGACAGATCTAAATAGAGAGAAATAAAGCTTATAACAAAAATCAACGGTCACACACTTATATTAATCTATCTATGTGTAGAAACAATAACAACCAAGGCTCTCTCACATAATCAAGCCATATCTACCTCTAATACCATGTTAGGAAATAGAGAGAAAGTAGAGAGATAGATTAAACAAAACCAAACACAAGATATTTTATTGATCTCAAGAGTTATATATTTATAGTATCTAGTGATCCAGGTGGATGTTGGTGGCCACCCGCCTATCCCACTTGGACACCCACAACTGTCTCTTTTATTTTTTCAGTTTCCTTAATTATAGCACAATTTACTATTTTTAGCAGTTTTTCAGGTCGTAAACTTCCAGAGCTGTTTTGAGGCCCTAAACGATGTTTTTTGGGAAACCCGAGAGCAAGATGGGTATGTTTTTCACTCAATAATTGTAATCCTTGGATAGATCTTTCTAGTGAGGTATTCTACACGTAAAACGAAGATCATATGCCAAAGTTACGACCATGGGAAGTTAATGTACCAATTTACCCAAACAAGGACTACAATTTGGCGTTTCATCTCCTAGAGTTAGGTTTTTGGATGTTTAGGGTTTTCCATTGTTTCTCAACAATAAATAGCCCTTCAAGCCTCATTATAACACAGTTCAGAGGCATGTAGTCACCACATCTCTTCCCATAGATAAGCTACCATCGCCCTAGCTAGTTTATTTCCATTTCTGTTTGTAAGAATTTTTTAGTATTTGACATTAATGAAATGAAGTATTATTCCCGCTGCATCTCTGTATTTTGTATTTATGGTTATCTCTATAATTCATTGCATTGTTGTTTAAATCTAGATCAGTGGTATCAAAGCTGACTGCTCTTTCTCTGTTTTTCTTTGCATGTCCCCAACAAGGTCAGAATATAAGGAGTTAGGGCTTGAACTAGTCTAACCTTGCAAGATCAGCCTCGAAAATCTTGATGACCTCCCATGGCAGATGAAAAGAAAGACGAGGGGCGAGGAATTCCTATCAAAATATTGCTTTAAGAAGCCCTCGAGTGACAAAGGAACACAATGATGGACAACTTTACCGAGATCCTTCAGTGGCTACCTAGGGGTGATGCATGTGCTTCCAATAGCTACTCTGGAAACGCCACACCATTTAAGGTACAAGTTAACTTTGAAAACCCCACATTCGAGGGTTAGATAGATGTAGATGTTGTAGATAAATGTTTAAATCTACTAGATGATTGATTTTTTGTTCATGATTTTTCTAGTCGGGAAATGATTACTTTCGCTCTTCTCAAAGCAGCCCCCCACGTCAAGGACTAGTGGGAAACCTACTGCGAGCAGAAGGATGAAAGTACGAGCTCACTTTTTTGAGCCGCACCCACTTCGAATTCATTCCGGGATGCCATCAAGGAGCAGTACTATCCTATCAAAATATATGAGGATAAATACATAAAGTGGGCCATGTTGCAGTAGGGAAGGGACCAAGACGTGCGAGAGTTCACCAATATTTTTCATACCCTTTACACAAAGTTGGGTATCAAAGATTCTGAGCTACATTTTCTCGTCAAATACCATGGATGCTCACACAGGTACATGGAGTTCTTGAACATCTCCTCTCTCGGCACGACCTACCGATACGCTGTCAAAATCGAGCAGAAGTTTAAATAGAAGAAGCGAGACTTTAGATCTGCGAACCAGAAGCAAGGGAAAGGCTTCCCCAAATCACAGAACCAAGGACAAAGCCAAGACGGGGCAACTCAAGAAAACCTGTCAAAGCCACAAGAAAATAACAACACCACAAAGTCGAAGAAGGACACAGGAAAGTGGTGTGAGTTTCGTAAGAGCCCCACTCACAACACAAGTGAGTGTCCAACCAAGCAGTCACTGGTGGCTGTGTTGAAGGCTTCAGAATCCTATGCATGTTCCAACCTCGAGTTAGAACTTGACAAGGGGAATGACAAAGGGAAGCAGATCATTGGCATGGAGCCCAGCGCCATTCTTGCCACTACCAAGATCCAGAAGAATGAGCCCGAGGATCTAGAGGAGGGGAGCATCTTTTCCACTCACAGATGTTGGTGAAGGGTTTGCCACTACAATTCATTGTTGACAGTGAGAGCCAAAAGAACCTCATTTCAGGAGAGGTCGTGAAGCAGCTGGGACTACTGACCATACCACACCCGCAACCATATAGCATCCAGTGGCTTCACCAAGGACGAGAACTTTGAGTTTGCCAATAGTGTCACCTTCCCTACAACGTCACGTCCTTCACATATGAGGTATTGTGTGATGCTGCACCTCTGGAGGTCTGTGATGTATTATTAGGCCAACCATACTTGTGGAGGCGACATGCTGTGTATGAGTTGAGGCCTCACACTATTATTATTTCTTTGCATAATTCATTATACAGAATACCAGAGGTAGCCCCATCTACCGCCACCTCTTTGATGTCTGTTAAGAAAGGCAGCAAGATCATCTTCCAGACTAGGAAATTCATTTTTCGTCTGGTTCACTCCCAAAGTAAGGGGAAGATCGTCACCACATCCATGACCCTCGCAAAGGGTTCCTCCACACAGCAACAACAACAAAGGGATACGGTCATGAAAGAAGACAAGAACATCTTCTCCTTACCCACAGCGGTACCATTGCATTCTCAGGTCAAGCATTCATTCGATCTGACTCCTAGATCACCTCTACAACACGAGTCGATATATCACCGCTCCATTATGGAAGATGCCAAGTACAAGCAGTGACATTATTAGCATCAGGTACCACACAAGTTTCAAGTGGGTGACAAAGTCTATTTGCATCTGTAGAAAGAACGCCTTACAGGAGCCCATCAGAAACTCAAACCACTCTGATATGGTCCTCACACCAGTACTAAGGTTGTCAGAAACAATACTTTGGAGCACATCATTCCCCCATTCCTTCGTTTGCACGGAGTGTTCAATGTGGAGCGCCCTTGACCAAGCTTCCCACCATTACTAGACACATCAGAGGTTGCAGAACAGCTCACCAGGGACCAAGTTCAGTAGAAGTTTCCTCATCTCATGGAGGAACTCAATGCAATGGGGAGCATTGCTTCCTAAGCGGGGAGGAATGATCTAGGTGGATGTTGGTGGCCACCTAGCTATCGCACTTGGACCCCCATAACTGTCTCTTTCAGTTTTTTAGTTTCCTTAATTGTAGCACAATTTACTAATTTTAGCAGTTTTTCGGGTCCTAAACTTCCAGAGCTATTTTGAGGCTCTAAACGACGTTTTTGGGAAAACTGGGAGCATGATTGGTTATAAATCAATGTTGCTCACTAAAAAGTTGTAGTCCTCAGATAGATCTTTCTAACGAGGTATTTTGCGTGTCAAATGAAGTTTGTATGCCAAAGTTACAACTCCAGGAAGTTGATGTACCAATTTACCCAAACGGGGCCTACAGTTTGGCTTTTCATCTCCTAGGGTTAGGTTTTTGGATGTTTAGGGTTTTCCATTATCTCTCAACAATAAATAGGCCTTCGAGCCTCATTGTAACACAGTTCAGAGGCATGTAGCCGCCACATCTCTTCTTAGAGATAAGCTACCATTGCCCTAGCTGGTTTATTTCCATTTCTATTTGTAAGAATATTTTAGTATTTTACATTAATGAAATGAAGTATTATTCCCGCTGCATCTCAGTATTTTTGGCTATCTCTATAATTTGCTGTGTTCCTGTTTAAATCTGGATCATCTAGATCATTGACAACAACACATCTAGATAGCTATTACAACTCACACATAGGAAACTGACTACTTCTAGATTGACAACTAGGGACTCACAATGAAAACTCACACATTACATGGAAGAATTACTTCCAACACGAAATTCACGGCATATTTTGTTTCGTATAGTTTTCTTAGGAGAACTATAACAATCTTGTAAGGAGTCCCAAGTAGGTTTTTTAGAGAAATTGTTGTTTTCTTTACTTTGCACAATGTACGGAGTACCCACTAGTTTTTTATCACTTCTTTATAATCTCGTGATATCCACTCTCCAGTGAGGCCAACCTCTACTATAGAGATTTTAATATATATCCATTATGGAGTTTTGAAATGATTTGAAGATTTTCCATTTTCATATTCGATATACTTGTTATTGATATCAGTTGGTTGTTGGTCCACAACCATTTTGTGTAAATGGGAATGTTTAATGAACTAGTAAACTCCCTCATCCAAGTTAGCTTCTATATGGAGGAGTGACATTTCTTGATATGTCTCATCCTAAAACAAAAGCATAACCCCCCACATTTGAAGGCTACACTAGGTTCCATGTAGCATCTTACGTCAGCATATGTTGGTCCTAGGGCACCAACACCTATTTCTAGTTCCTCCTTTCGATTTGGGCTTAATTCAATGATGAGGTATTTATGCTTCCTAGAAACTCTTATATTTTAATGACAACCATATTTAGGAATAAAAATCTTGTATTTGAGGATGTTGACTCAATGGTTCCCCTAAAACTCTTTTATAGTTGCACCAAGCGGGTAATCCCTTTAATGATTCCCGTCCATGGTTCACTTATAAAAAGGTGAGACTAGAGTTTCAGAGTTCAAATCTTGAATACTACTCACAAATAATATTAGGAACAATACAAATATATGAAGTGTTGAAGGAATAAAAGAAAATGGAGGGAAAAGTACTAATTTGTTAGTTGATCTAGTTATAGAAAGTCAAAATCTAGGCGATAAATGTTTTTTAATCCTCTAAAATGTTAATTGGTAAACATATTAGGATTTCATGAATATATTTACCAAAATACAAATAGACTAACATTTAATTGGTTTGAGTGAAGATAAAATTTCTCCCCATTGAGGGTTTTGGTTTGAGAATGAAGATATGGTCCTTCCACCTAGGGGATGTCTAGGAGATGTTAAATATGTAAACTTGACAAGTAGCGGGGGAAGGGAGAGTGAGATAGGGGCTCGATAATATTATTGGAAACATGGTTGAAATTGATGTCAATAAGTTAGCATTTATGTCAACAAGTCAATCAGGTTATGATGCTTACGGAGGAATGTCAACAAGTCAAGTCAATCAAATTGTGATACTTACAAAGGAATTTTTAGAAGTTAGTTTAATCAAACTGTGATACTTACAAGGGAATTGCAAGAGGATGCAAAGGTATTTGGCAAGCTAGAGTCTAATCATGATGTATTGATGCTTGCAGAAGAGGTTAGGCATTCTATGGAGATTCTTGGTGAAGTGCTAAAGCAAGTTTATTGAGTTCAAGGTAGAGGATCTTGTTGACATGACTCCTATATAGTACGCGACCCGCATTATAATGAAATTCCGATTTTTTCTTTTACAACAATGGCTACAGGTGAAGAAATTTAAAAATCTCATATAAAAGGCATCAAATTGCTCAAGGTATTCATGTGTGCAAGGATGTCTAATGTCTATTTGATACTATCAACAAATCCATCCATGAAATCCATGATGTGTGCATTGTTACGAGATCAATTGGTTTTTCACAATACTAGTTCACATAATTGCTTTAGATTGTTGGTTTCATTCTATTCTGTAACAAGTGTAATGAAGGGCGAATGGATCAACTAGTTCCATGCTAATGATTTTATCTAAAATTTTAAGTGGTCTGCCTAACAATGGTAGGAGTAAGTACATTAGTTTGGGCATATTTGATTTATTTGTTAATGCAGAAAGTCTGAATATATGATGTTTTGATTTATGTGCGCATAGGTATGGTTGCAGATATTTGATCCACTAAAGATAGGTAAAATCAAATCACGAGAGTTGGTGAAGGTACAAGAGTTATGATATATTGTTTCACCACAGATCTGATGTGTTTGATTATATGTTTATGATTCCTTTAATGAACGTAGAGGCAAAGAAATTACATTCTTATTTTTCTTGGATTAACATAATGAATTAATATTTGAAATGTATTTTTTTTTTGATGTGTGATCAAATCTTAATGTGATCATTGATCTCGAGATGTAAACATGTAGTAAAAGATAAAACATGTTTGAGGCCTTTTTATAGGATAGTATGAACCATATATTTTGTAGGCATTTTGTGGTATATATATAAAGATTATAGTTGCATTGTGAACCTTCTCTAGAGTCATGACAAGTTTGAGACTGCATAAATAATATGAGATTGAGTTGATATATGCACATAGACTTGAGAACAGAGAGGTAGTGCAACAAAGATCTTGTATTTTGACTTGCTTATTGCAGAGACTATGAATGCTAACCGATGAGTTGGAGGATTGTATTAAAGTGCCAGAGATATGATTGCATAGTAATTTTCCAAGGTATAGAATGTAATGAGGAGGATATACATGGCTAAAAAATTTTCTTGATTATGTAATTTCACCCTTAACAAGGTTTTTGTGCTTGAAAATCAAAGACAAAGGTTGTTTCTTGTGCTATAGTAAATTGTATACAGGTGAGTGCTTCATATTGGTGAATTTTGTATGATGAGCATGTATTTTGTATTGAGTTCATTTTTTATAGAGTGTGGGGTCCAGATTTTGATGCCATGCATTAAGCTCTGTGATGTTGGTGTTTTCATATAGTTTTTTGTGTGTAAAAGTTGGTTTTGCAATTCATAATTTGGCCATTTTAGCTTCTTTTAAATTTTAAATATTGTAACATCAAGTGTCAAATCATTATATGAGATAGAAGGGAAATTTTATGAAGTGTAATAAATTGGGAAAATCATGGTGTGTGGAAAGTTTGTGAGGGTATAATATGTCTCAACATTTGAAATATTTGTAAGGAATGATAAAGAGAATTTGTAATTGAGCTTCAAAACATGGCTTTTTGTCATGCAAAGGAAAAAAATTATGGTGTGATATAACATGGGAGAGGAAAGTTCTGAAAAGACAATGTATCATGGTGAAAGTTGTTTTACATGTGACATGTCACATTCTTGGAATTTTTCAAGTGTCATGATGTATCATAAGAGAAAGAGTTTTCAAGTGGGATATAATGTCAGAAATAAATATTTTAAAACATTTGATATGCCAAAAAATCCAAAATTTCTCAAAGCCTTCCCATCTTACGGTGTATCATACCTAAGACAAACTTCTATGCAATATGTCATGATAGAGGGAAGTTTCCCATCATGTGATAAAGGAAATTTTCATATTTTTTGAAGATTGTTAAATGGCCAAAAATAAAGGATCCAAAATCTAAGAGGATAGATTTTAAGAGTCTAATGAAGTCTGAAAAAGAGTTGAGCAAAATAAATTCATGGAAATTTTCTATGTACAATTATCAAACCAAAATGAAGTCCATGAAGGATTAGAAATTTGAAAAAATAAATAAGGGATCCCAGTCCTATTTTTCATTCATCCTCTGGTGGAAAATCTAAATAGTATGAGGAGTTGTTTGTTTCTTAATAGATCTGAAAATTTGCACCTCAAATTTAGGAGTAAAATAGGTTTTCACCAAATTGGTAAATTTTCATAATGAAGTGCTAAAATATATAATTTCTTTCGCCAAATTTTTATAACTAAAAGTCATTTTACCATTTTTGAATAGATTTTGAATTTAGATGCATTCTAACATTTTTCTTTACTTTGGGAAAGGAACCATTGATTGTTTATAATACTAAAGAGATAATTATTTGACATCTTTTCAAATCAACCTTTTTGTCTTTTTGAGGTAAATATTTGTAGTTTGGCATATAATGAGAAAAATATCACATTGCAATTATCATTATTAGGCTTATTTTGTAATCATTATTCCACAGGGTCAAAACCATGAAATTGTGGCATTAGCTCATCCATATTTTTGTATAGGTCAATAGCTTCATACCAATATGTATTTTTCACAATTCCAATTGTTCTCTTTATGTACATTGATATGTAGATCCACTATGTATATGCTCATGGACATTATCTCATGTTGACATGGATCCACTATTTATCATTTCATGATTATCATATTGCACATTATATACTTCTTTCATCCATATTTATTAACTTAATGGTCATGCTTGGTTTCCCTTTAAGCATGTGTATGCCCACCTCATCAAAGAGATTTATCTAAAGTTTAGTCTTTTCTTATGTGTACGTTCTAAATCCTTAGACTGCTATATTCCTCCTTTTCTCACTATTTATTTTACTCCTATATTTATAATGTACTTAAACTTTCATCTCCCCTTCTAACCTAGCATATTATGGGACCTTTATTATCTTATATCTAGTTAGTACCTTTAGCTCTATAATGCCACATGCACATGATGCTCTAATACTAACAAGACATATACATATCTTGCTAAAATTATTTACCTTGTGCTCATAGTTTTACTTTATGAAACTAGTAAGAAAATCACTTGTTATAAGATATAAACTCACAAACTCCCTTAGAATGCTCTAAAGAAGTCAAGGTTTGTGTATAATCCATGGACATAGGTAGATTTTATGGATTCCATACATATGTATTTCCATAATTTCACTCCTAAATTATTACAATTCTGTAATAATATAACCTACTAATAAATAAGGGACCCCTCATTGTATATAACGAAACCAGACTCTTTTTCGTAATAGAATTCAAGTATTTCTCTAATTTCCTTATTCCCTAGTTTATTTCTTCTTGAGGAAGGATATTGGTCGATTCTCCAAGTTGTGGTTAGGTTTTATGTAGATTATGTTTACCCACTCGAATACCTTTACATTGTAAAACAACATTCATATTGATTGAAAGTTGATAAGATCTGGTTAAGGATGGGATGACCTAGGAATTGGTGAAGGAGGTATCATGACAATGTTCAAGTATACTTGATTTTAAATTTTGAAATTGATAATATAAAAATATATTTTCTTCCCCCATGTTGCCACTGTGAAAAACACCATCCAACATTTGGTCTACACTTTAATTTTAGATCCTGTTGTGGATCTTATGATCGTTCGTTGGATAGTCAATTTATGGTTGGCTAATAAGGGTCAACGTAACTTTCTCACACATGCTCAGTCCATAACAAGTTCATGAGAACACTCTTTTATGCAAGCTTGAACATGCAAAACACATGTCCATCGAGACAATGCCTATGCAATTTTCAACCTATGTCAATAATGAGTGCACACTCTCATCAATTGTCTCTCACTTTTGGTCATGATTGTTCTTCTATTCCAGTGAGTTTTTCTGACAGTCACTTTTGTGCACCTTCACTTTTTCAAGTGTTACTTTCATGTTGAAGACTATAATTTTGCTTGTTTTCACTTTAATAAGTGTCAATTTCCTGCTATTTTCGTTCTAGCATGTGTAACTTTCAATCTCATTCACATTTTGCAAGTGATGTTTAAACTTTCCTCTTATTGTGGCAAGCATCGTATTTTAGAATGAAAAGCATCACACATTGCATAAATGTATTTTTGGTTTGAGTAAAGGGGTACTATTGGTGCTAATGAGTCATGATTATCATCTAGACATGTATTACACTCATTCCCAAAGTTTCAATCACTATCGCACAAGTGTCGTCACTATTGTCACAAAGTGTATCTTTAGTGTCGAACTTGGGGAAAGTTGTCGCAATGTCGTCGCATTGGGGGTATTATGTTGTTCATGTGTTTTGAGTGATCAATGTTGTTTCTTCAAATATTTTAAGTGTGCTATCATGATCAAATTTTATCACTATTCACTTTGGCCTCACCGATCCCACACTTAGCCAAATTTGGAAAATTTCCTTCCCGAGCAACTTGACCTTAGTCAACCATCTTGAACTGCCCACTACATAGTCTCAACCCTTAAGTTGAGAAATTTCCTCTTGGAAATAAATAATGCATTTTCCCTCACTTCCATAACTGCACATTGTGTAGTCTCAGTGCTCAGCCTTGACCCTTGAGCTCGAGAACTACACAACCCCTGACTTTCGGTCACCTTCTTCTGCACACTATGTAGTCTCAAGTAATAATCCTCCAACTTGACCTCTTGAAATACACAAATATATAATCCCTAGGCCTCTATCCCTATAGAAATGCATAGTGGGAAAATTCAAGCCTTAAGATTCGAACTTAACCCTTGAGCCCCTCAACTATGCAATTGTATTTCCTTGGCCTACCTAAAATATGTTGTGCGTAGTCTCAAGGTTTAGTCCTAACCCATGAACTCCTAAGCTATGCAAATACACAATCCTTGAGCCTACCTCCTAGCCTACCACCCATTTCTAGCTCAGTTAGTGATTGCCATGATGAATGTTAGACTAGCGTTTTATGACATTGATGTCATCTTGTCATGAGTATATTTCTGTTGCAGGTATTATATCATGTTCTGACAAGATGATGATGAAGGTGTTAGAGAAGTAGTCTCTACTAGAAGACACATTTTTAGATGCAAAGAAAAGTTGATTAATAAAGAAAATACAAAGGGACACCAGATTGGGGAGTAGCTGGAGATCAATATCACGTTGAAGACTCCCTAGCTTCAAGCCCTATGGAGGCGGAAGAAGAAGAACATGTTCCATCTTTTAAGAAGACACAAATATAGAAACAACAATAGTAGCTTGAAATTGTCATATCATCATGAATTCCATGTCAGTAGTGTCATGTCATATCTTTTCATGAGTCATCATTTGGCACATCATTTGTGGATTATGTAATTTCAATATGTGAGAAATGTAATATAAAGTGGAAGTCTAAGAATCATCTATAAAATGTGAAAAGTCATGAAGGAGTCAAAATGTCATAGAGAAGTCAAAAAATCATGAGGGTAGTCCAAGAGTCATAAGGGAGATGAATGGTCACCACATTTTTTATATACACATCCTCATAGCTCATGCAAAGTACTTTTCACCTTGGCTCCTCATACTAGGAATTAAAGGGGAAAATAGTTCTTTTGGAGTAAGTGGTTGCTCTAATGCTCCATTATTGGAGATAGTGGTGTTCACTGTACTAATGTATGTTAGAACATTTTCTTAATTTCAAAGCTTGTTGAGCTAACACACATTCATGCGTATCGTATAAATATTATAAGACTTTTCTTTGAATATTTGCGATGTATGTTGTTTTCATCTGTTGTAAGGAAATTGAACTATTATGATGGATTTGGTACTTATCTTGTTGAAGATGTGTTGTATTTGTTTTAATAATCATTTCTTATGTATGAACTATTTGTCTAGTTTTCCAACGATTCATTCATATGTATATGGTTGTGTGTGTTTAGTAGATAAGTACTATTACTCTTCTTTTAAAAGATCACTTTTTTCTCTCCCTTTAGATAGAATAACCTTGATAAATTTTGCAACTGACGATTCCAAAAGGCATACTCACTTGTTCATCCAAAAGTACCCGTGTATTACTATCTTGTGCTGACCATTGTAGCCAAGGAAAATATCTAAGAATATATGGCAGTCGAGACTTATGTCTAGAAGGGATCTCACACAAAATAGTTTGATGTCTGATTGGGAATTTTCATTAGGAAGACCCCCTTGGTTGAAAAATCTTCACCACCATAAAAAAATGTCACTAGAAGGAGGGCTAGATGACAAGATTTTCCTGTTGAGTCTATTTTGAATCTCTGATCTTAAATGGATCATCCCCAAATCATAATCCTGGAATGTTTCTCTAACCTATCTCCTTGTAAAATTTTCATCTCCATGGAACAACTTGATGACTAGTCTCAATTAAGTTTGATAGTGAGGGTGATTCATCCATTATTGAGCATGCATCCATTTTTCTAAAGCTCTATGAACACTATGAAATTGACTATGAATATGTGGTTTGTATTATTTTCTTCCTCACACTTGAAGGTCAAGTTATCAATGGTGTCATACCCTACCACCCGCTTCCATTCATTATTTTGAACACCTCATCAAGGAGCTTCATTTAGCATTTGATAGGTATGATTACGGGATGTCCTTAAAATAATTAATTAACTAAGAGTGAATCCTAATGAATCAAATGAGGATTTTTCTAATCGATTCCTTCACCTTTGTTATGAATTTATTGAAGAAGACATGGATCAGGATTTCTTCAAACAAAAGTTTGAGAGTTTGGTTCATGCATCTTTTCATGGTGAATATAAACACCCTAATGTTTCCAATTCCCTAACTCTTGTAAATCATGAGACACCTCCAATTTTAATGTTGGAACCTACTCTTAATTTTTTTCCTTTTCCTCCTCTTTTTCTAGTATCATTCGGGGTAACTATATGCATTAATACTAAAGTGGAGAAAGCCTTGGAATGGTTCATGGAGCCTAAGGTGAAGACTAATCCTTCCATTCCTCAAGATGATACTAGCATTCTTAACATCAATCTTGAATATAGTTCCACTAAAAGTGTTACTTGTTCAAGGGACATCTGTAATCCTTTATCATCTATATGCCATGAATCTTTCTATCATGATCCACGTGATCAATTTTCTCCACCAACTAGTTCTTCATGCTTTCTTGATTTTCAAGTTGCTAGTTCAAATTACAATCAAGTACAAGGTGGTCATATTACATAGGTGGAGGATCCTAAATGTGAGGATTATTTTGATCTTTGTTATCTTTCTCAAAGTCCCCCGTGACAAGATGATGCTATTCCATTCTTCACTGGTTCTAAATCTACTAATCTCTGTATTAAATCAAATGAAGTTGATATTCTTAATCAATCTATAGTCTGGGGCAACCGTTATTCTAATATTCATGACTTCATTGGCATATGTGATGATGAATGCCCAAGTGCACTAGTTGATCATTAGGTTTCTTGAGAATATTTTTATTTGAAAGAATTAGATCTGGAATATGATCCAACCAAAGAAGATTTTCTTGTCTAAGCTTACTCTTCCTCTCACTAACACTTGTGCTCTACTATTTGTGATGCATCTACTTGTGATGAAGATACTCCATACTCTTCAAGTGCTTCATCTAAGGAGTTAAATTCTAAATTGACACAAGGTAGTGGGGTTAGCCACGATGACAAAGGAAACATTCAAATTATTGAATATCCACTTTACTCCTTTTCATTTTAAGTTTCACATCAGGATAACTTTTCAAGTAAGTTTTCTCATGAAACTTCTCCAATTCATACATCTCTAGATTTGCGATTAAAAGAATATTTAGACTTGAGTAACTTGGTTGTTGAAGCTGTAAAATTTGGTCAAATCAATGATAGAGATGGATAGCATTTGGTTATTAGTGGTCCTATTGAAATTAATAGTAGCAGCTATCCACACACCATGCATGATCTGATTCAATCTTCAAAATGTGATTTTACAATATTTGACAGTTCTAGGACTATTTAGGATGTCGAGGCACTTCAACTTCTGTTGATGGTTATGTTAGGATCTCACAACTCTCGTAAAATCCCCAAACTAAGTCAGATTTGGTTTTTCTCACAAAATTCTTTTCTTTGCATGCTTTCACTAGATGTAAATTCCTTCCTGAAATAAGTTTGGTATTTTGGATTTAGTCTTTCTAACTTTCAAGAATTTGTTTATAATTAAATTCAAGATTCTATTTCAGTTGATTAATCTCCATACAAGGCTCTTTTACTTAACTCGGGTTTGGATTGTGTATCTCTCATAGAAGTATGAAACTATGAAGTTGATCATTTCAAATACCATCTTTGGTCGAAGTACTCATGCCCATCAGATGCATTCTAGAATAGTCAGCTCCTAGTTTTTCTTGAGAATGTTACATTGCTGATATTTTTCTTCATCGCACCTAAAATCCTCTTGAGTGCTAGTGAATGCATGAGTTATTTGGTGAATCAAATTCTTCCTCACTCATTGTATCCTGATTGGTTACATGTGTTTTTGAACTGGAATTCCTTTTCACTTCTTTTGACGATTACGATGCCAGTGCAGTGTGTAACCAATTACAAGAAAATGGTTTGTTATATTCATCATGTGAGGAAGATGATTCTATTATTTAGAGAATTTGTAAAACTGTTCGATATGACCTATCCTTAATGCATGAAAATGTGAATTTGGGTTATACTTTTGTGAGAAATTCTCCCAAAAATTTCACGAACTTAGTTTTTTAGTGAAACTAAAATTTTCTTCAGTTCAACTATTATACTTACATTCCGCCGAACAATTGTCCGTTTAGATTAACACCAACTGTTAAATGGAGTTTTGGCCAGAGTTGAAGAATCGTCAAAAAAGTTAGTTAAGTTGAACTATTTTTTTGACTGAACACTTAATTTGGCTAAACTATATATTCGATCGAACTATTAATAGTTCAACCGGAAAAAAATGCTAATATATATTGGTGCTCTGACAATGTTGTAATTTTTTCTACACTGTTAGTGCGTTATTGTGATTGTGCTCGCCAATTTGGCGGAGGAAACGATCAGGTATGTACATCAACTATCTTTTTCAACATTTTTTTATTTTATTTTTTTGTGGATTCAGTAATTTTTTGTCATTTTTTTTGCAGGGTTTGTTGGCACCAGAGGAATTTTTGCAGGAATTTGTGCAAGTTTGGTTGGTTTGTGCCAGGATTTTTGCACGAGGTTAGTCGGTTGGTGCCAGGAATTCTGCTAGCTTCCTCAGCCTCCTCGTCCAGACTAGGTAAGTTCTCCTATGTCTGTTTGAATGGCTTTTTGAATGTTTGAATGGTTGGTCGAATGGTTTTTTGAATGACTGAATAATATGTAAAAATGTTTAATTTTGATAGAATTTTCTATGGTTGTTTTTGTTAACAAGTGTGTTGGCATTATGGCATAGGTGTTGTCCTTGATGGAAACTCACTCTGGTGATAGATCACAGTTTAGGCACTCAAAAAGAAGAAAAATATATATATGCAGGTTAACCTTGACAAAGCTGCGTATACATGCGGGTTAGACATTCCAAAGTCACATATGCTTATACACGCACTTTCACGCAAGGAAAAGAACGTACATGTGGGAGAAATTATTTTTGGAACGTGGTATTCAGTCCTTGGTATTTGAACCTATGGTTTTGGGCCATGGTATCTCTTCAGAAGTGTTGATCCCAAGTATTGGGTCCATGGTATTGTTTTGTTATGGTTTTGGATCGTGGTATTGTGAAAGGACTAAGACTATAAAAGAGGAAGGAGATAATTTGGCAACTGATCATCTGAATTATTGAATATCTGATAAAGTGCTAGATCTGGAATATTGGTGACTGGGTTATGGTGCAGATCTGGATCTGAATGAAGGAGGAACCTGAGCGCAAAGAGAACGATAAGTTCTATTGATGGGTCATAATCTTAAGGCTTGAATAACAATATCTTTGTATGATTTTGATCCATTATATGTGGCAGATGCTTGATCTATAAATCTGGTAATCTGGGTTAATTAATGTCTGAATAGTTGAAAGAGTGAATTATCCTTTATAGATCTATACGCAGGTTCAGTGAAGCGAAGGCACATATACATGCTAGTTTTGTGAGTAAAAACAACGCATAGGCATGTTGGTCCAAACACAGAAGTGTATGCACGCAGGTTTCTAGTTACTAGAGTAGCGTATATGATCTAGGTTTGAAAAATAAAATAATTGACTTGATAATACTGATTCACCCCCCCTCTCAGTATTATTTCCAACAATTGGTATCAGAGCAAGTCCTTCTAAAGAAGCTTGATCGCTTGAAGGAAGATCTATCATCATGAGCAACTACGAGAGAGAAGCATCGATCAGGCCACCAATTTTTGATGGGACCAACTTCGTCTATTGGAAGGTAAGAGTCATAGCCTATCTTCAATCTCTTGGTACAGAAGTCTAGGATATCATAGATACAGGGTACACTTTTCCATCAGCAACTCCTACAGATACGGCTGGTAAGAAGCAATATTAAATGAATGCAAAGGCTGTCAATACTCTATTAGGATGTCTATCCTAATCAGAATTCATCAAGGTTATGCAATATAAGTCTGCAAAAGAAATATGGGACAAGATTGTTCTGAGCTATGAAGGAGATGAACAGGTAAAACGAGCAAAACTTCAACCCCTCGGAATTCAGTATGAAAATCTCATAATGCACAATGATGAGAGTGTGGCTAACTATTTCCTACGTATAGATGAGATTGTTAACTGTATGAAAAACTTAGGTGAAGAAATAAAAGAGGTTGTTGTGGTTGAAAAGGTTCTAAGATCTCTGTCCCCTAAGTTTGAATCAAAAGTTTTTGCAATAGAAGAAAAGGAGAATCTATGGAACCTTACCATGTCACAGCTGCACGGAATTCTAAGTGCTTAAGAAATGAGGAAAGGAGGACCATCAGCCATGAGAGAAGCTGCATTCAAGGCTTTAGGCAAAGGAGCTTACTATGAGTTAGGACATATGTCAGAAGAAGAGGAAGAATCAAATTTTGTCAAGAATCTTCAACGGGGTGCTGGAAGATTCAGAGGTAAGTTACCTTTCAAATGCTTTTCTTGTGGAAGAGTTGGTCACTATGCTGCCAAGTGTCCTCATAAAGATAAGCTTGACAAAGGTAAGGAACCTGTTGGATGGAACAAGAAACAAAATGTAAATAAGAAAAACTATTACAGTCATGAAGATAGTGATGGACTTTCAAATAGTGATGAAGATGAAGAAGGTTATAATTATAAACTTTTAATGGCTTTTGAAGATGATGATTTTGTGGATGCTATAAATGAAGAAGGTCTTTATGAAGAGATTTCTAGACTCAAAATTTGTTTAGAAGAGAAGAATGTGATCATAAATACTCTACAATTCCAACTTGCTGAAAAGGAAAAGCATCATGAAAAGTTAGGATGTGAAATTGTGGGATCTGACACTTTAGATGAGATTATCAAAGTGCAACATTCTCCACTAATCAAGACAGGTCTGGGATATAATGAAGAATCATCTCAAGCGCAGAAGCCATCCACCTCCAAAAGTTATCTTGATGCAGCAAGGAGAAGTGAAATGGTTTAAAATCAATAGCAAAGGCACAATGTTGCTCACCAAGTAAATCAGGGACAATTTACCTCAAGAAAGAACAAAGACTAACAGGTAAATCAGGGGCAATCTACTTTAAGGATGAGCAGAAGCTACAACCAGCCACAGGTAAAACATTCTCAATTTGCCTCAAGAATGGATATCAATAGAAATTACAATCACTTGGCTGGTAGATTTGATAATCGCAAGATTTTCTTCAATGGCCAATGTTTCTCTTGTCATAAATTTGGACACAAAGTAGCTCAGTGTATTGCCTACAAAACTATCATGACTAGAGAAGCTCAAAAATAGAGGAGTGTGACTGGGATCATGAAAAGGACCTACAATAACTTTTCTGCTCTTGAAAATGAAATAGAATGTTCTATTTGTAACAATTTCAGTCATGAAGATTCTGAATGCAGGAGCAAGCCTCAAGTGACAAAACATGGAGAATGAAAGAACCGCAACCAGAAAGATGTGGTATAGCCTTATATGCAGAAGGGCAGGAAAATCAATGGCACATCGACAGTGGATGTTCAAAACATATGACGGGTGATAAAGAAAAACTTCAGTCATATTGTGCCTTAGAGAAGGAGAAGAAGGTATCATTTGGAAATGACACCCCTGCGTTCATAAAAGGTAAAGGTTCGGTTTAGTTTAAAGAAAGGGTCAAAGCTGGAAATGTTATGTATGTTGATGGAGCATAATCTACTGAGTGTCAGTCAAGTGTGTGATCAAGGAACTGAGGTAATATTTCGATCAAATGGATGCAGTGTTCGTGATCTTGATACAGGAAAAACAGTGATCAAAGGCATAAGAACTCCAAATAATTTATACATATTCAAAGAAGGATAACATCAATTCTATCTAAGCAAGAATGATGAACACTGGCTATGGCACAGAAGATTGAGGCATCTTAGCTTCTCACAGATAAGGAAAGCATGCAAATACCAGGCAGTTCGTGGTCTTCCAGGGATCAGAATTCCAAACAATACAATATGCAAATCATGTCAGTTTGGTAACCAAACCAGAACCAACTTCCCTGAGAAGGAAGGATCAGCCAACAAGCCACTTGAGCTTGTCCATACTGATGTATGTGGTCCATCTAGGAAAAGGTCACCTCGAGGAGAAGAATACTTTATATTATTCATTGATGACTTTTCCAGGATGTGTTGGATAGGACTTATGAAGCACAAAGATGAAGCCTTTGAAAAGTTCAAATAATTCAAAGCCTTGGTGGAGAACGAATCAGATCACAGAATCAAATGCCTTAGGTCTGATCGAGGAGGATAATTTACCTCAAATGAATTTTTCGATTTTTGTGAAGAACATGGAATAAGAAGGGAATTCTCTACAGCTAGGACTCCTTAGCAAAATGGAGTAGTGGAAAGGATGAACATAATGGTTCAACAAATGGCTCGTGCTATGCTTGATGAGTCTGGAACTCCTGCAACCTTTTGGGGTGAAGCCGCATTTGTTGCAGTTGTTATTCTCAACAAGACAAATGTCCAGTTGAACAACACTCAAACTCCTCATGAGCTCTGGTATGGTGAGACTCCTACGGTAAAACATTTCAAAATTTTTGGAAGCAAATGCTATATTAAAAATAATGATGAAAATCTTGGCAAGTTTGAACCTAAAGCAGATGAAGGAAATCTCCTTGGATATTCTCCCCACAGCAAAGCATATAAGTGTTACAATAAAATACTTGGAAGAATTGTTGACAACATTGGTGTAGTGGTTGATGAAAAAGGAAACATTCCTAGGCAAGTAAATTCCGAAGATTTCGAAGATGGTGACGACTATCCTTCAACATCAAATCAGACTTATGATGAAGAAGAAGCACAAGAGGCACTAGAGGAATATATAAGGATAGAAGAGAAGACTCCATCCAAATACGTTCAAAAGAATCATCCAAAAACTCAAATTCTGGGGCAGAAAGAGGCAGGTATACAAACAAGAAGAACAATTGCAGAAGCCTCAAGCTATTTGGCACTGCTCTCCTCCACTGAACCACAAAATGTAAAAGAGGCATGCAAAGATGAATGTTGGGTCAAGGAAATGGATGAAGAACTTGAGCAGATTGAAAAGAATAACACTTGGGAGTTGGTTCCTAGACCAAAAGATAAGAATGTCATAGGGACAAAATGGATCTTTAAAAACAAGTTGAATGAAAATGGGGAAGTTATTAGAAACAAGGTCAGACTTGTTTGTAAAGGGTATGATCAACGAGAAGGAATAGAATTTGAAGAAACTTTTGCTCCTGTTGCTAGACTTGAGTCCATCTGAATGTTCCTTGCTCTCTCAAGCTTTAAGAAGTTCAAAGTATTTCATATGGACTTGAAATCAGCTTTTCTGAATGGAGATTTAGAAGAAGAAGTGTATATTGAGCAACTAGATGGATTCATCCTTGGAAATGATCCAAGACTTGTATGCCGACTTAAGAAGGCTTTCTATGGTCTTAAACAAGCTCCAAGGGCTTGGTATTATCATTTGGACAAATATCTTCATCAACAAGGTTTCTCAAAAGGATCAGCAGATAGAAATCTTTATATAAAAATTGAAAATAACAAATTGCTAATACGTGTTGTGTATGTTGATGATATCCTTTTTGGCAGCAATGAAGAAGCTATGAGTCAAAGCTTTTCCTTGGTGATGCAGAAAGAATTCGAAATGTCCTTGCTTGGAGAACTGACATATTTTCTTGGATTACAAATCCAACAAAATGAAGGCGGTATCTTTTTATCTCAAACCAAGTACCTCAAGCAGATTTTGAAGAAGTATGGCCTGGAAGATTTGAAACCAGTATGTACCCCTATGGTTACAAGATGCGGCCTCAGTGCAAATGATGAATCAACAGCAGTGCATCAACCAACTTATAGATCCATGATTGGAAGTCTTCTCTATTTAACAGGTACCCGACCAGACATCATGCATGCAGTGGGAATGGTTGGAAGATTTCAGGCAAATCCTAAGGAAACTCATCTTCAGGCAGTAAAGAAAATTTCAAGTATCTTCAAGGAACTCAAAACTATGGCCTGTGGTATCCGAGAGATACAGATCTCACTCTTCATGCTTATACAGATGCAGATTGGGCTAGAAGCATGGATGATAGAAAAAGCACAAGTGGCGATGCATTATTTATGAGTTCCAGATTAGTATCTTGGTTCAACAAGAAACAGAGTTCGATTGCCTTATCTATATTTGAAGCAGAATGTGTGGCTGCCACATCTTGTTGCACACAACTCCTTTGGATGATGTAAACTTTGCAGGATTTTCAAATCACTTGTACTCCACCTACCTCCATCTTATGTGATAATACAAGTGCTATCAGTATCTCAAAGAATCCTGTCATGCATTCAAAGACTAAGCACATACCGATCAAGTATCATTTTCTCGGGGAACAAGTATTGGAACAAAAGGTCAAATTGGAGTATGTTCCCTCTAAGGAGCAAGTTGCTAATATTCTCACCAAACCACTACCCAGGGAAACATTTGAATACCTCAGACAGAAGCTGGGAGTAGTTGATGCATCATCTTGTTGTTGAAACTTGTCTGTTTCAGAGAAAAGTGGGTGTACACGAGTTTCCTGAGGAGGATCCACGTACATACACCAGTTTATGCAGAGACAGTCGTGTATATGGTAGTTTGAAAGAAATTTGTGGGGACAGACTCTGATTGAAGAGAGTCTAATATGGGTCTGACAGAGACCATCTGGCACAGGTTCAGGGGGAGCAGATAATCTTCTAATAATGCATTGTTGGCATTATCTTAGAAGCTTTTGGTTCTAGTACACAGTTGTTGTTGGTTTCAGGTGGAACAAATGCAGAGGGAGAACAGAAAGAAAACATGGTTGCTGATCTGAATAGTGATTGACAGATGCTGCTGATATCAGTTATTGGTGAATTTCATAAGTCTTGCTCTAGATATTTCGTCTCTATGTCGTGTATCTCTTTTATGGTGTCAAGGTCATGTAACGACCTATTTTGGTTTCCCCACTATGCCTGGGATGAATGATGTAATGTACTTGGTTGTCATATGTAAATTTCTGATGTATCCCCACTCGGTTGGGTGGATGATTCCAGCTTGGTTGGGTGATGAATGTATGTATAGAGTCTTTTGGTGAGAGGAAGGTCTTTTATGATGTATAAGTCATGGTTCTTCTTGAAGAACATCTTTTTGCAAATCTTGCCTACACTCAGGGGGAGCACAACCCTTTGCCCTTGATGACAAAGGGGGAGAATGAATTTGAGGATCTTGGGGTTGCCATCAAGTCCAAAGGGGGAGATTGTTGGCATTATGGCATAGGTTTGGAGCTATGGCACAGGTGTTGTCCTTGATGGCAACTCACTTTGGTGACAGATCACAGTTTAGGCACTCAAAAAGAAGAAAAAGATATATACGCAGGTTAACCTTGATGAAGCCGCGTATACACGTGGGTTAGACGTTCCGAAGTCGCGTATGTGTATACACGCACTTTCACGCAAGGAAAAGCGCATACATGTGGGAGAACTTATTTTTGGAATGTGGTATTCAGTCCTTGGTATTTGAACCTATGGTTTTGGGCCATGGTATCTCGTCAGAAGTGTTGATCCCAAGTATTGGGTCCATGGTATTGTTTTGTTATGGTTTTGGACCGTGGTATTGTGAAAGGCCTAAGACTATAAAAGAGGAAGGAGATCATTTGGCAATTGATCATCTGAATTATTGAATATCTGATAAAGTGCTAGATCTGGAATATTGGTGACTGGGTTATGGTGCAGATCTTGATCTGAATGAAGGAGGAACCTAAGCGCAAAGAGAAGGATAAGTTCTATTGATGGTTCATAATCTTAAGGATTGAATAATAGTATCTTTGTATGATTTTGATATGTTATATGTGGCGCATGCTTGATCTATAAATCTGGTAATATGGGTTAATTAATGTCTGAATATTTGAAAGAGTGAATTATCCTTTATAGATCTGTACACAGGTTCAGTGAAGCGAACGCGCGTATACACGCTCGTTCTGTGAGTAAAAACAATGTATATGCATGTTGGTCCAAACAAAGAAGTGTATGCACGCAGGTTTCTGGTTACTGGAGTAGCGTATATGATCTGGGTTTGAAAAAGAAAATAATTGACTTGATAATACTGATTCACCCCCCCTCTCAATATTATTTCCAACAAAGTGCATATATTTTATTGTGAACAAATAAGTTGTATTTTCCCAGAATCGACCCCTGCCATCCTGATGCCTTTGTATTGCAATAAGAATGCTGCAACTCCCAAGGCTACCGACTTTAAATATCAACCCCGGGTTCGTACAAACATAAGAGGTATCAAAACTAGATGTGCAGCAGACAGTGTGTCCTTCCTTTGCCGTCATGATGTAATGGAGTGCATGTACTGAAGTCAAATCCTAAACTAATTGCAAAAAATGAAATGTTCAAAATGGAACATTAACCTATTGCAAGAAAGAAAGTACAAGGAAAGAGACTAAAATAAAATTCTAAAAACACCATTTTCTAACTAACAGCTAAGAGGCTTTGCCTCAAAATAATGTTAAGTTAACATGTATGCAATCCTATTGTCCTAAGCATGCAGATTCAAACCATCAAACCTTCTACTGCTATGCATGTAAATGAATAAAATAAATCTGTTTATTTTTTTTGTCTTTTTTTCATGTGAGAGTGTGAAATCTAATCTCTTTTGGTGATGTGGTAGGTGGCTTAGAGATGATGGTGAATGGTCAGAAGGGTTGGGAGACAAGTAGGGACCCTTTGCTAGCTTCCTAGAGGATTTTTCCTCAATTTAGCCCCAAAATAGGGTTTCCTATAGGATGCTACAAGATTTCCTATTGGATGTCTTGAAAACATACAAGATCCCCTGAAAACCTACAGGATACAGCTGAGAGAAAAATCATGGATGTTGAAGGTGATGGAAAGTTTAGGGAAGGAAATTTGTGGATGGAATGAGGCAAGGAGTGCCTAGGACCACTTCAGAACTAAAAACCAAAGTTGGGAGATAGATGGATTTGCTAAAAAATCTTGGAGAAGTTTTCTTGTGAAATGATGAAATTGGTGAGGGTTTAGTGAAAGAAACTGTGGACCATGGGTGGATGAAGTTGGAATGAGGTTTCTAACTATGAAATCTCATTATACTCGTGAAACACTTGCACTGCATCAAACATTGACACTTACCCAAAAATCATGCAAACAAGAAGAATTTCAATTATCTAAAGGAAATAGAATTTCATGAGCTAGTTGTCTACTTCATGCATGAGTAAAACTTTGTAGAATGATATAAAACATTAACGAGATCTAATGTAAGACTAAAGATAACAGAAATGGAAATCAAATCCCACGCTTGAAAACGAGAAAAATGGTGACCTAAGTATGGAGAAAGAGGGTTAAAATGGTCTTTATGGAATGGAGGTTAAGTAGAGGTCTAATCCCAGCTTCAATGATGAGTTTTCTCAATTCGGGCTCAAAGAAAACTTTCCTACAAGATGCTAGAGTGATTTACTATAGGATGTACAAATTTACTATAATTCTTCAAATGACCAAGCAAATCAAATGCAAATTGGATGGGATAAACTTTTTTATTAACTAGGATGTATTAGGTCCCCATTCTAAGTGGAATCACTCAAAAATACCTTCGTTAACCAATGCTAAAAAATATAAAAACATTACTAGTCGAAAATCTAGAAATTCGAGAATTACTGAGCTAGTAAATATAAAAAATACCTAACCAAATCAAGTGCAAATGAAATGGGGTGATTTTTGTTATGAACTAGAATGTTTTTTCCATCTAATGCAGGTGGAACCAAATCTATTGAATCTTGTTATCATGCTCTAAAAAATAGGATAAATTTATTGTTCTTTGCTAAAAAGGAGGTCTAGCAATCTAGATTTGGGAATAAGAAGACTAATCCAAGCAGCTCAATGATTACTATGAACTTTTGAAACTTTTCCAAGGATGAAATAATTCTTGTGATCTAGAAAAATAACTTACATAAACCATTTAAATCAATCCCACAACAAGAAATCATTAATACTAAATGCAGAAATAGGAAGAAATAAAAACAAGAGATGCATGTGAATCAGAAGTGAAAAGAATGAAAGAAAATGATACAAAAGTGCTCTGAGGTTCCTAGAATGGCCAGGCCCAAGGAAACTCAAAGACCTATGGAGGTGAAGAAGATTTAGAATCTGAACATGACACCAATATTCATTATTTTCATCAATAGAATTACATCCCTATAAGAAAATACAATGGAGCTTTAAAAATACAAGCTCTCTCCACAATAAAACTAATGAAAATATCTCTCTAGAGGAAAATTCAACTTGGTACTTCTACAAAATGATTAGGAATCATTCCCCACGAATGGAGGAAGCTTTCCCCACCAAAATCCCTTGATTGGTGGATCTGGTCCCTTGATTAGTGGAACACATTCCTAGATTTTCTCAATCATTGGGGTTCCACAATTTGTGCTATAATTCCATAATATCATGTTGATTTATTATTTATTATTGATCCTCCTGTAGTAGGGAACAAGTTCCTAAATTATCTCCTCCTCCAAATCTTCATAATCTACCCAATATTCTCATAACATTCCACAAAAATAAATAATATTAGGCACAAATATCTAATTATCAATAAACCTTCCTAATGAATATATTACAGTTAAAAATAAATTATCTAATGTAGAAAGAAAGGTTTAGTGTGCTGAAAGATGGTCATAGGCCTTAATTTATTTCAAATTTATAGGCATGGGTCTTAATTTATGTCTAATTTAGAGGCCCATCATACCACCTGCTGAAAGTGTTGCTCATCCTTTGAGCAACTTAGTGACCTCATTGTGCCTCATCCATGGCCTTGGTGGCCTCTCTCTCGTGCATGAAGAATGTTGGCTAGAATTTCTCCAAGGACAATCCCAAAAACATATTTTTGCAAAGAAAAATAATTGTTTCTTGAGACAATTAGCTTTTCTCATTCCCCTTGTTCAAGATGGGTTCTTGAATATTTTTCAATATGGTAAGGTCTTCTACACCCTTATCAACCTTTTTCTACTTTGTTCCACCATTTGGACACCTATAACACATTCAAAATGCATTTAGATAAGAACTAGGACATTCTGTAGTAATTCCTGTCAAAACTACAAGAAACTTTGTTAAAACTACAGGAACCCCTTTTCGAGCATAAATGATGTTCCGAGCCTAGGACAGACCCTTAGCCTCACTCTCATGCCTTTTTCCCATTTTTAGGCCTTGGTCGATAGATAGAAAGAGATTGGATACCTCTTGGGAAACATATTTTCATTTAGTTTTGTTTTGATGGTGTATTCCTCATTTCCTTTTGTTGCCTTCTTATTATCCCTTGTGGCCTAGATGACTTCCTAATGACATTGGAGTTCTCTGAAAAAGCTCTGCCATCTTGGGGTTTAGCATAATTTGTTCATTTCTTCCTTCTTGTGGAAATATTTTGCCTTCTTGTAGTAGTCATTCCTTCTCTTTCAACGTCTTCTAACTTTATGGGAGTGATGATAAATGATGAAGAGGGATTGGATGATGATGCTAGGGCTCAAAGGGAGTAGTGCAGGTTTGTGAAAATGGAGATTTGCTCTTCTTGTTTTTTCTCAAGAATGAAATGGGATGGATGAATGATGAATAGATAGTGAATATGAAGTGGATGGAGGGCTTGGAGTGTTGTGGTGACTTGGCCTTTGAAAAAAATTCTTCTTTTAATGATTGTCCTCACTTGAAATCATCACCCTTCATAATTTGACTTTTCAACATTGCATCAGTGAAGGAGTGAGCTACAATTAACTAGTTGAAGGTGGCTAAGATTGTTGATCCATCCTTAGCTTATAAAACCTCATCTCTCATGCATTGACAACATATTTATAACTATAATATGCTCAAGAGAAGAGGTCAAGAATATTGCATACCTGTACCTACCTGATGGTTGTTGGAGAGACACACATGTTGCTATTGAGTTGATGTTGATGTGCAGGTGTGGGATGGGGAAGATGATGATCATGATTCTCCTGCTAAGATCTAGAGGAGCTTCTTTGACCTCTAGATCTCCATGATGAAGTTGACTGCAAATCTCTGGCTACTTCATCATCATATCCCCTCAATTTTTCAAAGAAACCCATTCAATTGTGCCTTGTGAATATCTATAGTATAGGAGGGTGCTGATGAATCCTCACTGTGTTTATGGGTTCCCCCTTTTACTTTTATATGATGGATGGAGGTTTGTACACGTTTGATACCAAATTTAAAAATTTTGTGTATACAATTCCCTTATGCTGCAATCACTTTCAATAAACTAGAAGGGTTTTTTATGTTCGTTTCACTTCGAAAAATGTGGGGAAATGTAGAACCTACCTCCTTGAGACTGCTTGAAGAAGCCAACCTTTGTTTTTCCCTTTTAAAACTACTCATTTCCAATCCTATAGGTGTTGTTTTGTATCCTGTAGGATCTCAGGAAATCCCGTAGGTTTTAAGGATAACGGCTTATTTTGTCCATATCTCCCAAACGGTAGAATGGATTGACCTAAAACTTTTTGAGAATGTTTCCATCATCATTATGCACCTCCCCATAAACAAATTTTGGTCAATGGATGTAGAAATCTCAAGAAAAACTAAAAATCACTGAAGGTGATGGAGGTAGATTTTTTGGAAACTGTGCATTGGAATTTGCGGAAATTTCTTGGGCATGTTACCATCATCCATATGCATATTCCCATTAAATAAAATTTTAAATGGATGCACAGATATTGCAAAAATGAAAAAATGGTTGTAGGTGATGGAGGCCAATTTCTCGAAAAATATGCATTGGAATTTGCTGAAATTGCTTGAGCATGTTATGGTCATCCATATGCATCTTCCCATGAAACATCTTGGCAAATGGATGCATGGTTTTCAAGTTATGGCAAAAACAAATTTCTGCTCGATGTATTTTTGTATCCTGTAGTAAATTAGAGCATCCTGTAGTTTTTAGGACAACAAGTAAACTCAATGGTATAAGCTTGAGAATGGTGGGTGGATGGTGAAAATAGATGAGGGTGATGGATTGGCATGGCCTTGGCCTTGTTGGAGAATTTGAGAAAAGGAGGAGAAAGTCAAAATTTGACTTATTTTGATTAGGCTTGACCAATTTTCCTTTTGGTGCCAACTTGTTTGCTTGCAGATGTTGGAGCATACATGCATTCATCAAAGAGATGCATGGAGCAAGGATTTATTTTATTTATTTATTTTTTTCTCTTTTTTTTCTTTTAGGCCTACAAGCTACCTCAATGAGATTGTCAACTAGTAGGTCTGCCTAGGTGTCTCAAAGGAGGTTTTCACCTAGGATATTTTCTTTTTCTCTTTCTTTTTTCTTTTTTCCAACTCATTGACCGCCTCATGGAAGTTTTCAATCAATGAGCCAATCTAAGGTGCCTCCACGGAGGTTTTCACCTGAGATTTTTTATTTTTCTTTTATTTTTCATTTCTTTTCTACCTTACCCTACTTGAAAAATAAAATCATTTTCAAGTATAAGAATACTTTCAATGGAGCCATGTGCACATTAAGATGAAAAAAAGACTGATGTGTAGGCTTGAGATGTATGCTTTGACATGTACTTGAATTTGAGAGATTAAATGATTTGACTTTGATGATATCAAGCACAATTGAAGAAGAGAGTGTTGTTGTAACTTAGTGTTTGTTTGGAACCATATTTTAATATAGTTGTGATGCCCCTGGTCCACCTGCTGATTTGGATCATCTTGGATGTCTTGTTCTTCCATGACCTTCAAATCTTCCTCTTTTTACTGATTTTTCTCTTAAACACATGGACGATTTGATGGTAACCGTGAGGGAGCTTTGTCGATCTCTGATTTTGTTGTCTGATCTTCATCAAATGTAGCCCATGATCATTTGTTATTCTCATTTGAATATTTTTCTTTTGGATTTGGTCCTTCAATAATATCAAGATAATATCTGTTTTGCAATAATCCTCCTGAGCTATGGTGAATACCATTGATCTCAAGAGGAGATGTTTGGAAGTGTTGTACCTCAGCATTGTAAGTGGGCTTAGCTACTTCAATGCATGGGTTTGGAAATGGTGGTACCAGTAGTTTAGTAAGAGTGTATATTTGAGATGGATGCAGATGAGGTTGTGGTTGTGGTGGAGGTGAATGTCAGGGATAACATGGAGTTTGACATGGAGGATATTGAGAAAGATATTGAGGATATTGTCGATGGCTCCCATAAGTTCCTTTCCAACCTTGATGCCAAGATTGATTTTGGTGTTGAGATGGCCAATGTTGTCAAGGAAACAGTGCGGTCCAATTACTTTGAGGTGGATGTCCATAAGCTTGAAATTATGAATTAGGCTCTTGCATCATATCAGGCTGAATAAGCTGCCATGGTCCTCTTGGAGCTACATAACATAGTTGCATTGGAAATTGAATTGCTCCATTGTCCTCTTGGTAAACTTCCTTCAACCTTTGTAATGATGGACAATGTTTAACATCATGTGATTTTACAACACAAATATCAACATTTTCTTTTCCTTCATCTTGCATTCTTAACATTTCTACTTGTTTTGTTAGATTTCTAAGAATTTCTGTTTTAAAATTATGAAACAAATTCCCAAGTTTAGCTTGACTTACCGATCTTTATGTTGATTTACCTATTCTTTCTTTTCCTCTTGATATGTGTTTCCATGCTTCACAAATTTCCTCAAATGATTATTGATACACATCACTTCTACTCATGAGATTAAGGAGATCAACCCATTCATCCCTAATTGTTCTAAGTAAGAGGGTTTTTAGTGTGTCGGATCCTAAATGATGTATTGTTTCCCTCTTAACATTATATGTGAACCTTTCTATTAGATCCTCTAGGCTCTCATATTCTTTTTGATTCATTCTAAATATTTAGTCTTTAAGATCATGATCTTTATATTTTTCTAGAAATATCTTTTGCATATCATTCCATGATCTTATTGAATTAGTCCCTAAACTCATGAACCATTTAAGAGCTCTATCCTTCAATGTTGCCGAAAACAATCTCATTTTTTGAGTTTTTAATAAGTAACCATAAGATTTACAAAAAATTTCAAATTCAGAAGAGAAAGGTTTCGAGATCCTCTGACCTTAGACCTTGAAATTTTGGAAGAAAATATAGAGGGATTTTCTTCATGTGCACATTAACGTTAGCATCTTGAATGGGAAATCCAAGAGAATATTTCTCATTGTCATCATCTCCATCCATTTATTCTACATTCTTTGCCATCTCTTCTTCTTCTACCTGCAAAAGTCGATGGTGATATGGCTCTTACTACACCATGTGATCAAATGGGGGGAGTGGATTGGTGTTGGAGAATTTTTGTTTTTGTTTTTATGATTGAATGAAAACTATAATGCAGTGTGATTTTCTACTTTTGAAATTAAATATGTCTAACACAATTATTTTTTTGTTTTTGCAAAATGTAAAAAGAAATGAATCAACTAAGGAAGAAAACAATGCATACTTTGACACCTCCTCGACAACAGTGCCAAAAAGTGATGACCCTCGGTATTGCAACAAGAATTTTGCAATTCCCAAGGCTTCCAACTTTAATTATCAAGTAGGGGTTCGTACAAAATTAAGAGGTATCGACATTATATGTGCAACATACAATGTGTCCTTCCTTTGCTATCACGATGTAATGGAGTGCATGTATTGAAGTCAAATCCTAAACTAATTGCAGAAAATGAAATGTTCAAAATGGAACCTTAACCTATTGCAAGAAAGAAATTATAAGGAAAGAGACTGAAATCAAATTGTAAAACACACCATTTTATAACTAACTGCTAAGAGGATTTGCTTAAAAATAATGCTAAGTTAACATGTATGAAATCCTACTATCCTAAGCATGTAGATTCAAAGCATCAAACCTTCTGCTATTGTGCATGTAAATGAATAAAATAAATATGTTTTCCTTTTTGTCTTTTTCTTCATGTGAGAGTGTGAAAGCTAATCTCTTTTGGTGACGTGGTAGGTGGCTTGGACATGATGGTGAATGGTCAGAAGGCTTGGGAGACAAGTAGGGACCCTTTGCTAGCTTCCTAGTGTCATTTTCCTTAATTCAGCCTCAAAACAGGGATTACTACAGAATGCTACAGGATTTCCTACAAGATGTCTTGAAAACTTACAGGATCCCTTGAAAACCTACATGATACAGCTGAGAGAAAAATGATGGATGTTGAAGGTGATGTAAAGCTTAGGGAAAGTAGTTGGTGGATGGAATGAGGCAAGGGAGTTCCTAGGACCACTTCAGAACTAAAAACCAAAGTTGGGAGATGGATGGATTTGCTCAAAAATCTTGGAGAAGTTTACTTGTGAAATGATGAAATTGGTGACAGGTTTAGTGAAAAAAAAGTGAGGACCATGGGTGTTTGAAGTTGGGATGAGGTTGTTGACTATGAAATCTCATTATACTCGTGAAACACCTGCACTGCATCAAACATTGACATTTACCCAAAAATCATGCAAACAAGAAGAATTTCAATTATCTAAAGGAAATAGAATTTCATGAGCTAGTTTTCTACTTCATGCATGAGTAAAACTTTGTAGAATGATATAAAACATTGATGAGATCTAATATAAGACTAAAGATAATAGAAATTGAAATCAAATCCCACCCTTGAAAACTAGCAAAATGTTGACCTAAGGGTGGAGAAAGAGCGTTAAAATGCTCTTGATGACATGCAGGTTAAGTAGAGGCCTAATCCAAGCTTCAATGATGATTTTTATCATTTTGGACTCAAGACAAGCTTTCCTACAAGACGCTACAGTGATTTACTATATGATGTACAAATTTACTATAATTCATCAAATGACCAAGCATATAAAATACAAAGTGGATGGGATAAATTTTGTTATTAACTATGATGTCTTAGGTCCTTGTTTCAAGTGGAATAACTCAAAAATACCTCTGTTAACCCATGTTAAAAAATAGAAAAACATTACTAGTCGAAAATCTAGAAATTCGAGAACTAGTGAGCTAGTAAATCTAAAAAATACCTAACCAAATCAAGTGAAAATTAAATGGGGTAATTTTTGTTATGAAATAGAATGTTTTTTTCCATCTAATGCAAGTGGAAACAACTCGATTGAAGCTTTTTATCATGCTCTAGAAAATAGGAGAAATTTATTGTTCTTTGCTAAAAAGGAGGTCCAACAATCTAGATTTGGGAATAAGAAGACTAATCCAAGAAACTCAATGATTACTATGAACTTCTAAAGCTTTTCCAAGGATGAAATAATGCTGGTGATCCAGCAAAAGAACTTACATAAACCATTTAAATCAATCATATAACAAGAAATCATTAATACTAAATGAAGAAATAGAAAGAAATAAAAACAAGAGATGCATGTGATCAGAAGTGAAAAGAAGGAAAGAAAATGGTACAAAAGGGCTCTAAAGTTCCTGGGATGGCTAGGCCCAAGGAAACTCAAATACCTATGTCGGAGAAGAAGATTTAGAAGCTGAACATGATACCAATATTCATTATTTTCATCAATAGAATTACATGCCTGTAAGAAAATACAATGGAGATGCAAAAATACAAACTCTCTCCACAATAAAACTAATGAAAATCTCTCTCTAGAGGAAAATTCGACTTGGTACTTATACAAAATGATTAGGAATCATTCCCCATGAATGGAGGAAGCTTTCCCGACCAAAATCCCTTGATTAGTGGATCTGGTCTGTTGATTAGTGGAACACATTCCTAGATTTTCTCAATCATTGGAGTTCCATAATTTGTGCCATAATTCCAAGTATCTTATTGATTTATTAGTTATTATTGATCCTCCTTTAGTAAGGAACAAGTTCCTAAATTATCTCCTCCAAATCTTCATAATCTGTCCAATATTCTCATAATATTCCACAAAAATAAATAATATTAGGCACAAATATCCAATTGTTCATAAATGTTCCTAATGAATATATTAAAGTTAAAAGTAAATTATCTAATGTAGAAAGAGAGTTTTAATGTGATGAAGGATGGTCATAGGCCTTAATCTATGTTTTATGATAGAGCCATGGATCTTAATTTATGTCAATTTAGAGGCCCATCACACCCCTAGGATTGTTGGTCCGCGGGGGTCAACAAGGTGCACCTCCCTCCCATTTTCAAGTTAATTTTTCAAATTAACTTTTGAAGTTAATTTTGTTCAAGTTTCATTGAGTCATATTCAATCAAACTTCATCCATTATAATTGACCAATATTGTTATTACATAATGCATATAAATGCTAGTATGGATCAAAACAAAATAGCATAAATGATATTATCATCATAAACACCTATGTGAGATATATATCTGTTTAATCAACAGAAGTTTCACATAGGTGTTTATGATGATAATATAATTTTATAGTATTTTGTTTTGATCCATACTAGCATTTATATGCATTATGTAATAACAATATTGGTCGAATATATATATATATATATATATATATATATATATATATATATATATATATATATATATATATATATATATATATATATATATATATTATATAACCAATTATTTGTTTTATCCATTTGTTTTCTACATACCATCCATGTTAAATTTAGAATGTTCTAAACATTTTAATATCACTTCATATTTTTAAGGTAAGATATGCTTTCTGGTTACTTGCATTCGACTCAGCTTCCATTATTCAGAATATTTTGCAAATATGCAAATAGATGATGATCTATTATGCCTCATTTCAACTTTTTTCGGTCTTGAATTGAAACTCACTTTAAATTATACTTTTGTTTCAACTTTTCCTCGCTTATGGATTGAAAATCTCTTTAATTTATACTTTTGCCTTAGTATCGTTTCATCTTTAAACATTTTGTGCTTTTTACTGGGTTGTTTTTACATGGGAGCTTGAAACATCAGAGCTATTCATTTTTAGTTTTTCATTTTGTATTAATAGAAACTTGTTATATTTTATATTTGTCTTTATTTTTTCTATGATTATGCTACACCTAGGAAGATTATAACACAATGCACCATTTCCACTATTTTCATTACTATTGCGAGAACGATTGCATCATTTACACTATTGGAAGATAGAACATTGATGTTGGCTTTCATGTTTGTTTAAAACATTAATCAAAATAATGAAATGAATATCCCCTTAAATACAATACACCAGAGATAGAGTTTGTGAATAAATTTAAATAACATAATAATGAAACTAACATCATGTTGAAGCCTCGAAATTCGCTGAAACAACATTGAGGGATGACCATCCGATTAAGACCTTACAGAAACTCCTTTTCCATTTGGAATGTTGGTTCCGACGAGTTCAACTAGGGCCAGTTACCTTCTCTCAATCTCGAAAATGTCTTACAATATAAATTTCATCCACCAATGGAGAAGAGACATCAGATTAACCCTCTTGCTGATCAGGCAAGAAAGTTATTCTTAAACTGATCTAGGGCTCAACCAAGCCACAAATAAAGTTTTCCTCTTCGGGAATAGGACCTATAAGAATGTAAAATTAAATCTAAATGCAAGCTTATTCTATAATGCAAGCAAAAGGAACTAAATCCTAATCCTATCTCAATTAAACATATATATATATATATATATATATATATATATATATATATATATATATATATATATATATATATATATCTAACCCAACTAAGAGCAAGATATTTAAATGGTTGTGATTTAAATATGTGTTGCTTATAATGAATGTCAAGCTAACGAAGTAGTTCAATTAACTAACATTATGTATACCATAACATATTCTATTCAGAGACGTCTTAAGTGAAATAATGAACCAAAAGCATTTAGGAAGAAGTTCACAAAATGATAGTAATTGTTTAATCAATAATTCAAATAATTAAATAATAATATGAGGAAGTAGTTCACACCATATCACTATTTACTAAGCAAGTATTAAAAGAGATATTTATGAGTAAATAGTTACTCAGACATCATAATTCAAACCATAAGAGTAGAGATAAATAATTACCTATGATAGAGACAAATTACTCATGCTAACAATAATGCACAAATATGAATAAAAGGACACATTGCTGCCATCATAAAATGAAACTAGTATTTAAAATAGTAGTATTAGGAATACGAATTTATTGAATCCATTTCTCAAACTCTCGTCTCTAATAGTCCTTTACATTTCTTAACTTTTGTTGTTACAACAAGAGTTGTAGAAGTGAAAACTCTGCCCATCATACATAATTCAGAATGCAAAAGAAAAATCCACAATAATCCCCAGATCTGTGATTTTTTCTACTCCCACCTACAACTCTAAATTCCTATTAAAAAATTTCTTTTAGAATTCCAGAATTGGAGAGGAGAGAATCCCTCATTACATTATTCAATCTGCAACTTATAATAGTTTTCAAAAGAATTCTTAACAAGAAAGTTTGTTGAAGAAAAAATCTCTTTAATCAATTTTCATTGGCTCAAAATTCCATTCTCCTATTCCTAGAGCCTTCTCATTGATTGAGATTCCTTTTTCTTCATCCCTTCAATTGTTTTCCTAGAAAACGAATCAAAACAAAATTTAAAATACAAAAACAAAATCAAAATGCTAAATCTGGAATTAAAAGAAATTTAATCAAATTCAATTAAATAAATAACTGAAAAGGAAATAGGAGCTTTCTATTAGTGTCTGTGATGATTTAGTTAGGCAAGGAGATTATTGATGAATGAGTGTGCGCTTAGAAGAAGTCGTGGGCAAATGAGAATGCAGAAAATAAAACGCATAAAATTGATTTTGTTAAAATTCTGAGCTTGATCTTCTGCTGGATTTTAGACCCAATAAATGATCAAATCTGGAAATGAAACCACTTCACAAATATTATCCACAATTTTATCTTTCCAATGAGCTATCTCATGCCTCATTTCGCTAAGTAAAACTCCATTTATGGGCTTCTGAAGTTGGTATATTAAAATTGCCAAAATTCTTGATTTTCTGTTGCGTGGACTAAAAATCAGAATTTTTAATTAAATTCTAATCCTAACTTAGAATTCTAATATTAATTAATTAATACTAATTATGTTATTAATTTATTACAATTTTAAGTAAACGAAATTTAATAATTCAAATATTATTATATAATATTTATATTATAATTTGAATTATATTAAAATTATAATGTGAATTATAATTATAATATAATTAGATTATAATATAAATATTATATTTTGATATTATAAACGAACCGTTAGCTTCAACCCTATTCAAATACAAAGCATTTATGTAGCCATACATGAGGAGGGTGAGTGGAGGAGTTAATGAAGAGAGGATGGAGTGATAAGGAAGGTAAGTGGAATAGTGAGGTGGAGGAGTTGGGAGTTATAAGGAGTTTGGCCGAAACTTAGGATTAAAAATTTAAATCATCGCCTTTTTCGAATCGCATCATCACAAACTAATTGAGGTGCTCGTGATACGCGATATGCGAAATCGCAGAATCACATCACATTTTTTTTTTTGCGATTTTAAATTTTGGGATTTTGGAAGGGAAGGTGAAGTGGGGCCCACATTAATTAACCATCCTAGAAATTAGACTTCAACAATTTTGCAATTTTGAGAATCCGGTCTTGGAAACTTGTTTTAAAATAATAAATTGGAGTAAATTACCAAGATTCCAAAACACGTTTTCATTTGTTGTATGATTTAGCTATGCCATTTTGTATGACCGTTAGTGAAAAAAGGAAAGAATATTAGTAAAAACTAAATAAGAGTTAATATTTACAATGAATGACCATTGATCTTAATTAGCTATGAAAAATCAAAATATTATACATTTATTTACATTTTTAGTCTTGGCGAGAAAATGATGAAACTTCAGAGGAGTGCCATTTACAAACTGGTTGATCAAATGAGTTGAAACAAGTATCGATGGAAATCTTGTGAAAATTCAGATTCAATGAAACAATTAAAATGAAAATCCAAATAAAGCTGAAAATAAAAAAATTGTAAGAAAATTAACTTATGAAAATCATAAAAGATTCTTACCCAAAAATTAATGGAAATGGTCCCCATTACTTCAAGTAATGGGGGGTGTTGGGTTTTCCCTATAACAATGGTGACACACTGGGAAGAACCAATTATCTCTCGTTAAAGACAATGAACTTTAATTTATCCAAAGGTTAAAAATAATGGAGTTCATGAAATTGTCTAACAGTAGAATATTTCTATAGGTCCCACATAAAAAAGATTAAGCAATATGAGTCTGTAAAGATAAGTACTTAAAGAAGACTAGAGTAAAAGTTATGAATCCAAATTTGGGAAAATTTGTTTTTTTTTTTTTTTTAAATACCTCATATAATAATAGAAGAAGGTAGAGATAAGAGTTTTTGATAAATCATATATCCATTTTATGATTGTCTCAGACATCGCTTTGCTACCGACAAGCCTGAACAATACCTTAATGAAGTTGTCCTTTATGCCATAAAAACCTAGTTCCACTGCCAGCGAGTGTCAATAGCCCCAACGAGTTTACTTGTATTTCCCATGCTTCTTTTTTAATCACTATTTTGATAAAAGTATTTGAAAGCTCGTAGTTTATGATATCTTTGAGTGAAAAAGGTGGGATGAAAATAGAGATTTCTATTTAATGGACATAATACTTTCATAATGTTTGCTCCAAATTCCTTCCCTACAACTATAAATCAGAGGCTTTTATATGGAGGGGTGGGAGGGATTTATTGTGTTAAACTCAAATCAATTCTTTCCTTGAAAATGTAAAGTCAATTACCTAGGAATGATGTGTGTTCCTCAATGAAAAATATTTAAAGCAAGAGGAATTATGGTTCGATAAGGATATGCCTTTAATGATAAATGAAACTCATTGATATAGGCAGAGTTAAGATTTCATCTTGTATGTCAATCATTGTTGAACAAGAAAGGTCCTTTCACATATATCATGGTAGAGTCACCAAAATCAAAACAAAAATGAAAAGAAAAGAAAAGAAATTCCTAAGCTAAAGTAAGAAAAGAAATGAACAATCAAAAAATAATAATGAAGAAGGTGAAAGGTCAAAGAAAAATCCAACTTTTTAAAAGATAAACTCCAACAATACTTTATAAAAATGTCTCAACGAGACAAAGTAAAAGAAAATAATCATGTGAATGTTCCTTCTTTTTTTGATATTTAGATAAGTTTTATCTAGCAAAGTTATAAGCGTTTTGGCTTCCGATAAGGGCGATGATAAAATTCAGCGACAACGATTTTTGTTTTTGGTGTCAATTGTTTTCTTTTAAAACATCATCTTAATCATTTTCTAACAAACGAAATGCTTAAAGAAACAAACTAAAGGCTCAGAAACTCCCTAGTGTAGCTGATTCGATGAGGATCATTACTGAACAAAGGAGAGTGAATTGCAAATCTAATTTGCTGGAGGCAAGGGAAGTTTTATGAAGAGCTGCAAAACAGAGTTTTCTATCAGCAAAAATTAAAAACAAACTGAAAATAAAAGTGAAGAGATGAAAATAAATGAAAGTCGACATATGAACTTACCATTGGAGAATTTTGGTTAATTTTACCTTAGAGATATCATATTCTCCAATATTAACTCACTTCTTTCTTTTATTAAAATCAAAAGGATGAAGAAGTTGAATTGAGTGAAATATTATTGACCCACAATCATCACTTATTAAATTTAAACTTAAAACAATACACAAACTAGAAGAAAAAAATGTTTCATGTTCCAGGAATCTGAAGTAAATCGAATTCATCAGACATGAGAATGTAAATATGCTCCTTAATGAATCACAGTGATAAATTCTCTCTTTCATTTCTTTATTTTGAGTTTGTATTAGCCCCATTATATTGAATTTTATTCAAAATCCCAAATAATATATCAATTATATATACGAAGATGATTTGAATATTTAAATGATAAGTAAGGGGTGAATATCAAAATTCGAAATAAAAGAGAATTCCCAATGAATTAATCATGATCTATTAATTTTACCTATTCCAAATTTTCCACGAATTGCTACATTACCATAGTGAATGATCAAGAGTGCCTTTGTAGTAAATGAATAATGATTTCTAAAAGATGGTTGATATAATAAAATGTGCATCCAATAACGAATGAAAAGAAAAAATTTAAATGAACCAGAAGTGATGAAATATTTCATTAGTCAAGTAGATTTCTGAGAAGAGTAAAAGAGGTCCATGTGCATATATCATGAAGAATGTATATCCCTTTAGTCAGAAAGTCACACCTATGATTGAATTGTCATATTTTTCAAAGTTATGATTGAAACACATCCAAGTTTTGAATCATCATGATAACACGAAAGTAGCACACATATTTAAAGATAATGGAAGAAGACTTCATGTCATCATAGTGAATTGTTCCTTTAATAGATGTAATTGAAATGATAGCAGGAAAAGGAAATGTGAGGCTCAAAGAAGTAAATCTTGGATTTTTTTTAAATGCTTCTGATATAATATAAATCCAAGAGTTTAATAAGACAACAAATTTGAAATCCTGAGAAAAGTCTAGAAAAATGTTAAGTAGCAGATTAGGATTTCAAATTTAATCAATTAGAGGCTCTCAGTCCCTTTGGAAGAAATGAATATGACTAAAGGGAAACAATTTGGAAATTGTGATGCAATGGTTCAAGTTTATCTTCGCAATTTTAATATGTGGAACACACAGATATAAACTCATAGACAAGATAATTTTCTATAAGAATTTAATGCATAAACTTCCACTATTTGTAGCAAATCAGAGTTTTATAATGAGTGTAAGCATTTGATTCAGTTGTACCGATGAGAGACAGAATATGATCATTTACCCCATAACATAAATTTATGAATTTCTGCACATATGAGCGTTATCGATGAAAAGTATTGGCGAAATATTATAGTTGTATTTTCTGAAACATGCAATATTATGAACTTCTGATAGGCCTTGATTAAAGATATGAGCAAAAATGTATATAGTACGTCTTTTATCAGAGTTTCAATATCGGGTGTACAAAGGAGAACAACTAATTGAATTTCGCAATATGAAAATTGCTATATGGCAAGTAGGAAGTTATAGCGGGGATCTTATATCACAAGTTACCTATAGGGAATTCTTATGATCAAATTCTATGAGATGGATGATGTGGTATCGAGGATGCGATATCGCGAAATGTTTTATCGGAGATCGAAGGTGATGGGGTTATCGCAGGATTGGAGATATTTGGTGCAATCTTATTTGAAAACCTTCGATATGCGATTTTATGAGTGGATGTGATATCTTTTAAAATCAAATTTAAATGTGGTATTGGGCTAGGACATTAGAACTTTTAAAACATGTGCTTCAACTAAAATTGAGATTTATAAATGGATGCGATATCTTTTAGAACTAGAATTAAATGCGGTATCAGGTCCAGAATTGGGTGGATATCGCAATACTTCAATTGATGATTTATATCAAATGTCCCGAAATTAGGATGCTCTAATAATGATATACCACAATATGATGAGATTGGGGCATTTTAAATTATCGAAAATAGAAGTGCCCAACTCAATTTTTCCTTTCTATAACAACTCCATTCAATAATTTGATTAACCATTAGATTATTTGATTGGAGAAAGATGTGATTGCAACCTTTTCACAAGGAGAGCTGTCATATTATAATGATCCAACATGAATTTTCCGATAATGTATTTAATCGTCTAAACAAAATTTTAATGAAATATATAAGGAAAATTAATGAATCCTCAAATTCTGAGAAAACAACTAATACTTCCCTGAGCATGCTGTAGATTTAAAATAGTTTCCTACTTGTTTCAAGTCTCCAAAATCAAAGAAATAAAGACCTGCAAAAATAAACAAAACATAAATAGGCAATAAATTATGAAAAAGGAAATCAAACAATAGATGAAGATGAACCTTTAAAATGCATACCTGGAAGAAACTTTACTATAAATTTTACCTCATGAATCTTCAATTCCTCCCATGTTCAGTATCATCTACTTATTTGATCTTAAAAATGCTAAGTAATGAGTTTTCATTAAATTTCATCCACCTCCAATTTACATCAGAATACAAGAGTGGTGAAAATGAGTTCCTTTTCAGAAATACTTACGAATCCAAAATTGTTAAGTTGTAGAAAATTCTTCGAATTTCTTCATGTATGATCATCATGATGAATTTTTTGCAAAATAATACAATTAAGTGCTTTCCACAAATGTGTATGATTTAAGAGCTTCTAAAATATTCTAAGCTGATTTTCAAAAAATGAAAGGGAATGCCCATAATAAGTCAAATTCATTACTTGCTTTATTGAAAAATGAAATAGGTGCTAACAGAAAATAAATCTAATCTAAATTAATCTATTCCTACTTCTAACTTAATTAAGGAAACATGACTAGGTATAGTCATACTTCCATTGTAACAACTCTCTCATTTTAATTCCTACATGTATGTACAGATCAATCATTAGCAACAAAAATACAAATAAAAGTAAACTAAGGAAAATAAATATGAAAGGAGAATGTACAGTTGTTGCTAATCTATTATGTATAATTACCTTCTCTTGAAATTTCCTTTTGAGTTGAATTTCAATTGAATCATAGAAATCTGAATGGATTTCCTCTATTGATTGGGAGATGTTCAAAAGAGAAGATAACAGGCCATATTGTCATAATGAATTTTGAGATACAATGGCCTGCATAAATTTTCTAGTGTTATGTACAAGTGTTAAACTATTAAAGTTCTTCTGTGAAGGAAAGCTTTCCAAATATTCTTCAAAGGGGTCTATGAAAAATGGATGAAAATATGTTAAATACAATGGAAGATTATTAATTGAATCAGATTGCTGGTCATATTGCGAAAATTCACTCTCTTGTTTACATTGCCTTTGAGAAGGTATAAGTAATCAATAAGAAATGACATCATTTGAAATTGGAAGAGAAATAACTCTTGATGTTGATGATTAGAATCTAAAACTTAATTTTCCCATTTAGAGAACACATCAGTTGAGTGTTCAATACTGAGTTGCTCAATATGCCAACACAAATAACCTAAAAATAAAAAATTAAAAATAGAAAACAAATATGAAATTAAACAAAATAAGTGAAGGAAAAATAGTAAAATCAAATCATAGTTTACACTAGTGTTACAATTATTGTTACAACACAATTGGGATTGATTTAAAACAATTTCCTTTTCACAAGACTTCGTCAGAATAATGGAATCTGAATGATTTATAATACCAATTTGTGAATTGGACAGAGAATCATGACTATGAATAAGAATGAGATCTTGATTGTCATATAAATCATAGTTTGGAATGTTTTTGTTAAACTCACATGGACAGCAAGACAGATATAAAAGATAAAACATGCAATACAATTTTATTAACAAGAGATTTACATTTATAGTACATTATGTGACTCTTGGGTTTCAGATCCCAAGGTCTCTTGGACTGCTTAGTCTATTCGACTTCCACACTAACCCATTTAGGATTAGGTGTCCAATATTCCCCCCTTAATCCGAAGGGTTATGTATGAGTCCAAGAAGAGAGCTGTAATACAAAATGTGCAAAAAATGCATGGCAGCACTAGGCTGAATGTGCTCTATGAAATGTTGGTATAAAGGGCGGTGGTTTAAGGATGACCACCAACGCTGGAACGCTTAGTGCAGTTCCCAGAACTCTTCCAAAACTGGCAAGAAACTGAAGTTTTCTACTAGAGGAAGTGACCCTATTGTTTTAAAGAGGGAAACCTTCAACCATAAAAGGGAGGTCTCACCCCGCATAAAAGGTAAAACTTCAACCTGAAAAGGGAAGTCTCAACCTGTGATGGTTTAAGGATGACCAACAACTCTGGAATGCTTAATGCAATTCCTGGAACTCTTCCAAAACTGACAAGAAGCTGGAGTCTTCTGCTAGAGGAAGTGTTCTCAATTTTGTTCCTGGAATGCTTCCAAAACTGGCAAGAAGTTGAAGTCTTCTGCTAGAGGAAGTGTCCCAGATTGCCAACTGAAGGCATGTTCAGGGGCATCTTTGTCTCTGGCTACAAATCTGAAACTGGTGTGGCAGGTTGTGGCTCAGGCTCGCTTGATGTGACTTTGAGGCTTGTAGATGACCATCATTTCCCCCCCTGTCAGATACAAGGTGAGATGATGGAGAAAAATCAACTGCAAGACTGTTCAATACTCTGGAACAAGTTCTGACATGTGTTTGGAATAAATTCTTGCCTGTTGATGCCCATTGCCAAGAAGCGATCCATCCAAGATGAATCTTTGTTCTTGCAGGACGTTTATTTCTGAAGCATCTGTGTGAAGAATGACTGGTTTTATGACAACGCTTACATGGATGAATATCAAAACAGTGATCTTTAAAATGGCCAACTCGATCACAGTGTTGGCATTTCACGATCTGTTGTTTTTGTTGTTGTTGTTGCTGCTGTGGAAGAGGGGCAGAATCTGGAACAGCTGAAGGTGAACTGTCATGAGGAGCAAGTGAACTGTCATGAATGAATCCAGCACTCTGAAACTGAATGGGCTTGGCATAGTCTGGAATATGAAAGGACAAGTCCTTGTCATATCCGAGACCAGTTCTGTGCTTGTTGTGGACAAGCTGTTACCAAGGTCTGGTGATGGGCTTGGGAAGTGCAGATTGAGTTTCTGCATCTGCATGTTCAACTGCTACTTTATTTGAATAAACTGTAACATTATTAACATGCTGCTGATGGGTGGTTGTCTCAATGCTTTGAACAAAAACGGATTCAGAATGGTGTCGATTTTGATGTAGCTCTTCTTGCTGTAGCTGTGATTCAAGCTGCAAAAAATCGATCTTTTCCTATGCATTTTGTAGACATGTCTGAATTTCCGAGAGAGATCCTTTGTTGATTTGTAATGTGTCATCAACAGTAGATAATATCAGAGTTTTAAGGAACTGTAATACTTCACTGGTTCTGGCCATTTTTTCTTCAATGTCTGATTTACACCTTAAAAAACTGATCACAACTACTACTCAATGCAGAAAAGTAATATCTACTCACATTACACAGCAATATCCTTTATAAATGTCAGCAAATGATCAGTGTGCAATATAAAAGATTACAATCAGTTCACCAAAATCTTTATGCAGCAGTGGAATCTAGGAATCAATGCACTATAATGAGTTTTAAATACAATGTCACAATTGGGGCAGCAACAATTGCAAACTTGTTTGGATCCTTCAAATACTCCTTCACTCTTCAACGTATATCAACACTTCAGTATCAGCTAATGAGAAGAATATACAGCCACACAAATAGTCTCTAAATGGCATCCAAATTGTGACAAACTCATTCTGGTATGGTAGAAATTGACCCAGAATACCAACAGCCAGCAACAATATATTAAGTAACTAGATAACTGTGTTTTGAGCTCCTCCAAGTATAAACACTTTATAATTCGGCTCAGATCAGGAAGATGAACTCAGCGAGGCGAGCTGTAGTTTTGAATCGGAAACGGGAGTTCAGAGAAGCCTTTAGAGATGGAGATTCAGTTACCATTGCATTGTCATTTGGTTTCTTGTGTGTAAATTATGTAGAGGAAGAAGCCAGATAATCAATTCGGTGCAGAGTTTATATAAGAATACTGATATATATAGCAGTGGTACCTATAAATAAACTTTTTTTCCTTTTTAATCTAAATACACAGTGAACAAATAGAAGTACAGAGGTTGTTTGCTTCCTAATAGTGGCCAAATAAACAAGGTGAATAAAATATTGGAACCTGGTTGCTTAGCTTAATTTGCAGCCCCTATATCTCTTCAAACTCGGCTTCTTTACACTAGCAATCTGCCCAGAATTTATCTTTGATGTAACACACAGCCCCAAGAAAGCAAACTCGGTCCAGAAGTAGTTGTCAAGTGGTGTACGACTCCCTTGCTGTCACTTTTAGAACTCGTGGCTAGCTCAGAACTGGAGATTCAGTCATAGGAAATAAATCTGGCCATGTTCGATTGATGCACTCAGTCTTATGCATTCTCAGCAAACTCAGTACTTCGAATTCAAGAACTCAGCTGTGAACTTGTCTTCAGGTGGCAGAAAATCAACTCGGGTAGGAGATAACTCAGGCAACAGCAAAAAAATGAGTGGGTTCTCAAGACACCCTTCCAGCTACCATGTTCACGTCTGCCATCGAAATTGAAATTGCAACAAACCAAAATAGAATATAACAGGGAACCAGACAAATATTCAAGACTTTCATATGCCTGAAAACCTAGAGCAAATGCAGAAATTTCTTATAAGATATAACAGAAACTCCGCCGATATCAATCTTTCACACAAATCTAATGTTTATTCAACCAAGCTATAAAGCGTAACAGCCTTATATATCTGATTGTAGGACTCCGCAATCGTTCCTATCTATGAACGTTGAGAGAGGCTTTACCATACCATGTCACAATTTTACTGAAGGCAACATCAGAGATACGTATGTAAATACAAATATCAGTCCACTGGCAGCTACGCTTCAGCGTTTGGTTGTGAAATATACAACCCAGAAAATGAGTCTCAGGTCCAACACTTCAATACGGCTCTCATACAGCCAACTAGCCACATAAAATTTGTCCCAAAGAATTAAGCTACAACAACGAAGACACACTCAAATATGATCTCGTTCTCCTCAATACACTTCCAGAGTTCATGGTTTTGCATAGAAATGGGAGCTCGGCCTTTAAGGAGTTAGCTCCATGTCCAACATAAGAAATACGACCCACAACTAGTGCTGATGATGAGAGACTTCTTCAAAATGCAAACTCATCCCTTGGGTAGTCAGTTCCATGTCCAACTTAGAGGAAACTACTTGTCTGTACAATATTTAATACCCCCAATACGTATGCTCAAGCTAGAAAATAATGCGCAGCTCAGAAAATGAATGTACAAATTACCTTTCATAGAAGGCCGATGGTAAACCGGCATTCCTTCATCTTCAAAAACCTTGAACTGACCCGGCTTGACAACTTCAGCCGCACTTGATTTGATAAGCAGTTGCCGGAGCCCCGGAACTGTTTCTGAAAGATGACCCTGAAAATGATTATAGCAGTTATGGCTCAGCTATTGACGTATGGTCTCTTGGTTGTATTTTCGCAGAGTTGCTCTGCCCCAACCCCTTGGCGATAAGTCATCTTTTCGATTTGTATGAGTATGAATTATCAGCTATACACACGATTGTTCAAACAATCCCGCCACCGGATGATGATGAGATAGGAGACATCACGGACGATCCCATTGTAGCCGAGTTTATTAGAAACTTGCCTCGCCAACCTAGTAGACCACTAGAACAAATATTTTAGAGGCTAGCTGACAGAAAGGCTCTTGATTTGTTACAGAAAATGCTTACTTTCAATCCCGCTAAGAGAATCACCATTACACAGGCTCTTGAACATGAATTCATGCGAGAGATAACAGTGGATGTTATATCCAGGGAACTTAATCTGCAACCTTCTGAAGTTGAAATGCTAACGAACCCTCCCACCATCAGTGTGGACCTCCAGAGTGAGTCCTCTGATCCAGAGAGTAACAAGAGGATGTTATTCGACGCTTGTATGAACTTCCATGGATGATTTCACTGTTTACACTGATAACCAGTTTTCTAACGGAGTATACAACGCACTCAGTCAATGAAGTTTTGTATTTCAACACTGGTAAGAACAACACCAACGCACATCGAGCACAGTCCTTCCACGACACAAAGCACAGTCCTTCAAAGGCACTGAGAACAATCCTTCAACGCTAAAAACTGAGTGTTCATTCAATTTAATGTAAGGGGAGGTACACCAAGCGTTACACCAGATTATCCCGCAGAGGGCAGAAAATATGGCAAAGAAATCTGACAGGAGTTGCACTATATAACACTAATTTTAGATATGCGCTCTGGCGTATTACGGCTATTCACAAAATTCAAGTTATGGTATAATGTTTAACTTTCGACCAGCTCATTCAATATTCAACGCATTCAACTTTGGACGTAACGCATTCAACAGGAGCGTTTCGTATGCAGAGAGCAGCGTATTAAATGCAGATGGAGCAGCTACAGAAGCAGCGTAATTATCATAAAACGCTTGGCAGTCAAGACAGCCAATAATGGTAAATCGCAGATGGATCAACACTTTTAAATGGGGCATTTATGGACAGAGCGCAGTGGGGACAGAGGCGTTATAAGGCAGCGCTTGAAAAGAATATGGCAGAGGGCCAGGACTGCTCATAACAGAGGAATGGCAGCGCTGATAGAGGTAACATCCTCTATTCTAAGAAATGCTCAGAAAAGTATAATCAAAAGGAGAGCATTGGTTTACAAAGGCCACAGAAACATGTGGCTCACAATGGAGCAGGGCAGGAGATCGCCCGCTCTGATACCATGTTAAACTCACATGGACAGCAAGACAGATATAAAAGATAAAACATGAAATACAATTTTATTAACAAGAGATTTACATTTATAGTACATTATGTGACTCTTGGGTTTCAGATCCCATGGTCTCTTGGACTGCTTAGTCTATTCGACTTCCACACTAACCCATTTAGGATTAGGTGTCCAACAGTTTTCTTAAATGATGAAATCATGAGTATGATTAATTATTTGAAAATGAGAACTATTTGAAACAAATTCTGAATTAGAGTGTTCTTTATTTTCACATTTGATTATACTTTGATCATGAGGATTCAATAGTGAAGTAGATAAATCAACGTCCTCAATGTCAAGGTAACTATCATAAATGATCTCACAACATTTATTAGAATTCCCTTCGATCTTATCCAATGTATCAAAACAAGAAGGATTATAAATCACATGTTCATTAATGTTAGAAGAATGATAAATAATTAATTCTCTATCTTGATAAAAACTAATTGGCAATTCATTAAGATCATCCTCTCCATTTTCTAAAATGTCATTAATATTAAGAGGGGATAAATTGCTATCAACAAAAATATCAGGATAAAGCAAAAATGAGAATAAAAAGCAATAGATTTAAAAGTGTCCCTTTTTAAGAACTCTTTTGCATTTTGCTCATTGTAAATTTCATATTCAAGAGCATTAATTTATGTACTTGTTCTTTCTTGAATAATGTTGTTTTTTTGTTCTAAATTTGGCATTTGGTCATCGTAAAAGAATTCAGAAATTTGTACAACAGGTTGTATGTTATTGGAAAATTTACTTGTTGCTTGTACCTGCTGATTTATGTTCTGATTTTTGAATTTAATGCACATTAATTTTTAGATTTCAAAGCGGTATTTTCTTTAAGACTGTTGATATTATATTCTTGCATTTAAGTAGTAAAATTCTGCAAGCTTTATGAATGAGATTCACTGACATGTGAAGGTGCATCTTGATCATTATTAATATTGTAAGAAGTGTGCACTAAATAAAGAAATTTATCATACATAATAGAGGCCACTTCATCATCATTTGTTTGCACCTCCATATTGGAATTCTCAATTATGTTAGTGAAATTGGAAGGAGATTGAACAAAGCTTGAAATAATTTCACATAGATTATGAATAGGAGGAAGAGAGAAAATATAATCATACCAATCTAACAATTCCTTTTCTGAGGGTTTTTCTTTAATTTTAAATCGCAATAAATTTAAACAAAATCGAATCGTAAAATCAATGAAAGTCTCATTTTCAAACCTTCATAAATCTTTGATTTCGTCATATACCTATTCATAGTTATAGCAATCAAATTTACGAAGGAACATTGTAACAAATTGATACTAGCAGTGAATTGAGGCAAGTGGAAGCGATTAACACTAGGTTCTGGCTTTTTCCAAGAATGTAAGAGTAAAAATCTTGCAGAAAATACCTTCATCAATTCCTTGAAAAGTAGAATTTGAAATTATTTGAATGAATTGTAAAGCATGATTAAATGAAGAAGTGTTCCCCTTACAATTAAAATTTACCTGAGACAAGAGCCTTACCACTTTAGGTGGAGTATTGGAAGATGCACATCCATGCACACAAGTCCAAATTGAAAGTTTAAGAGGAGCCATCGTGATAAATAAAATGTTAGAATACAAAGACTCCAATAGACAACAAATTTAAGGCACTCCTTCTCACGCCAAAAATGTTGAAGCCTCGAAACTCACTGCAAAAACATTAGGGGATGAACAACTGGTACAGAAAAAGTAAATCCTGTTCTATTTGGAATGCTGGTTCTGAGTAGTTCAACTAGGTCCAGTTATCTTCTCTCAATCTCCAAAATGGCTTACAATATGACTTTCATCCACCAATGGAGAAGAGACATTAGATCGTACATCTTGCTTCTCATCCAATAAAGTGATTCTTAAGCTGATTTGGGGCTCAACCAAGCCACAATTAAATTTTTCCTATTTTGGGAATAACACTTATAAGAATGTAAAATTAAATCTAAATGCAAATTTATTCTCTAATGCAAGAGAAAGGAACTAAATCATAATCCTATCTCAATTAAGTAGATATAGATCTAACCCAACTCAGAGAAAGATATTTAAATGTTTGGTATTTAAATATGTATAGCTTATAGTGAATATCAACATAACGAAGTAATTCAATTAATTGACATTATGTATACCAAAACATACTCTATTCAAATACCTCTTAACTGAAATAATAAACCAACAACATTGAGGAAGGCGTTCACAAAATTATATTAATTGTTTAATCAATAATTAAGATAATTAAACAATAATATGAGGAAGTAGTTCACACCATATCACTATTTGTTAAATGAGTATTAAAAGACAACTTTCTAAGTAAATAGTTACTTAGAAATCAGAATTCAACCCATAAGAGAAGAGATAAATAATAACATACGATTGAGACAAATTACTCATACCGACAATAGTACACAAATATGAATAAAATGTCACATTCCTTCCATCATAAAATGAAACTGGTATTTAAAATAGTAGTATTAGAAATACCAATTTACTGAATCCATTTCCCTCGCTCTGGTCTCCAATAGTCTTTTACATTGCTTGAACTTTTGTTGTTACAACAAGAGTTGTAGAAGTGAAAACTCTTCCCATCATACATAATTCAGAATGAAAAAAAAATCCTTAATAATTCCCAGATCAGAGATTTTCTCTCCTCCCACCTGTTACCTTGCGTTTCGCCTTCTTCAGCCTGAGGCCAAATTCAAGCGCTAACATTTTTTGACCAAAAAAATTCAAAAATGACCAAAATTGCTCCAAATTCTCTGAAATTTGAGCTGAAGGTGTGTCATTCAGTACCATGCTCCTTCAAGGAAGCCTCAGCCAAAATAAGAAGGGGATCGGGCCTTTTTCTCCGTTTTAGTGCCTTGGCCAACCTTCCTTTGAGTACCTTCATTCTTGCTTTACACACATGCATTCGAGCCCAATAGTGATTCTTCATGTGTCGGAGCATGTCCTTTTCCCCGTTTGCCTTGGCCAGCAACTTCTCCAAATGAGTATTGACCCGGATGAGCATAGCCTCTCGCTCAATGGGTGTCAAATCACCGGGTCTCTTGCGAGCCAAGTTGTGGTCTTCATGGATCCTCCGCAACTCATCAAGAGTGTACTCATCCTCTAGTTGCTTGTTGCGCTTCTCTAAGTAGGTGATTGTCCAATTTGCCATTTCCAACTTCTGCTGCAACAAGCGATTTTCAGCCTTTTGTTGCTGAATTATCTCCTTTAGCTCCGAGCTAAGAGAACTGATGTCAAGGTCAATAATGTCAGTGTCTGGATCACCTGACAGTCCCTCCTCAATCATGGGCTACTTGCCTCTCTCCCGTACCTGTGCTGCTATCGAAAGCGAGGCCCCTTCCACATGATGTGGAGATAACACTCGCTGTTCTGATGGAAATAAGGCCCTGTGGCCTCTCTGATATGTAACAAATGGAGGGGAGCTGACATGCTCGGGATCTGCAATGTCAAACTGATGTGAAGGCCCTCCCTCATCACGGACAACATCAGGAGGTGGCTGTGGCACTGTGAACAAGTCACGAGAAATGAAATTCTCCCATGGAATACCCTATTGTGCCAACTGATGCATGACCACAATCTTGATCAGTGCATAATGATAGATGCTCTTGTGTTGCTATGCTGGGCTCTTTCTTTGCACCAAGGGCACCATCCTCTCTATATTTCGGCACATGAAGAATGGAATGTTCATCATTCATACCCGTGTGAAATGCATCAACAAACGGATATGGTATGAATATAAACGTGAAAATCTGCCCTCACAAGTGAAATAGCGAATGATGATCCTCATCAAAGGTGCATACCCGTCTCTTAAGAATCTGAAGGGAAAAACAACAGTTAGGTGCCTCATATATACAGGTTTGATATATGGCTCATAATGAAATCTGTCCAACTGCTGGCGCTTGTTCCACTCTTCTGCAATATTGGGTATCCCTGTTGCTTGAGCAACAATCTCGGGTGACAATGTGAAGTCCACTCCTACAAGATTCACATGCCCATTGTGCAAATGTAGGACAAACAAGCGGACCAATTCCCTGTGGTGTTGAATTTGGGAGATTCTCTCGCAATATTCATAACATGATTGGTATCGGAAACATGTCACTGCAAGTGGACAAGCTTGTAGATAAGCCAAAGAGGTGGGCTCCTCTATGACATGCTGACCACCTTTACCACCCCTGTGATGCCTCCTTGGCACCTCTACCTTTGGTGTTGATTCACGGTCATCACTTTGCTCATAATCTGTTTCGGTTTCTGACATGGTTTTGGAGGTAAGTGACTGAAAAATAATGCTGACTGTGCACCCAATGAACCATTGTTTTGACTTGTTTAAATGCTGTTACCAAGGGGACAAACACACATGGGAAATTTTAGGGAAAAGGGAACATTGAGGGGATTAGGGAAAACAAATGTGAAAGGAAATTTTAGGAAAGGAACATGGAACATATACAATCATAATTTATGGGATTTTAATGGGAGGTAGGGTTTAGGAAATTTACATAGGGTTTTAGGAATTAGTAGGGTTTAGGGATTTAATGATTTTTAATAGGGAAATTATATGATTGCATGGAAAAATGTCGAGGAAAATGGTGATGAAAATATGGGGAAAGAGGAATGGAAAATGGGTAACCTTAGGTAGCAAATTTCAATGAAACCCTAGCACATTTACATTTTTAAATTTTGACACAGCAAGGTAGGGTTTTTACTCCATATTAGCATGGCAGTTTTTGCATGTTCATTTCTCATTCATCTTAGCCAAACCAAAATCACCATGGTTTAGAGGCCTACTTGAAAAGATTTTGAGAGAGAAGTAGTTATGGTGGCTTGCTGGCGATTTCCTGAGCAAGAAACCCTACGCGTAGCGCGCCCAGCCTGATGCGTAGCGCGCCTCCAATGCGTAGCACCTGAGTTAATTTGCACTGGAAAATGCGTGCTGATGCGTAGCGCGCCCCCAATGCGTAGCGCGCCTCCTCTGATGCGTAGCGCGCCGCTGTAATTGCCCAATTCGCCCAATGAACTTTGAAATCGACTTGACAAGTATTCTCTTGAAGTGTTGAGAGGCAAATGAGTTACCAATGAGGAGGGAGGGGCTTTTATAGCCTCACTTTTGAATTTAATTTGCCCAAAACCCACTTTATAATGTTTTTGAAATGACACTTTTTTGAATTAATTGTTGCTGACTTCTGGTTTCCCTTTTTCAAAATAAATTGGTTGAAATGATGATTTCTCTTGAAAATTTTTGTAGGGATAGCTTCTGAGATGTCTTGGCAAAGGAGACCAAGGCTGCATGCCGAGTTTCGGAGAATTTGAACTTTTTACAAATTTCTACCAAAATGAGATAATGACCTTTATCTTCAAAAACAGGGTTTTTGAAAACAAGGTAAAAATTAGCTGTACAATGATAAGAGTTATTAAAATGATGCTTTATGACGGACATCCCTCTAACCTGTTGGTCGTTTATGACATCTCAAGACAAAGCTTGACTCAACCCTAGACCTAAGACCTTGACATTTAAAACAGGGAAATGACCTTGTGAAGATTTTATTTACTCAAGAAAACATGATCCAGTAGTGCCAAACAAGAGGGGAATAAAAGACATAAGCTTCTCCACCAGGGTTATGGCATGCCTAACGGGATGCAACATGATCACACTGATGAGACACCTAATTATGAAATGCAAAGAGTTTTGATCTCTGGTGGAGGGCTACTAGACCGACTCTAACATTGGCTCCAATGGGGATGGTAGCTCCTTGGAGATGCCAAGAACCTTAGATCTCTGGGAGAGCGGACCAGTGTTTTCCAACCATTGGGCAATGGAGTCATTATTTACATATTTGACCTAAGCTTGGACAGCTTTATTGATTGGACATTTGACTACAAATTGGACACAACTTTGCCCCAAACTAACTCAACTTAGACAAAAAATGGACTGATAAAAACAACATGACAAACCTCACACCAACTAATCTTCATCTTCAGAATTATAGCCTTCACCACGGACCCGAGACTAAAAATGAATGATCAGTACACACATGTGATAAAACAGAAGTAAAACAACATGTACAATGATGATGACAAGAGCAGAAAATGCTCAGATATGGTACCTCTTTAGCAGCTGACCATTGACCGACCCTCCGGGATAATCATCTCCGTTCATTTCTTTGAGAAGAAAAGCATTTTGACCACGATATGCTGCGATTTTGTAGGGACCTTTCCATAAATTATCAAATTTTCCATGCTTCCCTTTGTCTTCATTTCGGGCATCCCACCTCAAAACCACATCATCTATTTGGAAGTCATCCGGTTTTGCTTTCCTGTCATAAATCTTCTTTATGCGCTCTTGCAACTTGAGAGTATTGTGAAGAACCTCCTCCCATGTCTGCTGTAAATGAATCATTTGACTAATCCGCCTCTGCATGGGATCCTCCTCGCTACCAGCTTCTTGAAGCAATTTGACCACCGGAATAGCAAGCGAAGTAGGAAACACCGCATCTGTCCTGTACACCAATTCAAAAGGGGACACACCAATTGACTTTTTCTGACTTACCCGATCAGCCCATAATGCATTCACTAACTTTTTGTGCCAGCTCTTCTTATTGATTTCAAGCAATTTTTTAATGATATTTACCAAAGATTTATTCGAAGATTCAGCCAGCCCATTTCCTTGCGGATGGTAGGCGGTGGAATGCCCCAAGCTGATATTGTATTTGTAGAAAAAGTCAACCATCCTCTTTGATTTAAATGCTGTTGCATTATTTGTAATTAACTTACTTGGACAGCCAAAACGTGACAATATGTTATTTTCAAGGAAAGAAATAATTACCGCATCTGTGGCCTGCTGGGTGGGAATGGCTTTAATCCATTTTCTGAAGTAATCTGTAGCTGTCAATATCCATCTGTGTTGTCCTGACGATGCCGGATGAATCTCACCAATAAAATCCAAGCCCCACTGCTGAAATGGTGGGCTGACTTCGATTGGTTTGAGAGGCAATGGCTACAATTCCTATTTCCCTTGAAAAATTTGGCACTCATGACAACTCTTAACAGCTTTATATACATCTGAAAACAATGAAGGCCAATAAAAACCTGCTCTAAGGATCTTATTTGCTGTAGTCTTCCAAAACAAATGACCCCCACAGTCACCTTTATGAAAATCTTCCACCACTATTTTGGCTTCTTCCTCAACCAAACAATTCAGCAATATTCCACCGGGGTCTTTCCAATATAGTGCAGATTTAAGGATGCAAAACTTGGCTGCTTTCAACTTCAATGTCCTACTTTTATTTCGAGGCATCCCGGGAGGTGAAGACAAATTTTGAAGTACATATACAATATCAACATACCAAGGAGAAGAAATAAAGATGTCAGATACCTGTTGTGCTGAATTCTCCCCATCTTCATCGGACAAGGCAGCTATCAAATTGATGTCTAGGACATGTAGATTTGTTTCAGCCATCAATTTGGCAAGACCTTGCCCTTTGATCAACTTAGTGGGTTTAATTTCCACATCATACTCTAATAATGCAGCAATCCACTTTCCCCGCCTTCCTTCTGGTTCTGTCTGTACCAACACATCCTTTACTGCCGCATTAGGAGCATAAGCTATAATGTGGGAATGCAATACATACACACGGAAATCCTTTAGGGCTTTCACAAGTGCAAGTTCTTGTTTTTCAATGATCTTATACTTTAATGCTCCATCTCTAATAATACGGCTGAAAAAAGCAATGGGCTTCTCAACTCCATCTCTTTTTTGCATTAATACAGCTGCCAATGTGTGCTCAGAAGCAAATGAAAACAAAATAAAATCTTGTGTTTAATCCAGACTGATTAGAGTAGGGGCTGAAGATAAAAACAGCTTTACCAAATTGAAAGATTTTACCACCTCTTCGGTCCACTTTAGCTGGCTGTCCTTTTCCAGCATATTTGTGATTTCTCTAAGATGCTCAGCAAGATTTGGAATGAAGTGGTGCAAAAAATTCAGCTTACCATTAAAGGACTGTATTTCTTTTTTGTTCCGGGGCTGCTCAAGTTGCTGAATAGCTTCAACACATGCAAGATCTATACGAATACCATCTTTTGAAATGATGTGACCCAAGAGCTTGCCTTCACTCATGGCGAAAAGACTTTTCTTTGGATTCAGTGAAATACCATATTTTCTGCACTTTTGAAAAACAATTTGCAAGTGATATAAATGTTCTTCATCGGATTTTGAAAATACAGTCAAATCATCAAGGTAAACAACTAAAAAGACATCTTTCTCATTGGAAAAAGCCATGTCCATCGCACGCTGAAAAGTGGCACCTACATTTTTCAAACCAAATGGCATTTTTGCATAATGAAATGTACCCCATGGAGTAGTGAATGCAGTTTTATCACGATCATCCTCATGCACCAAAATCTGATTGTACCCGGAATAGCCATCGAGTAACGACATCCTTGATGCTCCAACTACTCTCTGCAATATATGATCCATTTTGGGCAGCGGATAACTGTCCTTTAAAGATACCTTATTCAAATTTCTGAAGTCAATGCATAAACGGATCTCACCGGTCTTCTTTCTTACGGGTACCAAATTGGATATACAATCGGAAAATTTGATAGGTACTATGATTCCAGACTTGTACAACCTATTCACTTCTTTTTCTATCAATGGCAGCAATTTAGGATTGATTCTCCTCAACTTTTGGCGGAAAGGTTTTTGATTTGGCTTTATAGGAATGGTATGCTGAATGATATTAGTATCATATGTTTTCAAATATGAATAATCCCATGCAAAGACATTAGAAAACGAAGACAACAATCTGACATACTGCTTCTTTACCTTTGGTGACAATGACTTAGATAACTTTACCATCTTAGGATTCTCAGCTACTCCAATGTTTACCTCCTCAACACCTTCTTCGGTTGGTCTTAATGTCGGCTTGCGGGCCACATCATCTTGATCAAAAAACTCTTCCAAAGGAATCAATCCTTTAGGAATAAAATTATCCTTAAGTTGCAACACATCCATTTGATTTACTTCATCAGGTTCTGTATCTATGGAGATGTCTTTAAACTCACCTTCAACTTGCAGAAAATCTTTAATTTCTTCATCATCTTGGAAGACTTGCCAACATCGTTGATTGTCCGGAACTGTAGGACGGTGCTTCACATAAATCTCAAATTTGTTGCTGGAATTCATGGGAACTTTTAAGTTACTTGCTGCCTTAGCCAATGCATCAACAACACCATTTTGTATTCGGGGCACACATGTCAAAGTATGTTCAGAAAACAGTTTCAAAATATCTAGGACAACATTCCGATATGCTCTCATACGAGGATGCTTGGCCTGAAACTCATCTTTCACTTGCTTTATTACCAACTCGGAGTCGTCATAGACTGCAATCTCCTTTGCTTTCAGCTTTCGAAGAATTTTAAGGCCAGCAATGAGAGCCTCATATTCCACCTCATTATTTGAACAATCGAATGCTAGTTTATAAGAACATACTCTCACCTTGCTTGGGACTTTGTCTTGGGCAGAAAAGGGACTTCATATCCACACACCAATACCAGCACCATCGCTGCCCACAGCGCCATCAAAATCCATGGTCCAAAGACCATCTTCATCGTCCTCCAAGTGCTGAAAATGTGTTGCCTCTGCTTTTTCTACTTGCTGCCCATTAGCTTCAGCTGTTTGCTCCATGGCAGCTGGCTTTTCTTCTCTTTCCTTTTGCAAAACTTCTCGAAAATTTTCAGTAATCTCTGGTATATCTTCTGCTTGAACTAACTGGCTATCTATCTCATTAAAATTATTAGCAAACAAAACAAACGACTCCAAATCTGTATGTACATAATTTACAGGATGATTTATTGGCTTTTCTTTGCTAGTTATCATGTATTTCATCTTTTTCTCTCGATATAACTTTCTCATTTGACCGAAGACTGCAATTGTAGCATAAGAAAAATCTAGCTGAAGTGTACCTTTCAACTTATCTCCCCAAGATCTTGAAAGTAACATTCCAAAACGTAGAGGAATATCCGCCACAACCACATCCATCAAGACATTCTTAGCTGGAATTTGATCTAGGCTTACCACCAAGTCCTTGATCAATCCGATACAATTTACCCGGCTGGAATCAAATGAATACAAATCATGATATCTTCTTGTGATGTCCAATCCCAGCCTTTCCATGATTACTTTCGGCATCAAATTGTGCGAAGCACCCGAGTCAAACATAGCATTATGTAAAATATACTCGTGCAACCTCAAACTAATATAGAAGGGAGGAACATCATTTTCAGGAGACTCACCATTCAAAGCAGGCCCAAAAATTAATTCCGGCTGATCATCTTCTACATCTACCGTGTCAAGCATTGGATCAATATTCAGAATTTTGGAAATTTGACCTCGGTAGGTGGTGTTTTTCATGATTTCAGTCAATGGATTAGACACTTTTAGCTTTGAAATTTCATTCTCCAAACTAAATGCTGAAACTTTTTCACCTTCTTTGGCCGGAACTTCTCTTCTTTCAACTTTATCCTTCATTATGCTTGGTGGCTGATTTATCTTATCGGCTGAAGATGATTGACTTGTTGAGGGATCAATTATATGTTTTCCTTTTGTCTGTGGGGAAGCTGAATCATTTTTTGCTGAAGTATCTTTCTTTTTCTGAATGGGATTTATGGGAACAGCTCGATTTCTTAATTGTCTCTGCTGAGCGGACAAAGCATTGAGATATCCTCTTTGGTACTCCTCCGATTCTTCCTGAAGGGATGCATCATTTGATAAGATATAATTCTCATCCTGATGTATGATGGAATTTCTCACAAATTCTTCTTCTTCTGTAATATAGGTAGGCAGATCATCAGGAGTGAAAAAGTGATTTTCCACTCCTATATTATCACCTTCATCCTCGGATTCTTGGCTAACAAAATTCTGTTGAAGCAGAGGTTTTACTTGTTGCTGAATTGCTGTTTCTTGTGCCCTTGTTTCACGCTGCTTGATTCTGTATTGTGGTTGCTGTGGACCTCGAAAATTAGGATTACGGATCTGTGGTTCTGGCTTGCTGAGATGAGTATTTTCAAGCAACCTTTCTACCTTGCAAAGGAGCTGATCTGATGTAGAAGCTTCTTCTTTGATTGTCACTCGTTTTTCGGCTTTCATCCTCGCTCTCTTATCATTCAAATTCGCTTCAACACTAACAACGATTTTCTGCATATCCTCCAAGGTAGGCGGATCTCTATCTCGCAATGAATAAGCCATCTCCAGATCAAAGCCATCTAGGAATTTGAGAAGTGCTGATTTTCTAGATGGCCTTAAATCATCTGGAATAGCATTGTAAACCGTGTTAAATCTGATAATGTAATCTTGGACCGACTCACCATGATTACGTTTGAGATTGTTGTACTCATCATTGATCTGAAGTGGATCCTTTCTGATTTCCCATCGATCTAGAAACTGCTTCTGAAGTTCTTCCAATGTGGGTATGCTTCTAGCTATCAAACCTCTGAACCATTTTCTTACTTCTCCATCAAATGTTTTTACAAACAAACGCATAGTTACATCCTCTTCATCTATCTCATATAGATCGAAGAAATTTGTCATCTTGTCTATATGCTGCTGAGTGGAAACACCCTGAGGAGTGCCATCAAACATGGAAATTTTACTCTGATAATCAGCTGGCATATCATGCAGATTTTGAGGAAGAGCAAGTGGGGCAAACCGAGCAGCCATTGCTTTAGGTAGGTTGGGTCTAGGAGTAGCAGGTGGAGTAGGTGTAGCTGTAGTATGAGGGGTATAGGGAGGTGTAGGCAAAGGAGAAGCGATATGTGATGAGGAAGGCGATTTGACTATTGTTTCAGGATGTGTGACTATAGGGGATATAGAAATAAAAGGAGGATTGGTCTGTTCGTGCGGAACTGAAGCCGTGATAGTAGATCCAATATTGCTAGATATAGTTTCGAGGAAATCAATGAGATTAGTGACTTGGATATCTGTCTGAAGGTGTCTTAGGATGAAATTTTCAACCAATTTATTATGTCTCTCGATTTCAAGAGCAGCAACAAAATCAGGGTTGGGAACTAGTGAATCAAGTGCACTTTCAGATTTGGTTTTGAACAAGGACAACTCAAAACTCTCGTCAAAATCGATGTCTTCAAGATACTCAAAAACAGCTGGACATGAATGAGATTTGAATATGTGATTAGAATCTGGAGCCAGTTTGGATATCGAGGAACAAATAGCCAATCAGCTTGTGAAAACTCTCAACTAATCATCCAAAAGTTCAGAGTTTACAAATGAACTGGGGTAAAATGCAATCGAAGTGGCCGTATTCACAAGCTCACGGAGATTGACTGAAGCAGTGTTTATCTACTTCCGCTTATGCAAAGCAAAAGCGTTTCGAAGGCTACCTGGCATAACTTCAGGCTCCGTCTAAGACTTATGAAACAAACGCATCAATCCACAAACAAGTTTGTTCTCCCTAGTATGGTCGCCAATATGTTAGCGCTTGAATTTGACCTCAGGCTGAAAAAGACAAAATCCAAGGCAACATCAAACCATTTAGCCTTGTAGCTAGCCCTACGGGGCAGGAGAGGGCTCTCTCCGGGTCTATCTCGGCGAAAGGTATTCAAAGGGCGGAGATGACCAATTAAGAACACTAATTTTAGGCTAGTAAACTGATAGGGAAAGTTTGATTTTAAATTTTTAGAGTTTTGGTGGAAAACTGAGCACAACAATTTTGGGTGCGGGAATGAGACACAGTTTTTGCAGAGGTCTTTTTGGGGCAAGGTAGGAGATTGTCTTGATGCCTTTGAATTAAGTGAATGGATAGAAATGACTGGTGAGGAGCTAAAGAGAGCAGGAAACTTTCGAGAGTTCTCTTTAGACAGAGGAAAACATAGATATTAAGCAAACTTAAAGGCATAGCATATAAATTATGAATTCTACCTTAACACTTCATTTACTTAATGTGCAGAAAAGAGAAGTTGGAAAATGATAAACATAACACACTTACAAGTATAAGAGAGAAGCACACCATCAACACAAATAACCACAGGAATCCCAAATAGTGCTGCAAAACCCTGGTCTTTCCTTTGCCAAAATTGCAGAGATACAAAGTATAAAACAGTCTAAGCTTATCCCTCAAGAGTCCAACCCTGGAAATGACTAAGAAAATACATAATATAGGCAAGCTAACACATTTCCTTGCCTCTAGGGGTCGTGCTCATCCTTCTAGGAGCTGTTTCAACCAATTCTAAATTGAGCACTAAAATCTAGGCAGTCAAAACAACTTCCCTCTATAAGCTAGGAAACCAATTCATTCATTAAATTTTTGACTTTTTATGAATGAATCTTCTAGAAGAGATAAATAAGTGCCTTGACATCATAAAATTACAACAATTACATCAAGGAGGATGAAAAATCACTCCAAAAAGTAAAACTAGTCAAACCTGCGTTTTGCTGAGCTGTAGGTGAAAATCTGGCAAATTTCCCTGATGTGTAGCGCCCCAATTCTCTACGCGTAACGCGCCTTTGAGCCAACCTTTGAGGCACTGCCCAGCATCCAAATGAGGCAAAAGTAGGCTTGCTGGAAAGGCCTAGATGTCTGCTTTCCAACCCATGTGGAATTTCTCAATTTGGTGTCCATTTGCCCCTCCAAAATTGCAATTTCCCAAGACTGCTTCCTGTGTGTCCAAAAAGTGACAGAAAGTCATTTTTTGCATGTTTTTTGACCTTATGAGGGCTCAAAACCTGATGAAATGTCTTGGAAATTGCTAAGAAAGTGTAATTCAGGGTAGCGCGCGGTGCGCTATGCGTTGAGGGCAAAAACCTATTTTTTGACCAAAAAAATTCAAAAATGACCAAAATTGCTCCAAATTCTCTGAAATTTGAGCTGAAGGTGTGTCCTTTAGTGCCATGCTCCTTCAAGGAAGCCTTAGCCAAAATATGAAGGGGATCGAGCCTTTTTCTCCGTTTTAGTGCCTTGGCCAACCGTCCTTTGAGTACCTTCATTCTTGCTCTACACACATGCATTCGAGCCCAATAGTGACTCTTCATGTGTCAGAGCATGTCCTTTTCCCTGTTTTCCTTGGCCAGCAACTTCTCCAAATGAGTAATGACCCGGATGAGCATAGCCTCTTGCTCAATGGGTGTCAAATCACCGGGTCTCTTGCGAGCCAAGTTATGGTCTTCATGGATCCTCCGCAACTCATCAAGAGTGTACTCATCCTCTAGTTGCTTGTTGCGCTGCTCTAAGTAGGTGATTGTCCAATTTGCCATTTCCAACTATTGCTGCAACAAGCGATTTTCAGCCTTTTGTTGCTGATTGATCTCCTTTAGCTCCGAGCTAAGAGAACTGATGTCAAGGTCAATAATGTCAATGTCTAGATCACCTGACAGTGCCTCCTCAATCATGGGCTGCTTGCCTCTCTCCGGTACCTGTGCTGCTGTCGAAAGCGAGGCCCCTTCCACATGAGGTGGAGATAACACTCGTTGTGTTGATGCAAATAAGGCCCTGTGGCCTCTCTGATATGTAACAAATGGAGGGGAGCTGACATGCTCGGGCTCTGGAATGTCAAACTGATGTGAAGGCCCTCCCTCATCACGAACAACCTCAGGAGGTGGTTGTGGCACTGTGAACAAGTCACGAGAAATGAAATCCTCCCATGGAATACCCTATTGTGCCAACTGATGCATGACCACAATCTTGATCAGTGCATAATGATAGATGCTCTTGTGTTGCTGTGCTGGGCTCTTTCTTTGCACCAAGGGCACCATCCTCTCTATATTTCGGCACATGAAGAATGGAATGTTCATCATTCGTACCTGTGTGAAATGCATCAACAAACGGATATGGTACGAATATAAACGTGAAAATCTGCCCTCGCAAGTGAAATAGCGAATGATGATCCTCATCAAAGGTGCATACTTGTCTCTTAAGAATCTGAAGGGAAAAACAACAGTTAGGTGCCTCATATATACAGGTTTGATATATGGCTCATAATGAAATCTGTCCAACTACTGGCGCTTGTTCCACTCTTCTCCAATATTGGGTATCCCTGTTGCTTGAGCAACAATCTCGGGTGACAATGTGAAGTCCACTCCTGCAAGATTCACATGCCCATTGTGCAAATGTAGGACAAACAAGCGGACCAATTCCCTGTGGTGTTGAATTTGGGAGATTCTCTCGCAATATTCATAACATGATTGGTATCGGAAACATGTCACTGCAAGTGGACAAGCTTGTAGATAAGCCAAAGAGGTGGGCTCCTCTCTGACATGCTGACCACCTTTACCACCCCTGTGATGCCTCCTTGGCACCTCTACCTCTGTTGTTCATTCACGGTCATCACTTTGCTCATAATCTCTTTCGGTTTCTGACATGGTTTTGGAGGTAAGTGACTGAAAAATAATGCTGACTGTGCACCCAATGAACTGCTGTTTTGACTTGTTTAAATGTTGTTACCAAGGGGACAAAGGGAAATGTTAGGGAAAAGGGAACATTGAGGGGATTAGGGAAAACAAATGTGAAAGGAAATTTTAGGAAAGGAACATGGAACATATACAATCATAATTTGTGGGATTTTAATGGGAAGTAAGGTTTAAGAAATTTACATAGGGTTTTAGGAATTAGTAGGGTTTAGGGATTTTAATGATTTTTAATAGGGAAATTATATGATTGCATGGAAAAATGTTAAGGAAAATGGTGATGAAAATATGGGGAAAGAGGAATGGAAAATGGGTAACCTTGGGCAACAAATTTCAATGAAACCCTAGCACATTTACGTTTTTAAATTTTGACACAGCAAGGTAGGGTTTTTACTCCATATTAGCATGGCATTTTTTGCATGTTCATTGCTCATTCATCTTAGTCAAACCAAAATCACCATGGTTTAGAGGCCTACCTGAAAATATTTTGAGAGAGAAGTAGTTCTGGTGGCTTGCTGGCGATTTCTTGAGCAAGAAACCCTACGCGTAGCGCGCCCAGCCTGATGCGTAGCGCGCCTCCAACGCGTAGTGCCTGAGTTAATTTGCACAGGAAAATGCACGTTGATGCGTAGCGCGCCTTCTACGTGTAGCGCGCCTCCTCTGATGTGTAGCGCGCCGCTGTAATTGCCCAATTCGTCGAATGAACTTTGAAATCGACTTGACAAGTATTCTCTTGAAGTGATGAGAGGTAAATGAGTTACCAATGAGGAGGGAGGGGATTTTATAGGCTCACTTTTGAATTTAATTTTCCCAAAACCCACTTTATAATGTTTTTGAAATGACACTTTTTTGAATTAATTGCTGCTGACTTCTGGTTTCCTTTTTTTGAAAATAAATTGGTTGAAATGATGATTTCTCTTGAACATTTTTGTAGGGATGGATTCTGAGATGTCTTGGAAAAGTAGACCAAGGCTGCATGCCAACTTTCGGAGAATTTGAACTTTATACAAATTTTTACCAAAATGAGATAATGACCTTTATCTTCAAAAACAGGGTTTTTGAAAACAAGGTAAAAATTAGCTGTACAATGATAAGAGTTATTAAAATGATGCTTTATGATGGACATCCCTCTGGCCTGCTGGTCCTTTATGACATCTCAAGACAAAGCTTGACTCAACCCTAGACCTAAGACATTGACATTTAAAACAGGGAAATGACCTTGTGAAGATTTTATTTACTTAAGAAAACATGATCCAGTAGTGCCGAACAAGAGGGGAATAAAAGACATAAGCTTCTCCACTAGGGTTATGGCATGCCTAATGGGATGCAACATGATCACACTGATGAGACACCTAATTATGAAATGCAAAGAGTTTTGATCTCTGGTGGAGGGCTACTAGACCGACTCTAACACCACCTATAACTCTAAATTCCTATTACATAAGTGCTTTTATAATTCTAGAATTGTAGAGGAGAGAAGCCCTTATTACATTCTACAATCTGCTAGTTATAATAGTTTTCAAAAAAATTCTTAACAAGAAAGTTTGCTGAAGATGAAATTTGTTTAATCAATTTTCATTGGCTTATAATTACTTTCTTCCATTGCTGGAGCCTTCTCATTGATTGGGATTCTTTTCTCTCTATCTCTTCAATTGTATTCCTGCAAAACAAATCAAAACAAAATTTAAAATACAAAAGTAAAATCAAAATGCTAAATCTGGAATTGAAAGAAATCCAATCAAATTCAATTAAATAAATAATTGAAAAGGAAATCGGAGCTTTCTATTGATGCCTATGATGATTTAGTTAGCCAAGGATATTATTGATCAATGAGTCTGCACTCAGAAGAAGTCATGGGCAAATAAGAATGCATAAAATAAAACTCAGAAAATTGATTTGGTTAAAGTTTCAGAGCCTGATCTTCTACTGAATTTTAGACGTAATAAATGATCAAATATGGAAATCAAACTACTTCCTAAATATTCTCCACAATTTTATGTTTGCAATAAGTCATCCTAAGCCTCATTTGGCCAAGTAAAACTCCATTTATGAGCTTCTGAAGTTGGTATATTAAAATTGTTAAAATTCTGGAATTTCTGTTGCTTGGGCTAAAAATTAGAATTTTTAATTAAATTCTAATCCTAACTTGGATTGCTAATATTAATTAATTAATACTAATTAATTTTGATTATGTTATTAATTTATTAGAATTTTAATTAAACAAGATTAAACAAAATTTAATAATTAAAATATTAGTATATAATATTTATATTATAATCTGAATTATATTAAAATTTTAATATGAATTATAATTATACTATAATTATATTATAATATCAATATTATATTTTCATATCATAGAGAAACCATTACAATCAATCCTACATTAATCACACAAACCATTAGAATTAACCCTACTCGATTAATCACACAAACCATTAGAATCAACCCTATTCAAATACAAACCATTTACGTAGCCATAAATGAGGAGGGTGAGTGGAGGAGTTAATGAAGAGAGGATAGTATGATAAGGAAGGTGAGTGGAATAGTGAAGTGGAGGAGTTGGTAGTTATAATGAGTTTGACCAAAACATAGGATTAAAAATTTAAATCATCACGCTTTTTCAAATCACACTATCGAAAATTAATTGAGATGCTTGCGATATGCGATATGCAATATTGCAATATCGCATCCACTTTTTTTTTTCCAGCAATTTTAAATTTCGGGGTTTTGGAAGGGAAGGTGAAGTGGGGCCCACTTTAATTAACGATCCTACAAATTGGACTTCAACCATTTTTAAATTTTGAGAATCCAGTCTTGGTAAATTGTTTTAAAATAATAAATTGGAGTAAATTAGCAAGATTTTGAAACACGTTTTCATCCATTGTATGATTTAGCTAGGTTATTTTGTAGGATGGTTAGTGAAAAATGAAAGAATATTAGTAAAAACTAAATAAGTGTTAATATTTACAATGAATGATCATTGAACTTAATTAGCTATGAAAAATCAAAATATTATACATTTATTTACATTTTTATTCCAGGCGAGAAAAATGATGAAACTTCGAAGGAGTGCCATTTAGAAAGCGGTTGATCAAATAAGTCGAAACAAGTATCGATGGAAAGGTGTGAAAAGTCATATTCAATGAAACAATTAAAATAGAAATCTGAATAAAACTAAAAAATCAAAAAAATTGTAAGACAATAACTTAAATGAAAATCATAAAATATGCTTAACTAAAAACTGATGGAAAGGGTCCCCATTACTTCATGTAATGGGGCATGTTGGGCTTTTCCTACAACAATGGTGAGACACTGGGGAGAACTAGTTATCTCTGGTTAAAGATAATGAACTTTAACTTATCCAAAGGTTAAAAATAATGGAGTTCACGAAATCGTCTAACAGTAAAATATTTCCATAGGTCCCACATAAAATATATTAAACAATATGAGTCTATAAAGATAAGTACTCAAAGAAGACTAGAGTAAAAGTCATGAATCCAAATTTGGGAAAATTTGATTTTATTTTTTAAAACTACCTCACATAATAATAGAAGAAGGTAGAGATAGGAGTTCTTGATAAAGCATATATCCATTTTATGTTCATCTCAGACATTGCTTCGTAGCCAACGAGCCTGAATAGTACCCCGACGAAGTTGTCCTTTATGCATTAAAAGCCTATTCCCACTACCAGCGAGTGTCCATAGCCCTGACGAGTTCACTTTTATTTCTTCTTTAGTCACTCTTTTTATAATCATATTTGCAATCTTGTAGTTTATGATGTATTTGAGTGAAATAGGTGGGATGGTAATAGAGATTTATGTTTAATGGACGTAATATTATCGTAATTTTTTCTCCAAATTCTTTCCCTGTAGCTATGTGGTATAGGTAAATTCTCAATGCAGACAATGACAATTCCTCTAGACTGAGAGAGTGGGACTAGCCACAAACAAACAATCTATGGAAAACTTCGTTAAGCTAGAATCAAATAACAGGGCCTACCTCTTAGAATGCTATTCCACTTGGTGATGATCCTTCTTCCTTACTCTAGCTACCTTTGGTTTCCTTCCTTTGAATACCTAAAACAAGCAAACAAACAACAACAATAAATGTGATAGCATACAAATTGCATTCAACCTACTTAACAGGTCAAGGAACATTAAGCCATAAAATGTAAGATAACACTTTAATGTAGGAAATCAATCAATAGTTGTATTCATATAAATTTAGAAAGAGACTACAACCAGTGCCTTGATGTTCTTGGTCTCCTCCGACATATATGTGTTCCCACACTTCTACTAGCATCTCATGGATAGACCCAACAATGGAAGTTTTAAGGCTTCTTCCCTTTAGTGTCAAACAAACCAAACACACTATTCACCCTCAAACATCAAATAGAGAGCTAAAATCTATCATATATTGCTGATTATTCAAGCTTCAAAAAATACTAAGACTAAAAACTACATCTAAAAACTAGTTTAGCTTGGGAAAGGAGGGGCTTATATAGCTTTTATGTAGGGGAGATGTTTCCCCTTATCATGGGAGAGGCCTTATCTCTTTGGTTTGTTCCATCCTAATAGGGAAAAGGAACCTAAACTAACTTCCTTGGCTTCGTCCAACCCGACCATTTACCGGACTTCCATTACAAAGCATCTAGACCTGGAAGCTTCAAATCCATATTTAAAAAACTTGCCAAAAGATGATCGGCATGACTGAGAGAAGCCTCAGTAGCGTTGATCGATGCTAGTCCCAATGTTGAACTCTATAGATCAGCGTGGGGGATGAAGTAGTCATTAGCGCTAGTCTTGTAAATTGGGGTAAAAGGAAGATTCTTGGGAAATGATGCAAAATGGAAATGTTCTGCTCATGAAGAGGGACTTAATGGAAGTTTCTTCATGATGGGAAAACATATGAGGGTCACTGTAGAGGTCCTTTGGGATCGTGGAATGGGGAGTACAGGGATAGTGACAAAATTCTCTGTAATAGATGCCCCCTAAAGAGTGAATGTCGAACTAGAGTGAGGGATGAAATGGTTTACAAGTAGATGCGGGGAACCAGAGTCCATCATCGGAAAACTTGCAAGAAAGTATACACTTACATATTTGAAATCTGATAGCCATGCCTCATAAAGATGAGAGGCATATAACAATAAATGAATCCATGTTATAGGTACATCTATCCATCAAGAAAAATATGATGTGCATGGATCCTCGTCATGGATGCATCCATCTGACTGGAGGAATCATATGAAATAGATCCATGGCATGGGCACAACCATCCATTTAAAGAATCATGTATACAATCATGAATGACTCATCACTCCTCGCAACCTGCACCTTTGTGATCTAAGCCTAGGGTCTTGCGCTCCAACATGACCCAATGAAAGTACAAACTCTAGCATGAAAATAGATGTGTTAATGTCGAACATGCTAGAAAGTCACTTGATTACCAACCAATGATGTGAACTATTAACAAGCACGAGAGAAATCACCAATAATGACAATGGCTCTCAAGTTACCATCAACACAATTCATGGAATGTGAATAAGTAATTGAAGTCAAACACTCGTGAAATAATTCGATCAAAGGCCAACAATGAGAATTTGTCATCGAGTGCGAACAACTTGCCATTAGGCATGCAAGATCTAAGGTACTGGAAAGGATTTTCTAGATCAACTTCCTAGATAATGAGCTGAAGTCGACAGGAAGAAATCCATTGAAGGAAGGTCATAATGAATCCTTCATCATCAACAAGAAATGGGAAACACAATGAATGAGAGTAATCCAAGATGATCAGACAATGTATAGGTAGGAAGACTTCTCTTGAAAATATGGATGACATGACTCTAAAGTTTGGCAGAATTTGACATCATAGGATCAAAGGTGATGGTGACATGGAAGAGATCATATGAGAGGCTTAAAATGGATAATCCAAAGCCTAGGGAGGCAAGTGACAAAGTGAGGATGTCCCAAAACCTGACATGAAAAGCAGATGAGTGTCAATGTTCAAGAGCGAAAAGCTACCTCAAATGAATACAACTGATGAAATACTTCGAATTTTCCCCCACCATTTCTGGCGAGTACCCCAATTATTTTTACACAAGCTTGATGGGGATAACATATGCTTGTAATATAAGTCATCCTTTGGATGGAAACATCCTAGTAAGTTTTATGAGCCTTAGGAAGGAGTAACTCGGTCTTGTCATGATGACAAGTCCCATGTCATTTAATTTCTTAACGAGTCTGACAAAGTTGAAACTCGACATCTTTTTCATGTTTAGAGAGTTTGAAAAAGACATGGAAAATAAAACTCCACATGGTCCCCTTTCTTACATTTGTGTCTCTCGAGCCTGAAAGGGTAGAAAACGATACTTGAGAGAACCACTTGACAATGTCAGCCAAGGAGTACCTTTTTTGTAAATAGTTTATCCCAACCCAAAAAAGGGGCAAATGTATAATGGATAAATGAAAATTAGCAACCTTTAACAAGTTCAAAATGAGAAGAGCTCCGCAATACTTTTGTGTTTTAAGAGTCAAAAAAGAGCTGAAAGCAGACCTCCTATTTTTATTTTCTTTTAACGAGTCAAAAAGGGAAAAATACTCGGCGATCTTTTCATTTTTTACGAGTCAGAAAAGAGCTTCAAGGTGACTCCTCCTAGACGAATGAGTGGTATAAAGGGTAGAAACTGCTTCCGACAATGGTGGAACTAATTAAAACACGTAATGGTCAAGAGGCTGGCTAATAAAACCACTCATTGTTACAGTCCCTCAAGAAAGGAAAAAACAACCAAGTGAAAGCATATGATTGGCCAAAGAGATGGTGGTGATGGAATGAAAATCCCAAGTCTCATATAACATAAATTAGCTGATAAAAATGGAAATCACGAGATGTAAATTGAGCATGGGTTCATTTTTACACAAGCTTGAACAATGGGGAACTCTGCTTGGATTTTCTTTCATGTTTACACAAGCTTGAAATGAAAAAATATGCTTGAGTTTAGTTTCATTTTTACACAAGATTGTAACGAAAAACTATGCTTGAGAAAAGTTTGCATGCCCCTAGCAGAACGAATCAAATCGAGGTACATGACCCCGAAGATTCACTGCATCCACCTAAGTGGATGGAATGAAGGTTCAGTTTTGAGATCTAGGAAAGAATCGACTGGGATTGTATGAGATCTTAATCAAAGACTCGATTTGGAAAAGGGAGTTGTTGCATTTTTTAATGAGGTTGACACAGAAAAATAACTATCCTAGGACATATGTTTCATTTTTTAACATCGTAGATACATGAATAATCTATCCTCAAAATCCTTGATTCATATTTTAACGAGGTTGACATAAGATAAGGAACTATGCTCATGACCCTTTTTCAAGGACCATATGAGAACATGGCTTCCAAGAGGTCTTCAATAGATGGGAGGACCACGCTCTGGGAGGAATACATGCCAACTGGTACCAACGACAGATCAGGTTCCAATGCCCCTAGTACATAGTGTATGATACCATCTGTGTGATCATCAGTAGATGTGGAGATGGAATGGGTAGCCACATAATTGACCTGTGGAGGGGATGGTACTACTTGTAAACAAGAGCCAATAGGGGATGATGGTTGCATAGGAGGCACTTGGTGACCAATGAATGACAATTGATCAATGGTCAATATTCTCCATTCGTGTGGAAAACAAACCACACAAAAAAGCGAAGAAACAAGAGCTCCCATGATATAAACATAGTCACATCCAACGAGAAGATTGAAATCTAAGGGACCTTGGACCACCATCACGTCTATATAGACGGTCTTTCCTCCCAAAATAATAGGGAACTTTGGAAGGATCCCTAAGGGTTGTCTGGTTCCTCCATTGAAAGCCAACAGATTTTGGGTGACAAGCGCAAGCTGTGGGGAATGAAAAGCTTTCCAAGTAGTAGAAGAAATGATGCTAACAGATGCACCTTCATCTAATACAGTGCCATGTACTACCATATTATAGGATTGTACTATGATCTGGAAAGGCATATAAAGTGGAAGGTGGAAATCAATCAATTTACTCCAATCAAAAGAAACGAAAAAACTACTTGGTGGGGGTATCATAGGATTTCCCCCATGCTCGATAGGAATAGGAGAAGGACTCTCCTGAACAACCAAGATGGGAGGGTCACTCTTCAATTCATGAGCATCTTAGGAGATGAGAAGAACATGAACAATATGATCACCACTCTCTTCATGAACAGAGTGAACAACTGAAGGTGGAGCCAAGTTGACACTCTTTTCAACCAATGGCTGCTTGGGAACAAACACAAGAGGGTCATGCTTAAGAAGAGAAGGATGGGCGAGTGATGAATCCAAGTTAATCTATTTACCAACTAGGAGAGGGTTAGAGGAAAGCCTATGATAACCAATAGGATGTTGGGGTTGAGGAGCTGTAAGGTTTTCCAAAATCCTGGAAGCTTTTTCCATAAGAGAACAAAGGTGAAGAAGATGCTTGCTTTCACATAACCTACAGGGGAATCTAATCTTTCCATTCTTCTTACCATCATTGGCTAAAGTTGTAACATCAAAATGATCTCCAGAGGTCGACGAGGATGGTCAATTCAGGTCTTGATACCATACCTCTAAGTCTCTGGGAATGCTAGGAAAATCTCAAAGGAGATGGCCACCCTTACATAGCCTGCAAGGGAATTTTACCTTTCATGGAGGATCAAAAGGTTTGTCTACGAGAGGTGCATTTGGAGTAACAACTGCATAGTTGGCCTCTCAGTTATCTGTCTTCTTCTTCTTTTTCTTAGCGTCCTCGTTACTAGATTTCAAACTTTCACCAGGCGAAGTAGGAGAGGAGGGTGAAGAAATAGTGGAAGAAGGTGAGAGGTCAACCTTAGAATCAACGTGATGTGGTTCAAAATAAGCAGATGGCTAGGCAAGGGTCGGGACATTAGGGTCTAGCGAGGTTGAAAATAACTAGATAGGTAAACCAATGGTTAATCCAGGGAGGGACAACGCTGCCATATAAGGAGCACCAGCATTTCCAAATGAAGGAAAAGGACCAAGATTCCAATCTAAGGGGAATCCTTGACTGGTAGATTCTGGAAATGTTGCCATTGGAATCGACCCTAAAGAATTACTAAGGAAGATAAATTTAACCGGGAATATTTCGTGGGAAGTTAATTTTAAAACAATAAAACAAAACTTTGCTTTTGCATGTTTCAAGAGTCGAGAAAAGGGAAAAAGGTGACTCTAGTCTCTTTTTGTTTGAACGAGCTTGAATGGACAAGTACTCGCTAATCTTTTAAATTTATAGAGTCAAAAAGACAAAAATCACTGTTCTAGATGATCTAGGAAAAAGGATTACCAGGTAGTTGTGAAATGCAGAATACCTCTTGGCTAACCAAGAAGTACAGGCAAGCAATCTCCCCAAATTCTATCTGTGGTGCATCACGTTTACAAGGTGGCAGACTTGACTTCCAATGGAATAAGGATTGCATACCTAGTGGGGTATCCCTTTATATACTCGATGGTAACGGGAGCAAAAATCCGTACTAGTGCTAATTGAACTACTTTGTTAGCTTCTAGTTCTACTGATTGAGAGGTAGAGAAAACACAATCAACGTAACAATCAAAGAATAAAATCTTTCACTAATAAATCTCCAAAATGCACTGAATCTTCCTATCGAATGCACTTCAACTAGTCCCTTTAACAGTAAAGAGAATTCATTTCTTTTCAAATACAAATGATGATGCAACTCTAGTCTTCAATGATGCTAGCTAATGTAACATATTAATTCAACATACTAGGATTATTTATATTTCAATGGAATGATAACATGAATCTTTCATAAACACTTAAATAAAAGTTTTGCAAAACAATCAACTTCAATCAAATGGAAAGCACAAAAAGAGAATTCCTTCCAAACCAATCATGCAATGATTCAATCTAGAGCAAGGCGAACAATGTGATCTATGCCCTAAAAGAGATTCTTAATCAAGAGAATAACAAATGAAACTTTTCAAAATTGTTTAATTGAAATCAAAGCAATAAAAAGACTAAAAAACAAAATGCAAAGGAGCAGCTAACCAACAACTTGACTTGCTAAGCACACAAACAACTGAATGGACGATGACCGATATTCCCTAGGGCCAAAAGCCATCCAAAGCCTAAAAAAATCAAGTAAAGAGAAAGCAAACCAAACAAGCACACAAACCAAGCTAATGAAGATTTCCAGTTAGGGAGAACACATGAAAAACAAGCTAAGAGGCAGAAATTAAGAGGGAAATACATGATGGTTATGATCTTGGAGAAGCCTTGATCTTCACTTACAAGAATCAGTGTGACTGCCTAACTAACAACTAACGTTGATCGCTACGACTGGCACGAATGGAGAGACTACAAATAGAGTTGATAGGCCTGATCGGTGCAACAGTTTGGCCAAAAATAACACTAATCGAGGATTTCAAGAAAAAAATAAAAAACTTCAAAGGCAAAAGCCAGACCTGCCACTATAAATTTCAAACTCAGAGCAATAAACTAGGCAAAGCAGAGAAAACTAAAGGGAACGGGTGATACTAGAAAAGTTCACAGAAAACAATAAAATGAAATTCAATCAAACAAAAAAATTAGTTCCCAAGTGGAGTCGCCAATTTGTGGTGCAGGTAAATTCTCGATGCGGACAAAGACGATTCCTCTTGCCCAAGAGAGCAGGTCTAGCCACAAACAAACAATCTATGGAAAACTTCCTTAAGCTAGAATCAAATAAGAGGGTCTACCTCTTAGAACGTTATTCGACTTGGTGATGATCCTGCTTCCTTACTCTAGCCACCTTTGGTTTACTTCCTTCGAATAACTGAAACAAGAAAACAAACAACAACAACAAAAACAAACATGATAGCATATAAATTTCATTTATCCTACTTAAAAGGTCATGGAACATTAAGCCATCAAATGTAAGATAACAATTTAATGTAGGAAATCAATCAATAGTTGTATTCATATAAGTTATGAAAGAGATTAAAATCAATGCCTTGACATTGTTTGTCTCCTCAGACGTATCTGGGTTCCCACACTTTTACTAGCATTGCATGGATAGCCCCAACAATGGAAGCTAAGGCTTCTTCCCTTTAGTTTGAAACCAAACCAAACCACTATTCAAGCTCTAAAAAATACTAAGACTGAAAAACTACGTCCAAAAACTAGTTCAGCTTGGGAAAGGAGGGTCTCATATAGCTTTGATGGAGGGGATATGGTTCCTATTATCATGGGAGAGCCCTTATCTCTTGGGTTTGTTCTATCCTCATAGGGGGAAGGAACCCAAATTGAATTCCTTGGCTCCATCCAACCCAACCATTTACCGGACTTCCGTTACGAAGCTTTTAGACCTAGAATCTTTGACTCCATATTTAAAAAACTTGCCAAAAGAGGATTGACACAACTGAGATAAGCCTCAGTAGTGTTGATTGAGGCTAGTCCCAATGTTAAACTCTGTAGATCAGTGTGGGGGATGAACTGGTCATTAGCACCGATTTTGTAAACTAGGCTAAAAGGAAGATTCTTGGGAAATGATGCAAAAGGGAAATGTTTTGGTCATGAAGAGGGACATAATGGGAGTTTCTTCATGATGGGAAAACATATGAGGGTCACTGTAGAGGTTGTCTAGGATCGTGGAACGGGAGTACAAGGACAATGACAAAATGTTGTCTAAGAAGCTATCAATTAGAGGCTTTTATGTGGAGGGGTGGGGAGGTTTCATTATGTTAAACTCAAATCAATTCTTTCCTTGAAAACGTAAACTCAATCACCTATAAAAAATGTGTGTTCCTTCATCAAAAATATTTAAAGAAAGAGGAATTATGGTTCCATAAGGATATGCCTTTAATGATAAATGAAATTCACTCATATAGGCAGAGTTAAGATTTAATCTTGTATGTCAAACGTTGTTGAACAAGAAAGGTACTTTCACATATATCATGTTAGAGTCAGCAGAATCAAATCAAAACTAGAAAGAAAAGAAAAAGAATTCCTAAGCTAAAGTAGGAAAAGAAATGAACAATCAAAAATAAGAATGAAGAAGGTGAAAGGTGAAAGAAAAATCAAAATTTTTAAAAGATAAACTCCAACAATACAATTTATACAAATGTCTTAATGAGTCAAAGTAAAAGAAAATAATATTGTGAATATTCCTTCTTTTATTGATATTTAGATAAATTTTATCTTGCAGTGTTATAAGCGTTTTGGCTTCTGATAGCAGTGATGATAAAATTCAGTGAAAACGAAAATTTTTCTGTCCGGTGTCAATTATTTTGTTTCAAAGCATCACCTTAAACATTTTCTAACAAAAGAAATGCTTAAAGAAACAAACTAAAGGTTCAGAAACTCTGTAGTGTAGCTGATTCGGTGAGGATCATTACTGAACAAAGGAGAATGAATTCCAAATATGATCTCATGGAGACATAATATGGTCATTTACCCTTAACATATTTCTGAATTTATGCACATGTGAGTGTTATCGAAGAAAAGTATCGGCAAAATATTATAGCTGTATTTTTTCAAACATGCAATATTATAAACTTCCAATAGGCCTTGATTAAAGATACGAGAAAATGTATATTGTAGGTCTTTTATCAGAGTTTCAATATTAGGTGTACAAAAGGAGAACAACTAATTGAATTCCGCTATATGAAAATTGTGATATGGCAAGCGGGATGTCATATCAGGGATTTTGTATCTCAAGTTACCTATTGGGAATACTTATGATCAAATGTTATGAGATGGATGATGCGGTACGAAGGATGCGATATCGTAAAAAGTTTTATCGAAGATCTGAGGCGATGGGGCTATCGCAAGATCAGAGATATTTGGTGCAATATTATTTGAAAGCCTCCGATATGTGATTTTATAAGCAGATGTGATATCATTTAAAACTGAATTTGAATGTCGTATTGGGTCTAGGACATCAGAACTTCTAAAACATGTGATTCAACTAAAATTGCAATTTATAAACGAATGCGATATATTTCAAAACTAGAATTAAATGTGGTATTGGGTCCAGAATTGGCTAGATATCACAATACTTAAATTTTTACTTTATATGAAATGTCTTGAAATTAGGATGCTCTGATAATGATATATGGCAATACGACGAGATTGGGATGTTTTAAAGTACCCAAAATAGAAGTGCCAAACTCAACTTTTCCTTTCTATAAAAACTCCATTCAATAACTTGATTAAAAATCAGATTATTTAATCATAGGAAGATGTTATTGCGACTTTCTCATGAGGAGAGTTGCGATATTGTAATGATCCAACATGAATTTTCCTTTAATGTATTTAAAAGTCTAAATATAATTTTAATGAAATATATAAGGAAAATTAATGAATCTTCAAATTCTGACAAAGCAACTAATACTTCCCTGAGCATGCCACAGATTAAAAATAGTTGGATGCTTGTTTCAAGTCTCCAAAAGCAAAGCAATGAAGACCTGCAAAAATAAACAGAACACAAATAGGCAATAAGTCATGAAAAAGAAAATCAAACAATAGATGAAGGTGAACCTTTAAAATTCATACCCGGAAGAAAATTGACTGTAAATTTTACCTCATGAATCTTCAATTTCTCCCATGTTCGGTATCATCTACTTATTTGATCTTAAAAATGCTAGGTAATGAGTTTTCATTACATTTCATCCACCTTCAATTTAAATCAGAATACAAGAGTTGTGAAAATGAGCTCTTTCCTAGAAATACTTACGAATCCAAAATTGTTAAGTTGTAGCAAATTCTTGGAATTTCTTCATGTATGATCATCGTGATGATTTTTTATCAAAATCGGGCAATCAAGTGCTTTTCACAAATGTGTATGATCTATTAGCTTCTAAAATATTCTAAGATGCTTTTCCGAAAATGAAAGGGAATGCCCAAAAGAAGTTAGATTCATTACTTGCTTTGTTGAAAAATGAAATAGGTGCTAACATAAAAGAAATCTAATCTAAATTATTATATTCCTACTTCTAACTTAATTAAGAAAACATGACTAGGTATATTCATACTTCCAATGTAACCACTCTATCATTTAATTGCTGCATGTATGTACAGATGAATTGTTAGTAACAAAAATACAAATAAAATTAAACTAAGGAAAATAAATCTGAAAGCAGAATGTAAAGTTATTGCTAATATATTATGTACAGTTACCTTATCTTGAAATTTCCTTTCCAATTGAATTACAATTGAATCATAGAAATATGGATGGATTTCCACTATTGATTAGGAGTTGTTCAAAACAGAAGATGACAATCCAGATCATGAGAATGAGCTTTTAGATATAATGTCCTGCATAAATTTGTTAGTGTTATGTACAAGTGTTAAACTATTAACAATCTTTTGTGAAGGAAAACTTTCCAAATATTTTTCAAAGGGGTCTATGAAAAATGGATGAAAATCTGTTAGATACAGTGGGAGATTACTAATTGAATAAGATTGTTGGTCATATTGTGAAAATTCACTCTCTTGTTTATACTACCTTTGAGAAGGTATAATTAATCGATAAGAAGTGAACATCAGTTGAAAGTGGAAGAGAAATAGCTCTTGATGTTCACGACTAGAATCTAAAACTTTGTTTTCCCATTTAGACAACACATTAATTGAGTGTTCAATACTGAGATTCTTAATATGTCAACACAAATTATCTAAAAATAAAAAATAAAAAACATAAAACAAATATGAAATTAAACAAAATAAGTGAAGGAAAAATAGTAAATTCAAATCATAGTTTACACTAGTGTTACAATTATTGTTACAAAACAATTGTGCTTGATTTAAAACAATTTCATTTTCCCAAGACTTGGTTAGAATAATAGAATTCAAATGATTTACAATACCAAATTGTGAATTAGAAAGAGAATCATGACTATGAATAGGAATGAGATTTTGATCACCATATAAATCATAGATTGGAATATTTTCTCGAATGTTGAAATCATGAGTATGATTAATTATTTGAAAATCAGAACTATTTGAAACAATTTCTAAATTAGAGTGTTCTTAATTTTCACATTTGATTAGAATTTTATCATGAGGATTCAATAGTGAAGTAGACAAATCAATATCCTTAATGTCAAAGTAACTATCATAAATGACCTCACGACATTAATTAGAATTCCCTTCGATCTTATCCAATGTATCAAAACAAGAAGGAATATAAAGCACATGTTCATTAATGCCAGAAGAATGATCAACAATTAATTCTCTATCTTGATAAAAACTAATTGGAAATTAATTATGATCAACCTCTTTGTTTTCTGAAATATCATTAATATTAAGAGGGGTTAAATTACTATCAACAAAAATATCAGGATAAATGGAAAAATGAGAATCATAAGCAATAGATTTAAAAGTGTCTCTTTTTAAGAACTCTTGTGCATTCTTCTCATTGTAAATTTCAGATTTGAGAGAATTCATTTGTGTACTTGTTATTTCTTGAAGAATGTTTCTTTGCTATTTTGAATTTGGCATTTGTTCATCATAAAACAATTCAGAAATTTGTACAATAGGTTGCGTGTTATTGGAAACTTTGATTATTTCTTGTACCTGTTGACTTATGTTCTGATTTTCTAAATTTAACGCACAACAATTTTCATATTTCAAAGAGGTATTTTCTTTAAGATTGTTGCTAGTATCTTCTTGCATTTGAGTCGTAAAATTCTCCAAACTTTGTGATTAAGATTCACTTACATGTGAAGGTGCCTATTGATCATTATTAATACTGTAAGAAGTGTGCACTAAATGAAGAAATTGGTCATACATAACAGATGCCACTTCATTATCATTTGTTTGCACCTCCATATTGGAATTCTCAATTATGTTAGTGAAATTGGAAGGAGATTGAACAAAACTTGAAATAATTTCACATGGATTATGAATAGGAGGAAGAGAGAAAATATATTCATATGAATCTAATAATTCTTCTTCTAATGGTTTTATTTAATTGTAAATCTCAAGAAATTTAAACGAAATCTAATGGTAAAATGAATCAAAGACTCGTTTTCAAACCTTCGTAAATATTTAATTTCGTCATATAGTTGTTCATAGTTATAATGATCAAATTTAGAAAGGGACATTGTAATAAATTGATCCTAACTGTGAATTGAGGCAACTAGAAGCAATTGACACCAGGTTCTAGCTTTTACCAAGAATGTAAGAGTAAAAATCCTACCTAAAATACCTTCATCAATTCCTTGAAAAGTAGAACTTGGAGAATTTTGAATAAATTCTAAAGCATGATTAAATGCAGAAGTATTCCTCTTACCATTAAAATTTACCTGAGACAAGAGTCTTACCACGTCAGGTGGAGTATTGGAAGATGCACGTCCATGGATACAACTCCAAATTGGATGTTTAAGAGCAGGCATCGGGATAAATAAAATGTTAGAATACCAAGACTCCAATAGAAAACAAGTTTCATGCCCTCCTTGTAGCACCAAAAATGTTGAAGTCTTGAAATTTGTTGCAACGACATTGGGGCATGACCACCTGCCCAGAACTTAAAGCAGCTCGTTTTGCATTTGGAATGGTGGTTCCGACTGGTTAAACTAGGTCCAGTTACCTTCTCTCAATCTCCAAAATGGCTTACAATATGACTTTCATCCACCAATGGAGAAGAGACATCAGATCATGCCTCTTTGCTAATCAGTCAAAAAAGTGATCCTTAAGCTGATATGCGACTCATCCAAGCCACAACTAAAGCTGTCCTCTTTGGGAATAGGACTTATAAAAATGTAAAATTAAATTTGAATGCAAACTTATCCTATAATGCAAGAAAAAGGAACTAAATCCTAATCCTATCTCAGTTTATCAGATATATATCTAACCCACCTGAGATCAAGCTATTTAAAAGATTGGGAATTAAATATGTCTAGCTTATAATGAATATCAAGCTAACAAAGTAGTTAAATTAACTAATGTTATATATACCAAAACATATTCTATTCAGGTACCTCTTAACTAAAATAATAAACCAACAACATTGAGGAAGAAGTTCACAAAATTATATTGATTGTTTATTCAGTAATTCGAATAATTAAACAATAATATGAGGAAGTAGTTGACACCATATCACTATTTGTTAAACCTGTATTAAAAGACAAATTTTTGAGGAAATAGTTACTTACAAATCAGAATTCAACCCATAAGAGCAAAGATAAATAATAACATAATTGAGACAATTACTCATACCGACAATAGTACACAAATATGAATAAAATGACACATACCTTCCATAATAAAATGAAACTAGTATTTAAAATAGTAGTATTAGAAATACCAATTTATTGAATCCATTTCTCTGGCTCTGGTCTCTAATAGTCCTTTACATTGCTTGAACTTATGTTGTTACAACAAGAGCTGTAGAAGTGCAAACTCTTTCCATCATACATAATTCAGAATGAAAAATAAAAACCGTTAATAATCCCCAGATTAGAGATTTTCTCTCCTCCCACCTATATCTCTAAATTCCTATTACATGAGTCCTTTTAGAATTCCCGAATTGTAGAGGACAAAAGCCCTTACTACATTCTACAATTTGATATTTATAATAATTTTCAAAAGAATTCTTAACAAGGAAGTTTGTTGAAGAAGAAATTTGTTTAATCAATTTTCATTGGCTCAAAATTCCATTCTTCTATTGTTTCAGCCTTCTCATTGATTGATATTCTTTTCTCTTCATCCCTTCAACTGTTTTCCTGCAAAACAAATCAAAACAAAATTTAAAATACAAAAATAAAATTAAAATGCTAAATCTCGAATTAAAGGAAATCCCATAAAATTCAATTAAATAAATAATTGAAAAGGAAATATGAGCTTCCTATTGATTTCTGTGATGATTCAATTAGCCAAGGAGATTACTGATGAATGAGTCTGCACTTAGAAGAAGTCATGGGAAAATAAGAAATCGGAAAATAAAGCTCAGGAAATGCATTTTGTTAAAACTTTGGAACCTGATTTTCTGCTAGAGTTTAGACCCAATAAATAATCCAGTATGTAAATGAAACCACTTCAGAAATATTTTCCGTAATGTTTCCTTTCCAATGAGATGTGCTGGGGCTCATTTGGCCAAGTAAAAGTCCATTTATGAGCTTATGAAGTTGGTATATTAAAATTGCTAGAATTCTGGAATTTCTGTTGCTTGGGCTAAAAATCAGAATTTTTAATTAGTTTCTAATCCTAACCTAGAATGCCAATATTAATTAATTAATACTAATTAATTGTAATTATGTTATTAATTTATTACAATTTTATTTAAACAAGATTAAACAAAATTTAATAATTAAAATATTATTATATAATATTTATATTATAATATGAATGATATTAAAATTATAATATGAATTATAATTATAATATAAATATTATATTTTAATATTATAAACAAACCATTAGAATCAGTCCTACTCCATTAATCATACAACCATTAGAATCAACCGTACTCCATTAATCACACAAACCATTAGAACCAACCCTATTCAAATACAAACCATTTACGCAGCCATAAATTTGGAGGGTGAGTGGAGGAGTTAATGAAAAGAGGATGGAGTGATAAGGAAGGTGAGTGGAATAGTGAGGTGGAGGATTCAGAAGTTATAAGGAGTTTTACCAAAAATTAAGATTAAAAATTTAAACCATCACATTTTTTCAAATCGTAGCATCGCAATTAATTGAGGTGCTTGTGATATGTGATATGCGATATCGCAATATCGCATCACACTTTATTTTTTTTTATTTTGGCGATTTTAAATTTTAGGGTTTTTGGAGGCAAGGTGAAGTGGGGCCTACGTTAATTAACCATCCTACAAATTTGACTTCAACCATTTTTCAATTTTCAGAATTCAGTATTTGCAACTTGTTTTAAAATAATAAATTGGAGTAAATTACCAAGATTTCAGAACATGTTTTCATCTGTTGTATGATTTAGCTAGGTCATTTTGTAGGACTGTTAGTGAAAAAAATGAAAGAATATTAGTAAAAACTAAATAAGAGTTAACATTTACAATGAATTACCATTGAACTTAATTAGCTATGAAAAATCAAAATACTATACATTTATTTACATTTTTAGTCGAGGCGAGAAAACGATGAAACTTCAAAGGAGTGCAATTTACAAACTGGTTGATCAGATGAGTCGAAACAAGTACCAATGGAAAGCTTGTGAAAAGTTGGATTCAATGAAACAAATAAAACTAAAATATGAATAAAAATAAAAAATGAAAAATTTGTAAGACATTTAACTTAAATGAAAATCATAAAATATGCTTAGCCAAAAATTAAAGGAGAGGATCCCCATTAATTCCAGTAATGGGGGTCTTGGGTTTTCCCTACAACACATTCCCATACGTACAACAGAGGGTTTGTGAATAAATTGAAAATAAAACATTTATTGTAAAACAAAACATTGTGAATAGAATGTAATTAGAGGCATTAGTTTCACACTGACATTCATAGTAAATTTTTAATTTCATTTTCTCCAATCCTTATATGCGTGGATATAAATGATAATGATAGTAAATTTCTAATGGTATTTTGGTAAATTAATATTGCAAACATGGTTTAAACACTTAATTAATTAAGATATTATTTTTTTGTAAAAAGGGCTTGATTTTTCATTTCATAAATCTTTCATAGCAGGTTCACCGAGTCCCATGTGCACCCAGAACATGTTACAATGTATAATATTAAATTATATTTTCATATGTTCTTCCTATCCAATAGCGTACGTAAACTATATCATCAATATAAGCTATTTGTCAGGATTTGCCACATACAGAAACCTTCTATGAAAAATATATAAATGGTATGTTTGGTGACAACCACCAAATTCAGAATCATCAATATCATCTCCAAAAATCAAAATCATATACCAAAATGAAAAAAGAAAAGAAAAAGAAGTGATCGATTAGATGTACTAAGAAACAATAATGCATCTAGTGTTTATCAAAGAATCTTGGAGAAATGATGCAAAATAAAACTTTCTTTCATCCTTCCAAATCTCTCTCTTTGACACACTACCACACTATTACATAGGGGTTTAAGGCAATATTTAAGATAATTTTTGAGTAAAGTATCTTCACTTTATAAAAAAGGAACTTGCAAATTGTCTTAAGTATTATAAGAGTGTCTCAAATTATTGCCTTAAAAAATTGTCTTTATAAAGACAATATAAAATACAATTATTGTTATCTCTTAAGAGACAAATCATTTTTGGAAACAAGAGACTATAGCTATGATGAAGGACAAATTGTCCCTATAGAAACAATATGTATTTAATCCCAATTATTGTCTCTCTATAGACAATAAAAAATTCTCCTTAAAAAAATATATATAAAATTTGAATCTCTTTGTTTCTTCAATTACTAATTCATGTTAGGGCACAATAGAATCGAATCACCAACCACTTGTTTGCAAGGAAGGTTCTCTTCCATTTAGCCAACACCCTCTAAAGAAATGGTATATCTAGATAAGAAAAGATAAAAATAAAACAAAAAGGAATGAAATAACATGTTATTTCCATATTGTATTTGAAATAGAAAAGTACCTCTAGTCAATATGGAAATTCCATCCAAGTATTGGCCTTTCCTCTCTCCAAATCTGAGAGCTTTCAAAGAATCCACCTTCAATGCACCAAAGAGCTTGTTGACAACAGCAATACCTAAAGCTTCTTGTTCAATGTCCTAAAAAATGATCAAAATGGGGTATCTCCCATGGCTAGCATATTCTAATACTGTGATCATTTCTCATGCATTAGTGATCTTCTTATCAAACAATAGAAGCCACAATTTATGATAAATAAAGATTCAATTTCAATCCCCAATAACTAAATTGAAAAAGAAAACAAAAACAAAATAAATATTTGGAAACCATATCCTTAGAGATGTTCATCTTTAAATCAACATTCTCAATTTAATAAAACAAATAAAAAAAAACTTGAGGGACAAAATATACTATAATTTCATATAAACCAACACAACCCAAAATCAACCTTGAGAGTGTATGATGTGCATATTTGTAAAAGATGGAAGTTACTAGGAAATCATTTCACAATTTCATGAGAGAAAGGGTTACACACTAGACAAAATTTCTTGGAACATTGATATAACAATATTTCTACCTAGCTAGAACCTTCCAAAACATCAAAGTTCGGTTGAATATATGTACTAGCATTTATATGCATTACATAATAAAATATTGGTAATATATAATCGATCAAGCTCACCTTTTCGGTTGGTAAAAAGCGGGTCTATCATCTCCAAGTTATTTTTCTTCTTTTGTTAGGTCTAATTTTTAAAGAAGCATACAAATAGATAATCTAATAGAATGTAATACAATTTTAATACATAAATTTTAAGAAGGCGACACAGATATTAAATTTACTAGAATAAAACTGGGTGTATCGTTTTTCATTTTATTTTTTTCCCTCTTTGTTAACTATATTGTTAAAGAAGAATATAAATAGACCTATTTCGGCCATATAAATAAAAAACATGTATTATAGTTTTAGTAAGAAAATTTTATAACAAGGCAATATAAGTGTTAAATTTACTAGAATAAAACCAGTCTACCATTTTTAGTTTTTTTTTTTTCCTTTGTTAACTCTAGCTTTTAAAGAAGCATATAAATAGACCCATGTATGGCATATAATTAAACATGTATTACATCTTTAATAAGAAAATTTTAATACAAGGCAGAATAAGTGTTAAATTTCCAAGAATGAAAATAAAAATAAATTAAGAAATACTTTCAAACATGGGTGATTTGAAGCTAAGTTGAATTAGAAATATTTGCATCTGTGGAATGAACATAAGAATAAATTAGTAAATACTTTCAAACATTAGTTGAGTTGAAGCTAAGTTGAATGAAAGAGAGATTTATAGTTGAGTTTAATTAGAGATCTCTAGTTGTTTTCATCTTGCAATTCTCCAACCATCCAAACATGTAGAAACAAACTTTCCTACTACGTAGCCTTTCAACATATTTGTCTAAACTGTAATTTTTTTACAAAACGTAGCCCTTCACTAAATGTTCTATTCACACATTGAATTTCTTCCATTTTGTGATGATACAATATCAGATTTATCAAATTTCTTGGGTTTTGTAATGACACAATATCATATTTATGTTTGTAGTACTTTAACCAGGTGACTTATTTAGGCTTTTCCTAGCACATTTTTAACTAAATATTGGGTTAAGTCAGGATAGAAATTAAGATAATTATAATTTTAAGTTGTTAAATATCTATCGTAGAGTTCTTCAATATGTTTAATATATTTATAGATTCAAAAATATAATTTAAATGTCAAAACATCAACATCTTATAAAAAATATAATAATGTAAATTCCAAGAAAAATAGAAAATCACTTGCTCTTTATACATTGAATCAAAATATTTACACAATCTAGATTAAGTTGATCCTATATCCATGAACCTTCTCCAACTAATCGTAAGGTAATTTTATATACCTAGTTATAGTACTAGGTCAAAGGTTTTCCCAACTTATCATGAGGTAATCTCCTATGCCCTTTGTTTTCTCACCTCATCCAAGGTATGCATAAATTTTGAAATCTCTCCATTTGCCGCTTTTGATTTTGAGTCAATGCATCATGAATTAAATCCTGGTATCATTATTCAAATGATGTGATAGCGATAGGGATATTGAATGTGACCATTAGTTTGACAACGGACAAATGCTTGGCCATGCATTTAAAAAATGATTTTATGTAGACCTAGTTCCTAAAATCAATAAATTTCTAACATTGTGATTTATAATTGCTTGATGAAACTATCAATCACATGTATAAATTATGAATGATAATAAGAAGATGATCCTAAAAGTAGGCTAAATCCTTGTAGTATTCCATTATTCTTTTTTCCCCTTGGAAAAAATGTAATTTTCATTGATATAGGAAAATTACATATTGTATATGGTGAGGCCTTGGCCTATCAAAAAATAGAGTGTATCAAAAATAGATCTTTAATTCTCCACACGGGGAGAAACTTGATTTGTTTTGTTTTTTGAGTGATCGAAAAAAGATTCCACATAGGGGATATGGTTATCTTTCATATATATACATCTCGAGTATCAAAATATACAATGTTATGATAAGTTAAGAAAAATAAACATGTAAAAAATAGGCCTGTCAGAGCCTGTTTATGATGTGTGGTCCATATAAGGGCGATCGTAATATTGGTATTTATCGCCATCCCTCAACCCGAGTATCATCCATGTACCACGAGGCTAGTTCGTAGCTTCCTTAGATAACTGATCGGCAAGCTGGTTACATTCCCTGTAGATGTGGTGATAGACAAAATGATCAAAATGAGCAATAAGTCTATGCGCCTCCTCCAAAATAGGTCTAAGAGAAAAGGCATGACAGTTTGCTGAGTTGTTTATCTAGTTGATAACATTTTTGGAGTCCCCAAAAATTTGTATTTTTTTGCACTGTTTCTCCATGGTAAAGTGTAGGAGATGTCTTAAGGTGATCAGCTCAGAGTAGTTATTGGTGCCCCTTCCCAGTCCCATTTGTATTTGAAAGTAGTGTGTATTAGAGAGGTATAGTATGGCATCACCCCACAACCTGCATCCTGTGCAAATCCATCGAAATACACCTAGGAGTATTCTCAGTTAATTACCTTAGGGACAATGTTCCTAGAGGTAGGGGCCACCTTGTCATCAGGTATGGAGATGTAGGTTGCCTGCATACGGTTAGAGATGAAGAGCCGATGAGGTAGGGTATTATGGAAGAGGTGTTGGTTCCGTGCAATCCAAATCACCTAAAAAAGGAGGAGGGGAAGGTTACTGGCCTTAATTAGAGCTGCATTACACCACCATGATGTCCATGCATCAAGAACAGAGGTACCTTGCCATTGACATTGTATATTAAAGGATCGGAGGGTGGTGTTCCAGAGATCCACAATGATTGGGCAAGTATGGAAGAGGTGGTCAATAGATTCGACGTTGTTCTTACAAATGCAGCACCAGGTTGGACCATGATATTCTCTTTTATTGAGGTTGTCCCCCATGGGGGCCTTATTCTTGATGACTGTCCACATGAACAGTCTCATTCTAGTGGGCGCCTCAAGTTCCCATAGATGTTTCCACCAATGTTCAAAAATCAGTGGTCGATGGACAACAATGATGCCTAGGTATCCTTCCTTTGAGGAGTATCATTTATTTTTTGCTTATGTGATATGTGATTTTGATAAAGAAGCAATGTATTCCCCCCAATGTTGATGCCAAATCTGTGGGAGGAGAAGTCAATGAGAAATCTTCCATGCCTGATGAAGTATGGTAGAGTGTTTTGGATCTATAATCTGATTAATATATATGATGCCAATATTTTTGAGTAGTTGCATTAATTCCAGTGGGAGCTTGCGTGAATTTCACTGCCAATCAAGGGATCTAGTCCAATGCACACCCTTGTGCTAGCGTGTATTCTCTAGGTGGTCCGATCTCGGATGAGGGGCAGAGAGTTTATTACTGCTTTCCATATAATAGAAATCCATGTCTTATTCTAATTGGGGTGATGAATCCAGTCCATCATGCTATGGGGAGATATATATTTCGAGTATGCCACCCTCATCCATAAGCTATGTGTAGTGACTAGCTACCACCATAGCTTCGCATCGAGTGCTATAGAAAAATCATCTAGCCTTTTGACTCGCCATCCCCCCATTTATTAGGTAGAGCAAGTAAGTCCCATCTGGCCTAGGAAAATATTCTACCGGATTGATTTCCCTTCCAGAGAAATCTGCAATAGTTATTTTGTATTCAAGAAGGTATGCCCCTAGGGATCCAGGCTAAGGACATCTAGTATATTGGTGTGGCTTCCAGTACTAGTTTAATAAAAACCAATCGGCCCACTCTGGAGAGGTACTTATGGTGCCATATGTTCAGCCTTTTTTCTAGCTTAGAGATTAACCATGTCCAATCTGCAATATTGTATCCAAGGGGTTTTAGCCAGTACACCAGGTACCTAAGACCACATCTAGCTGTAGCATATTAAATTGGAATCTATGGAGGGTGAAATGTATTTCGTGATGTGTGCATCCTGAAACCATTAAGGTGGACTTATGATAGTTGATTTCCATACTTGTAAGAGTATGAAATAATGTCATGATATTCTGAAGATCGCTCAAGTCCCCTATACCCCCATTAAGGAATATCAACACATCATCTACAAAGAGGGGGTGAGTCAGTGTAAAACTGTCTGTAATCTTGGTGCCTTGTAGCCTTTTGAGCCTGTGATCTTCCAAGATGAGTTTGCTGAGGCCCTCCATAATGAGTAGAAATAATAGAGGGGAGAGAGGGCATCCTTGCCTAAAAGTTGTTTCTGAGTGAAAGAAATGGGATGCTGATCCATTGATAAGAACACTAAAAGTGATATTTGTGATGGAGCACATGATCCATCGTATAAGCTCAATGGGGAAACGAAGATGAGTTAATAGCATTATGATGTATAACTAGCTAGCAAAATCAAAATGTTTTGAGAGGTCTACCTTGAGAATAATACCTTGCATCTTCTTCATCTGTACAGAGTGAAATACTTCTTGTACTGTGCCAACAACTTCATGGATCTAATGGTCTCGAAGGAAAGAAAATTTTTCTGAGGAGATATGTGATGATAAAATGGGATGCAGGCAAATAGCAATGATCTTTGCAATGATATTGTAGGTACAATTGTAGATGGAGATGGGGTGGAAGCCTTCAAAGGAGGCAGGGTTATCATATTTAGGGATGAGCGCAATAAATGTATTGTTGAAAGCTTCATAAATCTGCCCTGAGATTCTGCAGTCTTCGATGACCTTTAGAAGTTCTTCTCCAAGAAGTTTGAAGAAAGCTATATAAAACTCGACCGGCTAGCCATCTAGTCCTGGGCTCTTTTCTTTCTTGAACCATTTTAGAGTGGCTTTGAGCTCCCCAATAGTGATTACTTTGTTGAGGTCTAAATCTTCCTCCTGGTCCACACACAGGGGACACAATCGTGCTACTCAAATGATATCAGTTAATGATGTAGTGGGGGAAGCTCTATAGAGCTTCTTGAAGTGAGTTGTGCCAAGGGAGGATAAGTTCTGAAAGGTGTTCACTCTGTCACCTAGCTCATTATTCAAGTTCCGGATGGTGTTGATTGCTTTTCATCCATTGGTATATTTATGATAAAATTTTGTGTTATCATCACCTACAAGTAGCTAGATGGCTTTGCTTCGAAACCTCCATGTTTCCTCTTTATCTTTCAGTATTTTTCCCCTTTGTGCTACAAAGGTTGTGAGCCTGTCCTTTTTTTCAAGTGTTCTGTATCCTCTTCCATGTTCACCCTCCAGCATTGCAATCTCATGTTCAGTATTCCTTAGGGTTTGTTCATCCACCAATCTCTAATTGTGTGCCCATCTTTTGGATAACCTCTTAAGATCACCTACTTTATAGAAAAATCCTTTTACAATATTCCCTCCTACAACATGCGGGTGTGACTTCCAGTAATCAGTTACCAGCTTAATGTAGTCAGCATCTTTTAACCATGTGGAGTTGAAATTATATGGTGCTTTAGGTTTATTCATACCTCCTCTCGCTTCAAGGTAAATTTTTCTTGTAGTCCTTCCCTAGTATCAAGATGTACCAATATCCTTGCATATGCCATGATGCCCGTAGAAAGATATGATTTATCATGCTCCAGATAGGTACCTAATGCATTCCCGATGTTCCTAAATATGTCCTCCGTCCAGTGTAGGGGTAGGCCTGGTAAACTGACCCACAGGGGTCGTACGCCCAATTGCTCTCTCTTAGGTTCAAATAACGGGTTCCATATTTTGAGGAGAACTGGGGCTTGTTCAATGTGCCAGATACTAGATAGCACCCATGTGGTATGTTCACCTCTTGAAAAACGTAATGCAAACCATCCCCGCACAAAGGTTTCAACAAAAGGTAGCTCTGCCATGTGTTGTCACCATATCTCCATTTTCCATTACTTGAGCCTAGCCATGGAGTAGTTCCTCCCTCGAACCCTACCCACCAAGACCCTATCTACAATATCCATGGCTTCACCCCACTATATATCCTCCCCCCATCGAAGAGTAATGTCCTGTGTCCTGGCCTTGAAGTACTTTTCCTTTTTCCCAAGCTTGTGGTTCTTGTCATGTGTGTCCGCCGGAGGATCCTGCTAGTGGGGGTTTTGTCTATTCGGTCTAAACCCTCTAGGGTTTGCTTCTAGAACTAGAGGGGAGCTTGCAAAAAAACCAAAAATGGGAGCCATTGAATGCGAAGGGAGAGGGATTTGTTGGGGTTGTACTGAGGGTCCTTTTGTGGGAGCACATTAAAGGAAATATGCAGCAACAGGCAGAGGGTGAGGTGGATAGCCCAAGGGGTGAATGGTGTGGTTAGACCCTATGCACCTAGCTAGAAATTGTAGGGTTGCTGGTGAGGGGGGGGGAGTATAGGATTCTCGCCAGGTGAGGGGGTCTTCAGGCAGGGACACGACTGGGTAGGAGGGACCACAAAATTGATGGTAGGGGTGTAAGGACATCCGACAGGTCATTGATATGAGGGAAAAACCCTTCTGAGATCAGGGGAGGCATCTTTCAGATGGGCACATCAGCAAAAGGGTCACCAGAGTAATCTACCTGATCAAATTACATGCCTAAATGTCTGAAAAAGACGTGCGAGTTTCCCCCATATGCTGCCAACCATTGTCCTCATAACTACACTGACTGAAGAAATAACAGAGACTAGCAGAGGTTAAAGTTGTATAGATGTAAATGGGGCTAGGAGGTATCATGGGCGCGAAGGGATGAATGACAATGGGGAGTGCATAGTGAATTCCGGTGAGGGTGACCAGGCGTGGTCGGTATGTAGGGTCTGCAGAGTACCAAACCATAAACCGTATCAGGTGCGATTGTCAAATCCTCCGTAACTCCATCACATTGATGACTCTTTCCCCAATTTTAACATAAGATAATAACTATCAAAAGTATATGGTTGTTACATCTATCCAACAAAGGATTTCTCTATGACTGTAATATCCACAACATATTTACCTGGAATATTTACATGGCATATTTAGTTAACATAAAGCCTATTATTAATGTGCTCTGAAGGCCGATATCAAGAAACAATTTCCTCAAGATTTAGTTACAAACTAATTACACGTTCATGAAACTAAAATAACTATGAGAACAAGATTGGGGAGGGTGCCCTAGTATTCCATTATTCAATCACAATAAGTATTTATTTATTATCATTTTCCCATAAACTAAGGAATTTATTTATTATCATTCCATTATTCAATTGCAATAGGTATAAATATATTAAATTCATTTTATTGAATTTGGTTTTTACAGGGATCAGAAAACTCATTAAACATGGTTGAAAAATGGACATTATGCATAGAAGTTTCTTGTTATCCCAATCCAGCGCAAGCAATGATTACTTATGTGCTATGAAATATTGTGACGAACAAAGTCCTCCAAAGGAAAAGGAATGTGCCTGGAAGAACAACAAACAATGAAGCATATTATATTGCATTGGTAGAAGGCTTAGGAACAACTACGGAGCATGGATCCATTGGAATTGTAGTCTTCACCAATTATGAACTTATGTTCAACTAGATGAAAGGTGTGTACCAAGTTAAAAATGAGAGGTTAAAAAAACTACATGGAGAAGAAAAAAATATTGTTAGTCAATTTCAATCATTTAGCATAAGACATTGTGCAAATGTTAATATGATGTCTAGTGATCTGTTGTATGGGGCAATGCCAATTCAAGATTTGTGTGTGAAATATGAATGCATGTTAATAAGCTCTCCATCAATATTTATTGATGGAAATTGTAAGATATCTTTGGTATGTGTGTATTTTTTAATTATAAATGTGTCATTTTTAATGACCATGTGTTCTTTTTAATTCTATAGCAAGTGTTCCCCCACTATGTAAGAATGACTTGGTGAAATTAACATGTTTTAGAAAATTTTGTATTTAATTTTCCAAATGTGTGTGCCTTAACATTTGTGTTTTTAGTCTCGAGTATATTTTAAATTAAGAACTTCATATTCATTAGGGGAATTTTGAGGTCTAAAATGGGCCTCATATGAAATATGTACAACCAAAATAAACTTTATAAGAACCAGTAGGATTTAATATCATGATGTCAAACATGGGGGATGATTCACCATTTTTGGAGTAAAAAGTAAAAAGATTAAAAGATGATAAAATAATAAAACTACATTTTCAACTCATATTTTCAACTTATCTCCCTAAGGTTTTACTCAAACTTTGAGTGAGAGTACGCATTGGATTAAAAATATAATTCTTCATCCAAGGAATATCCATATTTCAGACTTTTGATGGACCCTGCTACACGAAAAATGAGAAATACATGAAAAAAAACGTGATTGCAATCAACTTTTTCGTGTATTTATAATTTTTCGTGTTGTAGGGTCCATCGAAAGTATGCAACATGGGTACTCCTTGGATGCAGAATAAAATTCTACATTCAATTAGTGTTACCACTTGAAATTTGACTAAACCCATAGGGAGATAAGTTGAAAATACGAGTTGAATTTTTTTTTTCCCTCTAAAATTTGATGATGTGATCTAATCTTATTTTATTATTTCCACTATTATTTTATAATTTCCTTAGGAGGCCCATTTTAGACCTCAAAATTCTGCTAATGGTTACATTAATTTTTTGAAGTCTTTCAATTTTTTAAATAGCAACTTTAAGACCTTAAAATGCATGAGGTAATGTCAAGGGTTACTTACAATTTTATGAATTCTTTATCTTTTTAGATAGTAATTTTGAAAATAAATGTAAATGAATGATTTTAAATATCATGCATCTGCCATACCATGGATGAGAATTTTCCACATTATTCTTCACGGTGAGCATCAATAGAGTCTCATGCATCTACTAGACGGGGAGTTCAAGGTCATGGACCAAAGGGAATATCAAATTAATTGGGTGAGGTCTGTTGTGATCATCGTATATATATGTGTTGTGAATGTCTTTAAATGACATATGAATATAAGCATATGTACATGTATACATATGGAATTTATTTTTTATCAATTTAGCTTTAAATTAATTTATAATAAATTTCATTTTTTTAGGAGCATCTCAAACTAGGTCGAAAAGAATATCTACTCAATCAATGGAGGGCCATCGTTCACATCGTGGTATATATATATATATATATATATATATATATATATATACCACCCTCATGCAACAACATAGTGAGCGAAGCTTCTAAAAAAATAGAAAATCAATTCAATATATATGTGTACATACAGATGATTCTACCTATTTATCATTTAATTAAATGAACATAAACATATATATATATATATATATATATATATATATATATATATATATATATATATATATATATATATATATATATATATATATATATATATATATATATATATATATATATATATATATATATATATATATATATATATATATGTTTATGTTCATTTAATTAAATGATAAATAGGTAGAATCATCTGTATGTACACATATATATTGAATTGATTTTCTATTTTTTTAGAAGCTTCGCTCACTATGTTGTTGCATGAGGGTGGTCACCATTCTTTAGGTGGTCATCAATCTTAGGGTGGTCAGAATTCTTGGGATGGTCATCAATATCAGGTTGGTCAACATTCTATGGGTGGTCATCAATATCAATCACATCATCATGATAATCATCAATTTGGTAAATTATATAATTCTTTCTTTTTTTTATGTTAAAACAAGTTTGTACATCTAAATGAATCGTATGTACATATGGGTGTACATGTCTATGTTGCATGTGAATGAATACATTTGTTCACATGTTTTTATATTTATGTAATTTTATATATTGATTCACAAGGTGAAAATGTTTCTCCAAGTAGATGTAAGAGAATCTGAGCAATTCAAGAAGAAGGCCATACACCAACTACCACTTATCCATCTGATATTCCTAATGAGAATTATTCGAAGTTGATGAATGATATTGGTATTTTGGAGCTCCCTGCAAAGAGTTAAGAAAGCTTAGAAATAGTTGTGCACTCTCTAAGAGGGTGTGGGATCAATATGTGTTAATGGTTAGGGTGAATATTTTAATGTAATTTGTAATGTATGTGTTAATGTCGATTCACATACATTTTCTTAATTTTTTCAGATATAATCTAACAGAAATGTACCATATGTTCACCATTTTCAGTTAACTCATTTGTTGAATGAAAATTTTGATAATTTCATGGTTCCAGGTACAGGTTCCAATCTAGATATTTTGAAAGATGTTAGTTTTTTTTTAAGAGTTCATGTTTCAATACAATTATTATTCTACTTTTATTATATCGGTAATGTGAGGACATATTTTTAAAAGAAATAATTATGTATATATAATTAAATGTTAATAGATTTGATTCCATTTGATGTTTTGTACAGGAAAGGAAGCAGTAAGGGGTCCTGATAAATCAGCCGAGGTTAGTAAAAGGGTCATAAAATAAAATGAAAAAACTATGTTTAATTTCAAAGAAGGGTTGAAAAGAAGGATGCTCAAGGTGAAATATTTCAAGCACCCTGATATAGCCCACCATTTGTATGATAGGTTCCTTGCAGTGTATGGAAAGTTGTCATGGAATGACAAAGTTCCAATTTAATTTACAAAATTATTTTATCCATAATTATTTTTGGGTATGAAACTTGATTATAATGACCTTTCATCTGAATATTATGTTACTGGGAGAGGTTGGTTATATGATCGTAAGGGCACATTACTTGATACTGAATTGCCTTGCCCTCTGCCACCTTTGGTATGCCAACCGCCTTATCTAGTAACTTTGTGGTCAGAGATGGATGCCACTTCTCAAATTGGTCAAGGAGGAAGGGATGCCATTATAGACAACATCCATAGTGCATTGACTAGAATTGATATTGTTCTCAATCGACAAAGAGCACGATCTAACTCACGTGCTGATTTTGTATATAAAATAGATGAGAAGATGAATATTGCAGAGCTTAAAACATATGAAAAGGGTTTTCATAATGGCTAGAAATACCTAATTGTTCATCAGGAAGAGGGTTTGGGATCAATATTTGTTAATGGTTAGGGTGAATATTTCAATGTAATTTGTAATGTGCGTTAATTTCGATTCACATACATTTTGTTAATTTTTTCAGATATAATCTAACACAAATGTACCATATGTTCACCATTTTCAGTTAACTCATTTGTTGAACGAAAATTTTGATAATTTCATGGTTCCAGGTTCAGGGTCCAATCTAGATATTTTGAGAGATGTTAGTTTTTTTTTAAGAGTTCATGTTTCAATACAATTATTATTCTACTTTTATTATATCGGTAATGTGAGGACATATTTTTAAAAGAAATAATTATGTATAGATAATTAAATGTTAATAGATTTGATTCCATTTGATGCTTTGTACATAGCGCCACCCTCTTCCTCCCTACTAGGATATGTGTCAAATATTCCATTGTCACAAGTATTGAACATTTCAGTTATGTTTTGTTATAAATTGAAGTGCAAGTTTCATTAAAGAATGAGATAGATTTATATGTTATAGTTTTAAAAATTTTGAATTTTAGGTTTATGGAGATGATTTCGATTCGCCAGTGACTTTAGTGATGGAGTCAACGATGGGGATAGGATCATCAAAACAATTTGAAAATGTCGTGTAAATTGTTGTGCAATTTTAAATTTTATATATATATACATGTATCGTATAGGGCATCCAAGAGGGAGAAATGCAAGGGGAATACCATGAGGTATTTCATGGAATTTGAAAACTTTAGTTGGTTACATGGATTGAATCATCTAGACAATTTGACAAAGTTGATACTTGATTTCTTTAATATTGATCTAGTTTACGCATTTTCCTATGCAATTTTAAAATTTTAATATATATACATGCACATGTATTGTATAGTTTATCCATGATGGTGCAATGCATGGTAAACACCATAAGGAAACAATGGAGGGGGGGCACCATGAGTTATTTCTTGGAATTTGAAGTTTTTTTATATTTTTGTTTTAATTATTACATTTTCATTTAATTTTAAAACATTGAAATTTAATTTCAAAACATTAAAATTTAATTTTAAATTACATAATCTTATGTATATATGTAATTACACATGCTGTGCAGGGAACCCATGATTTATGTGAAAGCACAAGGAGGTTTATTGATCATATATTTTAGCAAGATTCTATAAATTGATGCAACTTTTTGTTTGACAATGTTTTAATGTTATATTTACTTTCAACATGATATAAATTTTGGACATATTTAAAGTAAAACTGTTTATTATGAGTTGATGAATATTTTTATTTGACAACATTTTATTATATATTTACTTTTATAATGATACAAAATTTTGGACATATTTTAAATCTAGAACTCTTTATTATGATTGAATACATGCTAATTTTTGAGCTTATGTACATTTTTCATGGTACAATTTGCATGATGCATGGTTTGATGCTTAAAATTAGGTTTTAAATATTTAAGTTCATGAATATGTAGCAATGAAAGTAAATTTTCATTTAGTTGGTACATGTTGTAAATCATTGTTATAATATTAGTATATGATTCTTAGGTTTTGTTTAAATTTGTTTTGTCACTTGTTATTTAAAATGAATCTATTAAAATTGAAAATTACAAAACATGGTACATTTTTCATTTGAATGAATCTTTTAATTTGGTGTAGATGTCTAAAACAATCATAAAAATTGCATTATAAAATATGGTGTATGCATTATGCATTCATGTATAGAAAGGATACTATGGATGTCGGTTGATAGTTAAAGTTTTTAATATAAAGTTATTTGAATTCAAAAACATACTAGATAAAATTGCATTATAAAACATGGCCCACAATTTGCATGATGCATGCATATTTTGATGATTTTGAGGGTTTTACATATTTAAGTTCATGAATATGTAGAAATGAAAGTAAATTTCCATTTAGTTGGTACAGTTTGCATTGTCATCCTTATAATGTTAGTAGATGATTCTTAGGTTTTGTTTAAAGCCTTTTTGCCAATTTATTTAAAATGAATATAGTAAAATTGCAAATTACAAAACATGGTACATTTTGCATTTAAATGAATCTTATAATTTGGTGTAGATGTCTAAAACAAACATAAATTAAATTGCATTATAAAATATGGTATGCACATTTTGCATTCATGTATAGAAAGACTACTATGGATATCACTTGATAGTTAACTTTTAATATAAAGTTGTTTGAATGCACAAACATACTAGATAAAATTGCATTAGAAAACATCACGCAGAATTTCAATGATATGCATGCATGCTTTGATGCTTTTAAAGGTTTTGTAGATTTAAGTTCATGAATATGTAGCAATGAAAGGAAATTTGCATTTAGTTGGTAGATTTTGAATTCAATCATTCTTATAATGTTAGTAGGTGATTGTTAGGTTTTGTTTAAAGTGGTTTTGTCAAGTTATTTAAAATGAACCTAGTAAAATTGAAAATGACAAAACATGGTGCATTTTACATTTGAATAATTCAGTGTAGATGTCTAAAATAATCATAACTTAAAATTGCATTGTAAAATATGGTATGAACATTTTGCATTCATGTATAGAAAGGCTACTATGGATGTCGATTGATAGTTAACTTTTAATATGAAGTTGCTTGAATGCCCAAACATACTAGAAAAAATTGAATTATAAAACATGGCCCACAATTTCCATGATGTGCATGCATCTCTTAATGCTTTTAAAGGTTTTACATATTTAAATTCATGAATATGTAGCAATGAAGGTAAACTTGCATTTAGTTGGTACATTTTTCATTCAATCATTCTTATAATGTTACTAGGTGATTCTTAGGTTTTGTTTAAATTTTTTTTGTCAAGTTATTTAAAATGAATCTATTAAAACTGAAAATTACAAAACATGGTACATATTGCATTTGAATTAATCTTTTAATTTGGTGTAGATGTCTAAAGCAATCATAACTTAAAATTGAATTATAAAATATGGTATGTACATTTTTCATTCATGTATAGAAAGGCTACTATGGATGTCAATTGATAGTTAACTTTTAATATAAAGTTATTTGAATGCACAAACATACTAGATAAAATTTGATTATAAAACATGGCCCACAATTTTCATGATGCATGCATGGTTTGATGCTTTTAAAGGTTTTACATATTTAAATTCATGAATATGCAACAATGAAAGTAAATTTTCATTTAGTTGGTACATTTTTGCATTCAATCATTTGTATAATGTTTGTAGGTGATTCTTAGGTTTTGTTTAAATTTGTTTTGTCAAATTTTTAAAAATAAATCTAGTAAATTGCAAATTACAAAAGATGGTATATTTTGCATTTGAATGAATCTTATAATTTGTTGTAGATGTCTAAAGAAAACATAACTTAAAATTGCATTATAAAATATGATATCTAAATTAAATAGCATTGATGTATAGAAATGATAATACATTTTGCATACATGTATGAAATTGTTTAAGACCAGAGAATGTATACACATAAATTACTTGTTGTGCATGAAAACATAATATCAGTAGCATCAAATCTTCAATACACCTACATAACAGGAAGTACACATATAAATTTGTAACTCAATACAAGACCCAATGAGTATCTATTTAACATCATCACATTCTTAAGAATGTACAACTTAAGAGTGCACAAAAAGAAAGGCTAATAATGTACTTGAACTCTATGTTCTCAAAGATGAATCGAAGGAGAAGAAATTGTTGGGAAGTTTAATTAAAAAAATTGTAATGGAATGTCATCCTCAATGATCTGTTCATGGTTAGCTTTTGACATTCTCCATTTTTCAACTTTCAATTGTTTTTTTTATTGAAATTCTACCAACTTTATGTACGCTGCACACAACAAGTGACTATATTGACAACTTATGGCATTGGGTTGATAGTCTTGAAAGTAAAAATTACTCTATGTTTGATGAGTTTCTTGGAAAAAATAACCTTTCAATATAATAGACCCTCTTTCATATATAAAACCATTATCATCACAATCTTCCAATAACTTCATCTTTCGTTCAATGTACTGCATCGAATATGTTAGGTCCCTATAGTACTAGTGCAACTCCTTATTGTTATTAGTGCAACCCCCTTATTATATTGTTGTTCCCATGTAGTCCCCATATTGTTATTATTGTGCCCCATAGAAGCCCACTATTGTTATTATTGTGCAGTTACATTATTATTGTTATGTTGGCTATGATTGTATTATGACCCCTTAGACTCCCATGTATAGAAAGGAGGTATTTTCATTTGTATCATCCAAGAATTGTTCATTTGTGTAATTTAAAGGAGGTTGCCCCCTCGAAGAGGTTGAATTCTAAGGTGTTTATCTTTCTTTTCTATATTTTTATGAATTGGTTTCCTAAAATTTGGTAAAGCCACGATGACTTGTTTGGAGCAGTGAAACCCTAGAATCCAAAGCTATGATCCCAAATGTTAATCGTTGGATACAATAGCTTTTAATTTTCAAAAAAAATTCATGAAATTTTCTTTGGAAGGAAAGGAAGTTGAATTAAGGGGTATCACAGGGAAACTAGGAAACATAATCATCTCTAACGGCATGACAAAGCTTCTAAAGAAAGAAAAATGAGGTGTAATTGCAAATTTATGTTCTGTAGAGGTTCCCACATCAAAATAATCTATTTCTCTAGATCTCCAAAAAGTCTTGGACAATCATTCCAAGGTATTTGAGACTCAAAAAGGCATCCGACCTATTTGTGATCATGATCATGCTATTCATTTGATTCCCGGAGGTGTTCCTCCAAACATCAAGCCTTACAGATGTCCATATGCCCAAAAGAGTGAAATTTAATGAATGGTTGCAAAAATGTTAGAGGTTGGTATAATTATCCAACCAAATTTGATAAAAGAAGCAAGTGATGAATGCAAGAATGTCGAAGTAGGTTGGAAACGCATTCAAAAGTTGTAGAATATCCCAGTTCAAACAATATTGCCAAAACTTAATGAGGAAGGAAAAGTCATATTGGAACCTAGAGCAGTCACAAAAACAAGAACTTGAAAACTATGAAATCAATCAATTTTAGAGAATCTCATCAAGTGGAAAATTACCTGCTGAAGATTCCACATGGGAGGACAAGAGTTTTATACAGAAACATCCAGACTCAAGTGTTGAGGAAACACTTTTTGAAGGAGAGGGGCATGTTAGGTCCCTATAGTACTAGTGTAACCCCTTATTGTTATTAGTGCAACCCCCTTATTATATTGTTGTTCCCATGTAGTCCCCATATTGTTATTATTGTGCCCCATAGAAGCCCACTATTGTTATTAGTGTGTAGTTACATTATTATTATTATGTCTACTCTGATTGTATTATGACCCCTTAGACTCCTATGTATAGAAAGTAGGGCTTTTCATTTGTATCATATAATAATTGTTCATTTGTGTAATGTAAAGGAGTTTTCCCTCTTGAAGAGGTTGAATTCTAAGGTGTTCATCTATTTTTTCTATATTTATGTGAGTTGGTTTCCTAAAAAAATAATACTTGACATTTTATATGTTGTTAATGGGTACAATTACAATAAAAACGTCTCCTGCACAATAAAACAAGTGTAAATTCAGATCATAATTAACATTTAATTAACTTTATCGACATGGCCTTGATTTTATTATCTATTTCTAGATCTCTATATTTTAACTATTATCTAGATACTTATACGTAATGATTTTAAAAATATAGTACACACACACACACACACACACACACACATCCTTTGAAAGAAATTGAAGTGTTACCTTCTCTAACAGGATTAGAAACTCGATCACTTTCAGATGATACTATAGTCTCATCTGATTCCATCTCTTCGAAGCTTGCAAATGACATTTTCCCCTTTGTATTTAGTTTTGTGTGTTGCCAAGGTTTTACATACATATTGTTTTCACAAACATCATTAGATTGTGTGTCCTCTATGTAAACAAGACAAAAAGAGTAATATTTTCTTTTATGAAATGCAAAAGCATTTCAATAATCCTTTGTTTTAATTGAAATCATATTTCAAGTCCCTTTTATTGTTTCAACTTCATATGTAATCGACCTATCTACATCTTTGAATCCAAAATGTCAACAAAACCTACAGTAAAAGCAAACAAGAATTTAAATATGTTATTTAAAATACAATTTATATACCAAAGATAAGCATTCTGATATTGTTTAAAGTATGTAATTTATAAATGTTTAAAATTATAAAATTAATAAAAATATCATATATTAAAACTATATACAATTTAATTTGCATATATGTACATACATCAGTACCTCCCTTGATGGGTTAGTCTGATGCCTTAGTGCAACATTGCACCATTAAACAACTTGTTTATATGAGACAAGTCGATTTGTAGAGTGGTCCATTTGATATCTTTGAAGTGCTCATTTTGTACATTCCCCTGCACCATTGTGTTCTCCTTTTCCATGACCAGTCTCAAAGAAATTCCAACAATGTTTAATGTGGGTTTTCTGATGAAGATGATATTGGTGTTCAGTTATGAATTATAGAATTCACCCTTCCCCACATTAATTGTCAATCCAGGTCTCGTCTTATTATTTCAAGGCTGTCGTGAAAAGTCTACGCTGGCCACAGTTTCCCTACCCAACATTGAGTATTCAATCAATAATATAAAAATGTGTAACAACAAGTAATAACAATAAAAACAATTGGAGTAACATCAAATTAGGATTCACAAAAACAAAAAATTAATGAAGCATTACAACCATAAAGAAATAATCACAACACCAATAAATCTAAACACTACTCTAATCCAACAACACCTGATCAGGAGAGTGGGCTCAACTTGTCGATCAAGGCTGTGGAAAAAAGATCGAAGGCTAGATAATACTTGGAAGATCAAGAACTCATTAATCAAAAGGAAGATACATAAGTCTGATGTTACATTCTTAAAGGAAAACCTTCAATATCTGATCTTCTACCTATATGTGTTATCTCCCTTTCCTCTCTGAATTGTGTCTTTTAAATATACAAAAACAAAGGGAAATTTACAACAAACTGATTACAAAATGATTTCCCATAAAATTTAGATTGATTACAAAATCTTAATAGGCAAGATGAGATCTCAGAGATCTTTCCATCATGATTCAACTGGAACAAGTCTAATTTGGTTATTGCAATTGGGTAATTTGGAAAATGGCCACAATAGAATATCTTCGAATATATTGTTCTAAGAGCCTTAAGTTTCTCCCAATCCAGATTGAATTGTGGAAATATTCTCATTGGGAAACTAATTTAATTCGTGCTTCAAAAAACACGTGTCTTAGATTTTCAACATTCTTCTTCATTTGCCCGAAACGTCCAATGCAAAATGCTCACTTTTTATTCCAGCAAACTTTTGAGTTGGAATATTTGATTATGAGATGAAGATAAAATTTTCAATCTGGAAGAGATCTTGGAGGCTAAAATCATGAGTGATGTGCTAACAAATTGATCGATAAACCATCATTGGAAAAACCATGCATAATAATCATCGACTTATTAAAAATAAAGGAGAAAACCTATCCACAAGAGCATAAATAATAATGAAATGGAATTATATAATAATTTATGATAAATAATGTGATAAATGATTAGTAGAAATGGATGAAATGGATGTTACGAAGTGATAATAATGATGACAAATTAGTAGCCCAACATCTCCCCCAAAACTTAACATATTGCATGTCCTGATGCAACTCAATTCCTCTATACTAAGCAAGTTGTAATACAATAATCAAAATGCTCGCTTGAGCTAATGATATTGATGGAACAGAAGGCGTCCTCGCCAAATGATTCTTTAAAACAATAGTGTTCAATTCTAGAAATGTTGGTGTAGTTGTAACAATTTTCATATTTACTTTCAATCATATGAAGTTGCAGCAAAGTATGATACAAGTTAAAACAAACTTCATTAACCATTTTCTCAAAAATTACAAACGATATTTTGTTGAAATTTTGCAAGAAAATTTATACTATATCAATGATTCTCCAATCCAAAAATAAAATCTATCTGATGCAGAGATCTTGTGATATAAACAAAATGGTTGTAGGTAATGATGTTTAATTTCTCAAAAATTGTAAATTAGTTTTTTTTTGAAATTTCACAAGTTTGTTCCTATTACCATAATACTTCTCCACACCAAAATCAAAGCAATCCAATGAAAGAATTTCAATATATTAGCAAAATGGTTGTAGGTAACAGTGCATGATTTTTGGAATTTACCATTAGTTTAGCTTAAAAATTTCTGGGTTAATGATACCTCTTTGTTGTCCAAAAATCACAAGAATCGAGTTGATAGTTTTGAAGATATACACAAACCAATTTATGCAATGTAAAGAAAAATTAAATTATATACCTTAAATGAGGAAGAAATGAGAAAACATCCATCATGCATAGTAAATATTCCCCCAAACCAGGGAATTAGCATGCCCTCATTCTACACAAGAAAACAAATTGAGGTGGTTGCTATGATCGTTGTTGAAATCTTTGCTTTGTGTATAACAACATGAAATAAAGGAGGTTTTGAGAATGAATAAGGAGATTGATGGATGATAAAGAATATTAATGGCATCATCATGATGAATAAGTTAATGAAAGTAACACTCCCCCAAACTAAAAGCTTTTCTATTTCTGAAAAAGGGGAAGTGGTAAAGAAGGGGAAATAATGGTTGAAAAATATGAGTGAATAATGCTCAGTGGTTTTTTCTTGGCATTCTCCTAAACTTTTAATAAATAAAAAACTTATGCTATTTTACGTTAAGTTTTACCTCCATAAAAATGTGGAATGGCATGTATGGATTTCCATTTGTTGAATCCGATGTAGGCTGAGCTCATGTTAAAAGTGATGTGAAAAGTGGAAGCAATGGAAGATGAAAGAAAGTAATTAGAAAGTGTAGTAGTATTTCCTTCACCCAAACTGATTAGTTTCCCTGTCATCAATATTTCTATAACACATCTCATGGGTATCCTCAATTAATTATTCATGATCTCAATTACCTCATTATATATAAAAGTGATATAATCATGTTGTGAATGGCATGGGATAATAATGGATACGAAGGGTAAGGATGCATTCCCTATAACCATAAGCTTTGATTGTTATGAGCACAAAAATGACAAAAAATAGTTATGTTAGTCTGTGCTTCTCAAGGTCCCACCAATTACCTAGGATTCAAAATCAAAATTAGGCCTATTTATTCTACTCCAAAATAGTAGTGTTGTTAAGCTATGAATAAATGGTAATTGATTGGGAAAAGAAACTATCTTTGGTTAAATATATGTTACTTGTAGAATAAAGGAATGATAGGTTAGATGATACAAAATGTCAAATATCAAATATCCTAAAATTTCATCCCCGACATGTAAAGTAAATATTTCTAACTCAATAATAGATACAAACCATAACCACCATCATCTAAGAACTGATTAAATATTACCCCATAAACCATGAGTTCTAGAAAACCTTATACATGCAAGAGTGGGATTTATCGGAAGTTAGTTTTGAGAAAACAAGGTAACCAAGTAGTTCATACTATTGAATGAACTTCTATACCATAGGCATGGACACTACTTCTAGCAAGCATCCACAGCCTTGACAGGGATGCCCTTTTAACCCATTGAGATGCCAGTGTCCCATCTATTATAAATAAGCACATAGTTAGATAATCATTTCAATTTATATAGATGTGTATTGAAGATCATATTTTTGGCTTGGTAACGAGTTAATAATAACAACATTCATGAGAGATAATGAAATTGAACAAGTCAGCTTGTGATGAGATCTCTTGTCCTTCAGTTTGATGACTGAAGGCCATTACCCTAGCTTGGTCACCATTAGTGGTAATGTCACTCTATTAGGACCTATGCTCGTGGTAGGTTGCCTCGTGAAGAGACATCCTATCGTCTAGTTGACTATTTATATTTAAAATTGAACTATGGTTATTGTTAATCAACAAAATATTACTTAATAGATGGGGTGGTAAGCCAACTCCTTAAGAGCTAGGGATGGCATAAAAAGTTTTGTAGTAACTATTTTCAACTTGGGTAGTTTTTCTTCTCAAAAACTAATAACCTTCAAATGATTGTTGATAAATATATTTTTCTTTGCTAAGATTTGGGTTGAGGAACAATTCATTAGATAGTGACGAAAAGATTTAAATACAATTTTGTGGTCATCATCATAAATTTTACAAGATCAGGGACTTGACCAATTAGGAAAGTTGAAATTTGGCATGATGAAATTATATTTGCATATTTATTCCTTAAAAATAAGATTATGTGTATAGATAAACAGACATAAATTGACTACCCAATCATTATGTCAAATAGGCCCTAGACCATTAAAAGTGTTTCCCATTCACCAAGTTAATGTCGTCGTACATAACTCAAGTTCCAATGTGTGTGGATAAGTGTGCAAAGTATGGTGGGGGTTATAAATGATTATAGACTATGATGGTAATAATCTTGAGATGTACGAGTTAACTTGAGGTTTAATAATAATTATGAGATGAAATCATTTCTATTAAATACAATACCTTTGCTATTAAATGTGATACCTCCCCCAACTAAGGTATGACCGTCCTCAGTTGTGCTTGGTCATGTCATAAGTGAAATACCAATCAAATCCATGGAGTGAGTTGGGGATGTACTTAGCAACTTACCTTGGTGGAGTATTAGCATAGGTGGAGTAACAACATTGGTGGAGTAACAACATTGACAGAGTAACATCAGCGGAGTAAAAACATCAACAGAGTAACCACACTGACAAAATAACAACATCGACAATGTAACAACACTAGTGGAGTAACAACATCGGCGTAGAAACAACATCGGTGGAGTAACAACAATGGCAGAGTAACAACATCGACGGAGTAACAACATTGATGGAATAACAATACTAGCAGAGTAACATCACAAGTGGAGTAACAACATCGATAGAGTAACAACATTAGTGGAGTAACATCACTAGTGAAGTAACAACATCGGTGAAGTATCGACATCGACAAAGTATTAGAACCAATGAAGTAATGACACCATAATAATTTTTTATATTAGATGAGAAGAAACCATATATTGATAAGATTGTGGAAGAAATGGATAGATGTGGAGTAGCATCATGAAACTGAAGAACTTCCTTCTTTTATTTTGAGAACAAAAAATGTGACTTTGAAGTAAAAATACTTGAAACATAAAAATATAAGAGAAATCAGAAAAGAAACAACATTTTATTGAAAAACAATAAATAAATAAATAACTTAAGTTACAACGGTTGTGATTTTGGTTGTAGCAATGTTTTGTTTTTCCTAAGGGAATCATCAATACGTTTGAATGGTGAATGAAAAATGATATTTTGGAAAAAAATGCTTTGGTAGAAATGACTTGGATCTTCAAATGGAAATCAATTCCTCGTTTCTCTTTTTGTAAATCCGTTAAGTGATGAAAAGTCTTCATGTTGTTTTCTCTGTGTTGGTGAACAATAGTGGGAACAATTTTGCAAAAAGATCTTATGATCTAATTTTTTAGATCATGGAACCTAGAAATACTCAAAATCCTATGATATCAGATGTATTAATAGATGCTTGGATGAAATGCCCTTATTTCATTAACGTTGTCTTCAAGAATCACTTTTTCATAAATGGATCTCCTTTATTCTTCTTGGACATCCAAAAAAAAATGAGCATCTACTTGTAATCAAACATAAAACATGGAATAAGAGAGGTGCATAGGCTATCTTAATCTAGGAAATATGAAAAAAAATAACAGATAATTACTTGGTAAAACAAACCCAAGGAAAAATTAACAAAGCAAAATTTATTTGTTACTTGCAGTAGAACGTTGGTCGACATACTAACCAGTAGTGCTTAATCATAAATCCTTGATTTATCGTTTGATTTGAATGCTTCCAAAGAAAAATGAAATATAATTCAAAATATATAGCACCAATAGAAATAGGTTTTAAAAATTCCATGACATGATATGTCGAATTTACTTAGAACAACCTGAATAATAGAGCGATTTTCGATTTCTCAACTCAGACCAACAATTGATATTTTAACAATAACTTTTTCTTTTGATGTAATATTGAACTGATTCAAATTGGAGATTAAATTAGATTCATGTAAATATCTCTAATATAAATAGGTTCTAAAAACATGAAGAATTTATGGGTCAAATGTGCTAAGGTACACATGGAAAAACAGAGTTTTCATGGTGCTGATTTATGATAGACGGTTAGTGTTTTGGTCATAACTTTCATGTATGATATCAAAATTGAGTAATTCAAATTGTGTTGTAAACTAAATTAATAGGGTAATATACATAGAAACAGGTTTGCAAAATACAGTCATTTAGGCCTCCAAAAACTAACTGTCCCAACTCTGTTTCTAAGCTACCTACTAGACATCCTGTCAATGTTTTGGTCATAACATTTTCATTTAAAATCCAATTTGAGTGATTAAAATATTATTAGAAAGTGGACGTAAAGGGATACTTAGGATAGAACCAGGTTTTTAAAATATTCCCATTTTTCCCTCAAAACATGACTGTCCTTACTGTGTTTTTGGTGATTTTATCAAGCCCACAAGCCATAGGATATGATAAACAAGCATTTTTTCGAAATGATGATAAGCGTTTGTAGAAATATGATTTTCAATATAATAAATCTACATAAACAAATAAATTCAAATATATACCAGTGATATTGATTTACTCAGCATATTGCAGCAAACAAAACTCCTTTTACATATAAAAAAAATTTATTTATTTATGCACTTATTTATTCTATTTTCTACACTAACCTAATCTACCTTCAAAAATAAAACATGCTTACGTATAAGAGTACTTTCAATGGAAGCATTTTCGAAATAAGGCCTCAAGTGTGTATATTCCTGAATTTGAGAAATGCATATTAGTAAATAGTACGGTATGAGAGACAAACTTCCCCGTTAAGGATGGTTCCAAGAATCGTTGAGGTAGGGAGTGATGTTGAAAGCAAATGATAGAGTGAAACCAAGCTTCAATATAGTCTTGATTTCCCATAGTTTTCATATCATGAAGTTCTTCGACTGGGTTCTTGATTGTGTTCAGGACATGGAACAGGGTGAAAAATTCCCTTCCAAATACGAGAGATTGGTTCCTATGAACAATAAAAAAGGAATAAAATTGAAAACAACAAAAAAGAATCAATGTAAATCTAATGCTCAGGACCTGGAACAAGGTGAAAAATTTCGTTCCAAAGATGAGAGAGTTGTCCTATGGTCAATAATGGTCATACTTTTACCCCTTCGATAGCCTCGCCAACAATAACACGAAAATGTTGGTGTTTAGATATGAATTATAGAGTTCAACCTTCCCCACATTAATTTTCAATTCGAGGCTCATCTTGTTATTTCAAGAATACCATACAAAGTTTATGCAGGCCATGGTTTCCCTACCCAACATTCAGCATTCAATCAACAATATAACAATGTGTAACAATAAGAAATAATCATAACAATAATCAAAGTAACGACAAATTAGGATTCACAACAACACAAAATTAATGAACCATTGCAATGATAAAGAAATAATCACAACAGAAATAAATTTGCACATGCCACTAATCCAACAACACCTGATCAGAAGAGTGGGCCCAACACTCCGATCAGGGCTATGGAAAAAAGATCGAAGGCTAGATAATACTCAGAATATGAATATTTCATTAATCAAAAGGAAAATATAGAATTCTGATGTTACATTCTCAAAGGAAAACCTTCAATATCTTATCTGCTCCCTATATGTCTTATCTACCTTTTCTCTCTGATTTATGTCTTTTAAATATACAAACAACAAAGGAAAATTTACAACAAAATGATTAAAAAATAATTTCTCATACAATTTAGATTGATTATAAAATCTCAATAAGAAAGATGAGATCTAAGAGATCTTTCCATCAGGATTCAACTGGAACAAGTCTAATCTCGTTATTGCAATTGGGTAATTTGGAAAATGGCCACAATAGAAATTCTGTGAATGTGTCCTTCAAAAAACCTTTATTTTCTCCCAATCTAGACCGAATTGCGAAAATATTCACAATGGGAAACTAATTTGGTCCATTCTACACAAAACCCGTGTCTTCGATTTTGAATATTCTTCTCCCTTTGCCCAAAACATCCAACGTCAAACTATCACTTTTTATTCTACTGGATTTCTGACTTGGAATATTTGATTATGAGTTCAAGATCAAATTTGCAATCTATAAGAGATCTTCGAGGCTAAAATCATGAGTGATGTTATAAAAAATTCATCAATAAACCGTCATTGGAAAAATCATTCATAATAATCATCAATTTATTAAAAATTGAGGACAAGAAATATTACTTATCCATAAGAGCATAAATAATTATGCAATAGAAATATATAATAAATTATGATAAATAATGTGATAAAACTATAGTAGAAATGGATGAAACGGATGTTAAGAAGTGATAGTAATAATAACAAATTAGTAGCCCAAAAAACAACACAAACTAAAGAATAATCATGAAGATTTGAATTGACCTGCACATCCATCTGACCATATCCAATGTTTATTGAATTTTATTCCACAACCTTTCAATGAGTCATAAATCTTATCAAAACAATGTTGTACAAGTTGTGTATCATTTGTACAATCATCGATGATATAAAAGTGATATTCTTTATTAACATGTCGATTCTCATTGGTGCTTTCTATATGCTCAAAGTTTTGTTCATCATTTCTATATAGAATATCGGCAATCATAGAGACTTGGTCAAAATGATAATATTCACTTTCTATTTCATTTTGTGCAACAAATGTGTAATTCTCTGCAAAATCAACTATTGACAAAATGGTTCCTGGTGGAAAAAATTCATGAGATTTTTTGAATTGCAGGTCTTGCCATCGAGCTCTATGCAAATTCTTGGTGTAGTTATAAATTTCTGTCTCAAATTTCTTCAAAATATCTATAAAAAAAAATCTTCTTCTTGTAAATCAATCCTTTTAGCACTTGTACTTTTATTTGAACTACTTGATGTATGAATATATTCATATCTCTTCCATTTCATTTTTAGGTTACACAATGATTGATAATTTATATCAATAGAATATTTATTGTGAAATAAAGTCAAATTTCCACAATGATCACATTTTTTACCACCAACACATTTATTTTGGAAAAATAATTCATGACTTTCTCTGGCACATAAAATTTTGGATATGAAACAATGGAAAGTGGAAGCAAAAGGTGAATTTTTCCAAAATGTTTCACCAAAGTTAAGGAAGGTGTCATAATATAATTGAAATTCCACATGATAATGACAATAACAAGTGTAGCGTATAGTGATAGGTTTAACATACCATGGTTTTTGTTGCACAAAAGTACCAATTGATACATTAATTCCATGATTCTCTTCTATGAACTTATTGAACAACTCTATCCGAGTGGTGTCCAGGATATGTTTTTCATGGTGTTCATACTAATTTCGTGATATTATTTGCTGCATCACATCCCTTGCTTTTGGTTAAACAAGTGGATTTTTCATCCAATATTTACATATTATTTTTTCAACATCTTCTCCAAGTATATCTTTGTATGGTTGCCTACAAATAACTGTCCAACAAGAAAGCTCATTATTTACATCTATTTGCAATCGAAATTTATTATGTTTGTACAATTTTTTTTTTGAGGCCCCTGGTGCTTTTGCTATTGATTTTACCAAAAAAATTTCTTTAGTACTTGATGAAACCACTTCCATTTTTATGTCTCTATGTGCATCTATATCACTTTTATTTCTAGATTTCCAATTTATTTTAGAGCACTACTTGTATTTTGAATCACATTTTCGTTCACCTTTTTATCTTTCATTGATTTTCGAATACCCAATAGAGTTGTAGCTTCTTTTAATTTCTTTGATGTTAAGAGACCTCTCAAAATTTGAGCTTGAAATGTCACACTTTCATCTTTGAAGAGCCTATCAATAATGATCTTAACCGGATATCATATAACATGGTCAACTTTTTTATCTCCATATATGTGAGCATCAACATTTTCTAACATCTCATCATTGATATTGATTTCATTTGTACATATGAAAATCAAATGTAAATGGGTATGAGTAATCACTAAATAATTAAATTAAAAAATAGAGTTTGAATGAATTTGAAATTAATAAATATGTATAATTTTAATAATACACATGGCATATATATACATAATTGATGGTGATTCAACTTCTTCACTTGAATCTCTTTCAACATCTTCCACAACATAATCAATCATTGGTTCATTATCTTTTTCACTTTTTCTTTCAACATTTTCAATCTCATCATGAATGTTATGAGGAATATATCTCTCTGTTTGCGTTGCAAAATATTTTTCAAATTAATTCATCAAATAAAAAATAAATTTCAAAATACACTAGTTAAATGTTAAATATCATTTATAAAATTTGCATTTACATGCGTGCTTCAACTTCTAGTTGATATTGGTTTTCCCTTTCTATATTTAAGTGTTCTTCCTTCTTTCTTTTCTAATAGTTTCTCTTGTATTCTATAGGATCCTCAATGTCTCTTATTCAATCATATTTTCTCTTTCAATTTCTTTGATTTCCCATGATAATTCAATCTATGATGATTTTTAAAATCCAACCCAAAAAAATAAATTTCAAAATCCTGCCAAAAAAACTCACTTTCAAAATTTGGACCAAAAAACCCACTTTAAAAATTCAGCAGAAAAGACTTCCAAAGAAACTCACTTTCAAAATTCAGGCAAAATAGATTTAACTTAAAAAAATCTCGCTTTAAAAATTCAGCACAAATGATTTACTTTAAAAATTAAGCTAAAAAAAATCACTTTAAAAATTAAGCTAAAAAACACACTTTAAAAATTAAGGCCAAAAGACTTACTTTAAAAGTTAAGCCCAAAAAACTCACTTTAAAAATTGAGCCCAAAAAATTTCCTTTAAAAATTTAGCCTAGAAGATTTAGTTCAAAAGTTCACTCGAAATGAGGAAATACTGTGAAAATAATGTTTCATCTCGATTTATTTATATTGTTTGAGCGAAACATTTTTTTTGGAGGGTCGCATTGTTTCATTTTTGCAGTCAATGAAAAATATTGACACATTTTTGGCCAAACTTAAAAAGGAAATTCAACCGAACTTTTAAATAAATTCATCCGAATTAATTTTCCATTTATTTTAATAGACATTGATGACAAACACAAGTTCAATTGAATGTGTTTTTAGTTCGACCGAACTACTTCAACATACAACTCTGCAACAACTTGACTCTGGTCACCTTTTTCCAACTTCGGAATGGTTAAACTCCATCTAATTTTATGAATTTATTTTGGGAACCAATACCAACATTTCTAGAATTGAATCTACTTTGAGCACATATAAATTTTATGGAATTTTATAGAAATTTTCTAATAAAATGTGTGCAAAAAATTTCTAAAGGTCATTATGGTTCAGTGAAATCAAAATTCTATATCTTCCAAAATACACTATAAAAAAATGTGAAAATTTATGGTTCATTACATTTGTTTGTATTCTATAAGGGGCATTTGTTAGATTTTTAATTTAAAACTAATATGTTGAGAAACTTGACACTATGCTAAACATCTTCAAAATCTATAGTTTTTTCATATTGGTTAAATTCAATAAATTCTAGTAATTATGATGTGCATCAGCTGGTTTCATAAATATAACAATATTGAAATAGAGTTTGTTTAGATTGTTGCAACACAATTTTTTTTCAAAAATGCCACGTTAATCAAGAATACACTAGTGCTAAAAAAACATGACTTTTTATGAATCCATTGATTTTTAAAGAACACACAATCAAACAATTGCTAAGTTGACATATCAAATGTGAATAAAAAAATTCCAAAAAATAAGTAATAGAAAGCTAATAATTTTTTTGACAAGTTTTCTTTTGATTGTAAAATGAAATTCTAAACACAAAAATTTCTTTTGGCTTGCTGAAAGTTGAAGAACTTATACAAATGATAATTTTTTCCTCAAAAAAGGGGAAAAAGTGTAGCCCAAATTCACATCATTCAAGAATATCATGCTTTCATCAGTCCTTATGATCATAATTCTGATCCTGATGGCTGTCATTCAACTTATCATTTTCTTACAGGTGTCATATATCCTTTGATCACTATGATTTATCATCTCACTATTCAGATACATGTCAAGTGGTTGAGTCACTTCAACTCTTGCTAATGGTTATGTCAGGCCCTCACTATTTTAGCAAGCCATTTGAACATCATCATATTCATTTTCGCTCACAAGATTCTCATCCTAATCTCATACCTTTAATGGAAAATTCATCTTTTCAAGGAGCTCAGTGTTTTCAAGAGGATTGTCTCGAATTTGAAGATCCAATCGTTGAATGGTTGGAGCATTCCTACCTTGCAAGCTCCATCCCAAATAACAAGTTTCAAGATTTTCTCATGCATTAGAGGAAATTTCAGTCAAAGTGGCCTCCTAAGAAAAAATAATAAAATAATAGTTAAAATAATAAAATAACAATTGTAAATTTTAGATGGAAAAGAAGAAAACTAAATTTTTTAATTGTAATTTTAGCTCATCTCCTTATAGGTTTACTCAAATTTCAAGTGTACAAACTAGGTGGACACAATATTGAAATTCACATGCGATGAGTACCCATTATGCATAGCTTTGAGAAGACCCACATTCGTAAAAATTGAAGATACATTAAAAAAATGTGCTCAATACACTTTTTTAATGTATGTTCAATTTTTATCAATGTGGATCTTGTCAAAAGTATGAATAATTGGTATTTGTTAGATGTATAATTTAATTTTGCATCCAATTAGTGTGTACTTTTGAAATTTGAGTAAACCTATAAGGAGATAATCTAAAAATGCAATTTAAAAAAGTATTTTTTCTTCTCTTCCCTCCAAAATATTTATATTTAACTCTTTTTAAGTTTAAAAGATTTTGGTTGGTTTACATATTATGACATGTAAATTACATGAAAATTTCATGGGAACTTTTATGTTGAAATTTCCTCTAATGCTTGCTAAGCTGGGTAGTACAGATGAAGATACATTCACAGGAATCTTCTAAGGTTTGCTTGATTATGGTTTTCATTGAAAAGGTAAGAGTGCAAGTTGACTAGAAGTAGTGGCTATGATATATCTTTCTACTGACAAGAAAGACCTTCAATTTCTTGTGCAAGTTATTCAAGTGCTTATCTTTTCTATTGCACATTGTTTTATATTTGTTTTAATTGCTCGTATATTTTTGTATGCAGGTTGGGAGTAACTATGGTGGTTACATTAGAAATTTCATTATACTTAAACCTGACCTTATAGCTAGTTAGGTTAGGAGTAGGTATACCTACATACTAGTTTCTATTATACATTCATCCTGCACTCATTTTCTATAGTCTTTCTTTTTCATTCTAAATTGTGTCTCACATTTTGTTTTAGGTTTACCCTCCATTTTCTTTTCCCTTTTGATTTTGTTTTCTTGTTCTATATTTTCTATTCTTTTGTGTTTTGTTTAATAATTCTTTGCATGAAGAATGTTCCCTTCGACTCAAAAGAAAATGTGGAAAAATAGAAAAGGGTCATGTGACACTGCAACATTTGGCTAACCTTTAGTCCTTCTTCTTCATCTTGGTTTCATACCTATTGGTAGATGATGTTTTGATCGAAAATATGATCCTTGCATTGGGAAAAATTTGTATGAAACCATGATACCTATATCTATTTTAGTAGCATCATTTCTATGCTCTGTTCTTTATGTTTCTGTGTTTTCCACACTAATCCAGTCAAGGAGAGAGAGACAATGGGAAATATCTAAATGGGCCAACTCATATCAGAGGTTTTATATATGCTTCTCTAATGAAGGAAAAATTTTAGGGGTTAATATTCACAGGTGGGCTAATTTTCCATGTGTTTTCCAAAAAAAATATTTGCCAATTTCCATTTTTTCTAAAAATAATGCACCCACATTTTATAGTATAAATTATTTTACCTTATAAATCACCAAAATTTTATATATACTGATATAAAATTATTAGAAATATAAATATTTTTAAAAGAATATTTCCAAATAGTTTACTATTTGCATATGAGGGACTAGTAAGATTTGCCAGGGTCTCTAAACTTTTAGCTAAACTTCCATCCTTAAAATTTTCCTTGCGAGTCTAAAGGAACAACCTATTCCTATCTCAATAAATATAGATTCTTCTTTCACTCCGTCAAATCAATAAGTGTTGAAGAAATGTCCAATCAAAATAAATAAATAAAGAATGAAGGAAGAAAAAGGATTTATGCATAGGGAGGTAAAGAAAGTAACTTCACCAGGGTACTATCTAGGCTCGCTAGAAGTGAAGCAATTCTTGTGTTCCTGAAGAGACTCCACTAGCTTATTGTTAAGTCTTGGTGGAAGCGAAGTGACACAGGAGATGAAAAATCACACTCTAAATATATTAAGGTCATTAATTACTTTACCCTTCTTCTAAAGTCAAAACATTGTGATTTGGATGGATTTATGATTGTGTTCAACTAAGAAATAGATGAAGGGGACTATATATATATCTCGGTTAAGTGGGGAAACCAGATTAATCTACATAGAGAATCAATACTTTCTAATAAACTAGAACTTGGATGAAAGATTTTGACTGAGGCAGAGAATCTAGAGTTCTACTAGTGTGTCACCAAGTGTTACCACTGTGAAAAACACCCTACAAAATTTGGTCTACCCTTGAATTTTAGAGCATATTGTGGGTCTTGTGATTGTTCATTCCATACTTATTTTATGGTCGATTGATAAGGGTCAAATTCACTTTCTCACACATGCTCAATATGCAACGTTCATGATTTCACTCTTTTATGCAAGCTTGAAAAGGAATAATAAAATTCCATCAAGATAGTGCCTATGTAATGTTCAACATATGTCGATAGTCAGTGCACACTCTCATCATCAGTCTCTTAGTTTTAGTCACGATTGTTCTTCTATTCTGGTTAGTTTTTCTAACTACCATTTTTATCCACTGTTTCTTTTACAAGTGTTTATTTCATGTTTAGGAATGCCACTTTTTCTTGTTTTCACTTTAACATGTGTCATTTTCATACTATCTTCATAATTACATTTGTCACTTTCAATGTTGTTTGCATTTTGAAAGTTTTGTTTGCACTTTCCTCCTCGGCAATGGACCTTAAACAATGCAACACTAGCATCACCCACAAACATCACCAATTTCGTGCAAGGCTTACTGTAGCAAGTGTCGTCTTTCAGCATGGAAAGCATCAAACATTGCAAAAATGTAGTTTTATTTTTCTTCAAGCATTATATTTGTGCTAATGAGTCACACTTATCATATAGACATGTATCACATTCATTCCCAAAATTTTAAGCACTGTTGCAAAAGTGTCATCACTATCGTCGCAAAGTGTACCTTTAGTGTTGCACTTGCGAAAAGTCCTCGCAATGTCATCACGTTTAGGGTATCATGTTATTCATTTGTTATGAGTGATCAAAATTTTGTCATTAAATTTTCTAAGTGTGTGATCATGCTCAAGTTTTATCATTGTTCACTTTGGCCTCACTGATCCCACACTTAGCCAAATCCATAAAAGTTGCGTCCCAACCAACTTGACCTCACTCAGCCTTCCTAAATTGCATATTGCACAATCTCAACCCTCAAGCTAATACCTTTCCTCTTAGAACTATAGAATGGGTAATCACTTCCTTCTAGAACTGCACATTACACAATCACAGTGCTCGGGTTTAACCCTTGAGCTCCAAAATTGCATAGCGCCTACATTTCAGTCACCTTCTTTTGTGCACTGTGTAGTATCAAGCAATGAGCCTCCAACTTGAACTCTTGAACTAAACAACTATACAAGGGCTAGGCATTTTTCCCTCCAGAACTGCACAGTGGGCATCCTGAAGCTTCAAGCCTCCAACTTGACTCTTGAGCCGCTTAACTACATAATTGTCTTTCCCTGGCCTACCTAAACTACACAATGCATAGTATCAAGGGTTAGTATTCACTCCTGACCTCTTGAGATGTGCACGTGCACAATCCCTGAGCATGTCTCCCAACCTACCACCCAGTTCTAGCTTAGTTAGTGTTTTTTATTAAGCATGTTAAACTAATGGCTTATCAGACTTATGTCGTCTTGTCATGAGTGGATTTTAGTTGCATGTATTATATCATGTTATGAAAAGATGATAATGAAGGAGATAAACAAGAAGACCCTACTAGAAGATACATTTTTAGCTATGAAGAAAATTTTATCAATCAAGAAATGATAAAGAAAAAACATATTGTGACAGTAGCTAGACTTCAAGATCACATTGAAGACTACTTACCTTCAAGCCTTATGGAGGAGGAAGACGAAGAACATGTTTCATTTTTCAATAAGACACAAATATAGAAACAACAAGAGTGGCTTGACATTTTCATATCATCACGCAGTCCATATGATTAATGTCATGTCATGTCTTGTCACGAGTCATGATTCTTGGCATTTTGGCACAGATGTGGCGCTATGGTACAGGTGTTGTCCTTGATGGCAACTCACTTTGGTGACAGATCTCAGTTCAAGCGCTCAGAATGAAGGAAATCTTGTATACGCAGGTACACCTTGTCAAAGCTGCGTATACACGCGGTTTATACGTTCCGAAGTCGCGTATGCGTATACACGCACTTTTATGCACATAAAACCACGTACATGATGGGAAACTTATTTTTGATCCGTGGTTGTTATTCCTTGGAATTTGAAGCTTTGGTTGTGGACCATGGTATCTCGGCAGAAGAGTTGAACCAAGGTTTTTGGCCTTTGGTATTGGATTATTATGGTTTTGGCCTGTGGTATTGTGCATGGCCTATAACTATAAAAGAGGAAGGAGATCATGTGAAAAGATATCATCTGAATTATTGAATATCTGATATTGTGATAGATCTGGAATACGGGAGATTGGGTTATGGTGCAGATCTAGATCTGAATGAAGGTGGAACCTGAGCGCAAGAAGGATAAGGACTATTGACGGATCTAAATCTCAAGGCTTGAACATTGGTATCTCTATATGATTTTGATCTGTTATATGCGGCACACTCTTGATCTATAAATCTGGGTTAACTAATGTCTGAATGCTTAAAAGAATAAATTATCCTTTATAGATCTGTATGCAGGTTCAGTGAATTGAAGGTGCGTATATACACATTTTCTGTGAATGAAAGACGCGTATACGCAAGTTGGTTGTGGTACAGAAGCGTATACTCGCAGGTTGATGAACAGTGAAGTAGCGTATATGTCTTGATTTATGTTCTAGCTGCTTCTATTTTATTTCTGCAGTGTTCTGGGTTCAGGATTGGTGTTTGATTACAGTTACTGTTTTCTGGGTTCAGTGGTCAGAGGAGTGCTTAGTTGTTTCAGCTTTTGGTTGGTGAAAAGGAGTTTGGGTTATGCAGAAATTCTTGATGTTTGATTGAGGTTACTTCTGGATCCAGTCTGAAAATTAATGAAACGAGGTCCCTGAAAGCAAAGAGAAGGTTGCAGCCTTCTGCAGGTAGAAGCCTGCGTACTAGTATCTCAAGCTAGTACAAGAACTAAGGGGGTTGGAGCTCCCTTCCAGGGAAGCTGGAAAACGAGAGAGAGTTGTAGCTCTCTGCAGGTTGCAGCCTGCGTACTGGTAAAGTCTGCTCCAGTACAAGACATTGTAAAGAGAAGTTTCTAATTAAAAAGAAGATAGAGACGAATTGTAGCAGGGGGTTTTCACCCAGATTGGGTTTCCTCCTTATATCTTGTGTTCTTGTGTGTGACTATCTTCTGCTCTGTTTCACTGTTTCTGGTACTGTTTATGTGCATCTGAATCACAGATTAATAACTGACATCTGAAAGATAATTAATATTATAAGTCTGATTTATATATGCGAGTTCCTTTATCTGTAGTTGTGTATATACGCGGGTTGTATTAATTGAAGTAGCGTATATCATCTGGAATTTAAAAAAGAAAGAAGGAAATATTTGGCTTGATAATACTGATTCACCCCCCCTCTCAGTATTATTTCCAACAATTGGTATCAGAGCAGGTCCTTTAGAGAAGCTTGATCGCTTGAAGGAAGATCGTTCATCATGAGCAACTACGAGAGGGAAGCATCAATCAAGCCTCCAATTTTTGATGGGACAAACTTCAAATATTGGAAGGTAAGAGTTACTGCCTATCTTCAATCTCTTGGTACAGAAGTTTGGGATATCATAGATACAGGCTACACTTTTCCTTCAGCTACTCCTACAGATGCGGCCGAGAAGAAGAAATATGAAACAAATGCTAAAGCAGTCAATACTCTTCTAGGATGCTTATCTCAAACAGAATTTGTGAAGGTTATGCAGTATAAATCTGCAAAAGAAATATGGGACAAGATTGTCTTGAGCTACGAAGGAGATGAACAGGTAAAGCGTGCTAAACTTCAAACCCTTAGAATTCAATATGAGAATCTCAGAATGTATAATGATGAAAGTGTGGCTAACTATTTTCTTCGGGTAGATGAGATTGTTAATTGCATGAAAAACTTGGGTGAAGAAATAAAAGAGGCTATTGTTGGTGAAAAAGTTCTAAGATCATTGTCCCCCAAGTTTGAATCTAAAGTGTCTGCAATAGAAGAAAAAGAAAATCTACGAATTCTTACTATGTCTCAGCTACACGGAATTCTAACTGCTTATGAAATGAGAAAGGGAGGTCCATCAGACAGAAGAGAAGCTACTTTCAAGGCTTCAGGCAAAGGAGATTATTATGAAGCAAGTCAGGTGCCAGAAGAAAAATAAGAAGAATCAAATTTTGTCAGAAATCTTCAAAGGGGTTCTGGAAGGTTCAGAGGTAAGTTACCTTTTAAATGCTTTGCTTGTGGAAGAGTAGGTCATTATGCTGCAAAATGTCCTTATAATGATAAAGGAAAGGAACCTGCTAGATGGAACAAGAAACAGAGTGCAAATAAGAAAAGATACTACACTCATGAAGATAGTGATGGTCTATCAAATAGTGATGAAGATGAACGAGGTAATGACTATAAACTGTTAATGGCATTTGAAGATGATGATTATATGGATGTTATAGATGTGGATAGCCTTTATGAAGAAATTACTAGACTCAAGAGATGTATAGAAGAAAAGAATATGATCATTGATACTCTACAAATTCAAATTGATGAAAAGGAAAAACATCTTGAAAAATTAGAAGGTGAAATTGTTGGTCTTAGAAAAGAGATTGAGAAAACAAAAGCTATTAATCTTAAGTTTGTCAAAGGATCTGAAACTTTGGATGAGATTATCAATGTACAGCGTTCTCCACTAAACAAGACAAGTCTGGGCTATAATGGAGAAACTTCTCAAGCATCCAGATCAAAAAGTTATCTTGATGCAGCAAGAAGGAATGAGCAAAAGTACAATGGAGACCATCAGGTAAAGCAGGGATGAATTGCAAACAAAGACTATAAGGGGCAATCCGTCTTAAGAGTGAACAAAAGCTACAACCAGCCACAGGTAAAATCTTCTCAATTTGGTTCAAGAATGGATGACAATAGAAATTACAATCATTTGGCCAGTAGATTTGATAACCGCAAAAGTTTCTTCAATGGAAAATGTTTCTCTTGCCATAACTTTGGTCACAAGGCAGCTCAATGTGTTGCATATAAAACAATCATGACTAGAGAAGCTCAAAAACAAAGAAGTATGACCAGGATTACAAAAAGGACCTATAACAACTTTTCAGCTCTTGAAAATGAAGTTGAATGTTCTATCTGCAATAACTTTGGTCATGAAGATTCTGAATGCAGGAGCATGTTTCAGCAGACAAAGGAACAAGCCTCAAGCACCAAAACATGGAGAATAAAGGAACCACAAACAGAAAGATGTGGGATAGCATTTTATGCAGAGGGACAGGAAAATCTATGGTACATTGACAGTGGATGTTCGAAGCATATGACAGGTGATAAAGAAAAACTTGAGTCATATTCTGCTCTAGAAAAGGGAAAGAAAGTTTCTTTTGGAAATGATACTCCTGCAACTATAAAAGGAAAAGGCATTGCTCAGTTAAAAGAAAAGGTCAAGGATGGAAATGTTTTGTATGTTGATGGATTGAAACGTAATCTTCTAAGTGTCAGCCAAATGTGTGATCAAGGAACCGAGGTGATATTTAGAACAAATGGATGTCTTGTTCGTGATCTTGATACAGGTAAAACGGTGATCAAAGGTAAAAGAACTCCAAATAATCTATACATATTTGAAGAAAGACAACAACAATGTTATCTAAGCAAGGATGATGAACACTGGTTATGGCATCGGAGGTTGGGGCATTTAAGCTTTTCACAAATAAGGAAAGCATGCAGATATCAGGCAGTTCGCGATCTTCCAGATATCAAAATTCCAGAAAACACCATATGCAAATCATGTCAGTTTGGAAAGCAAACCAGAACTAACTTTCCAGAGAAGGAAGGATCAGCTAGCATGCCTCTTGAGCTAGTTCATACAGATACATGTGGTCCATTCAGGAAAAGGACACCTCGAGGAGAAGAATACTTGATATTATTCATTGACGATTTCTCCAGGTTTGTCTGGTTAGGACTTATGAAGCACAAAGATGAAGCATTCGAAAAATTCAAATCCTTCAAAGCCTTGGTTGAAAATGAATCAGGATACAAAATTAAGTGCCTCAGATCCGACAGAGGTGGGGAGTTTACCTCAAATGAATTTTTCGATTTCTGTGAAGAACATGGGATAAGAAGAGAATTCTCTATAGCTAGAACTCCTCAGCAAAATGGAGTTGTGGAAAGAATGAACAGAACAGTCCAACAAATGGCTCGTGCTATGCTTGATGAGTCGGGAACTCGCGCAACTTTCTGGGGTGAAGCTGCACATGCTGCAGTTGTTATTCTCAACAAAACAAATGTCTGGGTGAACAACACTCAAACCCCTCATGAGCTCTTGTGTGGTGAGACTCCTTCGGTAAAGCACTTCAAAATCTTTGGGAGCAAATGTTATATTAAGAATACTGATGAGCAACTTGGCAAACTTGAACCTAGAGCAGATGAAGGCATTCTTCTTGGTTATTCTCCACATAGCAAAGCATACAAATGCTACAATAAAAGACTTGGCAGAATTGTTGACAGCATTGATGTAGTGGTTGATGAGAAGGGATACATTCCTAGGCAAGTACATCATGAAGACATTGAAGAAGATGAAAGCTACCCTCAAAGACAGAATGATGAAGAAGAAGAACCTCAAGAAGAACCAGAGGAGTAGACAAGAATAGAAGAAAAGACTCCATCCAGATATGTTCAGAAGAATCATCCAGAATCTCAGATTGTGGGGCAGAAAGAAGCAGGTGTACAAATAAGAAGAACAGTTGCAGAAGCTTCAAGCTATTTGGCATTGCTCTCTTCCACTGAACCGCAAAATGTAAAAGAAGCATGCAAGGATGAGTATTGGGTCAAGGCAATGGATGAAGAGCTTGAGCAGACCAAAAAGAACAACACTTGGGAGTTGGTTCCTAGACCAAAAGACAAGAATGTCATAGGAACAAAATGGATCTTCAAGAACAAGTTGAATGAAAATGGGGAAGTTATTAGAAACAAGGCCAGGCTTGTTTGCAAAGGATATGCTCAACAGGAAGGAATAGACTTTGAAGAAACTTTTGCTCCTGTTGCAAGACTTGAGGCCATCAGAATGTTCCTTGCCCTCTCTAGCTTTCAAAAATTCAAAGTATTTCAAATGGACGTGAAGTCAGCCTTTTTGAATGGAGACTTAGAAGAAGAAGTGTACATTGAGCAACCAGATGGCTTTATCCTTGGAAATGATCCAAATCTTGTATGTAAACTTAAAAAGGCTCTCTATGGGCTTAAACAAGCTCCAAGGGCTTGGTACTATCGGTTGGAAAAATACCTTCATCAACAAGGATTTTCAAAAGGATCAACAGATAGCAATCTATATATAAAAATTGAAAATAACAAATTGCTAATACTTGTTGTGTATGTAGATGATATTATCTTTGGGAGCAATGAAGAAGCTATGAGTCAAAGTTTTGCCTTGGTGATGCAGAAAGAATTCGAAATGTCATTACTTGGAGAATTGACATATTTTCTTGGATTGCAAATCCAAAAAAATGAAGGCGGTATTTTCTTGTCTCAAACCAAGTACCTCAAGCAGATCTTGAAGAAGTATGGCATGGAAGATTCGAAACTAGTATGTACCCCCATGGTTATGGGATGCAACCTTAGTGCAAATGATGAATCAGCAGCAGTGCATCAACCAACCTATAGATCCATGATTGGGAGCTTGCTTTATTTGACAGGTACACGACCAGATATTATGCATGCAGTGGGAATAGTTGGAAGGTTTCAAGCCAACCCAAAGGAAACTCATCTTCAGGCAGTCAAAAGAATCTTCAAATACCTTCAAGGAACTCAAAACTATGGCCTATAGTATCCTAGAGATACAGATCTCACTCTTCATGCTTACACAGATGCAGATTGGGCCGGAAGCGTGGATGACAGGAAGAGCACAAGTGGCGGTGCATTCTTTATGGGTTCCAGATTAGTATCTTGGTTCAGCAAGAAACAGAGTTCGATTTCTTTATCTACAGCTGAAGTTGAATATGTGGCTGCTGCATCCTGTTGCACACAACTCCTTTGGATGATGCAAACCTTGCAGGACTTTCAAATCACTTGTAATCCACGTGTATCTATCTTATGTGATAATACAAGTGCAATAAGCATTTCAAAGAACCCAGTCATGCATTCAAAAACCAAGCACATACCGATCAAGTATCACTTTCTCCGGGAACAAGTGTTGGAACAAAAGGTCAAATTGGAGTATGTTCCTTCTAAGGAACAAGTTGCTGATATACTCACCAAACCACTGCCCAGGGAAACGTTTGAATATATCAGACAGAAGCTGGGAGTCGTTGATGCTTCATCCTGCTGTTAAAGCTTGTCTGTTCCAAGAAAAGTTGGTGTACGCAAGTTGGATGAGGGGTATCCGCGTACATACACCGATTTATTTAGGTGCAGTCGCGTATGTGGAGTTCTGAAGAAAATCAGCAAGGGTAGACTCTGGTTGGAGAGAGTCTGAGATGGGTCTGTCAGAGACCATCAGGCACAGATTCAGGGGGAGCAGATAATCTTCTAATAATACATTGTTGGCATTAGCTTAGAAGCTCTTGGACCTAGTACTCATGTTGTTTTTGGCTCAAGTGGATCAGCTGCAGAAAGAAGCTCAGAAGGTGAACATGATTGCTGATATGTACAGTGATTGTCAGATGCTGCTGATAGTAGTTATTGGTCATAAGTCTTGATATTTCGTCTCTATGTCATGTATATTTTCTTATCAAGGTCATGTAATGGCCTATTTTGGTTTCCCCACTACGCCTGGGATGATTGTGATCTATTGTCATATGTAAATTTCTGATGTATCCCCACTTGGTTGGGTGATGGTTGTATGTATCGAGTCTTTTTGGATAGGAAGGTCTTTTATGATGTAAAAGCCATGGTTCTTCTTGAATAACATCTTTTTGCAGATCTTGCCTACAATCAGGGGGGGCATGTTCAGCACATCAGAGCAGAGATATCAGCATGTACTCAGGGGGAGCACAGCGCTTTGCCCTTGATGACAAAGGGGGAGAATGACTTTAAGGATCTTGGGGTTGCCATCAAGTCCAAAGGGGGAGATTGTTGGCATTTTGGCACAGATGTGGCGCTATGGTACAGGTGTTGTCCTTGATGGCAACTCACTTTGGTGACAGATCTCAGTTCAAGTGCTCAGAATGAAGGAAATCTTGTATACGCAGGTACACCTTGTCGAAGTCGCGTACACACGCGGTTTATACGTTCCAAAGTCGCGTATGCGTATACACGCACTTTTATGCACATAAAAGCGCGTACATGATGGGAAACTTATTTTTGGTCCGTGGTTGTTAGTCCTTGGAATTTGAAGCTTTGGTTGTGGACCATGGTATCTCGACAGAAGAGTTGAACCAAGGTTTTTGGCCTTTGGTATTGGATTATTATGGTTTTGGCCTTTGGTATTGTGCATGGCCTATAACTATGAAAGAGGAAGGAGATCATGTGAAAAGATATCATCTGAATTATTGAATATCTGATATTGTGATAGATCTGGAATACGGGAGATTGGGTTATGGTGCAGATCTAGATCTGAATGAAGGTGTAACCTGAGCGCAAGAAGGATAAGGACTATTGACGGATCTAAATCTCAAGGCTTGAACATTGGTATCTCTGTATGATTTTGATCTGTTATATGCGGCGCACTCTTGATCTATAAATCTGGGTTAACTAATGTCTGAATGCTTAAAAGAATAAATTATCTTTTATAGATCTGTACGTGGGTTCAGTGAATTGAAGGTGCGTATATACGTGTTTTCTGTGAATGAAAGATGTGTATACGCAGGTTGGTTGTGGTACAAAAGCGTATACTCGCAGGTTGATGAACAGTGAAGTAGCGTATATGTCTTGATTTATGTTCTAGTTGCTTCTGTTTTATTGCTACAGTGTTCTGGGTTCAGGATTGGTGTTTGATTACAGTTACTGTGTTCTGGGTTCAGTGGTCAGAGGAGTGCTTAGTTGTTTCAGCTTTTGGTTGGTGAAAAGGAGTTTGGGTTATGCAGAAATTCTTGATGTTTGATTGAGGTTACTTCTGGATCTAGTCTGAAAATTAATGAAACGAGGTCCCTGAAAGCAAAGAGAAGGTTGCAGCCTTCTGCAGGTAGAAGCCTGCGTACTAGTATCTCAAGCTAGTACAAGAACTAAGGGGGTTGGAGCTCCCTTCCAGGGAAGCTAGAAAATGAGAGAGAGTTGTAGCTCTCTGCAGGTTGCAGCCTGCTCCAGTACAAGACATTGTAAAGAGAAGTTTCTAATTAAAAAGAAGATAGAGACGAATTGCAGCAGGGGGTTTTCACGCACATTGGGTTTCCTCCTTATATGTTGTGTTCTTGTGTGTGACTGTCTTCTGCTCTGTTTCATTGTTTCTGGTACTGTTTATGTGCATCTGAATCACAGTTTAATAACTGACATCTGAAAGATAATTCATATTATAAGTCTGATTTATATACGTGGGTTTCTTTATCTATAGTTGTGTATATACGCGGGTTGTATTAACTGAAGTAGCGTATATCATCTGGAATTTAAAAAAAAGAGGAAATATTTGGCTTGATAATACTGATTCACCCCCCCTCTCAGTGTTATTTCCAACAATGATTTGCCACATTATTTATGGATTATGTAATTTCAATATGTGATAAATGTAATTTAAAGTGGAAATCCAAGAGCCATATATAGAATGTGAAAATTCATGAAGGATTCAAAAGGTCATAGAGAAGTCAATCATTCGTGAGGGTAGTCCAAGTTTCACAAGGGCGGTGAATGGTCAGCCCATTTGTTTTTTATACATCCTCATAGCTCATGCAAAGGAACTTTCACCTTGACTCATCCTATTAGACATTAGAGAGGAAAATAGTTCTTTTGGAGAAGAAAGTGGTTGCTCTAACACTCCACTATTGGAGCTAGCAGTCTTCATTGTACTAATGTACCTTGGGACTTTTCCTTAACTTTGAATCTTGTTGGTCCAACCAACTTTCGTGTGTATGTCATAAATATTGTAAGACTATTCTTTGAATTTTTGTGATGTATGCTGTTTCCATTTATACTAAGGAAATTGAACTATTTGGGTGTTTTTGATACTTATCTTGTTGAAGGTGTGTTGTATGTGTTTTAACGGTCATTTCTTTTGTGTGAACTATTTCACTATTTGTCCAATGATTCATTCATTTGTATATGATCATGTGTCTTTACTAGATCAATACAATTAATCTTCTTTTAAAGGCTCACTTTTTCTCTCCCTTTTGGTAGAATAACCTTAATACATTTTGCAACTAAGCATTCCACAAGGCATACTCACTTGTTCATCTAAAATTACATGTGTATTACTCTCTTGTGTTGACCATTTTAGTCAAGGAATATCTCTAAGAACATATGGTAGTCAAGCTTTATTTCTCGAAGGGCTCCCACACCAAATGGTGTGTATAATTGGGAATTTTCATCATGAAGACCCCCTTGGCTGGAAGATTTCTAGCACCGTCAACACCCCACTTGAAAATTATTTTGTATTTTTTTCAAATCCTATTATGTGACACTAAAAATATTGATAAGGGAATGATTTATTTGAGGATTAATTAAGGTTTTATGCTTTACATTTTTTTATTTGTTATTTGAGTTCCCAAGCTAGAAGTGAGAGAGTTGATATTTTATTGATTTTGTGTGCAATCATGGAAGATTCTAGTGTTATAAATGGATCAATTAAGTTTCAGACAAGGTCAAGGGAAAACAATATTTAAGAGTTATTTATATTATTCTTTATCTTTGCATTTCAATTATAAAAATGGGTTGTCCATAATGATATATATATATATATATATATATATATATATATATATATATGAACCTAATACAATCATTGGAGATCTACATTTAGTGTAGGTATAAATCCCATTAGTTCTTAATTCTTTTCTTCCCTCACATTTTAGTATTCCCAACTGCTAGAACAATAATGAATTTGATTTCTTATAATCATTTTTTTTCTTTTAACGTATTTCATGGAAATGTAAAAATGATAGAAACAATAGCTAATTTTTTGCATCAATGTAATGCATGTTGAATTTATAGCATTGATTCATCACACTATACATATGTGACATTCGAAATAAATATATCACACATATGCTATCAATTTTTATTATTCATGATCTTAAAAATATATTGACTATAATAGCAACATCTTGGAAAATATAACTACCATGTTAAGTAGAATTTTGTTAGGATTTGAAGAATTATCTGAAATATTTAAATTATAAACCCATTTAATTTCTATAGGTTTATTAATATAGCCTTCCTCTTATAATGAGGTTACCCCTAATTGTAGAGCATCCTCTCTATAATATTCCTCACTATATCACGTCATTTTTCTTTTCTTTTGCTTTTTTTGCAACTAATTGCATTTTAATTAAAAATCCAAACTAGAAATCTACCTTGGAACAATTCAAATAGGGTGGTTAATGTCCTAAACTATCATTAAAATAAATTGAAATGTAGAACTTAATAACATAGTCATCATTTCTAGTGTGAGAACTCCACAAATGAATATCAACATCAACATTTTTTCCAAACAATCATGGATAATACACAAGGTGATATTTGATAATATTGGAACTTTTCACATCGTTTGAAAAGTATGGTTGCCTGGAGGTTGATGATTTTCATAAAGCTCCATCCTATTGATCTAACAAGTATGCTAACCTCAATAACAATTTTGAAAAATAAAACCCAATAAAATATGATATTTCCCACAACTTGTGTAATGGGTTTACTAATGATCTATTATTCTCTAAACACTAGAATGTTATTTATTATTTTGAAAAAGAAGTACAAACTATCAATATGAAAAAAATGATTCTTCAAAAAAAAATATCCTCAAGAATTTTTCTTACTAAACAATTTGGGACTTAATAACATATCACTTTATTACCATTCTTGAGATATTACTTCAAACAATGAGTAGAATATATAATGAAGTAGTTAATTCACATTTGACCTTTACAATGAAAATGCAAAATTCCATTCCAAATATGAATTCACTGGCTTCTTGTTAGTATGTCTTCTTAAAGTAAATCCTACAACCAAAAACCCAAGGTAAATCTACCTACATAAAATGGTTTGAACATAGGAAGCATGTTGGAAACTCAATATTGATAGGCTAAATTACAACAATGTTCAATAAAGAATGATTAGATCCTAGACTAAAGGAAGTATGATTGAGGTGGTAGGAGATGATCCTGTAATCTAGGAAAAGCATCAAACAAACTATAAGAATATGCTTAGATTAAAAAAAAACTAGAGAAAATAGTGGTCAATCATGGTATAATTATGAGTTAAATGTTGACATGGAGTGGTGAGGACTGTAAACTAGTTCTAATTCTAAACCAACACTAGATATAAATTGCATATGGAATAGGACCTTAGGAAAATCATTGGATTTTTCTAGAAACCATAACCATTTATTTTGGAAGAGAGGGAATCACTATGATGGTTAAGTGGAGCTAGCTTAGCATATGAGAAAAAATTCTATAGAGTAAAATAATTTATGTAAAACCCAAAAATAATACTCATATCTATTATCAGTCACATAATAGCACCAACTAATTTTACAACTTGTTGATGATGCTATAAATCCATCTTCCAAGGGGGTCTCCCCAGTATGAAGTCCCAACTATACCTCGCATTATTTGGAGTAGGAACCCCAATATGGAAATATGGTTGGTTCCCATTATTCTTATGAATTTTCCTTAGCTACAATTAGCAACATAAGGGATTATGCAAACAATATTTGAAACATGCAAGTAAGTTGACATAGTGGGGCATAAAATTGCAATGTATATAAGGTTATTTCAAGGAAGGGAGAAGGAAGAGAGCACATTTAGAAGAAAAATAATAGTAATATCCTAAAACTGACACAAAAGAGCATGGGAAGTATCATTAGTTAACCTGAAAAGTAGTTCACAAGATAAAAGTGATTTTAAAATTAGGTACAATTCACATTCAACAGGATGCATACGAAAGCCAACGAAATAGTTCAATTTCATTAGTATGAGTTAACTAAAACATACAATGCAAACAATTAAAGAGTAGTCTCACAATTGCTCATGACATATGCATGAAAGTGAATTGGATATGAGAGCTTCATATATTAAGTGAAAGTACCAAGATATACAATTACAGTGTCGCCATAGTAGCCCCAATAGTGGAACATTAAGTCACCACTTGATTCTCCAAATAAATATCTTCTCTCCTATGCCAAATAAGAGAAGCCAAGGTGAAAAGTTGAAAGTCCCTTATGTTGAGCTATGAGTTGTATTTATAACAAGTGAGGTGGCTCTCCACCTCCCATGTGACTCTTGACCTCCATCCTGACTCTTGAGATTCTACTATGACTTTTCAAATTCCTATATAACCTCTAAACTTCTAATGACTCTAGAACTTTCAACTGTTTTTTCACATCCCATGTGGGACCCTTGGTCTTCCACATATTTTACATTTTCTCATTTTTGAAAATACAAGAATTACACCATAATGATGTGGCAAGGTACATTGACACATATGACTTTGTGATGACACTTGGACAAGCCATGGATTGCCATTGATGACATGGAACTTCATTATGATGTGTCCAGGGTAGGCCTTCTCCTTTCTTCTATGACTTTTAATTCTTCATGATGGATCTTTTATTTCTCATCTTAACCCACAAAATGGTACGGATTAGTGTTAGAACCTTCCAAGTCAACATGAGATGCCACCATTATATCCATGGGGGATTCAATCAGTTAACCTGTGACATATCACGTGTGTTCATGACATATTAGACAATACCCTTAATTGTACTACATATTGGAAAATTCCTCTAAAATCATATTATTTAACCCCGTATTGATATGAACCCAACACAACTTCCCAATTTAAGAAAACCTTACTTTCACTAGATATTGTAGGTAACCATTTTTTAATTAACATTTTTTATACCCCTTTATATTTTTTCATTAACTTTAAACTCCACTTTTTATATTTGGCAATATAAAAACCCTTTACCCACTATATATCCCCCAATATATTTTGTCCCTTTTTCCTCAATATATATCCCCCATATGAACCCACGTGTTATGATATTTCTCCTCCAGTGAAGGCCCCGTGATTCTATCATGGTCCAATATTTCTTCATCTCCTTCATGATGGTTATTTCTTCTACCTCGTCTGCTCAAGTGATCTCTTGTAGCCTCTCCTTAATGATCTCCCTTGAGGATCACATTTCCATGTTGAAAGGATAACACCCACAGATGAAGTCCACTCATGATAGACCAAAATTAGTCCCAAAACCACATATTACACCTTTACTTTTCTCATTGGAATATGTTGACTATGATGAGACAATAGATGAGGGCTTTGAGAGTAGGAGGCTGAGAATTGTATAGTTGAGAATCGCAGGAGCTGAGAAATGGCCTCACTTTCCGTTAAAACTGCACAATACATAGTGGGGAAACATGAAAAGGTAACAAATTGTGTAGTGAGGGGGTTCAGGGGTGGCAAGACTAGCCGCTATAACTGCACAATGCACAATGATTGATAGAAAATCTCAATTAATTACACAATTGAGTGTTTTAATGACTTAGAGGTGACCTACTTCTCACTGGAACTATTCAAGGTGTAGTAGGAGACTCACCAAGTGAACGGACTAGACAATTGGTCAAGTTAGTGAGATAAGGAAGAAAGGTTACACACTTTAACTGTCTAAGGCATAGTACCTGAAGAGGAGGCATAGGAGACTGTTCAGTTGAGAAAGTTAGTGACATAGGGAGGCTCCACTATCCACTAAAATTTCGCAATGCACAATCCATGGAAAAAATAATCATGAAATGTGTATTTGATAGGGTTAGGAAGCTAGAATAATGGTACAAACTTCAAGGTTTCTCAATTTATAGTTGAGGGAGACTGTCCTCTAGGACTACACAATGTGCAGTTCCAAGAGGTAGCGTATGCTTCACTATAAATTAAGATAGAATAGTGTGTAGCTTTAGGAGGGGGAAATGTTAGCATGTTCCAAAGACAGTGAAAGCTTTAAAAATAACTAATTGCTGGATCAGTGAGACAAGAGAGGGAAATATATCCAATCAAGTTATAAAATAATTATCTCACACTCAAATAACAACAACAAAAGCTAAATAATGTAAACTACCCAAAATTCACATTCATACCTTGAAGGAACAACAAAAAGACAATTATTTCTAAGTTCAACAGTTGAAACATGGCTTTGTAACACTTATAATATGAGTTAAGATAAAAGTATTGATTGCAACCAGAAATTGTGTTAAGTTGTGGGAGAGTGTCTAGTGCATATTCTTGTGATGGATAGGGTCAACTAATGTAGAAGAGTGCGCTAGGGATTCCTATAATAGTGCACCAATGTGTGACATGTGTAAGAGTGAAAACAATCAAAAGTGCCACTTGTGACCATGAGAAAAATTGAAAATGACACTTGCAATAGCTAAAGAAAGTGAAAGTGGCACACACCAAAGTGAAGAGAAAGAGAAAAAACACTTGTTAAAGTGAAAATAAGAAAAATTGACTGTCACAAAAATGAACGTGACACTTATGAAAGCGAAAGGCATGCAAAAGACCCAGTTTAGAAAACTCACCACAATGATGATACAATTGCCAGTAAGAGTGAGAGGGACTTCCAAACAATTTTTCACACTAAATATCAACATGGATTTTGGAGTGAAATGTCCTTATCATTTGTTCAAGAATGGTCAACAAGGGTTGCACAATGTTTAAGAGTTGTGCAATGCCTACAATTAAGGATTGGAAAATCACTATTTCTAGAGTGTGTGGAGGAACTGTCCTCAAGGATTGTGCAATGCTTGTTTGCAGAGGTAAAAAATGATTGTTGAACTTGCAAGAAAGAGGTGCGCTTAGAGATGCATCAAAATTTAAGAATGTGTAAGAAAGTGGTTTTGATTTTTAAAATCTAGGAATAAGGCTTAAACATTTATAACAACATAAACCAATCAGGAAGCGACTATAATCAACTTGCAATGATAGATCGTAAGATCACAAGGATGCTCCAAATTTAAGCAAATGAAAATATTTGGAGGGTGTTTATGACAAGAAAAAAACTTGGCGACACACTAGAAGAACTCCAACTTCTCTTCTTAGGTCTACCTTTGAGCACAAAGTCTTAATCTTTTAGGAAGTATTGATTCACCGGGTGGACTATCTCATCTTGATTATTTATCCTAGTTATAAGTATAGTCTCTACTATACCCTTTCTTACCTAAACATATTTGCAAGGCTTACCTTTTCAAAAATTTATCTACATTGTTCGCTTGAGCTAGAGAAAAGAAGTTATCATGCATGGTCTTATTAAGCAAGATGCGAAAGAAAAGACATGACACAGCAAGAAAGGAAAAACAACAAAATAAAGAAAATGTAAGATATGCAAGACGAGAAGTAAGAGATAAATAAAATGAAAAACTAGATACGGGGAAAAGTGCATGATTGATGTAATGCAAAATAAAACAAAAATGAAACCAAACCTATTCCTATTCTAAAATGCTAGAAGGCCAAGGCTAAGTGAAATCAAATTTCCAATGTAGCCATAAGAAATGCTCTCGACCTAGAAGTAGAAGGATATGAGTGATTAAAAATAACATAAAGCAATGTGAAAAGGTAAATATCACAACTTGAATACCATGTATAAAAATTAGAAGGTTTTTCCTAGTGGAAGAAAAATGTGCTATAATAATTAACTTTAACCAATCTGCAATCATACCTTTTTTAATTTGAACAATAGTCATACAAACCTTGAAAGCTTCTCGTGAATTTTCTTTTGTCCATGTTTCCATCCTTAGAAAACATTAAGAAATATCAAAACTTATTATTAACAACATAGCTTCCTAAGTAAGATCGCTTGATCCAATCATAGATTCGATCATGAAATGTAAAACAATCCTTCTGAAAACCTTGAAGTTCTTGAGAGAATGAGTTTTCAATTAGTGCATTGGAATCATAAAGAGAATATTGTGTGGGGAATTTGATCTTATCCTATTCATAAGCCTTATCATGATTGTGGGGACCTAACATGACCATAATAAAAGGATAAAGTGCCTCAATTTTTTGACATGTATTTGAACTCTGAAATGATATATCATGAAAATTAATGGGTCCAATAAGACAGATTGATGTAAAACAACTATCATCATATATAGTAGTAGAAAAATGATAATTTTAATGACTATTGTTAGACGTAGTGCTATGATCATATTGGTGGCTTGGCATACAATATTATTGTTTGTCAATCAATTCCCTTTGTATCTGATTCCATACTAGACTAGGAATATGAAATCTTTGGGAATTAAAAACAATCGTTGGCCTTGTGAATATGATAAACCAATTATAATAACATGCTAACAGAGAGTTAGAAGGATATGTCAGATGAAATCTAGTAACCATATCAACATGGGGGTTTTAATCAACTAAATGATTCAAGCAATAATGATACTCAAAATGATTGATTGGGCTAGAATGAAAATGATTACATTCATAACATTCACAATAAATACTAGGAGTTTATTGTTCACAAAATCACTTAACAAATATGAATTGTTGAACCAATGATGATCTTTATCTTGATAATCAGACTGATGGACTTCATATCTCTATGCATCCATGAAAGATATACATTCCAATCCTACATTAAATGCTATAGGTTTACATGAAGATGAATTGACTAAAGTAGAATCCTCTATTTGATCAGAAACCCGATATTGAAAAATAGGAAGCTTGACTTGGAAATGATAAAAATATTTTTTGAACAAGTTTGGATCTAGAGAAATAATATGGAGAAAATAAATTTTTTAGAAAATCAAGATCTAACCTAGTTCTGGGAACTCATCAGAATCATAAGAACCTAACATAACCATTAACAAGAGTTGTAGTGCCTCGACTCCCTTACAACCCCGAAATTTTCAAATGTTGGATAAATACGTTTTAAGAGATGAGTTAGATCGTGAATTCCATGTGGACATATACTATCAGGTATTTCAACAAGATCACTATTATCATTATGGAAACAATCCACATCATTGGTTTGATAATATTTTTACACCTTACTAAACATATTACTCAAGTCATAAGATGTTGGAAATAATAATAAGACGGGGGGTGAATCAGTATTATCAAATCAATAACTTTTTCATTTCATACTCAGATTTATATATGGTACTTCAATGAAGGTAAGATGCATGTACACACAACTATCTTTAAAGCAACTAGCATATATCCAACAAACTTACGATTCAGTTAATTCATCATATGTTGATGTTTAATCAGTGCATCGGTACTTCATTACCCATATAAATAGTAACCATGTGCAGTAATAACAAAATAAACCATCACACATAAGCAATAGACATGAACACAGGGATTTAAGGTGGAAACCCAATACAGGACAAAAAGCACCTGCTGTTGTCTTCTTTTAATATAAGGAAAACTTGTTTGTAATATTGTACTGGTGCAGACTCATACTAGTACATGGGAACCCACCTGTAGAGTGCTACAACCTTATCTCATTCTCTAGCTTCTACTCGAAGGGAGCTACAACCCCCTAGCTCTTGTACTGGCCGATCTGTTTACTAGTATGTAGGCGCTCACCTATAGAAGGCCCCAACCTTGACTTGTTTTCCAGATGCTACTGGAAGGGAGCTCCAACTCCCTGGCTCTTGTACTGGCCGATATGTTTACCAGTATGTAGGAATCAGCCTACAGAAGTCTACGACCTTCTCTCTTCCTCCAGGGACCACGTTTCATAAATTTTCAGACTAGATACTCCTAGAATACAACACCACAATCTGAAGGCCTCGTTTCATCCAATTTTCATACTGGACCCATCAGTAACATTGAAGCTCAGAATCAATCACCACTGCAATACAACCATCAAATATATATGCATCAACCAATCACTGAAACTCACTCATCAATCTCTGAATCAACCATAACTAAATCAATTTGGACATTCATAACTCTATCACAAGAACACAATCACCAAAACATATAACAAAACCCACAACTCTGAAACAACAACCAGAATCAACTGAAACTTAAGATATCATATTTTATAATCTACATTCTACTTTGATGTGCTGAACCAGTGTGTATATGCGCTTTTACCAAAGTGAACCAGTGTATAGATCTGCAAATACTAACTTAAAACATAACAACTATTGTAGACTTCAGTCATACCTAGATCAGAACATTTACAGTGTAAATCATGCATTAGCATTGAGATCTAGACTATCCCTGATCAAACCATATAATAAAAATAATTCATTTTAGGTCTCATGATCCTGATCTATCATTAGATCTCATCCCCATAAACCTCTAATTTTCATCCATAGTTCAGATCAAGAAAAGAACCATAAACCCATAACATGCATATTTGCTTTTGATCTCCCTCTTCATAAGATATTCAATACTTGCACACTTAGTCCTTTGATCTTCTCCTCCTTATATAGTTAGATCCTTTGTAAATAGCTCGGACCAAAACCACTTAGGACCAATACCTTGGACAAAATATTTGGGGTCAATACCTCAGACAAAAATACCTTGGAACAAGTACCTAGGACCAAAACCTTGGTTTTCCAACATATGTGTGCTTTTCCTCCTGTGGGAATGCATGTATATGTATACGCTCCTTTTGTTCTGTTAACTTGCGTGTATACGCTGCTTGGACAAAGTGAACTAGCGTATACTTCTTAAACCACTCTCTTTCTTCAATCTCTGGAGTCTGATCTGTAAGTTAACCTGTTGCACTGTGAACCATCATCTAAGTGAGTTTCCATAAAGGACAACACCTGTATCATAATGCCAACATAAGATTCTAAGAATGTACATATCGGAGAAATTTCATGGATAAACTGAACTGGAGAATTATCCTCATATAAGACTGGAGATTGTAAGGAATGAAATGGATGACCAATAATTTGATTGTTTTCTTCTTCATCATGTGTGTCCTTACCACATTGTGTCAATTAAAATTTGTTTTCATCAAATTGTGAATTCAAAAAGAATGGAATATTTTCATCACAAATTACTTCATTACGAGTAGTGGAGCACAAGGGATAGTCAGCTGAGGAAGAAGTTCCCATGAGAATATTTTCTTCAGAAATCAAAAGAATGGCCAATGTACCTAGGAAATCATCACCATATATACAAAAGGAGTAATGGCCATTAGAATGATGGTTGCCCAAGGTTTGAGATTGATTAAACATATTGATTTCATTTGATTAAGTATCAAGATGAGTAGATTCTAAATTAGCTAAGAATGGAGGAACACCATCTTAACATGGAGGATTTTGAAAGGGATAAAAGAGATTAAAATCATTTTCATAGTCCTACCCCCCTACTTGTGGAATGTGACCACTATGCACGTGATCATGATTTGGACCAAAAGATTGAAAATCAAGAGTATCTAAGGAACTAGCTGGTGGGTAGATTGATCAAGCATATCAAGGTATAAAGGCTCATGATATGTAGATAATAGAGTATGAAAAGTTTCCCCTAAAGAAACAACACTCTTAATGATATCAGATTCAATATTTTAGTTATGTACATTAATGTGATTTGGGAGAATCAAGGGGCCAGTCTTCACCTTAGGTTGCTTTAACTTATTAGGACATTCCATGCCTTCCCATACATAATATTGAGAATCAAGATAAAAAATTGGTGGCATAAATGGATCACAAATTTTAATTTTGGATTTACCAACTTGAACAAAAACGCTAGAGACTACCTTATTTAGCCATGAAAAAGGAGAAGGACAAGGGACAAAAGGAATAGTCGGTTCCTCCTTTGATATTAGAGACGTCTCATGTTTAATAAAAGTTTAGAGAACACAATTAACCAAGGGTTTAGATTCACATTGTTTCAAAGAGATTTGAACCAAATGATTAAAGTTTTCCTTGAGGAAATCCTAATCCACATCCTCTTTAGGGAACTCATAACATAGGTGAATAAATATATTAAAATAATCCTCTATTGATTCATTAGGTTTCATTCTAAATTGATTAATATTTTTATAAACATATTGATAATCATACAAGTGAAATGCTTGATGCATCTCCTTGTAGAGATACAAATGAATGAATAGAAGAAGATGGTAAGGTATGACACCATAATTTAACTTGAACTTCAAGAGTGAGGGTAAAAAATTGACAAGAAACATGTTTATAAATCACTTCATTAAGATCATAAAAGTTAAGAAATTGAGATGTTTTCTCGGCTGTGGGTATTAGACGCTCACCATCAATCTTTAATTGAGACAAGTTGTAAAAAAAATCCAAAGGGAGTGTAATATTTTATCTATTTTAAAATAATCCTAGGATTATCATTTCAGAATGATCCATTCATGATAATATATTCAAAATAAAATCAATCGACCCAACTTGTCACGCATCCCTCCTTCTAGCAACAACTGTTGACGGTGCTAGAAATTTGTCAATCAAGGGGGTATCCCTTGTAGGAAGTCCCAACTAGACATCACACCATTTGGAGTAGGAAGCCCAATCAGGAAATACGTCTAGTTGCCATTATTCTTAGGAATTTTCCTTTGCTACAATTATCAACATTAGAGATTATGAAAAAAATATTGTAAACAAGCAAGTAAGTTGACACTGTGGAGCATACAATTGCAATGTATATAAGGTTATTTCATGGAAACAAGAAGGAAGAGTGCACCTCTAGAAGAAAAGTAATAGTACTATCCTAAAAGTGAAATAAAATATCATGGAAAGAATGGTTAGTTAATTTTCAAATTAGATCACAAGATAACAACATTTATAAAATATGGAAACAATAACATTCAAAAAGATGCATACCAAATCAAACAAAATGGTTCATTTCATTAATATGAGTTAACATAAACATACACCACAAACAATGAAAGAATAGTCTCACAATCATTTGTGAAATATTCATGAAAGTTTGTCAGCTCTAAGAGCTTCATATAGTAAACGAAAGTCAAAATATATATAATTGTAGTGTTGTCACACTAGCCCTAGTGGAACATTAATTCACCACTTGCTTCTCCAAAGAAATATCTTCTCTCCTGTGCTAAAATAGATAAGCCAAGGTTTTGAATATCTTCTCTCCTATGCTTAGCATCGAAAACTAAGCATCTGTAAGAAAGTGGTTTTCACTGTTAAAAATCTCAAAAGAAGGCTTAAACATTTAGGAAAACATCAACCAATCATGAAGTGATCATAATCAACTTGGACCAATAGATCGTAAGATCACCAAGAGGCTCTAAAATTTAAGTGGAGGAAACGTTTTGGAGGGTGTTTGTTGTAGTCAAAACACAGCTAAATGTGTTATCTATGAGATTTCAACACATTCCATATATGCATTTAGAAACATAGAACTAGAATAATAGCTAGAGACCATGATATTAAGGTTGTGGCTAAGAGTATTTTCCTTAAAACTATAACTAATGTCACCTTGGACAATAAATATACATATACAAACTGAGAGTCATAGGTTTAGTTAGATCATTGTTACTCTTGCAATCAGACACATACAATTCAATAAATGATAGTAAGTTAATGGAATGGTGACCATATAATACTTAAATATTTTGTGATTTTATTTACCTGACATACAAGTATGTGTAAAGGAACTTATTTATAGCAAAAAATGTTAGCAAAAAGCCAAAATAATAATATAAAAAATAAAAATTTTCCATATTAAGTAAGATAACTTTAAATTATCCACAAGGTTTGGTATTGCAATCCAATAAGCTTTTTCCTGTAGATTTCACCTAGCATAAATCATTGTGTAGACTAGGAGAGTAAGCACTATTGGTTGAGCCTTCATGAATAAAAACCGAACTAGAAATAGAAAAAAAAAATTATATAGGAACCAAATCCTATAATGACCATATTATTGCTGTGACAACTACCCTCCAAAATTCATTCCTAATATAAGTTTGGAGCCTACATGAACTGTCATTCCAAGCTACCCAATGTTGTCACATTATTTGCTTGACTATACTTATGTTATCCCTAAGTGTTGTTTCCGCCTAAGTTGAAGTTTTATAAGAATCTTCATAGTATCATTAGGAGAGTTCACATTGAATTATCTAAAGATTGGAAAAGGTCTAGATTTTATTGACTTAGTAAGTATATTTGTGTGACATGAATTACACACAAACAAGTGGAAAAATCACATATTTTTTTAGGTCCCTATAATATTAGTTTAAAGAAAGGAATAGAGAGCTAAGATGGATGGCTTAAAGAAAGACGTAGAAGCTAAGATGGATGGTTTAGAGAAAGGTGTAGAAGCTAAGATGAATGACTTGGAAGCTAAGATGAATGCCATGGATGATAATATGGAAGAATTGAAGATAAATTTGAATAAGTTGCTACAAGAAATGGTCACTAATGGTGAAAGGGTAGTAAAGGAAACTCATGATGAGAACAAAATAAATGTTAATCATGATTTCATAGACTCTAATGTCAGATTGAAGACCCACCATGTTCCAAAAATCAATACAAGGAAGTTTGATGGGAAGGATCCTGGAACATGGATAATATAGATGGAGCAATTTTTAGATCTCCATAATTTGCAAAACACACAAAAGATATGTATTGAAACTTTATATTTGGAACCAAATCAGTTTGTATGGTATTGATGGCTTTTCTCTCATAATCAAATTGTCACTTGGGCCATTTTTACAGAGGAAATGATAGCACATTATGAGGATACAAAAAGAAACACCTTTTTTATCCAATTGATAAATCCCAAACAAAAGGGTTCAATGATGGAGCACATTGAAGACATCCAACAATTGAACATAAGGGTAAAAGATATTCTAGAGGAGCATAGGATTGATGTGTTCATAGGGACTTTAAAGGATAATATCCAACACGAGGTTCACCTTTGGGAACCTGATTCATTGGAGAAGGCATTCAGGTTAGAAAGAAAAATGGAAAGAAAAATTATGGCAACCAAGAAGCCTACCACTCAAAACTATAGAGATGGAAGTATTGTTTCCCCTAGCCTTCCACAACCTACAAGGTTGACACCACAACAATGGGAAGAAAAAAGAGTAAAAGGGCTTTGTTATAGTTGTGATAGAAAATACACTAAAGGTCATAAGTGTTCTGAGAAGAAATTATTCTACATAGATTGTGAAGAGGAGGAAGAAAAGGAAAAGGAAATGTCAAAAGAAGAGGTTATACTCCAGGAACAAACCCTAGATAAAGAATAAATGAATCTGACCATATCGTGTAATGCATTGGCTGGAATTACCACTCCTCAAACTATCAAGATAGAAGGACATATGAAGAAAAAAAGGTAATAGTGATGATTGATTCGAGAAGTAACCATAGTTTTATTCATTGTAAGATAGCAAAGGAATTGAATTGCTTCCTATATCCAACACCAAAGTGTCAAGTGATGGTTGCAAGTGGAGGAACCATAAATTGCTCTGGAAAGTGCAATAATATCAAGTTATCCATGGGTGAATATGTATTGAATAACCCAATGCTTTCTATTTCAATGGGTGGTGTTGATGTTGTACTAGGAGTCCAATGGCTACAATCCTTGGGTACAATAGCTTTTAATTTTCAAGAACTTTTCATGAAATTTTATGCGGAAGGAAAGGAATTTGAATTAAGGGGTATTGCAGGGAAGCTAGGAAAGATAATCACCTCTAACGGTATGACAAAGCTTCAAAAGAAGGAAAAATGAGGTGTAATTGCGCACTTGAAAGAAACACTGAGCGCACTCCGTGTTGTCAAGAATTGTACCCAAGTTGAGTGCATTATTTCAGCTTAGTGATCACACCCTAAGTGAGCTCACTCTTTTAGAATTCATCCTCCAAGCCAATTTCACTCCTCATTGGTAAGAGATGCATTGTCCTTACCATCATGCATGCACTTTCCTTGTTGCATGTGGGTGCACTCTTAGAAAATAGGAGTCCACTTCACTTCAATTAACTAACTCACTCATTTTTCACAAGTGGCAAGCGTGGATGGAATTGTTTTGCATGTAATATCTTTATAATAAACCAAGTTCATCATTTCTTTCACAAAATCATTCTCATTATGGGTTTAGCGTACATCTTTGAATCAAGGAGCTCCTCATAGATATTCTTTACAAGTAAGTTTTCCATGTTGCTTTTCTTGGTCTTTTTTGGTGTTTTTATATCGTTCTTGTTTTATTTGTTGGCGTTTCAATCCATTTCAATTTTTTGCTAGTGCTTTTACCCATTCTTCCTATTACAAATGTCATTATACCATCACAAGTAGTTTTCTTATGACTTTTCGCATCCTGTGACATTTCACATTCTGGTCATGATTATGACAGAGCCTATAAGTACTTGTGGACCCTTCCTCCTATTACTTTAGTGATTCTATATTATGGGTATACTTTTATCTTATCTTGAACCATTTAAAGAAAGAGTGCACTTATGGAAGGGAATTTCTCACTATCTTGGAAAGCTCCACCCAGGAAGCCAAGTTTTCCTTCAAAATACACTTCGGAGTGATAATCCATCATTGTTCTTAGAAACAACACCTTCCTTGAGTGCATAGTGGATCTCAAAGAAACATCATTCTTCCTTTAGCCTTCACCTTGTGCCTTGCACCCTCCTCGACCTCTCTTGAGCACATAATGCATTGGTGTTAGGTCCCCAAAATGTCATCTTTTTAATCATATTTTCATTCACTTTTAACCATATTCCACTATATTATAAATTTACACTAAGACCATTTTCATGATCATATATGAGTTTATCATTACTATTTTCCAAAGAAGTATTTTAGTATTTTGAGTGAATTTATGGTTAAATATTAGAAAAATAACATGTATTCACTTATATATAAAATTTGGATGAGTTTTGTGATGTGTGGGCATATTTGAAGATTCGAGTAAAGTCATATTTGGACTTTAAGTCTCAAATTCGAATTTTCTCTTCAAAGTATTGAATATTTGAGGAATATTTGAGATAATCATTCAAGCACATTTGATGGAGAAAAATCATGAAATTTTTTATAATATTTCTTATCAAACACATTAGATATTTGCAAGAGGATATTCAGATACGTTACTTGCTAGATGTTAACACATGGTTGTAACCACATGAGATATTTGTGGATCTGTTGTGCCCTACAACAACCCCCCATTTCATATCATCAGTATTCATAACAATCAACATATGAAATGGGTCCCTTTTAAAAAATTAATTGGCATTAATGATTTTGTTCGAAAAGGATATGATAATCAAATGTGTTTGTGAATTGAAGCCTTTTTCGAATAACAATGTTCCCAAAATAAAACCAATCTTTCGTTATTGCGATAAAGCGATCGCAAGATCGCATATCACAATAACAAAAGAGACGCATTTAAATGGCAATTTGGTCTTTGCCGATGCGATATCGCTATCGGCGATCGGCGGTATTCAATGCATACACAAAAAGAGCACATATCTTACACCCCGATGCGACGCTATATCGGCGATCGGCTATCGGCACTGCCTCTTGTGGGAAAACACTTTAAGTTATAAACCCCGACCCGACGCGATATCGCTATCGGCCGTCGGCGGAATCCCATGCACTCTCATAAAGTGCTCAGGTCTTTCTCCGATGCGATGCGATATCGCTATCGGAAGTCGGCAAATCACTTAATATGCATCTGGTAATGTGTTCACGCGCTAGTCCGATGCGATGTCGCAATCGGCATTCACCAGGACTTCTTTCAAACGATAGTGTAACTCTTTCCCCCGATGCGATGCGATATTGTTGATCGGTAATCGACATTCTCAAAAAGTGATTGCTTTGAGCCTTAAAATTATAATTAAATCCAGTTGATAAAGCGCAGATTTCAAAATGCCGTTAAATGCAGGGATAAGGTAATGCATGCATATTTAATAACTTTGCCCCTTCGATTAACGAATATTTGCGTCTAAAGCATTTTCATATCTGTTGCACACGTTAGGGGGTCATTCAGCTGAATAACAGTGTAAAGGTCATTTAATGGGTAGCAGGCCTTAAAAACACCATTAATGCATATGCGATCTCTTACCAGTGATTGGATCCGCAGCCACCTTTTGAAAATTAATATCGCCACGCTTCAAGTGATATATATCTTTCCCATTATGCTTTGTCTTCATTATTTCTCGTGTTACGATTTCTCTTGCATTTGTGTAGAGTTCGTTTGTTGAGAAAAGCCTGAACATGATGGGGAAGAAACACAAGAGGACTGCTGGTTCCACTGCAACACCTGTTGCAGGTCAAGCTGCTACAATTTCGAAGAAAGGCCTAATCTCGGACACTACGTGCACTGGTCTTGCTAGGACCACATGGCAGGGCACATATAATCTGTTAGAGGCCGAGCAACCACAAAAGGTAGTGACAAAGGCTAGTGTGGATGTACTAAGGAAGTCTGATGCAACTCTCAAAGACTTGGCCGACTCCTTTTTACACAGAATAGCGGCCAGAGAGCAGGTCCTCCCTTACACAGATGTGGTGCGCTGGGCAATTGAAGAAATCCCCATCACTGATAGAACTTTTCATACAAGGGATGGAAGGATTTTCGGGTCGTTCAAGCCTGATGACCTGAGCCGAATGTATCATTTGCCTGAACCGGAGCTAGTCTATAACAGAGCCTTCGTGGAGAAATTTGCAAAAGAAAATGAATCACCATCCGAACCCCTCCAAGATTGGAGGCAGAACCCAGCCAAACACAAGCATGAAAGTTCGGGTAAGTACTCCAACGTTTCTTTGGCTTCTCCCTATTGCTATGCGGGGATTATGATGTGTAGATTGTGGGGATTACATGACTCCGTTAATATCAATATTGACATGGTTCCCTAATGGAAGCGGCTGTCAATAGTATAATTATGGATTGGGCCACTATTCTTTCTGATAAGCTGGTCGTAGCTATTCGTGAATTTAGAGCCAAAACTATAGTCACCGAAAGGAAAATCCCGCCATTTTATTATACTGCTTACATTATGGATACCCTGTGTTTTAATTCTGAGTTTCCTGTCCTCGGTTGGAGATGGACCACCCAAGATCCAACACCCATTCATTTATACCATCAGAAATTGTGGAAGTCCTCTTACAAGGACCATTTGTACCAAGTTTGTAATGGTTTCATGGTGCCCATTTACTATTCTATTTATGACAAACCCATTCCCAGAATTTCCTATGAAGCTTCTTTTGACTTACCAGCCGTAGCAAGTTGGTTCGGGGAAGAGAATTTCACCTATATCAGAGTTTTTGGGAGTAAGGCTAGGCCGCATGTCCTCCCTTTATATATCCCAGACAAACTGTTAGCCCGGGAAATCTGCTACCAGATTATGGCCGAGAGTGTCACACAAACTCTCAAAGAGGAGAAGAAGAGAGGTTGGCCCTCTTTTGCTTTAAGAATTGGGGTTTTTACTCTGCTTAATTACAAGCATGCAGAAAAAGAAGTGACAAAACTCCAAACTTTATCCCTGGCCACTATCCCAAACAGACTCTATGATCCAAAGCAAACTGCCTACACTGCCCTAGAACAAGCAAAATTAACAAAAGTTGATCATCAAGAGGATATGTTTGATGACCTGTTCGCAGGTGCCGATACAATAAGTCAAACCAAACAGCTTGCCAGAATGAAATACAACGATGAGGCGTTGACTGAGTTTAATAAACTTAGGGAGCAGAGGTTGCAAACTCTGCCTCTAGATTTATTATCCACAACCCCAGCGTCTTCCTCAAGCGAGCCTGGTCGGCAACAGAGACATCCACCTCCTGTTACAACTAAAGAACAGGATAAACAACAGGAGGAAAGGCAGAAGAAGCTGCAGGCTGAGAAGCAAAGAAAAGAGCAAGCAGAGAGGCAGAAAAAGGAGCAGATAGAAAGGCAGCAAAAGGCACAGAAGGATCAAGAGCAGAGGAAGAAGAAGGAAGAAGAGAAACTAAAGAAAGAACTGGTAGATAGGCAGAAAAAGGAATTAGAGGAGCACAGCGGAAAGGCATTGAAGAACAGCAGAAGTTAGAACAAGAAAAAGAACGGAGCAAAGACAGAGCAACATAAGCAAACCTCCACCGATCCTGAATTGATTAAACAATGGAACCAATTCGATTCCATTATCAGAAGGAAGAAAGACACAGACACCTCTAAAACAGCGATAGGTTCTAGGAGGAACTTTCACAGGATGTCGAGGTAATCAATAAGGACCCTTCCGATCAAATTGTTCTCCAGGTGGAAGAAATTCCTCCCCTGGATATTTTCTAGCCCAAAGCATAGAGCCGTTATCAAGCGCTATAAGAAAAGACGAAGGCTTGATCAACCTTCTATCTTTCCTGAGCAAACAGTCACGGGCAATATGGTCTGGAAGGAGGATTTGGATCGATGATCTGACAAAGCTGTCGCAATTCGCAGGAGCTTATTCTGCAGAACTATCGACAAAGCATCGAGGTAAGTCTTCTGTTGAAGACTAAGGACCATGAAATATATGCATTACAGGCAGAGGTAATTGAAGCGAAAAACAAAGCAGCACAGGTGGAAGAGCAGTTGCTGGCTCAACAGCAGGAAAACAATTTGTTAACCCAGCAACTGCAAATTGAAAGACAAAGGATAGACCAAAGTGAAACTCAGAAGGCAAAAGAATTGTCGGAGGCATTGTCACAGAAAGCATCAAATGAGCTGATGATGAAATCGAAAGATGAGTGAATAGCTCAACTATCAGCACAGCTCGAAGGTATCAAGAGCACACAGAATGTGAAAGTTTTCAGAGCATAGGCAACTCAAATAAATAGCGCATTACTGTCTCAGATCAGACTTCTATGTCAACAACTTGCTAAGGCTGAGCCATTATGCGAAATATCTACAACAGTGTGTGGGCAAATAGAGAAGGCCAGAAATGAGCTAGATCAGGCCGAAGAAGCCATATCCGATTATCTTGAGTGGCAAGACACTAAAGAAGGGAAAGCAGCGAATTTGTCCCGAATCCATGAAGCGTACAAGGACATACTCTTCACGGAATGGAACACTCAGATAATGAAAGCAGAAAGGGCAGCTTCCAGGTGTAAAATAATTGCCAGCAATATGATCGACCTAGTCAATGATACACTTTATTTGGCAAACATGATCTCCAAGTGCACACCTGGAAGCATAAAAACAGCAGATATGCTTGAACAAACAAGTTATCATGACTTGGAGGAACAGAGGAAGTTAATTACCGGAGTAAATACTTTAACCTCTGATGCATATTGGCTCTTTCTAGTCAAGCCACATACTCAAAGGTCTGCTCTCAAGTGTCTAACAGATGCCCTCGGATGCCTGATCCCCGACATTCAGGATGCTACATATGATGCCCAGCTAACTTCGCGTCTCAACACTCCACCAGAAGTAGAGCCAATGCTGGCGATATGTCAGCTAAGGAGTAAAGGCAAAGAACCCACCGAATGAAGCATTGCCGCCAACTGCCAGATCGCCAAGAAAGATGGAAAAAACATTTATTGATGCCAATTTAATAGCTTTTCAGTTGTTTAGATATTTAGATTAGTATAGTATTTATAGACCCTTTCATTGTTTTGGAAAGGGTCGTAAAAGTTTGTAATAGACTTAAAGGCTGAAGTTTGCACTATTGTGCTTCAGTCTATATTCTTTTGTGAAACTCGACCAACGGTTCTTAATTTTGATTAGAAGGCTGTTTTACACAATTGCGCACGACTGTCTGTTGTTGGGAATGCTTTCTGATTTGAAGGAAGGACTGCGACATAGTGATTAATATACTAGATTGATCGAGCAGCTTACATGGTACTATTATCTGTATCTGTGTTCTTTCTTATTATATGAATTGTTGTGTTATTATCTTTGCTATTGTTGAATGCATGTATGCGATATAACAGCGAATCTTCATTTCGTTTCACTATTGAATGTTTCGGTGATTTGTTATCTCTTTCACCCATGCATGTATCAATGATATAAACGATTAAGTGTAGTAATTCGCTATAATCGCTCTGCATAACTAATTATGCAGAGCAATTTTAAATGGTTTAAACATCTATGCCTAAGTGTTAGAGTCATGTATATGCCTGCCATTAAAGCACAGATCATCAAACGCTACGCTTTATTAAGTGATAAGTCCCGGGATTAGATTACAGTTATTACATTTCGCTTATAGTTTAGCTGTTCGCTTATTACCATCCTATATCATAAGTCACTCATCCATCCCGTTTACTTATAATTCTTGGGAAACTGGTCCCATTATCCCCAGTCGGAACCACTATTCCAAACGGAAAAGGAGCTGCACTAAGGTCCGGACCGGGTGGTTTCCCCAATGTTGTTGCAACGATTTTCAGGGCATCAACATTTTTGGCGCTAGAAGGAGGGCCTTGACTGTGAATGGCAAGCAGACCCAAATCGGCAAGTCATTCTAAGAGTAATTCTCCCTCCAAATCTCCTCTTTCTTCTCAATTACATGCTGGTTCGCCAGCCCATAACCAAGAAGAAGAGGAATCTACCACCACTGCTCAATCCCATCATATCCCAGAACACTTAAGTCTTGAATCTCCTGAAGTCCAGTCTCTAATCCATAAACTTCAGAGCTTCTCGATCTCACCACAGAAATCTGAGATATCAGAAAGCAGTGCGACTTCGCAGTTCAACCTCACTCATCCTCTTACCAGACTTCAGAGCGAAAAACTTGGTATTGAACCCACTGAGTTTCCTTTACCCAAAAGAAAAAAGCCAAAGAAAAATACTGAAGGATCTGATAGTGGGGATTTTTCTTCCACATCCTCCATTTCATCTCCTCATCTGCAAAGTCAACCACCCACTCCTCCATTACATATTGTTGTTCATCAGGGAACAGGAGCCTCAATATCCCAACCTATTCACTCTTCATCTTTGATACCTCCCCAAACATCTGGAATTCCAACAGTAGTGTCAACCACTGTCGCCAGCATAATGGCAGATCCATGGACTAGGCCAGGTGCAGTCAACATGCCTGGACCATTGCATGATCTACCAGATGCTCCCGAAAAATGGCTGCCTAAATTTAATCCAGATAACGGAAGCCAAGCTGAAGAACATATTAACAATTTTATGTTAGCAGTTAACTTAAAAGGAGTGACAGAGCAAGATGTTGTTGTAAGACTTTTCCCCTACACTTTACAAGGATCAGCAGGATCCTGGTATTTTTCCTTACCTTCTGGTTCAATTACCAGTTGGAACACATGCCAAGAGCAGTTTCTTACCAAGTATGGAGATGATAGGTCCTTAGCTACTTTAATAAACGATCTCTCCAATTTGAGGATAGAGCATAGGGAACCAATAAAGGAGTTTAATGCCAGATTTAATAAACTCCTGAATAAAATCCCTACCGATTCTAAACCAAGTGAACAAATCCGAAGCGAATGGTATATTACCGCCTTACGTACCAACATAGCTATTTTTGTAGACAGGGCTGGGAAACCTACCTTAGCTGAAAACATGAAAGAAGCACTTGCTGTTGAAAAGCGCATTAATGCTCTTGAGAAGAAAGCTGCTCTAGAAGATCGAAAAGCCAAAAAAGTCTCGTTTAAAGAAGATTCCAAGAAGAAAACCCTAAAGGACCCCTATGACATGGAAGGTTTACAAAAGGTCCTTAAAACATTGTCTAACGAAATGGTTGATATCAAGAAGCAGGTGGCCGAAACCTCAAATAAAAGACCATTTAGAACTTACAAGAAAACTGAATCAAAGCCACCCAACGTCATATCTAACGCAGATTCAGACCAAGAAGAAGAGGAAGAGGAGACGACTTCACAAACCGATGATGAAGAAGATGTAGCTGAATGCCATGGAATGTGGGATTTTATACTCCCAAACTCTGATACTGAGAATGAAGAAGAAGCCTTTCCGGTTACTAAAAGAAGTAAAAGTACTTCTGAACTTCCCCAGGCAACCTCGAGGAAGAGGAGCGCAGGTGCTGCTACAGCAAAGGAAAAAATTCCCCCTAAGAAGTCGCCTGTAGTAGCCCCCCAAAACCAGCCTTCAACTTCTAATACTCCTTCAACATCCAAGACATTAGTGATATCTGACTCAATGGAGTATAATATTGTTGATGATATGAAGAAAACTAAGGCAAATATAACTATGTTTGAGCTTAGCAAATTAAAACATCAACAAAAATTACTTCTCAAAGAATTAAATGTTGTTCCCTCTACTCCCCTTCCCAGTACAAGAGCTGCCAACGATCAAGGCCAGCCTCCTGCAGGTATGGTTGAAGCTACCGATTCAGTTCTAATTGGAGATAAATCAAATTCTCACACTCCACCCTTCCTGCTGACGTACGAGATTTATAATAGAAACCTGCACAACTGTTTAATTGATTCAGGGGCTTCATCTAATATAATGCCAGCTTCAGTTTGTTCTAAGCTGAACATTGAGCCACAGAAGTCAGCCACTCATATTGTGCAGTTGGATAGGACTAAAGTGCAGGTAGTGGGTGAAATTAATTCTGTAACCATCAGGTTGTCTGCCGACCCCAGGGTTGTCCAGAGAATTGATATTTTAATTACCGACATACCTGAATTTTATGGTTTAATATTGAGCAGAGATTGGTCCGAAAAACTGCACGGGTATATTTCTACAGATTGGTCACATATGTGGCTTCCCTACAAGGGAAAGCCAAATCAAATAAGGATCGATCGTGAGAAGCATATGACCCACACAGTTACTGAATTCGAGCAAGAAAACCAACCTGTGGCATTCAACAACAACATTTTGGGGAACTATTCGGCAGAATCATTCTTTGGCAACTTTTTTGCCCAACCATCTCCTTTCTCAGTTAATCATTTTACATCTCAAATAGAAAATTTTTCACAAACTGATAGGTCAAGATGTTTTAATGATGCTGAGAAAAATGTAGATACTTTTGTTAATATTCCTTTATTTTGGTCTCTGTATTTTGATGGCTCTAAGTCCACTGAAGGTTTAGGAGCAGGATGTATATTGGTTAGTCCGCAAGGAGAAAAGACAATGTTGTCTTGTAGGTTAGAGTTTGAGTGCACTAATAATACAGCCGAATATGAAGCTTTAATCCAAGGATTATACAAAGCAATCGGCCTGGAGGTGCGATATCTAGAGGTATTCAGCGATTCAGAAATCATTGTCAAACAGGTTAGAAATGCAATTCATTGCCTTTCGACTCACCTTAAACATTACCAATCGCTCGTTCAAGAGCTTACCTCACACTTTTTGGCATTCAACATTTCTTCTATACCCCGATCTCAAAATTCCGTCGCAGATTTACTAGCCAATGTAGCTTCAAAGCTTCTACCTTCTGAAGACTACAGCCTTGATAGATTTTCTGTAGAATTACTTTTCAGACCTTCAATTCCTGACAATGTCACTAATTGGAGAGTATTTAATCATGATGATGATATTTTGCAATTTTTAACTTCTGAGAAATCTTATGATCAGCAAGTTATTGAGGAAGATGATCATGATTCCCAGATGAAAGAAGTGCCCAAAGAAAATTCGATCCCTAAACCAGTGGTAAAATTAGAAGATCTTTATGATATCAAAGACAGGTTTAAACCTGTAATTAATACAAAGCTTCAGAGTTATACCCTTAGGTTTGAATTGATAAATCTAGGAACCAATGAGTCTCCTCAAAACATCAATTTAGGAACAGGACTATCTCAGAAGGAAAAGGAAGCATTTATTAAATTGTTGAGGAAAAACAAACAAGTCTTTGCATGGAAATATGATGATTTAAAGACCTATGATACATCTATTATCCAGCATACCATTCCTATGCTTCCTGATCAAAAACCAATTCAGCAAAAACTAAGAAAAATACACCCAAGTTTGGAGAGCCAGATTAAGTCGGAGCTTAATAAGCTCTTGAAATCCAAAATTATTTTTCCGGTCCGACATTCAAACTGGGTCTCTAATATGGTGCCAGTCAGAAAGAAAAATGGCGACATTCGAATCTGTATTGATTTCAAGAATTTGAACAAAGCGAGCTTAAAAGACAACTTCCCATTGCCTACTATGGAGCAAATTCTCCAATCGGTGGCAGGTTCTGAATTGATGTCTTTTCTAGACGGTTTTTCAGGGTACAATCAAGTTCTGGTACATCCTGATGACCAGCTTAAAACTACATTCAAAACAAAATGGGGAACCTATGCATATCAGAAAATGCCTTTTGGTCTTATAAATGCCGGAGCGACATTTCAGAGAGCTATGGACATGGCCTTCAGAGGGTTAATTAATCGATCAGTAGTCGTCTATCTAGACGATATTACTGTGTATTCTAAGAAGAGAGATAATCATTTGCACGACTTAAATCAGATCTTTCAGCGATGCAAAAGATATGGTATTTCTCTAAACCCAAAGAAGTCCTTCTTTGCTCTTGACCAAGGAAAACTCTTAGGCTTTATAGTATCCAAAAATGGTATTTATATTGATCCTGATCGGATTAATGAAATTTCTGAAAACCCTTTCCCACATAACAAAAAATCAATGCAGTCATTTTTGGGTCAGATTAATTTTGTCAAACGATTTGTTCCAGATTTTTCGCAGATTGTATTACCACTTCAGACAATGATCAAGAAGAATTCAGTCTTCAAATGGGGATCAAAAGAAAAGAAAGCTTTTGATGTTATCAAACAGTCAATAATCAATGCCCTAGCCTTGAATACTCCAAATTTTTCTAATCATTTTACACTATATACTATTGCATCGAACACTTCATATGCCGCAGTACTCACACAACTGAATGATAACAACTTAGAAACACCCATATCATTTTTCAGTTCAAATCTTCAAGGTGCCGAATTGAATTATTCTGATGTGGAGAAACAAGCCTTTGCTGTATTCAAAGCAGTCAAACATTATAGACCCTTCCTTTTGAAAACCCACACAAAAGTTATAGTTCCTTTCCCAGCGGTAAGACAACTATTAATTCAGAAAGAATTGGGTGAAAAAAGAGCCAATTGGGTTACAGCGCTTCAAGAGTATGACTTAGAAATAAAGCCAGCAAAGATTTTTAGGGGCCAAGGTTTTTGCAGGATATTGGCAGGAGCATCAAACATTCACGAATCAAGCGATGAGGATCAGATTGCATCCATCAAACAGATAAGTGTCACTGATTCTGAATCTCAATATGCTGATTTGATATTTTATTTGAAGAACGGTTATGCTCCTCCAAATTTATCTTACAAAAATAAAAGGGCCATTAGGTTAAAAGCTAAGAATTTCACTCTCATTGATGATGTGTTGTTTAAACAAAATTATGATTCTATCCTGTTAAGATGTCTTGAGAAACCTGAAGCTCAAAAAGTTTTCTAGGAGCTACATGATGGACCAGCTGGGGGACATTTTGGAGCTGACACAACAGCTCACAAGATTATTCATGCTGGATATTATTGGCCTACTCTATTTAGAGATTGCCATGAGTACGTAAGAAAATGCCTTAATTGCCAAACATCTGGTGGAAGACAACGAAAATCAGCTTTCCCTCTGCAACTTGTCAACATTGAATAGCCATTCGAACAATGGGGATTAGATATCATCGGGGAAATTACTCCACCATCTTCCAAACAACATAGGTATATCCTTACTGCTACTGATTATTTTAGTAAATGGGTAGAGGCTATTCCTTTGAAAGCGGCAAATGCAGAGGCAATTATCGAGTTCATTGACCAATTCATCATTACCAGGTTTGGTGTTCCAAACGCTCTTGTTTTTTATAATGCTTCCTATTTCTCAGGAAACGCTATGTATGATTTTGCTATTAAAAGGGGGTTTAAACTGAAATATTCTTCCAATTATTATCCCCAGGGAAACGGTTTAGCCGAATCTACTAATAAGAATCTCATCAAAATCATTAAGCGAACTGTTGAACAGAATCATAGAAACTGGCATAAATCTTTGGTCTTTGCATTATGGGCTGATAGAATAACACAAAAGGCTTCTATAGGGACCTCACCTTTCAATCTGGTATATGGAAAAGAAGCCGTGTTGCCTACAAATCTTGTTCTTCCATCTTTAGCCCTAGTACAGTACATTGAAGAGACTCCTTCTTCTTCTATCCAACTTAGACATGACCAAATTCTCAAATTAGAAGAAGAGAGGGAAAAAGCCAAAATCACTCATGCCAGACATCAACAAATCATCAAAGCATCCTTCGACTCAGCATCATCCGGTTCCAAACAACTTCAAGTTGGTGACTTAGTTCTCAAATGGGACAAGGCCCATGAGGATAAAGGTAAGCATACCAAATTTCAGAAAATGTGGCTTGGACCATTTCAGATCTATGAAAAGATAGGCCATTCAACTTTTATATTGCAAGACTTATCAGGGTTGAGAGATTCTCTCCCCGTCAATGGCCTGATCCTGAAGAAATTCTTTAATTGAGAAGGTAACCCCTTCTCCTTTTGTAGATTTGCGTAGTTTGTAGGATTGGTAGGAAATAAAACTGTAGAGTATCTCCATTGACCTTTTGTTGTGTTTGAAGAAGCTGTCTCACAAAAATAATATAAATATTTGTTTTTAGATAATAGAACCCTCAATCAAAAGAAATAGTTTCTAGGAAACTAGATATCCTTGTGTTCTAAAACTATAATCTAAATTTTGAAGACTCCTCTCAAGAGGTAAAAGTTCTGAATCATTTTCTGTTTTCAAAACTAGTCTCCAAAGGTTATCTGTTAAAAGATAGAAGCTAACCCATTTTCAGTATCTTCAACTCTTCACCTGTCATCCATTTGCTCTTAAGGAGAAAATTGTTCACCCCATTCACTAAAGGTTATGATTACTCAGAGTGTAATTCTAAAATATAAAAGATTAAAGATAAGGGGTCTTATCATAAGCCTGCTTACCATGTTCATATGAAAATAGGTTAACTGACATTACCAATACTGCCTACCAAAACAGGGTAATGGCTTGAAATTTCAAGACAAGGGGTCTCATCACGAGCCAGCTTGATCAGTTAAATTATTACCAGTGAATGGCATTGTCATAAGCTGGCCACCAAACCAGGACAGTGGCTTTTTATCTTATTAATTACAAAGAAAAACAGATGAAAAATAAAATATGAAAACATTTTATGGATTCATTCTGTTAATCACACTCTTATGTGAATGGAAAAGTGGACAATACTATGGTTAAAAGGTATCCCTGTCGAGACTATAAATGTTTGCTGGAAACAGAGGCTCTACCTATGACAAAGGGGTTAATTATAAAAGCTGATGTGGGAAAGTTTTCTATTTTATCACTATGAACCAATAAAGACTTATTTTTGAAACTTATTATGTATTTGGTTTCTTGAAACTAAATGGGAAGAAGTTAACAAAATGAAGTTCACTTTAGTCAGAACACATGAATATCTAGTTATATTAGAAGTTCTCCTTCTGATTGAGTTTCTATTTTTGAAAAGCTTGAGTGTTTGTATTAATTTCAGAGATAACTGGTTCTACCAACGAATCGCCAATTGTTGTGCCCTACAACAACCCCCCATTTCATATCATCTGTATTCATAACAATCAACATATGAAATGGGTCCCTTTTAAAAAATTAACTTGGCATTAATGATTTTGTTCGAAAAGGATATGATAATCAAATGTGTTTGTGAATTGAAGCCTTTTTCGAATAACAATGTTCCCAAAATAAAACCAATCTTTCGTTATTGCGATAAAGCGATCGCAAGATCGCATATCGCAATAACAAAAGAGACGCATTTAAATGGCACTTTGGTCTTTGCCGATGCGATATCGCTATCGGCGATCGGCGGTATTCAATGCATACACAAAAAGAGCACATATCTTACACCTTGATGCTACGCTATATCGGCGATCGGCTATCGGCACTGCCTCTTGTGGGAAAACACTTTAAGTTATAAACCCCGACCCGACGCGATATCGCTATCGGCCGTCGGCGGAATCCCATGCACTCTCATAAAGCGCTCAGGTCTTTCTCCGATGCGATGCGATATCGCTATCGGAAGTCGGCAAATCACTTAATATGCATCTGGTAATGTGTTCACGCGCTAGTCCGATGCGATGTCGCAATCGGCATTCGCCAGGACTTCTTTCAAACGATAGTGTAACTCTTTCCCCCGATGCGATGCGATATTGTTGATCGGTAATCGGCATTCTCAAAAAGTGATTGCTTTGAGCCTTAAAATTATAATTAAATCCGGTTGATAAAGCGCAGATTTAAAAATGCCGTTAAATGCAGGGATAAGGTAATGCATGCGTATTTAATAACTTTGCCCCTTCAATTAACGAATATTTGCGTCTAAAGCATTTTCATATCTGTTGCACGCGTTAGGGGGTCATTCAGCTCAATAACGGTGTAAAGGTCATTTAATGGGTAGCAGGCCTTAAAAACACCATTAATGCATATGCGATCTCTTACCAGTGATTGGATCCGCAGCCACCTTTTGAAAATTAATATCGCCACGCTTCAAGTGATATATATCTTTCCCATTATGCTTTGTCTTCATTATTTCTCGTGTTACGATTTCTCTTGCATTTGTGTAGAGTTCGTTTGTTGAGAAAAGCCTGAACATGATGGGGAAGAAACACAAGAGGACTGCTGGTTCCACTGCAACACCTGTTGCAGGTCAAGCTGCTACAATTTCGAAGAAAGGCCTAATCTCGGACACTACGTGCACTGGTCTTGCTAGGACCACATGGCAGGGCACATATAATCTGTTAGAGGCCGAGCAACCACAAAAGGTAGTGACAAAGGCTAGTGTGGATGTACTAAGGAAGTCTGATGCAACTCTCAAAGACTTGGCCGACTCCTTTTTACACAGAATAGCGGCCAGAGAGCAGGTCCTCCCTTACACAGATGTGGTGCGCTGGGCAATTGAAGAAATCCCCATCACTGATAGAACTTTTCATACAAGGGATGGAAGGATTTTCGGGTCGTTCAAGCCTGATGACCTGAGGCGAATGTATCATTTGCCTGAACCAGAGCTAGTCTATAACAGAGCCTTCGTGGAGAAATTTGCAAAATAAAATGAATCACCATCCGAACCCCTCCGAGATTGGAGGCAGAACCCAGCCAAACACAAGCATGAAAGTTCGGGTAAGTACTCCAACGTTTCTTTGGCTTCTCCCTATTGCTATGCGGAGATTATGATGTGTAGATTCTGGGGATTACATGACTCTGTTAATATCAATATTGACATGGTTCCCCTAATGGAAGCGGCTGTCAATAGTATAATTATGGATTGGGCCACTATTCTTTCTGATAAGCTGGTCGTAGCTATTCGTGAATTTAGAGCCAAAACTATAGTCACCGAAAGGAAAATCCCGCCATTTTATTATACTGCTTACATTATGGATACCCTGTGTTTTAATTCTGAGTTTCCTGTCCTCGGTTGGAGATGGACCACCCAAGATCCAACACCCATTCATTTATACCATCAGAAATTGTGGAAGTCCTCTTACAAGGACCATTTGTACCAAGTTTGTAATGGTTTCATGGTGCCCATTTACTATTCTATTTATGACAAACCCATTCCCAGAATTTCCTATGAAGCTTCTTTTGACTTACCAGCCGTAGCAAGTTGGTTCGGGGAAGAGCATTTCACCTATATCAGATTTTTTGGGAGTAAGGCTAGGCCGCATGTCCTCCCTTTATATATCCCAGACAAACTGTTAGCCCGGGAAATCTGCTACCATATTATGGCCGAGAGTGTCACACAAACTCTCAAAGAGGAGAAGAAGAGAGGTTGGCCCTCTTTTGCTTTAAGAATTGGGGTTTTTACTCTGCTTAATTACAAGCATGCAGAAAAAGAAGCGACAAAACTCCAAACTTTATCCCTGGCCACTATCCCAAACAGACTCTATGATCCAAAGCAAACTGCCTACACTGCCCTAGAACAAGCAAAATTAACAAAAGTTGATCATCAAGAGGATATGTTTGATGACCTGTTCGCAGGTGCCGATACAATAAGTCAAACCAAACAGCTTGCCAGAATGAAATACAACGATGAGGCGTTGACTGAGTTTAATAAACTTAGGGAGCAGAGGTTGCAAACTCTGCCTCTAGATTTATTATCCACAACCCCAGCGTCTTCCTCAAGCGAGCCTGGTCGGCAACAGATACATCCACCTCCTGTTACAACTAAAGAACAGGATAAACAACAGGAGGAAAGGCAGAAGAAGCTGCAGGCTGAGAAGCAAAGAAAAGAGCAAGCAGAGAGGCAGAAAAAGGAGCAGATAGAAAGGCAGCAAAAGGCACAGAAGGATCAAGAGCAGAGGAAGAAGAAGGAAGAAGAGAAACTAAAGAAAGAACTGGCAGATAGGCAGAAAAAGGAATTAGAGGAGCAACAGCGGAAAGCGCAAGAGGAGCAGCAGCGGAAAGCACTTGAAGAACAGCAGAAGTTAGAACAAGAAAAAGAACGGAGCAAAGCCCCTACAGAGCAACATAAGCAAACCTCCACCGATCCTGAATTGATTAAACAATGGAACCAATTCGATTCCATTATCAGTGGTAAGGAAGGCTCCAAAGACACAGACACCTCTAAAACAAGCGATGCGCCCGATACCACTTCTTCTCAGGTTCTAGGAGGAACCAGCGGCCCACCCATTTCACAGGATGTCGAGGTAATCAATAAGGACCCTTCCGATCAAATTGTTCTCCAGGTGGAAGAAATTCCTCCCCTGGATATTTTCTACAGCCCAAAGCATAGAGCCGTTATCAAGCGCTCTAAGAAAAGACGAAGGCTTGATCAACCTTCTATCTTTCCTGAGCAAACAGTCACGGGCAATATGGTCTGGAAGGAGGATTTGGATCCCTCCGATGATCTGACAAAGCTGTCGTAATTCGCGGGAGCTTATTCTGCAGCAACTATCGACAAAGCATCGGAGGTAAGTCTTCTGTTGAAGACTAGGGACCATGAAATATATGCATTACAGGTAGAGGTAATTGAAGCGAAAAACAAAGCAGCACAGGTGGAAGAGCAGTTGCTGGCTCAACAGCAGGAAAACAATTTGTTAACCCAGCAACTGCAAATTGAAAGACAAAGGATAGACCAAAGTGAAACTCAGAAGGCAAAAGAATTGTCGGAGGCATTGTCACAGTTGAAAGCATCAAATGAGCTGATGATGAAATCGAAAGATGAGCGAATAGCTCAACTATCAGCACAGCTCGAAGGTATCAAGAGCACACAGAATGTGAAAGTTTTCAGAGCAGAGGCAACTCAAATAAATAGCGCATTACTGTCTCAGATCAGACTTCTATGTCAACAACTTGCTAAGGCTGAGCCATTATGCGAAATATCTACAACAGCGTGTGGGAAAATAGAGAAGGCCAGAAATGAGCTAGATCAGGCCGAAGAAGCCATATCCGATTATCTTGAGTGGCAAGACACTGAAGAAGGGAAAGCGGCGAATTTGTCCCGAATCCATGAAGCGTACAAGGACATACTCTTCACAGAATGGAACACTCAGATAATGAAAGCAGAAAGGGCGGCTTCCAGGTGTAAAATAATTGCCAGCAATATGATCGACCTAGTCAATGATACACTTTATTTGGCAAACATGATCTCCAAGTGCACACCTGGAAGCATAACAACAGCAGATATGCTTGAACAAACAATTTATCATGACTTGGAGGAACAAAGGAAGTTAATTCCTGGAGTAAATACTTTAACCTCTGATGCATATTGGCTCTTTCTAGTCAAGCCACATACTCAAAGGTCTGCTCTCAAGTGTCTAACAGATGCCCTCGGATGCCTGATCCCCGACATTCAGGATGCTACATATGATGCCCAGCTAACTTCGCGTCTCAACACTCCACCAGAAGTAGAGCCAATGCTGGCGATATGTCAGCTAAGGAGTAAAGGCAAAGAACCCACCGAATGAAGCATTGCCGCCAACTGCCAGATCGCCAAGAAAGATGGAAAAAACATTTATTGATGCCAATTTAATAGCTTTTCAGTTGTTTAGATATTTAGATTAGTATAGTATTTATAGACCCTTTCATTGTTTTGGAAAGGGTCGTAAAATTTTGTAATAGACTTAAAGGCTGAAGTTTGCACTATTGTGCTTCAGTCTATATTCTTTTGTGAAACTCGACCAACGGTTCTTAATTTTGATTAGAAGGTTGTTTTACACAATTGCGCACGACTGTCTGTTGTTGGGAATGCTTTCTGATTTGAAGGAAGGACTGCGACATAGTGATTAATATACTGGATTGATCGAGCAGCTTACATGGTACTATTATCTGTATCTGTGTTCTTTCTTATTATATGAATTGCTGTGTTATTATCTTTGCTATTGTTGAATGCATGTATGCGATATAACAGCGAATCTTCATTTCGTTTCACTATTGAATGTTTTGGTGATTTGTTATCTCTTTCACCCATGCATGTATCAATGATATAAACGATTAAGTGTAGTAATTCGCTATAATCGCTCTGCATAACTAATTATGCAGAGCAATTTTAAATGGTTTAAACATCTATGCCTAAGTGTTAGAGTCATCTATATGCCTGCCATTAAAGCACAGATCATCAAACGCTACGCTTTATTAAGTGATAAGTCCCGGGATTAGATTACAGTTATTACATTTCGCTTATAGTTTAGCTGTTCGCTTATTACCATCCTATATCATAAGTCACTCATCCATCCCGTTTACTTATAATTCTTGGGAAACTGGTCCCATTATCCCCAGTCGGAACCACTATTCCAAATGGAAAAGGAGCTACACTAAGGTCCGGACCGGGTGGTTTCCCCAATGTTGTTGCAACGATTTTCGGGGCATCAACAGGATCTAAGAGATATTTTTGGATCAACATTTATTAATTAGTTATCTTGGTTTTTGTATAAATAGGAGTGCCTTTTCCATTCAAAAGTAGCAACTCTTGGAGCATAATTCGAAACTATGATGGAGTAAAATACATTTGATAAGTTCTTATGTTATTTATTTTAGATTTTTATATTCTTAATTTTTTGTAAGATGTAGTTTTATAATTCATGTAGTTTCATAATATATGTTGTTTATATTAGTTTTCTTATGTTTTAATTTAGTCTCTTTTGCAAATCAACAATAGAATTTTTTTAAATGTTGCAATTGCGATATTTCAAAACTTAATGAAAGATGGTGATTTAGATTAATAACAATTTTCGAGAATCCAACTTCTGACGAAGTTTCTAGGCAAAATAATATATATCTTGAAATCCTAAAGCCTCGGTTTTGTGCATACTAAGCCAATTTAGTTACAAGAACAAAATTTCTTCAAAAACGTGAATGGTTTCAGAGATATTCAAGGATATTTGAAATGCAATTTTTTAGATTTCAGGTAGTGTCCAACAAGTATATTAATATAAAAAATAATTTAAATTTTCCATTAAATTAAGAAAAAGATCGCTCATTTTCAATCTAAATCAATCTAGTTTTTGTAGCCATCATAATTCTTTAACTATTATCTAACCTATTTAATTAAGAAATAATGTGCATTTCAATGATCACTTAGGAATTTATTTATTTATTTATTTATTTATGTTAGATGTTTTATTTACAAGATTCCAATTGTCACTTGATTAATTTCCATATTGTAATAAAGTGCTCGAGAATTATAAAAATACAAAAAAATTATTCTAATTCTAAAGAAGTTTCATTTGTGATTAGATTTGATTTCTTTCAAAGAAATATATTTCAAATGTTTTCTAGATGAAATTTACAAGCTTTCATAGATTATATTTACTCATTTTTATAGATTAGAGATTTCCATGATTTCATAAATTAAGTTTACATGCTTTCCTAGATTAATTTTTCAATGATTTCCTAAATTAACTCTTCAATGCCTTTCTAGAATAATATTTCATTTCCTGTCATTTGATTTCTTTTTATAGAGTAGAAATTTCTTTCATTGCAATTTATTTATTTTAGAATTGAAAGCTAAAATCCTAGCATATAGTGTGTCGTATACTTCACAAGTTTAAGATCCCAGATTGGCAATATAATGTAAATTAACTTAAAGCACAATTCAGTTACCCAACAATTGGAAAGGCTCAAGCCTAACCTCTTCGACCTTCGACTTGTTCCCTATGCCCTCTGCAAGTTGTCATGAGCACATAACACACTCATAATCAAAAGTGAGGCCTCCTTCATCCTTCATCTTGCACCCTATAAACTTGAGGACTCTCCTGCCCTTTCCTTGAGTGCATAACACATCCTAAAGCCTATTGAGTGTTGACACTTCAATGTTGCTTTGATATCCGCTGTCCATTATCTTGATGTAGTTTTTACTTCAAACGACTATCCAACCTCATATATAATAGGCTTATGCTCTTAGCTACATCTGATTTGCTATTGAGCATTATCTGTTGAATCATTGCTTGTAATAGATAAGGAATTTCTTGAAGCTAATATTTTGTTGATATGAGTGTACTTTCATGTGAAGGTTTTCTAGCTACAAGTCCCATTACACTCTCATCATCCATTGGTACAATGCCTCCCACTACCCATCATGTGGCTTCAAAATTAGTTTTAAAAGTAAGTTCTAAAGACACGCTGAAGAGATAGTGGAATTTTCAAAGCCTATAGTTCCCATCCTTTCAGATACAAAATGTTTTATAGATAAATATATTGAAGTCTCATGGAAGGACATTAAATACACATTCATGCAAAAGTAGTTACCTCAATATCTAGAATACATGGAATTTTACATTAACATTAAGCGGTCTAGGATATACAGGATTTCATGCATGTTTCCGATGATTCCTTGTGCAAAGGCCATTGAGTGGATCCTATATCATATGGATGATACAAATTTGGAGCTTCATAGTGAATGTGGTGGTGAGCTTACTAGCTACGATGCACAAGACATACATACTTATTATAATATGTTGAGACCCATAGAGTATGCCAACACTGCATTCTATACTAAACAAGGTAATCTCAACACAGGTGAAAACATCAAGTCCTGGTGTCAAGATCCCACCAAATACTTACACTGACCAAGTTCAGTTTAGACAACTAGAACATTGAGGAAGGTCTACCAGTACCTTATTTCTTCCTAAATGATCCTAATAATCTAATCTTTGTATCCACTGAGAAGGTGATAACTATAAACATTGAGAGGAATACTCAGGAATTCATGAAAGCTAATGTTTATTTTTCCACAGTAGCACAGGATAACTCGAAATTTCGTTCAAATGATAATGAACGGTTGAGGAAATAATTGGTTGCATAAAAGAAACAGGTGGAGCATCTGACTGTAGAAAATCAATAATTACATTCCAATAATCTCAACACAATATAATGGAGTCAACTATACAGGAAGAGTCTGTATGATTTAATGATTCTCTTGCATCAATTAGTGTCATATATGCTTGGGATACAAAAGAAATATAAAATATCCTTAAGGTTGCAACCAAAGCTATCAATATAATATAGGAATGTGGCACGAAATACATAGATGTTCTAGAAAAGTTTGTTAGGAAGGACAATATTTCTATTGAGATAGATGAAGTACAATTATGACTTCATATACATAATTAAACCCATCTCAGAGAACAAGCAACTAACAATGTAGCTTCTTATAATAGACTGCATAGTGGCTTGGAGTCTTTGGTGCAAAAACATGAGTTACATTCAGTGGGTCCACTTGGGGAGAGAAGAGGCAAGGATACCATCATTTGAGAGGTGAAGTAGTTTTTTGAGCCAATAAAGTAGGCATCAAAACAACAAGGCTTGGATATCACTAAGAGTATTATTCTACAACTTGTGATTGTACCAACAAAAGTTCACATGAAACTATAATGGATGTGGAATAGTTTACAAGCAAGATCCACATCTACATTGACAAAAGCATTAGAGGTAAAGATGCATTTTTCGGTCGAGTTCTCAATCCGAGCCAAAGTCACCATGACGGAGTTCGGAGCATGGATTTCATACATCACCAATGAGCTCAATGAAGAAGCAACTAATTTATTCATTTGAAATTGTTTTGTCTTACTATAAGTTTTGTCTTATATAGCCATTTCTCTATATGTAATTTTTCCTTTTGTAATAAGTTCAATGTAATGGAATCCAAGAGACAGATGTGGGATGTGAAAAGACACGTGGAATGTAAAGAGTCATATATTGAATGCGAAAGGTTATATGGAAGCCCATATGTCATATATGTTGAAAAGTCATGAGGAAACTCAAACGTTATTGCCATTTATTATAAATAGGTCCTCATAACTTATGTAAAGGGCTTGTATTCATAGAGTTTTTCCTTGGCTTCTCTTGTGTTGTGTAAGAGGTAAATCATTCTTTGGAGAAGCAAGTTGTAGGTTCATGTTCAAACACTGTATCTACACCAATGTAACAATGTACTTGGAATATTTCATTAATAATCATAAGGTCCTTGAGCCCACAATTCTTCATGCACGTATCATGAATGCAGTAAGACTATTTCTTATATGTTTGTGGTATATGTTGGCATAAAACATAAAAATACTAATGAACCATTTCGTTGCTTCGATATGGATATTGTTGAATGAATTTTTTATGAGTTTATTATTATTTCTTATCGTGTGAACTAATTTGGAGGTTAATCAATAAATCTCTCTTCTGCTTGCGGGTCTCTCATAGGATAGTACTATTACATCCCAAATTGGAGGCTCATCTCTCTTTACAACTATGGCAGCTTCCTATACATTCTACATTCAATGTCACACAAAGCTTACATACTTGCTTCCCCAAAGATATGTTATGGTCTCTTGTGTATGTGTTGTAACCAAGGTAGACCTCTAAAACATTTCTAATGGTGGCCAAACCATATAAATGGATGGGACTCCTTCACTAAACATTGTGAGGATTAATTGGGACCTCATGTCGGGGATATCCCTTGTACGTTGGTAGCATCCAACACCGTCAATATACCATTATAGCGGAATAAAATAGTATGCATAGTAGAAATACTATAGTATACTATGAATGAATTTTACAAAAATAAGTTGGTATTATAAAAAATTAATTATATGATATAAATGAATAGTAATCCCATAGGAAGCATTATTCAACATTATAATAGTGAAACACGAAAAAAGTGCATAACCATATTGCAATTAGTAAGTAAAATAGACTTATCTATTTGGAAAATTGAATGCCAAGCAATTGAATAACACAAGAGTAATTTTTACCCAACCATAGGTAGTTTTTTATTGAACCTGAAGCCCCCCTAGCTATGCTATGATACTAGTATGGTGAAAAAGAAATGTCAAATAATTAGGATATTCTCTCCACCTCTAAACAATAAGAGTATTATCCTAGTACCTCACTATCTAGTTTTTGCATATAGAGTATCTCTTTAGCACCCAAAATACATACCCTACAAAACATAAGGAGAGTCTCCCTTCTCTTCATTAGTCCCCTTTCCACACCTTCTCTCTAGTCCTCCTTAGTGTGTCCATGGAAAGGTCCATCATGTTTTCCATTGAATGCCATTAGGTTTTCATATATCTCTCATGAATTATATTCATGGTTGTTCCATAACATAATGTGGTATCCTTCGTTTCAAAGCAAAATCTCCTTTTTTCTCTTCACCATATGTTAAGCCCTATGTAAGCCCCACGCTAAACCAAAAATCCCATATTAAGCCATAGATATTGAGTGATTATGTTTCTATTGTTATATTGTTATGTCGATGTTGATGGCTATAATTTTTTAGATAAACTTTTAGGAAATCACTCAGTCAGAGCACCAATTAAACTCTTTTCTATTTGGTAAAGTGATTTGGAATAGCTAAATGGGTCTAGTTACCATCTTGAGATTTTTCTCTAGCGAATGGAGATATTGTATGTGTAAAAGTAAATGGATGAAAGAAAGGGAATGTAAGGAATTTAATGATTTAATCTAATAAAATAAAACCAATCAAAAGCATTAGACTACTATATTTAGTTATAAATATAAATTTTCCTCAGACTTAATGTAGGTGAAAAGGACAAAATAGAAATAAACCAGAGATATAAACCACTGTTATATTTACAAATACCATTCAATTGCAAAAGAAAATACAACTCATTTAAATAGTTAAATGAATTGAATTCATTTGCAACATTCACATATAGTTTCAAAATTTGATGTCTTGATATGAAAAGCTATAACAGATCAATAGTGATCAATCAAATAATTCAATACTAAAACATAAAGTAACTAAATGATTTCAATAAAAAAAATTATAAATATAAATAAGAGAAATAGTTTCGTATCACTTTTTCCTTGTTGAAACACGAAATCATAACGGTTCAAAAAAAATAATTAAGAAAATAATAATACAGTGGTGTAAACTACACTTTATTTCTCAAAATCAAATTCCTGAACAGAGGGGCATAGTGCAATTTAAATAATATTGCAAAAAATAGAAGGATAAAGTCTTCCTCAGAATTTTCAACAATATAAAGTAAATTTGGAAAAATGAGAGTTTTATTAGATCCGTAGACGAAAATAAATATTCAAATAGTTGGAGAAAATACCACAAAGGTGTTATTGGTTGATTACTAACGAGAATAGATTTACGGAATATTTGAGAGCTTTGAAAGAGAATTTAATTAGATGTTGACTCGACAACTATAAACACATTCTTTAACGGATGGAAGCTCATCAATAATCCTATCATTTATTAACATTGTCATTTTGAAATATCTTTACGACTTGACCATTTATTTCCATACTGGAACAAGATCAACCCTCACCATTTGCTCAATTTTGCTATGACATTCCATTTTCTGTCAGGTACCTTATTTTTTCAGAATTGCTACATTTTCTAATTTTTCCTCTGTAAATTCTAGTTCTAACTTTTCCTTTCCCGATCGTTCTACCAGGACAAGAGCTCCAACAATTTCTTCTTTATTTCATGATACTGATGTTCCAAATCAATCTTCCAATTTCTCCTAAACTTGCACTAAGCTAAATTTATCACAACACAGCCCTTATTCATGGAGGAACAGTGAATTGATATTAATAGCTTGTTCTTTGAATTGTGCTAAGTATACCATATTGTCAGTTTCTTGTTGGATTTTCATCCGCAATTCAATGATTTGTGTATCTCTTTGTTGATTTATAGCTTGGAACTCACGTTGTATTCTATTAATTTCTTCTTCTTTTAGCTTTAACTAAGCTTCTATCTAATTTCCATGTTGAGACAAAGTTTGCTCCAACTGTTGAATTTAATCATTATTTTGATTGAAAAACTCTTTTAATTTTCCAAGAAAGTATATATTAGCATTATTATATGCTCCAATGTGAACAACTATATATTCCATACCCCGATCTAGACTAAGTTGAGATCCATTCCAAACTGTCTGCAAGGAGACTTATCTTATTGCTTATGCATCTCCAACTTTTTTCTTTTTTATTCTTCTCCTTAGAGTAGTCTTTTGATTTAGATTGTAAAAGACCTCAGTCAGTGGAATGTAGTTCATTTCAACCAGAGTCATTTCAACACTACATTACACATTTCTTGTAACCCTTTAAACATGCAAGTATATGCATCCTAGTAGCTAGTTATAATGAGAGTAAGATATTATATTAGTGATAGTTATGGCCCGATAATGAGCTTATATTAATTATAATAATGAAGATTTATTATTCCATAAGTATCTTTTTACTTGTATATAATTTTCCTTCTAACTTTTGCATCATACATGTGGTTATTTTGGGATTGGGCTTCTAAAATTTCAATTTAATTATGAATAGGTGGATGTTAGGTATTTAATATCCATTGAATATTCTACAATACTCTTAAAAGTAGTCATAGATTAAACTTTGAGATTTATATCAAAAGTAGTTATGGTCTTTCTTCCTTTTCAATCAAATTGATTAATTAAACAAATTTCATATAAACATGTGTCATGTCACCATGATTTGTGATTTTGTGGTCATGTGGTACTAATATGTTGTGCTATTGGCCTATGGTATTGTAACAAAACCAATTTACAAGTAAGAATTTACATGGTTAAGAATATTTTTACCTATTTCTAAATGTATATGTGTTTAACATACATATTATGTTATGTAATCAACTCACAAAATAGAAGAAAATATAGATCAATGACTTAAAAATTATCCTCTTTGATGGGGAAAGCTCCTTTACATTACATAAATGAAAAATTCTAAGATGAGACAAATGACAAAGCCTCATTTCTATATATAGGTGTCTAACGGGTCACAATATATTTAGAGCCTCAATAACAATAACAATGTAAGGGCACAACAATAACAATAGTGGGATTCTATGGGGCACAACAATAGAAATAGGGAGTAAAATATTATTATAGGGACCTAACATGCCCCTCTCCTTAAAAAAAGTTATTTTCTCAAATATTGAGTAGTTCTGGATGGGTTTGTATAAAATTCTCATCCTCCCATGTGGAATCTTCAATGGGTAAGTTGTTCCACATAATGAGATACTATGAAACTAATTAATTCCTTAGTTATTGGGTTCTTGCTTCTGTGAATGCTTCAAGCTCAAATATTATTTTTCCTTCTTCATCAATATCTGCCAATATTGTTTGAACTAAAAGCTTGTCACCAATAACCTTATTTATGCATGAAGCATGGAAAAATGGGTGTACTTGAGAAGATGGAGGTAGCTCCAATGTGTATGCCATAGTACTATATTTTTCAACACCTTGTAAGGACCATAATACTTAGGTGATATTTTATTATCCTTCTTAGCTTACTTGAGGAGCATCTATTTGTATGGTTGTGTTCGTAAAAATACCTAGTCACCTATGTCAAAAATTATTTCACTACGATGTTGATATGCTTGTTGCTTCATTGGATTATGTTCCATAGTGAGGTTATCAATTACGAGTTGTAGAACTCATTATTGATGTTCAATGTGATCTTACACTGCTTCAACCTTAGAATATTCTACTAAAGATGATGTGATGGATGGTGGGTGATATCCATAAAGTGCCATAAATGGGGTCATTTATACTGCAATATGGCAGGAAGTGTTATACCACCATTTATCTAGAGGTAACCACTCAAGCCATTGTGCTCATTTATCAGATACAAAGAAACAAAGACATCCTTCTAAACATTTGTTCACTATCTCAGTTTTCCTGTCAGAATGAAGATGATAATATGAGCTATGAGCTAATTGAGTACCAAGACAAAAAAATAATTCCTTCCAAAAATTTCTAGTGAAAATCAGACCTCTATCACGTACAATAATCTTTGGATTTCCATGTAGCCTTTGAGTTGTTTCCATAAATGCAATAGAAACTGTACTGACTTTAAAATGACGAGATAATGCACAAAACTGTGAATACTTTGTAACTCTATCAACTACCACCATGATGAATTTCTTTCCTTCAGAATTGGGTAAACTTGTGATAAAATCCATTGAGACCTCCCAATTCTGACTTGGAATGGCTAAAGGTTGTAACAAACTAGAGGTCTTAATTATCTCAACTTTATTTTATTGGAAAACTAAACATTTTTCCACAAACTTCTAAATATCATATTTAAGGTCGTCCTAATAAAATTTGTTCTTGATCCGTTGATAAGTTTTTAAAAATCCTAAGTTTCGTCCTAAGGGGAAGGTGTGAAATTCCAAAAGATATTTTGCTTGAGTTGGGAATTCTTACAAAGATACATGCAACTTTGTAGAATAATTAATCATTTTCCAGCTAAAATTTATCTTATGCACTGGGATCTTGCTACAAATTTTGAATGAGTGTCCATATCTCTTCATCATTCTTCCATTCATCCATTCCTTTGGTTATCGAATCAGGTTGGATGATAGAAATGGGATAAAACAATGCTTCCACATCCTCATGCTTTCTTGAGAGGGCATCTGCAACAACATTTTTCTTCCCTTTTTTGTAGATGATTTCAAAGTCATAACCCAACATCTTTGTGACCCATTTTTGTTTCTCTTCTGAAGATAATATTTGTTTCAAAAATTATTTAAGACTATCAAGATCATTTATTACCTTGAAGTGTCTTCCCATTAGGTAAGATCACCATTTCTTTAGTGCATGTAGTATTGCCAACATTTCCTTCTCATAAATATGTTTTCATAAATACTTTCCTTTGATTGGACGAATTTCAAAAGCAATGTGTTTTCCTTCTTGCATTGAAACAACACCAAATTTATTTCCTGAGGCATCACATTTCATAATAAATGTTTTTGTGAAGCTTGGGGTATCTAAGACTGGTGCTTGGTACATTTCCTTTTTAAGATGTTCAAAGGCCTTAGTTTCTTTTGGAGTCCAAGAAAATGAATCTTTCTTCAAATAAGTTGTTATAGGTGTTGCTATTCTCCCATAATTCTTAACAAACTTGTGATAATATCATGTCAATGGAAGAAATCCTTGAATATGCTTTATGGTTGTGGGGATTTTCGATTCCTTAATGGCTTTAATTTTTTTAGGGTCTACCTTAACACCATCATGAAATACAATATGACCCAAATATTCCATCTCTTGTTGTCCATAGAAACATTTGGAGGTTTTTGCATGTAATGGTTTCTCCTCCAATAGTTTGAGCACTCTGTCAACATGTTGAACATAATCCTTCCAAGACTTCTTGTAGATTAATATATCATCAATAAAAATACTAAATTTTTTTTCTAAGGAATGGTTTGAAAATATAATTCATTAAACCTTGAAATGTGGAAGGTGAATTAGTAGGGCCAAAAGGCATGACCGAAAATTCATAATAAACCTCATGAGTTTTGAATGTTGTTTTCTGAATTTATTCAGTCTTTATTCTAATTTGATGATACCTGAATGAAGATACAACTTGGTGAAGTAAATTTCTCCATGTAATTCATCCAACAAATTTTCAATAAAAATAATGGGAAATTTATCTTTAATAATGAGCTTGTTTAGTTCCCTATAATCCGACACATATGTCATTATCAATCCTTCTTGTGCGCCAATACTATTGGAGTAGAGAAAAATCATTGACTAGGTTGAATTTTACTGGGCTCTAGCATTTCTGGAACCATACATTCAATTTTACTCTTTTTGGCATAGAAATATGTGTAAGGTATGATGTTTAGAAGAACGCTTCCTGGAATCAAATGAATAGCATGATCATGATCATGAATAGGTGGGAGGCCTTTAAGAGTATCAAATACCTTGGAATGATTTTCCAAGAATGTTTGGAGATCTGGAGAAATATATGATTTCGATGTTTGAATCTATAGTGAGAATAATTGTGAAATTACGCCCCATTGTTATTTCTTTAGAAGGTTTTTTCATGGCATTAGAGATGATTATATTTCCTGGTTTCCCTATGATACCCCTTAATTCAACTTCCTTTCCTTCCCAAAAAAATTTCAAGAAAATTTCTTGAAAAAACAAATCTATCATCCCCAAAGATTGTAACCATTGGACTCCTAGTACAACATCAACACCACTCATTGGAATGGAAAGAGTTGGAATATTCAATACATATTCCCCCATCGTTATCTTGATATTATGGCATTGTCCAGAGAAATTTATATTTCCTTCATTTGTAGCTATCACTTCACACTCTGGTGCTAGATATAAGAGCCAATTTAATTCCTTGGCTATTTTGTAATGAACAAAATTATGGGTACTACCTGAATCAATCAACACTATTACCTTTTTCTTCTTGATATAGCCTTTGATCTTGAGAGTTTGAGGAGAGGTAACTCCTACCAATGCATTACAAGATATGGTTGTATTAATTTCATTTTTCTCTCGGGTTGGTTCCTTGTCTATATCCACCACTTTTGATGTTTCTTGTTCCTTTTCTTCCTTCTCTTCACAATCTATGTAAAATAATTTCTTCTTAGCAGACTTATGACCTTTAGTGTATTTTCTATCAACCTCATAATAAGGCCCTTTTGCTCCTTTTTATTCAAATTCTTGTGGTGTCAACCTTATAGGTTGTGGAATCCTAGGAGAAACAACACTTCCATGTTTATAGTTGTGAGTGTAGAATTCCTTGTTGCCATAATTTTGCTTTCAACTTTTCTTGCCACCCTGAATGCCTTCCCCAATGAATCAGTTTCACAAAGGTGAATCTCATGTTGAATGTTAGCCTTTAAAGTTTGCATCAAGACATCAATATTATGCTCCATTAGAATATCAGTTACCATGATATTCAATTTTTGAAAGTCCTCAATGTTATTTGCCATTGAACCCTTGTTGGGCATGGAATCCCCCCATGGAATGCTTTCGGGCTTAAAGCTCAAGTTTTGACCAAATCCTTTTGTAAAAGCTCTACGAATTGCGGGTGCGGAGCGTGAAACCATAATAGAGTCACATGGTTGTCTGCCCTAGTTTTTGTAATGTAATGTCAGGTGGATAGACCTACCCATGGTCTGTGGACCATGGGATTGTATAAATATAGTGAGACGCTAAGTGTATAAGCTAAATAATAGAGAAGAGCATAAGAGCATGAGAAGTCTAAGTGATTGAGAAAAAGTGTAAAGTGTGTCTTTTGGTCGTAGAGTAGGGGAAGGCTCTGCAGCTGAGTGCACAGAGGCCTAGTAGTCCACAAGTGAGTGCGCGGACCACTACAACTGAGTGCGCGGGGCAGGTCAAGTCTGTAACTATTGGAAGAATCAATAAAGAGAACTTCCATATTTCTATGCATATTTTCCTGTTTTAATAAATGATTGGGTGTAATTTGCAAGTATACTGTTTATTTGCTACGCGAACTTATATGAATGTTTTGTATAAATAACTATAATGTAAGACATCCAAGTACGGAGAGGTAATTAACTGGTATATGAAGATAAGTAAGATCTCGGGTAATAGCGCAAAGCGTGGCTCTAGTAGCATGAAAGCTCCACAACCCCTGGTTAGGGCTGCGCGAAGGTAGTGTATCAGGGCATGGGGAACAGGGAAGTGCACGAAGTGACCTGCGTGTAGGGACAAATAGTGGCACTAGTCAAACCTCTTAGACATCTCAAGGGTGCGTAAACCTAGTTCTAGCACCCTCCCATACTACTTCGGGTGAGACCTCAGTCCGCGCTCGACAGACTATTGCCAAAAGGGCTAGTAGTATAGGGATTTGTTTGGCTAATTAACTCCGAACCTGGGTTAGGCCCCAACATGGCAACAAATGGTTCTATTGTCAGGACCAGGATCTACATAGTGATGTCTGATTTTGTATCACTGGAATCCGACAAAGAAGGGAATTGAATATTGGTTGGACAGGAAGATTCATGAATTCGTAGCACAAGAAAACAAGAATCTATGACTATTAGAGGAAGAGTGGTTAGACTACTACTTATATATAGAGATCCACAAAATTTTCTTCGCATACTTCCCCACTAAGTTATACGAGTGGATAGAAAAGCCAGCAGATAGCCAAGGAAGGTGTAAACTCGACAAACCTATTGTATGCACTCCATAATTGGTGCGCAGACTGGAAGTATTAAAAGATAAGATCACGCACACTATCGATCACTGGCTCGATCGAATCATAGGAGGATTCATCATTGAATTCATGGTAGATACTTCAGTCAGTTATAGCGAGGTAGAACGTCGCTTCCTCAAAGGATCGCGAGTTAAGTACATTAAATATTTGAACACTTGGATTAAAATTCTACTTTGTGAAAAATAGGTTATGCAAGTAAATTGTTGTTTGGGGCTATGCGAAGTGGTAGAATCTACAAAAACGAAAGTAGCACAGAACTATAAACTAGCCCCTTCATTTCAACTCCATGAGCGACGAAGAAGAGCTCGCGAAGGTCTCGCTAAGAAGTGTGATCAATTTGATAAGGCAAAAAATTCCGCACATACCACCCCCACCCACACCACCACCAGTTTCACCGTCTTCACCCACGTCTTCGCCCATACCACCTCTGCCACCACTGTGAAGCAGTATGGAAAGCGCGATAAAGCTACTAGTGGTCAAGGGAGTAGGGAATGAAGATCCAGACTAGTTTTGGTTCGTGATAAAAGATGTATCGGAAGCTTAGGAAGTCATGGATGACAATATAAAGAAGGAAATGTTGGTTGGTGCTCTGTAGGTTCACGCGCTAACCTGGTACATTAATCATTCCAATGACAATCCGAATGCAGGGATTGCAGATATCCATGCTACGCTAAACAAATAATTTAGTAGGCTAAAGTCAGAGGGACAGTTGATTATTGGGTTCAAGGAAATCATAATGCTACTATGCGAGACCCCGTGGGAGTTATATCAAAGACATAAGTGCATAATTCATGAAGCGAACATGATTTTAACAGATGGGCAACACTGTGAATGGTTTCTAGCATCGTTAACACAGCATTTATAGAATGCACTGTCACAACAGAGGCTAAGCATTCAGGATGAGGCCTTGGAGGTCATGATGAGATTGCACGAGACCTCAATACAAGATCCTAACCTAGGAGTTCAACATATTCACACAAAGTTAAAAAAATTGTGCCTTGAGATTCAGAGTTTGAAACAAGACAGGACAACCCGCCTAGAGATGCACGATGAGATATGGTTCGTAAAATGCAAGGGCCAGGGGCATGACAAGGACCACTGCTCAGTGTTCACGAACTACCTTGTGGGAGGAGGGAGAATGCCATTAAGACCTAAGGGACAAGCAGGACCGAGCATGGTGCCTACACTATGATGCGCGATTTGTCAGATAGGAGGAAAGCATGCTACAGATAATTGGCATCTATTACAGATGTATACGCAGAATTCACAGCAGCTGTTCTGTAATTTTTGTATGCCAGTGGGACATGATGATCACACCTGTAGAAGTTATAAGCTAATGGTGGATCGAAATCCTACCTACATAGTTTAGGTCGAAACACGACCCCTCGATCAAAACATAGGAATGGTGTGTACTGGATTTCAGGGGCACGAATGAGGTTGAGGTGGAGGGGGACTAGGAAGACCTTGTGGATGGCTAATATGTTACAATTGCAAAGGGCTAGGGCATTATGCCCGCGATTCTACGAATCCAATGTGACCATCATGCTTGTATTATACATTGTTTGATCATGAGATGGAGGGTTGTCCCACACTGATAGCGAGGTTGAACGATAAGGGAGCACTCCAACCTCCCCCAACTTAGAACCTACAAATGATGAGGTCTGAGCCACGCAAGGAAGAACCTAATGTAAATATCGTGCTCCGGAGTGGAATTACGATAGGAGATGACCAAGGCAAGTAGCTTGAAGAAAGCACCTAGGTTTGCAAGGCTCCAACGAAGGAACCAAAATCTGATTTGGAGCGCACTAAGGAGACCTTCATGGAAGCTAAGAGGAGGTTCGCTGATGCCTCCACTTTAGGAATTAAAGATAGACTAGATCCGGAAATGGACTCGTTGATGCTCGCTATGTTCTTGGAGACATGAATGAAGCCACTGCATGACAGCAAGGCTATAAAGGGACTACAAGAACTCATAACTAGATGCGCTAGGACCACGCCAAAAGAACCATGCGTAGTCCAGAATCTTTGGAAGCATAGGATGCAAAAAAAAAGGGAGATGAGATTGACCATGAAGATCGGGGAATATGAGATGGACCAAGTGATTCTGGATCTAGCATTGGATGCGAACATCCTGCCAAAGCAGACATGGGAGCGCATGGCCTGGCCTGCGCTACAATGGTCTCATATCCAACTGTGAATGGTGAACCAGCAAAAGATCCTACCTATGGGGAGATTGTAGGGAATCACAGTAAATATCAAAGGAGCAAGCATGCTAGCAGATTTCGAAGTGATAGAAATTGTTGATGATAGCCATCCCTACCCCATGATATTGGGAATAGATTGGGACATTGACATGAATGGAGCGATAAATTTGAAGAAGCGCAAGATGATTTTGAAGAAAAAGTATCTGCGTGTAGTGGTACCTTTAGACCTTGCAGAAAGATTATGCTACATGGAGCCAGTGTGCAACCATGACAGCGACTACGATCTGGACTAAATCTACAAGATCACCGTGCGGGAGCAAGACTAGGTAAATCAAAACATTGATGGTCGAATCTCATGGGAGCGCGAAAGTTCCTGCACATCAAATTTTGACGAGGAGATAGAACGATGATAGAACTAGTTTCACGAGGTAACGACCCTCAACTGTAACATAATGACGATATTATTGCACTGTGTAGAAATAGAGGTAAGAGATCTTCCTACATATGACAGGTTAAGCTAGGTGGATGAATTCCTGAATAGATTTGAAAGAGAAGTGCTAGAATAACAATGCTTCGATGCTATGAAGTGGATACTATGAGCTACACTTGTAAGGTGGTGGGGTACGCACCAAAGAAGTTTTGAGGACTGGTGCGAATGCAGAAGGATGATGCGCATGCGGTTTGGGAAGCCTCAAATGCAGTTAAAAGACAAGTATGACGGAAACGATGATCCACATGCACACCTCGCAAAATGGAGAAAGGTCTATGGGGAAGAGCCACAACCTAAGTGGGTGAACCTATTCTGTCATACCTTGGATATTATACAAATGAATTGGTATATAGAGACAGAGCTCTGCCATGGCATCAATGAATGGGATATCTTGCATGGGGGACAAGAATAAGGGTGAGATAAGAATATGCATGGACCTCAGGAAATTGAATGATGCCTATGTGCAGGACCCATTCCCGACTCCCTTCACAGATGAAGTATTAGAAAATGTTGGCGGACAAGAAGCATATTATTTTATTGATGTGTTCTTAGGGTACCACCAGATCAAAATCGTGCTAGAAGACAAGAGCAAGACCACCTTCGAAACTAAGTGGAGCTACTTTCAATACACCATTATGCCATTTGGGTTAAATAACTTGTCTGCCATATTTTCGTGCATAGCTGTTGTAGCATTCAAAGAATATATCCACAAATTCCTGGAGGTCAATCTGGATGATGGAGTGTATTTGGATTGGTTAAGCACCATGTAGTGAGCATACGCTTGATGCTAGATACTTGCCGATGACACCAATTCACATTGAACCTCAAAAAATGTACGTTCTGCGTTCCCTTTGGGAACCTGTTGGGACATGTGGTCTACAAACATGAACTAATGGTAGACCCCTTGAAGGTTACAGTAATTCTCAATTTGGAAGCACCATGAAGTGTTAAAAGTTGCGTGCTGCCCTAGGACATATAGGGTACTACAGGAAGTTCATCAAAAGCTATGCCCAGATCACCTTACCAATGGAGAAGTTGTTGAAAAAGGATGTCATATTCTGCTGGAATGATGATTTCATTAAGAGCCTGGATGTACTAAAATAGAAATTGGCCTCCATCCCAATCCTGGTCTTCCAAAAATGGGATGTGGAGTTTCATGTTCATGTTGACATGTCATGTATAGCGCTGGGAGCGGTGCTAACACAAGAGGGTGGAGAGGGCTTGGATCACCCTATCGCATTCGTGAGTTACACGTTGTCTAAAGAAGAAAAGAACTCTTCCACAATTGAATGCGAGGGGTTGGCTATGGTGTACGCACTCCAAAAATAATGACACTATTTTCTAGGGGGACATTTCAAGATGTATACAAACCATTCCGCACTAAAATACTTGGTCAACAAGCCTGTGTTGGGGGGACCCATATGCAGGTGGCTCTTATTGTTCCAAGAATACTTTGAGGTCGTGGTGAACCCTAGACCCTTAAACGTGGGACCAAATCACTTGTCGCATATTGAGATAGGAGAGGAACCTACTAGTTTGGATGAAGGATTACCTGATGCACAACTCTTTGTTGTGCATGTAGCGGACGAACACTTTGAAGATATAATCAACTTTCTGACAATGGGAACTATGCCAAAGGAATACTCCGTCCAGTAGAAGAATGAACTTGTGGTGCGCATGGCTGATTTTTCTGTCATTGCAGGGCACCTATACAAAATGGGCAATGATGAGATACTGCGAAGGTACATACTTGAATTTGAATGAAGTCAGATCCTTGTGGAAGTGCATGGGGGAACTGTAGAGGAAAGTATGCAAGACAAGTGACCGCGCAAAGGATTCTCCGCATAGGGTTTTGTTGGCCAACGCTTCAACAGGATTCAAAAGCACATTGTAAGGCCTGTGATATATGTCAAAGGATACGTAAACCATCGTGGAGGAACAAGATGCCTTTGAATCCACAAATGACGTTGCATACCTTCAAAAAGTGAGAAATCGACTTTGTAGGACCTATCAAACCTCAAGGAAAAATGGGTGCACGATACATTATCACCGCGACAGAGTACTTGAGTCATTGGGTGAAAGCACAGCCGGTCAAAGACTACACAGCTACCATGGCCCAAAAATATTAATGAGTGATTGCATTACACATTTCCTGAACGAAACCATAAGCACACTAATAGAAGAGTTCTAGGTGTATCATCAGAAAAGCACACTGTAACACCCACGAGCCAATGGGATAGTAGAAGCATTCAATAAAATACTAGAGACTGTGCTAACCAAAGTATGCAATGCAGAGTGGAATGATTAGGACCTATGCGTACCTACAGGTATATGGACTTATAGGACAACGTGAAAGAAATTGATGGGACATACACCTTTCCAGTTGGTTTATGGTGTGGAAGCTGTCATGCTAGTGGAGTATATTGTACCTAGTCTGCACATAGTAGCGCTCACAAGTATGACAGACTACGAAGCCCTGGAAGAAAGGCTTGTGCAGTTGGAAGATCTTAAGGAGGAACAGTTCTTGGCTGGCTTTCACCAGCAGGTGCAAAAGAAACGTGAGAAGGCTTGGCACGATTGCCATATTAAGTTGCGCACCTTCAAGGTAAATGATTTAGTGCTGCGTTATGAAAGTAAGTTTGATAAATTCTTGGGAAAGTTCAGAATGCATTGGCTAGGACCATACATTGTTAACGAGGTCACGGACAGAGGCGCGGTATAGCTAGTGAAACTAAATGGAGAGCCTTTCCAAGGAAAAGTGAATGGTAGCTGATTAAAGCCCTACAAGGGTTGCCCAACTATCTGACTAGCCGACAGAAGCACAGTCTTCGCACTTCAAGGATCCGGAAGAAGGTGTGGGACTATAAACAAATATGGGGGATACAAGCACAAATGTAGAGAAGCACTTCCAACACCGCAGTCTTGGAACAACACATGCAACAAATCCAATAGGTAGCAGCTCAGTGCATTGCCAACCTTGCAACAATTCGAGCAGAATTGGAAGGACTACGTGCGAAGATCTCCGCGCCGACAGAGTGACTCGAGAGAGAGTCACGATGTTTCTGTTGGAGGCCTGGTGGGCATGGAATCCCCCCAAGGCATGTTTTGGGGCTTAAAGCCCAAGTTTTGACCAAATCGTTTTGTAAAAGCTTCGCGAATTGCTAGTGCGGAGCGCAAAATCAGATTAGAGTCACAGGGTTGTCCGCCCTAGTTTTTGTAATGTAATGTCGGCTCGATAGACCTACCCATGGTCCAAGGACCATGGGATTGTATAAATAGAGTGACGCTCTAATTGTATAAGATAACTAATAGAGAAGAGCATAGGAGCATATGAATTCTAAGTGATTGAGAAAAAGTGTAAAGTGTGTCTTTGGGTGGTAGAGTAGAGGAAGGCTCTGCAGCTGAGTGCACATAGGCCTAGTAGTCTGCAGCTGAGTGCGCGGACCCCTGTGGCTGAGTGCGCAGGGTAGGTTGAGTCTATAACCATTAGAAGAATCAATAAAGATAATTTTACCATATTTTTGTGCATATTTTCCTATTTTAACAAATGATTGGGTATAATTTGCAATTATATTATTTATTTACTATGCGAACTTATATGAATGTTTTGTATAAATAATTATAACGTAAGACATCTAAGTATGCAGAGGTAATTAACTGGTATAGGAAGATAAGTAAGATCTCAGGTAATAGCATAGGGTGTGGCTCTAGCAGCATGGAAGCTCCACAACCCCTAGTTAGGGCTGAACGAAGGTAATGTATCAGGGCATGAGGAACAGGAAAGTGTGCGAAGTGACTTGCGCACAGGGACAAACAATGGGACCAGTCGAACCTCTTAGACATCCCAAGGGTGTGGAAACCTGGTTCTAGAACCCTCCCATACTACTTCCAGTCAGACCTCAGTTTGCGCTCTACAGACTATTGCCAAAAGGGCAAGTAGTACAGGGATTTGTTTGACTAATTAACTTTGAACCTCAGTGAGGACCCAACAAGCCAAGAACCATTTTGTTTGAGATTTATCAGTTGGATAAAGAAGGTGTTCTTATTTGTATCCTCATAATGTTCTATCATTTCCTCCATAAACATTGACTAAGTGACAAGTGGTTTTTGAGGACAAAGCCATCGATACCATACAAATTGATTGGGTTCTAAATATAAGATGCAATGCATACCTTTTGTGTGTGTTTCACATAATGTATATCAAAATATTTCTCCATGTATAGTATCATGTTACCAAATCCTTTCGATAAAAATTCCTCATATCTATCTTTGGAATGTGGTCGTTCTTAAACCCCACATTGGAGTCCCTAAAATAGTAATTTATATTCCTTTTGTCCTCATCATGATTTCCATGGATTACTTTGTCACCATTGGGAAGAATTTCTTGTAACAACTTTTTCAAACCTTCCTTTAAACCTTCCATGTCTACTTTTAAACCATTCTTTAAACCATCCATCCTAGCTTCCATGTTTTCTTTCAAATCACTTCAAAATTCCATGTTTCCTTATATATTTGTCTCTAAACCATCCATCTTAGCTTCCAATTTATTTTTGGTTACTCTTTGTGAGAGCGAAATTTGTTTCACTTTCTTTCGTAATTTTGATATATCATGTTGCAATTCTTCCTCTTCTTTATGTGTCATACTAGAGATTTCAGGTTTATTACTAGGCATTTCCATTTTTTTTTCTCAAGGCATTTCGAAATAAAACAACAAAATTTATTCCTCACTATGCGCTTTCAATCACTTCAAAGCAATTTCTTAAACAAAATTTATGAAAAAATATTTTAAAAAATACACACCTTTTTCCTTATTTTTTGGATCTAGATATTGAAACTATTGTATCTCTGTAATTTTGACTCTCCAAGATCTGAAATTAGCTCTTATGGTATCCCTCTAAGTCTCCTTTCCAACTCCATGAGTCATACCAAAATTGGATTCTTCAAGTTAAAGCTATTCCCAATATCCCATGATGGCCTAATTATGGATTGGTTCAGTACAGAGAAATTGTATGGAGTGTTTGTGTCAGTATTTGCACCCTACCATCAATGATGAAAAATCCTCTTTTCATTGCATATTAGGGTCTCATTCAGAAATTTTTTCATTCCACTAGGTCATCATGCAAAACTTTTCTCATTGAAGGTTGAATTAGGGTTTCCTTTACTCCTTTTAGTAATTTACCCCTTGTTGGCTCATTTCACCTTTCACTGAAGTATACCATTAGTCATGACTTGTCTTCATCATGACATACATTTTCATCATAGTCACGACCACTGAAATTCTCCATTAGGTCTTTGGGTTTCCAAGGTCCACTAAAACACCATCTCCTGCATAAAAGATCAGCAAGTGAAAGAGTAAGAATAAACAAGATTTCATCAGCAAAATAATTTGTAATTTGAATATTCGAGCAAAAATGTAATTTTATGGTTTTAATATGTTATATATTCTCATGGTTCCAAGTGTTGTGAGTTCAAATTTCCATCAGCCAAAAGGAAGTGTCTCAAAGTAATTATGTTTCTAAATCCACCAAGAAGATCAAATCAGAAGATTAAGTTCAAAGGTAAATTGTAAAAGACAAGTAGTTTGAGAAAGAAAAAGTGGGTCCCAAGACCAATTTTGAAAATTTAAACAATGTATAAAGGCCATAAAAGACCAAGGGAAGGCTCATTTTCGCTCTTATCCATCGATATCTCGCTCACCTACACTACATATACCTCCCTTGACCTTTCTCCATGCCCATTCCTCTCATTTCCCTGTCCTAGGGTTTTGAGGGCATTTTTCTTGGTTTCATGACCTCCATGGTTAGATCATCAACAAAACTTGTATCATGATTCTCTTACACCTTCCCCTATCCTTAATATACCTTCCTAAATACTTCCCACCACTCCTATCCCTCAAAATCATCATTTTTCAACAAACCCTAGCCTATTGCTACGCTTTTGACACTTTTCTAGACCAGGCCTATGTTTTGGCGTTTTGGACCCCTTCCCCTCACTTAATCATTGAAATTATAGTTTCCCCTACTTCCCAACATCCATCCCTACCTACCAAAAGTTTCCTAAAATTTTATAAGCCCCCTATCCCCTTTATTTCCCTTCATTCCTATAAATTTCCCAGATCCCATGTTTTGCCTACACTAAACCCTATTTTCCTCTCCCATTGGGCTAGGGTTTGATATGGAATCAGAGAAATATGAGAAAAGGAGGAACAAGGGAGGTCATTTCAGAAATTATGAGGTCATTCCAACTTATAAAAATCATGTCTCCATCATTTTTCAAGAAGTCATTCTAAGGGACAAATCATTTGCCACACATAGGGCCAGTTTTTCTTCAAACTATGTCTCTGACCAAACAGAGATGAAATTCACAAAAGTGAGAGAGGTTTTTGTCCATCATAGGCAAATTGTTATGAAACCAGCTCAAGAAAAGATAGAAAAGATAGATCAACACCTTAGAATTCATCCTCTTCGAGGGTGCAACCTCCTTTACATTACATAAATGAACAATTCTTGGATGATTCAAATGACAAAACCTCCTTTCTATATATAGGAGTCTAAGGAGTCACAATATAATCCAGCCGACCTAACAATAATAATATAAAGCCACAAAAATAACAATAGAGGGATTCTATGGGGTACAAAAATAACAACATGGGGGTAATAGGGGCACAACAATATAAATAAGGGGTATAACTACAATAGTAATGGGGTAATCACTAGTATTATAGGGACCCAACATGCCCCTCTCCTTCAAAAAAGTGTTGTCCTCAACGCTTTAGTAGTTCTGGATACTTCTGCATAAAATTCTGATCCTCCCATGTGGAATCTTCAGCGGATAAGTTCTTCCACTTGATAAGATACTCTGAAATTGATCGATTTCGTAGCTGTCGAGTTCTTGTTTCTGTGACTGCTTCCGGTTCCAATATAATTTTTCCTTCCTCGTCAAGTTCTAGCAATATTTTTTGAACTGTGAGCTTGTCGCCTATAACATTCTTTAAACATGAAACATGGAAAATTGGGTGCAATCGAGAAGCTGCAGGAAGCTCCAATTTGTATGCCATAGTACCAATCTTTTGCAACACCTTGTATGGACCATAATACTTTGGTGATAATTTATTATCCTTCTTAGCTTGCTTTAGGGACATTTTCTTATATGGTTGTAGCCGTAGGAATACCCAATCACCTACATAAAAACTTCTTTCACTGCGATGTTGATCTGCCAGTTGTTTCATTTTATTTTGTGCCAACACGAGGTTATCCTTTAAGAGTTGGAGGACTTGTTGTTGATGTTTGATGTGATGTTCCACTGCCTGAACCTTAGAATTTTCTCTTAAATATGATGTGATGGATGGTGGTTGATACCCATAAAGTGCCATAAATGGGGTCATTTTTGTTGTTGTATGGAAGGAAGTGTTATACCACCATTCAGCCAAAGGCAACCATTTGACCCATTGTGTCTGTTTATCATATACAAAGCAACAAAGATATCCTTCCAAACATTTGTTTACTATCTCAGTTTGCCCATCAGATTGAGGATGATAGGATGAGCTATGAGCTAACTGAGTACCAAGAAAAGAAAATAATTATGTCCAAAAATTTCGAGTGAAAATGGGATCTCTGTCACTTACAATAATCTTTGGGTTTCCATGTAGCTTTTGAATTGTTTCCATAAATGCAGTAGAAACTGTACTAGCTTTAAATGGATGTGATAATGCACAAAAGTGTGCATATTTGGTAAGTCTGTCAACTACCACCATGATTACACTCTTTCCCTTAGACTTGGGTAAACCTGTGATAAAATCCATTGAAACCTCCTCCCGACATTGGCTTGGAATGGATAAAGGTTGTAATAGAGTCGGTGTCTTAATTGTTTCAACTTTATTTTGTTGGCAAACCAAACATTCCGCCACAAACTTTTGAATATCTGATTTAAGGCCATCCCAAAAAAATTCCTTCTTAACCCTGTGGTAAGTTTTTAAAAATCCTGAGTGCCCTCCTAAGGGAGAAGTGTGCAATTGCATAAGAATCTTTTTTTTTAGCTGGGAATTCTTACAGAGGTATAAGCGATCTTTGTACCATAACGAATCATTTTTCCAGCTAAATGTATCAGATGTACTGGAATCTTGTTGTAGCTTTCTAATAAGTGCCCACACTTCTTCATCATTCTTCCATTCCTCCCTTGCTTCGTTTATCCAATCTGGTTGGATAATAGAAATGGCGCACAACAATGCTTCCACATCCTCATCCTTTCTTGAGAGTGCATCTGCCACCACATTTTGCTTCCCTTTTTTGTAGATGATTTCAAAGTCATAACCCAACATCTTTGTGACCCACTTTTGTTGCTCTTTAGAGGATAATCTTTGTTCTAAAAAGTATTTAAGGCTATCATGATCCGTTTTTACCTTGAAGTGTCTTCCCATTTGGTAGGGTCGCCATTTATTAAGTGCATGGAGTATTGCCAACATTTCCTTCTCATAAATAGCTTTGCTTAAAAACTTTCCCTTGATTGGATGACTTTCAAAAGCAATGGGTCTTTCATCTTGCATTAGAACAGCACCAATTCCATTTCCTGAAGCATCACATTCCACAATAAAGGTTTTTGTGAAGTCTGGTGTAGCTAAGAACGGTGCTTGGCACATTGCCTCTTTAAGATGTTCAAAGGCCTTTGTTGTTTCCGGAGTCCATGAGAATGCATATTCTTTCAATAATGTTGTTAGAGGTGCTGCTATTCACCCATAATTCTTAAAGAATTTGCGATAATACCCTGTCAACCCAAGAAATCCTCGTAGATGCTTTATGGATGTGGGGATTTTCCATTCCTTAATGGCTTTAATTTTTCTAGGGTCTACCTTAACTCCTTCATGAGATACAATATGACCCAAATATTCCACCTCCTAGACTCCAAAGAAACATTTGGATCTTTTTGCATATAATTGTTTCTCCTCCAATAGTTGTAGCACCTTGTCAACATCTTCAACATGATCCTTCCAAGACTTGTTGTAGATTAGTATATCATCAAAAAATACTAACACAAATTTTCTAAGGAATGGTTTGAAAATTGAATTCATCAAACCTTGAAATGTTGAAGGTGCATTGGTAAGGCCAAAAGGCATGACCAAAAATTCATAATGACCCTCATGAGTTCTAAATTCCGTTTTCAGAATGTCTTCAATCTTCATTCTAATTTGATGATATCCCGAATGAAGATCCAACTTGGTGAAGTAAATTGATCCATGCAATTCATCCAGTAATTCATCAATGACAGGAATGGGGAACTTATCTTTAATAGTGAGCTTGTTGAGCTCCCTATAATCTGGACACATGGGCCATGATCCATCCTTCTTGTGCACCAATACTACTGGAGCAGAGAAAGAACTTTGACTTGGTTGAATTATACCAGCCTCTAACATTTCTGCAACCATATGTTCAATTTCACTTGTTTGGACATAGGGATATCTGTACGGCCTGATCTTTGGAGGAACACTTCCTGGAATCAGATGAATAGCATGATCATGATCACGCATAGGTGGGAGACCTTTGGGAGTCTCAAATACCTTGGAATGAGTGTCCAAGACCTTTTGGAGATCTGGAGAAATAGATGATTCCAATGTGGAAACATCTAGCGAACATAATTGTGCAATTACACCTCTTTGCTCCTTTTTTAGAAGCTTTGTCATGCCATTACAGCTAATTATCTTTCTTGGTTTCCCTGCAATACCCCTTAATTCAACTTCCTTTCCTTCCGTAGAAAATTTGATGAAAAGTTCTTGAAAATTAAAAGCTATTGTACCCAAGGATTGTAGCCACTGGACTCCTAGTACAACATCAGCACCTCCCATTGGAATGGAAAGCATTGGGCTAGTCAATACATATTCTCCCATGGATAGCTTGATATTATGGCACCTTCCAGAGAAATTTATTGTTCCTCCATTTGCAATCATCACTTGACACTCTGGCGCTGGATATATGAAGCAATTCAATTCTTTTGCTACCCTAAAATGAATAGAATTGTGGGTGCTTCCTAAATCAATCAACACTATTACCTTTTTCTTCTTGATTTGTCCTTCTATCTTGATGGTTTGAGGAGTGGTAATTCCCGCCAATGCATTACAAGATAGGGTCGGATTTATTTTTTCTTCATCTAGGCTTTGTTCGTAGAGTATATCTTCTTCTTTTGACCTTTCTTGGTCCTTTTCTTCTTCCTCTTCACAATCTATGTAGAATAATTTCTTCTCAGCACACTTATGACCTTTAGTGTATTTGCTATCACAACTGTAACAAAGCCCTTTTGCTCTTTTTTCTTCCAATTGTTGTGGTGTCAAACTTATAGGTTGTGGAAGACTAGGGGCAAAAACACTTCCGTCTTTATAGTTGTGAGTGGTATGCTTCCTGGTTGCCATAATTTTGCTTTCCATTTTTCTTGCTAACCTGAATGCCTTCTCTAATGAATCAGGTTCCCAAAGGCGAACATCATGTTGGATATTATCCTTTAAAGACCCTATGAACACATCAATCCTATGCTCCTCTGGAATAGCTTTTACCCTTATGTTCAATTTTTGGAACTCCTCAATGTGCTCCATTACTGAACCCTTTTGTTTGAGACTTATCAATTGGCTAAAAAAAGTGTTGCTTTTTGTATCTTCATAATGTGCTGTCAATTCCTCCGTAAAAATTGCCCAAGTGATAAATTGTTTACGAGAGAAAAGCCATTGATACCATAAAAATTGATTTGGTTCCAAATATATAGTTGCCATATGTACCTTTTGTGTGTTTTGCACATTATTGAGGTCGAAGAACTACTCCATCTGTAATATCCATGTGGCGGGATCCTTGCCATCAAACTTCCTCATATAGATTTTTGGAATATGGTGGGTTTTCAATCCAAGATTAGAGTCTATGGAATCATGATTAGCATTACTTTTGTTCACATCATGAGTTTCCTTTACAACCTTTTCACCATTAGTAAGTATTTCTTGTGGAAAATTTGTCAGATCTGTCTTCAAATCTGCCATGTCTGTCTTCAAATCCATCTTCAAATCTGCCATTTCTCTGTTCAAATCTTTCTTCGAATCATCCATCTTAGCTTCCATGCCCTTTATCTTAGATTCCACGCCATTTATCTTAGATTCCATGCCATTTATCTTAGCTTCTGTTAGCTTTTGTGAGTGTGACATTTGTTGCACTTGTTCTTGTAATTTTGATATATCATGTAGCATTTCTTCCTCTTCTTCATGAGTTATGCTAGAGCTTTCAGGTTCCTTACTAGGTGTTTACATTTTCTTTCCTTGGGGCATCAGTTACCAATAATAATGCTTTACTATGCCCTTTGAATTCCGTTAAACCAAGCTTACGCAAAAATTTTAAAAAAATTACACACCTTTTTTCACTTTGTAGAAGCCTGATATTGAATCTGATGTATCTCTGTAATTTCAGATCATCTAGTTCTGAAGTTACGACCTCTAGTAGTCTTCTGCGTCCTCTTTCCAATGCCAGAAGTCTGACCCAAATTGGATTCTCCAAGGAAGAGTTATGTGAAATCTCCCACAGTGACTTGCTTCTATACTAGTTCAGTACAGAGAACTTGTACGACGTGCCACGTGTCACTGTTTCAACCTTTGGATCTAAAACATGCATACAAGAAACTACAGTCCGTCCTATTTCTGTAACTTCTTACGAAATTTCAATCCGATCCCCAGAGAGAAAGTTATGACGATTTTCCCCAGGTCACCTGTTTTGAATGTAATTCAGGAGTCTACAAAAAGACCAACTTCCTCAGATCATATGTCCGCAAATGTCGCCCTAAAAGCTCTGAAATTCGGACCCACGGTTCAGCGCGATTTCTTCTCAAATGGGTTTTTTTGTGACTTCTGAAACATCACAGAAAAACGTTGTAGAAAAAATGCCACGTTGAACTGTTTGGAGCAGCGAAACCCTAGAATCAGAAGCTCTGATACCAAATGTTATGAAACCAGCTCAAGAAAAGATAGAAAAGATAGATCAACGCCTTAGAATTCAGCCTCTTCGAGGGGGCAACCTCCTTTGCATTACATAAATTAACAATTCTTGGATGATTCAAAAGACAAAACCTCCTTTCTATATATAGGAGTCACAATATAATCCAGCCGACCTAACAATAATGACATAAAGCCACAAAAATAACAATAGAGGGATTCTATGGGGCACAAAAATAACAACATGGGGGTAATAGGGGCACAACAATATAAATAAGGGGTATAACTACAATAGTAATGGGGTAATCACTAGTATTATAGGGACCCAACATAAATTATGAGAAAAATCCTTCCGTGTTTGCACAGGTTTCATGGTTTTGGATAAATGTCAAAAATACAATTTTTACAAGAGGTTTTCTGCATTTCTGGAGTGACCTTGGGAAAATCCATATTTCTCCTAGAGGGAGTGTCGAAATGACTTGCTTGATGAGTCAAATGATAATTATATATAAGGATATTTCCAATGAGTTCCTACAAGAGCACACTTCATTTTTGCATCCTCATTCTGCACTTTTTGACGAGTCTTGGGCAAATTGATGTTTTAGGGGCTATACTTGATCATTTGCAGCTCTTGATAGGTCCATTTTGTATCCAAGAGAGATATATACAATTAGCTATCATGAGAGAAATTTGGACACCAAGAATTCACTCAAGACTTAGCTGGAACATGGATGGCCCACCTGGCACAAAAATGGTGCGCTGGCAGTCTTGGGAGACACTCTTTTGAGGGGTCAAATCAAGTGAATTTTCTAAAATAAATGTATATCTAGAAACTAGATAGGACAAGCTTTCCAATGAGATATCCTGGGCTCAATTTGGACACCAGGAAGGCACTCACAACCTGGCTGCAACATGGATGGTGCACCTGGCAAAAAAATGGCCCATTTGACAGTTTTATGATTTTTCACTGTTTTTTCTGCAAATTTGATTTTCATCTTGGGAAATTAAGTTTTTACCTATGTAATCGATGAAGTAAATGTAATTATCACGTTTGTTGTTACCTATGGTAAATAATCTATGTAAATGGACTCAATAAGGTCTGATGAATCAGTTTCATTGTAATTAGGGACGAGTCATTTTGATCACTCTATACTCTAGCTATTAGTTTAGATCCTGCAAAAACGCTAACTTCCTTGGATCATATCTCATAAACCATAGTCGACTAAGATTTGAAATTACTAAAAGAAGCTCACCACTATTTGATCTTGACGTGGTTTCAATTTCAGCTTCTGAAACTTCATATAAACAAAATTATAGCATAAATTCCAAGATGACCTATTTGAAGTAGTGAAACCGTAGAATCCAAATCTTTGATACCAAATGTTATGCAGCCAGCTCACAAAACAGAAGAAAAGATAGATCAATGACTTTAAAATTATCATATTCGAAGGGGAAACCAAATTCTTATATGATACAAATGACAAGACCTCCTTCCTATATATAGGAGTCTAAGGGGTCATAATATAATTAGAGCCTACATAACAATAATAATGTAAGGGCACAATATTAACAATAATGAGCTTCTTTGGGGCACACCAATAACAATATTTGGGCTACAATAGCAATAACAATAAGGGGACTAGACTATTATTATAGGGACCTAACATATTAATTCTTTCTATAAATAAAAACAATAATAATAAAAATAATTTAAAATAAAATGACAATTTACTTAATTTTTATGATTTTTTTATCATGCTAATGTGAGATGTATTATGACGAAGATTTTTACGCCTCTTAATGTTTACAAGTCATTTAATTTATACGCTTATGCTATTTATATTGCATAACTAAATCATTTATAAATATGTTGATGCTATGCTTATTTATTTTTATTAATCATGTTTCATTGTAATATAATTTGTTGTAGAAATATTATCTATTTATTATTATGTCATTGCAATAAATTTATAGATAATATAAATTTGAGTAAAAAAGATACGATGATAATGTCAAATGCAAGGAAAGAGAAAATAAAATTGAAAAATAGTAAGGAAAGTAACAAGATAGACCAGAAAATTGTAAAATAACAATCAAAGTAACAACCATAGATGAAAATAGAAAATCACCACTCTTAAGCTAGAATTGTTATTTTTACAATTAAATAATTATTTTCTCCATTTAAAATAGGTAATAATTCACCTAATTTGGATTTTGCTAAAGTTAATATTAATAAACATGCCCATTATCATATTTTTAAATAAATCAATGAAAGTTTTCCACTTAAATCATTATTCTTCACTAGATTACATTTCCTCTATGATGCCCCTTTACACAGATTACAAGCATATACAAACTAGTAGATATATTGGGATGAGAGTGAGTCATGATATTGGTTTTGATCATGATGTGACATCTAGTTTTCATTAATTATAATGTTTAACAAATTTTGTTTATAAATATTATGTTGATTACATAGGACTACCTCTCTAATTACCATATGTCATGTCCAAAGTATAATTGAAATGTTATGTATGCATATTTTCAATGATTATCTCAATTTTTTGCATACATCTTATTCAATGGAAGTTACTTACTCACCATATTAGCATATCATTATATAAATTTATAGATCAAATATCTTTTAAACGAGAGATATAATGATGGTGTGCCATGGTAGGAAATAAAGGAATGTTGTAGAATGTCCCGTGATAAAAAAACATTTTATGAAAAATAAAAACAAGTACAATAAATTGTAATTACATATTTTATAATTGGTATATAACCACTATAAGGAAAAAGGTCATTGGTGAGGGTCATGCATGTGATGGACCTTTAAAGTCCATCACCAATGTCGCATATGGTGACGGTCCTTAAAAATTCATTGTTGTAAGTGTATATGGTGATGGTCCTTTAAGGTTTGTCCCGAAAGCCATTTTCAATGACATTTTTAGTGACGGTTGTTAAAGGCCCATCACTAATTCTCTCTTTGGTGACACTTTCATTGAGGTTAATTAAAGGCCTATGACTAATTATCTCTTTGGTGACACTTCTAGCGATGATCTTTTATTGACCCTCACCATTGATATTTTTGGTTACTTTTGGTGACAGGAAAAAAATGTTGGTCATCGTTGATCATTCCAATGAGTTTTTGATTACACTATGTACTTGTTACTATAATTTTTGTCAAAAGATAATGATTTAAGACCATTGTTGTGGAGTCATTTTCATTATGTGTTCAAGGCCATAGTGGTTAGAGTCAATTAATTTGTTAAGAAGTAATTCGTGTGTATCATTTCCCTCAAGTAATAAGAATATAGTTTTCCTATTAGTCAACACATGATTCATTTCTATTAGGTTTATTATCTAGCAAATTTCCTTAAGATGAAGTTCCCTAGTGTGTGTAGGAACTATATTATTTAATAATTAATAAATATCTATCAATTTTATAAATGAGAGATACCTAGAAATCCTCAACACTCATGGCACACCTTAACCTGCTTTGGCACACACTAATATTCCTTGGCACCTTGCATGTCTTGGAACATCTTTGTACCTAGAACATATTTCCATGAGTAGGATGCCTAAGAACATGTTGGCATGCCCGAGAATAGCATAGCACTCCCCTAGCATGTGTTGGCATGCCTTGCAGTCCCTAGGATGCCCTGGAACACCTTGGCATAATATTGCATTGGCATACATTAGCACTTGGCACACATTAGAACTTGGCATGTATTGGAACCTATTATTGGTGTGCCTAGCATCCCCCTTTTGATAAAGATAAATTCTCGACTTATTAAGCCTCTTATGTGTTCATTTCCTTGCATTTTAGCTTCGTTTCTTCTTTTGTTGCCTTGAAACTCCTTGACTCATATTGACATACTCTGGCACCCCGTACATCCTAGCATATCTTAGCACCTAGCATGTCTTGGCATGCATTGGCACAATTTGGCACATGTTAGCACACCCCAGAACTACCTAACACACTCTAACACTTCTTGACATGCTATGATATTCCCAAGCATACCTTACCAATTCTTAGCATACCCTGTCGCTCCCTCCTTGGCATGACAACTAGCCCTCATTGACACTCACTGACACACCCTCATATTCATTCACTTCCATGAATTTTGACCTAGTGCTTCCTTGTGTTGTCCTAGTACTCCCTAACACACCTCAGCTTGCATTGGCACTCTCTAGCACACCTTAGCACTCTTTGACATGATCTTCCACTTCACAGAATGCATCACACTCCCTGACACATTGGCTCTTGGCACATGTTGGAACATGGCAAGTCTTAGCATGTTTCGCATGCGTTAAGATGACTTGGTATGCTTTGGCATGGTTTAATATTAAAGTTATTTGAGATCAATTATTGGAAAGTAGATGAGAAGAAATGGAAGAATATTTGGCACTTAGAATGCACTAAAACTTCGCACTTGGCACCTATTGGCTACTAGTGTTGGTGTGCCTAGCATGACCCTCATGGAAAAGATAAATTGATGACTTATTAACCCTATTATGTGTTCATTTCCTTATAGTTTAACTTGTTTCTCTATTTAATTTGCTACCTTGAGAGTCCTTGCCATGAATTGTCACACCCTTACACATCTCAGCATGCCTTAGCACTTGGCACATCTTAGCATATTTGACACACCTTCACACTATGTGGCACATGTTAGCATGCCCTAGCATTCTCTAACACACCTTGGAAGTCATGCCCTCATAACTAGAGTTACATTTTTCCACGACTTGGGAACCTTACAATCCTTAGTGTTATCACTCCGTAATTTCTTAAGGCTATGAATCTAATTGCAGAGGTAACCACAAAAACGCTTTGGAATTTGGAATCTAGTCCTACAAGATTCATAGGGGGATATCTCTTTATGATTTAGATTTTTTGGTAGTGGGATTTTAGGCTAGTTTTGAAAGTTTTTTGTTTGGTTTTTTAAATAGTTTGGTTGGAACAATAAGGGAAGGCCATTGGGCGATGGATTCAAAGGGGCTTGGAGTGGTCAAATACAAAAATAACCAAGCTTAAGTGCAACAGGGAAGGTAGGCATGCTACTGGATCCTCAAAATTTATGAAATGGAGAAGGAAGAATTGATTTAGATTCACTTTAAATATAAATCATTGTTACTTGAATTCTATATTTACACTTCAGAAGAAAACATTGATATTGTTTTAAGTCATAACAGAGTGTTTTAAAAAAAATCTTGAACTTAATTTTCTTTAAAACAATAGATAAAAGAAACACATATGAAAGCAAAGAAATAACAATATTACAGTAAGAAGCACTTCACCACATATATGACATATGAATCCTAGAAGAACTTTCTTGTATTAATGGAATGGCCACTTAAACGCAATGAACAATTTTACAATGAATGTTAGTCTTTCTTAGTAGAAGTCCCAACACTAATACTTTGAATTTTGAAGTATTTATACAAAAATTCTATTTAAATATCTTGATATAAAATATCAATATTTATTACAAATTATCTCAATATATTTTATAAAAATAGACCAAAAATCTAGGCAATATAAAACTACAGAAGTTTCTAGCACTATTCTCGAGGGTTGTTGGTTATCATTAGGCCTGAAAAAATGTTGTCTCGTTTTATAGCTATTGGAGGTGAAAATTATTTACTCAAGAAGCTCACATGGTTTATCCCATCGATCATCATTTGAAGTAGAAAATTTAATTATCTTTCTGTAAGTCTCATCTACCTCAGTATACTTTTGGAATGTAGGCTTGATGAGAAATAGGTTCTTAATCTCATGTTTGATGAGTAAGTCAAACTCTAGCACCTCCATAAAAGCCTTCCCTGTGATGCTTCGTTTGATGCCAACAAATTTTGACTTATCTCTTGAAATCGTATACAACTTCTAGTGTTAATATTCTAAGATAATAAACTTATATCCAATTCCAATTAACCTTGGCATCCCTTTCTCAAAAAGTACATTGAACTTTGTGTGAAATTTTTGAATGCTAGATTCCATTATTTAACACTTGTTCTCCAATTATAGCATCAATCTCCCTTTGGTAAGGATCCTTCTTACCTCCAAAATAGTATCAATCCTGTACTGAATACCAAATTCCCCTAATTCATCTATGGTTTTAGAATTCAAAACCTTTATTAGTGCATTGGCTTCACTAAGCTTCTACCCAAATCTTCTTTTGTTTCTGCCACTACTTCATTTGATTTTTGGATCAAGTCTTCTTGCTAAAAAATAATCTAAATGGAAGGCCATATCTTGGTCATGGCCTCATTTATTTCCACCCATATAGTTTGTGCCATAGTTGATTCACTCTCCAACTGTTCAATCTTCTAAGAGAGATTGTGAGACTTTTTCAACTTCGCTACATATGATTTATCTATCTTTAACTTTTGTTCCTGCAAAGTTTTGAGTTGAGCCTTTAAATTTTCAATTTCTCTCCTGTGAATGGACAAGTATTCCATGGCTTCAACTAACTCATTAGGAGAATCTGTACTTTGTTTTGATGTTGCGGTCATTGTAGATGTTCCTGCTATTGTTGATATCGAGATAGGGACTACTATAAGAGGCACTATAGCTAGTTGTTATGACTACTCTTTTTCTTTCAGCAGTCTTTCCATTTACATTTCCATTACTTTAATCTGGATGATTTGTTCAATTATGATTTTGAACACGTCATCCTTCTGTTTCTCTAGCTCTCCCACTTCCTTAGTCTCTGGGTCTTTTGTAAAAGGAAACTTAATTTGTTCCTTCAATGTTGTTATATCTACATTTTTCTCCTTACAATTTCCATTGTTGCCTTTACATCACTAAGATTATCCTGGTTTGATGACCAAGTCCTCTAGTGATTTGATCTTGGTGTCCTTGGCCAAAGAAGAAATCTTTTCCAGCTTTAATTTTGACTATATATTACTAATTGAGGCCTGCAACTTTTAAGTTATCATGGAAGTATTAGTTAAAGCTGAGTACAATGTTTTCCCAGTTTTCTTGTGCATATCCATTTGGTCAATCAGATGAATATGATTGGCATCAAAAGAAAAAATGGATTTCTTGTAATCTGTGGGGGTCTTTGGGAATGTAACTTGTGCTTGGAGAAATGAAATCTGCATTTTTCCCTTTTCTGTATCAAATGTTGAAAGAAACCTATGTTGTGAGGAGGCTATTTGTTTCCAGAATTGAGTGTTTGTACTTTCCTTGATGATTTCATTCTTCTGTTTGATTTCCTTGAACTTGGAAAATATGTTAGGATCAACTTGATCTTGAGCCAATTCTATATTTTGAGTTGAATCTAGGGGGTCTTTGGAAGCTGAAGAAGAGGGAGAACCTATAAAAATGTCTTCCTCCCTTAAGACTATGGTGGATTCTTCTTCATCTTCCTACAAAAAGGCTGGTTTTCTCTTTTGTTTCTTCTTGTATATTAGAAATTCCTTGACCCTAATTTCTGTGACTGAAGGACACTCTTCCACCCTTAGCATTTTGTCTTTTTTGTCTTGAGGTGCTTGAGTCTGGGAGGTTGTTGTAGATATGACTTGCTCTTCAGCCTCCTATAATGTATTCTCCTCCCACTGATTTTGATTCATGAACTTCTCTATTTATGGTCTTGGAGTGTGAGTGTATGGAGTGGTTTTATGCTCAACCCTTAGTCTGGAGAGAATTACAAAAGGGTCATATGACCAGGTAAAACTCAATTTTGAAGTTCATTTGTTTCAAGAGTGAGTTGACCTCTTTACCTGATACCATGTTGTTACAAATAAAGGGTCCAACCTATGCCTTGGTCTTGAACTGGGACTTCTTCTTGGTTGCAACAAAATGTAAGTCATCCATGTGTACCATCTACCTTATATATTTAAGTGAGAAAATTATCATGGGAACATACTTTGGTAGCCTTTAGGGTGGCAATTCAGAACCATAAACCCTAATCTTTGTATAATTTTGGTATCAGTACAAGTCAACTGCCTTATTCTACTCACTGAGGTGCGAAATCTTTTGTATTTATGGTCCTATTCTAGGCTCTACATCACTATTATGTAAGCATGCAACTGTATGTAGGAATTGATCACAAAAATAAGAAAAACTATACTGAGTGGAATTTTTCCTCACGAGGGAGGTCCATTGTATGAAAAAGTGTGGATTACTTTGATCATATAATTTATGCAAGGGAAACGAAAACCTATCTTATTGATGGTAGAGAAACAAATACATCGTTATTGAAGAATACTTGAAAGTCCCCTCAGTAGAGAACCTGAGGAGCTGGTCATGAATTCTATCTGCAATGAATTCATTGAAATTGAAAATGATTTTTTTCACGAGTTGTAAAAACTAATAAAAGGCCAACAATGGCATCATCCACCCATTGATCAAAGTGATAGCCAAGTATGCATGATATGATTGAAATTATTTGTTTGGTCATCTTAGGAATCATGGGAGATGAGTAGGGGGGGTTTTCCTGTGTAATTAGGCATCTTCTGGGAGAAAAATCACAAAAAATTTGGCTCTCTATGGGAAGGTTAGGATTTTGTAGAGTTCCATGAGGGAATCTACTATAAACATATTTAGGGAGTCAGAAGTTGGCAATTGTAGCATCTAAGAAATGGTTTATGCTATGATGGTGAAAAGGATGTCACCATTTTGAGCCACAATTTCTCTTTGGTTGGGGATATAACAAATTTAGCACCATGATACGAATTCTAGGAAATGATAGGTCTTTGGGAAGATGAATTGGGGCAGGGAGGATTCCCGAAATCACAATTCATCCCTTAGGTCAAGAAAATTTTGCTTAAGCCAACTATGAAGCTCATAGAGGTCAAAATCACAAATGGTTTCAACAATCTTATATTGTTGGTCCACTAATGGTCGGTAATCTAGGTGTATGGTAAGGGGTAGCAGAGGGTTATCATCAAAGGATTTAGATTTTCCTTTCGGTGCCATTTTCAGAAACAAGAAAACATGAAATTCAGAATTACCTGGGAAAATATGGGAGGACCGGTATCTAGACGGAGAAAGGTACTTGGTGGCAATAGCTAGTTATACTGACTATCGCAGTGATGGCATGGTACACTGATTGTATGTTGGGGTAATTTTGTTCTATTGACAGTGCACTGGAGCTTTTTAATTAACCTAAAACAATGAAAAGGATGTAAAGTAATGAGGTTTGATGGTTTTATAGGAAACATGTGTTTTAACAATTGTTTATTAACCATTTAATGCAGCAGGTATGTTGTAAAGGGAGCGAGAAACATTAATTGGCCCAATGACTTGCTGAGGTGGTGGTAGGAGTGCTACATGGAAGAGTGGTGTTGAGGGAGAACTAGTCGTGGGATGTATGTGGAGTTCACCAAGGTGACGTAGTGAAAGGGTAGTGAGGTCTACAGGGGTGAGGTGGTAGAGAATGAGTGGAGGGGAAAGGATGATGTAAGTGCAATGGTGTGGACAAGGTCGAGTCCACATGGTGGAAGGGTAGTGGTGTGGGAGTAGCAAATGTTAGCAGTCACATGAGCCAAAGTGGGACAATGGTTTTTGGAAGGGGAGGTAGTGGTAAGTGGGAATGGGTAGGGGGGAGTGGTGTGAATTTCTCTAGAGTTGCCACGTTACTAAGGTTTACCACCCTTTCGGACCCCCCACTGATTAAACCTTGGAAAGCTCGATGGGGCCGAAGGTGATCCTCCGCCATTGATCGAGGCGTTGTGGATTGTGGCTATCAAAACTTTCCTGCCACTTATCACATACAACAAAAGGTCACTTCCGACAATAACCATAACTTTATTACAAATTTGATAATCATTGTTAAATTTTTGTAATTTAATTAATCTAAATACACTTAATTGACTTAATAAAGATGCATTTTTACTAGCATGCCTAAATTTTTTTTTTTCTAAGGTCTTTTCCACTTCTCCTCATTTATTTATCAATCAACCAAGCTTAAACAATCTGGTTAATCAATTTTTATTCTACCTAATCCAATTTAGCCATCATTAAACTGTGTGGTTAATTATTCACTAATCTAAAATAAATTTATTCAATTGATCTTAATCATGTTTAAACAATGTGATTATGCTAACTAATATATTTCTCCTAATGCAATGTGGAATTTTAACTAGCAGCGCATTTATTCAAAAATTTCTGAAGTACTATTGATGCATTTTTTTTAATTTTGAGTGCCATTTAGACTTTCTCACTTGCATACACATTTGTTTGTGGGGTATTTTCATTCTTATTCTTTATATTTCTATTTTATGATATTTATGATTTTTTATTCTTTTTATATATATATTTTTTATAGCCTCTTTCGTTTTTTTATTTTTCCCTTTTGTTTTTTCTATGGAAATAAATTGCAGAATGGAAAATTATTTACAACATCTCATATACAAAATTACAACTACAATCAAACCATCCTATACAATATAGGACACTAACACCTAGAACACCTTGACACTCCCTAGTTGTCATGCCATCATAGATAGCCTTACTCTCTTTGCGTCTTGGGAACCCAACCAATTCATTAACAAAATAATATTTTTCCCAACCCAAAGTCTCCCTTTAAAATTGCTTTGTCCACGCCTTGTTAAAACCATAGGCTTGCCTCTTGCAAGTCCTATTTTGAACTTCTCCTAGAACACTTCATCCTTGGGATAGCTGGAATTCACTGACACTCCTTGGCACACACTCGTATTCGTTCATTTCCAAGCATTTTTTCCTAGTTATCCCTTGTGTTCCCATAACACTCACTAACACTCCTCAACATCCATTAACACTTTCTTTCATCTGTTAGAAAACGTTTTCATTCCTTGGAATGCCTTGGTAGACCTTGGATATCATGCCCTGATGACTACCCTTAATTTTTTTGACACATGAAAACCCAACCAATTCCTACCTAGACTACAACAACTTAACAAACATATAGTTACTACAACTACACTATGCGTTGTTCACCTAAGAAATGCCTATAACATATCTTAGGCTACTCATTTCCCATCTCAACTCATCCCACTTAAGAAGTTACGAAGTCAAGGTTCACATCCAACCATGGGCACAAAACAACTAAGGAACATAGTTTACATCTTGACATGCCATAACACTTAGCATGTCTACTAATCGCTTAGCACTATGTGGTGCGTGTTACCATCCCCTGAATTTATTGGCATGATTTGCACTCCTTATCACACTCTACCACTCCCTGACATGCCCTGTCACTCTAGCAAACCTTGGCACTACCTAGCATATAACCTTGTTACTCCCTCCGTAGAACACTTGGAACTCGCTGACACTTCCTATCACACACTGGTATCTATTGTTCATTTCCATGCATTTTGAAATAGTTCTCCCTTGTGTTTTTGTGGCACTTCCTAACACTCGCTGGCATGCATAGGCACACCCTGGCACCTGGCACATCTCAACATGTTTCCATGGAACTCTAGCATTCCTTGACACTACCTAACATATCTTGTCACTCCTTCATTACCACACATAGAAATCACTAACACTCCCCGTCACACACTCTTATTCATTAATTTCCATTGTTTTGAAACTGGTGATCCCTTTTGTTTCCTTGCAACTCCATAACTCTTCTTCACATGCATCGGAACACCGTGGCACCTGGCACATCTTGACATGTTTCCCTGGCCTCTAGCATGCCTTAGCACGGCCTACCATACCTTTTTACTCCCTCAACACACCTTTAACTCACTGACACTTCCTATCACAAACTCTTATTTGTTCATTTGCATGAATTAATTTGACCTAGTGCTCCCTTGTGTTTCCATGGCACTCCCTAAAACTTCCTAGCATGTTGACACACCTTCGAACCTAGCACATCTTGGCCGCATGTCACCCTAGAAATCTAGCATGACTTAGCACAACTTAGCATACCATGTCAATCTCTCCTTAGCACACTTGGAACTCATTCACACTCCCTCTAACACACTCTTACTCATTCATTTCCATGCATTTTGACCTAGTGCTTGTTTATGTTTCCCTATCACTCCCTAACACTCCTTAGCATGGATTGTTACACCTTGGTGCTTAGCGCATATTGGTATGCTTCACTAGCAATATAGCATGCCTTGGCACTACATAACATACCTTGTCACTCCCTGCTTAGCACATATAGAAATGGCTAACACTTCATTTCCATGCATTTCAAACTAGTGTTCCCTTGTGTTTCCTTGGCACGTATCCCTAACACTCCCTCGTATGCATTCTTGCCACACCCTGGAACCTCGAACATATTGGGATGACTTAGTAGTTGGCTTGTCTTAGCATGCCTACCATGCCTTGGAATTGTCTAGCATGTGTTAGTACTTCCTGTGATTCCCTGGAACACCTTGGCACTCTATAATTTTCATGCCATCATAGACAACTTTACTATTTTTGCAGCTTGGGAACCCAACCAAGTCATTTGCAAAATAGTGTTGTGCCCAACCCAAAGTCTTCCTTTGTATGAAACTTATTTGACCAACCCCTTATAATTGTAACCATAGGCTTTCCTCCTACAATTCCTATTCTAACCTTCTCCTAACACACTTTGTCCTTGAGACACCTGGAATTCATTAACACTCCTTTGTACGCACTCTTATTTGTTCATTTCCATGTATTTTGACTTAGTTATCCCTTGTGATGCCCTAACACTCCATAACATTCCTCAACATGCATTAATAATGCTCAACATGTTTTTTCATGCCTTTTCATTCCTTGGCATCCCCTGACACTCAGGTATACTACCCTCACAACTACCCTTACATTTTTTAGGACTTGGGAACCCAATCAAGTCTTGCGTCGACTACAACAACTTGACCAAGTTACAATTACTACAACTAGACTATGCCTTGTTCAACTAAGAACTGACTAAAACTCAGCTTAGGTTGCTCATGTATAACTTCAAGTCATCCAACTTAACAAGTTACAAGGTACCATGTCAAGGCTTATGTCCAACCATGGCCATAAAAAAGCTGAGCAACATAGTTTACATCTTGACATGCCATAGCACCTGGCACATCTAACAATCCCTTAGCACTATGTGGTATGTGTTAGCACCCCCTATATTCCTTGACATGCTTTGGCACTACCTAGCACTCCCTATCACTCCCTAACATGCCCTGGAAATTTAGCATGCCTTGACACTGTGTAAAATATAACCTTGCCACTCCCTCCTTAACACACATGAAACTCACTGACATTCCCTATCACACACTCTTATTCATTCATTTCTATGAATTTTGAGCTTGTTCTCCCTTGTTTTTCCATGGAACTCCCTAACACTCCATCACATTTGGCACATCTTGAAATGTCACCCTGACACTCTAGCATTCCTTAGCACTACCTAACATACCTTGTCACCCCCTCCTTAACACACATATAGCTCACTGGCACTCCCTGTCACGTACTCTTATTCATTCATTTCCATGCATTTAAAACTAGTGTTACCTTTTGCTTCTGTGGCACTCGCTAAAACTCTCTGGCATGTATTTGTACAACCTAACACTTGGGACTTCTTATCATATCGTTGACCTGGCCTCTAGAGTGCCTTAGCACTACAAGGAATATCCTGTCACTCCCTCAACACACCTATAACTCACTGACACTTTTTGTCACAAAATCTTATTCATTCATTTCCATGCATTATTTTTACCTAGTGGTCCCTTGTGCTTCCATGGTACTCTATAACACTTCCTAGCATGCTTTGGCACACCCTGGAACTTGGCACATCTTGGTCGGATGCTACCCTAGCACTATAACATGCCTTATCACTACCTAGCATACCATGTCTCTCCCTCCTTAATACACATGGAAGACATTGCACTCCTATTCACACACTCTCATTCATTCATTCATTTCCATTTACATTGTCTTTACCTAGAACTCACTAACACTCCTTAGCACACATTGGCACACCTTCGAACTTTGTACATATTGGAATGCTTCCCTAGCACTGTATCATTCCTTTGCACTACCTAGCATACCTTGTCACTCTCTCCTTAGCACCCTTGGAACTCACTAACACTTGCTATCAAACAATCTTATTCATTCATTTCCATGCAATTAAAACTAGCTCCATCTCGTGTTTCTTGGCACTCCCTAACACTCCCTAGCATGTGTTGGCACCACACCCTAACACGTAGCACATCTTGGCATGCCTCAGCACTTGGCATGACTTGGCATGTCTAACATGCATTGGAAATATCTAGCATGTGTTCACACTTCTTCGAGTTTCCTCGCGCATGTTGGCACTCCTAGTTGGCATGCCCTTAGAGATAGCCTTACCTTTTTTGCAACTTAGGAAACCAACCAAGTCATTGAAAAAATAATGTTGTGCCTAGCCTTGACACTCCCCAACACTCGACATGCATTCACACATTTTGGAATGTGTTAGCACACCTTTTCATTCCTTAGCACGCTCTGGCACTCCTTATCTATCATGCCCTCACAACTACCCTTACATTTTTTGCAACATGGGAACCCAACCAAATCCTACCTCAACTATAACAAAAACTTGATTGTAACAACAACTTGACCCTAGTTTATTAATCTACAAATTGTTTGTGACCCTAGTTTAGTAATCCACAAATTGTTAGAAGGATGATAAGAGGAGTAGCTCATATTTTTTCATAGATTGGACATCAAAGAAATTACCCCATTCCTCTAGTGGTAACCTGAGGGGTCAAGGATGTTATAGAGTGGTATCAGAGCATCGAATTTCAAAACTAGGCTTTGATGGCCTTATCACAAGTAGGAAGTTAGAGCCATCATTGGAATCTATCGTGATCAAGCAACAATAGAGACTCCTTGATGACAAAGGTCTAATTGAAAAATACATATTTCGTTTGAATACTGGTAGGTTGAGGCAACCTCTTCAGGCCCTTGAACTTCAAGATAATCCAATATTTACAATTTTTTACAATAATAAGTCCATTATGCACACTCCTCATCTTAGAGTTGGGCAAATAGGGACAATACTCAATTGATGCCAACCTTGTAAATGAACAACCTTTCCTACTCATTGGTTGGACTCTCCACCACTAGTAGAAAAGGTATGTGTGCCATGCATCAAGGATGATATCTTAACACAAGTTATCAACACTTGAACATAACTACCATGTATCTCATGGACAAAATATGGAGAAACTCTTTGAATCTTAGGAAACATTTTCTCATATGTTACTTAATCTACAAGTGGTAGGGCTTCAATTTTTTCCATTCACTAGGAAATATCACCCAAAAACTCAATCATTGAAGAATCAATCCTACACTAAATCACACCTACCTTCTCACTTCTAAGATCTTCGTGAGCTTTCACCTGTGACCCTTAAAGGCAATTCCCTTTAACACCTCGAATGGTGGAATAAAAGGAATTGTGATAGGAGGTAAACTCCATTCCCCTCACTTTTTTCAAGACCTCAAGGGACACCTGCAATCTATACCCCTCCTTTGACTCAACATGATTTTTATTTCTTTTTCCACTTCTTTACATACCCTCCCTTCAAGTGGATCCTTATAGGAAGAGCTCGTGGTTGAAATATTATGGAAAAAAATGAGGCACACCATCTCTTTGTAGGGTTTCAAGGGAGAGCTATTGGAAAATAAGCATTGTATCCCCCATATCCCTTAAAAACTTCTCAACGCATAAATGAAATGATAGATTGATAACTAGACCTAAAGGTAAATTTCAACATTCAAGGCCAAACCCAAATATAAAGAATCACACCATGGATTGAGCATCGACATTGAATTTCAAGGAACTACTTTCAAGATCATGACCTTGTTTTTAGCATTCTAAAATGGAAGTTTTAAAACCAACAATAAAAAGGGTAGATTTGCACCCTAGCCTTTGCAATCTTTGCCCAAGACAAATCTATCTAATGGAGTATCTTGGATATATTGAGTCTTGTATTTATAGAGTACTTAATCAATGATTTTGAGGCCAACTCCCTAGGTCTAACTAAAATTTAATCCTATTGAATAGGAAACTTGAAAAATCCTACTAATAGGAGACATTTTTCCTTCATTTTGATTGATTTACAACAAACCACAATGCCTCTACTTTCTTATCTTCCTCTTCCATTCTCGAACAAGAAATCATTAATATTATATCATAAAAAATTTAGATAGGTAATAATTGTGATGATTTCCCTCAACTCATGGAGTAGCTTTACACCTCAACCCATGAAAGCAGACCTAAGTCCATGGTACAAGCCATCACACTCTAAGATGGTTCTAATTGTCTCCTTAAAAATAGGGCATAACACACCTTACAATGCCAAATGCTTAAGGAATCTCAAACTAGTGGGCCTTTTTCCTTCATGGAAGACATTCTGGATAGTGCTCACCAAACATAATACACTAACACCACTAACACACACCAAAACTCCAAGATACTCGTAAGATGTGGCCTACACCCAATCGCTTAGGCTATACCTCCATAAAATGCACCTTCAACTTTGGATGTCCCAAAACAATAATATTCTAACCCAATATGACATATTTGTTAGATTTGTGTAATTCACTCCTTATCATATCCTTTCACCTCACAAATCTAGTAACCTTCTAAGTTCCAATGCCTCCTCTTGCAACATGACAAAACCACCTATATATGTTGCAACAACCTTGCAAACTTCTTTAGTGGGTTGCATGTATATCTCACATTTCTTCTTCATCTTGCAAAGTGGTAGTGCCAAGGAGAGGGTATCAAATTTGATCAAGGAATGTTCACTAAGTACCACTGCCAAGGTGCCTTTGTGCATATTTCCAAATGTGTTAATTTTTCTTCACAACTTCTCACGGTTCCTAACTTGTTTGTCTACACCTCTAAGTGAGACTACAACCCCCTGACCTCTCTAATGAGTCCACCTCTCTAACCCTTGTTAAAGTATTATTAGACGTGCACTCATGCCTCAAATAGAATGTAACACTAGCATCCCAATGTGAATGCTCGTTCCATTTTTTAATGCCTCGCTGAAACCACCTAAACTAAACTATGAAAACCTAAACTGTGTGAGTGACTTGTAGAGGACTCCATTTTCTCAAGATGGAAACATAGAGTCTTACAACCCCATTCACCCAACAGTTCAAATATATTTATCTTAAATAACGGTACATACCTTTCTCCTTCCAAATTTGACATATGACTTTTAAGGAACTACGTCCCATGGCGATGCCTCTCAGATCATATAATCTATGGAAACTTATTTCATCAAATCTAAACTGTTTCAATTCTTCAGTGACTACTTCTGATTTTTTGAAGTTCTTAAGGGAGTAGGTTATTATCAAGTGAGAAGATAGGCCATGGAGCTTTCTTCACTTTGACCAAGGTCTTGTACAATCCTGTAGTGAGTTGGTAAGCTACCTCCAGTGACACAACTTTTTCCGTAATAAATGTAGGTAGAGCATGTGGAGGTTTGTATGTATAACACGCTTTAATGAAAGTTGACTTGCCAAGGGGAAACCAATTTGCAATATCATGTAGAGAATCTTTGGCTCTATTGGACGTGCATGGAGGCTCTACACCAAAGAGTATATGATACATGGGAGCGATGAAATATTCAACTATCTTCTCATGCATTCCCCTATATCCAGTATTCCACAAACTCTTGAAATAAATGTGCACGGGCTTTCCATGATCAAGAATCCATTTTAAACCCAACCCTTCGAAGTCACATTTTGCATAGACGACATCCAGTAGCTAAGATGCCATATAGAATTTCAACTGCTACCCCTCTATTGGATTCTTTGTTGCATGGACATTAGATTTATTGGAAGTTTCCAACATGTTTTCCCAATTGAAGATTGTTCCTTTAGTGGTGCATGCATGAATTAATGGAACCCAACTCTCGTGAAAGGTCTCTTTGCTTGATTTTCATAAATTATGCTTATCATAACTTCTAGCATTTGATAAACCTTCTTGTGTGATTTAGTATTATAAATCCCATTTTATTTGTGCCTAAACTTACTTGGCCCTTGCTACCGAGGCTTCAATACATCTTTAGTTGATCCATCAAAGCTAGCAAATGACATGGTATTGAAAGTCTCTTGAGGTTTGGGAAGCTTATAATAATTTTCTGTATCGGCTAATATAAATGATGTCACTAATTCTCCTTGATTGCTATTGATTATAATTTTTTCATCATATGTACATGGATTATTCCATTCTATAGTCTCTGCACAGGAGAAGACTAAGGAGCTTGTGGCAACTGTTTGCAACCAAGACTTCTTCACATTAATGTAAACCTGAAAATCTTCCTCATCCTATGGAATATCCTTCCTCAAGAACTTTGAGTAGATTCACCCTAAGTAAGTTTTGTTGCCTTGTCAATATAACAAGAAGTATCACCATATAGTGGCAATTTAGGAGGGTCATCCATAACTCCTTCTATGTTTCTTTCCACTCTACCAGAACTTCTGTTAGATCCTCTTATGACGGGCGGAACCATTTCTCCAAGAGATGAGGATATGACGAGGCAATCCAAGTTAATTGTACTGAACATCTAAAAAATATTCAATGTAGACATAAAATGTTAGATTACTTATTGCAAGTCCGAAATGCCAAAAGTCAGTGGTTTAAGTTGTAATTTTGAGATGACAGGGTTAGGTTGCATATTGCATCAGCAATGGAAAACATAGGCTAGTTGTAGATCATGTTTATAAGAAATTGACATATTTAATTTCTAGCTCAATCACAAATCCAAATTCCAATGTCGCTGAGGACTATAAGTGTTATTTTTGACTTGAGGAGTGAAGGCCTTTTACTGTAGTCGTAGACTCAAATCCTAGTGTCATTGATGCTTGAGAATGCACTTTTCAACTCTGAGGGAGGGAGGATTCCTAGTCTAGTCACATATTTGGATATTTACATCATTGAGGCCTGTAAATGCGATTTACAACTTAAGAGAGCGAAGATGCCGAGTCTAGTAACCAATCACATTTCTAGACCGCTTAGGCTCTAAGTATACACTAGAATCATGATTTGTGATTTAAAGCAAATGATTATTCTCTATAAATCACAAATTCAAGGATTTATTACACTATGTAATGAGCTATATGATTTGATTAAGATTACAACTAATGGACCATATGAATTCGACCAATAAACATATATGATTTCCCCTAAATGAATATATATGATTTCAACCAAGTGAACACATACGATTTCATCAAATAGACTTATACAATTTCACCAATAAACTCATACAATTTCATCAATAAACTCATATGATTTCACTAGTAAACTCATACGATTTCATGCTTCATAATTGGGAAATCAAAATGACACTTAGCCAATGAAATGTGGGTTAGATTCAAAGTAGAAACCCTTGCAAAAGAGATGATGGGCGAGGGTTTGAAAGGATGGAGGCTAAGTCCTGAGAATTGAGTAGGGATTCAAGTGTTTATGCAAGGGCACAATTTAGATAGTCAAGGGAGAGAGTGAGAGGATTCGTATGTCATGAATGGGCATTAAGAGAAACAAAGGAGACACATCTTAAGAGTATAAATATTCATGAGAAGGGGTAGACGAACTGCTTAGATGCCCCATGAGTAAGACAAAAATTAATTATGGCAAGGGGTGCATTACTTACCAGGCAAAATTACAGTGGGTGGCATGTTGTTGAGAGTTATAGAATAACTATGTCTAAGATTGGGAGGAACATCCTTAGTTAACAACCAGATAATGATTTCAAAAAGATAGGTATTATCATGTTTATTAATACCTTAATGTGGTTTATTATGTGTAATTTGTGTTTAGTATTTGATATTGTTATTATGGTAAATGTGATGCATAATATGTTTTTGTTGGTTATACCTTAACTACACATGCTTATATAGGATTCCAATCTTGGATATTTATTTATATGCAGAGCATAATCATTAATTGGTATCAAAGTTTCTTAATTACGGAATTAAGAACCAAGTACAATGGAAAGTTGGAATTTTGAAGTGTTGGAGTTAGAAGAACAATCACATGCCTTTTCCTAGGGTGGTTAGAGGACATGACATTAAACTATACACATATTTTTAGTCATGATAGAAGAACAATCACATGCCTTTGCATGGGGTGGCTAGAGGATACGACATTCAAATATACACACATCTTGAATCATGCTACAACTACGTTGATGTTGGGAATTTTTACCAATTTCTTATTAAATTTATGGTCCAAAAAAATATGTGTACTAAAAAAATTAACTCATAAAGGTACAAATTAACTTAATCCTCTCAAACTTATAAATTTAGGTCAATCCTTCAAAACTTTATATAGTTAATTAATTAATAATAATAATCTAATTTTAACATCATAGTTAAGCCAAAAACCAAATTTCTATATAAAATCCATTTATTCCTAAAACAAAGATACTTTAACCTTTAAAATTTATGTAGATATACATACTATGCCAATTTGAAGTTGAACATATAACCTTGTGTGATATATCTAAAAAAATATAATTAATAATATAATAATATAATATACAATTTCTTATCAAATTTATAATCAAATAACGTTATAATAATATAATATACCATTTCTGATCAAATTTATAACCAAATAACGCAACAAAATGGGGTTATTTTTTCAGAAATCACATAATTGAATAATAATCTCAATCCACTAATTTGTAAAATAGATACATAATGGAAAAGTTGTGACCTAGAGTGTGACATTCCAATTCAATATCAAATAGAAAACAATGAATACTAGATTGTCCATTCCATTCCTTCCTGGGTTAGCTGGAAATCATGATTCTCCCTCAAAAAATTAGTGTTGTGTTTTCTTAATTCGTAGTATTTAGAATCAACATTTTTTTATCAGCCAAGCAACCACAATGATCATGGATTCCTAACCAAACTTGTGGACCACCAAATGTTGGAAAGTTCCTGGTAGGTAACGAGAGGGGGGAGGAGTAGGGGTATTTAACGGAGTGGCCGCTGGAATATATGACATTGGTTAAAGAAAATAGGTGGATATGGCAGGTTTCGATTCGAATTCTATGTATGGGATATTCTACCTTTTTGGGTTAGTAAAAGAACCATCTACCTAAATACAGATCCAGGTAACAGTTAATTTCTCTCACCTCACTCTGTGTTTTTGTTCATTACAAACTCATTAATGCAGGGTTTTAAACTTTGAATGAAATATATATAATGAAGAAAAAATTCTTGTTTTGTGATTTTTTCACTTATTTCCATTCAACTATTACAAACTCATCAATGGAGGGTTTGAAACTTTTAATTAAATATATATAAAGAAGAAAGAATTCTTGTTTTATGACTTTTTCACCTATTTTCCATTCAGCTACAAGGGGAATGATGTTTGGGGTTTTTAATGGAAAATTATTGAATTTTCTGAACAGGAATTGATGATCAATTAACCCATTCAGATATGAGGGCGATGGATGTTTGGGGCTTATAATGGGAAAATAGTTGAATTGTCTGAACCAAAATCGATGACTAGTTGACCCTTTTGAGGATTAAGATTATGCACATATGATAAAATGTAGACTAAAACCAAGAGGAGAGGCATGGTAGAGAATGGGGGTGACAAAGGGGAGAAATTGGCCTTAGCCTCTGCTATCGGTAATGGACACGAATTAGCTTCAACCATTAGATAGGCATTTTAGCTTGGGAAACCAGAATATCTATTGCATTAGCTCAAATATTTTGTCAAGAGAAAGGAGATTGAAATAGCGGACTTATGTAAAGTTCATTATGAGGAATTCATCAATGTAGTGGATAAGCCCCATGGGGTTTTAGTAGATGAAGATGAGTTAAAGAATGGGATGACCAATGAGAATTACGAGCTTCAACAAGTGGATAAGTCTCTCCTGGCTAAAGTTGGAGAGCTTATAGAAGCTTATGCAATTAAGAAAAACTTAACAGAATCGATCCATTCATCAAAAATATATGCACAGGACATGGAGTTGTCTATGAAATGCAACCAACATGTTATAAATGATAGTTACTACCCCACATTGAAAATTTTAGACTCGATAGAAAGAGATTATTCGCCCAGAATTCTAGCCAAGGTGCTTCAAAAAATGCTAGAAAAGAAGATCCTTGAAATCAAATCCCACATCGATAAAAGAGTGAAAGGGGAATTAAATTAATAGCTGATGAAGATGAGGACTACTGCTAAAGAAATTGGTCAGTTGACAATCGGGCAAGATTCTTCAGCCTAGGAGAGAGAAGAGGATATGCGAGGCCGGCAAAAAGTAGGCAAAGGAACAGAGAAGGTTAGGTGTAAGGGAATGCGTATATGCTATAGACACTAAGGATATGGAAGCTGTTGATTCTATTTTTAAATTTTACACCACTACATTTTATAGGGCACACCATATCCAAACTTGTCCTGTGCTCGAAGACCAGTTCTAGGATTACTACTATACAAATCGTCAGCTGCAACTCAACTCAGATTTGGAAGTCTCGCAAGTGCAACCTTTTCTAGAATCACATCAGTTTTCCTTTGCTCATTTTTTTGCATTTTTCATAGTTGAATATTGTGTCTTAGGGATGGCTAGAGTATTAATCTCCACTCCCTAGGTGGAAATAATGTCAGATACAGTTGTAGCAAAGATGAGCTATATTTTAAAGGATCAGTTTTCGTGTATGCAGGTTGCAAGCTATATTATTCTTATTAAGGATTATGTGAGTCTACTTGGTGTGAACTTGAGAAGATATGGCCACTAGGTGGGTCCTTTTCTTGATATTTTGTACAAGAACAGAGACAAATATCATGAACTTCTTCTCAATGAATGCAGAAAATAGATCAATGATGTCCTTGCTAATAAAAAATACGAGTAGATGGAGATGAAAAAAGAGTACGGGTACAACATGAAATGTGTTGGCATTTCATTTATAGAGATTAGATATCATGTTTGATTTCCCTTACATTACATTGTTTTCTGCTACGATGCCTGATTGTTGTTGCATTGTGAGGTCTTCCATAGATGATTTTGTGAGCTATCGTCCTATGGAGGTCACATGGACTTCTATTAAGTTGTGAAGAAGTATCTAGATAAGCTTTTTATCACTGTTATGAATGAGGATTTACTCAAATTGATCAACATTTCCACGGTATGGTAATCTCAAGCCATGCATATTGCTGCCAATATGACAGTTTTGGAGCAAGCTTGTGACTTTTTTATGCAACATGCTTCCCAATTTTGTGCCATTCCTACATGCGTGGCAGAAAGGCTACATGTTGCATTGTTAGCTCAAATTGTCTTGAGGAACTCTCAAGATGTTGCACATGAAGTGATGTTGGGACTAGTCAAGTCGAAGGTGGATGAGTTTATGTTGGTAACTAACAACATCAATTGGAACCCAGATGGAGTTCCACAAATTGGCAGTGCATATTTAAATGAGGTGGTAATTTACTTGGAGACATTGGTTTCTACAACATAAAAAATATAACCATTGGATGCTTTGGAGAAGGTAGGAAGGGGGGTGTTGAAGCACATATTAGACTGCCTCATGGTGACACTTATGAGGGACAATGCCAAAAGATTCAATATGAATGCTATAATGGGTACTGATAATGATTTAAGAGTGCTAGAGTCCTTTGTCAGGGAGAGATTCCACAACACTTGCTTGAGTGAGCTTCAAGGTGCTACAAGTTTGAAGGATTGCTTGGTAGAAGTGTGACAACGGGTTAATCTTTTATTGCGCAACCAGTCAGAGAAATTCATGAACCTTGTTATAAGGGAGAAACATTACAGTGGTTTGGATTATAGAAAGGTTGTAATGATTTCTGGAAAATTCAGAGATGCATTTGAAAGGCTATTTGGAAGCTTGGAGTGTAAGAGTTTAAAGAAAAATCCTAGAAAAAGGTTCATGGATACATTAGTAAGGAGATTGAAATATTTTAACTAATGGACTCAATGGTATGTTTCAAGTCACTATTGGAAACAGTGGATGTTTAATTTCTATTCATTCTCTCGTGTCATTAGATTCAAGTTTGTTTACATGTTACAGGTTTATAGCAATATGCTTTCTGTTTCTCAGAGAATTTAGGAAAAATACAATTTGTTGTATGGAGTATTTGTCTAGCTACAAAAGTTAAAGGCCCTAGTAAAATCAATAGATTATCCCATGAGACTTAGGTGAATTATATCATTAATAAAATATCCTTTCCAATCTACTATGTAATGTGCAATATTGTTTTTCTCCTTTCCCTATGTGTTCTTACTTCCCGTTTTATATTTTTTTGTCTTACAGGCACAGGAACGTCCTTGATTATGAAAACCCTTTGAATATGGTCCTGAATCAATTTTTGCAGGGTTGATATATAAAGTGCAGTCAGCAAGTATCTTCAGCAATGAAATTGAGCATCAAGAATGCCTTTAATTTGTTAAAATATGTGTAAACTTGGAAAAATTAACCATTTTATGGTTTAAAATGAAAGGAGATGCATAAATACAAAAGATACTCTAGAAACCTTTGACAAAAGAGGAGGCAATGGTTCTTTAATAAGCCTTGACTGGACATGAAATTTGGGATGATTGAAATCTGTATTTGTATTTTTTAGATCGGAAAAGGTGGGGCGATTTTATTGGTAGAACATGGCTATTGAAGCTATATCACTTCCAAGCACAATATTTTAAAATTAGTTAAGTTCTAAACAAAATTGTCGAAGCTTCTCTCTTTAGGAGTGTTTCTTTGCCTAGCCTTACATAATCAACATTATTATTTGTTAGGTATCTTTCAGACTCAGATTCTATTGCATCTTAACATTCTAAGTTTGTATTTAATACCTTGTAATATAATTGGTATTTGAGATAATATAAAAAGGATAGAAAATTAAATTGCTATGATGATGTTGTTATATGTATAAGGTCATGAGTGTCGGCAAAGGGATATAATGACTACCGATACAATCCCATGGACTGTGGTAAATCATCATCCAAATTACAAATATCAAATAGTGTATAAAAAAAATGTCCATTTTTGACACTTGTAGGATAAAATGATGTATGAAAGTGTTATCAAAATGAAGGTTGTGATTTTGAAATTTCTAGGGTAAGGCAGTAGAACCCCATTTGCTATCTAGTCAACACTACTCCCAATATCGCATGTCTTCTTTCCTAGTCTTAAACTATGCATATTTACCTGTATCCTTTTCACTCTTACCCGTCCTTACTTTTCTCCATGCTAAGCAACTTGTGCTTCCCATGTATGCCTTGTTACACCTCTCTTGTCTTTGCCTTCAGGTCCCTATTGCATATATCTCATCCCTATTTAATACTAATAAGTTAAATACCGATACCTCTAGCTCAAGCTCAGGAAACTACCTTTGGAAAATATCATCAAAATATTCTTTCAAGTAGAAGATACTAGTACATGATTGTTTCTTTATATTCCTTGTTTCACTACTCTACTTTACTGTAACCACCTTTCTTTACTCTTTTTTGAGATGGCTCAAGTTATCACTTATTAGCAGGCCTTCCCATGCCACACTCAAAGAGGGTTTTGTGGGTTTATGATAAGAATAGAACACCTCCTTCTCCACTAGGTTTGGATATCCTGGAAGCCCCATTGGAAAATTCACATTGGAAAAGATACTATAATAATTTGTTCCAAGTATTCTTATATGTTTTCATTGCATTTTCCATTACATAAATATTCCCATTTGGATGGTGAATATTTACTTGAAAACCTCATGGTATCCATCAATGTCAACACAGAAGGAAAGTTTATTGTTTACACCAAAATCACATGCTTACTACAGTTAAAAGATTCAGTAGAACCCTGTGATTTTGTGGTTCCAACTTCCTGCTACAACAAGACATGTATAGCTCCTTCATTAATTTCAAATTTCAATTCCATGAATCTATAGTCTAGTTTCATAAATCTCAACTAACTTTATTTTTCCATGGTTCACTATTTTATAGAGATAATTTTCAATCTTCATTAACTCCATTGTTTCACTCAATTGACACTCTTTGATTGAGTTTAAATAGTTATGTGCACTGATCAGCTTTATCATCTTCACAAATAATCCTTTAAACAAATCTTGATTCTCCTCTCTTGCCCCGTGATATTTCTATATCTTTTATACTATTCATTGAGGGGCGATGTCACACTCAAAATTGAAACATAAATGATGATCACTGCAAGGCATCGATACCTGAAAGCCTAAAATGTGAAAAGTGTAACCTTTTTGCAGGGCAATAACTACTCTGAAATTGAGATAGCATAGCTAGAGATGAATATCTTTATTAATATGTATTTAATACTTTAATTTTTGGGTATACACTTACATGTTTGTTCAACACGGCCTTTTCTTTGTGATTATCCCACCAGAGCTAGTTGATGAAGGTGACTTAACATGGAATCATGTTTGGACGAGATTTCTTTTCTAGAGTTTGTGGGCGAGGAAAGAGGGTGCAAGGTTTGTCAATGGCTTGCACTAGAGGTTTTTCAATGTCTTGGACTAGGAATGATGGGCACACAACCATGCCCTCCCAACATGTGAACAATACAATGAAACTTCATCTAGTGATTTATGTTCCATTGAGGGAATTGAAGGGCTTATAGCACGCGAATCCTTTCACAAGGATTGGGAGCTTGGGCATTGCATTTATAGATGACCTCCTAGGCCTCGAAGTTTACATTTCGTTAGATAATTTCTCACCCAAGGTTACAATGACAAGTCACAAAGATTGCAAACCAATATTGAGTGATGACATATGTGTAGGGCATGCAAGTGAACATGGACATCGAAAACCCAAAAGCAAGGAATATGGGTGTCAATTCTTATAAATATAACTCAAACCCAGTGAAAATCAAAGTTTGTTAGTTGGTGACAAGAGTTAGTTAAGTGGTTTGGGTAAGTTTTCTTAGGTTTATAAAGGTTTTAAACATTGATCTAGTGTATGGTTCTATGTAATTAATTTTATGACATTATGATTCTTTACTTCCTGAAAATGAAAGTTCATTGTTCATTTTTAGAGCCATTCTTTTCAGCAACATTGTACCAGCAATGTAACTATGGGATCTTAGTAGGACTCACTTGTTTAAGCAAGACCTTGTTTATCATGCACAAGAGAGGTATTGATGGAGATACATGCAATTATATTTATCTTCTCATGTTGATTGTTTCTCATGTACTTGGACATGTGTTTCACTTTTGCATTCACATATTTGGAGGCACTATGGCACATCTGGAAACACTTAATCATTTGTGGCATTTGTGGAAAAATATTTTGATGAATGTTTCTCCATTGAAGAATGCCTTTGGGGCATATTTATAGTTGTGAGGCATAATTTATATATATGGAGGAAATATGGACCTAATGGCATGGTCAAATAGAAATGTTATAGACATGAAGAGGAGTTCCCTACCCTATTAGGTGTTCGATGGTTTTATGGCATAACTAAATTTTAAATGCACAAGAGAAGAGGTGTGCTCCAGTTAAGAAAAGAATCTGAGTCACTTTCAAGGAAAATATGGCACATAATCCTATGGTGTTCCAATTTGAGAGGAGCTGTGGCATATTTCATGAATAAATGGTCAAAGATGCTTCCAGGACCTCCTTTGCACCTCTGCTCAAATCATACACTCCATGAGAAGAACTTTTTTCATATAATGGCATAAAAGAAAGAAGAAGGGCCCATACCAAGAGAATGTTTTTATTTGGGATAACATATTCTATGGGAAAGCATGGACCAAGGCACATGAAACAAGGGTAAACATACTCATCTAGAATAATTACCTTCCATGGAAGAGTACATATTGGTTTGATAACCATTCTAGAAGCCCTAAATCTAGATATAGCTTAAGAGTGGAGGTGTGCTCCAAAACCTAAGGGAGTTAATTATATTTTATTGGCATATTTGATGAAGAATTAGCCTAATTAATAAGGGTGTCTTAGCTTCAAGGGCTTGAATGAACACTGTAACCCACTCATGCACATGTACCAAGGGTGCATCACCTCTTTAAGAGGTCTATTAGTATTTTATTTGGTCAAAGTGGTTAAGTTGGAGGGTAAATTGGCTATGACGACATCATGTGGCAATTTGAACCACTTCAAACCTCTCATCCAATAAAAATAGGGAAGAGCCATACTTGAAAGGGTTTCTAGAACATTTCATGAATATTTCGTTCATGAGCTAGTTAGGAGTGAATCCTATAAAAGAGTGGCTTCATCTCATTTATGAAGGATGGTTTTAAAGTGGAGGAAAATACCTTAGATCATGGTATGGTTTTTATAGTTCTTTGGGTTAAATTTGGAAGCAGTAGTCAAAGGAGATGACTTTTTTGCCCTTTTCCGAGTCTAATCGATTTTGCCTGAAATCTAGCTAGAAATTAGGAAAATTGTAGTTTGAAGATGTTGAGTCTACATAATGCAAGTTCCCTTGGGGATTTTTAGGTTATTGAATCCATTTTTTCATTCAAAATTTCATTTTAAATAACAAAATATTTCAATATTTCCAAGAATCATGTCACTAGATTTCGACCAAAAAAATCAAGAAGTTGCTTGGTTAGGCTATGCCGATTTGAGGCTTCCAGTTGTCCACGGGCTGAAATAATTTGATACGCTTTCCATTTCATGATTTTATTCACTTTTAATGTTGAGGAATTGTGTTTTCTGTTATAGGGGTAGCTTTTCTTACATAAGAGGGTTGTTAAGAGAGATATGTTCATGCTCGTATAGCTGATATGATTTCAAATCTATTTTGTATTGATTGCCATCGTTTCTTTTCAATAGATGGATCATCCTTCAACTTCATTCTCTAATATTTGATGCCATATCCTCATATAAATCTTTTCTAGAAGTCCTGATGTATTTTTTGAACATTTTCATGTGCATGTTACCTGTATTTCAGAACTGTTAAGGGTTGTTAATCATCATTCTTAGTGATTTTTGGAACTTCTCTTCTTCTTCCGGGTTAAGATTTAAATATTCTTTACAATTCATGACTCCATGGCTCTTGGATAAGGAACAAATCTATTGAAACCTACCACTCAATACATTGAAACTCCAAAAAAAGTCATGCAACAAACGTGCAATGAAATCAAAGGCAAATGTGACACTTGCAGCTTGGCTTGAATCTGTCAAATTCCATCCTATAGAATTCTTCAAGTGTGTTAAGCCAAATTCCTATTTGGAATCTATGTTGATTTTTATGCATACGCTCAGACCAACTTGAATCGTAGTAACAGTTGTTTTATTCAACTTAGGATGTTATATTCTTCCACTATCTCAAATTATGGAAGCTTTCACAACCCTCTTCACCTTTTCATTCATTTACGTGGGCATGTGTATTAATATCTGGCTAATCTAAATGTATCTATAGTTAGATTGTGAAGGTATTCAATCATAATTCATTATGGAAGTGAAAAGGTGAAGAATACTAACTTCATTTCTATGTTCAATTGAGGTTACTTGTCTAAAACTACTTTCCAAATATCTGATTCTAATATGCAATGAAATTAGAGGAAAACAAGTCACTGATGCTTTTTGGCTCAACTCTACAATTTCCATCCCCTAGAATTCTCCAAAGTGCATTAAGCCAAATTCCTGGTTGTATTTTATGTTGATATTTGTGCATCCTATCAAGAATTGATGCCTCTAACATAGGGTATTATATTCTTCCATTATCTCAAATTCAGGGAGCTTTAACAACTTTCTTCAACTTTTCATTCATTTACTCGGGTGCGTGAATTAATGTCTAGCTAATCTAAATTAATGTCTAAATAATGACTATCTTATAAACTTTGGTATTAGGGATAAACATGTAGCGTTAAGTGGCCCAAAAACCTTACCCACAATCCTTAATTCTTCCACCACTCAGAGTATATTAGTGCCAAGAATATTAAAAAAGCCACCAAAAGACTCCATACTCTAGTCATTAGTCCCAGGGCTCTTGTCCTTCTCAAAATTAGAAAGTACAACCAATAGTTCCCTCAAGGAGATTTCATCATAAATAGCCGTATTTCCTATGCATTATTTAATCTCGGGAAATACAAAGCAAGTTTGATGAACTCAGCTAAATTAGTACTTCTTGGCTTCTGAAAAATATCATCAAAGTGATTCACCCCTACACCAACCAGTTGATTAGAACTTCTAAAAATATTACCCTCCCCATCCTCCATTTCCCAAATAGTTTTAGTATTCTTCTTAGAATTTGTAAAATGATGAAAATACTTGGTATTTTCTTCTCCAACTTTCAACCAAGTGGCTTCCCTTTTTCCTTTTAGGGAATGAATCTAGTGTGGGGAAACTTATAGTTGAGCACAATTTATCCCTTTCTATATTTTTTTTCCTAGATGACACCATAAGACTCTCATAAAATTAGTCATGATGCTACTCACTATTCAGGGCTATTTCAAAACCGTAAACAAGACATCAAGGGAACAATTTCATTTCCGGTTTAAATCCAAAACTGTTGTTATATGGCATTTTAATAATACACATATGTATATTTTATGATTGGGTAAATGGATTTCCTTTACATGTTTTAAGTAGGGTAACCATGCTGTAGGATATTTGGCCTTTTTTTGTCATATTTTTGTCAAAATCAACTATAAAAGACTTTCATTTTGTTGTTTCTTTAGAGTATAGTTCCAAATTTCAAATGCTTGGACAATTTTGATCCTATGAATTCTTCCAAAATTTTGTGGGTTACATTGTAGTCACTTGCTAGATAAAGGTTGCCAAATAATTTTTTCTAGGAGTAAATAGTGCATGAAATTAGGCCACCCATTACCTCTAATATTGTTGATATATGGGTTATGCATGTATGCTTCTTTACTCTCAATAAGGAAGGAAACACACCAAATTTACTTTCCGCAATCCAAAAAGACACTGCTCATATTTTGTGACATGACAATAGTGTAATTTTCAAGGTGTTAGACCCATTGTGAATGCATTGTAAGGATTAGGAACCTTGTTGCCATAAATTTGGTTAGAATATTTTGCAAAATATCCTCCAAATTCTACCTCAAGTAAGTTAGTTTGTGATTTTTATGGTTATGCATTAGAAACACAACATTGTCTATGGAAAAAGTGTACTGTAAACAATTTCATTTCGTCTTTGATGCTCTACCCTACCTGTGACCGAATTTGGATTAAAACTACCTTAAAAATTGTAGCTACAATGTGGTCTAGGTTGTACCAAAAAAATTATACTCTTGACAATGTCATCCTTCAACAGTTGAGTCTTGTTGAGGCTAAATTGACTACTGTCAATGGAGATCATAGATTGGTTTAACGGGGCCACAAAAATACCTTCTATTGTCATTTGCATTTGGGGAAAACCAAGCTTTCTATTTTTAAGGCCTGATTCAAATCATCAAGTTTCACGTTTTAGGTGAAACATTTCTTATTTTAGAGCTTCAAGATTTTTCTTAAATCTAATTGTTATTACTACTAAAAGTCTCCTTACTTCAGTCACATTTTTCCCATGGCTAGCATATAATATATTTTCAAGGCATACAAGCATGTGTGATAGGGATCGCTTTGTCTATGGAACATCATTTGTTCGAACCAGGTTCGTTCGCTAACTTATGCATTTTGCTTACAAACTTTAGGGGTACCCCTTTTCTAGGGTCAACAGGCACTATGCATGTGTGGTGTCAAAGATGCGTCAACAAGGTAAGGAATGTGAAGAGTAACCAAAAATCCCTTAAGGTCCCCCAAGTAAAGTGGGCGCTAGGTTATCCAAGTGAATGATTCATGAGATAATGCTGGCATATGTGGCCTCCAAAGCCTTCAAAACTGGTTGCCACTTCCAAATTTCATTGATCCATGAAAAAGGGCTCCAAGTGGGGTGAAATGTGAAGAGATACCTTGACAACCCCCCCGCAAACCAAGCCAAACTCCATAAAAATGGTGGGTGCATAGGTGTCCAAATCAACAATCCCTGTGTGGTCACCTTAAGATCTATGTCAACTCCATGATATAAACCTCCAAAGACGGGCACTAGCTCTAATACCACAAGCCAATAAAACAATGGGCTAACCTTGAAGTAGGGCACTAGGTTAGAGAACTCCTTGTATCAGAGATAAACCTTCTGCATACATGTGAAAATTCTAGAATAGGGTATAAGAGATCATGAGATGGTACAGAAGTATAGGATGGGTTGAACCCGCAAATGCTAATGCATCTCCCCAACTCCATGTGTATATGTGCTGATGATGAGCTGAAAGTGACATTTTGTTGGAGAACTTTGTTTGCAGCCCAAAAGTGAGACATCCTTTTGACCCTCAGTCAATATCCCTTGCTGTTCTGTTGTATGTTTTGTTTGGTATTTCATTCCACGCAAATTCCCTAAAAATGTTGCTATAATAACTTGTCTGTTGCTGCCCATAGCGCTGTCCTTTTAACACTGAAAAGTGGTCTAATTCACACACTTTTGTTCAAGTTTTGTTGATATGGTTTGAAGGAAGATTGCTACAACTGTCAAAATTTCTCAGAAAATTACTGTGGATGCTACAATGAATGGGTATTACGGTCACCTCAGGGTTGTCAGTATACAAAGGTTTGTTTACTGGTTGGAATCTCTCCAAAACTGTTCTATAATAGCCTTCCAAATCTCTCTATCGGTTGAACACTCTTATGCTAGTACAAGTTTCTCCTTGGCTTGCAAACATAAATCACCTTGACTAATTTTTTATGGATATTTACCCAACATTCTGGAACATACTCTTAGTTGTGCTACCACCAAACCCTAGCTACTTGTCATGCTGAGAAGGGTTTCCTGACTGCTGCTATAGATTGGTTGAATAAACTAGGAATGCCACATATTTTCTGACCCTTTACCTCATTCTTCCTACACAGGAAAACATAACACACTATGTTCATCAAGTTACACCTATCCATGGTGGATTTTAGACTCTAAAATGTGTTAGATACACTCTACAATGTACAAGTGCTCATACATATATATATATATATATATATATATATATATATATATATATATATATATATATATATATATATATATATATATATATATTTATATCCTATATACTATCTATTTGTAAACACAAAAGTTGCCTTTGTAATAAGTTGGATATGGGTTAACTGAACAAAAATTCTTTTGTGGATGGATCATTTACAAGGTATACTTTAATGTGCTTGACATGCTAGTATAGAAGGTAAATGCATTGCTATAGATTACATAAGAGACATACAAGAGTGCCCAAGGTATGAAATTTTTTTGCATTCCCCTTTTATAATCCTGTCGTAGAGATTTCCTTTAAGGGTGGCTCTATCAAAATAAAAACTAAATGAGGTAGTACAATCAACTACAAGTTATGCATAATGAAGTGCAATATCCTCATGGTACATTTTCGCATACAATTATATCTTATCTTGTCCATGATGAAATTAGTGGGCGGAGTTGTTGATTTTGATGAAGCATTAAACAAAATAATTATGCCATGCTATGCACAAACATGATACCTATCCCTCTATGGATCACATGCCTTCAACCTTGTCTCTCACACCTTCTAGGGTTGAATCTCTATGTCTAGACTCTAAGTTCTACTGAGTCTTATAAGTGTACTATTCTTTGATTACCACTACTTCTTTTTTCATCTTATGAAGGATGAGATTCTATATTAGTTACTCAAAATCATGGATGGATTCACGATAGTGCTTCCATTATTCCCTTGTGGAGAAGCTTTTTTGTTTCATATACTTTGTGATGCCAATCATAAGATAGAAAGTTCACAAATTTGCCCATGCAAATTTGGTGGTAATAGGTCCTTCTTCCCTGATTATTGACAACATCACAGTGAAGGGAAAGTGACCATTAGTGATATTGGTGAAGTTCTTACTTTCATTCTCCCATGCTCTATGGTTGTCATGGATTGAACAAAGGAAAATTGATTAAGGAAACATGTTGTCATCAATGTTTGCAAGATGTTCTTAAAGGAATGAAACTATAATAAAGGCCTCTTTTTAACAAATATTTGAAAGATCGTGGAATAGGTTATGCATATCTTAGTTTAGCATTGTAATTTTACTAGCCTTTTAAGGTTTTATATATCAATAGGCTTCAATGGATAACAAGAACAACCTAAGGCATTCTAGGTAGACTAGTTTGGGTGTATGGTTTGGTGGTTGCATTTGTAAACCAGAGATCATAAGGTGGTTAACATGTGTACAACAAATAAAATATCCAAATACAAAGACAGATTATACCTAAATGTAGTAGACCAAATATGTCCTTTCCAAATTTTATAGAGTACTATCATGTTTATGAATCTTTTGGTTGAAGAATTTTGACAAACACTTGTCACACTTGTTGATTTTTGCTAGTGTATGTAGTTTATATGGATGCAATTATGGATTGGAGTTTTGTCGTGCATAAATGTTCACATAAAATAGTACCATGCAAAAGAATAAATCCAATAGAAAATTGATACTTTCAAATGTATTTCAAGAATCACGAATAAAATTCTATTAATTAACCAACAATGACTCTAACATCTTGTATGTATAGGTCTGTAATAAAGTGTTTGTAGATAATTATTTATGCTCCAGAATGAAGAATTGTGGCTGCAATAGATTTTAGGACTCATTATATGCTTCATCGGGTACTACAAAACCTTTGTAAGGCTTGAATTTGGAATAATACCCAATCTCTATGAACCACCAGTCTAAAATGCATAAAGACTATAAATGACTGTCATTGTTGCAAAGAGGATGGGATTTGGTGCTGAAATAAATATCATATCTTATTATAAGCTTCTACAAGTCAAATTCATCCTTGAACTAGTCCTTCCACTTGAGTATGGCGTTACACACCTCCTAGAATGCACCCAGATTTCTATTTTATTGTAACAAAAATGAATTAATTGGTTTGAGCAGGCTTCTACAACTCTTAAAAAATCCTTTATATCTTCTTCAATCATTTTTCCTTCCACAAAGATCCTATATGTTCCTTAAGGAGAATGGATGCTTTCCCCTAGACGCATACTTCTCAACAAATCTTGTATCTTAGGGATAATGTTTCCCCATATAAAAAATCATCCTTCTAAATCATAGTTAATACCAACCATAAAGAATGGGGATAGGAGTATTTTTGTTCTAGAAGACAACTATATATCTCTACTAAATAAGATAAAAGAAATGGAAAATTTCCTAGAACTCAATAAACATTATACCTCCAAAACCTTTGATGATTAAAACATATTTCCATCCTTAAGAAAAGCAGTTGGCTTGGGGAAATTTGTGACTTATTCTCTACTCTACTACAGAGATCAGAAACACCTCTATTCCACCTCTGAATTGACCTTCGCCCCATATATGTTGAAAATAATACTGAGAGGGGGGGTGAATCAGTATTATCTAGCAATTTAATAAATCTTCCTTATTTGATCTTTGAATTATTTTTGCATGTCAGTACCATAAAATAATGAGCATGAACAAAGAAAAACAGATAGTCACACCAAAGAACACAAGATGTAAGGTGGAAACCCAATGTGGGTGAAAACCACCTGCTGCAATATGTCTCTAACTTCTTTCAAATTAGAAACTTCTTTTACAATGATTTTGTACTGGTGTAGACCTTTACCAGTACGCAGGCTGCAACCTGTAGAGAGCTACAACTCTTTCTCTCTCTCGTTTCCCAGTCTACTCCTGGAAGGGAGCTACAACCCCCTAATTCTTTTCATAAATCATCAGATGATCAACAAGTACATAACAGTTACAGTCCACTACAGATATCAGATTAGCAATAACATAAGTAACCCAGAACACCTTATCAACAGAAAAATTCAATCAACAGAACATCTTAAGACAGAGACGCAGTTTTTCCTTCTGTGGCCTGCGACCAGACGCAGTTAACCTTCTGCTCCCCTGCGTCCACACGCAGATATCCTTCTGCTGCGCTGCGTGCCCACGCACTGTTCCTTTAACTGCTCTGCATTCTGTTGCTTTAGGGACGCATCCAAAAACACTATCGCGCCGCGTCTTTTGCTACAGGGACGCACCCAAAAACACTATCGCGCCGCGTCCTCTTGCTTCAGAGACGCGCCTGAACCTTGATCGCTCTGCGTCCCCACGCAGATCTCCAGTCACTGAGCTGCGTCCCAGACGCACCTGAACTTCGTCTGCCCTGCGTCCCCACGCAGATCTCCAGATTCTGCACTGCGTCCCGGCGTGCTTTCCTTTCAATGTACCTGCGTCCCTTCGGGTATGAATGATTTCAAGACTTTAAGTGTAACCCAAACAGTCAGATCTACAGATCTGATCTTGCGCCAAAGAGATCACAGTCCTTCAGTAGATTCGCCTTTTAGATCTAGACCAGATCTCACCCAATAAGATATTCAACCAAAGACATACTCTAACCAAATGATCTCCTTTGCTTTATATAGGCAAGCTCCTCCTCAAAACATGGAACAATACCACGAGCCGACACCATAATAACACAATACCGTCGGCTAGATACCAAGAGTAAAACACAAGAAACCCCCACGTGGGCTTTTCTCTGCCTAGAAAAGTGTGCACTGGGTGGACGCACCTGCTGAATGGCTGGCCTGCGACTCTGGACGCGGTCCCTGCATGGTGTACCTGCGGGTACGCACCTTCTGAACTGATATCCTGCGTCTTTCTTAATTTTTCATAAATTGAGAGCCTTGTCATGGGAGTTGCCATCAAGTACAACATCTGTAACATATAGCCATACCAGAAAACATAATGCCAACAATCTCCCCCTTTGGACTTGATGGCAACCTTACAAACTTCAGCTTCATTCTCCCCCTTTGACATCAAGGGCAAAGGGGTATGCTCCCCCTAAGATCATGCTCCCCCTGAACCAGATCTGTAAAGAACCATAATCCTCCATGAAAGAGATAGAGACATATCGCAGCTATTTCCAAGATCTCCTTCTGACTATCCTCCATAATGCCAACAATGCATTATATCCTCCCCCTGAACCTGTACCATCAATCAGAAAAGGTTCAACAATAAGATGATGCATCAACAACCCCCAGCTTTTGCCTGAGGTACTCAAAAGTGTCCCTGGGCAATGGTTTGGTGAGAATATCAGCAACTTGTTCCTTAGAAGGAACATACTCCAACTTGACCTTCTGTTCAAGCACTTGTTCTCGAAGAAAATGATATTTGATTGGTATGTGCTTGGTTTTTGAATGCATAACCGGATTCTTTGAGATGCTGATTGCACTTGTGTTATCACATAAGATGGGGATAGGTGGTGTACAAGTGATTTGAAAATCCTGCAAAGTCTGCATCATCCAAAGAAGTTGGGTGCAACAAGATGCAGCAACAACATATTCCGCTTCAGCTGTAGACAAGGCAATCGAACTCTGTTTCTTGCTGAACCAAGATACCAGTCTGGAACCCATAAAGAACGCACCACCACTTGTGCTTTTCCGGTCATCCACGCTTCCGGTCCAATCTGCATCTGTATAAGCATGAAGAGTAAGATCTGTATCTCTAGGATACCATAAGCCATAATTTTGAGTCCCTTGAAGATATTTGAAAATTCTCTTTACTGCTTGAAGATGAGTCTCCTTTGAATTTGCCTGAAATCTTCCAACTATTCCAACTGCATGCATATTCATCATTTGCACTAAGACTACATCCTGTGACCATGGGTGTACATACTGGTTTTGCATCTTCCATGCCATATTTCTTCAAAATCTGTTTGAGATACTTGGTTTGAGATAAAAAGATTCCTCCTTCCTTTTGTTGGATTTGTAAACCAAGGAAATATGTCAGTTCTCCTAGCAAGGACATTTCAAATTCTTTCTGCATGACCGAGGAAAAGCTTTGACTCATAGCTTCTTCATTGCTGCCAAAAATAATGTCATCTACATACACAACAAGTATTAGCAATTTGTCATTTTCAACTTTTATATAAAGATTGCTATCTGCTGAACCTTTTGAAAAACCTTGTTGATGAAGATATTTGTCCAAGCGGTAGTACCAAGCCCTTGGAGCTTGTTTGAGACCATAGAGAGCCTTTTTCAATCTGCATACAAGATTTGGATCATTTCCAAGAATGAACCCATCTGGCTGTTCAATGTACACTTCTTCTTCCAAGTCTCCATTCAGAAAGGCTGATTTCACGTCCATTTGAAATACTTTGAAGTTTTGAAAACTTGAGAGAGCAAGGAACATTCGGATGGCCTCAAGTCTTGCAACAGGAGCAAAGGTTTCTTCAAAGTCTATTCCTTCTTGCTGCGCATACCATTTACAAACAAGTCTGGCTTTGTTTCTAATTACTTCTCCATTTTCATTCAATTTATTTTTGAAGACCCATTTTGTTCCGATAACATTTTTATCCTTTGGTCTAGGAACCAGCTCCCAAGTGTTGTTCTTCTCGATTTTCTCAAGTTCTTCATCCATTGCTTTCACCCAACATTCATCTTTGCATGCTTCTTTCACATTTTGTGGTTCAGTAGAGGAGAGTAATGCCAAATAGCTTGAGGCTTCTGCAACTGTTCTTCTTGTTTGTACACCTGCTTCTTTTTGCCCCATAATCTGAGATTCTGGATGATTCTTCTGAACATATCTGGATGGAGTCTTTTCTTCTATTCTTGTTTGCTCCTCTGGCTCTTCTTGAGGTTCTTCTTCTTCATCATTCTGTCTTTGAGGGTAGCCTTCATCTTCTTCGATGTCTTCATGATGGACTTGCCTAGGAATGTATCCCTTCTCATCAACCACTACATCAATGCTGTCAACAATTCTGCCAAGTCTTTTATTGTAGCACTTGTATGCTTTGCTATATGGAGAGTAACCAAGAAGAATGCCTTCATCTGCCCTAGGTTCAAGTTTGCCAAGCTGCTCATCAGTATTCTTGATATAGCATTTGCTCCCAAAGATTTTGAAGTGCTTTACCGAACGAGTCCTGCCACTCCAAAGCTCATGAGGAGTTTGAGTGCTGTTCACCCGGACATTTGTTTTGTTGAGAATAACAACCGCAGCATGTGAAGCTTCACCCCAGAAAGTTGCGGGAGTTCCTGATTCATCAAGCATAGCACGAGCCATTTGTTGGATTGTTCTGTTCATTCTTTCAACAACTCCATTTTGCTGAGGAGTTCTAGCTGTAGAGAATTCTCTCCTTATCCCATGTTCATCACAGAAATCGAAAAATTCATTTGAAGTAAATTCCCCACCTCTGTCGGATCTGAGGCACTTAATTTTGTGACCTGATTCATTTTCAACCAAGGCTTTGAAGGATTTGAATTTTTTGAATGCTTCATCCTTGTGCTTCATAAGTCCCAACCAGACAAACCTGGAGAAATCGTCAATAAATAATATCAAGTATTCCTCTCCTCTAGGTGTTCTTTTCCTGAATGGACCACATGTATCTGTATGTACTAGCTCAAGAGGCATGCTAGCTGATCCTTCTTTCTCTGGAAAGTTAGTTCTGGTTTGTTTTCCAAACTGACATGATCTGCATATGGTGTTGTCAGGAATTTTGATATCTGGAAGATCGCGAACTGCATGATATTTGCATGCTTTCCTTATTTGTGAGAAGCTTAGATGTCCCAACCTTCGATGCCATAACCAGTGCTCTTCATCCTTGCTCAGATAGCATTGTTGTTGTCCTTCTTCAAATATGTACAGATTATTTGGAGTTCTTTTGCCTTTGAGTATTGTTTTACCTGTATCAAGATCACGAACAAGACATCCATTCGATCTGAAAATAACCTCGGTTCTTTGATCACACATCTGGCTAACACTTAGAAGATTATGCTTCAATCCATCAACATACAAAACATTTCCTGCTTTGACCTTTTCTTTTAACTGAGCAATGCCTTTTCCTTTTATAGTTGCAGGAGTATCATTTCCAAAAGAGACTTTCTTTCCCTTTTCTAGAGCAGAATAAGATTCAAGTTTTTCTTTATCACCTGTCATATGCTTCGAACATCCACTGTCAATGTACCACAGATTTACCTGTCCCTCTGCGTAAAATGCTATTCCACATCTTTCTGTTTGAGGTTCCTTTATTCTCCATGTTTTGGTGCTTGAGGCTTGTCCCTTTTTCTGCTGAAACCTGCTCCTGCATTCAGATTCTTCATGACCAAAGTTATTGCAAATAGAACATTCGACTTCATTTTCAAGAACCGAAAAGTTGTTATAGGTCCTTTTTGTAATCCCTGTCATACTTCTTTGTTTTTGAGCTTCCCTAGTCATGATTGTTTTATATGCAACACATTGAGCTGCTTTGTGACCAAAGTTATGACAAGAAAAGCATTGTCCATTGAAGAAACTTCTGCGGTTATCGAATCTACCAGCCAACTGATTGTAATTTCTATTTTCATCTATTCTTGGACCAAATTGAGAAGATTTTACCTGTGGCTGGTTCACCCTTAAGATGGATTGCCCTTGATAGTTTCTGTTTGTAATTCGTCCCTGCTTTACCTGATGATCTTCATTGTTCTTTTGCTCATTTCTTCTTGCTGCATCAAGATAACTCTTTGAGGTGGATGCTTGAGAGGTTTCTCCATTGTAGCCCAGACCTGTCTTGTTTAGAGGAGACCACTGCACATTGATAATCTTATCCAAAGTTTCAGATCCTTTGACAAACTTAAGATTAATAGCTTTTGTTTTCTCAATCTCTTTTCTAAGACCAACAATTTCTCCTTCTAGTTTTTCAAGATGTTTTTCCTTTTCATCAATTTGAAATTGTAGAGTATCAATGATCACATTCTTTTCTTCTATACATCTCTTGAGTCTAGTGATTTCATCATAAAGGTTATCCACATCTATAGCATCCATATAATCATCATCTTCAAATGCCATTAATAACTTATATTCATTACCTCGTTCATCTTCATCACTGTTTGATAGACCATCACTATCTTCATGGGTGCAGTAGCTTTTCTTATTTGCACTTTCTTTCTTGTTCCATCTAGCAGGTTCCTTTCCTTTATCCTTATAAGGACATTTTGCAGCATAATGACCTACTCTTCCACAAGCAAAGCATTTGAAAGGTAGCTTACCTCTGAACCTTCCAGAACCCCTTTGAAGATTTCTGACAAAATTTGATTCTTCTTCCTCTTCTTCTGGAACATGACTTGCTTCATAGTAATCTTCTTTGCCTGATGCCTTGAAAGCAGCCTCCCTTCTGTCTGATGGACCTCCCTTTCTCATTTCATAAGCAGTTAGAATTCCATTTAGCTGAGACATAGTGAGAATTCGGAGATTTTCCTTTTCTTCTATTGCAGATACTTTAGATTCAAACTTGGGGGATAATGATCTTAGAATCTTTTCAACTACTATAGCCTCTTTTATTTCTTCACCCAAATTTTTCATACAATTGACAATCTCATCTACCCGAAGAAAATAATTAGCCACACTTTCATCATTATACATCTTGAGAGTCTCATACTGAATCCTGAGAGTTTGAATTTTAGCTCGCTTTACTTGTTCATCTCCTTCATAGCTCGTGACCATTTTGTCCCATATCTCTTTTGCTGATTTGAAGTGCATTACCTTCATGAATTCCGTTTGGGATATAATTCCTAATAGAGTACTAACTGCTTTTGCATTTGTTTCATACTTCTTTTTCTCAGCTGGATCTGTAGGAGTAGCTGAAGGAAAAGCATAGCCTGTTTCTACAATGTCCCAAACTTCTGTACCAAGAGATTGAAGATATGCAGTAACTCTTACCTTCCAATAATTGAAGTTTGTCCCATCAAAAACCGGTGACCTGATTGATGCTTCTCTCTCGTAGTTGCTCATGATGAACGATCTACCTTCAAGCGATCAAGCTTCTCTGAAGGACCTGCTCTGATACCAATTGTTGAAAATAATACTGAGAGGGGGGGTGAATCAGTATTATCTAGCAATTTAATAAATCTTCCTTATTTGATCTTTGAATTATTTTTGCATGTCAGTACCATAAAATAATGAGCATGAACAAAGAAAAACAGATAGTCACACCAAAGAACACAAGATGTAAGGTGGAAACCCAATGTGGGTGAAAACCACCTGGTGCAATATGTCTCTATCTTCTTTCAAATTAGAAACTTCTTTTACAATGATTTTGTACTGGTGCAGACCTTTACCAGTACGCAGGCTGCAACCTGCAGAGAGCTACAACTCTTTCTCTCTCTCGTTTTCCAGTCTACTCCTGGAAGGGAGCTACAACCCCCTACTTCTTTTCATAAATCATCAGATGATCAACAAGTACATAACAATTACAGTCCACTACATATATCAGATCAGCAATAATAGAAGTAACCCAGAACACCTTATCAACAGAGAAATTCAATCAACAGAACATCTTAAGGCAGAGACGCAGTTTTTCCTTCTGTGGCCTGCAACCAGACGCAGTTAACCTTCTGCTCCCCTGCGTCCACACGCAGATATCCTTCTGCTGCGCTGCGTGCCCACGCACTGTTCCTTTAACTGCTCTGTGTTCTGTTGCTTCAGGGACGCATCCAGAAACACTATCGCGCCGCGTCTTTTGCTACAGGGACGCACCCAAAAACACTATCGCGCCGCGTCCTCTTGCTTCAGAGACGCACCTGAACCTTGATCGCTCTGCGTCCCCACGCAGATCTCCAGTCACTGAGCTGCGTCCCAGACGCACCTGAACTTCGTCTGCCCTACGTCCCCACGCAGATCTCCAGATTCTGCACTGCGTCCCGGCGCGCTTTACTTTCACTGTACCTGCGTCCCTTCAGGTATGAATGATTTCAAGACTTTAAGTGTAACCCAAACAGTCATATCTACATATCTGATCTTGCGCCAAAGAGATCACAGTCCTTCAGTAGATTTGCCTTTTAGATCTAGAACAGATCTCACCCAATAAGATATTCAACCAAAGACATACTCTAACCAAATGATCTCCTTTGCTTTATATAGGCAAGCTCCTCCTCAAAACATGGAACAATACCATGAGCCGACACCATAATAACACAATACCGTCGGCTAGATACCAAGAGTAAAACACAAGAAACCCCCACGTGGGCTTTTCTCTGCCTAGAAAAGTGTGCACTGGGTGGACGCACCTGCTGAATGGCTGGCCTGTGACTCTGGACGCGGTCCCTGCATGGTGTACCTGCGGGTACGCACCTTCTGAACTGATATCCTACATCTTTCTTAATTTTTCATAAATTGAGAGCCTTGTCATGGGAGTTGCCATCAAGTACAACATCTGTAACATTTACCAGAAAACATAATGCCAACAATATATTCATCTCAGTGCTACTTCCATGAATTTTGTGAGCCATTTCTTCCCCCTTCTTAACTTCCACGAACTGAGTTTTATATGAATTCACACTCCCTTACATAATTTTTTGTTGCAAGCAATAAATATGAAGGATGTGCCCTTGATTCTTAGGGGCATTTGCTCATGGTGACATTTTTCAACCCTCATTTTGTGTAGGAGTTTTTCAACTATTAAGTTATTATAAAGTGTCTTATTTTTACACATTTTAGTGTTTTCTTGAAGTAGTTTAACTGTGCATTTAAAGGAATACTTTGTACAAAATTTTTTTTTTTTATGATATTTATTTATTAAAGTTATGATCCAGGTGGATTTTGGTGGCCACCTGCCAAGTCCACTTGGACCCCCACCATTATTTCTTTTAGCTTTCCAGTTTCCTTAATTGTAGCACAATTTACTATTTGTAGCAGTTTTTCAGGTCCTAAACTTACAGAGTCGTTTTGAGGCCCTAAAGGATGTTTTTCGGGAAAGCTAGGAGCAACATGGGTCCATGGACCGATGTTTCTCTTCCAAAAGTTGTAGTTGTTGGATAGATCTCTCTAACAAGATATTGTGCACGTCAAACGGAGATCATATGCTAAAGTTATGACCCCAAGAATTTGATCTATCAATTTACCCAAATGGGGCCCATAGTTTGGCATTTCATCTTCTAGGGTTAGGTTTTTGGATGTTTAGGGTTTTCCATTATTTCTCAACAATAAATAGACCTTCGAGCCTCATTGTAATATAGTTCAGAGGCATGTAGCAAACATCTCTTCTCAGAGGTAAGCTACCATCACCCTAGCTGGTTTATTTCAATTTCTGTTTGTAAGCATATTTCAGTATTTTACAGTAATGAAATGAAGTATTATTTCTGCTGCATCTCTATATGTATGGTTATATCTGTAATTTGTTGCTTTCTTGTTTAAATCCAAATCAGGTTAATGCATAAATTGCAGGCAGTGCCGATTGGTCTCATGTTTTGTTTATATAAATCTTATACTGTCTTGTTAAATGCAGGTTTCCTAAAGAAATATTTAGAATAGATAAATGTTTATGATGAAATCGATTTCCTATGATATTATTAAACCCTTGAATATTTAACAAAGAAGAAATATTTTGGCGATTGTGTAAAAGATTAATCTTGTTCTGCATTTACTGCTTGTTTACATGATTAAGTCAATCTTATTAAACTAGCCTTGTTCTTGTAAAATAGGGCTAGTATCTATTTACAATATCTAGAAATTTGGTATATGATAATTTAAATTACAAAGTTCAAAGAGGCTATAGACTAAACACTAAGAATGGGTTGATCTTGTAATCATGTTTATTATGCCGAGCAACAAATTCGTCATTGTAGACATCACACAAACAGGGACCAGAAAGTTGTCGGTTTTACATGTTTGGTCGTGGTGGCAACAATAGTGGGAATTTTGTTTCAAAAACTAAAATTCAAGAAGATATCGTAAGAAAATTATCATTTTGGAGTTTTAGTTTCAAAAACATAGTTATCTGACCTTTGGATTGGTTGTAGCAAGTGTTTCACAATAAATTGAAGTTGGTTCTTGGAAACTATATGATCAAAAATAAAATAAAAACTTTGCAAATAATTTGAACAAAATGGCTTTGTCCCAAAAGAAAGCTAAAAAATATGGGCTAGGTAATAAGACTAGAACTATTGTGGCTCCATTGCTCTTTCAAATTATTCGGTGTTAGACTTCAGAAATAGAGAGGACTCTACAAAGCATAGCTATATATGTGGACCAAGATAATAAAGATGCCTACAACATATCACACTGTGTAGCTTTTAAGTCCTCTAGATCAGTCAAAACTCTAAAAAGAACTCGATGAAATTTGGCATTGGTGAAGTGTTATTTATTTTGTAACTTTATCTTTTAGCATATCACACTTTACAACCTTTAAGTCCTGTAGATTAGTCAGAACTCTAAAAATAATTGGATGAAATTTGGCATTGGTGAAGTGGTGCTTGGTTTCTAACTTTATCTTTTCACATTGGGAGGCAACAAGATTTCCATCATTCAAATGCATATTTGATGCATTTAATGTATGTTTCATTTGCAGGGACTGGGCATTACAAATATTCTTAGTTCTTGGAAATGGTATGGCTCTTTCTTCAAATTATAATTTCTACTAATATGCCTATCAATACTATCTTTTCAAATTATAACAGTTTGAAACATTATGCCTATCCATACTTTTTTTTTAATATAGAAATTTTATTTCTATTTATAGCTTTTTAATATATATTAAGTGACCAATCTCATTTAATAATTCAACTATGTTTCATATGTCATACATTAAGTCTATTGGAAATAGGTCATGCAACTAATAATTATTATTTTCACTAGTGTATGGTTTGACCATGCATACAATAAGAGCTCTCCTTTCTCGTCTATGATTCCAATAAAAATTTCAAGTATCATTAATTTACTTAGAACTACATACTTGTGGTAGGGGCATTTCTACCTCATGGCTTTTGTTACTTAATGTACTTATATATAGATGTTAATATTATATAATGAGTATTAGGATGGGGCAATAGATATTTTTTTTTTTCTTTTGTGGTTGTGCTGGTTTAGTAAAAGATTCACCAAGATTTTACAAAGTTTAATAATTTAATTAAAGTTTTAGAATTTAGAATTTATAAAGTTTCTATGTTTAATTCCTTGAAGGGCTCTAGGTCAATGGAAGAGCACTTTCTTTTCAAGCATGTGGTTGCTGGGTTGATTCCATTGTGCCTTAATATTCATAGGGAATGGTGATGTCACTATCCATCCCTATATATGCATTAATAGTGATGGTCGTACTACAAGAAAAATGCCATTGGTGAGGGTAATGCTTGTGATGGACCTTTAAGGTCTATCACCATTGTGGCATATGGTGACGGTCTTTAAAAAATCATTGTTGTAAGTGTATATAGTGATAGTCCTTTATAGTTTGTCACCAAAGCCATTTTCAATGACACTTTTGGTGAGGGTCGTTAAAGGCCCATCACTAATTCTCTATTTGGTGACACTTTTGGTGAGGGTCGTTAAAGGCCCATCACTAATTCTCTCTTTGGTGACACTTCTAGCAATGATCTTTTATTGAACATCACCAATGATATTTTTGGTTACTTCTGGTGACGGTCAATAAATGTTCGTCATAATTTATCATTCCAATGAGTTTTGATGACACTTCATGCATGTGAAGGACCTTTAAGGTCCCTCACCAATGTTGCATATGGTGATGGTCTTTAAAAAATCATTGTTGTACGTGTATATAGTGATGGTCCTTTAAGGTTTGTCACCAAAGCCATTTTCAGTGACACTTTTGGTGAGGGTCTTTAATTTCCCATCACTAATTCTATCTTTGGTGACACTTTTGGTGAGGGTAGTTAAAGGCCCATCACTAATTCTCTCTTTGGTGACACTTCGAGTGACAATATTTTGTTGCCCCACACCAATGCTCCTTTTGGTTACTTTTGGTGACGGTAAAAAATGTTCATCATCATTGATCATTCTAAATAGTTTTTGATGACGCTATGTACTTGTTACTATATTTTTTTTCAAAATATAATGATTTAAGACCATTATTGTGGAGTCTTTTTCATTATGTGTCCAAGGTCATAGTGGTTATAATAGCAAGTCAATTTGTTAAGAAGTAATTAGTGTGTATCATTTCCCTCAAGTCATAAGAATATAGTCTTCCTATGAGTCAACACATGATTCATCTCTATTAGGTTTATTATCTAACAAATTTCCTTTAAATGAAGTTCCACTAGTGTGTGTAGGAACTATATTATTTAATACATAATCAAGCTCTGTCAATTCTATTAATGAGAGAGACCTAACACTCCTCAATATGCATGCCACACCTTAACATGCTTTGGAACAATACACTAACATTCCTTGGCACCTCACATGTCTTGGAATATCTTTGTACATAGAACATCTTTCCATGAGTAGGACGCCAGAGCACATGTTGGCATGCCATAGCATAGCATAGCACTTCCCTATCATGTGTTGGCATTTTCTGTAGTCCCTAGCATGCCCTGGAACTCCTTGGCATAATATTCCATTGACAAAAATTAGCACTTGGAACACATTGGTACTTAGCATGTATTGGAACATATTATTAGTGTGCCTAGCATGCCCCTTTTAAAAGAGATAAAGTCCTGACTTATTAACCCTCTTATGTGTTCATTTTGTTTCATTTTAGCTTGGTTATTCCTTTTTTTGCCTTGAAACGCCTTGACACATATTGGCATACTCTGGCACCGTCCACATCCTAGCATGTCTTGGCACCTGGAATGCCTTGGCACTATTTGCCACATGTTAGCACACCCTAGAGCTGCCTAGCAAACTCTAGGACTTCTTAACTTCCCTGATATTCCCTGGCATGCCTTACCCGTTCTTAGCATACCTTTTCACTCCCTCCTTGGCATGACAGCTAGCACTAATTGACGCTCCTCAACACACCCTCATATTCATTCACTTCCATGCATTTTCACCTAGTCCTCCGTTGTGTTATCCTAATAGTCCCTAACACTCCTTAGCATGCACTGGCACTATCTAGCACACCTTAGTGCTCATAAGTGAAGAATGAAAGTTGTAACCAATGTTACCAGACTCAGAATAGATAATAAATCGGTGAGGCAAAAGAGCTAAGAGTTTTAATTAGATTGGGGAAAAATCAGGAAAAAATCAGTGAATTCAATAAATAAAAATATATACATATATTGAATTAAAAAAAAAAAAGTTTTTCATTGATATTCAGTAAATCCATTTCCGAACAATTCATAATATCAATAGATTTCCAAAATATCATGAATGAATAACCATCTCATATATGTTATGAGTCCAAACATGATCCAAGGTATTGAGTCATGACTCCTAACTAGTGACTACATAGAACTAGAAGCAACTACTTCTAAAAGTTTACAAACAACTGCATACTAATTAGAAAAAATCAGTAACTAAGAGTCTAAGACTCTTAAGAGTCAGAACTAGAAGTGATTCCTCCCACTCCTCTGCTTGCTTGACTCTCAAAGTTCTTCAAGTCATGTAGGCTTAAAAGAGGAGCCTCCTCTAATTGGACCCAATCTACTGCATTTGTAGTTTGCGAATCTATCTCTTCAAGGTCTATTGGTGAATGATCCAAACCTATCATTATCATTAGACATTGAAATGTGAAATTAAGTTTGACTTTGAACTTTAAAGTTTAAATTTTAAATTCCAAATCGGATTATGAAACCTTCAAATTCAAGCTCTCACCTAGTATTTTCTTGTTGCGGAGTGTAGATTGCAATGGAAAAATACAAGGTCATTTAAGTGCTTTTGTGTCAATCGGTTGCGCTTCATAGAATGTATTTTCTCAAACATTCTCTAGTTTCACTCGCAACCTAAAGCACTACATGCTTGGTTTAAGATTCAAATGGCAAATCTCTTCAAATCACACATATCACGACAAAAGTTTTGCCACCAAAGACCTAGCAAGTGGAAAGGGTTCGTGAATAGACGTACTAAATACTAAATAGTAAAAACATAAAAACACAACAAAATTTAATAAAGCATTTAACATAAAAAATAATGTTTAAGCAAATTTGATGAACTAATAAAGCCTTCAAGCCTCAAAGGGTACCTGGCAACACCTTAGACCTTTCTTGTATAACACTAGTATAGGAAAATAATTTAGGTGGTGCTCTATAATCCTATAGTTTATAAAAGACATGACTTTGAAATTCTGGATCAGGGAAGCACCTTCCCATGCATGTCATAAGTCCTCTATGAACCTTCCCATCCCCAATAAATTTTATCTTATCATAAAAATACTATGGGTTTAAGAAGTACCTAGTAGCATGTAAGGGGGAATGCAATTTCCTATCCCAATGTGCATCAATAACGTCCCAAAGAGGCATATACTTTGCCTCCTCATCCCAATATCTTCTTTTGATGGCCTCCTTTGTGAGATCCATCGCCTCATAAATTTAACCCATAGTGGGTTTGTCACCATCAACCATCCTGAAAGTTCAAGCTTTCAAATTTAAATTAATATGAAATATTGAAAATAAAAATAAGCTTTAAATGAAATTTAAAACATGAAAAAGTTAAAAGACTTGAAGTACCTGAGAACTCTAACAAGGGACTCCATTACAACAATAATCTCTTCGGCATCTTTCTAGAAACCATCGTTAAACACAAGTGCAACAACTTCAATGCCTTCAAGGGTCTTCGAATGTTTAGATGCCATCCGCTCAGGTCCCAAGGACATCCTCTTTAGATTTATCTTTTACTCAACCACAAATTGCAAAGATATGAAATTTGTTGCAAATGTAGTCACTGTAGGTCGAACAATTTCTTTACCTTCAGTGTATTTTCTCATGGTGTTTAGGCAAATAATGTGGTTGTATAGGTATTTGATTATGGGATTTTCCTTCTACACAACCTCATGTATCCAATGAAGCTTACCAATGTCCTCAAGCATTAAATCTATACAATGGGCAACTCAATAGGTCCAAAAAATAGTGGGGTGCCTAATCTCAAAAAGTCTACGAGTAGCCATATAATTAGCTGCATTTTCGGTGAAAATTTGTACAACATGTTCTTCTCCCACTTCTTGAATGACTTCCTCCACCATTTCACAAATAAGTTGTGCAGTCTTAACCTTGTCTAAGGCATCCACTAATTTTAGAAACATTCTACCTATTGGACAAGATACAAGGAGATTTATTAAAGTTCTATTCCTTTGACCTGTCCATCCATCACTAATGATCATGCACCCTGTTTCTACCCATGATGAACAAAACTCAGATAGCACAAGCATGGCATATTCCACACTTTCTAATAGAAAATTTGTCCTAATGCTCTCTAATGAAGGAGCTTTGAACCCTGGACCTATAATAGCAACTGCATCAATCATATCTTGCCAATAAGGACTTATGTCACAGTGGAAAGGTATGTCAAAATAGTACCAAAAGTTAGTAATGGCCTTCCTCGCCTCACTATGGATATTTTCTTTCCAACCAACGGTATCCAAGGTAGGTTGGGAATCGGGTTTTGTGTGGGGAGAAAAAAATGTGTTTATGTTTCCACCTCCAATGTGGAATGTAGGAGGATTCATTTGGCCTTGAGTTTGACTTTGACTTGGAGGCATGTGTGGAAAAGTTGGGAACTGCATTGAGTATTCAACAGAGGGAGATGACGATGGGGTAGTGGAAGAAAACTTGTCAACTCCAGGAGTTCCTATTTCTTTTTTTTGCTTTTCTTTTGTTGCATTATGCTAACTCAACTTATCAATGGCCAAGGTTGCTTGGTGTTTGACATTTTTGTCAACATTTTTGGAGAGACCTATATCATGGCCGAGTATTTGTGCAAGGTGGTACTTGACTCTATAAATGCCTCCATTATATTTTTCTTTGAAAAATTTACAAAGGAGCTTAGGGTCTCCAAGAATCTTGTCACAATAATCCCAAGCAAAGTCCTTCTCCCTTGGAATTGTTGGTGTTTTGGACTCGTGTTTAAATTGTGGCTTCTGTTTAGATTTGGAGTTGTGCCTTCTATTTCATTTGGCTCCTGTAAAATACAATAAAAATTTAAAATTTAAAATTCCATATTTTGCAAAAAAGAGGTTTGGTTTTAAAGGATATGATGTGTTGTTAAGGATCAAAGAGGAGTCTATCCAGCAACACAAATGTGTTTTGACCTAATATATCATTATGAGCTTGAAACAAAATTAGGTATATATGAGGAAATGCTACCTAAAGGAAATATTATCAACATATATTGCATTGTAATCTTGAATTTGCAAGTTCGTTTAGAAGAAGACAACTGAACCAATATATCAATAATAGACTATGGACGAACAAAAATACCCAAAGTTGTGAATGCATGGTTAAAGCCTTTGAAGTCGGCAAGACATTGACCAAGGAAGGAATGCTTGATGACTTGGTCTATGGTTCATATGAAACCATTTCTTAGTGCATTTTAAAAATCTATTTACGTCCCATTTATAGGCTTGAAAAGTCATAACCAAAGAAATACAGTAAACATTCAATTGCTAAACAACGAAACATGAAACTTACCATTGAAAACGACATTGAAACTTCAATATAGTAATATACCTATTATTTAAGCCAAGTGCCAATGTACCTCGATTGTTGAATAGTGAAGCGGCTAAGCCTAAAGGTAACACATGTTGAAGGTCATGTGCAATTGCTCGAGGGTTGATATGGAGTATCGATATAACACGCATTGGCGACTGCCCGATATGGAGTCTGGACTTAGGCTCACCTTAGCAGTTCCCCGATATTGTGTCTCGACTGTGTAATAGTGAGTAGTGATTGATTACTGAAGGTCTTGACGTATGGGTTTTGGGACTAAGAAATGAGAAATAACTTTTGGAATGACTGACATTTAGCTTTTAGCAATGCGGCATACCTAAACTTGAAAAACTCGTGCTCCTCAAGTCAAGGTTGAAAATCGAATAAATTGGAATCAATCGCAGGAATCTGCTTTAACCAGAAAGTCTCAAGTCAAACTTGAATTGACCATGAGTACAACTTGGTCAACATGAGTTAGATTCACAAATATATAGATCGAATTGTTTGGAGAGAGAGCAGACCCCAACTCGTGATTAATCACGATTGATTAGCGAGTCCTATTTCATTGCTTGTAACTAAAATCTGAACTGAAAATAGGAGATCCTACAATTGAAACTAAGTGTGAATTTTCTAAACTGAAGTTGGCCCATCGGCCTCATTTCTATTTGCGCCTAGGTGCATCAACGGAAGAGATTCATTTTAAATCAGGTTCATGGAGAAAATATTTTATGGAAGATGTTTATTTTATGTCCAGGAAGACATAGTAATATTTTTTATTAAATTTGAATAACAATAGTATCTACTCTGTATCTCCTGTATCTCATTATTTTTATCTCCTGTAACCCATACAGAAACTGGGGTAATAGTTGACATGTAGGATCAAGCTCCACTCCTGTTAATCCAAATTTCAGCATGCAAACCTTTGTGTCACTTGCGCCGCAAAGGCTTCGTTGTAGAGTGTGGAGTTAACACCTACCTCTGCATGAGAAAAGCTACGCATACCTTTTGACTTGGTTTTTTCACCTTTTTTCCATTCTTTGTTTGGAGTCTCAGACAACAAGCTCCACATACTATTTTTCCATACCTCTATGTGAGTGTAACTTTGCACATTTTCTTTGCTTCAACCAATACCAAAAGCATTTGTGAGCTTCTTTCAAGGCATGAATACATGCTTCAATCATGGAAATTAGCAGAGTTTCTAAAGAGAAAAAGAACAATGGACTTATGCTTTTCCATTTCAAATATGTTAGGATTCTCTTGAGAGCTTTTTAGAGATAATTATTAACTAGCCCTCTACTTTTCCCTTTTCCTTAATATAAACTGCATCTCTTATTGCATTTCTAATCAAGAGATTTACATCAAATATTGGATCAAAGGGCCAAGGACGTTTCATAAATGATTACTTGTCCAATAGAAGAATAAATGGTCAACATGTCAACTTGGCTCCAATTTCTTGGGAATTAATAATTTTTTTGAAAAATGACTGCTCATGTTTCAATCTAGAACTATGTTTAAGCTTTGAAAATGGGTTTTCCTCCAAATTCATCTTGGAAAGGTCCTTATTAAAGGCTTGTCTATATCTCCTCCACTAGAATGAATGGCTTGTATGTTGAAAAGTATAGCAGAGCTCCCTTCTCGAAAGCCTGATCATCCCATTGTCACCAAGAGCTCCTGTTTTTCCCCAAATTGGACCGAAAACAACATTGAGTACTTAATTATGATCCAACTTGAGAAATTTTGATTTAAACTGGACCTGAAGAGCTATTAAATTTAAAGTGCGCTAATATGATTCGTCATTCTTTCATTTAATAAGTATATTGTTTTTGAATTTGTTATTTGTGCTTGTAGTATGTGGTACTGACCTTATTTCACTTGAAATTGTTTTTATTCTTGGAGTATGACAATGATAGTAAGATTTAGGTCTTTTGTAGTATTTGTACCCCATGATCATTTTCGCAAGATGTATGTCTTATGTGGAAAGAAATAGGCATTTAGTTATTACCTCCTAAACTAAATCATTGTTTCTTTTATTAGGTGCCATGCAACGTCCTCTACAAATTGAAGATGAATGGGACGTAATATCTTATCCATTCCCATAGACTATAGTCCTCCATAAAGGGGAAAAACCCCAAAATACCCGTTGTTGGGAAATTTTTTGGGAAATTGGGCTTGAAAAACCAAATTTGGGGTTTGGAGTAAGGTTTACTCAATCACTTAAGAATATGAAACCCCTCTGCAAAATCTATAAATAAAGAAGGATTGAATTCATTTCGGATCACCAAGTTTGGATTAATTCATTTGTTCTTGAGCATTAGGTCTAATAGTTTTTTACCACTTCGATCTCTTGTCAATTTCAGTGGTGAAATATTCAACCCTAGTTGACATTCCCTTATTATCTCACTGTTTGAGCACAAGGGTCTCTGGATGGTCCGCGAATTCCGTTGGATGTTGGTCTCTTGTCTTTTTCTAGGCACAAGATTTCTATTAAAGGTGAATGAATTTGGAGGATAGTGCATGATAGCTTAGTTTTGTTTGGCATACACCTCTCTTGAAGGAACAAACAAACTTTTGGAGTCCTTAATATCTTGTTCTGGGCAAAGCACTTACCTTAGGCAGTGGATTCGTTTCTGGCACCTGGAGTAGAGAAACTCTTTTCTTTATTTAGTTTTTGCATGCACAATTAAAAGGAGCACTTCCCTAGTTATTAATTCTTAGCCTTAGCTAAGGAAGCATGTTTGCATATCTCATATCGTATTCACTAGCGGCAAACTTTAATTTTCTTATCTATCCATGCAAGGAAGGTGCATTCGGATTAGGAGTTAAGAAAGATGAGACATTGATGTACATTTTTCTAGATTCATTGTACCTTCTCGACTAAAGGAGAAGTGAATTGTAGTGTTTGAAATTTTTAGTTATTTCTTGTTTCAAAGAGTAATAAATAGTGATGTGATTTGAGTTTCAAATCTATGTACTTGTTGTTACTCTCTTCAATGGCATGTGCTTCCCTGTTTAGAACAAGGGGTTTTTCTATAGTATCTAGCCTCCAAAGCTTCTTCAATGCAAACTAAATATCAAATCTTCCCTCGTACTCCAAATCATCTAAGGCATCACCCTAGAGAAGTTCCAAAGTAGACCAATGAGGTTTGACAGGCCAACTCCAACCCCATGTCACTATACAAGTGTTGACATCATTGCTACAAAAATTATTCTGAAGTGTTGCATCCTACACCAATTCCTAAGGTGGATGCCCAAAGGGGTTCTAGAACAAGGCTCAACCTTCATTACCACATTTAACACTTTTCAAAGGGTTCGGTCCCTTTAAACCATACCAATTTTTACACTTTCATAATTTGTCCATGTTCGTATCAATTTATATTTTGTATTGAAAAGTCAGTCCTATTTTACATGTTTATGAAATTTAGGAACAATTATACGTCAAATACAGCAAAATGTCGACGGATTTGTGGGTTAGGTTGGCATTTCTCCAAATACTATCACACATGCATATATAGTCAAACATTTTCATTTCTAGATCTTGTTGGGTTGAAGAAAAAGGTTCGCTACCTGTGTAATTTTGTCCCATACCTCCACATCAACATTCATAGATAAAAATATTCTTAATTCTTCATTTGTGTGCACAGTAAGGTCCCTTTTGGTTGTTACTTTTGATGGAGAAACCTCTGACAGTACACCTTTTACCATATAGATGTTTCTTTTGGATAGAAATATCCAGAGGAGTCTTACACCAAACATATAAATGGATATTGTATCTCATAATAATAAGCATTAACATATGAATACGTGTAGACCCTAAACTATGTGCATTCAATGCATTACTTTTTCTTTCATGGCAGATTTTGTTCTGCCTAGTAGATGTGTTGTGGCACTTGAGTGTGTTTGCATAAAAAATTCTAAGGCCAAACCCAGATTCTCATGTGTCAGGGAAATTAAACATATGAATTGTTCACCTAAGAACTATTTTTAACTCATCTTAGGGTACTCATGTACAATCTCACTCATCCCACTTAACAAGTTACCAAGACAAGGCTCATCACATCTAACCCCAGTCTAAAACAATTAAGCAACACAATATACATCTTGACATGCCATAACACTTGAGATGTCTTAGAATGACTTGGCACTATGTGGCATGCGTTAACATCCCCGACATTCCTTGGCATGCTTTGAAACTCCCTAGCACACTGTGGCACTTCCTAACATGCCTTGGTAGTTTAGCATACCTTGGCATTGCCTAGCATAAAACCTTGTCACTCCCTCCTTAACACACCTAGAATTCATTGAAACTCGTTATCACACACTCTTATTCATTAATTTCTATGCATTTTGAACTAGTTCTTCCTTATGTTTCCTTGACACCCCTAATACACCCTAGCTCACCCTAGCACCTGACACATCTTGGCCTACTGCCTTAACACTCTAGCATTCCTTGGCACTACATAGTATACCTTGTCACTCTCTCCTTAGCACACCTAGACATCGCTGACACTCTTGGTCACAAACTCTTATTCATTCATTTCCATGCATATTTACCTAGTTCCCCTTTGTGTTTCCCTAGAACTCCTTATCTCTCCCTGACACGTGTTGTTACACCCTAGCACCTATGACATCTTGGCATGTCGCCCTAGCCTCTAACATGCCTTAACACTGCCTAGCATACCTTGTCAATTTGTCCTTAGCACACCTAGAACTCACTGAAACTTCTAATAACAAACTCTTATTTGTTCATTTCCATTCATTTTGACATAGTTCTCCCTTATGCTTCCCTGAACTCCTAGATAACACTTCCTTACACGCGTTGGTACATCTTGGCCGCATGTCGCCCTAGAACTCTATCATTCCTTAGCATTGCCAAGAATGCCTGGTAACTCCTCCTTAACACACTTGGAACTCACTAACACTCCATGCCACACACTATTATTCCTTCATTTCCATGCATTATCACCTAGTGCTCCCTTGTGTTTCCCTAACACTCCCTAACACTCCTTGGCACACATTGGCACACCATGGAACTTTTCACATCTTAGTAGGATTTCCTAGGACTCTATCATTTATTGACACTACTTATCATACGTTGTCACTCAATCCTTAGCACACCCATAACTTGTTAACACTCCCTATCACACACACACATTCATTCATTTAGATGTAATTGAAACGAGTCCTCCCTTGTGTTTCCTTGGCAATCCCTAGCATGTGTTGCCGCCACATCCTCGAACCTAGCACACATTGGCATGCCTTAGCACTTGGAATGTGTTGACATGCCTAACATTCCTTGGAAATTTATAACATGTGTTAGCACTTCCTGAAATTCCCTGCACACCTTGGCAATCCCTAGTTTTCATGCCCTTATAGATAACCTTACTTTTTTGTGACTTGGGAACCCAACCAAGTCATTGAAAAGATAGTGTTGTGCCTAGACCAAAGTCTCCCTTTGTCTCAAACTCCTTTTCCCATCCTCTTATCATAATTGTCGGCTTTCTTCCTACAAGTCCTAATATGAAATTCTCCTAACACACTTCGTCCATGAGACACCTAGAATTCATTGACACTTCCTGGCATAATCTCTTATTCATTCATTTCCATGCACTTTGACCTAGTTCTCCCTTATGATTTTGTGACACTCCCAAACAGTCCTTGACATTCATTCATTTACATGTAATTGAAACAAGTCCTCCCTTTTGTTTCCTTGGCAATCCCTAGCATGTGTTGGCACCACATCCTAGAACCTAGCCCACACTGGCATGCCATAACACTTGGCATGTCTTGACATGCCTAACATTCCTTGGAACCTTATAACATGTGTTAGCACTTCTTGAAATTCCCTGCACACCTTGGCACTCCCTAGTTTTCATGCCCTCATAGATAACCTTACTTTTTTTGTGACTTAGGAACCAAACCAAGTCATTGAAAAAATAGTGTTGTGCCTATACCAAAGTCTCCCTTTATCTCAAACTGCTTTTTCCATCCTCTTATCACAATCGTAGGATTTCCTGCTACAAGTCCTAATATGAAATTCTCCTGACACACTTCATCCATGGGACACCTAGAATTCACTGTCACTCCCTGACATAATCTCTTATTCATTCATTTCCATGCACTTTGACCTAGTTCTCCCTTATGATTCCCTAACACTCCCAAACACCCCTTGACATGCATTGACAATATTTGGCATATGTCAGAATGCCTTTTCATTCCTTGGCATTCCATGTCACTCCTCAATTATCATTCCCTCATAACTACCCTTATTTTCTTTTATACTTAGGAACCCAACCAAGTCCTATCTCGACTACAACAACTTTACCAAGTTACATTTACTACAACTAGACTATGCCTTGTTCCCCTAATAGACTATAAATCATCTTATGCTTCTCATGTCCAATATTATCTCATCCCACTTAACAAGTTACCAAGTCAAGGCTCGCATCCAACAGTGCCCATAAAAAAATTAAGCAACATAGTTTACATCTTCACATGCCATAACATCTGGCATGTATAACAGTCCATTGGCAATACATGGCACACATTATCATCCCCCGCATTCCTTGGCATGATTTTCCACTCCCTAATAGACCCTACCACTCCATAACATTCCCTGACACTCTAGCATGCCTTGGCACTACCTAGAATATACCCTTGTCACTCCCTCCTTACCACAATTGGAACTTACTAACACTCCCTATCACACACTCTTATGTATTCATTTCCATTGAATTTGAACTAGTTCTACCTTGTGTTCTCATGGCACTCCCTGACACACATTGGCACACCTTAGGACTTGGAACATCTTGGCATGTCACCTTGGCACTCTAGCATTCCTTGGAACTACCTTAGCACACATATAATTCGCTAACAATCCCTGTCACGCACTCTTATTCATTCATTTCCATGCATTTGAAACTAGAGCTCCCTTGTTTTTCTCTAACACTACATAACTCACCTTAGCATGCATTGGCACACATTAGCACCTAGCACATCTTGTCATGTTTCCCTAGCCTCTAGAATGCCTTAGCACTACCTAGCATACCTTGTCACTCCCTCCTTAGCACACCTGAAATCACTGACACTTTTTGTCACAAACTCTTAATCGTTCATTCGCATGCATTATTTTCACCTAGTGCTCACTTGTGTTTCCGTAATGCTCCCTATCACTTCCTAGAACTATTTGGCACACTTTGGAACCTAGCACATATTGGCTGCATGTCGCTCTGGCACACTAGAATGACTTAGCGTTGTTTAGCATACCATGTCACTCCCCTCTTATGACACGTGGAGCTCATTGACACTCCTTGTCACACACTCTTATTCATTCATTTCCATGCATTTTTACCTAGTGCTCCCTTATGTTTCCCTAGCACTCACTAACACTCACCACACATTGGCACACCTAACTGCAATGAGTTTCACTAACAGTCAATCCAAAAACCCTTCCAGAGTCTAGCTAGTTACTTGTTCGTCACTAAGATATTAGGGTTAAGTTTATTGTATAGTGTTCAGTGTGAAAATTGGTGTTTTTATCGCGTAGAGTAATTATGATCTTCCCCATGTACACAAGGATAACTGAGAAGTGTTTCCCATAATCGTGCAAGTTAAACTTCAACATGTACATCAAGGTAACCACAAAATATTTATCATATTTACACAATGCAAGGTGATAGGAAAATATTTACATTATATATGTGATTGTACTAAGGTCAGGACCATTAACATCATATCTACATATTTACCACAAGACAAGGGTCATTACAACCCCTTAAAAATAGCCATAAGACCTTCCTCTTTTGCAGCTCCTTGACAACGAGGGTTTAATGGAAAAACACATAGTTCCTTTAAAGATTTGTGGGTTGAGGCAGCCACTTCAAGCCCTTCAAGTTAAAGATAATCAAATATTTGCAATTTGTTACAATAAGTCCATTATTCACACTCCTCATCTTAGAGTTGGGTAAGAGGGAAAATACTTGATTGATGCCAACCTTGTAAATGAAAAACGTTGCCTACTCATTGGTTGGACACTCCACCAATAGTTGACACCACTAACACACACCAAAAGTCCAAGATACCCATAATATGTGCCCTACACCCAAGGGCTTAGACTACACCTCCATAAAATGTACCTTCAACGTTAGATGTCTCAAAACAATATTATCCTAACCCTAGCCTATTTTTTAGATTTTTGTAACTTTCTCATTAACTAACATTTCTTTTTAACTATTTAATCCACTCACCATATACTCTCTCTTGTTTTCACTGACCTAGTATACAAGAACACTTATGTTTTTAATACAACCAAGTTAAGAGGGCATGTTTCTTTCTTACACTTGAATGTTTACAATACAACCAAGTTAAGAGCATGGGTTTCCATTTAAAATTCCAAAACTATAACATGTCTATCTTTATAAACTAACAACAAAATCATTGCATAAAAAGGTAAGCTTAAAATTAAATTAAAATTAGATTATTATTCTTATGAAAAATACACCAAATATGGATAAATTGTTTTCAAACACAACCATAAAAGAAAGTGTTAGTTTATCAAATACAACTACAAACTTATTAAGCTAGCCTAAATCCATCTTAACCCGGATCTATCAAGTGCTAAGAGGGATCCAGTATCTCGATGTGCAAACCTCTTTTTTGGTGCTTGGTAGATCCAGGTTAAGATGGATCTAGGCTGGTTATATAATACTATATAGTATCTATATTTGTATCTATGTGTCTCTTTCTTATTCCCTCTCTCTATCTCACCCCCCAAACATACACACTCTCTCTCCATATCTATCTCTCTCTCCCTCCCTCTTCCTCTCCTCCTCTCTCTCTTCCCTCTATCTCTCCTCTCTCCATCGCTCCCTTGTCACTCCCTCTCTCTCTCTCTACCTTTCTCCCTCTATGTCTTTCTTCTTCCTTCCCAACATTTAGGTTTTTGCACTCATCCCCATACTTTTGACTTATATTATTATTGTTACTATTATTCTTTAACTAAGCCGATATTTAGAATTGTTTACATACATTACACCTACACATCTACTCTATACTCTATAAATATTGTATTGATTGTCTTTTAGGCAGGGAAATTTTAACACTTTTGAAAAAATTCAGCCTTAATTTTCTTGTGACAAATCCCTCCTAATTCCAATCTTCATTTGCTTTCTAAAACAAGTAGCATATTTTCACTTTTCATAGGGCGGAGGGAAAACTAGTAAATATTTCACTTTTCATAGGGTGTGAGGGAAAAAGAGATTGAAGAGAGTTGTGAATTAAATTTTAACTTTTCATAAGGTGGAGGGAGGGAAAACTAGTAGCATATTTTCACTTTTCACAGGGTGGGAAGGAAAACGAGATTGAAGGGAGTTGTGAATTAAGGTTTTACCAGTAGCAGAGTAGCATATTTTCACTTTTCTCAGGGCAGGAGGGACAACGAGATTGAAGAGAGTTATAAATTAAGGTTTTACCAGTAGCAAATTGATATCAAACCCCACCATTAGATCTTCAATCCATTAATGGCACCCAGGTATGTTTCATTTGTAACGTTGCTACGTTTACACCCCACTTTTAGTCTTCTTCCACAAAGGGAGGAGTACACTAACCTCGTTGCATTTACAACCCACATTTAGTCTTCTTCCACATAGGGAGGAGTATACACACCTCAGATCTCTCGTTCAAAATTCACTATTTTTTTCATCCTTGCTTTTAAGCTTACGAGTAGCATATTTTCACTTTTCACAGGGTGGTAGGGAAAATGAGATTGAAGAGAATTGTGAATTAACGTTTTACCAGTGGTAGACTAATATCGAACCCCACCATTGGATCATCAATCCATTAATGGTGCCAAGGTATATTTCATTTCTAACCTCACTGCATTTCCACCCAACTTTTAGTCTCTTCCACATAAGGAGCACTGGTTCAAAATTCACTCTTTTTTTCATCCTTTCTTTTAAGTTTGAGAGTAGCATATTTTCACTTTTCACTGGATGGGAGGGAAAGCGATATTGAAGAGTGTTGTGAATTAATGTTTTACCAGTACTGATATCAAACCCCACCATTGGATCTTCAATCCATTAATGACGCCCAAGTATGTTTCATTTCTAACCTCACTGCATTTCCACCCCACTTTTAGTCTTCTTCCACAAAGGGAGGAGTACACACACCTTAGATACCCCACCATTGGATCTTCAATCCATTAATGGTGCCCAGGTATGTTTCATTTCTAACCTCGCTGCATTTACACCCCACTTTTAGTATTCTTCCACACAGGGAGGAGTACACACACCTCATATCTCTGGTTCAAAATTCACTATTTTTTTCGTCCTTGCTTTTAAGTTTACGAGTAGCATATTTTCACTTTTCATAGGGAAGGAGGCAAAATTATATTGAAGAGAGTTGTGAGTTAAGGTTTTACCTCTTCAATCCATTAATGGTGCCCAGGTATGTTTCACTTCTAACCTCGCTGTATTTACACCCCACTTTTAGTCTTCTTCCACACAGGGAGAAGTACACTAACCTTGTTGCATTTACACCCCACATTTATTCTTCTTCCACATAGGGAGGAGTACACGCACCTCAGATCTCTGGTTCAAAATTCACTATTTTTCATCCTTGCTTTTAAGTTTACAAGTAGCATATTTTCACTTTTCACAGGCTGGGAGGGAAAACAAGATTGAAGAGAATTGTGAGTTAATATTTTACCAGTAGTAGACTAATATCAAACCCCGCCATTGGATCTTCAATCCATTAATGGCATCTAGGTATGTTTCATTTCTAACCTCACTACATTTCCACCCCACTTTTAGTCTTCTTCCACATAAGGAGGACTGGTTCAAAATTCACTATTTTTTTCATCCTTTCTTTTAAGTTTAAGAGTAGCATATTTTCACTTTTCACTGGATGGGAGGGAAAACAATATTGAAGAGTGTTGTGAATTAATGTTTTACCAGTATTGATATCGAACCCCACCATTGGATCTTCAATCCATTAATGATGCCCAGGTATGTTTCATTTCTAACCTCGCTGCATTTCCACCCCACCTTTAGTCTTCTTCCACAAAGGGAGGAGTACACACACCTCAGATCCCCCACCATTGGATCTTTAATCCATTAATGGCGCCCAAGTATGTTTCATTTCTAACCTTGCTACATTTACACCCAACTTTTAGTATTCTTCCACACAGGGAGGAGTACACACACCTCAGATATATTGTTCAAAATTCACTATTTTTTCGTGCTTGCTTTTAAGTTTACAAGTAGCATATTTTCACTTTTCATAGGGCAGGAGGGAAAATGAGATTGAAGAGAGTTGTGAGTTAAGGTTTTACCTCTTCAATCCATTAATGGTGCCCAGGTATGTTTCACTTCTAACCTCGCTGTATTTACACCCCACTTTTAGTCTTCTTCCACACAGGGAGAAGTACACTAACCTCGTTGCATTTACACCCCACATTTAGTCTTCTTCCACACATGGAGGAGTACACACACCTCAGATCTCTGGCTCAAAATTCATTATTTTTTATCTTTGCTTTTAAGTTTACAGGTAGCATATTTTCACTTTCCACAGGCTGGGATGGAAAACAAGATTGAAGAGAATTGTGAGTTAACGTTTTACTAGTAGTAGACTAATATCGAACCCCACCATTGGATCTTCAATCCATTAATGGCACCTAGGTATGTTTCATTTCTAACCTCACTACATTTCCACCCGACTTTTAGTCTTCTTCCACATAAGGAGGACTGGTTCAAAATTCACTAATTTTTTCATCCTTTCTTTTAAGTTTAAGAGTAGCATATTTTCACTTTTCACAGGGTGGGAGGGAAAATGATATGGAATAGTGTTGTGAATTAATATTTTACCAGTACTGATATCAAACCCCACCATTGAATCTTCAATCCATTAATGATGGCCAGGTATGTTTCATTTCTAACCTTGCTGCATTTCCACCCCACTTTTAGTCTTCTTCCACACAGGGAGGAGTACACACACCTCAAATCCCCCACCATTGGATCTTCAATCCATTAATGGTGCCTAGGTATGTTTCATTTCTAACCTCACTGCATTTACACCCCACTTTTAGTATTCTTCCACACAGGGAGTAGTACACACACCTTAGATCTCTGGGTCAAAATTCACTATTTTTTCGTCTTTGCTTTTAAGTTTACGAGTAGCATATTTTCACTTTTCACAGGGCGGGAGGGAAAATGAGATTGAAGGGAGTTGTGAGTTAAGGTTTTACCTCTTCAATCCATTAATGGTGGCCAGGTATGTTTCATTTCTAACCTCGCTACATTTCCACCCCACTTTTAGTCTTCTTCCACACAAGGAGGACTGGTTCAAAATTCACTATTTTTTTCATCTTTTCTTTTAAGTTTAAGAGTATCATATTTTCACTTTTCACAAGGCGGGAGGGAAAATGAGGAAACATAGGTAAAAGCATATGTATTTTTCCTTCTCTTATGGTTTGTCTCTATAGAGTTGATTTTATTGGATGTACATTGTATGCATCTCAAAATTTCTCTTTATGAAATTCTATTTTTATTCTTTCCAAGAAAACTCTCTGGGGAATCCCAATGTATGTTTCCCTACATCCATGAATGGCATCCCTGGTAAACCCATTGGCACTAACTAGTGCACCTCACCCAATGGATTTGAAACAGGGCACCTACTAGCATAAAACTAGCCAAATACCTAGTAACATTAATGACATTCAGTTGGACTAACCCCTTGGGCTCAATAAATCATAATAACTACACTATTTTCCATATTAACATATTGATCCTATTTAACATTTTGTTAGAGTAAACATAACAATCCAAGCCTATTCCTAGTTTTATTTTGGTTTTAATTCCTTCTTTGGTGTGGTGACAAGTTTATATGACTGTATAGATGCTTATTTTTGTTAGAGTATATGTTGAAAAGTAGATGCTCTCTTACATTCTACCTTATCTATTATGTTATGTATTGATGGAGTTCAGTTTCATTAGTTGTGACCAAAGAACTGTGTCAGGCATGTATACAAGGATTCTTGTATCACTATTTATAAACTAAACATTGTCCTTAAACAAGCAAAGTAGATCCTCAATGCTACATATTTGTATCTCAGGGAACTTCCAATCCTAATAAATGAGGTGAAATTTAAGTGTTTCCAGAATCCAAATCTCAAGTTTTGTGAATTCACTCATATATGGTCCTGAAAAAGTGAAGTGAAATTTAATTATTTCCAAATCTTAAGTTTTGTGAATTCACTCATATTTGGTGCTAGAATCTTTTGAGCAAATGGGAAGAATTTATTTTAGTTGCATTCAAATTTTCGAAAAATAATACTAAATTTCTCCCTGACTAAAATTCTCCCTGAAATGGCTTTGGGATTGAAAATTTTGTAAATATTTTTAGGGAAAGGACCCAAAATACTTTTTCCAGATTAGAGTTTTATAACACTAGGTACTAAAACAATCTTCTATTTTTTACTGCAAATGTCTAATAGAGTCTTTCTAGAAACTGATCAGAAAATTAGGTAGATGTGCTGGATGGACTAAATAATTTTTAATGAATAATCACTTAACATAAATGATATATTAGGTTGTATAAATATATAACTTAGAAGCATGAAATGAAGAAGAAATCTCAATGAGATTGACATATTATTAATTGAGTTGATTGAGGCCAGGAATAACTTTGACTAGAGAGTCTTGAAAATGGCATAATTTTGTTCTAGTTTGATAGATTTAGAACTAAAAATCAGCAGTTTTATTGCTTCCATAAATTGGGAAGATTTTTGTATCTCAAGTCTCAACCTTATTGAATAATATGATTTATGCCTTGCAATGTTGAGATATGTTGTGATACCACTTACCAATAACCTAAACACTTTGGATGAAAATTTAGTTGTGAATTTTACTTGCAAAAGCTATAAGTGAAAATATAGATTAATTTCCCCTTGTGTAGAATTTCCTTGAAATTCTGCTACTGCTTGAAATAATAAATCTGGAACTAATTGTTGCATGAAGACAAAAAATATCTCTACCAATTTGTAGTGGAATAGAACAAAAATAAAACACAGTTACACTATAGCAAAAAAGTAAACTTTTCTAGGGAATCCAACTAGGAAAACCCTCTGCTAGCTCTAGAAATTTAAAATAATATCCATATTAGAATTTGAGACACCTTCTTCAAGACCGGGTTCATCGATGCTTATTGCTTTCCATATTCATTTTCATAAGCATTAGGGTTGTTGTCTTTCAAATCAGAGTAGCTAGAAAGTGTCTCTTTGATTTCAGAAAGCATATCAGGATCAAATTCATCCAAGAATCCCCTAGAAGGCTCATCAGTAGCCAGAAAAAAGGTCTTTTTTATTTTATTTCATCACATGCATCCATCATAATCACTGATTTGTCTTCATTTCTTTCACAGTCATTTTCAATGTTAGATGTAAAGGGTAATTTAGTATGATATAATCCTTAGGTAACCAACCTTAGACTTATTGTTGGTTAATTTATGTTGTTTGAAGTTTATTGAGTTTGAGTTTTATCATGAAACCACTAGAAGCATACTATAATGGGTGAGTTGATTATCTTGATAACAATGTTATGGTTTGATCTAGTCCTTGAAAGGAACATATAGTTGATGGTCAAAATTTCACATTCCTTTAATTTTTTTATCTTCACATATAAGAAATATCTTTATGTTATAGCGTCTAGCTAGATATATATAGTAACTGCCACTCAGAAGTTGGATGCCATCATTTTGGAACTTGAGCTTACTCAACTTAACTTTCTCTGAGTTGAAAATTTCATTAGATCTCATTATATCATCTATTGTAGAGCATGGGTCCAATTTACCTTTGTTTCAATTAAAAATTTAATTAGATATTTCTATATCATCTTTTGTAGAGAATGAATCCAATTTCTCATAGTCCATTTGCTTGAGGTATAACAAAGCTACTTTAATTCATTAAACTTACTTTTCATATTCTATTTGCTGATTGTGATTCTGCAAGCCACACCTGCATTGTAAAATAGGTATATTTCATGAAGTGTGGAAGATGATGGAAGCTTCAGTTATGTCCTTTCAAACTTTCTAAGTTATGTAATAAAATTTAAAAAGAATTCTCCATAAAATGTTGTGCTTTAACTTTTTCTTTTGATAATGGATTATTTATGTGATCTCCCCTCCCTTATGCACAACCAGAATCCATACATACATGGTTTTTTGGGATATGTGGACAATGGATATATTTACGCTAACCATTTATCTAGAAATTTACACTGTAGAAGATCAAGCATTTACAGCTGAATATTTCCTTGCCACTAAATTAGAGTTGAAAAGTCGGACTCCTATCTTTTAGGCATATACCTCACTTTTAAATCAATTTATTGGAGACTCCGTATAGACCTTCCATGGGAGGGAAAAGAGTGATCACTACCATTGCTTAATCTTTCTGCAGACCAAGTAAAGATTGCAAATCTGTATAAATTAGTGGCTCCTTGGAGAATCCAAAGGGTGGCGCTATTGTAGCAACAAGAAATTCATTTATTTTGAGTTCTTCATTAGTGCATTGATAGTATATTGTTTATTACATACAATACCTCAACAGTGTATGATCAAATTACAGTTAAACTTGTCATAATATTTTGACTTAGCCTCTTTTAGAGGGAAACTAGAGTGCATGTCAAGCTTGCACATCACAATTGTATCATACAAAGTTTACCTGGGACAAGTTTTGTGGATCTAAGAAGCAAGATACCTGTTGGAATTCAAGAGGCAACAATACTACAAAGTGGGAAAGCGCTTTCATGATTAACCTAGATTTCACATTATGGTTGGAGTCAGTTTGTTGGCAAGACGTTGGACACCCCAACTTCCTTTTTATGACTGAGTGCAAGATTGAATCCTTCGACATATTCCTCGCTCAATTGTCATTAAGTAATGGGTTTTCTCAGAAGTGTTGCACAGCTATAAACTTTACTAGAGTTGTTCTTGAGTCTTTAGAGGTGGTTAGCTTTTCAAAGCACACATGTACAAGAAGAGGAGAAATAATATGTCCAGCTAATTTGAAATTATCTACCTATGGATAGGGTGTTCCCATTCATAAACCTAATGAATCACTTTACTTCTTTCTAGTGAACAACTTTGGGACTTGCCATGAATCATGAGACAGTTCCAATCTCATAACTATAAATTTCTTATTTAAATCTATACCTAATAGACTAGAATATGCAAAAGGAGAACTCCATTCTTGTTTCGAAAGAACCTGCAATCGACTTGTACCTTGCTATTTAATATTTTCTGTATTTATTCGCATCCTTGGTTTGTGACATAAAGATGCAATAGGATACCTTGCATTTTCTATACTAACACTCCTAAAAAATAGTAAATTATGCCAAAATATATCATTTCAAATGATCTATGTAGCTCACCTTTTGGTTTTTCAATTATCAAAGTTGTTACCTATATTGATGAGAACTTCTACAACTGATACCACGACGACAATATATGTTATAGTTTTATTTGTGTTTCTCTGAAGGTGTTTCTCCTTCAGTAGAGTAGCAATACACTGTAGTTTCCATTTAGGGGAGAAGTGTACCCAGTAGAAACCTTGGCATGTGTGCAGATGGGTTGAATGAACATTAGACTCTATCTATTGTTTTGAAGGTGTTTCTCCTTCAACAATAATTCCTCTTAGTAGATACTTTCGGTCTACACCTTTAGTAGATGCATGCATCTTTGGGATAAATGTTGTAGATTATAGTTTTCCTATGAAGTTGTAGCAGCGATGAAAGAAGTGCATCGATTTTAGGCATATTTAGTATGCTTTTATAATTTGACTTAGATTCTCACTTTTCTTCATTTAGGTGTTCTTATTATCTATGTTTTATGCATAGATTTATCCTTAAGAAAAGTGCACAATAGAGAAGGGTTCTATATTTTGAGCAGGGGACACACTTCTAGGTAGGAGGTACTCTATTCTAGGAAGATTTTTCCATGCAGGTTAGGCGCTTTATCTAAGAATCCCAGGAGGTGCTGTTGTAGCAATAAGAAATTTTCTTATTTTGAGTTCTTCATTAGTGCATTGATAGTATATTGTTTATTCCATGCAATACCTCAATATTGTATACAACCATATTTATTATGATTTTATTGTTTGACTTAAATGCTCACTTTTCTTAATTTAGGTTTTTTCTTAGTTTTGTTTTTTGCATACATTTATCTTTAAGAAAAGTGGACAATAGAGAGGGGTTCTATATTTTGAGTAGGGGACACACTTCTAGGTAGGAGGTACTCTATTCTAGGAAGATTTTTCCATGCAGGTTAGGTCCTTTCTCTGAGAATCCCAAGAGGTGCAATTGTAGCAATAAGAAATTCATTTATTTTGAGTTCTTCATTAGTGCATTAATAGTATATTATTTATTCCATGCAATACCTCAATATTGTATGATCAAATTACAATTAAGATTGTCATAATATTTTGACTTACCCTCTTTTAGAAGGAAGCTAGAGTGTGTGTCAAGCTTGCACGTCACAATTGTATCATGCATAGTTTACTTGGCATGAGTTTTGTGGATCTAAGTAGCCAAATACCTATTGGAATTCAATAGGGAACAATACTACAAAGTGGGAAAGAGGTTTTGTAGTTAATTTGCCTTTCACATTATGGTTGATGTCGATTTGTTAGCAAGATGCTGGATACCCCAACTTCCTTTTTATGATTGAGTGCAAGACTGAATCCTTTGAGATATTCCTCACTCAATTGTCATTAAGCGATGGGTTTTCTCAGAAGTGATTCACATCTATAAAATTTACCAGAGTTGTTATTGAGTCTTTTGATGTGGTTATCTTTTCAAAGCACACATGTAAAAGAAGATGAGAAATAATATGCCCGAATAATTTCAAATTATGTTCTTGCGAATAGGGTGTTCCATTCCATAAACCTGACGACTGGCTCTACTTCTATCTAGTGAACAAATTTGGGACTTTTCATGAATTGTGAGACAATTTCAACCCCATAACTATCAATTTCTTATTTAAAGTTATACCCACTAGATTAGGACCTACACAAGGAGAATTCCATTCCTATTTCAAAATAACCTGCAATCGACTTATACCATGCTATTCAATATTTTATGTATTTCTTCACATCCTTGGCCTATGAAATAAAGATGCAACAAGTTACCTTGCATTTTCTATACTAACACATGCCCAAATCTGTCATTTCAAATTATCTATGCATATCACCTTTTGGCTTTTCAATTATCGAAGTTGTTACCTACGTTGATGAGATCATTGACAACCAAGGCCACAGTGAAAATATTTGTTAGAGTTTTATCCGTGTTGCACTAAAGGTGTTTTTCCTTGAGTATCACTACAATACATTGTAGTTTCCATTCAGCACAGAAGTGTACCCAATAGCAGCCTTGGTCTATGTGCAAATGAGTTGAATTCACAATAGACTTTATCTATTGTTTTGAAGGTGTTTCTCCTTAAATAGTACTTCATCTCAGCAAATCCTTTCAATCTACACCTTTAGCAAATGCATACAACCTTGGGGTACATGCTATAGATTCCAGTTTTGTTGTGACAATATATAGATGACAATTACGTGATAAAAAACATTTGATGAAAAATAAAACAAGTACAATACATTTTAGTTACATATTTTATAATTGCTGTATAATATTGATATATAATTTTATTTTTTTTAAGAATTTCATTTATAATTATAATGATTATTGATTATATTGTCTTTTATATTATTTATATTATTTAATAAATTAAACTAATTTTAAGAAATGAGAATGGAAAAGGAAATTATATATAGATGAGGATTATATTCATTAATTGGGATCAATGTCCAAGAATAGTAGTCATAATCACCTTGTGCATACTATCCAAGGTATAGTTTATTCCAAATTTTTTCATAAAATTTATTTATTTATTAATTTCTGCTTTGTCAAAGACTACAACATTCTCCTCATTGTCAAGGGGCATTGAATGTGCATTATTTGTCTTTTTTTTGTAATTTTAATCAAAGTTTTGGGAAAATGCCTAATATTTCTATTTTTGCATAAATTCAAAACCAATTTTTTTATTTTCAGTAAATCTTAGTTTTAGTTTTTTATTGAATGAGGAAGCTCTGATGGGACATAATTCCCCTAGAGGAGGGTGTTTTATTTTTGGTATTTGTTAGTGCCTGAAAATTCATTTCAAAATTAAAATAAAAGTAAGCATGTGAGTGGACATTTTGTTGGTGAGTGATCTGATATTGACACTGTTATGTTAGTGCTCTACTCAATGATGAAAGAATCGATACAGTGGCATGTTATTTACATAGGCCCTGGTGGGGGTGGGGGAGAGAAAACTCCAATTAATATTATTATGTTTCCTTGTGCATATCTTTTACTGCGCAGAGGGTGAAGTATGTGAGAGAGAATAGGGTTCCTTTGCATAGATGGGGGTGATCTGTTTTGTAATACTCTACTCTATTCTAAAATTAAATAAAAGTAATTTTTTGAGTGTTCATTCGGTTGGTGAGTACTCTAATATTGACACTGTTATGTTAGTGCTCTTCTCTATTATGTGAGAATTGATGCAGTTCCAAGTTCTTTGCATAGGCACTTGGGGGGGGTGTTGAACAAATCTCCAAATAATATTATTATGTTTCATTGTGCAGATCTTTTACTATGCCAAGGATGAAGTATGTGGGGGAGAATGAGGGCATTTTGAATAGATGGGGGTGCTATAATACTGAAATTGTTTTGTTACTACTATGCTCAATCATGCCATAATTGGTGCAGTTACAAGTCCTTTTCATAGGCGGGTGAGGGTGGAGAGGGGTGCTGAACAAATTTTGAATTAATATTATTATGTTTCCATGTGTAGACATTTACTATGTGGAGGATGGAGTATGTGTGGGAGAATGAAGTATGTGTGGGGGAACAGGGTCTTTTGCATAAGCAAGAGTGATATGACACTTACACTGCGGCTGAAAGTAAATATTTTAATATGTGGAGGATGTAGTGATTTAAAGTCTTATATGTCAATTTTTGGCTTAGTTTCCATATTTCTTTTAACACATTATATGTAGGTGTGTTGGATATAAAATAAATTTGTTAATGCTACTCTTTATATTTACTCTTTTCCTTTATTTTTTCCTTTCATGTTACTAAATATGTCATCAGAACTTTTTATTACGGTCTCTATTTGGTGTGTACGATAGCCAGTTAGAAATGTATATGTACGGAGAACAAATTTTGAAGCTAGCAAGCTATTAATATAAATTTTGGGCTACAAATGTTCTTACTGTAACAATTTTCATAACCATTGGAAAATAAAAGCTATTCATATTATGCAATATTAAATAAATTGTGTTTTCAATCTATATGAGGAAGAAGTGTTGTGTCATAAAAATACTTTTAGCAAGCTCTTGGGCTTGGATGGTATTGAAATGAATGAGAAATTGCAGCCAATGCAAGAGATTTTATGGATCTTCAATGCGCAAAACTAGAAAATGTATGAAACACTTCCACATTTCCTTGTGAAAAATTTTTATTGCATGGAGGACAAAGAATATGTCAAAGAAGAAAGGTGCAGGGATGACTTTATTCTACAGAGACAAAATTAATTTCAAACTCTTCTCTATTTTCAAATTTTGTATATGTAGTTGTGTGGAACAGTAGTTGCATAGAGCTATGAATATGTGCGTAATGAAGGATGTGAAGATGATGAGGGTCAGAATATAGAGCTAATGTATATAGAGGAAGGAGTATGTGCAAGAGAACAAGATTGCAAAGATGAGTTTATTCCATAGAGACGAAATTAATTTAAACCTTTTTCATTTTCAAAATATACAGATGTAGCTATGACAAAGAGTAGTTTCATAGAGCCGTCACTATGTGTGGAATGAAGGATGTGTGGAAGGATCTTTTAATTAGAATTTTTTTTAACTCTTTTGGAGATAGTACACGTGCAATCTGACTTGCCACATTTATTATTATGTTTATTTCTTTGTCATTAGGCATGTTTCTTTCTCCATCTCTATATATATATAGTAGATTGTGTGGAGTGTAGAGTTCCAAAATTGAAAAATTGAAAGCTTTGTTTTCACTTCGGCACAAGAACAATGCTTATTTTATTATTAATATATTGTGTGGAGTATGAAGGTCCGCACAATAACAAATTGAGAGATTCTTCCACACAATGGATTTCCTCTACAGTCTCACACATATACATTTAGGTTATTTTGAAAGCATACTTTAGTATTAATATTCTAATGGTTTGAAAATCATGGTTCTAGATTTGATATTTTAATGCTTGTGTAGTTTTCTTGTTTTTCGTACATGTGGGTACATTCAGTGAATACATGTTCAAGTGAGTAGTCATTGAATTGCATGTGGAGAGAAGTGGTATTTAACCACTCTGATGTTTTCTATTAATCTACAATACTGCAAGATTTTAAACAGATTCACCTTTATTGGTTTTCTATTCACATTTGGTAGTTTCTTAGTTGTTTTTCATGATCATAACTAGTTTGAACTTATTTTATATGTTAATGTTTTTTTTGTTATGACACGTATAAAAGTGATATTAAAGTAGTGAAAAATTGTGGATTAAATGCACGTGATGGTTATTATCTTTGGTATGTTCAATTGCTAATTATTGAGGGTGTCATGTGTAACAATTTTGATAGGGGTAAAAGTAACAATTGCGAGAGAACGAGTGAATGGAGAAAGGAACATAAATTTTTTCATTGAAATGTTTCATATGGGCTTATCCATTAAATATTATTTGATTTCATAGCAAGAGGTTTTTTTAGAAGTTAACATTCCAAGACTAGAAACATTAGGTGTTTGAACAAATTTATAAACATAATACTGATAGGATTTTTTCCTTGTGTGAAGATGGTGTGAATCTTATAATGAAAGTATTAATGTGGGGATTGGATACATTGTATGTGATGGCTAGTTAAGGAGCTTAATGTATGTGGATGTACAAAGTGTTAGTTTTTGTTCCTTAACCTGTGCAATATACTCGAATTAGTTTTTATTTTATTTCGAATGAATTCTAAGATTAAATGGAATTTTCCTTTACTATAGTAGTGATTCAAATGTTTCCTAATTCATTTTCCTAAAAATTATTACCTACTACTATTTTTCATTTGTCACATGTTACGAATTTTTTTATTATAAAAGATAAATTTTTCGTTCAATTTTTTTTTATCATTATGATGTTTTTTTTTTATCACTGCCGCGAGTAAATGTTAATGCTTTCAACAATCAATTTACTGAGCATATACATTCGCACATATTTATTTAATATATTGATGCCCACAATGTATGAATGTTTCCTATCTTTGTTGCGCACATACGTTCCCCCGTAGAATGGTACTTTCTCACATGCGATAAAAATATAATCTAATATTGCGCGGTAATAATAAGTTTTTAATCCACAAAATACTTGTTTCTTTCTATTTTACAAATTACTTTTTGTAATTGTGCATTTTACAGTACGAATAAAAGTTTTTTTTCTAGCAAGAAATTATTTTCGCATCTATGGAATAAAGTATCTTGTGCACCCCATTCTCCAAACATATTTCATTATGCAAAGTATTCACTGGCTTTACATAGGGATTTGATTCATAGGTGTATGCAAATACTTTCCTGCACAGATAAATCTATAAAAAAATTAAATGAAAGATTTTAAAATTAATTCTGTCTCTGTAGGATAATGTCCACACCACATGGAAACTGCATGTCAAGTTGTTTGGGAGATATGTATGTGAAAGGAATGTGTGGGAAAATATATGCGACTCCATTTAGCCGGCTTGAATGTGCCTTGAGAGCTAGCTTTACATTGTAATGTTCAAAACAATGTGGCAAATCATTCATAAATAAAATTTGATTTAGTTTTGCATAGTTGTGGGGACTAGTTGTCAAGTCAGTTCGTCATAGAAGGTAGATGAATATGCATTCGCATAATTTTTGCTTTTGAGTTTCCTTCCACACTTAATTTTTATAGTTATTATTGTTAGTTTTAAGCTAACAACCATGATCAAATCCATAGTCTAACAAGACTTGAAATTTGTCCTGAAAAACAATGGAAATTTCGGCACATTCCTGATAAAACATGGTAGAAAGTTTTTGTAACTCCAAGTTACAACTACCAAATTCCAGAATCTTGAGTCTCAATGGGGTTCCTGATAATTATAATCCATTCCAACTATTAAAAATACAATTCAAACACTTGTGCTATGAGTATTTTGTTGAAAAAACAAAAAAAGCTAGATTGTAGAGATTTTTTGTTGTGTGGGAAAATTTATCACCTTAGAAGACAATGCCTATGATTGTATATCATGTTTTGATTTCTTATGAAAAGTATATCAATGATGTTGAATCAAGAGGAAAGTGTGGAGTAAGTGGACAAGATTCTTTTGGAATTTCAGGATTTTTTTCCATTACGTTCCACAAAAAACTGAGTTTAATATAATTAGTTGGTATTTATTTAGAGCTTCATGTGTAATAGTTTTCAAACGAATAATAGTAACAGGGTATTTTTTACAACAAAGAGAAAATGGGTAACAAAGGAAGGAAATTGAATATTTGTAGTGATATCATTAACACCCTTGCTAAAATCGATGATAACTTTGATTGGTTGACAACATATGAGAGATATGTGAATTTTTCAATGGATGAGACAACAAGCAACAAGATTTGGAGTACAATATTAATGAATGTTGGGTGTGTTCTATAGGTCTTTGATTTCAGCAAAATTGTTTATCTTTGTGCAAATATTTTTTATTTAAGAACGAGGAAAATTAATCTAGGAGCAAAAAAGGTTTCACTAAATCCCAAGGCATTCAAATGGTTACTCAAGTTGTCCGAAATACAAAAGTGTTTAGAATTGTCGGACGTGAATAACTTCTTGAATCCAAAGGAAAAAAGGGTTGACACTGTGCAAGAATTCGTTTCTCCAAGTTCAAAGGTTCCTTTCAATCCTTTTGTAATAGATATTTCTTGGTGTAGGCAACTATTTACAGATTTTTTGTTGCTCTTTTCCAATGTAGTAGGCCAAGAAAGTACACCAAATGTTCTAAAATGCATTCTCTATGTGCCTGATGAGACATACAAAAACAATTATATTTTCTATTGGGTTGATGTCATTTCCAATGAAGTAGTTGTTTAGATAGATAGATAATCCAAGAACTATAGATTCCTTATGATGGCATATCTAATAACAAATCTCGTGTCAAGTCATGTTTTTGATGGTTTACCTTGTAATCCTAAATTCAATTTTGGCGAGGAACCAATGCAGTTATGGTATCCTATATTATTGAAGCACAAAACATTAAATTTTTGTTTAATTCAAGATTTGTTTGTAAGGAAATTGTATTACATGGTAACTATAAAAGAGCCTTCTCGAATATCTACATAGGTTGAGGTTTTCCTATTTGCAAAAGGGGAACATGAGGAAAGAGAAAGCAATACGGTTATTCAATCTTATGGTTTTGAATATAGGCCATTACTATTGTCAAATTTTGTTCTAGATAGGTATTTTGTTATTGAAGTGTAAAAGAAATATCGTCATTGGCTACTTACATTTCAACAAAGAAAGGAATTTATTTTTTTTATTTTTTTTTTTATTTTTTTTTCTTATTATTTTTTTATTTTTATTCTTCTTATTATTATTCTTCTTCTTCTTCTTCTCCTTATTATTATTATTATTATTATTATTATTATTATTGTTCGGAAAAGATGCTATGAAGAATACAACTGAAAATAATGTTCTTGCAAATTCTTTATATGATTTTCACTTACGTTAGGTTGAAGCTATTGAAGGTTTTGATAGAGGAATCATTTTCATGGAACACCCAGAGTCTATTAGGTACAGGAATTTTTTTCCAATAACTAGAGAGAAAAGTGAGGAAAGTCACAGTGTATCAATACAATATCATAAAAATATAGTAGATGCTGAAGAGATCACTAGAAAAGAGATCACTGGAATAGGAGAAAGGTAAAAGAAAACATGTACAAGTCCTATGAGACAATTAAAATATTTCACACGTAGTGCTGGTTCGACTTCATCTACCAACCAAAAAAGGAATAATTACTACAAGAAAAAAGATGGTTGGTGATGGGCTATCAGTTTATGGGGATAATGAAGAGCTTCTTTGAAGAGTAACTCGAAAAGAGCACATACTGTTGAATCAACTAGATCCAAGAGTCCACCTGAAATAGGGAGCATTGAAGAGGGAATCAACATGGAAGTTGATAGCATTGTACTACCTGATTGGGTTAGTACTTATTTGCAAGAAAATAAAAAAATGATGTAGAAAACTGTTGAAGAGGACTTTACTTTCGATGATCATTCTATCACATTGTAGGATACAAATTATGATGGGAGTAGTAAGAGAATGAATATTGAAAGGGTACAACATTGCAACAAAAGGTTGTTGATCGAGAAGAAATGAATGTTGACTTGTTTGAGGTTATGAAGCCATGGCTAAAGAAATTCCATCAAGCTAGTGGTGAGACATTTGTACTCTATTAGCCGACGAAAAGTAAAAATTATTAAGCTAAAGGAAAAAATAAAAAATATAGAAGCTAATCTAAGCTTGGGTCCTTTGTTGAAGACTTCATTAACAATACGCAGACCGCAATTAGAATTTTCTAGTCCCGGAAGATCTCATAGATTTGAGAAACATAGAAATCTTCTTAATGCACTTAAATAATATATTATTAGTAATATATCTAAAAGATTGTGAATTATTGAATCTGTATGGAAAGTTGCTTTCTATTTGTGACATTAAAGTAAAGAACTAAGTCTTATGTCGAGGTGGTCAAAAGTGAGCTTGAGGGAGATAATGAATTTTTAGACAATGACTTATTAACTTTTACTTGGAATCTTGATTTATTATCTAAACTAAAAAAAGATAACAAAGTGTTTTCGAATATTGAGTGGATGAGGCAAATCAAGGTTGCATGGTTTGAGAAAATAAAAACATTAGAGGGTATTATTTCTAAGTGTGTAGGCATAGAAAATAGAAAAAATGATGCATATCTCAAGGCAATAGTGATTGCTCAGGATTTAAATGGTCTTTTCATTACATATGAGTCTATATTAATTAAAAAAGACAAGTTGATGCATGAATTGGAGAAGCTGAAGTAATCATAGGCAACAAAGTTTGATGAAATAACTATATTTACTACCAAGGAAATTAGAAAATGTCTAATTACTTTTGTTAGTGTTAATGAAGAGTACTCTTCCTTAACTTTGCAATTGCAAGACGGAAATAGAGAAATTAAGGAGGAGATATTCAATGAATGTGTTAAATAGGACATTACTATTCCTTCGATGAAAGAATGAATTGAAGCGAAAGTGAATGAATTCATTGCAGAAACCGTGATTCCAGGATATAGATGAGAGCTAAATAATATCAGGCTATTCTTTTGCATATTGTAACTGTTTGAATACACATGAACATTTTTTTTTCTTTTCATAGCATTTAACTATTGAAATTTTATCAGTACATTATCATGGAATAGCCTAATTCGTGAATGAAGTTCCTTATTCTTTGTTGCATATGAATTTTGGATATTATGGTCGATGAGATCCAAATCCCAGTCCCCATTGGGATGAATGCATTTACTTTTCTAACTTAAGTATTAGCATTTTGATAAATTCCTTATGCAACAAAGATTACTTTTTCGACCATGGGTCTATAATCATACCTTCTTTGAATTTTTATTATTGTATTTTCTATTTCTCAGTCTAATTACTAATTACGTAATCAATTCTCACATAAAGTTTCACATGGGATGTTGTATAGACTTGAACTCTGGAACGTTGTACAAAATACACTAATTAAACATATGTTTTCCAGTATTATCTTTGATATTTTATATAGTAGCTAATGTTCTATAATAAATTATAATTAAAATAGATTTTTTTTTACTATGTCGTAATACTTAAACTGTTTACTAGCTATATCAAGAAATATTACATTATGTATGTGAACTTGTATTACTTTTTATTCTATAGTGTTCTTAAAGAATATTGATTGAACATAAGTTCATGGCACTATGCTTTTGAGATTTTATATTCTATGTAATGGTATGAAATTGATGACAACGAAAATGAGCATTTAGCAGTTGTTTTGGTTCAGAGATATCTATTTGATTTGTGATGCTTATTTGAATAATACTATAATGATTAGGATTTGAATCCGAATACAATTGTTGTTACTGTAACTATGTACATTACTGTTCAAGGCTTGTGAAGCACAAATACTAATTACTCTATTCCATTTCTGTTTACAATGGAAATGAACATTTGGAAAATGTTTTGGTTGTTAAATATTTATTGCATTTGTTGTGATTAAAATTTGAATATGAATATAATTATAGTTGCCTTAACTATCTTGATTACTGTCGAAGGTTTCTCACGTAGAAAGACTGATTATTTTGCACCAGTTGTCTTTATTTATGAATGCATGTACAAAAGTAAGGTTTGCAGCCATAAATTTTTCATTGTACAAAGTTTCCATTTTGCGGGGCTTAGAATGAAAGTTTTCATTGTGCAAAGTAAGATTTTTTCCTGGAGCAAACGATATGCACAAAAAGATATGATAACAATAATAATAATAATACATTAAATTGTGGGTTCTATTTTTCATAGCATTGTGCAAAAAATCCATATTTCATTTTGCAATAGTCAATTATAAATCAATGTTTGTAAGTAATTTAGTTATATTAAAGCTTAGATTGTGCATAGGAAGCCACTCCCACACAATGAACAATTTTTTTAAACAACTATAAACCTAAAAATTATAAAATAAAATAAAATAAAGTTAACATTATGATGAAATCAAAATTATTTAATAATAAATTTTATTAATTGCAAAAAGTAATTAATAATGTTATTACTGAATGTAAATTCAGTAATTTCTTAATATATGAAAGAAAGCTTTGACCTAGTAAGCATAGAACTATAATTGTATGTAGAGTTTTCATGATACAGAGAAATATTATCCCTATTTCAATTGGATAATAAGTTTGTGCCTAATGTTTTACTATAATTAAACCAATACCAATGCAATTTTGTAATTGTAATCAACCCGGAAGGAGCATGCCACAAATGGAAATGGTGTGAAATTACAAAGTAGAATTATGTACAACCGAGAAAGAAAAAAATTTCATTGTGTGAAGTATGATTTCCTCATTTTCGTACTCAACATAATGACATCAACGATGCAATATTCTTTTGGATAGTGAATGAATTAACACATAATCAGGAATAGTAAATGCTATTACCTGTAAAATGACATTGATATAATAGTGTATGCGGTTATTGACAACTTGTAGGCTAGTTGTGATTGTTTGGAAATATTCACATTTAATTTGTTTTGTACAAGAAGTAAATCGTTTCCAAAATTTGAGATTTGTTTTGAAATGATTTCCATTATTTCTTAGAAATGTCACCCTTTTTTTTGAATTGTTATTTATTAAAAATGTTTCATGAAACAGATTTCGCATGCATAATAGTAACACATAACGAAAACGAAAAAAACAAAAAAAACCATTACTAGCAACAATCACCGTGATATCGAAAATCATGAAGCTTTCCTATTTTAAACTAGGTTTCGAAAAGTATCTGGTAGGTTTTCTAAAAATCATGCCGAAATTTCTACCTTTTTCTAGGCATATTTTGGCCTGTTTAGACTATGTGAATTATTTCTACAATTTGTTGTAGATACTGACTATGCTATTTTAATTGCGAATTATTGAGAGTGTAATGTAAAACATATTTCACATGTTGAATATTAAATGGTGGTGATTATTTAGCATATCAATAAATCTATACTTAAAGGGCAATGAAAATGTTACCGATTGACAAAATATTTTAAACGTACATAGAAAAATGGCTACCAGGGGAATGAAAGAAGTTATTTACAATGATATGTTTAAATTAATTGTGCTTTTCATTCAAATATTTTAGTGGTCAACTATGCATCAACAATATCTGAATATGTTTACAGAAGAGAAAAATAACAATAATATTTGGTCTATTGGATTAGCCAATGCTGCATGCATTCCACTAATTTCAGAGAAATAATTTATTTGTGCACACATAATTTTTATCTAAAGACGGGCACAATTCTCCTAGCAGCCAAAACTACCCCTATTTATTTGACTTCAAAGGCATTTAGACACATGTTAAGCTACCAAATATGGATATATGCATAAACATGTCAAAAGAATTTTTTTTTAGAGTCATAAACAGCTAACTCGAACATCATTCAAGAGTTAATTTCTCCAACTTCAGAGGTTTTTTCTGATCTTTCCTTTCTAAATATTACATTGTTTAGATAACTGTTTGGAGAGATTTTTTGCTTTTATTCCCATCTAATGGGCTAAGAAACTATGACCATTGTGCCAAGATCCATACTCCATGTGCTTCGTTATTCACAATTTTGTATTTGACTCGGCTGATCTTATTTTGAATGAATTGGATTTTCAATTAGTAAATTTGTTCAAAGCCCATCTCGAGTCATGTCTTTGATTACTTTTTGCATAACTCTAAATTCAATTTTAATGAAGAACCAATGTAGTTATGCCATTCCATATTGTGAAGGCAAGAAGCTATTTCAATTTTTAGTTGAATTCAAGATATTTTTGTAAAGGAAGTTATTTGCATGATAACTAGGCAAGAACCCCATCGAATATCTGGTGAAGCACAATTTTTCCTTTGGGGAAAAGGGATACATGAAGAAGGAAGAAATAAAGTTATTTGAGTTTATGGATTTCGAGGTAAACTATTATTGCTTGAAGTAATTGTTATATACATGTATTTTGTTGTCGAAGTCTACAATAAATACTATGATTGGCAAGTTATATTTGAACAAAGAAAGAAAAAACAATTTATTTTTTTTCCATTTACCATTAGACAAGTAATTTTCAATAATGTAAGTTATCTTGTAGATATTACGAGGTATTTTCTTTGTTTTAATTTAAAAGAACTTGAATCCTGGTGAAATGTTGATCCATTATGCCTATTTATCAAACATCTAGGTGATACTAAATATGAGAGGTTGTTGACAAGACTTTCAATTGAAAGTGAAAAGAGTCACAATTCTCCAAGAAATAATCATGAAGTGGAAATGAGTACTAGAGAAATTGTTGAAGGAGTGAACATCAACACTAAAACAAAGTACAAGGAAAGAGGTGGAAACCCAACATAATCTTCAGCTCACATATTCAGAACTAGTCTGAATTTACCTTTGAGTGAAATAAAATGAAAAGATACTGAAAGTGAAAAGTTGATTAACAGTTAACTATCATGCGACGAGGATTAGAAGGAGCCTCGACGAACATTTATTCCAAAAAAAATGCATATCACATAATTGGAAAAATCCAAAATGCCCCTAAAAATAGGAAGCAATGAAGAAACTATCAATGTGGAAACTGAAAGTGGCCTACTAGCTAATTGAGTGAGTACTTCGTTGAATAAAAATAAAAAAATAATGGAGAAATTTTCCAAAGAAGTTTCTAGTTTCGATGATCACTCTGTCACTTTTTAAGATGAAAACTATAACAGGGGTATTAAAAAATTGAAAATATAAAAAGTAAGGGTGCATAATAAGAAAGTTATTGATCAAGTGGAAACAAATTTTGATATGTCTAGAATTGTAACCAATGACCTTACGATATTCCATAAATCTATTGGGTACTTGTAGTGTCTATTGAGCAACATGGAGCAAAGAACCTAGTATTGAAAGCAACAATAAAAAAGTTGGAAAATGCTTTATATCTATGTCCTTTGTTGATGATTCCACTCACTATATGGACATTGTGATTTGCAATTCCCACTACTATAACATCTCATGGATCTATTAAAGCTCTAAAACTCGTTAATGTAGTCAAATATCATATTATCACTAATATATGTTAGAGGTTAGAAATTATTGAACATGCATGGAAAGTGTTTTCTGATCTACTATGATTAGCACAAGAAATAAACTCATTTCTTGATTTGGTGAGAAGTAGTAATAATGAAGACAAGCATTTTGTTAACAATCACTTACCCCATTTTAGTTAGAGGCTTGAATTATTGTTTGACTTGGACAAAAGGAATAGAGAATTCCAAATTCTAATCAAATGATGGAAATCAAAGATGAATGGTCCAAAAGAATCAATATACCCAAAAAAAATATTTCTGAATGTGAAAGCATAAGGAATAGAATAAGTGATTCGTTTCTAGAGGTGATGCAAAATTTTCAAGGTCTATATGACCCACAAATGATATGACATTATGAACTAATCATAAAATATACATTAAAATTTGAATTGGAAAATCTAAAATGGTTAATGGAAAAACAGTTTGATGATATAATTGATTTTACTACAGAAGAAACTAGAAAATGGCTAATTGGCTTTATTAGTATTAACGACAAGAAGTCTATCTTAGATGCTCATTTACAAGAAGATGCCATGGAGATAAACAAAACAAATATTCAATGAACATATGAGGCTATAGATTATAATCGGTATAATGAAAGATTTCATTAAATCTACATTGAAGACATTGGTTCAATAGATCATGGGTGCGAAAGATAATTGATAGTGAAATAATTAGCATATATGATTTCATATATTATAAGTGTCATAAATCTTTGCATATTTAGTTTCTTTTTACTAGTATTTAGTCTTTTGGAATTGTTATTAATTTTATTAATGTCACCTAGTGTATTTTCTCAATGCAGTTCCTTGTTTTCTTTTGAAGTTGCCTTTTTTCGTATTACGGTTGATGGGAGCCAAATCCCAGTTCCCATTGGGATGAACACATTTACTTTTAAATAATGCAGGAGCATATAGTTAAATAGAAGATGTCATAATAACATAGTGAATGAGCTAATGGATTGAGCCATTGAGCATTTTAAGTACTGATATAAGAAATTCTGACTAAGAAGCTTGGTTCTTAATGTTTGCATAAGATATTATATGCATTTATATTCTCTCACACTGTGAAGAGACATTAATAGAGCATAAGTTATTGATCCTAGTTATAATAAATCAGCAAGAATAACTTTGGATTTCATATGTATGTTCCATGAATTGTATTTATTTTTTAATTATAACTATGGCGATTGAAATTTGAAACTCAATACAGTACTTGTTACTGTGATTGTATTGCTTAATGTTGGAGACTTAAGATTTGAGCTTCTATATTATTTCATGGATACATATATGACAATAACATAAAATAGAAATGTGGTTGAGTTTTTTAATTTTCAAGTAGTTATGTTTTCTATGAAAATTGAATATTGTTGATTGTATTAATATTTTGAATTTGTGAAGACTGCGACACTCTGGGAAGCATTTTATTAGTCTTTCCCCATATCTCCTTATTGTGCATAATGGAATATTTTTACCATATTTCAAATTGAAATCAATATTTTTATTTTACACGATTTTAATTTTTGGGAATAAAATTACTTGATATAAAACATTTCAATCTTAACTAGAATAAGAAATTTGCGGTAAAAAAGCCCATTTTGTTCAAAAAAGAAAAAAGGGAAAAATGTGGAATGTTTTGTGGGAGAAGATTTCAGTGTACAAAGACAGAAGACACAACCTTTAATCCATTAATTAGCAGTTAAGTTTGTGCAAAGAGCTTTCATTGTGTGACGATATTTCATTGTATAGATATATTTCATAAACAACGAGTTAAGATTCTGCTGCACATATTGCTTTCAATACATTCTTCCATAATGTGGTAATACATTGTGCACATTGAAAGCTTTGCAAAATGAATTTCATTATCCCTCCACACTTTGTATAATGAAAAAATTGATTGTCTCATCGCATAATTAAGCTTTGACACCTCCACATTTTCCTATAATTCTAAGACATACTATTGAGAAGATACATGTGTGAAATGAGAAGGTGTCTACAAAAGCTATATGGATAAATAAGAGAGAGCACAGGAACACTTCATACAATAAAGCTTTCAACTCCACTTCTGAATTCACACTAGACTCGTATTAACATTATACCATTAGTAAAGATATATTAACATTAGATTATTAATAAAAATCAACATTAGATTTGTTGCAGTCTCGAATTTGAATGGAGCTTCCCGTTGTGCAGAGGAAACTTGCCTCCTTCCAACACCGGAAAGTTGTCACCACATCAGGAAACACTGCTAGGTGATAGGTATTTTTTTGTATTTATTGAATTTCATTCCAAATGAAACTTTGTTTACAGTGTGAATGAAATTTACCACTTCAGAATTTAAAAAAAAAAACTTAATACCTTTCTTGGGATTATCAAGTATTCTCAAGAGGGATAAATAGTGTATGGTGTATTACTTTTGTAGAGCTTTTATCACAGTGAAAGTTCTACGCAAGCAAATCTCAGCAAAAGTCTAGAAAATATTTTCATGAATAAATGAATCCTATTGAAACTCCTAGATTTTACAATGCAAAGGTGGATGGCCTATAAGTTTACAGAACAATTTCTTCACACGATATTAGAATCGATATCATAATTAAAACTAGTGAGAACTATATTAGAATCGATATCATATTTAATAACATTTTCTAAAAAATGGATGAACCTTTCAACTACTGTTTATCTTATTCTACTCTTGGAAGAAAAGAAAAATACCCTAATCTCCAAGACACATTGTTGAAGGGATTTATGTGTGGACGTTGTAACAAGGGCTATGTGCAAAGATAAGTAAATTTGATTCCAGTTCCGTACCGTATAAGGAACATGTTGTTTCTAGGTGCTTTGCAAAGGCGATGCAAGGGGAGGGGGATAGTGAATAAATTTGCTTGTGCAGATATTTTATTGTGCGAGGATGGAGTATGTGCAGGAGAACGAGGGTGAACAGAGAAATCTATTACGTCATCACGAAGTTAATTTCAAACTCATTTTTAGTTAAAACTTTAATATATTTAGTTGTGCCAGTGAGAAGTTACATAGAGCTGTGATTTTATTGATTGTTGTAACAGTATGTTGTTTCTATGTCCAATGATTCATGAATTGACGTGTTTACAATTCCATTGCAAAGGCAGGTTGGGGGACGAGGGTGATGCTGAACAAATATGAAATTAATATTATTATTTTTTCTTCTAAAGAGATTTTACTATGCGGACGGAGTATGTGCAAGATAAGAGGGTGCATAGTGTTAGGGTCCTATAATAATAGGATTCATAATATTGAATTGGCTATGATAAGTCTTGTAATATTATACAAACCTTTTCTTTTCTACAAATGTTTTCCATATTAAATATTAAAAAATTTAAAGAGGGTATCTCCTAAAAGAATAATTAAAGGAAAAAAATAAAAACAAATGACTCAAAAAGTGAAAAATATGAACCCGAAACAAAACAGATCATGAAAGTGTGCGCATTTAAATGCCACTCCTCTCAGTTTACTTATTGCAAATAAGGTTGTGTGCAGCTTTTCATAAATGCCACAACCCATGATAGTCAAATAGCTTAATCTTGACGAGCTCATGCTTTAAATTTCATGTTTATAGATAAAGAATAAATATATACCCAAACTATTTAATCATGGCAGATCAATAGTTAGATAGAGAAATAAAATGTGCTCATAAGCTTAATCCGAGCCATTGGAAGATATAAGGTTATAATTAGATATCTTCCTTGTCAAAAGAAAAAGGAAGGAAAGGGTGTACTAGTTTAAATGCACCCAACAAAGCGAAGAAAAAATGTTATGATAAGTAGAGGGTAGGTAGAAGAAAGGTTACAAAAGTACAAGGTTCTTAAAGCATAAGCACATTCATGATGCTTTCTCCTATGTTTCAGTGTGCAGGAGCAATTATGAAAGTGAAAGGATGTTCACAAGTTGATTTGGTTAACATCCCCTCATTTCATTTCACCCCCCACTACATACTTACTAATTTCCCCATTATACCATCATTTTTTATGAATATACCATTTTCCCTCCATTTTGACCCTTACCCCTTGGTCTCACACATTTCCCTAGCAAATTACCCTTCAAAGGTCATTTCCCAACCCAAAAGCCCTCTTCCCTAGTGTGAAACCCATTTCCCTTCGAAAAAATCATTTTCCCCTTATTAATTTCCTTATTTTATCTAAAAATCCCATAAAATCACCCTTGTCCTAAGTTTAAATTCCCCCTCTGCATTTGCTTAAATAACTCTACCATTCATATATTTCCCAACAAAACCCTTTTAACCCATAAAACCCCTTTATCCTTAGTTTTGTTTCACCCTTTCTTTATTTAATTAACTCCACAAAATTTACATTTTCCCGATATGAACCTGTTTAACCCACTACCCTTGGTGCAGTTAACAAACCTCGCCAGATTTTAAACCCGAGTCCTGCATTTTATTGACCCATCATAATATGTTAAATCCTGCGATTACTATTTAACTAATTACAAATCATTTGTAACTAACCATCGGGCCCCACAAATCTCTGCCTGATTTCCCTTTATGCAGCTTCATCGCATGAAAGCCGTTACATCTTGCACCCCCAGATCTGACGGTGTGCATCCATATTGTGCAGACTCCCTTTCCGACCTTTACCCGCCTGAGAGCACACGAGATTCGCGGTTTTTCTCGGGCCCCTTTTGGTTAACTCACGTGCTCTCATGGAAAAACCGCCTGACTGCCAAAAGCGGTGTGATGAACCTTAATACCACCTCCCCGCATAGGCCAAAACCATCCAGTATTCATTATGAAATTTCACGCCAATTATTTCTATTACCTGTTAAAACAATGAAGACCCTCATTTTCACTCTTTTCACTCGTTTTTCACTGAAAGTTGCCTAATCCTTCCTACACCACCTTTAGCCTCTGCAACTGAATTTGACCACTGATTACATTCCTAACATACTCTGGACTTCGTCGATAGAAATCTCAGTTCAAGAAAGCCATTCATTGCCTTCCCCACAGACCTATGCTTTATTAATAATTACTGTATTTTGCAGGTAATTAGAAGGCCATGAGATTGGATAAACAATTTTGGTACTAGTTCCAAAAGCTATTTACTCCAAGATTCTCAAGGAAATGTATTAAAAATGCTTTATTCAGAAGGAAAAGACAATTATCATAGAGCAGAAGGAAACAATTTACACAGTAAATGTTAAAACAAAGATGAAATCATTTTGACCAGCACAACAAAATATTCTTACAAACTACTATCTAAGAAACATTTTGTATTATACAAGTGTCTTTTAGTAAAAGTCATTTTTACTAAAAATGCAGAAGCATGAAAGAGTGAGTAAAATTTACAGTAAAAGGTAAAAATGAAAGCAGGTAATAGAGCATTCAGGTGAAAGATTTACTACAGTTAAAAGACAAAGGAAGAAGAAAGCGTGAAAGACAAACCAACATAAAAGAAACAAACAGATAACAATTATCAAGTAAAATAGGGACAATTTTTAGTCAGTTGAAAGGTGTCATTACCTTTTAACATCCAAAAATTTTACTCCTAGAATAAATCCTATTGAGTTGACAAGATATTTTTTAATAATTTTCATATAAATACTTCATAGTTCGAAGTATTTAGGGTGTTGTGTGGATCTATGAATATTGATATAGCTAACCGATCTACTACCTAAGGGTTATTGTACCAATTTCCAGTTGATAGATAGGAGAAGTTATAAAGAAAATTCTTTACAGGATTCATATGTTGAGCTATCTCAGTGAAGTACAAATTTCATCACATTTATTTTCTTTTTCGAAGTGTTTCATAAACATAAATTTTATCCAAATTTGAATGAATCAAACTGGAAATATAACTTAGAACATGTTTAAGTACACTCTGTTTTGCACAGTTGATCATTGATATGTTTTCTTCTGATATCTGGATTTGAGAACCCTTAATTGCACTCCCATCCTAGTTGACCTCTTGCATTTCTGTTCATAATCTACTTTAAGGAATCCTTAACTATTCATTAATCCTGATTGGAAATCATTTCACCATCCAGCCTTTGAGATCTGATATTGCTCACCTATCTTGCCCTATAAAATTTTCTTTATGGTTTTTTGTTGTTCTGTTTTCAAAGCCTGATTGACTCCATAGCCCAATGGAAATAGGCATTCATATATTCATCTAAGTAAGTGATCCCACCACCCAAATTAAAATCAAAACCGAAGTACAATCATAACTAGCCTAAAATAAACTAACTAAAACAAAGTTAAATCATAAAGAGAGAGCCCTCTCTGAGAATTAGGAAGGCTAAATCCTAATCTCCAAAGTAGGTTTGTGGTTACCTTCGTGATTTATTTCTTTAACATTGAGAAAGTAAAAAGTGATAACATAATGGTGACCATACTGGGGAAGATAAAATTTTCTTCAGAAAGATTATACAAAGACTAGATCTGATCTATGATGGTGGACATAGATGAGACACACAAAGGTTAAAATCAACCACCTGGCGACTCTAGCTCCAAATCAATTTCACAATCAAGACTCCACTGGATGAATGAATCTGAAAGAACAATATAGGAAGATCAAGCTTCTAACTTGGCTTCTTATCCAAGAAATTATGTTATTTCTCATTAAGAAGGTTTTTCAATGTATATTGTATTTTAGAGAAGATGTTAAATTAATTTTTGATTATATTCCTTTGAAGATTGTAAATATATATTCTCCTTATCCATTTGAGCAGTTTCCTTCTGAATATTATGATGATCATTTTCCAATTGAGAAGCCTCAAACAATCAACACTAATCTTACAATCCCTGTATATATTCCTGTACCTTGTAAAGTTCCTGATCGATATAAGCCCCTCATGTTACCTCCTATAGTCCATCATTTCCCTGATAACTATTACAAATATCTCCCCAATTTTGATGGAGAGAATGGTATCACTACCCAAAAACATATTCAAGGCTTTGAGAATTATCTGGACTTATTTGAGATTGATGAAGATGATGTTATAATTATGCTTTTTTCCCTTTCTTTGCAAAGTAGAGTAAGGACTTGGCTAAAGAATCTACCTAGTGCAAGCATCTCAAATTTCCAACAATTTGTCAAATTTTTCCTTGATAGATGGATAACAAAAGTCAATCTTTTTTTGATCATAGAAGAATATAATCAGTTGAAAAGATAGAAAAATGAAACAATACAACAATTTTCTGATAGATTTAATCAAATCTATTATCCAGTGCCATCAAATATAAGACCTCCTCCTAATTCATCTCTCTTGTATTATCCAAAAGCATTTGATCCAGAAATAGACTTTAAACTAAGAGAAAGAAACCCAACAACTCTTGAATAGATGCGAAACATTGTAGTAGATGTAGAAGTTAATATGCAAATTAGAAGAGAAAAGTTGAAAGCAGAAGTAGAGAAGAACAACATTACAAGGTAAAACTTGACATTTTGGTAAGAAAAATAGAGGAAATGATACAAAATATCACCATGCAAGATAATTTTTTTGTGCAAGATCACCATGACACCTCTATTTCACACAAAAAAGAGTTTGATAGACATGAACAAATTCTTGCTAATTCCAACTATCATAGATTTGAAAATGGATTTATAGATCAATATGTGGAAGAGGAATCTACTGACTTGCTATGTATGTTTGATGACATTACTTATTTTAATGATTTACCTAAGTATGATCAATATGATGATAATTATGTTCTTCGAACTCAAGCTAGCTTTATAGAGATATCAAAAACTAGTTTGGAGGATAAGGAAAATTAGTTTCAGCAAATTAAATATAGTGAGCAGCCTATACATATCAGATATGAGAATGAGAAAGGAAGTGCAAAAAAATTGGAAATAAGTGAGGGTTCTTTGCCTCTTTGTTTAGCTTCATTTCAATTCATGAGAGAAAAATTTACAACAATAAAAAATTAGTAGTCTTTAGGTATTGATATTGACAACAAAGAAGACAATGAAAATCTTAGTCAAGATTCTTCAGTTTCACAAGCACAGTTATCAAATTTCATTGTAACACCTCATCAAATGACACAGGAAAGTTCTATACCACTACGTTTTGAATCATTTCATTTCTTAATGGAAATGTAGCATAAAATATCTAAAGAAAAGGATGAGCAACTTCTTGAAATCGGTGAAGTTCCATTCAAACCTATGAGAAATAAGTTGCAACAAGCCTTCCAAGTTTTTTATGGTCCAATAGCTGATATGTTGGATAATGAATGCAATCAGAATTTTTCTTCATTAACTAATTATGAGATTCAGGATCAAGATGATAAAGGTTTCATCAGTAAAACATTTCACTCAATAGAAATATCATCATAAAGGTCGTCTAAAAATATCCAAGGGGATAAATATAAAAATGACATTTCAGTTTTATGGCATGGAGGCCATCCAGAACAATTTTATAGTTTCTTAAATCAGTTGAACAATAGTGTATATATTTTGGAAGATCCTTTTGCACAATTTTAAGAGTCAACAAAGGAAATCAATTATTTCCTTATCTTCTCATTTGTTGACAAGGTTATATTGCGTTGCAGAACTTCAGTTTTAATAAAAAACAAGCACAAGCAACAAAATCCACCAATGTATATGATGCTTGAATGGTTGCATTTTTTGTTTCATTTTACCTAACAAACAGTTGGACAATTGATTAGAGTAAGTAGGTAGGATTTTGGTTTGAATAAATTCAGTTTTCAATAGCAAGTTTATATTAGATCAGATTTCAGTACATGTGTTAGATTTCAGTTTGTAGAAAAGGTTAAGATTTCAGTTCAAGATTTTTAGTCACAGAGATTATATAACAAAGCATGTGCAAGCTTGGGATTGGCCCACTGGATCAAACCACTAGCCGATGGTGTTCTTGACATATCACAAGGAGATGCCATCCCCAAGTGGAGCCACTGTTAGGGTCCTATAATAATAGGGTTCATAACTTTTAATTGGCTATGATAAGTTTTGTAATATTGTACATACCTTTGCTTTTATGCAAATTTTTTCCATATTAATTATTAAAAAATGTAAAGAGGGTATGTCCTAAAAGAATAATTAAACGAAATAAAAAGAAAAAAAAATGATCAAAAAAGTGAAAGGTATGAACCCCCCAAAAAAATAGATCATGAAAGTGTGCACATTCAACTGCCACTCCTCTCAGTTTACTCTTTGCAAATAAGATTGTGTGCAACTTTTCATAAATGCCACAACCCATGATAGTAAAATAGCTTAATATTGACTAGTTCATGGTTTAGATTTCATGTTTATAGATAGAGAATAAAGATCTAGCCAAACTATTTAATCTTGGCAGATCAGTAGTTAGATAGAGAAATAAAATGTGCTCATAAGCTTAATCTGAGCCATTGGAAGATATAAGGTTATAATTAGATAGTTTTCTTGTCAAAAGAAAAAGGAAAGAAAGGGTCTACTAGTTTAAATGCACCCAATAAAGTGAGGAAAAATTTTAGGATAAGTAAAGGGTAGGTAGAAGAAAGGTTACAGAAGTACATGGTTGTTAAAGCATAAGCACATTCATCATGCTTAATCCTATGTTTCAGTGTGCAAGAGTAGTTATAAAAGTGAAAGGATGTTCACAAGTTGATTCGGTTAACTTCCCCTCATTTCATTTCACCCCCCACTACATACTTACTAATTTCCCCATTATCCCATAATTTCTTATGAATATACCCTTTTCCCTCCATTTTGACCCTTACCCCTTGGTTTCACACATTTCCCTCGAAAATTACGCCTCAAAGGTCATTTTCCAACCCAAAACCCCTCTTCCCTAGTTTGAAACCCATTCCCCTTTGAAAAAATCATTTTCCCCTAACTAATTTCCTTATTTTATCTAAAAAACCCATAAAACCCCCCTTTTCCTAAGTTTGAATTCCCCCTACGCATTCACTTAATTAACTCAACCATTCATATATTTCTTGACCAAAATCATTTAACTTGTAAAACCCCTTTATCCTAAGTTTTGTTTCCCCCTCGCTCCATTTAATTAACTCCGCAAAATTCACATTTTCTTGATATAAACTCATTTAACCCACCACCCTTGGTGTGGTTAACAAACCCCACCACATTTTAAACTTGGTTCCCGCATTTTATTAACCCATCACAATAAGTTAGATTAGTTGTAATTAACCCCCGGGCCCCACAAATCTACACCTGATTTCCCTTCGTGCAGCTTCACCACGCGAAAGTTGTTATATCTTGCACCCCCAGATCTAATGGCGCACATCCATATTGCGCAGACTCCCTTTCTGACCTTTACCTATCTGGGAGCACGCGAGATTCACAGTTTTTCTTGGGCCCCTTTCGGTTATGTGGCAGCTTTGGGTTAACTCGTGTGCTCTCATGGAAAAACCACACAACTACCAAAATTGGTGCGATGAACCTTCATACGGCCTACCCGCATAGGCCGAAACCATCCAATATTCATTATTAAATTTTGCGCCAATTCTAACAGTTACTCGTTAAAACACCGAAGACCAACATTTTCACTCCTTTTGCTCATTTTTCATTGAAAGCTGCTTAAGCCCTCCTGTGCCATCTTGAGCCTCTGCAAACGAATTTGACCATCGATTACCTTCCAAACATGCTACGGACTCTGTCCATAAACATCTCAATTCAAGAAAGCCATTCATTTCCTTCCCCATAGACCTTTATTAATAATTGTTATATTTTGCAGGTAATTAGAAGGCCAGGAGATTAGATAGACAGTTTTGATACTAGTTCCAAGACCTGTTTACTCCAAGATTTGCAAGGAAATGTACTCAAAGGGCTTTATTTAGAGGGAAAACACAATTATCATAGAGCAGAAGGAAACAATTTACACAGTAAATGCTAAAACAAAGATGAATTAATTTTCACCTACACAACAAAATATTCTTACGAACTACTCTCCAAGAAACATTTTGTATTATACAAGTGTCTTTTAGTAAAAATCATTTTTACTAAAAACACAGAAGCGTGAAACAGTGAGTAAGATTTACAGTAAAAGGTAAAAGTGAAAGCAGGTAACAGAGTAGTCAGGTGAAAGTTTTACTACAGTTAAAAGACAGAGGAAGAAGAAAGCATGAGAGACAATCTAGCATAAAAGAAATAGATAGATAACAAATATGAAGCAAAATAAGGACAATTTTCAATTATTTGAAAGGTGTCACTACCTTTTAGCATCCAGATATTTTACTCCTAGAAGAAATCCTAGTCAGTTGACAGGATATTTTGTAATAATTTTTGTATAAATACTTCATAATTTGATGTATTGAGGGTGGTTTGTGGATTTTTGAATATTGATATAGCTGACTGATCTACTACCTAACGATTATTATACCAATTTCTAGTTGACAGATAGGACAAGTTATAAAGAAACTTTTTTACAAGATTCATGTGTTGAGCTATCTCAGTGAAGTAAAAATTTCATCTTATTTATGTTGTTTTTCTAAGTGTTTTGTAAACTTAAATGTTATCCAAATTTGAATGAATCAAACTAGAAATATAACTTAGAACTTGTTTAAGTACACTCTGTTTTGCAAAGTTGATCATTTATACGTTTTCTTCTAATATCCGGATTTGAGAACCCTTAATTTCTCTCCCATCCCCGTTGACCTCTTTCATTTCTCTTCATAATCTAGTTTAAGGAATCCTTAACTGCTCCTTGATCCTGATTGGAAATCATTTCATCATCCAACCTTTGAGATCTGATATTGCTCAACTATCTTTCTCTGTAACATTCTCTTTATGGCTTGTTGTTGTTCTATTTTCAAAGCCTAATTTGCTCCATAGCCCAATGGAAAATAGGCATTCATCTATTCATCTAAGTAAGTGATCCCACCGCCCAAGTTCAAATTAAAACCCAAGTACAATCATAACTAGCCTAAAATCAATTAATTAAAACAAAGTTAAATCATAAAGAGAGAGCCCTCTCTGAGAATTAGGAAGGTTGGATCCTAATCTCCAAAGTAGTATTGTGGTTACCTCGGTGATTTCTTTCTTTAACCTTGAGAAAATACTGAGTGATAACACATAGGTAACTTTAGTTTGCAATGATGAAATTAATTTCAAACCTCTTTTATACATATTTATATTTTTCAGAGAGTTTCTACATAAAGTTATGAATATTTACTAAATGAAGGATGTGTGGATGATAGGGTATGTGCAGGAGAATAGGGATGTAGAGGGAACTTTAATTAATTTAACTATGAACAAATTTTGAATTAATTTTATTATGTTTCATTGTGCGAAGCTTTCTTTTGTGAATATTTCAGTGTGCGGAGGTTTTACTTTGTAGTGGATGGGGTATGTGAAGTTGTTTGGAGTGTGCCTAATTAAACAAAGATAACCATAACAACTCTATTCACAATAACATCGAGGAAAGCGGTGGACCCACACAATATTATTGGTAATATTTTAATAATAAATAATGCATATCTCTGTATTTTGAATATCTCTAGTCAATTGAGTAAAGGTTGTGTGGACTAAAGACAAAACCTTGTATAATGAAATCTCTCCACACAATGAAATCTCTTTGTAGAAAACGTTTCGTATAAGAACTGTAAGATTTGCTTATGGTTATCATTGTAATAGAAAATTTGATAAAAATGGGACAAGTTGTACAGTGACAAGACTTTCAAAGCAGGAAGTAGACATGAAGAACTATTCAGGAACTGTTGACACAAGGCTATTGGAAAATTTACATTTTCTAATGCTTGTCAGAAATGCAATGGTTGTGCTTCTAGTCATAATTTTATGCAATATTAAATGAACTACCTCTTTTGTGTGGAAAACGGTTCTGCAGAGCAAGTAACAAAAAAATTATTGCATAATGTTTCATATCTTTGTATACATTTCCCTATGCCTTTTTGTATACAACATTGCATGCTACATAGAGCATAAAATATGTAGAAAAAAACAGAGTTGTATAATGAGATAATAATAATCAAATGAGACAAAATTAATTTAAAACCCTTTTGCATTTAAAACTTTTACAGATTTAGCTGTGCAGAAGAGAAGTTGCATAGAGATATGAATCAGTGTGGACTGAAGAATGTATTAGTATGAGGTATGTGCAGGAGAACCAAAATGCATAGGGAATTTTACTCTGTAGAAGCAAATTTAATTTGACTAAAAATAGAAATTTGAATTTGGAATGTAATAAGGAAAACTAGAAATAGAAGGGGAGGTGTTTCTTCGATTAGTGCTTTGTTACTAACAAGAAGGTAAATATTTCTATTTTGTCTATATTTTATTATTTTACAAATTTAACTGTGTCAAACGGAAAATGTGCAGAGGATGGGGTATGTGTAAGAGAAAGCGTACCTCTTAGGAAATTTATCATTGTGTACCAGTTTCTCTAACTCTATATATTATACAGTTTTTCATTTTTTCATATTTCATATTAGATTAAAATTTCAAAGCTACTTTTTCCTATTTCTTCCCAATTTTGGTTATACAGTGTTTGTGACATAGTTCTCCCTCAATGTTTCTCTTTCTTCTGCATATCATAAAACTAGTCTTATTAAATAAAATAGATTTGACTTTGTCATGTAACTCTAATACTTCTTGATTTTTAGTGATGGTAAACCAGTATTAAGGTTCAATGTAATATTTAAGCATTCCACACAATTTAATTTCTTTGGCAATTACCATAATCTTTTCAGTCACTTTCAACATCTACATTGAATTGGCGATCTTCGGTTTGTTTTATCGCGTTCCATTGTCCAAAGCTTTTCTTGTGGGGAAATGTTGTCATGTGTTAGAGAGGGAGGGAGAGCGCAGGGGAATTTCTTTGACTAGTGCTATGTCACTAACAACAAGACACCAATTGCTACTGTATTTATATTTTATTATGTTATATATTTAGCTATGCACAATAAAGTATTTGTGGAGGAACTTTATCTGTTATACTTGTATTTCTTTTCCCATATTTAACATTAAATTAATATTTCAAAGCTATTTTCACATATTTCTTAACTTATGACACTTTCACATATGATAATAATAATAATAGTAATAAGTTCTAAGAACAATCTTTCTTGCTCTCTAAAATGATTCATTGAATCAAATTTATTTAATGACAATTTTTTAGTATTAGTAGCAGTTTGGTCATCAAAGAGATGTGTTGAAAACTCTTTTCTTCACTGAAGACTATAACAGTCACTTCATGGTCAAAGTTCACTGACCGTCGATTATTTTTTACTATGATTTTTCCTATCTACATGTCTAACTTTGTTGACTATCTAATGCCTATGTTCAATATTTATAAGGTAATGTGACAATTATAACCACTAATTTTGGTTGTGTTTTCTATAGAATAATTTTTCATATGTTCATCATGTAATATTTTATCATATGAATTACAAATTCATGTTACATTACTTTCTAGATTAGATGGTTACAAATAGAATCCTTGTTTGGGTTGTACGATATTTCTCTAGTAGTTGTATGTCGAGGGAGATTGTCTCTGCAATCTCATTTCGAGTGAAAGTGTAAAACATGTAGCATTTGTAATAGGTAAACAGTGCATTTTTTATTCTATATGCAAATACTTAGAATAGTTATACATGATACGGTATTGTCCTGTAGCAATGATGTAAAAATATCAAATACTAGATAATATGGTAATACTAAACATGTTTATAGAATATGCGTTACTATTGTATAACTCTTACCTTTGAATTACTTTCGTGCTATAAAATTAGAATCTCTTATTTTTCTTATTTCTATATATTTTATCTAACTCATATCGTAAGGGCATTGGAAATGAACACAAGCAGAATATGTATCGTTAGGGACAATGATAACTTTGCTAAGAGGTACATTTCTCTTCTATTTATGTTCCTTTGATTATCTTTGCATTACACAACCTGTTGTTTTTTTTCTTCCATATTTTTAATGTACTATAGCTAAAAGAAAGGATTTTTTTATTTTTATTTTATATATAACACTCAGAGATTCAGATCTAGGACAATAATTACAAGGAAAAAACACTCCAAACATTTCTATAAAACATTATTTAGAATTTATGTACATTATCAGTGACTTTGTGTTATCTTTTTTGGTTTTCATTAGACAATCTTACTTAGTTTCAATTATAATGTCCTTTTAAGTAGTGATTTCAATGTATTATTTGTGAACAAGAAAAAGTTATTGAATTGGAATGATGTCATAAAAGAGATGGACAAGGGTGTAGAGATAACAATGAGCAGTACTACAGAAGAAAATATCACAACAAAAAAATGAAAGGAACAAAAACTAGTGAAGAAACAAAAGCAAATATGTAGTTTTTTGCAAATTTAATTAATTATGTATCATATTTATATTTTTTTGTTTTTGTTTTTTTTTTTTTTTTGAATTCATTTCATTTCAATGATCATGACTAGGAGAAAAGAAATCTAGCCTATGCCATTGTTGATCAAATATATCAGTAATAATATAACTATGATGATTTCTCTTGTCGTTGTCTTGGTTACAAATCCATCATTTTTCTGGACAAAGAGAATAAGACAAAACAAATACTTTGTCTAGAATTAACATATAGGAAAGAGGAAATGACTACAAGATTGCTTGTGCCAACACAATTTATTGAACTACATGAGACAAAAATTATTGCAAATGTTGGTGTTTCCATTAGAGATTTCAAAATATTTTCAAAGCATAAATATGATAGTGGTGATTGTGAAAAAACTAGTTGTCTAAATAGTTTTGGTAGTGTAGAAAACATTTTTCTTGGTTGTGCAAAGTATTGATTCTTTCCAAATATAAAAATTGCAAATGTGTAACAACATTAATATGCATTTCCAATTGGCACAATTAGAGCTATTGAAATTTTGGTAAGACACACAAGAATGCAATATGTACTAGAAATCAAAGGCGACAATGTAGAACATAGTAGGGCAACAGTAATCTTTCATTTATTTGAGTGTTTCATTGTTATGTAGTTACAAATTTATTGTCCATATGTTATACAATTTTGATATATTATTTTACAAATTCTGCATATGTAACTAGTTCAAGTACACGATAAACTTGTTTTCCATGTATTTCAATTCAAAACAATTGCAAGGAAACATTTTCCTGTTGATCTTGCTAAAAAGTATAGTTAGAAAGCAAGAAAGAGTTTTCCAAACTTCAGAATCAATAGTCATATCTCTATTGAAAATAGGAACAAAAGTAAAAAATATAAGAAACCTTCTTTCTTCACTGAGTGGAATATACATGGTAAAGTAGATTATGTTATTTATATAGACATAGATAAAGAATAAGAAATAAAAAGACATTTGATTTCATGTTACTACACATTTGTTTTCTATAGCAATTTTGCAATACTTCCAAGGATACCAGATAAGGATTAGTGCATATACGAATCCATTTGAGATTGTATGTATGAAATGAAATCTTCAGTTACAAGTGCTATATATATGAATAAAATTATTTTTTATTGCATCACTTGCAAAAAATGCTCTCACTTCCTTTATTTCCATCGGTTAAACTACATCACACATGCAAATGATAGGACTGAAATACAATGTGTTCTGAGAGGCATGGAACTGGAAAAAGTATTACATGTACTTCGAAAATTTCATATGAGAAATATTGTACAGACAAATTAGATGTTATCGATATTTTTTTCAATTTCAAGAAACATGACATATTTACAACAAACCATAAAAATCATGTAGTTATGCATATACAATGAAAATTTTCTTTGTTTACATTGTCTAGCAATATAGTGACAACATAGTTTTCATTCCTTACATTTTCAAGCATATTAATGTTACCTTACAGTTTGTGTTCTAGGAATTGGAATATTGTTGAAACACTCATTAATTTTACTCGATGATTGGGATATGATTTCACATTGTCAAGAAATATACTATACTTATAATAACAATATTAGCAATGGAATCATTAGAGAAAAGAAGTTGATTTCTTTGATTAATGCAAATGCTAGTATGATATTGTATAAGAATGTATTTCAATGAACTATCTTGTTCAAACTCTATATTTTTTACTATGATATGTCGTGTTTTATTTCTTGTATTCTCATTTCTTACATTGCTTTATTGATTTATAGAATTTGTAAGTTCTATAACTAGTTAGATAATATTGTAAGTTGACTACACGGGAGTTTGCATCTTAGATGATCATTTTCCGGTGACACTGTTATTAATCAATGGACTTTACAATCATGATTTTCTTTATTTATATTGTCAACCAATCGAGTATTCTTTCTATTAAAAGAGCTATTCCATGCTAGATTTAAACAAATATATGAATAAATCATTATCATACAGACCTGAAACGAATTTATAAACTAAATAATCAAGTTTACGATATAACTTAAAAAATATGTTGCATCTATACTTATAGTTGTAATCAAGAATAGTCTGATACAATACATAGCCTTTAGCATATACATTATTTTAAAATTGGTTGAGAAAATATAAAATTCTGTTAACGATTTCTTTACTCATTAACAGTTATTTTTGGACATTAATGCTTCTACTGATCATGTTATCATAATGGATATCTAATTGATTTGTTCATGTCTTGTAAGATCTCTTCTGACAACATTCTGATAATTTCTAGTCCATTTTTGAGTCACGTCAACTTTTGGTGAATTTCAAGTATATTATCCATTAGCATTAAAATCTCTTGAGTGAGCATTAAGATACCTTGGTTGAGAATTAAGATATCTTGGCTCTCTATATGTATCTCTTCCTATGTGATTTTACCATTGTTTCATTGAGGTGGTTGTTCTCTCTTTCTAACACATTCAAAAACTAATAGACAAATTTAAGAACAACACCAAAAAGGATGTAACAGTTTCAAAACAAACAAGGTAAGTCGATTTTTCTATAACTTACTAACGAGTCTAGAACAAAATGAACATAGAAAATTGATTTGACCTGCAACAAGCCTACATATAATGCATCAAAGATGATAATTCATCTAGATCACAAATTTATATCTAAGTTATGAAGTAAAATTTAACTACTATCCATTTTAATGATATTCATTAACCAATGATCGTCATCAATATGGCTAGTGTTGATTCAAGTGATATTTAATAAGAAAATATTGTGTTAAATCAGTTACTTTAAATCATATACATTTTAATTAAGCTCCAACTAACATAATCAAATTGATACGATTACATTTCTTGATTGATTTGTTTCACATGTTTTATAAATCGATATTGAGATACTATTTTATTATTATCCTAAAGCACATTCTATATTGATTAGCGAAATCTCTTATTCCAATAAATGGAAGTATTTTCCATTTTATTCATTGAACCAATGCATATTCAACACATTTACTATGTAAACTTGACTTTCTAACCACCATCTTTTCACATTTACTATGTAAACTTGCCTTTCTATGAACCAACTTTTTCTCTATAGATGACGAAGTGATTTCAGATCTTAGATGTTAATTCATGACTTAGATGCCTTATTTCATTTGTCACATTATCCAAATAATAAATTAACTTTGTTCACTCAAATAAGTTAATTAGGTAAAAATTTATAACTTCGTATGGTTTCTTTCATTTTTCTTTAAGCTAAAAACTAGTATTCCAAAACTATTAGAACCTTTTATACACAATAAAAGATTTGATTGTAAACTCGGCACTTTAAAAACCTAAAAAAACTTTCAAGATGCATGAAACTTTCAGGATCATTACATTTTGAAAAACCATTATGCTTTGAATATCATCAAAATGTTAAGATTGGGTAGCACCATCCATCTCCATGTTGCACTTTCATAGTGGCATAAGATAATAGAAATTAGTCTCAAACTATTTAGTCAAGAAATAGCATTTGAAATAGCTTCAATATTCCATCGAAGAATCAGAAGAAGGTCCATTCATATAACTATCACTTGGCCTCCAACATAATGTCTAATTTGTAAATTGTACTTCCTCCACATATCCTCCATTTACAACTAACATTTTTTACTGGTTAGATGCAAATACAAGCTATCGATCACCAACACCAACACCAACAACATATATAACCAAATCCAGCCTTTTAAAAGAACCATGTATACTTCAATTCACCGAATAAATATCAAAAGGATTATTTTATAATATTGATAAATACGATTTTATTGATATGTATGAAACCAATAATCATTAAATAGTGCATCATAATAGACAATATTAAGAGCGTCAGGGACAAAGTAGTTTCATATTGATCTTCTAAACACATATTAATATCATTTCTAAGCATTAATTAATTCTTCAATGCTTAGTGCAATTTCCATGTTTTTGCATATTCGTAAAAATTACTGTCTCGACAAAGTTTTTTCATATAACACACTTACCCTTTATCACATGATCTAGTGCTAAATTCTTCCAATAATTTGTAAATTACCTATTATCATTCTAATAATTATGTAGTAAAATATGTTATAAGAACTAATAATAAAATGCACAAATAAAAACTACATTATGAGGTATTAAATTTGATAAATGAAAATTGATATGGTATATTGGCTATGAAGTGCGAAGAAGTTGATTGTGTAGCATTATATGTTGGCTTTGAACTTTCTTCACTCCCGCTGAACACTCAAACAATGTTCCATAGTACTACACATGTTCCAAGAAGAATATCCAATGTGGTGTGTGGCAGCACAAGAAAATGACTATTCTTTGCATTTCTGCAAAAGAAATTCATTATGCATAGATTTTTGAGCAAAAATATTTCATTGTGTGAAGAGATTTCATTGTAAAAAGTTTTGCTATTGCTAAATAAAATTCAACCCATGCGACACTTGCTAATAAAATTCACAAATTATGGCTATATCCCTGACTATATGCTTGCAAACTCACTCCATTGTGTTGTGTACTATCCTTAAGATGATTCTCTCATTCTATTCCAAATTCCCATGTATTACTACATCATCACTGCCAGTAAAATTTCTAGCAATTATTTGCATATACCTTTGCATTTATTATGTGATGGTAGAAACTCCGCACAATGTCGACATGTAATTAATTTAACTATGAACAAATTTTGAATTAGTACTATTATGTTTCCTTGTAAAAATATTTTAGTGTGCAAAGAATAGGGATTGTGTGAGACAATGTGCATGTAGAGGAAAAAGTAATATTAAACTATTTTCCATTTGAAACATTTATAAATTTACCTATATGTGATCTGTGCAAGAAAACAAAGTCGTAGAAGGAATTTTATAAATTTAATTCATAATCTAATGATATTTCACATTGTCCTATTCCATAAAATTACAGTGTTTGCTATGAAAGCACAACATTTAATCAAATATTAATTAGCAAAGCCTTTAGTGCAAAGTTCTAACATCCACACATTGAAAGCTTAAAATCTTCATCTCCATAATGGACTTGCTCCACACATCAACCCATGTTCCTAATTTCATAAATATAACCCTAAACAAATGTTACAATGCTTATGCAAAGAGTTTTCTACAAAGAGATTTTATTGTGCTAAGATCTTTTATTGTATATATTTTTGTCTACACTTCGCAGAACATTTACTTAGTTGACTAGTAATATTTAGAATATGGAGATATGGATTATTTATAATTAAAATATTACCAATAATATCATATGGGTCCACCACTTACCTTGGTGTTATTGCGACTAAAACTAGCAAAATAAATTCATTAGACATAAACTAAGTTTTAATATATATTTTTTTTCACTCAACACTATCTCTAAATCTTGTGCAAAGAAATTTGTGTGGACAACTTTCACAATGCCAATATATTTCATTGTCTTGAGTGATTTCATTGTGCAAAGTTTTATGTGCATTTCACACAACCTTTAAACACTTAATTAGGAGAAGAAAAAACTATGTTACATGAAGCGAATAACACATCTCATAGAACTAATCAAAGAAATGTCCTCCTTCCCCTCAAACGACTTACTCAGAGCATTATTTCAATGGTATAAATTTCCCTCTACACTTCCATTTTTCCGCACATACTTTGTTCTCCATAGAATCTTTAGACAATGAATGTTTTCATTATTCAAAGTAGAAAATCTAAATTGAAACATTGATTATACAAAATCCAAATCAAATTATCTCTATCTTAATCAATTTGTGTGTTAAGAAAATTTGTATATATGTAAAAGGAAAATGCCATTGTTGAATAAAGAAAAATATATTAAACCTTAGTTTATGTATAAGGACATGAATTCTAATGTATTTAAATTATTATAAATCATTATTGTGCATAATTATCTATGTGCTAAATGATGAACACAATGATGAATTAATTGATTAAAGAAATGCAGCATGTATCTCTAATTAGGTAGGCTTAATTTTTTATTATTAATAGAATGTGTGGAGTGTGGAGGTCCGAAGAACACAAACTGGAAAATTTCCTCCATAGAATAAAATATGGAAAGTTTCCTCCACACAAGGACTTCCTCAGCAATCTCAGACATATGAAATTGTGTTAAATTAAGAAATATATGCTAATATTGCTTTTTTAATGCTTTAAAAAACATGCTTTTAGATTTGATATTTTAACTCTTTGAAATAATGCCATATGTAACATTTTTTTTTTATAATTTTAATGCAATGTGAATTTTTATTAGAGAACTAAAATCAAGGTCACATTAATGGCGAAGGCAAAGGCGTAAAATCAAGGAAACTTAGATCAATGGTATACATATATTGTTGGAGTGAGTTTAAAAGCATAGATTCAGGGTTTAGAGCCATAATTCGCCAAGTTTATCAACAACCTTGGCACAAGATGAAATTTATGGAGCATGATTCTAGAATTGCAGAGGAAGAGCTCATCATTTCTTTAGTCAACTAATTGGTGTGGTGTAATTTCTCATCACTTTGGTCTCAAGCCATGCTAACATGATTCTATGGCAATCATATACCCATTTTTAGATTTTAAATTAGAAAATGGAAACCTTTGAGCTGAAGTTGCAATGAATGTAATTGGTAAGTGAACCATTGAGTTTTCGTGTGGATAATTTGACTCAAGCAGTGGACGTCAATGCTGGGAGTTAAACAAAAAAATGGAATTATTGGAGTTGAAGCTAGATTCGTTGTTATTAAAAATTAAATTTTGACTTTTCGTGTGGATAATTTGGCACAAGATGTGGACATCAATTGTAGGAAGTTAAATAAAAAAAAATGGCATTATTGGAGCTGAAGCTAGAGTAGTTGTAATTGGAAAGTGAAATGTTGAGTTTTCATGTAGATAATTTAGCTCAAGAGGTGGAATTCAATGCCGAGGAAGACCATAATGAACCACATGAGGATATCAGGGTGCAGCATTGGGTTTTAGTGCAACATTAGTAGAGTAGCATCAACTCTTCCACTGAACAAGACTCCCCACCTCCTTAGCTTGAGCCAAAAGTTAATGAAGCCCATGTTTCTCTTGTTATGGAGTATCAATAGTGATTTAGACAACTGTTTGTATTTTTTTGGATATGTTATACAAATATATTGCCTTTGTAGGTGTTTCATGAAGACTGTATGCAACAAATAAGTTTAGAATATTTATCTATATTCTGTGACATTTTTCTATATCACTTTATTTAATTCATTGGTTATTCCATGTCAAAGTAAATCATCGTTGATTTAGATGTTGGTTATTTTTGATATAGAATTTTGTTTTGCTAATATTTTTGTAAATAAAAAAAAAATCTCTTATTTCAAAATATTTTTGTAACTCAATTTGCATATTTTTTATTTCCCTTTCCAGTTAACATAAAAAATTAGTCAAAAAATTGATATTGTGTAATGATTATCTCTTTTTAGAAAATTGATTGGTATTTTAAAATACTCTTCTCATCGTTTATTCAACAAATGCATGCATAAACATTGTTTCACAACCAGTTTTTGTTATGGAATGATAAAGTGATTTGCAGAAAGTAACATGTGTGATAGAATATTCGTTAATTATTTTTTACACTTTCGTATGCGCTATCCATTTGTACATAGAAATTTTATGGATTATAGATTACTGAATAATAAAAAATTATTTAAAGCTAATAATGAAATCGTTATGATATAATAAAAAATTTGACTCTATCCCTACATTACACAATAATGATAAAGTATTATGTGCAAGAACCAATGTGTGTGCAGTTAAGGGAATACGAAAAAGAATTCCGTACAATATTCATATACCCCATCCCTCACACATCCTTCATTTTGCACATATTCATAGCTCTATGCAACTGCTGTTTCACATAGTGGAAGGTCTCCACACAAATATTTCTAGTTAATAGAAACACTTTCTAAAAAAATTGATATTTTATAATGATTATTGTTTTTTAGTAAATCGATCGATATTATAAAAGATTGTTTTCACCATTTATTCAACAAACGCATGCATAAACTTTGTACTGCAACCACTTTCTTTTATGGCAGAGTAAAGCAATGTGCAAAAATAAATATGTGTGATAGAATCTTTGTTCATTTATTTTTACACGTTTGTATAAGTTATCCATCCATAGATAGAAAATTTCCACTCCCTGAAGTAATGAATAAGAAAAGGTTAATTAAGGATAATAATGAAATCATTACACTCCATTAAAATTTTAGACTTAATCTATGCACTCCACAACAACAATATCAAATGCGTATTGTAAGCTGAAGTAGTCCAAATCCTATACATGTTTGAGCTTAGTAAATATCAAAATCGCATAAAATCAATATAAAAATTTTATTTTGAAATACACGAAAAAAAACATCCATTATGCACAATAGGAAGGTATAGGAAAAGTGCAGTAAAATACTTTCTCGTACTACTGCAATCTACACAAAATTAGAATCATAAAATGATCAACATTATTCAAGCTTCATAGCCAACAAAAGTACTAAAATAAAAAAGTTCTCAACTACATTTCTATCACGTATTATTGAAAAATGTGTACATGACATTTAATACAACAACCCAAAGCATAAGGCTCTAATAGTAAGCAATAAAATCGTAGTAAGAACAATTTTATCGAGTTACAAAACTTCTATCTTCCCAGCCATGATTAAAATAAATACAATACACTGAATATACATCTGAAATCTAAAGTTTTTTTTGACTAGTGAGTATAACTCTAATTATTAATATAACATTATATATGATATAAAAGTTAAAAAAATATGCTTGAAAAATTGTGTTCTATTGACGTTTATTAGAAGTGTCACACAATTCAGATGAATACAAGATCTTATACAAAACATTTTGAGCTTTTATTCTGCCTGGAAATCTCTTATATCGATAATGAAAATGCTCAACAACTTAGCTCATTAGCTCATTCATTATGATATTCTCACATCTTCTCTTTGAATATATACTCTTGTGTTCCATGAAAGTACACATGTTTGTCCTAATGGAGACTAGAATTGGGCTCCCATGAATCCTAATATGATAAAAAGGAAACTACACAACAAAATAATTGCACTCATGATCTAGATTTAAACAAGAATACAAGAAATTACAGATATAACCATAAATATAGAGATGCAACAAAAATAACGCTTCATTTCATTAATATCAAATAATGAAATATGCTTACAAACATAATGGAAACAAGACTAGCTCGAGAGATGGTAGCTTATTTCTCAGAAGAGATATGGTGCCTACTTGCCTCTGAACTGAGTTACAATGAGGCTTAATGGCCTTTTTATTATTGGAAAATAAGAGAAAACCCCAAAAAATTGAAGCATTAACCCAAGGAGATGTAACACTAAGAGTTTATGGGCCTCGTTGGGGTTAGTTGGGAAGCCAACTTCCTGAGGTCGTAACTTGCTCATATTATCCCCATTTGTTGCGTATGATAACTCGTTGATAAGATCTCCCCAATGACTGCAAATGATGATGCAATGTCCTTGGAAAACACTACAAGATTGTTTCCAAAAAAAGGTCACTTAGGGCCTCAAAACGGCTCCGAATGTTCGGGACCCGAAAAACTGCCAAAAATAGTAAATTGTGCTACACTTAAGGAAACTAAAAAAAAAGTTAAAGAAAAATGGTGAGTGTCCAAGTGGAGTAGGTAGGTGGCCACCAATATCCACCTGGACTAGTCCTCTCCCCTTAGGAATCAATGGTCTCCATTGCGTTGAGTTCCTCCATGAAATGAGGAAAGCTCTGCTAAGCTTGGTCCCTGGTGAGCTACTTGCCTTGGTTGACAAATTGATACATCTAGATCTTCTGCTGGTGAGTGTTCCTGATTTTCGTGTCCATGATTCGATTAGTTTCATCTTGTTTCATGTAGTTTAGATTTAACTCTGTTTGTGTGAGTTGTTCTGAAATGTCTGATGTCTCTAGTAATTGTGGGAAGCATGGTTGAAGGCGGTCCACATTGAAGATTAGGTGCAAGCCAAGGAGTGATGGAATGCTACGCTCTTAAGAATTGTCTCCCACATATTTTTTAATGGTGTAAGGACCATATCTGAGTGGTATGAGCTTCTAATGGGTTGTAAGGTGTTGCTTCTGCAAATGCAACCAGACTTTGTTGCCCACTTGAAACTTGTGTGGCACTCGATGTTAATCATGTCACTACTTTTACTTGGAATTTTCCATAATAGAGAAGTGATATATTGCTCCATTGGGTAGAGGTGCTCTGGGAGTCAGATCGAATAAATGGTTGACCTGATAGTGCAATGGTACCCCTGTGGGTGAGGAGAATATGTCCCTATATTCTATCATGACCATATCCACCTACTTTTGCTACGTGGAGGAACCCTTCTAGAGGGCCATGGATGTGGCTACGATATTCCCCTTACTTTGAGATTGAACCAAAAAGAAAATAAATATCCTAGTCTGGGAGATGATCTTGCTGCATTTCTTAACAGATATCAAAGAGGTGGTGAAAGGTGGGGTTAACTCCAGTATACTATATAACGTATTACCAAAATAAATAATCATAGAGAGAGGTCTAGACTCATGTAAATCATGTCACTTGCACAAGTATGGCTTTCCTAATAATACATCACAAATGTTTAGACGAGAAACATCACACAATACCTCATTTGTGAAGGGCTTGATGTTGTAGGGAAGGCGACACTGCTCACTGACTCTGATATATTTTCCATGGAAAAGCCACCATATGTTGTACAGTTGTGGGTCTAGTATGGTCAGCAGGACCATCCACTTCACGACCTATGGTGAAATGAGGTTCTTTTGGCCGCCACTGTCAACAATGAATTGTAGTTGTGAACCCTTCACTGACATTTGCGAGTGGAAAAGACGCTTCCCCTCCTTAGGATCTTCATGCACATCCTTTTGGATCTTGGCGGTGACAACAATGGTGTTGGGCTCCGCATCAATAATTTTTCTTCCCTTTGTCATTATTGTTGTCAAGTTCTGACTCGGGGTCAAAACATGCATCTGATTCTAAAGCCTTCAACTAGGCCACCATTGACTACTTGGCCCGACACTCACTTGTGTTGTGAGTGGAGCTCTTATAGAACTCACACCACTTTCCTGTATCCCTCATTGACTTCGTGGTGGTGTTCTTTTCTTGCAGCTTTGACGAGTTGTCTTGGGTCACCCTGCCTTGGCTTTGTCCTTTGTTCTTCGAATTCACAGATCCAAAGTCTCCCTTCATTTGTTTAAACTTCTACTCGACCTTGATAGCATATTGGTACACCATACCAACAGAGGAGAAGTCCATGAAGTCAATCTTGTTCTGGATGAACTTGTGTAGTAAGATGAAGTATTTGAGTACCAAATGCCACTCAGAATCCTTGATACCCAACTTTGTACCAAGGGTATGGAAAATATTGGTAAACTCTCACATGTCTTGGTCCCTTCCCTACCGCAGTGTGGTCCACTTTATGTATTTATCCTCATACCTTTCAACAGGGTAGTGCTGCTCCTTGATGGCATCCTAGAATGAATTGCAAGCATATGCAGTTGAAAACAGTGAGGTTGTAATTTCTTCCTTCTACTCACATCAGCTTTTCCACTAGTCCTTGATGTGAGGGGTGGCTTAGATAAGTGAAAAAGTGATATTTTCCTGGCTGGAAAAATCATGAACAAAAAAATATCCTTCTAGTAGATTTAACCATTTATCTATGACATATTCATCTATATGACCCTCAAATATGTGAATGTCAAAGTTAGCGTGTACCTTAAAGGGTATGGTTCTTCCATAGTAGCTGCAGGAAGTAGATGTGTCGTGCCTGGGTAGCCGCTAATGAATTTGGGAAAAGTTGTACATCATCATGTTCCTTTGTCACTCAAGGGCTTCTTTGAGGAATATTTTGATAGGTTATCTTGCCACCTCATCCTTATTTTCATCCTGTTAGTGTCAGTCTTTCCAGCCTTCCTCCAGTGATCAAATATGCTCTTACAAAGTGGTCTCAGAGTTTCCAAGTCAAATTTTGTCATTTCAAAGAGTTTTCAAGCAAAATTTGGTCACTAGGCATTAGGTCTAGGGTTTGCCTTAACTCCTTCTAAAGTTGTCAAAATGTTGGTCCATGTCACCATTCATCTGAGTCTATCATCATTCATAGGGTTTTCATTGTCATGTCAGTGTCTAATGAGTCATTTTACATCTTGTTCATGCTTCAGTTGTGCCTTGGCAAGGTCATTTCCCTCTCCTAGGGTTTTGAAAGCCAATTTCTCTTGGACGGTCAAATCATCGGCAAAACTTGTTTCCTGATGTTCATACACCTTCCCCTATCCTTAAAGTACCTTATCAAACACTTCCCATCCCTTAGATCCGCCAAATTCCTCATTTTTGCACAAACCCTAGTTTCTAGCTACAACTTGGCAATTTTCTAGGTTGGGCCTGTGTTTTTCCCTTTTGGACCCATTCCCCTCACTCAATCTCTGAGATTCCACTTTCTCCTACTTCCTAACATCCCTCCCTACTTCCAAAAATTTCCCCAAGAATTTAGAAGCCCCCTATCCCCTTCATTTCGCTCCATTTCGACAAAATTCCTTGTTTCACACATCAGGACAAGTCGCACTCAAATGATGTTCCAGAGCAATAAAAGATGCATTTTGGAAACCTGAGAGAGTTTTTTGTCCAAAACATGCCAAAGAAGAAAAAACTCCTTCCCTTTTTGCACAGGTGTCATGGTTTTAGAGAAATGTCAAAATTACAATCGCCGGATCCAAGGCGGTTGGCCAAGGCACAAAAAAGGAGAAAGAGGCCCGATCCCCTCCATATCTTGGCTGAGGCTTCACTCAAGGATTATGGCACTCAATAGCCTAGCCACAGCTCAAATCCCAAATTTTTTTTAGAATTTTGGGTAATTTTGGCATTTTTTGGTAATTTACAGGTTTTGGCTCCTTAACGGGTCTCACCCCCGGTGAGACCCTTTGTCATGGCAACTCCTTTTCACAAAAACTCAGCATTTCCTGATTTCTTATGCAAAGTTACATATTCCCATGGATGGACTTGAGTTTTTATGGAGTTTTGGGCCTTCAGAAGGTCAAAATACATGAAAACTTTGACTTTCTGCCACTTTTTTGAACTGCAGAAATCTGTCTTGGGAGAATTGATTTTTGACAAGGCAAATGAACTTCAATAAGAAAAATTCCAGTTGGGTTAGAAAGTAGACTCAAATAACTTTCCAACGAGATATCCTGCACCTGATTCTGACACCGGGAAGTGCCTCAAACATCCCTCCAAAGGGGCGCGACCCGTTGAGCAGGGGGGCGCGACCCGTTGAGCAGATTTTGCCAGAATTGACTTGTTCAGCCCAGAAAACGCAGATTTGACTCTTTTTGACTTTTTGAGGTTAATGATGGTCCTCTTGGATGTAATTTTGACACTTTTTAGATACTTTTACTCTTGTTTAACACTTCTAGAAGATTCATTCATGTCAAGGGTAAATATTTAATGAATGGATTGGTTTCCTAGCTTATAGAGGCAAGTTGTTTTGACTGCCTAGATTTTAGTGCTAAGTTTAGAATTAGTTGAAACAGCTCCTAGAAGGATGAGCTCGACCCCTAGAGGCAAGGGAAGAGGTTTTCTTTCCTATATTATGTATTTTCTTAATCATTTTCATGGGTTGGAAGGTTGGACTCTTGAGGGAGAAGCTATCATTGTATTATTCACTGTATCTCTGCAATTTTTGGCTAAGGAAGACCAGGGTTTTGCAGTCATCTTTGGGATTCTTGTGGACTCATGTGTTGATGGTGTGTTTCTCAATGTTCTTGTAAGCTTTTTTATGTGATTCATTTCCTTTCTTTACTGCTGCACATTAAACAAATGAAGTGTTAAAGTATGAATTCATGCTATCCGTGCTCTGCTTTTAAATTTGTTTAATTTCAATGTTTTCTACTGTTTAAGGAGAATTCAAAGTATTATTTGCTCTCCTTAGCTCCTCACCGGTCTTTTCCATCCACTCACCTCAATCATAGACATCAACACTGTCTCCTACCTTGCCCCAAGGAACCCCCTGCAGAAACTATGTCCAATCCCCGCACCCAAAATTGCAATTCCTCAATTTGCCACCAAAAACCCAAAAACCCCAAATCAACCTTTTTAATCAGTTTACTAGCCTAATATCAGTGTTACCTTGTTGGTCATCTCATCCCATTGAAGATCTGTCGAGATTGACCGGAGAGAGCCTTCTCCTGCCCCGTACGGCTAGCTACGAGGCTAAATGGTTTGATGTAGCCTTGAGGTTTACCTTTCTCAGCCTGAGGTGAAATTTCAAGCGCTAACATACTGGCGACCATACTGGGGAGAACAATTGATCATTTGTTGATTGATGTGTTTGTTTCATAAGTCTTAGACGGAGCCTGAAGTTATGCCAGGTAGCCTTCAAAAACGCTCTTGTTTTACATCAGCGTTAGTAGATAAACGCTGCTTCAGTCAATCTCCGTGAGCTTCTGAATACAGCACTTCATTTGCATTTCACCCCAGTACATGTATCAAATTCAGATCTGATTGTTGATAGTGGACAACGATCAGACACTGACAAGGCCGACATCATTCACTAGCGACTCCTTCACTGAAAACTCCAAAGATCAATGCTTCATGGTGACTTCACTGCAGAGAGATCAGTAGCTTTGAGATTTCTCAAGATGGATCAGATTGCAAGAAGATATTCTCCCTGGAGCCGAGATCACATTCCAGGTTTTCCGAATAAGATGCCCAAGGTAGATTGGTCAAGGAATCTGCCCACATTTAACACTGATGGTAAGAAGGATGCTGCTTTACATCTAGTTAGATTTCATATGCATATTCGCAAGTTAAAGATCAATTTTCCTGAGGACTGTTTGATGAAAATGTTTATGGCTACTCTGGAAGATGAAGCCTGATCCTGGTATGAAAGTTTTCCATCTGCTTCAATTTATTGTTTAAGGGATTTTCATACCGTGTTCTTTGAAAAGTATAAAGAATCATATCCATCTTTGATTTTAGTTCAGAACTGTTGTAGCCATGTACATAATTTTATTGAAAGCCTTGAGAAATTTTATGAAGATGATAATTTCATGGATGAAGAGATCATGGAAGCCCTGTATGAAAAGCCGTTTCAGCAGCACATAGAAATCTTAGAGGATACTTGTCAAGATCAGCAGGTTGAAGATGGCCATATGGCTGTAATTGATGAAAGAGAAGAGCTTGTTTCAGATTTGCCTACAGAAGAAGACAGCGTGCAAGATAGCCAAGATTCAATTTTAGAATGTAATGCAGTCAAATCAGCTATTTCAGATCAAAATTCAGATCATGGTGACCAAGAATACCTTGTGCCGAATCCTGAAAAGGAGAGTTTTGTTGTTGAGATCATGGACAAAGTTCTTAATCCAAATGTCCTTATGCCATCAGAACAGAGCCTGCATGAGGAGGTCATTCAGTCAGCTCATGAACAACAAGGTGAGATCTTTGCTCAAGCAAGTGAAAAAGTTTTTCTGCATGAATCTGTGGTAGACGATATAAATGATCATCTTGTGCTTCAAGGACCATCTGAAGTTTCTTCTCTTATGATTGATGAATGTAATGAGAATCTGGCTATCATATCATATGAGGATGACTTACCATGTATTCAAACTACAAAAGATCAGATCATTCAGGATTCCATTTCAGATTCTTCCTCATATGTCTCATGTTTTGAAATGTTATTTCAAGAGGAGATCTGCTCATCTACTTGTTCAGAATTTTTTGAGGACCAGGAACATACTCTTTCCGAAGCACATGATGAAGGCAGATCAGAAATTGAAGCAAAGGATACCTTGTTCTTTCAGCAGGAGGTGGCAATGTCAAGTCTTCATGTTTTCCAGGATCCAATGGCAGATTTGTTGCAGCCAGCAGTGATAGTGTTTATTGCAGTATTTAGTGATGAAGGAGAATATGGTCAACTATGTTTTTGGATGCCCAGTGATAGGTTTGTATTGTTGACCAGAAGATCTAATCAGGAGAATCTATCAAGAAGGCATCTGCTTGATTGGTTGCATTGGCATTTTGATATAGTTTGATGTATATAGTCTTGTAAAAAACACCGGTGGTTGTCATCATGATTTCACATCTTGATGGACTGCTGCCCTTCTCTTGTTTTAGTTAAGTCAGACATGAGTCATTTGTGTTTGGTCTATTGAGTGAGTTTTTTCGAGTTATTTCAGTTTGCCATCGAGTTGGTTTGAGTCAAGCTTCAGTTAAGTTTCAGTCAGTTTTCAGTCAAGTTTTCATTCAATAAATGTGTCAAAGTTTTGTGTCAAAGGTGTAAATAATGACTCCATTGCCCAATGGTTGAAAGGCACTGGTCTGCTCTCTCAGAGGTCTAAGGTTCTTGGCACCTCCAAGGAGCTACCATCCCCATTGGAGCCAATGTTAGTGTCAGTCTTTCCAGCCTTCCTCCAGTGATCAAATATGCTCTTACAAAGTGGTCTCAGAGTTTCCAAGTCAAATTTTGTCATTTCAAAGAGTTTTCAAGCAAAATTTGGTCACTAGGCATTAGGTCTAGGGTTTGCCTTAACTCCTTCTAAAGTTGTCAAAATGTTGGTCCATGTCACCATTCAGCTGAGTCTATCATCATTCGTAGGGTTTTCATTGTCATGTCAGTGTCTAATGATTCATTTTACATCTTGTTCATGCTTCAGTTGTGCCTTGGCAAGGTCATTTCCCTCTCCTAGGGTTTTGAAAGCCAATTTCTCTTGGACGGTCAAATCATTAGAAAAACTTGTTTCCTGATGTTCATACACCTTCCCCTATCCTTAAAGTACCTTATCAAACACTTCCCATCCCTTAGATCCGCCAAATTCCTCATTTTTTGCACAAACCCTAGTTTCTAGCTACAACTTGGCAATTTTCTAGGTTGGGCCTGTGTTTTGCCCTTTTGGACCCCTTCCCCTCACTCAATCTCTGAGATTCCACTTTCCCCTGCTTCCTAACATCCCTTCCTACTTCCAAAAATTTCCCCAAGAATTTAGAAGCCCCCTATCTCCTTCATTTCGCTCCATTTCGACAAAATTCCTTGTTTCACACATCGGGACAAGTCACACTCAAATGATGTTCCAGAGCAATAAAAGATGAATTTTGGAAAACTGAGAGAGGTTTTTGTCCAAAACATGTCAAGGAAGAAAAACCTCCTTCACTTTTTGCACAGGTGTCATGGTTTTAGAGAAATGTAAAAATTACAATCGTTGGATCCAAGGCGGTTGGCCAAGGCACAAAAAAGGAGAAAGAGGCCCAATCCCCTCCATATCTTCGCTGAGGCTTCACTCAAGGATCATGGAACTCAATAGCCTAGACACAGCTCAAATCCCAAAAAAATTTGATAATTTTGGGTAATTTTGGCATTTTTTGGTAATTTACAGGTTTTGGCTCCTCAACGGGTCTCACCCCCGGTGAGACTCTTTGTCATGGCAACTCCTTTTCACAAAAAATCAGCATTTACTGATTTTTTATGCAAATTTACATATGCCCATGGATGGACTTGAGTTTTTATGGAGTTTTGGGCCTTCAGAAGGTCAAAATACATGAAAATTTTGACTTTCTGCCACTTTTTTGAACTACAAAAAGCTGTCTTGGGAGAATTGACTTTTGACAGGGAAAATGAACTCCAAATTGCAAAATTCTAGTTGGTTTGGAAAGTAGACTCAAATACCTTTCCAACGAGCTATCCTACACCTGATTCTGACACCGGGAAGTGCCTCAACCATCGCTCCAAAGGGGCGCGACCCGTTGAGCAGATTTTGCCAGAATTGACTTGTTCAGCCCAGAAAACGCAGATTTGACTCTTTTTTACTTTTTGAGGTTAATGATGGTCCTCTTGGATGTAATTGTGAAACTTTTTAGATACTTTTACTCTTGTTTAACACTTCTAGAAGATTCATTCATGTCAAGGGCAAATATTTAATGAATGGATTGGTTTCCTAGCTTATAGAGGCAAGTTGTTTTGACTGCCTAGATTTTAGTGCTCAGTTTAGAATTAGTTGAAATAGCTCCTAGAAGGATGAGCTCGACCCCTAGAGGCAAGGGAAGAGGTTGGCTTGAATATATTATGTATTTTCTTAATCATTTTCAGGGGTTGGAAGGTTGGACTCTTGAGGGAGAAGCTATCATTGTATTATTCACTGTATCTCTGCAATTTTTGGCTAAGGAAGACCAGGGTTTTGCAGTGATCTTTGGGATTCTTGTGGACTCATTTGTTGATGGCGTGTTTCTCAATGTTCTTGTAAGCTTTGTTATGTGATTCATTTCCTTTCTTTACTGCTGCACATTAAACAAATGAAGTGTTAAAGTATGAATTCATGCTAGCCATGCTCTGCTTTTAAATTTGTTTAATTTCAATGTTTTCTACTGTTTAAGGAGAATTAAAAGTATTATTTGCTCTCCTTAGCTCCTCACCGGTCTTTTCCATCCACTCACCTCAATCATAGGCATCAACACTGTCTCCTACCTTACCCCAAGGAACCCCCTGCAGAAACTATGTCCAATCCCTGCACCCAAAATTGCAATTCCCCAATTTGCCACCAAAAACCCAAAAAACCCCAAATCAACCTTTTTAATCAGTTTACTAGCCTAATATCAGTGTTACCTTGTTGGTCATCTCATCCCATTGATGATCTGCCGAGATTGACCGGAGAGAGCCTTCTCCTGCCCCGTAGGGCTAGCTACGAGGCTAAATGGTTTGATGTAGCCTTGAGGTTTACCTTTCTCAGCCTGAGGTGAAATTTCAAGCGCTAACACATCCATCATTGGAGGTCGATGGGATTTGTGAGGCTGGTCTTGCAAAGGTTCGACTAGTTCAAGCCCTAGTTCCTTATATCCTGACCTCGTTGGGCACATGCAAAGAAAAACTAAGAAAGAGTAGACTGCTCTAATACCGCTAATGTGGATTTAAAAAAGAACACAAAAAGTTATATATATAACCATAAATACAGAGATGTAATAGAAATAACACTTCATTTCATTAATATCAAATACTAAAATATGCTTACAAACAGAATGGAAATAAGACTAGCTCGGGTGATGGTAGCTTATCTCTGAGAAGAGATGTGGTGGCTACATGCCTCTGAAATGAGTTACAATGAGGCTCAATGGCCTTTTTATTATTGAACAATAAGAGAAAATCCTAACTCGAGGAGATGTAACACCAAGAGTTTATGGGCCCCATTGGGGTTAGTTAGGTCATAATTTGGTCATATTATCTCTGCTAGACGTGTATCATACCTCATTTGAAAGATCTCTCTTAATATTACAACTATGAATGCAATTTTGAAATGAATCCCCAATTTTCTATTTTTCCAAAAAAATGTTGTTCAGGGCCTCAAAATGGCTCCGAAAGTTCAGGACCCAAAAAACTGCAAAAAGATAGTACACTATGATACAATTAAGGAAACTAAAATAAGCTTAAAGAGTAATGGTGAGGGTCCAAGTGGAACAGTCGGCTAGCCACTAATGTCCATCTAGATCAACTCAACAGCTAGACAAGGTGACATTAATATAGTTAACGACTCCTAGAGATGGGGCGCATGGAGATAACATTTGGTAGCTTTGATGATGTGTTCAAGTTTGAAGAAATGAAGGCATATATTGTAGATACCTTTCTAAGTGAAATTAAAAACATTTCTAATCACTTTGAAACTTGTCCAAGGCTTCCACAACACACTCCTTGTTTTTAATTGGATCCCTCAGCTCTATCGAGAAGTGTGTACAATGCAAGTTGTGTGGAGGCAGCATGTGCAAAGGGGTCTATGTGAAGGAAGCTTGTGTAGAGGAAGCGTGTGCCAAGGTGGTTGTGTGGTGGTGGTTGTGTAGAGGAGGCTATGTGGAGGAAGCATGTGTGGAGGTTGTTTTGTGGAGGGAGCGTGTGGGGAAGAAGTTGTGCAAAGATGGAAATGCATGCGAAATGCATAATTTCCCTTTCATTAATTAACAATAGTGGTAAAGGCGGGGACTATGATGCATTGAAGTGATTAATCTTGTTCATTCAATTATGTGTGCATATTAATGTTAGAAAATATAATGCAAAACTAATGATAAACTAAAATGAAAAATTATTTAACTAAAATTAAAGAACCAACCAATATATACCAATTCCTATTGAATTTTTATATATATTGTCATTAGAAATGATCCAAACACTATTATGAATATTATCTCAACTAATTAATTATAATAGGAAACTTAGGTAAATATAAATACATTTAAAATACTCTTTTAGTGAATTATATTTCCAATACTTAATCTACTATATTTGAGTGATAAACTTATCTTTACAAACATAAAGAATAATTAGGAAGATGTTTCTTAATAGAAGATTCTGAGGAATGAACTTCGACATCATTGAAAACAATACAAATATAATATATAATTAGTTTAACAACACATTAAATGTTGTTCCTTAATTGTTTGTTATTAATTATTTATTTCTTCTATAATTTATATTAAATAATATCATATTTTTAAAATTTATTTTCATATTTTTCATCATTGAAAATATTTTTATATTTTAAATGAAGAATATATTGTTTTGGCGAGGGATGAGGGAGATGTTGTATTGGAATGTTATACATAAAAAACAATAAAATAATATTTATGTTGATAAATTTAAAAAAAATAATAAAAAAAATCAATATTTTTTATAAATAAATTATTAAATTTTTGTTTATATCAATTTTATATTAAGAAATAAAATAATTGAGTGTAAAACAAATAATAAAACAAGTTGAAATAAAATAACATTGTATAGTTAAAATAATTTATTAATGTGCTTCCTAAAATCAATATAGATATATCTTAACTTGAGATTTACCAAGAGTTAATAGGAATCAAATTTTTTGAGGTGAAAATCATTCCCACAAAGGTTTGCATCTTCAGAGATTTGATTCTAATTAGTAGATACATATTTAAGATGGATCTATCCTAGTTTATAGTCAATAATAACCCTTAAAGTCATTGCATCAAATTTTATAATTATACTTGCAAGAATTAAACTTAGGTGTGGGGGATCCAAGCATTCCTTCCAACCAACTTAGATAAATTGACAACTAAATTCTTAATATTGATATATTATTCAATATGAACTTCTTAAATGAATATACTCAATATCAATTAAAGGGAAATAAAGTATGCTTTAAATAGTGAGTAATAACGTTTTAAATTATATAGAAATATATACAACATGGAAAAATTACAAGGAAACATTACATCCACAACTTGGAAAAATGATAGAGGCATCACTCCTACTGGATCTATTGGCAAGTAGAAAGTTTCCAAAAATTCTACCTCCGAGCCATCACTAATCATCTATCCAAAAACTAAGACAGACATAGTACGAGAGAACAAGTAATATTAGAGCACAATAAATTACCATTATTGAACTAGGAGGCGATGGTGGCTAGAAATCACAATGGAAATGTTTTTCCATGTGGCTCAGATGACCATCCATGCCTTGTAAGCTTTTTTGTAGGCTCCATTAACATTGTTATAGGCAGGCTAGGCTACCGTACACCATTGATTCCAGTAAAGACCATCCACAAAGGCCATGAGATCATTCCTGTGATCATGTCTAACCTTTAAGATTTGTTCCATAGACACTTAGTGCTTCCTATGCATCGTAAGAAATTATTGTAGAAATTTTTTATTTGCTCCATGATATATTGCAAAACCTGCAACACACTGAGAGAGATGGTATACTTCAAGTCGATTGGGAGAAACAGGTTCCTAGGTAGGATAAGGCTTAGGTGGAAATGGAGACTCCAGATGAGGGAGGTTGGATTGGCCCCTATCCTCACCACCGGGGTAGATTTGTACATGTTGGTGTGGCATTGCCACTAGAGCCCCAAGAAAACTAACATTGAGAGGAAAACATGATATAATTCACTAAGTTATAAGACAAATACCTATGGTAGGCCAAGACTTGAATCCAAGGGAAGAATATAGGTTCTTCTTATGTCAAGGAATACCAATGATCTCTGGTGAGCTTAGCGATTGAGAATGGACAAAGCCATAAATTTCAAGCCCGGTAACTTCATAATCAACATCATGAACAAACCATAACCCACCAGCAGCCCTAATTACCAACCACTGACCAACATTAGACACAAATTGAGAATAACTTAATGGGATATGAAACCACACTCCCACAAGGACATTCAAGACACAAAGAAGCATACTAAAATGAACGTTACCTGAACTCCCTAACATTTTCTACCAGATAGGTGTCCCTTCCTTTCTTAGTTTAACCAGTACAATCAAGGGAAAGGTCTTAGGAAGGTTAACTTTACTTACCAAATATGTTCCAAAAAATGAACCTTCACCATAGAAAACTATTTCTCCAAACCAAAACCACCAAACCTCAAAAGTAACTGCCATAGGTATATTTGCTGTGCCAGGAAAAGTATTGGTAACTCCATGAAATTGATGGTTTCTATTACAAAAATTATTAATATGTTCAAGGAGAGGGAGACCATTGGAATTCATATTCCAATGTCTCTTCATATTCTTATGTTTATATTTACAATATTTATAACATTTTCCCAATCCCTAATGACTAGGTGTTCACATCCTCACCCCCCTCACTCCTTTAATTTGAAGGGATGTTGTTGAGTCCATGCATCATTATGAATATTTCAAAAGTTTATCTTCGAAGTTCTTTGGTGAAGATATATGTAATCTTCTCATTTTTGAAAAAATAGCGTAATTGAATAGTATTGGTGTTAACATGATGTTGAATCAAATGGTACTTTGTATTGATATGATTGGTTCGATCATGCAACTTTTGAACCTTGGCCAAATTTATTGAAGAATTATTATCAATTAAAGGAGGAGGAGAATGCATTTGTTTCTCATGCAAATCTTCAATAATTTTTCTAAGATAGACAATTTCCTTAGTTGCTTCTACAACTGCCACATATTCTGCCTATGTTGTGGAATCTACTGAAACTAACTATTTGCATGACGTCTAGGAGACAACTCCTGATCCAAGACTCATAACATAACCCAAAGTAGATACTCCATTTGCCTTATCTCCATCAAAATATGAATTAGAGTGTTCAATCAAGCTAAAATCATCCACATGTACATACTTGAGTCCAATTTCTTGAGTTCCCTTCAAGTACCCTAGAATTATTTTTGTCGTAGACCAATGACCCTCACTATTGTTGCATAAATCTTGAAAGGATTCCAACAACAAAAGAAATTTCCAGCATGGTAGTAGTCAGGTAGTTAAGACTTCTTATGAGATGTATGTATTTAGTTGCATGCTCAAATTCATTTCCTTCTTTGGATGTAAGATTTAAATTTTGTTCCATTGCAGTGGTCAAAGCAAAGTAATCATCCATACCAAATTTGTTCAAAAAATATCCAGTGTACTTCTTTTGTGATAGGAATATAAACTTATAATGTTGGGTTACCTAATACCCATATAGTAGTGAACATATGTCATCTCAAAAACTTTCTTCAATTTTTTCTTTATGGATGCAATTCTAATTTTCGTTATTCCTTGTCATGAGTGGATCCTCTACATACACCACAATATACAAAATAGTTCTTCCAACTTTCTTAAAAAATAAAGTTGAATCATAAAGATCATAATGTTTGAAATTTAGTTTCAGAAGATTCTTAGTCAATTTCTCATACCAGGATCGTGATGCTTGTTTGAGGCGATACAAGGATTTGATAAGCTTGCATACTTTGTGCTCTTTTCCGTTCATAACAAATCCTTTCATTTGATGGATTTTCCATCCATTCTGAGCTGCCAAGGAAAATAGAGTCTGGAAAGTAGCTCATTTTGTTGTGGAGAAAAAAGTCTCCTCATAATTGACCCCTTATTTACGTACAAAATTTTTTGTCACAAGGATTGTTTTATGCTTGTAAAGTAAGCCATCTGCTTTATACTTGTTCTTCAAAACCCACTTCCAACTAATTGGTTTGGTTCCCAATGGAGGCTTAACTAGCTTCTAGGTTCCATTCTTTTTCAGAGCATCATACTATTTTTTCACTACTTCCCTCCATTCATCATGATAAGAATATTCTTTAAGGGAATTTGGTTTGAAATATGTAGACAAATTTAGTTCACAATCATAAGAAACATCCATATCAAGGTTTGAATTATAATTGTATACATCACCTCCATTATGTCTAGTAGAAATTCTCGTTCCTAACTTTCCAACCTCATCGGGATGAACATTTTCAAGTGTCTTAGTGAATCATTTTGGAGGACCTTTGAGAGATGGCCTAGGTTGTCCAGTTGATTGACATGGGGTTGAATCAAGATTTATCCTTCCAATTGTCTCAATCACATCACTCAAAATGTCTTCTTGATTAGTGGTTGGAGATTCATGAGGGGGAGAAAGTGCTTCAGAAGGAGATTCCACATATTGATCCAGGATAGGGATCCCCTCGTCAAGATGTGGAATCTCATAATCAAATTCCTAAAATCATTTTCCATTCTTGAATCTATCCAAGCGAGAGCTCAAAAACATTTTCAGTTTTGGAAGATTTAAGAAAAATCACATTTCTTGATAATATAAACACTAGTACAAAATGGCTAATTAATTACTAAAAAAACGACTAAAATTTGCATATAAATGATTATTTTTCAGTCGGTGACCAGTAGTAGCTAATTTATAGTGTCTTATAACGTGACCAACTTTTAGTTGTTTTTAGCTTAGTCATTAATTGGTTGTCTCAATTTTATCATCTAGTAGTATATATAGTCATAAATTTAGTCATTAATTGCCACAATTAATGACCAAATATACAAAAAAATATATTACTATATGATCACTCAAGAAAACCAATTAATGACTAAAGAAATATGACCAAAATGTTAGTCGTGTTATAAGATACCGTAAATTAGCTACTAATAGTCATATATGTGCAAACTTTAGTCATCGTTTGAAACCAATTAATGACTAGAGAAATATGACTAAATTTGGGTCGTGTTATAAGATACTGTAAATTAGCTACTAATAGTCGTATATGTACAAAATTTAGTCTTCATTTGTAATTACAAATTTATCATTTGCGGTAGTCATTTATCTTTTTTTGGTAGTTTCATATTCACTATATAAACTACTAATTTAGTAGTTTATATTCATTTCATTTACTTTCGTTAATAATCATTATAAATGACTAATTTAGTCATATATTCATTTTATTTTTGTTCATCATTAATCAATGTAACCTACTAATTTAGTGAATTTCGATTGATTTTATGTCTTCATTATTAATCAACATAAATTAATTAGTATAATGTTTTGTCTAAATTTAAAAAATATCATACAATGTGCATGTTCATCTAATATGAAAAAACAAAGTTGCATATGTTAATTACAATACTAAACAATATCAAGTGCAACTATGAATAATTTCAACCACAAATTTTATTATATGAAATTTCAAAGTATTGCAATATCAGTTTCCAACTTAATATTGGTTGGACTACAATTTACACATGAAATGATGTTTCATCACTTCAAAGCATTATCATTGTGTTGCCAAGGCATTGCAGGTGAATTCACCAACTCTGAAGACTTGACCATCAATCTCTATGTGTTTGTCTTACGTGGGATATTGACTCTAAGGGTATCACTAGACTGGCTCTCTTGTCTCTCTCTTTTTGCGTTTATCAGTCTAATGTTATTTCTCTCAGCCTCTTTCTTCAATTCTTGCTTCTTACCATCAATACTGAGTTCCTTTTCTAAAACAAAATAATATACAATGTAGAGTGTATGACATTAAATGCAATGAGCACTAGAATATAAACTAAGGTATACTATAAGGAGTTTACATGACATATACCTCAACATTAGCAATGTCAAAGCCATTTTTCCCCATACAAGCAAGAAACTCGAACAAGTTTTCTTCAGTTGGGTGATAGTGGCCACTATAATGTAGCTAGATGACCTGTATAAACAAAGAAAATAAAATGTCACCATATAAAATAAAACCTTAGTAACTTAGTATTCAACCTTCAAGGAAACCTTAGGCACAATCATGCCAACTAAGTTACATGCTAAAAAATTCAAGCTATAGATAACTTGAAAATACAAATATTCTAAGGTGTGATGTTTAATTCTTGTCATTTTATTCACAACAACATTTCATTTTCTAATGTATGAACTTGGTCAAGTATATAAACAACATGTGCTCAAATAACAACATGAAAGCAAACTTTTTTATAGTCATGATTTTTTTAAAACACAAATAGCTATAAGGATTCCAATCAATATTGTGTAATACTAATTTCATATTCAAGCTTTGGTGGTTGTTTAAATGGACGTGATTCAAAGTATTTTCTATTTCATAGTTAAAGGACAAAACAAGATCAAAATAAACGTTCAAAATACAATCAAACAATAAAGAGAGGATATCATGGAATGGAGATTACAATTATAAAAAGTCTATTTACCTATCCATTGACGTCTTGTTTGGCATTCCTAAAGAATTTGCTTGCCCAAAATAACCATGAGGTGAAAGAATAACAACATTTAAAACCATAGGAATCCTTATTAGAAACATTTCCAAAGTCGATAGCTCAAGTGCTTGAAGGATCTCTAATAGCAAATGAGTCATATCCAAGACATGCTCTGCATTGTCTCCCCATCCTTTTTCAAATCACATTTCCTGTAACTTGCCCATATAAAATTCAAGTAACAAAGAAACGAAGCATTAACATTTTCTTTTATCTTTTATATCTATAAACATTAAATTTGATTTGTTTCAGGAACACATTAATTTATATTTAAAATCTTCCTGACATATGAGAAGGTATCAATCAAGCATGACATCAGAAAAATCGACCTCAATGAGGTCCTCAAACAATTTCTACAATATCAATATTTTTCTTGCTATGATATCTTGGGTAGAAAAAAGAACATATCTACAAAATAAAAATCCATATATTGCTTATGTTCAAACTATGTATATGGTGTATTCTTAGACAACTTTTTAAGATGTTCCTCCACCTTTACCAAAGTGAATTGTAGCTTGGTTAAACTCTGTATCCTTTCATTCGTTATCAATTTCTACAAGATAGATGTCACACATTATTCATTCCCATTTCTCAACATGATACATATGATAAATTGAAAGTCACATAAAACCAAGAGAAAACCCTTTCCTAACCAAAACAAACAAACAAACAATGCCTCTAATGAAACTTCATTCTAATATCAGTAGATGAAAAGGGAGTGCTCCATTTTTGCTGCTTGACTTTTCCTATTTTGTTATGAAGGTTTTTGAGCTTCAAAAACAAAAAAATGTGAGGGAACTTGTAAATGGAGAAAATTTATGTTGACCTTTGTATACTTCTTCAAAATGGTGTGAATGATGCCTTTTTAGAATGTGGTAAATCTCATAATAAGAAATGGCCACATTGGATGCAAAGCTTAAATGTAAAAACTTGTGGAGATGACATGTATTCTAATAAATTGCATTGCAATGACTGCCATGGGCCTCCACAGGTTACAGGTCTTCAGTATGTTAGTCTTGATGATTGAAGAGAGATGGCAGTGATAAGTATGGGTGGCCCTAGTTTGTATAGTGGATATCTTCAAACCAAGATAATTATCTTAATGAACCTAGGTTCTAACATGGTAAACATGGATCTGGTCCTCACCTATTTTCATTCCATCGTAATTTTTCAAGACTCAAGAGGACATAATGGTACTTCAGCTTATAATAGGGTTTCTTTTGAGGTTATAGATAAATATTATCCAAAAAAATAGATTTTTGGGCTCCAAGAGATATGGATCAGTTAAATGATAACAATCATATGATTTTCTCCCAAGATTCATGGATACATTTTGCATATTTTACCAGTCCACCAGTGTTTTGTATAGCATTCCTAAAACATTTGCTTGCCCAAAATAACCATGAGGTGAAATAATCACAACACTAAAAAGCATAGGAATCCCTACTAGAAACATTTCCAAAGTATATGGCTCAATTTCCTTAGCTCCTCTTATAGTGGAAAACCATATAATGTAAAATGTGAACTTCCATAAGCTATTTTGTCTCGCAAATCCTCCATAGTTGAATTTGGAGGTAGTTCTTGCATAGTCATCTATTTAAAAACAATAAGAAATCCTTTATTCATTAAATTCATATGATGGTAGAAAATTAAAAAATCATACATATATTTTTTTGTAAAAAACTAGCAAGTAAATTTCAAAACAAGTAGACTGCAAGGTAACTACATCATTATATGATGTTTTTAAGAATAGAATACTCACTTTATCATATTCCAACATAATTACAAGGAGACTATCATTTGTGCCACATGGTGGGCTCTAGAATTTATCCATATGTAGGAAACAATCTTTATGGGAAGTGACAATAACACCCATAAATCCATTTGGATTCATTGGATTCTAGGTGAGGAAATCATAGCATGGTAGTAGTTTCATATTTACAAAAAAACCAACATGTTGAGAATTGACAAGCATATTAATAACAAGAAAAAGTGTCTTATGACCAATGGCTATATAAACATTGCTAAATCCCATGATTCTAAAGCTTTAAGAAGTCAAGCCATCATCTTATGAAAAAAATATTATTACATCTTTCACAAATGGTTGTCACAAGATAAATGAGCAAATATTGTTATAAGTATAGTGTACACCACCTTTTCCATGACATCAAAGGAAATTAAATAAGCTTTAGCTACATGTCCACCTGTAATAAGAGGAAAAACTTAAGGAATGCCCTAGCTTACACAAACGGAAATTGTGGACTCCCACGCAATAGAGTAAGTGGGAAGCATGGGGTTATGGTTGAGGCATCAGTGCCACCAGCCAAAAAAAAACACTAACAACAATAATAATACCCTTCATTATGTCAAATTTGAATGGATGAGGATGAATCCCAAAAATGACAGATCTCATAAAAAAATACTCTTTCTCAATAGACTCAAAGGGAAATCCACTGGCCGGTGTGGGGGGGGGGGTGTGTGTGTGCTTGATCCTGGGGGGGAAATAGAAATAGTTATGGGTGGGGTCTAGGGAGGCATCAAATAATTGAGCAACTAGTCATCATAGGAGATTCTTCTCTTATTATGAGATACATTCCAAATTTATCTAGTCCAGTGGTTCTTAATCATTCAAGAATAATCTCAAGAATCAAACGATAGGAAATAGATGTTTGATTTCATTGATTTATATCATGTGCTATGAGGACTAAACTAGAAGGTAGATCACTGAACAAATGCAACATGTTTCCTACAAGCTAGAAAACTAGTTACAAATGGAAGGAACACCACTCATTGTCACTATACCATGAGCTCTAATTACGATTTATTCAAAATTTAATGTGCAAGACAGAAAATCAATATCACAGTTCATATGTCAAGACAAGAACAAGCCTGCAAGCTTGTGGAAAGGATGAGCATCAATATTCCTGTATACAAAATGGTATGAGCATCAAATACTGGAGAATATTGTTTTTAACATGCCAGTTAGCTCGACAACAGCAAATATAGATCGAAGTGACCTATTGAATGGGTTTTTGTATCTTCATTTCTAAATGTTCTGCAACTCTTCTTGTTGGATAGTATATGGAAGGAAGTATGTCAGATACTTATCCTTCCTTCTCTAGGGATTGGTGTTAGACATCAATAAAGTATATTCACAGGGCAATGACCACTCTGTATTTTAATCGATGGAAGATAAATCATAAGAAATAAGGAAACTCATCAGGATCGACTCCTCCAACTTCAGAATGATAAGAAAATTTATCTTACAAGAGGAGACTCAGTGCTCAATTTACCTAGATGTTAGAAATAGTAAACTTACAAAAAAATCAAAACTCTTAGCTACAGACAGATTGTGCAAGGACTCAGTGTTCTATTCAACCGTGAAGAAATATATGCTATGGGATTTTTATGACAAAATCTTTCACCTTAGTGCAAAGCATTTCACTATTGAATTTCCATGACCTTGGGTCTAGGTTAGAGTCTTAAAATCACTGACGCTACCAAACCAAGAATCTCAACCATAAACTACTTTTCATAGCAAAAATATAAAGCAATAAATCACATATGCACAGAACATAAACAACTTTTTAATTTTTCAACCCAACTTTGTTATACTAACAACATATAATACAAAATTCTAGGGCTCCCGTAACAGGGATAATGGCCCTCATACATCCACTTGTACAAGACAAGATACTTTGACCATATGGTTGTCGCATTCTCCCTCATCCCCTCTCGGTCGTACCCTCTACTTGCCCAATTCTTCAGCTCCCGATCTGCAGCTCCTTTTTCTCTCAATGCTCCAAGTCCATCTAGCCACTGAACCTATGAGGGCCATATTAACAAAAATAAATAGAATAAAAAAAAGAAAAAAATTGTTTTCCATTATTTCAAGCTTCAGTGTTGGTATATCCTATGCAGAAACAAAAAGGAAGGTCAAGGGCAACAACTCCAAATTAAAATGACAAGATGAGTAGCAAAGGTGCATTCATGTGGACGAACAAGCTATGAAAAAACATTTGCCATTTGCTTCATAAAGTATTCCATCAATCAATTTCTGAATGGATGTTGATAGATTCATTGAGTGGAGAATATTTTTAGAATGACAAATGGCATTCAGAATAAATATTTGGAAATACAATAATAACATCTTCACTTTATGACTATAGATAAGACAACTCACAAATTGTTATAAATGTAGGAATTCATGGAAAATTAATGCCAACAAAGTACATTATTTTCTAAGACAATTGAGACCCTTCATACGTAACATGACTAACCTCCTCAAGACACCTCGTCTTCCTTTCTCTTCTTGGAAAGTAGTTACACTAAAGAAGATTGGAACTTAGAATGCAAGAGGGGATAAAGGACAAAATTGAAGACTTTGCAAAGGGTTGGAATTTTGAAACTTGTAAGTTGAATTTCTCTAGTGCCCAAGGGGCCACTATATTCACCAAATATCCAAGAGTGTACCAGAAGATTTACGTCCCTTTTTATAGAATTTGTATCCTAGTTTTTGTATGTTTTCTTATTTAATCAAGAAATTTTTCCCAATTGGAAAACAATTCAACTTCATAGACACAATATAGAGTTCAAGGGGACAGAATGGAAAACAAACACACTGAAGATTGTGTTCATCTTCACTAAGCTTTTCTTTTGGAATTTTCCTTGTCCTCGATGCATTGATCTAAGGTAGAGAGCCCTCTAGTGCTGTACCAATTGGGATAATGGCTACATTGGTATTTTTATGGTTTTCGATACCGGTGCCTTTGGTCTTTGTTGGTAGTTACTTTGGCTATAAGAAACTTATAATTGAAGATATTGTTAAGACAAATAAAATTCCTAGGTAGATTCCAGAGCAGGCATGGTACATGCAGCCAATTTTCTTAGTACTCATTGGAGGCATATTACCCTTTGGTGTAGTTTTCATTGAATTATTCTTCATCTTAACATCTATTTGGCTATATCAATTTTATAACATTTTTGGGCTTCTGTTCATTGTCTTTGTTATCATTATTGTTACTTCTACAAAGATCACTATTGTCCTTTGTACTTTCAGTGTTGTAGTGAGGACTACCATTGGTGGTGGAGAGCTTATATAACTTTAGGCTCATCTTCACTTTACCTATTCCTGTAGGCTACATTCTACTTCTTCACCAAAATGGAGATTACGAACCTTGTCTTTGGTATTCTGTACTTCGGCTACATGACAATTATCTCATATGATTTCTTTGTATTGACAAGTACAATTGGTTTCTACACATGCTTTTGTCTTTTACAGACCATTTATGCTTCAGCGAAGATTGAATGAAGTTACATGTTGTAGACAAATTTTCCTCAAGGCTCAAATTTGTGTTTGAGCAGAATCACGTGGTAGAATGATAGATGTGTGTTCCTTGCTCTAGTGTTTAGGAAAATAGAATAGGACTTTTGTTGTGCTAGAAAGAGGAGATCTTTGAGTGGGTATCATAAATATCACCTATTAGTTGGGTATCATGCGTTCATCATGTCAGATATGCCTATCGAGGTATTTTCAAACCTATAAATATGCACAACCAATGAAATTTGAAAAACTTTGAGATTGATAAATGTAATGCATGGAGCTATTTTGATGGAGTTTGTCAAGGTATTCCTAGTAAATATGGAGTAGGATACAATATAATTACTAGAGACAACCATGTTCTTTCTTTAAAGGCAACAGACAAGGTTGAGACTAATAACGGAGTAGATATATTTTCACTTCGTTGATGCTAAAAATTGTTGTTGAAAGAGGTATAAAATTTTCTTAGATAAAGGATAATTCCAAGTTCATTGTACAATGGGAAAATGGTAATTATAGGGTTACTTCTAGGGCTATGAGTAGATGTATTCAAGAGCTCAAAATGAAGGGCATAATATTTAATCTTTCTAGAGAGCCTTAGACTACCAAGAATATGAAAAGCTCCAATGTGGAATACCAAATTCATCCCTCTTAGATGGTGCTCTAAGTTCTTCCCTCCCTTTACCTTGAAAATCACCTGAGGCTTCATACTCTACTCATGCAAGACTATTTCCTATAGCTAGCTAGGCATTAAAATGCTCCAAAAGATACTTTCATGGCTTGATCATTTTACAACGCATCACTAGGCATCTCTTTGTATCATAAGACACAAGAAATGAAAGTAATAAAAGAGTTCTAAAACATCGCAGCGCAAAGGGTTTTGGTATTACAAAATCCCTTCGTCATGAAAACTGCAAATATAAATAACACCTAACTACCCACCTTAGAGCTTCAAGATAAAAAGAATGGATTTGATTCAATATAGTAGTTCTAATCTTCAATATTAGGCCTCCCAAATACCAGGGGAATAAATAACTTGGCATCCTGGGAAAATGAAACGGATCACTGAATTTCACTGACATGATATATAATGGCTAGCAAATGCATCCTATCAACAAATACCTTCACAGCCACGCACTCACTTTAATGCCAGATTGATTGGATAGAATAGGAATAGAGGCCTTGAAATTTTAAGGTTTGATTTATCATTCAAAAGCAGCTTTTGAAGACCTCCAATCCCTTTTCTGACAAATGAGAATTTTTTCATCCCCATTCTTGGCATCCTCAGTGTCCCTCTGGTGGCAATTCCATCGCATTCTTATGGCTAGATTCTTGACAGTATTGACAAAATGGGGTCATTCATGCATTATGACATATCCAATAGGTCTTAATATACGGTCCATTTCCAACAACACATATTTCATCTCATATATGTTTCACAAAATACATATAATCAATAATCAAATGTATTGTTTCCTCATTCGAGGTCATCAGGGTTAAAAAGTCAACATTTAGCACCACTTGATAGAAAATTTTGTACCTACCTGTGACTTTCTACACTGAAAATACCATCAACATGTAGGAGATCATATGTTCTTGGATAGGTTGAAAATGCCTCACACCTGAACAACACAAGCCTCAAGTATTAGCGAAGATAATGGTGTTGAGCACACCAGATTGCCTAATCAAACCATCGAGAGAAAGAAACTTACCAGTCATTATATGTACCAATTAGTCCTCGGTCATAAACAACATTCAAGGAATTTATACCATAAGAGGAAACCACATTCATGACCCACAGAAGATAATCTATCACTGTTGCAGCTAAAGCCCCATAAAGAGTGCTCATATCCATAACATTTCTTATTTTATCTCTTCAAAGATCAGGTGCCACTGTCTTGTAATGGTTAACACACACCACCCATTGAGTTGTATCATTTCTGAAAGCACCGTCACTGCCCCCAAAAAATGTATGCACCCATTTTGGGGCTACCTTCAAATGTTGTGGCCACTTTGGATTTTATCCTACTCCTAACTACTTGAAGTTGGGATTTGGTTTTACTACACAAGACCACATGGGAACATACTAGGCAGCATCTGGTTCAATGTTGTCATCACATTCTAGGGATAAACAATTTTTTCATGGGTAGTGTAATAACCATTGTCCAAAGATTTCTTCCATACAACAATGTCATCCTTTTCATTGTATAGTTTATAGCACATCTTGTTCAAAAGACCTTGAAGGGCATCATAGTCAGCCTTCTTCTCCTCTATAGTTGTGTTCCATCAATGCCATCTATTTTCATAGTTTACTGGTGCTCCAGATAGGACCCAGAAGCCTCTTGGTTGCAGTACTCGATCTATTTCCATAAGGTAGGCTCTACTTGCATCAGCAGAACTTCACTCAACAAATAGCTACAAAGCTCCCATAAAAGTTAAAGAATTGAAGAGAAATCAAGGATAATTTTGATAAAATGAAACTAATTCAAACACCTTAGTTGGATCATGTTCCCTACGTCTTCCAGGGAAATTATTCTTTTCATAAAATCACTCTCCTACTAAATCAGTGAACAAAACCCACTAAACTGAATAGGAATATCAATCTAAAATGCTTCATAGCCATAACATTTGATTGAATTGAAATAAATACTAAAAGTAAAATAAATAAATGAAATCAAAAATAATTGTGAGTACTTTAATTAAATAATTAATATGGGGTTAATGGTTAAGAACATGTGTTTTCTCATAAAAAATCACTACTTCAAATCCAAAGAAACAGAGTATGTACACCTTCCTAAACTATAGCAATCAAATCAAAAGTGAATAAGAAAATTTCTATTTAATAAATAAGGAAAAGGGAATGAAATATTTTTCATTTGGGAAAGTATTGAAGAATAAGAATAAGAAACTGATTGGGAGGTGGGTGGAAGTCCCCTACAGTTAGGTGCAGTGGCACTTATACTCTTGCCGCTGGTTATTCTTCTTGATTGTGCAATAACAATAAAACTATATTTAGTTTTACCAAGTAATGATTTGCAAATTGTTGTGCTAACTTTATCCATGTTAATTTGAGTAATTCTAAGCCATTGCACAATCTAGAATGCAATGAAAATTGAGAAGGTATCATCAAACATACCAATTTTTTTCCATGGAATGAGACATTAAGAGTAGTGAGCCATGTCAAATGCATTCGATGGATAAGGAAGCCATTGTGTAGTGATGATACACAACATTACAAGAATACCATGTTCAAGTGCAAACTGCACTTGCACTTCATGATTGTCTATGGGCGCAAGTGACATTGTAATAATTCCATGATCTAGCAAATGACCACCCCAACTGGCAACCTGAACAGAAAGTATTCTCTTATATAAAGAAGGACATGTATACTTATATAGTAGATCTCATAAGTCATATTCAAATAACATAACTATGAACATTTACATTAAGTAAATTATTTTCATCTTTATCATGTAAGATATAGAAATATACATATCATGGAAAGCAATAGCAATTATAGATAGATTAATGAATACTGGATGTAAGCCTATCCGAGAATCAACCTCTAGAAAAGACCTATAATTTTGTAGCTATTCTTTGTTAGGTACCATGTCAACATGTTCACTAAGGCTATAATTATATAGCTATTCTTTGTTAAGTACCATGTCAACATGTTCACTAAGGCTTAATTGTATAAACCCACCTTGTCACAGCTAGTTGGAGGGAAGAGAAATGTCTCTCTAATAGAATGTTTACTGTTAAGCTTAGCTCAAGAGTAGGTTCAAATGTTATGTAAAGTAAAATGATGCATAGAAAAATAGCTTTAGAACAATTCCTATTAATCCTTTTGCTTCTGACATGAAAATTTCAGTTAGCTTTCTTTTCATAATCTGGATGTTTCAGACTCTTAGGTATAGTGGACATTATAAGGTGGATCAACCATGTCTATTGATGGTGCATCCATCATTTAACTTGACTCTAGATTCCTTGTTTTTGTTTATGTAGTATACTTCCTTCATAACCTTATTACATCATGTGATCGACAAAATAACCTCATAAATGTATCAAAGACTGGATTCGTTTTGGTAAAACTATTGACACTAGTCAGAATGTTACCCACCCCACATCCAGTACCAAGTGCAGTTCGGATTGTTCCATCTTTCATTCCTGGGTCCAACTCTTCCATATGATCCACATATTCACCAACTCCATTGGGAAACATTGTAGCTCCACCCGGGAAGAGGAATTTTTCTGATTCCTTCCTCAACCAATGCTGATTTGATTTTTCATTATTGATCCATTCATAGGGGAAATTCTTGTGCCAATAACAACATTTAAGAAGCAGTAAGTCTAGAAACAATGCCAAATTATTATCATAGACCCTCTACAACATTTGGGTGAAAGAATATCAAAAGGTTTACATTTGGAGTTCGAGTGGGGAAACCTATAACAAATGTCTTACATGCTTGGATCTAAGGAGTGGGGGCTCAAAGAGATATGAGTGACAACCATTGCAAAAAACTAGACTTCTCAATAATCATCAACGTCGTCTTGCATGCCAACATAACACCATATTCTACCAAGTCTAGGATGCAATATGGTACTCTTGACTTTGTCGAGACAAAAGGTGAGATATGAAATAAAGACACTAAGCTTTTGCTTCTCCAGTATCCTTGAATGAATAAGGCACATTCGTTTCACTCATAGAAATAGGGTTTCTTTAAGATCATTTTTCCATGAATACTCTAGTTAAAAATATCTTAAATAAAGGTACTAGATAAGATGAGCAACAATCAACTACATAAAGAGTTAGGAAATTGGACATGCTTGAACCAAGGAATGTTGCAATGGCCACAAAAAAAGGTACACAATTGACAATAACAAATAGGAAATTTCTATCATTTGAATTATCCTTTGTCAAATTAGGGGTTAGCATAACAAAGATCCACCATGGTAGCAATACATAGTAATAGGCCAAAATATATGCCTTTTGAATCTGAATTTTTGTCCTAGTAAATTAGACAGCCACTTTGTGGGTGGCATGGTAAACATTGACCACAGGCCCCTATCCTTCCAAATAACAAATAATCAAGCATCAAATTCACAAGTTTTCGCTTAAAAAATTCAGATAAGGTGGAGTAGTCACACCTTCATTCCATAATTGATTCTCCACAAGGTACTGTAGAGAAATAGTAGGAAATTACAACACATAGGTGGGGAGCCCTTTACAGTTCATCATTCACAACATTCAACATGTTTTTTTTAATCCTTTGTATCTCTTTTGCTTGAATTAATTATTTGTTACCCTACTTTTGATATCATCATTTTTCTTTTATTTCTTGTATGTTTACTATACAATCCACCTTGTAAATTGTTCCCCATGGAATGAAAAACTAATGTAGACTCACTCCCGTAAAAAGTAATTGAGGCATTGGAATATTATTCTTCATATCACCAGCAAAGTCTAGGAAAAGCATACTTTTTCCATTAACACATACACACTCTATACCAAATTAGGGGAACTGGACCCAAAAAAAACCAATGAACTTGGCATGGAGCTTATATCCTAATCTCTTTAATGATCCAACTATCCCCAGTGATTAAATTTCAGTGATATAAATATTCCATAACACAAAAACAATCTTCATTTCATATCAACCTAATGGGAAGGTAGACTTAAAAACCCTGGATTTGGATTTAAAAACAGATATTCATGTGTTGAGTGGAGACCTATATTTAACCATATAGTGTCACAATACCTTGTGCTTGTATAATGAATCAATGCAAGTAGATGGAAAAATTTCCTTGACAGTGGACATATACATTGGGATTAAATACTTGATGGGATGCAGCATGCTGCTGGACTACAACACGTGATAATATATCTATTTTGACTCAAGAAATTGCATGTTATTGTTACCATATGCTCAAATGGAAATATACTAGGGAATGTGTATGCCGTAGCAAGGTGTACCTGAGAAAAACACTCAATTTTCATGACTGGTGCACAAAACCATGCAAACAAAAAATGTTTTGTGACTATGAGAATCACCACAATGGCATACTAGATACCATGCCAATTAAAGTTTTGTAAGCAAAAAAACTTGTAGATATAATTTGCTAATTAGGTTAATGCAACTAGATCATATAAGATCTTTTGAGGATGCCTATATCAACGTGATTTGTATAAGATTTTACTGAAGCATGTATGTTTTTCAAGCCTGAACATACAACAGTGAAATCTAGTTACCATGATCAGTTAGGTATGTGAGGACTAATACATCATTGATGAAATTCTGAGTAACCTAGACTAGACACTGGGAGCCTACGAGAAATGTAATACTTGTATGCTATTCTGCATGGGCTGCCAATCCCAACTTTCAATGCTTCCATTAGCGTTCAAGAACAAATTAATCCATTACTTAGGATATAGAATCTAAGAGTAGTCTCCTAGTGCCACAGTTGAAGAGATATTCAACTTTGTTACGTATTCTGTAGTAGGAAGGAATTTTGTTAATGAGGAACTCACCACTACTAAAATCGACAAGTAGGTACAAATTCCACTTTGGGTAGCTTCTTTGAAGAAGGTAATTGTGGCATTGAAATCCTCTTTCGAGAGGACCAAATTGACCTAAAGATAACCAATTTTGGACAAGGAGAAATATGTTTTTGGAATCAAGCCCACACATGTGCAATTTAACAAGTTTGGCTTGGGTTTAATTTATCATGTTGAACCCCTCTCCATATCCTATAAAAGGCAGTTGCCTCCAACCTCATTTTATACATACACATCTCTTGTTTTCTCCTCTATGAAATATTCATAGAAGGAATATGTCTACTGCGAATGAGGAAGGGAAAGGTTGTTTTGGGATGTTTGATGGGCTGAGTTCCTTAGGTGGGAGGCCAAAGTTGTTAGGAGAAAGTCTAGGTTGATTTGATGCATGTTCTAGACAGTGTTTATCCTCTCTTGCAGGTTGAGATCCTACAAGAAGGTAGCCACATACTTCAGGGCAGTTCAAAATGTGTGTTGGTATTATTTTTTGTGGTATCTCTCTTTTTTAGGTAGGCCACAACACTAAGAGGCTTCATCAGGTAGACCACAAGCCTAATAATGCTTGGAAAAGGGGGCGAAAAGGTTAGTAACAACCTAGGTAAGCCACAGACCTTGTCTTATGGAAGCAGAAGGGTCTTGAGGCATGTTTGAGGGCTAGAATTAGTCTAGAAGGATGACTTGAATTGCTAGAAGGAAGGTTCCAGCCCTTGAAAGAAGTCTGGAGGTGAGAAAAGGAGTTATTGTAGTGATCTAATAAGTCCTGACTAGGGTTCATTTTGCTATAGAACTTCAAGCTCAAGAGGGATTATTTGGTTGATGCCATGACCATCATTGAACATTAGATAGGACACAATTTGTCTGTTGTCCACGTAGTGCTGGAATTGCAGTTTTGGTTGGGCCATCTATTTGTCCAAGGGAAGTGGTATTGGATCTTCAAATTGGAATTTCATTTTGACTTTGAATTATTGTACACTCTCTCTCAATTGAATATTTGAAATTAATAATAAGAAGAATTGATCAAGGGTTTCCCCATCTTGGGGTTTTTCCCTAGCTTGAGCCATATACTTGTGTTTTCTTTTCTTAGCTAGTCTTCTACATTTATCATTTATGTTATTTCCCCAATTATCATCAATGTGATAATGATTCATGTGATTCCTAATAGAAACAAAATGGATTGATAAATGGGCTAATATGGAACATTGAAGTAACTGTCCTAAGCAAAGAACATGATACGCTAAAATTAACATGGTTTCAGAGCTCAGGTGAAGACAAGCCCAAGCAAGAGACAAATAAATCACTAAAGATAAAGCCTTCGTCACATAAAAAGACAGAGACATACCTACGAGTAAGCTTCTTATGGAATTAAGTCAAATTTTGGGCATGATCTCAAGCCATAGTCACTATTACTAGGACAAAAACCTAGTCAAGAAGAGCGAAGACTTTTGAGGTGCATATAAACCCTTATCTAAAAGACCGAGGGGCTAATCTAATAGCCCACACACAAAGCTGAGTTATTTTTCAAAGAAATCAGAGTCATGCGCACATCATATGAGGTCTGAAATCAATTTAGGAGGACTAAATTCTCTAAGTTTCTTCATAGGTCTGAAATTCAAAGACAACTTACCATGAATAATTTGATCTGAAAGTAATGGCTATGTGATCCAAGATTTAAATCATTGTTTCACTCTAGAATCTTTATTGAAGTTTACAGTTGAAGGTTGATTTATGAGGTTGCAGATATATGCAGCAATTTTTTACTTTAATACAATCTTATATGTTCTCCAATAAATTTGTAAAGTCTTAATCTGAATAAGAGTTACATTGAATTTAATTAAGACAAGTGCGGCTTGCCTATATTTGAACTCTAAGAGGGTTTAGTCACAACAAAATATGAAGCAAAACATTAACATTGAACTGAAGCAGTAAGGTTTTAATATGGGTACTTCTTCTTCGTCTTGTTGGGAGTCTCCTCTCTAAATGAAAATTAACAAAAGATAATCAGTTCAATGACAATTGTGAGCAAAAATTTCAGTAGAGAACTTAAGGCATTCATACTTGGCATGTGTGAAGGTAGTTTCAGTGACAACACATTAGGGCCAGTGGACAGTGTGAATCATGAATCCTCATCACAAGGAAGAAATCTATCAAAAGAAACTTCAGGCACTCCTATTGACAGATAAATGACACATCACTCAAGGTATGACCGATTATAGGCATTAAAGTTGGTCTAGGGCATGAAGGAACTAAAGACTAAAGCTGAGGAAATTTGTATGAGATGAAGGATATTTTTTTGTTTATTAAAGCATATCCTTACAAATAGTATGAAAATACCTTGAAGGATCTTCAAATAATTGTGGATAATCTCAAGCTTGTATAGTTGTGGCAAAGAGGTGTATAGTGAAGTGTGCATCACCAAAATTGAGGGTGTTGTTAGTGATATACATGAAAAGTATCTCAAAATACACAAGTGGTACATTTTTCAACAATATAAATCTTTAGGGATTATAGTAGCACATCGACAGACCTGAGGACTTGGTGAGCAGCTAGTTAAAATTGCATCATTGTTGATTATGAGCTTATGATGCCACTAATATTCTATATGGTTGAGATCACTCCTCTTTCTCACCATACAGTATATAGCAGATAATCTAAATTGGATTGAGAAATAAAGTGAAAGCTATCTGGGCTACAACAAGTGTTCACAATTTTTCATCTGCAACAATCAATGGCAAGTATCAAAACCTTGAGGGAAGAAGTCAGTTTTTCAACAACAACCTTAAAGTTCATTATCTATTTACCACATTCTTTTGTAACAACATTGAATATTTGAAGAAATCTAGTACATCAATAGTTATATATATTCTAATCATATTGATGACCTTATGAAACTATCTTATGATAACATGTTCTGAAGTTTAAAAATTTGTCGCTAAGAAGTAAATTGGCATAACTTGATTCGATCTATGATATTCATTGCTTGGGTTCTATTTGAATGATCTCAGGTATGGTAGAAGATGTTTGAAATAATGCTAATAAGGGCTCTACACCCTGGCATAATTAGAATTGAAGTAGACAGTTCACAAGGAACAACGCAGATAATTCCAAGGAAAAATTCAGAACAAGTCTCTTGGTGTCTTCATACAGTTAGAAGTACTTGTGATATACGTAATATTGAGGTACTATTGATGTAGCATGACAATGTATCGTCTTAAAGATGAGGAGAAAATTGATAAAGGTTGGATAACTAACTGATGTAAGAATTTAGAGGGAGCTATATAATCCCTAGCCAAATGTCTCGATGAATCCTTTTGCCTAATGATTATTTCAAGAACAATGAGCATGTCAAAGAACATTAGGCAATACATGATAGGTGATAATTCTCTAATGATGATTTGATACATCTTTGTTGCTTAAGAAGCCGCATGACTATGATTGGATGATTTTTGCACATGGTCCAAAGGATTAATATCAAGTTGCAGATAGCTCGATGGTTATGTTTTGGACAAAGTTACTTTCCTAATATTCATAGGCAGATATGGTGTTTGGATGCAATTATTGATGATTTATTCCCAACAAATGTGTTGCACAAAAATTGTCACCTTGACATTCTGCAATCTGTGTGAATCCATTACCACTCATACTTTCCTCCTTTGCAAGTCTTAAGCCTTAGTTCTTCATATCAAGCCTTGAAAATAAGAGAAAGCCCTTAAAAGTCTATAGAACTCTGGTTTTGCACTTTCTCTTAGCATTACCTACGGTCCCGCACCTAAAGGTCATGTCCCCTGTGCACCTGACCGCTCTGTCTCTGTGTTATGGATGCAAACCCCTGTAAAAGTCAAAAAGGCATAAGTATATTCTTAAAAACTCACTTTGAGTCATTTCTAGAAGCTTCTGGAAGGAATCTCGAGGTGGCAAGTTCGCTCCTTTAAGGCTCACCCATCCCATACCTTAAGGAGCTAACCCCGTGATGTGAGGAGCTTATCCCTTTGAAGGAGGAATCTATCCCTTCATAGGTGGACATGTAACCTCCTTCCTTTGTACTATAAAATGAAGCATTAGGCTGGTTACTGGGGAGGTTGAAAGCTGAATATTTTTGAGGTGAAATGTTGTTGGAACTTAGTCTTCCTAATTTAGCTTTTGTGAGGAGAGATTACATACCTCTTTGATCTCATTTGGAAGAGTGTGAGGCTTATCAAAATTAAGGAGATTCCTGTTTCGGACCCTGGGAAGAGCTTGTACAACATCAAGGCACCAAAGGTTGTAAAGTTCTTCTATTTCAAAGTTAATACACATAAGTTTACTTTTCTCAATAAGTTGTGTTTTATGGTTTATTTTACGGATTCTTTGATCACCATAATGAACATGACTTATGATATTAGCTATGCAGGTGTTATTTGATGTGTGCTTGTTTGTGATTGTAGGTTCTCAAAAGGAAACTCTTTCGGACGGTTGAAGGATGGCTGCTACAAACTAGCATTGGACTTAAGGTAGGGTCTAAACGCCTGTATAGTTTTGATTTATGAATCGCAATATGTTTAGAGAAAGGTAGATTTTCTTGTTCTTCCTGTTGCTAGATATCTTTTGATACTAGGGAGATTAGCCTTGTCCACAAGATTGATTTATCCAGCCAACAAATTGGCGACTCCATTGGTGAACTGAATTTGAATTTTTGGTTTTCCTTTTTCTTTGACTTGAGAAACTTGTTCTTGTTTCTGGTTTTTGCTTGATGTGTGTGGGATTGGGTAGTTTTTAGGATCTGGATTTTTTTTTTTTTTTGAAGTTTTCAGAGGACCACACTTTCTTTTTATAGACAGTGCAGGCATCTCTGCACTTTTTCCTTTAGTACATAGAGCGGTACCACATCTGGTTCTTCTGGAAGCCTGTGGACCCTATGAAATTTTTTGAAAAACCTAAATTTTTTTCTTCCAGTTAAGTTTAGGTTTCATTTACGGCTTTTATTATATACCTAGATCTACATGTCTTCTGTCAAAAATCTCTTGTTAATAAGTTCCATTGGTATTTTTGTTTTAGATGATTTTCTAGAAGTTTTGCATGCTTGGATTGGTTTTCACCTGGTCTTTCTACCGACTCAAAGCTTAGAAGCCTAAGAAACCTTACATTACCCTATCGTCTTTTTGATCTTCCTGATGAGTCTAACTCATTTGTGAAATCTGTCCTTTGTGAGAAATAGATTTCATTTTCTCTTTGCAAATCTTTGAACGAACTTGGTTATAAGTTTTGAATTTCATTTTTATAAACGAAAACATATTTGGATGTTTTTTGATTGATTTGTTATTCTGAATAAATTAATCCTTAGTTTACTAAACAACTAAGTAAAATTTCCAAAAAAATAATTGAATCTTTTATTCCAATTAGGTTTTTAGAAGTTTTAGATCTCAAGATTAGATTTTATAGTTTTGAGTGTTTTCTAGAATTTGTAGATCTCTTTTGAAGAAAATTGTTTTTGTAGTTTTGAGTTTTGAAAAAGAAAAGGGACTTTTTGTGAGCTTTAATTAGTAGTCTCATTTTGAGTTCGTATTGAAAAAGAAAAAAGGATTTTCTTTCCTGTTGAAAGAAAGATTTTTTTTTCAAAGAATTGCATTCTCAAACTCTTTCTTTTAGCTAGAAATTCATTGAAGGAAAAACGAATTGTTTATCATTTAGGCGCATTTTTAGTGTTTTTGGAGTCGAGTTGTCACACCATCAAAGTTTCATTTCCATACCTATTGACTTAAGAAGCAACCCATAAAAGTAACGCTTAATTAAAATTTATCTAGCAATCTTTTTATTTCTAGGGCTCTTATCACTAATATAGCTTAGGCTAGTATCTTGGAGTAGGTAGTAATTAACTCTCCAAGATAGTTAAAATAAACAAGTAGCTATATCTTGCAGTAGGAAATAAATCCAATTGTAATTGATATAATCTGGGAAGCTCCTCTTAAAGGAGTTAATCACGAGATCATGTCCAAAACTTTGAGACAATCAAGTCTGTCTCATTGGGAAAGATAGAATATTTGCACGTATTATAAATGGTAAACCTCGGATTAACCATTGTCGAGGAGCCTGGGGTCACTTGTTGGTAAACCTCAGATTGATCATGTCTAGGAGCCTTCAAGGGGATTGAGCTTTGTTACTCTGCCCTTGCACATAGATCGGATTGTAGATTGTTCCCCTAGTTGTATTTGTTGTTGTTGGTAACCTTAATGTCCATATACTTAAGATTATTTCCTAAGGTGATGGTGAAGGATGGCTCTCACTGTACCTGGAGCAGACATTAACTAGACTCACTTGGACTCTCTGGGGGGTTCTCTTCACTCGAGATGGTTATGTGAAGAAACTTGTGCCAGTCTATTTCATTAAGCAGGTTGTCGGGGTAACAGTTCCAACCACCCTTTCTGTATTAAAATTCTATGACGTTGGATTTCATCACCAACTAGTGTTTTTAGTATGGGAAGTTACTGTTTGTGTGTGGTTTGAACTCTTAGATTTTTTAGGTGTGTGATTCAGTTGTTTGCTTCTTTAGAGACTTTAGGTGCTTTTATTGAAATTTTCTTTGTTTGCGTGTGATTATTTTCATCCTACACCCAGAGATTATTATCCTTGATCAATCATGTCAAGATAGTCATCTATGTTTTCCCAATCACAGGAAACATTTTTATATGGTGGTCCTACTGTTCCTTTGCGGTACCAGTCACTTTCTCGTACTTTTTAAGGAGCAACTCCTCGACCAATTGAACATCAGTTATCACCTAGTAATAATGGAACTAAAAGGTTGAACACGGAACAAATTTTTATGATGTCTGGTAGTATTCCAAGTCCTCAACCTCAAGGTAGTAAGTTACCGCCTGGGGGGCAAAGTAGTCAGTTGCCACCTAGGGGGTAACCTCAAGGTAGTTATCGCTTGGGGGGCAACCCCAAGGTAGTTAGTTCCACTTGAAGGGCTACCTCAAGGTTTTCAACCTTCAGGATAACACATACCCCAAGGTCAACCCCATATTCCTCAAGATTCTTATTGACCCCAGAATCAATACGTGCCTCAGGGTTATCAACCTCAAGGTTAGTACCCAATTCAAGGTTTCCAACTGCCTTCTGGTCAGTCATTTTTACAAGGAGCTGGAAATGTACCTCATAATTATCAACCCTACATTCAACCAGGTTATGGTCCTCCATACGTACAACCTTTTATGGGTCCCGGAATGAATATGGTGTGGGATCCGTCTCAAAATCAACATACTTTGCAACCTAATGTGCAGTTACCTTATCAAACTGGACAACCTTTGGTTTCTGGTACAACCTAGCAACCTGACCAACCTACGGTTCAAACCTCTGTACCCAGTTTAGTTCAACAACTTAGGCATAGCTCACCTCAGACTCCACCTCGAACTGCTGCTGCAACTGCTACATTTTTTGTTCAACCTACCATACTTGTTTCTAGAGTATTTGTAGCTTCGGTTTCTACTATCCCTGCATCAGTGCAAACTCCTCAAGTCTCTATGCCCCAGTTAGGACCTATAGTTCAAAATTTGGTCGAGATGCCTGCAAGACAAGCTGGTCTAAGTACAATTTCCAGGAGTCAACCATACCAGTGACAGTATCAATCTGGTCCTACTGTACAAAATCCATTTTATCAGTATCAACCGTACCCTGGTTATACTTATCAGCAGCCTCAACAACCCTAGTTTGGTCTGGTTAATCCTAGTTTCCTAGGAGGTTATAACATTCCTAATGCAAATCCAATTCCAAGTTATCCTGGATATCCTCCTCCTGGAGCTGGTCTCATTACACAAGGTTTTCGTGAACCTAACCGTCAGTTACCATTTATTGCATCGTTGGATTTACTTGATTTTTCGCGCCTTACGAATGGTGCAATTTACTATCTTTTGTATTGGTCTCCAATGTCTAATAAGTTGCCTAGTGATATCTCGAAATTTGAGGGTAAGTTAGGTGAGGATTCGTTAAATCATGTCGTGACTTATCACCTCTGGTGTGAATCTAATTCCATTGTTGATGATTCAATTCAATTGCATCTTTTTCAAAGAAATCTTATTGGTCTTGCCGCCAAATGGTACAATGAGTTACCACGAGGCTCTTTTTATAATTTCAGCCAGTTGGCCACTACTTTTTAAACTCATTTTCAGTTGCCTATTAGATACAACAATGGCACGGAACTATTAACTTCACTAAAACAATCCACATCCACATATATTTCTGATCATATTCATGAATGGCAACGTAGAAGGCGTTTAGTGAAATTTTTCATTCCAGGTCAAATTTTAGCGAAATGGTTCGTAAAATCATTGTCACCTAAAATCACTAAAGATGTAGCTAAGGCAGGAGTTGTCACTGAAGAGCAAGTCATTTCTCAGGCTCAGTACCTTGACCTCGTTTATACACAGTCAAGTACTTTACTGGAGAAAATCCCTGGTCTTCCGAAAGCTACAACTCCTTTAAGGTGTCATGCCACTTATGGTATGATTGGTTCAGTTAGTATTAAAAGCAAGAAGAAATCTTCAAAGAATTCTTCTCCTATAATAACTTTACCTGACTCCCCAAAAGGAGATTCTTCCTCTGAAGTTTCTGCCAACGTCCATGTCGCAAATTCATCTATGACCAAATCCAGTAGTAAAGAGAAGGGGAAGAACAAAAACAATCAAACTTCAAAAGATAAAACAAATAAAAACGAATCTATTAACGAAAAACGAAAACCTCTCTATCCTTGTTTCATCTGCGACAAGGATCATTTTGCCAAAGAATGCCCATATCGAGCAGAGTTTTCAAAATTCGTTAAAGGTTCTCAAACGCCTACTGTCTTGAAGGATCCTTCTCCGACTAAACATAGTAAAGTAGTTGCTTCTTCCTCAAATGCCTCAGAAGAACCCATTATGATGATGTCTCATGTCAGGATTGCGACGTGATCGCAAGATTATGGTAGTAAAAATCTTGTTGGTGGTAAAGTAGAAGAATCTTCTAATTCAAATCCATGAACTTCAACTCCTCCTGGTTCTGATCTGCTACATATTGAGAAATCCAACCTAGACTTAGTAACAAAAATGTCTGCTAAAGGTATATTTCGGAAATCAGCTTTCAATCCATGTGTGAGAGCTACTCAGAATTATAACATTTTTGAAGACTTACCCATTGCCCCTTCAGCAATGTCGGTTATGGAAGTACTGTAATCATGCCCAGCACAACGTAAATTACTATTGTCTGCTATAGGAGTTGTCGATATTCAGGATTCAAACCTAATTATCTTTGATTTAGAGAATAGTACACCTCGCCTTCCTCATCAAATAGCTTTCTAGATTCCAATGTTAGTCAAAAACGGACCTTGCTTTCAGACTGTGATTGATGAGGGATCTTCTACGTGTATTATGTCGATCCAGTGTTGGAGATCTATTGGTTCTCCTACACTCAATCAATCTCCAACAATTCTAAAGGCTTTTGATGGCTGAGGGTTCCATCCTTTTGGTATTTTGGAAGATTTACCTATAGGGGTTGAAGGAAAAAGTATAAATCTAGATGTGGAAGTGGTTAATGCCCCTCTAGATTACAACCTTCTCTTGGGTCACAGTTGGTCTTATGCTATGACTACTATTGTTTCATCGGTCTTTCGGCTTATTAAGCTTCCTCATAATGGAAATATCCTTACGATAGACCATCTGAGTTATTTCTCATTCGACGCAGCCTCTTTAGATAGTATTCAGCATGTCGGTAAAACGACTATCCCTTACAAGGATGTTGGAGTAAGTTTGATTAAAGATTCTGGTTTACTAGGAATATTTTCCTTCCCTCCTCCTAACGTATCACCTCCCATTGCAACTATTCATATGATTTCATCAGACACTATTGCTTTTGGTGATCCTTGGATCGTACCTTCCAATTTTGAGGTGGATTCATTTCATGGCGCGATGCCTTTGAGTCCCTTTGAATTTGCATATCAGGTTGTACAGTCATTTTTTGATTCCTGACCTATCGCGAGGATAGTTTCTTCCTGTCTCAACCTCGTTAAAAAATGAAACCAGATGTAGCGAGGATAGTTTCTTCCTATCTCAACCTCATTGAAAAATGAAACTAGATGTGTCGAGGATAGTTTTCTCTTGTATCAACCTTGTTAAAAGATGAAACTAGATATCGTGAGGACAATTCTTTTCCTGTATCAACCTTGCTAAAAGATGAAACAGGGTATCGTGAGGATAGTTTATTCCTATCTCAACCTCGTTAGAAAATGAAACTAGATGTTATGAGCATAGTTCCTTGTCTTGTTTCAAGATCGTTAAAAAATGAAACAAGAAGTCATGAGCATAGTTCCTTGTATTATGTCAAGCTCGTTATAAAATGAAACAAGGAGTCAAGAGCATAGTTCCTTGTCTTGTGTTAAGCTTGTTTAAAAAAATGAAACAAGGGTTTTGAGGATAGTTCTTTTCCTGTGTCAACCTCATTAAAAAATGAAACAACTCCCTTTCCAATTCGAGTCTTTCCAATATCTCGAATGTAAACCTTCATTCCATCCACCTGGTTGAATGCAATGAAGCTTGGGGGGCATGTACCTCATTTTGAGTCATTATGCCGGGGCATGCAAACTTATAACAAGCATAGTTTTTCATTTCAAGCTTATTAAAACATGAAACCGAATCCAAGAAAAGTTCTCCATGGTTCAAGCTTGCGTAAAAATGAACCCATACCCATTTAACATCTCATGATTGTCGTCTTTATCCACTAAATTTTGTTAGATCAGCCTTGGTTGTTTTCTTTCCATTGCAACCATCTCTTTGGCTGATCATATGGTTTCACTTGGTAATTTACCCTTCCTGAGGGACCACATCTATGACTGGTTTTATTAGCCAATCTCTTAACCATTACATGTTTTCAGCAGTTCCTCCATTGCCAGAACTAGTTGTTACCCTTTATACCACTCGTTCCTCTAGGACGAGTCTTCTTTAAGCTCTTTTCTGACTCGTAAAATATGAAAATATTGCCGAGTTTTTTCCCTTTTAACTCGTTAAACAGAATAAAAAGGTGGTCCATTTTCAGCTCTTTTCTGACCGTATAAACATGAAAAGATTGCCGGACTTTTGTTGTTTCATGTTCGATATTGGTTATGAAACAACGTGTCTTGATCACTTTTTTTACTTTTTCAAATCGAGGCCACTAACTATGAAAAGTACTCCTTGATCGTAACGGTCAAGCAGTTCTCTCAAGTATTAGTTTATACTTTTTCAGGCTTGAGGGACACGAATTTATGAAAAAGGACACCCATGGAGTTTCCTTAAGTTTCTCTTCTTACTCCCTAAAATTGAAAAACACTGAGTTTTCCATATACTGAACTCGTTAAAATTTAACAGTAAAGGACCTGTTGAATTTTAAACAAGAATGAACCACTCCTTCTTAGGGTTTGAATTTTAAACTAGGTTGGACTCATCTAAACGATGAGCATATAACCAAGCAAATGTTATCCTCCTAAAGCTTGTCAAAAAGAAAGAGGTACTTGCCAGAAATGGTGGCGGAAAAGAGAGAAAAATGAACCTGTTTGTTATACTTTGTGTTTTAGAAAAGTAGTCAACCACTCTTGAACACGACACTTTTTATTTACCTGGGTTGGGAAATCCTTTGCCTAGTAGTTAATCAAACCATATTGAAATTCTTCAGCCAGATTCTGGGTATTAGCTTTGGGTCAATTGTCACCAAACCATCTGCAGTGTCATTATGTGTTCAAGAGGTCAGTTCAAATAAACCATTCATTTGTAAAATATCTGTCATCCATTTTGACCATCCCTGAGTTAGTCCTTGCCAAATATATTTCTTCAAAACTTGATCTACGATTTCGTGTTGTGGGCTTGCCTATGACAGATCGCTTTCTATTGACTTCAGCTCATTATCTAGAAAGATGATCTAGAAATTGTCAGTACCTTGGAATCTGCATGCCCTAATGGCAGGTTTCTCACCTTCAACGACAGGTTGCATCATTGACCTTTAATCAAAGGATTCTATGACATGTTCGACATCATCTTATTTATTTGCTTTCATGGATTGTACTAAGTACTTTGAGAGCCATTGACATTACTGGTAGTCTCTTTCACACTTGTTAACAGTTCACATCATTGACTAGTAATCAAGTGGTTTCTACCATGTTCAACTTCAACACATTCATTAACATGGATAGAATCGTACTAGTTCGGGAACCAGAAATCAAGACCCTAGATCTAGTTTCTACCATCCAGGCTACGAGTAATTTTTTTATTCATTATACAATCGACTATTCATAAATAGATGGTTGTTCCCATACTGTGTCTACATATGTCGATACTCGTGATGTATTACAAAATCATCCTTGTATCAGACCACTTTAGTTAGTTTTCTAGTCAGTTTTGATCTGAGTATGGAAATGCCTACCTCAGCGATGATATGTTCACATATATATTTTGCGTTGAATGTTTTTACAAGTTCCAACTGGGGTCTCTGTAGGATGATCCTTGAAATGATAAAGTACTTCACTCTTCATACATGAAAGACTTCATCTTCATCTATTACAGACTTCGCACTTTAGGTGGCAATTTGCGTCACAAAAATTGTCACCTTGACATTCTGCAATCTGTTCGAGTCCATTACCACTCATACTTTCCTACTTTGCAAGTCTTAAACCTCAGTTCTTCATATCAAGCTTGAAAATAAGAGAAAGCCCTCAAAAGTCTATAAAACTCTGGTAACGCACCTTCTCTTAGCATTACGTGCGGTACTGCACCTAAAGGCCATTTCCCTATGCACCTGACCGCTCTGTCTCTGTGTTATGGGTGCAGACCCTCGTAAAAGTCAAAAAGGTGCAAGTATATCCTTCCAAACTCACCTTGAGTCATTTCTAGAAGCTTCTGGAAGGAATCTTGAGGTGGCAAGTTCACTCCTTTAAGGTTCATACATCCCATACCTTAAGGATCTAACCCCTTGATGTGAGGAGCTTATCCCTTTGAAGGAGGACTCTATCCCTTCATAGGTAGACCTGTAACCTCCTTCCTTTGACCTATAAAATGAAGCATTGGGCTGGTTACTGGGGAGGTTGAAAGCTGAATATTTTTGAGGTGAAATGTTGCTGGAACTTAGTCTTCCTAATTGAGCTTTTGTGAGGAGAGATTACATACCTCTTTGATCTCATTTCGAAGAGTGTGAGGCTTATCAAAGTAAAGGAGATTCTTGTTTCGGACCCTGGTAAGAGCTTGTACAACATCAAGGCACCAAAGGTTGTAAAGTTCTTCTATTTCAAAGTTAATACAAATAAGTTTATTTTTCTCAATAAGCTGTGTTTTATGGTTTATTTTATGGATTCCTTGATCACCATAATGAACATGATTTATGATATTAGTTATGCAGGTGTTATTTGATGTGTGTTTGTTTGTGATTGCAGGTTCTCAAAAGGAAACTCTTGTGGACGGTTGAAGGATGGCTGCTAAAAACTAGCGATGGACTTAAGGTAGGGTCTAAACACCTCTATAGTTTTTATTTATGAATCGCAATATGTTTAGAGAAAGGTAGATTTACTTGTTCTGCTTGTTGCTAGTTATCTTTTGATACTAGGGAGATTGGCCTTGTTCGCAGGATCGATTTATCCAACCAACAAAATGATGATCCTCCCACTTATCAATGTAAGAAGGAGTTTAATTTTAAAATCTAGATGAGATACCTAGCTTTGTGTCTAAGCTTAAAGGTCTAATAATATGGAGATGTTGTTGATCTAGTTATAGACAACAAGTGAGGACGCTGGTGTATGCGATGGCCCATAATACTAAGACACTGAGACAATTTATGGTTAAGACTCATATATTGGATAGTTTATCATTAAGATTAATTATGATTCGAAATACACTGTTGAGAATTGTTGGATTGGAAGTGTAAATGGAAAGAGAACATCTAAGTGCCATATCTCTTGGGGACCACCTTTATTTTGTAACTAAATCAAAGACTGAATTCTATTACTCTAGGAGCACCATTGAGGATGAATTTATAAAGTAGTAAGCATGTCTTATTATGAAGCCATTTGGTTGAGTAAGCTCTTCAGTGAGCTATTTGAGCACATACTGGAAACCATTGTCGCAGAGTGGGATTTTTCTTTTAGTGAATCTCATGTTCCATGACCTTTCCTAGCATATTGGTATTAGGTACCACCTTATTTTGGATATGGTACAATGGGGAGCAATCAAGCTCCAACATTGCAAGATGCATGTGTAGGTTATGAGCATACCCTCAAAGCCTCTTGGTAAGGTCAACTTTACCTTCCTTCATAGAGAGGTTGGGAGCAGTGGAAAGACCCTACTATGAGGGCCTTGGTTGAACATTGAGCTCTAGGAGATACTAGAGGACTAGGGTACTTATTAGAGCTATGTATGACTTTAGGGTTAGTGGTTCACCTTCCTCTATTGGTTCATTATGTATAGGGTGAGTGGTTCACCTTCCCTTGTGAGAATATACCATAGTATGATGACACATGTATAGGGTGAGTGGTTCACCTTCCCCTATGATTCATAATATGGGTGGTTCACCTTCTCCTATGGCACATAGGCACGATGAGTGGTTCACCTTCTCCTGCAGATGCCCCAACATACATACTACCCATGTAGTCTTGGACTCATAGGAAGTACCTCTCACATGACCAATGAGTTGGGAAAAGTGGATAGGGGCCATATCATTGCAGTTGGATGCATCATGTACTATCGTACTCTTTTTGACTAGGATGCATTGTTTTCAAAAACATGGTCTAGGAACAAGCCCAATTAGGGTTCTACCCCTGGTTATGTGGATTGACTTTTTTCAGTGGAAAGTGGAAAGGTCTTGCGACTCCCTCTTTATCAATTCTTCTTCATTATCTATATCAGTGTTCAGCAAAGTTGAGAAGGGATACTAAGATAGTTCATTATGATAGGATGGCATGATGGTGGATGGATTGGCAGGTAGAATTCTAACTAATTGAGATGGTGTTAAAATTGGTAGCTAGGGATAAATTTCAGTTCGGGAATATTATTTAAAGAAGACAATCATGTCATTGAATTCCTCTTTTCGAGAGCACCAAAATTGACCTAAAGATCCCCAAATTTGGATAAGGAGATATATTTTTTGGATTCAAGATGATATATGTGTAATTTAACAAGTTTAGTTTGGGTTTAATTAACCTAGTTGAACCCCTCTCCATCTCCTATAAATGGAAGTGACCTCCAACCTCATTTGATACATAGTCATCTCTTATTTTCTCCTCTCTAAAATAGCCAAAGAAAGAAGATGTCTGCACCGAATGAAGAAGGACAGTGTTCTTTTGGGTTGTTTGATGGGCCGAGTTCCTTAGGCAGGAGGTTGAGGCTGTTAGGATAAAGTCTGGGTTTATTGGATGCATATTCTCCTATTTTGTAGGTGAGATCCTACAAGAAGGCAGTTACAGACTTCAAGGTAGTTCAGAATGTGTGCTAGGACTATTTTGTGTGCGATCTCTCCTCTTCAGGTAGGTTGCAACACTAGGAGGCTTCATCACAAAGTTCGCAAGCATAATAATGTTTGGACTAGTGGCCAAAAATGTAAGTAACAACCCAGGCAAGCTACAAGCCGTGTCTTATGGAAGAAGAAGGGTCTTGAGGCATGTTTGAGGGCTAGAATTAGTCTAGACTCTAGAAGGATGATTCGAATTGCTTGAAGGAAGTCTAGAGTCGAGAAAAGGAGTTATTACAATGATCAAATGTGCCCTAACGAAGATTTAGTTTACTAAAGAATTTTGAGCTCAAGAAGGATTTTTTTGTTGATTACATGACCATTTTGACCATTAGATAGGGCACAATTTGTCTTTTGTTGATAGAGTGTTGAGATTGCAGTTTTGATTGGGCCATCTACTTGTCTAAGGGAAGCGATACTAGATCTTAAAATTTCCATGTCATTTTGACTTTGACTTATTGTACTCTCTCTGTTGAACATTTGACATTAATAATAAGAATAATTAATGAATGGTTTTCCCCATCTTTGGGGCTTTCCCTGGCTTGAACCATATACTTGTGTTCTCTTATCTTGGCTTGTCTTCTGCATTTATCATTTATGTCCTTTCTTCAGTTACTACCAATGTGATAATGATTCATGTGATTTCTAATGGAAATAAAATGGATTGATAAATGGGATAATATGGAATGTTGAAGTAATTGTCCTAAGAAAAGAACATGTCAAGCTAAAATTAACACCACCTACAGGACTGAAGTCTACCACTTCCAAGGTTGAAGTTGTAGATCAAACTAATGGGAGGATTTGACTCACTTATCTAACAGGAACCCAATGTTCCTTGACAAGTCAGTCACTCAACCTTAAGGAGTGATAGATATTTTTCATCCTTCATCGATGATGAATGCAGTTTTTCCAGCGAAATTGTTGTAGTAATATTTTAATAAGTTTTTACAGCTCCCTGATGAGAAATAAGCCATCTTTTTCATATTACCCTTTCATTTTCTTTTTACTTATCAGTGGTGGGAAAAGGTGAATATATACATTGGTTAGAGGTATAGTTTTCTACTCCTACCCTTTAGGAACAATATATGTAGACATAGCGTAACCTACATAAAACTTATTATAAATTTCTAAAAAGGAATAATTTTCACCTCATGTATAATAGACAAACACATTGCCTGTACCACCCCATAGCCTCCTACCAAGATATGCATGAAATAATAAGGATGACAATGGAAACAATTAAATTCCCAACAACGTAGCATCATGTAAATGTGATTATTCTTATAATGATGTTTTCAGGAGATATAACTTAAAATCAACAATGGTGGAAATACTTATCTCTAAACCGGGTATGGAAACTGAGTTAGGGACTAGACTTCTCCACACATATGTAGACTGGCCTACATCGGAATGTTGTTTTTATTACAACCCAATTATCCCCGAGCCATATTCCAGGGCTTGTAGGAGAAATTTTTTCAAGGATTAAATTTAAAATAGGTAGTTGGTGTAGGGTCTCCGAGGGATTGATTCCCTCCACCCTTCAATGAATTTACAGGCCTTGAGTTATGCACAAGGATGTGCAATGTTCTCATTGTTCCTTCCTTCTATGCATGCAACCCAATAGTTCCTTCCTAGCATTGTTTTCAATAGTGGAAACCAAACCCCTCTCCACGGTCCTCTTCTGCACTATTCTCTTCTCCTTTTTAGCACCCCTGCTCCTGTTGCTTAAGAAAAAAATATCTGCCCCTTTCTGTTGGTTTCTAGCCTAGCACAAAACAAGCAATCCAATCTAATCCTTCCTATTTGTCCATATTATTCCAGATTTTTATGTGTGATAGTCTTGTCATAGTTGAGTTAGTTATGTTTTCTTACCAATTCTTGCAAGGCAATCCCTATGACGCCACCTACCCCTTGTTTTCCATTTGTCCCCACACAAAGTCTTCGTCGTCCCTGGAACCCATGTCCCTAACTCAACCTATTTACAATGTTTAATTTAAGAGGGAAATGTAACTGATAGGTTACACTAACTAACTCTAAAGGCCCTGGTTGTGCCTAACCATAGTGGCTGCAATAGAAGCAACATCTTCAACATTCAATTTCACCTTTTCTATAGAATTTGTTGTTTCCTCTGAAAATATAATTATTTGTCAAGTTTCTCCTCTACTTATTACCTGGTAATGAGAAACAAACATTGTACCCAGGATGCCAGTACCTTATGTAATAAGAGCATTTGAAGTAGTTGAGAAAATCATTAATGACCCAAGGAAAGATATTGATGTGTGTTCAGTAGGTTGTTTAGGAACACTGGATGTCACTTTCAAGCCACCAGTTTGAACAATTTCTTCTAAAACACTTTTCTTTTTCCTCTTTCTAGGTTTCTGCTCCTTGTTGGACTACCTACCAACTACCACACATGTTTTTGGAACATCTGTACTAACATTGGTACCAGTGTGAATTGTAGTAGCCCCAACCATACTTAGGAAATGAGGAACCATAGGTGTCATTGGCGTATATGGTACATAAGGTGATATGTAATACCTTTAGTTATTAAGTGCATCCTGAGTTCCTTCTGGAACTGCAAAACTACAAATCTATAAGCCAAAATCTGGTGGTGGTCCTTGAGGAGGGACCACCCATGGTCCAGGGAAAGGTAAGTGAGGCATCCAAGGAGTAGCACTTCTGGAGTAGGTAGTGTCCAATTTGTGCAGATTGATAGAGATGCCTTACTACGGTCATTTGATGGGGTTCAAAATGTAGACTCCTCTAAATGGTGGACCCATGCATCCCTTCATTCACTGGAGTACTCCACACTGGTGGTGACAATGTGAGTGGGGGAAGTGGACTCATAATTGCTCGAGGGGTATTCTTTCTCCCACCCCTCCCTAAGTTAGAAGCCCTGGTCATTCTAGTCAGAAATAAATGGCTCCTTGACACTACCAAGTCTGCTGACCTCATTCCTAAAACAAGATTCCTTGCATTAGGGGCATCAACTGATGCAGGAGTTGTAATCTCCATGACTTCAACAATTTTGCTAGATATTGTTGATGTTATGCTTGAGCAAAGGGTGTCAATAGGTACTATAGAATCCCTTCCCATGAATACGATATGCAAAAATATGCCAAGAATTCTCTCGCCTACTCCTTCCATCTAATGCAAAGGAACCATTTTGAGATGCTGACACACAATATTAGCACACAAACAAACTGTTTGTCTTAAAGATATTGGAGAGACAAGAAATAAATAAAAATGAAATATTATGTAAGAAATGATCATCCCACATAGATAACAAACTCAACATAGAACATGGTCAGACACATCCCCCTATATTAGAAAATGTTGTTATTATCAATGCCTCATATGGTAATGACCTTGACTGCCAAAACAAATCATGCATTGGTAGTTAGAATGCAGCTCCCAATTAAGAATAATTGTGGGTTCTGAGGTAGAATAAACACAAAAGAGATAACTCACATAAGTGACTAGTACACAAGAATTTATGCACGCAATTGTACTTGTTGTGAATCTATGAAAATTTGTTGAAACAACATTGATGCTGGTACTACTATTGCATTCAAATATTTTAATATTGATAGTTGCATGCTACATGATGATGTAAATTGTGGGCCAATATCACGAAGATCTATCCTAAAAGGCTTTTGTTCCTCTCTAGCCTCAATTTTCGACGAATTGCTCCCTAGTCTAACTGATGCACTACAGATCATGGTCTTAGTACATAAACTTACCACCTCACTATGACCACATTTTTGTCATGACTTGTAAATTTGTTTTCTGACTCTGTAACAATATTTTCATGACTTATTTTCTCTCCATCGGGTATATTTTTAGCTTTGGCTTTGACAAAGGAATAATCGCCCTTCAAGAGTACTGAAATTGTATCAGGCACTCCATAATTGACATTATCATTTGCGTGTTTTTTACATGCTTCAGCTTCATCCTTCCCAGTTAGGCATGTTGTAGAAGCCTTGTTATATGTAGCAAAATCTAGTAACAATAAGATATTTCCAATAAACATCCTATTTGTAAGTCTGCAAAGCTAATTAAAGGACCCACTCCAACCCAGTCCAAACAATGAAGTCAAAATGAATAAGACCTGAGCAATTAAATAATCAAAATCTTTTAAAAAAAATAAAGGAATCCGACTTCGATCACCACAACATATTCAATAATTCCAAATTACATTGTAATGAACATAAGCTTCATTTATTAAAATTGTTCTACATGAAGAATGCAACTCCTTTAACATAATAAAAATAAAATTCATATCATAAATGGAAGTAAACCTGAATCACTTTTCTTGGATGGATAGCTTGAAAGAGTTTCCAGCATCCAAAATTTTTATCTATCTCACGAGACTGGGTAAAATCAACTGAGCCGTAAATACCCTCTCCAGTGGTGACATTATTTATCCAATCTGGAATGTGAAAATATTTCTAATTTGAGACATAGACATGGCTTCTAAATCTCCAGATTCAGTCTCAACCTTCTCGAGTTTATCATCCCCCTCATTGAAATATAAGGCAATTTTATATACTAAAAAAGATTTCTATTTTAAAGAGAAGGCCCATCAACATTTGGAAGAAGCCTACAACTCTACAAATTATTATCATCCTTATCCATCGTAGGAGATCTATTATCATGTTCTAATGAGGTCCCAACTTCTAAACTAACCTCCATTTCCTCGAGCTTGTCTTTGTATTTTCCAAGTTCTTCTGTCACTTTCTCAAGCACTTCCATAGTCACATTTTGAACCTATTGCCGAATTTTTTTTTCTTCCCAAATAAAATTATTTGCAGGAATATCCCATTGTGAAACTTCAACCATAGTTTGGTCAGTGTTATGATCTACCGAGAAAAAGCAAGGGTTATCTTCAGTTGTACTTCCTTGATATAATTTACTTATTCTTCCAGTTTGCATACTTTAGGATTGAAACTCCATTTGCCTGTAAAACAAAGTAACAAATTACCAGTCTTATAAGATTTGAAAATTTTCCAATCTAGTTGTGATAATATAAAACTCTGGACCAGTTGTCAGATTTGCTAGCTCACCTCCATAACTTAAACCTAACTTCTAAACTAGCACCTCAGCTACACTGACCTTTTTTAGCTAAAAAACCAAGAATTTATCTCTTTAAGATACATTCTGAAATGAATTTAGTTTCAAAATCAATTATAAAACAACTACTACTATATAGAATCTCAAAAAAATAAGTAACGAAAAAAATAGTACACGGGAAAAAGAAAAAAAAATAAACATTGTTAGTTGGGAGAAACAAACCTCTGGTCCATCATTTTTGTACAAAACTCCACAATGCATGAGAGCACACACATTCTTGGGATTGAGCACAATAGTTTATGTAAAGCATTCAAATTCCCTTGGAATGAGACTTTGTATTTGGAGACAAATTCATTATTCAATGCTAGCCTCAATATTGGTAGGCTCTATTTCCATACTAGTTTCATAGAAACCAAGTGCATCTCCAAAAGTATTCCTTGATTGCAATATACTGGCATAAAACATCCTTCCCTTGAAGCCTTCTACGTGATGAGGATGAAGGGGAGGATGCAGGAAGAGGGGAAGAAGTAAAAATAGGCATGATACTAGAAGTATTGGTCATTGAATCATTGAATGATGGCTCATTGACGACTCAATGATCCATGGAAATTCGAAGGAAATGACCTCTACAAGTGCTCATTGTCACCTGCAACATCCACCACTCCCTTCCAACATTCACAATATAAGGTTGAGTAGATTGAGTGACTTGAGGTTTTGTCTATCCATGCCATAACCGGACCCATTCCACTCTTCAACACCCCCAGTTTTCCACACTGCTCCATTTCACAACCCTACTCCAACCAAAATGAACACGATCACATAGCAACCCCGTTGAAATCCATTACCAAGAATAGATTGAATCCATCGTATTCTATGCAAGTGAAAGCCAATCATTGATATAATAACAGTTGGGTATTTAAACATACATCATATACAGACAATTTCCTTCCAAACATCTCCCAAATTAATTTCAACATTACATAAAATCCTCCTATAACCTCACACAGAATTCATCAAAACAACAATAAGTGGCCCTACATGTGGATTGCCATCACATTCAAAATAAAGACCCTAGATTGAAATCTAGCAAATGTAGTAAGCATTTGGGATGATAAGCTTTTCCTTAGGGTCAGGCAGGACAAAATCTGGATGGATACTTGTTCTGCAACGCAAAAATGACAGTCGAAATAGAATTTGAAACTCTAAAATTTTGAATCTCTGACCATGAAAACGTGGTCGTGTTCATAGGAGGGAATCACCTTAGTTTTTTAACTCTAGGAAGTAAATCTTCATTGCAACATTGGGATCTTCATCATCCTGATCTCAGAAAACTTTAGTTCCTGAGAATGATATCTACGATTGGGAACCCCATGGTTCAAGGATCAATCACGATATGTTGATGATATTTAACTAAGGTTTGATTTCATTCTCATCAAAGGGTGAATGACCAGTGTTTCTATTCAAAGATTGGGGTAGAGGGAGCATATAGGAGCTTCAAAGTCATTTTTTAGAATGATTAATTATAAAAGAATGCAATGAAAAAAATATATTTTTTATTGAAATGTAATTTGAATTTAATTATGTTTCCGCCAAATACTTGTCTCTTACTCAGAAATCAAAACTTTATGGAGGTTCGATATTGGCGAGATGATGTTGCGAGACTCCCTATTGCAATCTATAAGTGGATGGATGTTTCTTATTGCGTGACTTTTTGTGGTTGATGTTGCAATCATCACCATTGTGGTTTACCATTATTTTCATTTTTCTTGATTTTTGTAATTATTATTTTTTGTATTTCTCAATTTTGTTTCTACTCATTAGTATTGTAGATGTTGTAGATGATTTGGAACAGTTGTGATGTTTAGTGCTATGTGTGAGGGTCAAAGTGGATTTGACGATTTGCTAATTTATTTCCCTTTTCATTCATATTACCACATTATATTTTGTTTGGTGGATTTGAGCATTTGCATGGGTTTCTTAATATTTAAAACTAAGGATTGAGGATTCCACATGTGTTTATTAGTGTTTCTGTAACATATATTTGACCATATATATATATATATATATATATATATATATATATATATAATGCTAACCTTACCATAAATCTAAACTCATTATGTTATATTACTCGACTATGGTTCCATGGCACCATACTTGAGTAATATAGCATAATGAGTTTACAATTATGGTAAGGTTAGCATAAATAATTTATTTTTTATGGTCAAATATTTATTATAGTTTATTCTTCATTACATGGGTTTGGATGTTGGTGTTGTTGTATTTGCCTGTCAATGTTTCTAAATGATGTGTATAAATGTGATGTCGTTATTTAAGTTTATGGTTCACAAGGATGTCATGTCCATGCACACTTAACAAATTCTTCGAATTTAATTCCTGTGAATGTTATTAAATGACGTAACCCCAAATATTATAATCAACTCCATAACTCTAATCATCCACTGATCCAATAAAGAAGTTTGTAAGTATAACCATTTAGCAAATCGATAAAAAATTTTGAATCCTCTATCACCTATAATTTTAGATTGTTGAAGTGGAACAATTAAAATGACTAACATTAATGACCAATTTGTATTATTGTAGTACTTGTTAGGTAGTTGTATTTTTGTTGCTAGACTAAATTATTCATTCACGTTAGTCATTTTTAGTTATATTACATATTAGATAGTCATATATTTTAGTCTGGGACTAAATTAGTCATTTACGTTGGTCGTTTTTAGTTGGGTGACTTAAGATTGCTCATTTTTGGTAGTATTTCACTTGGAAAAGTTGTGATGACTATATTTTTTAGTCACCTAGTCACTAATTTCATCATTTTCTACTAGTGAAACTTCTAATTTACTTCATCATAGAGATCATATGCTTTGGAGGTACTTGAATACAAAAATGATATACACTTTCGACTCCTTGCACCAAGTTTTCTTCCTTGTTCCTTAGATATCCAGACATAACTATTGGAAATACTGGGGGGGGGGGTTGAATCAGTATTCCTTTTCAATTGTTATTTTTTGTCAATTAATCATTTATATTTAGAACACAAAATGAACAACAGGAATAAATGCTTTTATTAATACAATCTTTACAATAAATAAAGTATAGTGTATATAGGCTTCAACCAGTTGGCAAGAACCAACTTGGACTTTTTGTGAGGCTCCAACCTCTAGGGCACCAACCTTTGATTTAGGAGCACCAACTCCAAGGACACTAATCCTTCCAATTCTAAGGCCTCAACCCCAAGGGCTCCAACCCTCTGCTATATATTGTCTAGATATGTTTGGTAGTTATTCTCTGCTCCCAACATCTTCTTCACTAAATTTTGTCTATCTACACCTTCATTTCTACATCAATGACAGTCTGTCTTCATATGAAGGTTACCTCATGATGATTTCAAATAGGCATCATGATGTCCAATAATGTTTCCAATATTTGTTCAAGCTTTCTAACAAGATATCTGTGTCAAGCCTCAATGTATGCACAAAAGAAATTCTCTATTTTTAGGCCCCTGTTCTCTACCATTGTGGTAATTGTTTCAAGCGTGACTACTTCTCACTATTCTTTCTATCGTGATCTCTAACTTCCCAGAAATAGACTCACAAAATCTTCAATAATGGTGTTGGCTACTGCTTATGTACTTGATTAATTGTTCTTCAAGAAACATAATTGTTCTTTAGGTTGCGTTATGTACTTGATTAATTCATCACATGTCCAAGCCTTTCAAAGATTAACCCAATCAATGAAATTGCTTCCTCTTTCAGTTTCCTCCTATCCTATTGGACCTATGGTTTACTTCTATCCTACTCCTCTCCTTTTCTTTCTCAGTCAATCTTCGACTTCTTTAGTACCTTCATCATCTGCCAGACCTTTGGCTTCTTGACCTTTCGACTTCTTCTTTCATTCCCCTGACCTTTCGGCTTCCTCTGTTCCTTCAAGTTCATGAGTTGTAAACTGTTACCTCTTCTTTCTAATAGATGCCTAAGATACATTACCCATATGGAGGTCCCACATGCCATGTCATCACCTTTAAACGTAATCGCAACTTCTTGAGGTATTCTCATAACATAGTTGATCCCCTACGGCCAACAAAGTGGATGCGATATGATCTTAGGCAGTTGTTAATAAACAAGTCAGATCCACAACCTTATCGCAATCGGCAGTTTGACATCCATTAGAAGCTAGCGATACTGCGGATGAAAAATTGTATAAAGTCATGTTATAGTGGTGTAGTGGGTCCGCAATATGATATCACAATCAGGGGTTTTAACATCGTTACATCTCTTCAAGATTGTTTATATGCAACATATGCGATATTTCTTTAGGACATATTATAATGGTGCAGTGGGTCCACAATGTTATCGCAATCGACAGTTTGCGGGACTTCGACGGGCACATGGATTAAAACTGACCTTAACCCCCGCAATTGACTATGATCTAAGGGTTTACTATGAGATCAACTAGGATTGAGTGCAGGACTTCAGCCACAATCAAGGAAGTCTGTACTTTCTAACTCCCACTCTTCCAATAGTTGTTGCTCCTGTGACTTCTCTTCACTCTTCCACTATTCTGATAGTTTTTTTTCTTTACTCCTCTATTATCATTGTTCAATTGCTGTTCAATTTCTCCTGTTCAATTGTTGATCAGTTGACCTCCTGTGTCAATTACTATTCAATTGTTGTTCAATTGACCTCCTACGTCATTTTTTGTTCAATTGACTTGGGTCCTCCACCTCATCATATCATCATAAATCAAACTTTCATCACTATGAGCATTATGATCAATGGAAATCAATGGGAATTTGCCATCACAAACATTGTTATATTGAAATCAACGACAACCTAGATTAACAATCTCCCCCTTTGTCATTGTTGGCAATATTCTTGTTCTGTCCCCCTTTGACATAAATGGAAAAGGAGTGCACAGGGGCTCCCCCTGTTGAACTGCTTCCCCTATCATGCAAAATCTTTATGAATCAACTTAATGTGATGCTAGAGAATAACCCCCATCTTTTGGCGAAGATATTCAAATTCTTCTCGAGGAGGAGGTTTTGTGAAAATATCAGCTATCTGCTCCTTAGTATTGATATATTCCAAGATGATGTTTTGTTCAACTACTTGTTCACAAAGGAAATGGTACTTGATTGGTATATGTTTGGTCTTTGGGTGCATCACTAGATTTTTGCTTAGACTGATAGCACTTGTGTTATCACACTAGATGGTTATTGATTGATTTGTACCTATGTTGATGTCTTTCATAGCTTCCTTCATCCATAATATTTGAGTACAACAATCTACAGTAGCTATATACTCAGCTTCAGCTGTAGATATTGATATGGATGTTTGTTTTTTGTTGAGCCAAGATACTAGACAATCTCTCAGGAAGAATGCATTTCCACTAGTAATTTTTTGATCATCGACACTCCCAGCCCAATCAGCATCTGTGTATGCAGTCACAGTAAGAGTTGATCTCTTAGGGTACAAAAGACTGAAATCAGGAGTTCCTTTCAGGTATCTGAGAATTCTTTTTATAGCCAACAAATGGGATTGTTTAGGAGATGATTGAAATCTTCCCACCATTCCTACTACTTGCATAATGTTAGGTCTCGTAGCAGTTAAGTATAGGAGGGCTCCAATTTTTGACCTATAACAAGTTGCATCTACTAGAGGAGAGTCATCATCTTTGCTTAATTTGCAATCTATGGTCATAGGTGTGCTCATGGGTGCACAATCTTCCATTCCATATCTTTTAAGCATGTCCTTAAGACATTTTGCTTGAGATATGAACATGCCTGTTGTGGTTTGAGATACTTGTAGTCCAAGGAAGTAAGATAACTCTCCTATCATCAACATCTCAAACTCTTTTGACATATTTTGAGCAAACTCATGGCTCATCTCATCACTATTACTAGCAAAAATTAGATCATCAACATAGACAAGAGTGACGAGTAACTTATCCTCATCCATCTTTATGTAGAGATTACTCCCTGCCACCCCCTTCTTGAAGCCTTGTTGTTGTAGATAGTGATCCAATATTGTGTACCAAGCTCTAGGAGCTTGTTTCAACCCATATAATTCCTTTCTCAACTTATAAACAAAAACTTTTCCTTCTACTAGATTAAACCCTTCTAGTTGCTCCATGTAGATTTCTTCCTTGAGTTCCCCATTTATAAATGTTGATTTTATGTCCATTTGATAGATTTCAAATTCTTTTGAGCAATAAATTCCAAGAACATCCTTATAGCTTCCACATGATCTATTGGTGTGAAGGTTTCTTCAAAGTCGATTCCTTCAATTTGTGAATAACCTTTACAAACAAGACATGCCTTATTTTTGATGATTTTTCCATCTTCATTCATTTTGTTTTTGAACACCCACTTGGTTCAAATTATATTTTTATCCTTTGGATGAGGTAACAGCTCCCATGTCTCATTCTTCTGGATTTGAGACATTTCTTCTTCCATGGATTTTACCCAATGAGGATCCTTACTTTCTTGAGTAAATGTTTCTGGTTCTATCATGGATAGGAGAGAAAATCATTTTTCTTTAGTGTAATTGTCATCCTTCTCTGGTTATGCATACCTTCATCTATATTGCCAATAATTTGCTCTTCTGGGTGATGTTTTTGGAGAAGCTTCATCTTTGAAGGGGTTTGAGATGGTTCTTTTTCCTTCTGTTTTTCTTGATCTTTTTCCTCTTTTTTAGGTTTTTCTTCAATGAGAGGGTCAACTTCATGATCTTCAATTTCGTTTTCTGGAAGGCATTCATCAATATTCACATCAATGCTTTCCACTATTTTCTGTAGTCAATTATTGTAGCACTTGTATGCTTTTCTCCTTATAGAATATCCGAGGAATATCCCTTCGTCAACCCGAGAATCAAATTTTCCTTGTGAGCCATCATTGATTCTTATGAGGCACTTGCATCCAAAAATGTTGAAGTATTTTACTGAAGCAAGTCTTCCTTTTCATAATTGATAAAGAGTCTTCTCATTATTTGGTCTTAGTTGAGTTCGATTCAAGGTATAAACAACTATCCCAACTGCTTCTCTCTAGAATTTTGGCTACAAGTCAGCTTCTATTAACATTGTTATTGCGATTTCTTGGACTATTTGGTTTCTTCTTTCAACTACCCCATTTTTCTTGGGTGTTCTGGCAGTAGAGAGTTCTCTTTCGATTCCATGTACTTTACAGAATTCATCAAATTCTTTTGATGTGAATTCTTCCCCTCTATCCATTCTAAGACATTTAATCTTAGAATCCTTTTCATTTTCTACAAGAGATTTAAGATTCTTAAAACACTCAAATGCTTTGAGTTTATATTTTATGAAATATACCCACATCATTCTAGTATAGTCATTAACAAATAAAGCAAAGTACCTTTCTCCTTGGAGTGCCAGAGTTCTATTTGGTCCACATAAATTAGCATGGATGATCTCTAAAGGTTATGATGTAGGAAACTCCTTGGTCTTGTCGCTAGTTCTAGTTTGTTTTCCATGTTGACATGGACCACATACTCCTTGATTTGGCTTGAATAACTTTGGGATGTCTCGTACTACATTAATCTTGTTGATTTGATCAGGTTATCCAAACTTGTATGTCCAAGTCGCTTGTGTCACAACCAACTTTCATCTGTTTGACTTAAGTAACATTTATCTTCTTGAATTTTGTTCAGAATGTAGACTAATGTTCTAACCCCTTTCACCACATGTTCCCCTAGGGAAGAGTTTCTTATTTCACAATCTTTAGTTCTAAAGACAACATTATGTCCTTGATCATAGATTTGGCTAACACTCAGGAGATTGTGTTTGAGCCCATTTACTAGAAAGTCATTTTGAGCCTTTCCTTTTCCATTAATAAGGGTAACAGTTCCTTTTCCAACAATTTTGGCAGATCCACTTCCAAAGGATACATTTCTTTCGTTTTTGTTCAATGAGACAAACTTCCTGTTGTCCCCTGTCATATGTCTGCAGCACCCACTATCCACAAACCAATGATTTTCATCACTGTGAGGAAATAGTTCTAGGCCACATTTATCCGTGTTTCGATTCTCATTTTTTGCTTTTCTTCTTTTAAGGGGGAATTTTTGGTCATTATGTCCATTATCATTACATAATGAGAAAATTGGATCAAATTTGGCCAAGGGATCAAAAGAGTTGTAGGTCTTGATTTGTCCTTTCCCTTTGAGACCATATGGTTTTTTTGTTTGATCCTTCAATTTTGGTGTTTCATTCTTATGGGCCATGTAGTGTTCAGCTTGATGACCAAAATTTTTACAATGAAAGCAATGCCCAAAAAGGATAGTTTTGTACCTGTTGTAATAGACATGATTTGAATTAACATTCTACCTTGGAGTTACTCTCTCTTCATTCTTTGCATTTGAGATGGGCCTTTGATGAAATAGTCTTTCTTCTTTTGGGTTGCTATAAAGTATGTCGGCATAGCTTTTCGCATTATTCTTAGTACTTGATGATTATCCTTTAAAACCTATCCTAGATTTCTCATGTTGAGGTTTTTGATTATTTAGGATAATGTCAAGTATTTGAGAGCTTTCCCAACCCTTTTTGACTTTCTCCAATTCCTTCCTCAAAGATACTATTTTGGCTTCACGTTCTTCACAAATTTCTTATTTTTCTTTTTCGCTTATTTTTCAAGAGGTCTTCCCTTCTTTTTGTTTCCTTGTTTTCTACCTTGAGAGAGATGATTTTATTTCATTATTTCTAATTTTCTTCAATTGAACTCATTAACAATTCATCTACATTTCCTTCTAGACCTGAATCATCATCACTTGTGAATGCCATGTGTTAGCGCTTGAATTTGGCTTCAGGCTGAAAAAGACAAAATCCAAGGCAACATCAAACCACTTAGCCTCGTAGCTAGCCCTACGGGGCAGGAGAGGGCTCTCTCTGGGTCTATCTCGGCAAGAGGTCTTCAAAGGGTGGAGATGACCAACAAAGAACACTGATTTTAGGCTATTAAACTGATAGGGAAAGTTTGATTTTAAATTTTTAGAGTTTTGTTGGAGACCTGAGCACAACAATTTTGGGTGTGGGGATGAGACACAGTTTTTGTAGAGGTCTTTTTGGGGCAAGGTAGGAGATTGTCTTGATGCCTTTGAATTAAGTGAATGGATAGAAATGACCGGTGAGAAGCTAAAGAGAGCAAGAAACCTTCGAGAGTTCTCTTTAGATAGAGGAAAACATAGATATTAAGCAAACTTAAAGGCAAAGCATATAAATTATGAATTCTACCTTAACACTTCATTTACTTAATGTGCAGAAAAGAGAAGTAGGAAAATGATACACATAACACGCTTACAAGTACATGATAGAAGCACACCATCAACACAAAACACCACAAGAATCCCAAATAGTGCTACAAAACCCTGGTCTTCCCTTTGCCAAAATTGCAGAGATACAAAGAGTAAAACAGTCTAAGCTTATCCCTCAAGAGTCCAACCTCTCCAACCCCTGAAAATGATTAAGAAAATACATAATATAGACCATGCCAACCCATTCCCTAGCCTCTAGGGGTCGAGCTCATCATCCTAGGAGCTGTTTCAACCAATTCTAAACAAAGCACTATAATCTAGGCAGTCAAAACAACTTGCCTCTATAAGCTAGGAAACCAATTCATTCATTAAATGTTTGCTATTTTATGAATGAATCTTCCAGAAGAGATAAATAAGTGCCATGACATCATAAAATTACATCAATTATATCAAGGAGGATGAAAAATCACTCCAAAAAGTCAAAACTAGTCAAATCTGCGTTTTTCTGAGCTGTAGGTGAAAATCTGGCAAATTTCCCTGATGTGTAGCGCCACAATTCTCTACGCGTAGCGCGCCTTTGAGCCAACTTCTGAGGCACTTCCCGGCATCTAAATGAGGCAAAAGTAGGCTTGTTGGAAAGGTATGGATGTGTACTTTCCAACCCAAGTAGAATTTCGCAATTGGGTGTCCATTTGCCCCTCTAAAATTGCAATCTCCCAAGACTGCTTCCTGTGTGTCCAAAAAGTGGCAAAAAGTCATTTTTTGCATGTTTTTTGACCTTCTGAGGGCTCAAAACCTGATGAAATGTCTTGGCAATTGCTGAGCAAGTATAATTTGTCATGACAAATCCAAAAATTCGAGTCTTTGAGAAATGGACTTGCCCATCTTCAGGGTAGCGCGCGGCGCGCTACGCGTTGAGGGAAAAAACCTGTTTTTAGCGAAAAAAAAAATTCAAAATTGACAATTTTTCCCAAATTTCTTGAAATTTGGGCTGGGGGTCCCCAATCAAGTATTATGCTCAGTCAAAGAGGCTTTGGCCAAAATTTGGAGTCTATCCTCCCTTTTCGACATTTTAGTGCCCTCCCGGTGCATGCAATTCTGTTGTAGAGTCGTTGTCTTGGTCATATGATGTATTGGTGCCCGCCTCCATGGTATTGAATGTATATGCCAAGTGTATGTCAGATTTGTTGAAAATGAGGAATGAAGGCTTGATGTCTTTGTCTTCAAGTGCCAAATATGCCAAAGGGAAACGAGGAAGAATACAACCTTGGTAACACACTGTTTTCAAACCCTACATCACTTTTTATATTGACAAAAGGAGTGCTTCAAACTTGGATATCCACGGCAAACTTTTCATGAACCCATTACATTTATCTTTCAAAAGCCAAGCACGAGTGGTGGATGTGAGCCTACCTACAAATTTGTACGGAGAGGAGGGGATTTGATAGCTTGCTGGCAAGTTTCTGGGCGAAAAGCCCAACACATAGCGCCCCTCTGACGCGTAGCACCTGAACAAATTAACACTGAGAAAATCGCGCTGATGCGTAGCGCGCCCCTGATGCGTAGCGCCCCCTCCCTGATGCGTAGCGCGCCCTCATGAACATAGTGCATTTTGCAAGAGGCTTTCGGAGGCCTTCCCGGTGTCGAAATCAGGTGTAGGATAGCTCTTTGGATTTCATTTTCCCTATAAAAAATCAAATCTCCCAAGACTGGTCAAAGTGTGCCAAATGAGGCTGCCTCAAGAAAGAGTGTTGTTTCAGTCAACGTTTGAATGCCTTCCTCAACTCCAAATTGAGCTCATGATAGCTAATTGGAAAGATATTTGTGTCTCGTTATCATTTGACTCATCAAGAAAGTCATTTGGCTAGCCAAGCTAGGAGAAACATTGATTTTCCCAAGGTCACTACAGAGGTGCATTCGATTCTCCTGAGGCAATGATATTTTTGACATTTCTCTAAAAGCATGACACCTGTGTAAACATTGTGGGAGGTTTTTCTTCTTTGGCATGTTTTGGACAAAAACCTCTCTTATTTTTCCAAAATTCATCTTTGATTGCTCTGAAACATCATTTGAGTGAAACTTATCCCGATGTGTGAAACTAGGAATTTTGTGGAAATGAAGCGAAATGAAGGGGATGAGGGGCTTGTAAATTCTTGGGGAAATTTTGGGGAGTAGCGACGGATGTTAGGAAGCATGGGAAAGTGGAATCACGGTGATCGAGTGAGGGGAAAGGGTCCAAAAGGGCAAAAAACAGGCCCAACCTAGGAAATTGCCAAGTTGTAGCAAGAAACTAGGGTTTGCGCGAAAATGAGGAATTTAGGGGATCTCAGTGATGGGAAGCATTTGATAAGGTATTTTAAGGATAGGGGAAGGTGTATTAACATCAGGATACAAGTTTTGCTGATGATGTGACCGTCCAAGAGAAATTGCCTTCAAAACCCTAGGAGAGGGAAATGACCTTACCTAGATGCAACTGAAGCATGAACAAGGTGTAAAATGACTCATTAGAAACTGACATGATGATGAAAACCCTATGAATGATGATAGGCTCAGCTGAATGATGACATGGACCGACATTTGGACAACTTTAGAAGGAGTGAAAGCAAACCCTAGACCTAATGTCTAGTGACCAAATTTTGCTTGAAGACTCTTTGAAATGACAAAATTTGACCTTGACACTCTGAGACCACTTTGCAAGAGCACGTTTGATCACTGGAGGAAGGCTGGAAATACTGACACTAACATTGGCTCCAATGGGGATGGTAGCTCCTTGGAGGTGCCAAGAACGGTAGATCTTTGGGATAGCAGACCAGCGCCTTATCCATTGGGCAATGGAGTCAAAAACTCAAACTACAATGCATGACTAAAAACCAACACAAACTAACTTAACAACAAGACTGAAAATTGACTCACAAAGGACTCATGACTCAACTAAAAATGGACTCGATACTTAAACACAATCGACCAACTGAAAATGATGCTCAAAGTGGAGCTTATTCATCAAAACCTACTCTAACAGTTTCATTCATCACCTGATCAAGTGAAATGAAACAACCAATGCAACCAAGTAAGTATTCCATCTGCTATTCGAACTCTCCGCAAGTGCTCACTTATGAACAACAAGAGAGAACTACTCAAAGGACACTCCCATGACAATTTGGAAACAGATCCGTAGAATGAGATGAATTCTCTCTCCACCTCCAAAAACACTGCATAAGGATCTTGAAATTCAAGCACACTGGAACCTAGCTCATCTAATGGATTACTTCTCGTTTCCTCATACCATGAATGCAAGCTTTGATCTGAGCCTTGTGATGAGACCTCTGCTAAAAATGACAAAGAAACTGGCTGCCGGATCAAGTTCATGTCAGCACATGTTTCAAGCTCACATGTAGTCAATGGAGAAAGACTTTGACTGCAAACCTCATCCAAAACATCAGCTATTGGATCATGAAAAACTTGAAAAGACTGCTGTAATGTATCCATTGAAAATGCATGACATCCTTCTAGCTGTTCATCTTTTTCTTGAGAGATTTTACGAAGATTCTGCCTTATAAACTGAAATGCTTCGAAACAAAAGGGTATAGAATATTCCTGCATCATCAAATCATGTATTTCGTCTTCCACAACTTCATCTGTAATCTGCCCTTCAATTTCATTTGGTGGCTGCAAATCTGATGCTACAGGCTGCTCAAGAATTTTGTTATCTGTCTCATCCTCAACATTAACACTGAGAGATTGTTGATTTGTTATAGGTTGTTCATTTGAAGATTTACTATGCAATCTACCCTTCAAAAACTGAAATGATTCAAAAAAAATGGTACGGAGTCACCTTGAATCATTAAATCATGTGTGTCCATTTCCAAGTTTTCAGCTGCAACTTGACAATCAATGGCTTTCGAGGGTTGCAAATCTGAATATGAGAAGCCTTGAACAAAATTTTCATTGCCCTGAAGATGCTTCAAATCAAGACTTGTTGACATTTGATTTCTGATTGCATGGTAGTTATCTCTGATGAACTGAAACGAATCAAAACAAAAAGGCAAAGATCCTTCACTTACTTCAAACTTTGCTGCACTTTCCTCGTCATTGTCATAGCTGATATGCATCGGTTGATCATTGTACTCGAGCTGTTGTAAGTGAACTTCTTCCTCCTCCCACAAACTAGCTGTTGATTTGTCTGCAAGATTAGCTTCTGTTTGGAGAACATAATCATCATCATACTGATCAAACTGAGGCAAATCATCAGTATAAAAGACATCATCAAGCATACATGTCATATCAACAGATCTCTCTTCTCCAAGGTGATCTACAAAACAATCATTATCAGATCTATGACAACTAGGATAAGAAACAAAATGTTTTGGATCAGCAACTTGTTCTTCTTCAATCAGCGAGCCATGAGCTTGAATATCATAAGCATTTCTTGTGGTGACCTTCTCCATCATCTTTTCCACTGCACTTACCAAAATGTCAAGTTTCACCTTTAGAGATGTTGATTCTTCCGGATCTATGTTTTTCATATCTTCTTCTTTCAACCTTGCCCTTCAGATTAGAAGATGAGCCTCTACATTTACTGCACTGTTTTGCATCTCGTGAAGTGTTGCAATATCCCTTTCTCTCAGCTGAAACTCCATCTTCGGATCAAAGGCACCCGGATAATGCAAGAGAGTCGATCTAGGAGTAGGCCTTATATCAACTGGCATCGAATAATAAACTTGATTAAATCTGGCCGAAAACTGTTGTACTGTCTCCCCTGGTAGTCTTTTCAGCTGGTTATACTCTTCTATAATAAGGAAAAGGTTCTGTCCGATCATCCACCTATCGAGAAAAACTTTGATAAACTGCTGGAAATCTGAGATGCTCGCATCAGGCAGGGCTTTGAACCAACTCTTCACTTTAGCTTGCAAAGAAAGAGCAAAAAGCCTAATACTCACATCCTCTTCATCAACTTCAAAAAGATCTAAAAAATTCTCAACATTTTGCACATGTTGCTCAGCGTTGACATTCTTACTTTCACCATCAAACCTCGGCAAGTATAGATCATAGTTTTTGGGGAAAGCATGAAGAACAGAAGGTAAAACAAGAGGTTTATACCGATCTGGAATTTTACAAGGTGTAGGGGTATGTACAGCAGGTATAGAATTAGTCTTGGTCTCTTGAGGTTCATCAATTTGACGATGGTCATCACAAAATTTAGAAGAAAGGTCTTGATCAAGCTCAAAGGTATGCAAATCTTTGGTATTCACAATCTTCAAAGGGAAAGAATCAACTGCAGGCCGAGGATCTTTTCTCAAGCATAGTATACTTTTCAAAGCCTTCTTGACATTCTTGGGAAAAGAGAAGAAATAATTTATGACAAAGAACAAAATGTCTTGGATGAAATTCCAACTTGAATACCTGATCTGCCCATGTTGTCATTTCATGTTTTTGCTGATCAGGATCATCCTCCAGTGGAGTCTTTGGATCTGATCTCGAAAATGATTTAGAGTCGCCAGGTGAATGATTTCAGCCTTGCCAGTGTCTGATCGTTGTCCACCATCAACAATCATATCTGAACTTGATGCATGTACTAGGGCAATTAACAAGTTAGATGTCACGATTACAAGCTAGATCGGAGATTGACTGAAGCAGCATTTATCTACTTCTCCTAATGCAAAGCAAAAGCGTTTCGAAGGCTACCTGGCATAACTTTAGGCTTCGTCTGTAGCTATAAAACAAATGACATCAACAAGCAAATCATTTGTTCTCCCCCAGTATGGTCGCCAATATGTTAGCGCTTGAATTTGGCTTCAGGCTGAAAAAGACAAAATCCAAGGCAACATCAAACCACTTAGCCTTGTAGCTAGCCCTACGGGGCAGGAGAGGGCTCTCTCCGGGTCTATCTCGGCAAAAGGTCTTCAAAGGGCGGAGATGACCAACAAAGAACACTGATTTTAGGCTAGTAAACTGATAGGGAAAGTTTGATTTTAAATTTTTAGAGTTTTGTTGGAGACCTGAGCACAGCAATTTTGGGTGCGGGGATGAGACACAGTTTTTGCAGAGGTCATTTTGGGGCAAGGTAGGAGATTGTCTTGATGCCTTTGAATTAAGTGAATGGATAGAAATGATCGGTGAGGAGCTAAAGGGAGCAAGAAACCTTCGATAGTTCTCTTTAGACAGAGGAAAACATAGATATTAAGCAAACTTAAAGGCAGAGCATATAAATTATGAATTCTACCTTAACACTTCATTTTCTTAATGTGAAGAAAAGAGAAGTAGGAAAATGATACACATAACACGCTTAAAAGTACATGAGAGAAGCACACCACGAACACAAAACACCACAGGAATCCCAAATAGTGCTGCAGAACCCTGGTCTTTCCTTTGCCAAAATTGCAAAGATACAAAGAGTAAAACAGTCTAAGCTTATCCCTCAAGAGTCCAACCTCTCCAACCACTAAAAATGATTGAGAAAATACATAATATAGACCATGCCAACCCATTCCCTAGCCTCTAGGGGTCAAGCTCATCATCCTAGGAGCTGTTTCAACCAATTCTAAACAAAGCACTATAATCTAGGCAGTCAAAACAACTTGCCTCTATAAGCTAGGAAACCAATTCATTCATTAAATGTTTGCTATTTTTTGAATGAATCTTCTAGAAGAGATAAATAAGTGCCATGACATCATAAAATTACATCAATTACATCAAGGAGAATGAAAAATCACTCCAAAAAGTCAAAACTAGTCAAATCTGCGTTTTGCTGAGCTGTAGGTGAAAATCTGGCAAATTTCCCTGATGCGTAGCGCCCCAATTCTCTACGTGTAGCACGCCTTTGAGCCAACGTTTGAGGCACTTCTCGGCATCCAAATGAGGCAAAAGTAGGCTTGTTGGAAAGGTATGGATGTCTACTTTTCAACCCAAGTTGAATTTCTAAATTTGGTGTCCATTTGCCCCTCTAAAGTTGAAATCTCCCAAGACTGCTTCCTGTGTGTCCAAAAAGTGGCAGAAAGTCATTTTTTTCATGTTTTTTGACCTTCTGAGGGCTCAAAACCTGATGAAATGTCTTGGCAATTGCTGAGAAATTATAACTTGTCATGAAAAAACCAAAAATGCTGAGTTTTTGAGAAATGGACTTGACCATCTTCAGGGTAGCGCGCGGCGCGCTACGCGTTGAGGGCAAAAACCTGTTTTTAGCAAAAAAAAAATTCAAAATTGACAAAATTTTTCCCAAATTTCTTGAAATTTGGGCTGGGGATCCCCAATAAAGTATTATCCTCAGTCAAAGAGGCTTCAGCCAAAATTTGGAGTCTATCCTCCCTTTTCGACATTTTAGTGCCCTCCCGGTGCATGCAATTCTGTTGTAGAGTCGTTGTCTTGGTCATACGATGTATTGGTGCCCGCCTCCATGGTATTGAAAGTCTATGCCAAGTTTATGTCAGATTTGTTGAAAATGAGGAATGAAGGCCTGATGTCTTTGTCTTCAAGTGCCAAATATGCCAAAGGGAAACGAGGAAGAATACAACCTTGGTAACACACTGTTTTCAAACCCTACAACACTTTTTATATTGACAAAAGGAGTTCTTCAAACTTGCATATCAACGGCAAACCTTTCATGAACCCATTACATTTATCTTTCAAAAGCCAAGCATAAGTGGTGGATGTGAGCCTACCTGCAAATTTGTACGTAGAGGAGGGGATTTGATAGCTTGGTGGCAAGTTTGTAGGCGAAAAACCCAACGCGTAGCACACCTTTCCCAATGTGTAGCACCCCTCTAATGCATAGCACCTGAACAAATTAACACTGATAAAATCACGTTGATGCATAGCGCGCCCCTGACGCGTAGCGCGCCCTCCCTGATGCGTAGCGCGCCCTCAGCAACATAGTGCATTTTTCAAGAGGATTTTGGAGGCCTTTCTGGTGTCACAATCAAGCGCAAGATAGCTCGTTGGAAAGGTCTTTGAGTCTACTTTCCAACGCAACTACAATTTTTCAATTTTGAGTTCATTTTCCCTGTCAAAAAGTAAATCTTCCAAGACTGGTCAAAGTGTGCCAAATGAGGCTGCCTCAAGGCAGAGTGCTGTTGCAGTCAACTTTTGAATGCCTTCCTCAACTCCAAATTGAGCTCATGATAGCTTATTGGAAATCTATTTGTGTCTAGCTATCATTTGACTCATCAAGAAATTCATTTGGCCAACCAAGCTAGGAGAAAACTTGATTTTCCCAAGGTCACTTCAGAGGTGCATTCGATTCTCCTGAGGCAACGATATTTTTAACATTTCTCTAAACCCATGACACCTGTGTAAAAAGTGAGGGAGGTTTTTCTTACCTGGAGTGTTCTAGACAAAAACCTCTCTCAGTTGTCCAAAATTCATCTTTTATTTCTCGGAAACATCATTTGAGTGAAACTTATCCCGATGTGTGAAACTAGGAATTTTGTGGAAATGAAGCGAAATGAAGGGGATGAGGGGCTTGTAAACACTTGGGGAAATTTTTGGGAGTAGGGAGGGATGTTAGGAAGCAGTCGAAAGTGCAATCATGGAGATCGAGTGAGGGGAAGGGGTCCAAAAGGGCAAAAAACAGGCCCAACCTAGGAAATTGCCAAGTTGTAGCAAGAAACTAGGGTTTGCGCGAAAATGAGGAATTTGGGGGATCTCAGTGATGGGAAGCATTTGATAAGGTATTTTAAGGATAGGGGAAGGTGTATGAACATCAGGATACAAGTTTTGCTGATGATGTGACCGTCCAAGAGAAATTGCCTTCAAAACCCTAGGAGAGGGAAATGACCTTACCTAGACGCAACTGAAGCATGAACAAGGTGTAAAATGACTCGTTAGAAACTGACATGATTATGAAAACCCTATGAATGATGATAGGCTCAGCTGAATGATGACATGGATCGACATTTGGACAACTTTAGAAGGAGTTAAAGCAAACCCTAGACCTAATGTCTAGTGACCAAATTTTGCTTGAAGACTCTTTGAAATGACAAAAATTGACCTTGACACTCTGAGACCACTTTGTAAGAGCACGTTTGATCACTGGAGGAAGGCTGGAAAGACTGACACTAACACCATGAATAATACTTCTTGGCTTCCAGCATGGTCATTTTCTTCATCTGATTCATCATTACCTCCTTTGCGGTCATCGAACTGATTAGTTGATTTCTTTTTGATGACTACAAATTCACCTTCATCAGACTCATCTTTCTTAGAGAAGAAATTCTTCTTATTGAACAATATCTTTCTCTATACCATCGTTTTATAATTTTTCTAACCATCATTATCATGATTAAGAGGACATTTTGCAGCATAATGACCTATTCTTCCACATTTGAAACAAATAAGAGGGTACTTACCTTTTAGCTTAGATCCTTTCTTTAGTTTTCGTAAAAATTGCACCAATTTGGATTCAACATCAGACTCATCACTACTGGTATTCCATTCTTTCCCCTTTTTTGATTTTGAGGCCTTGAATGTTACATCTTTAGAACTTGGGCTTCCCTCTCTCATCTCATAGGCAATGAGGATTCCATGAAGTTCATCCATCTTGAGAGTATCTAGGTCCTTCACTTCTTCTATAGCACTTACTTTGGAGTCAAATCTATTTGGGAGAGATCTTAAGACCTTTTGAACATAGTGCTTTCTTCAATGTTTTCTCCCAATCCTTTAAGAGAGTTGACCACTTCAGCTCCTCAGAGAAAGTATGATGGATTATCTTCTTCATAATCCATTTTCAAACTTTCAAATTTCCTTCTATGAGTTTGAAGCTTTTCCTTCTTAACTTTGGAGTCCCAATCATATAAGCTAACTAGCTTATCCCATACTTCTTTGGCCAAGTCAAAATTCATGACTTTTGTAAATCCAAAATCATTGATTCCACCAGTGATGGAATTTAAGGCTTTTGCATTTGCAACGTAAACTTTCCTTTCATCTTGATCTATTGGAAGAGTGGAAGGAGCTATGTACTCATTTAAAAATGAATGCCAAACTTTAGGTCCAAGTGATGTTAAGCAGTAGGACATTCTTTTTTTCCAAAAATCAAAATTTTTGCCATCGAACAAAGGAGGTCTTCTTAGGACTTCTTGATTTCTCATTATGAGTAAGAATCCTTGTTCTAGCTATTAGGCTGATATGAAGAAGTTGGCTCTGATACCAATTGTTGGAAACACTAGGGGGGGGCTGAATCATTATTCCTTTTCAATTGTTTTTTTTTTCAGTTAAATCATTTATATTTAGAACAAAAAATGAACAATAGGAATAAATGATTTTATTAATATAATCTTTACAATAAATCAAGTGCAATGTATATAGGATTCAACCAGTTTCCAAGCACCAACTTGGACATTTGTGAGGCTCCAACCTCGAAGGCACCATCCCTGTCCTATCAAGGCACCAACCTTGGATTTAGGAGCACCAACTCCAAGGACACCAATCCTTCCAATTCTGAGGCAACAGCCCCAAGGGCTCCAACCCTCTGCTATATATTGTGTAGATATGTTTGGTAGTTACTCTCTGCTCCCAACATCTTATTCACTAAATTCTATCTATCTACACCTTCACTGCTACATCAATGACAACCTGTCTCCATGTGAAAGTTACCTCATGATGATTTCAAATACGCAGCATGATCTCCATTAATGTTTCCAATATTTTTTGAGGGTTTCCAACAAGATATCTGTGCTAAGCGTCAATGTATGCACAAAACAAATCTTTTATTTTCAGGCTTTTGTTCTTTATTATTGTGGCAACTGTTTCAAGCGTGACCGCTCCTCACTGTTCCTACTATCGCGATCTCTTACTTCCTAGAAACATAATCACAAATGCTTCAATGTTGGTGCTGGTTGCTGCTACCTTCAAACGATGTCAGACGAAACTTTATTTTCCCCCTTCACAGAATTGTTCTTTAGGTTGCGTTATGTACTTGATTAATTCATCACATGTCCGAGCCTTTCAAAGTTTAACCCAATCAACAAAATTGCTTTTTCCTTCGGTTTCCTCCTGTCCTACTAGACCTATGGCTTACTTCTATCATTCTCCTCTCCAATTTTTTCTCAATCGATATTCGACTTCTTTTGTACCTTCATCGTCTACTAGACCTTTGGCTTCTCGACCTTTAATCTTCTTCTTTCATTGGCTTTACCTTCTGGCTTCCTCTATTCCTTCATGTTGACGAGTTGTGAACTGTTACCTCTTCATTCTGATAGATGCCCAAGATACGTTACCCATATGGAGGTCCCACATGCCATGCCATCACCTTTAATTGCAATCACAACTTCCAGAGGTCTTCTCATAACATAGTCAATCCCCTATGGCTGACAGAGTGGATGAGATATGATCTTAAGTAGTTGTTAATAAACCTATTGGGTCCACAACCTTATCACAATCGATGGTTTGAAATCCCTTAGAAACTAACAATACTACAGATGTGAAATTGTATAAAGTCATGTTATAGTGGTGCAGTGGGTCCACAATATGATATCACAATTGGCGGTTTTACCATTGTTACATCTCTTCAAGACTTGCGATATGTGGCAGATGTGATATTTCTTTAGGATGTATTCTAATGGTGTAGCGGGTCCACAATATTATCGCAATCGACAATTTGTGAGACTTCAACTGGCACATGGATTAAAACTGGCCTTAACCCCCACAATTGATCATGATCTAAGGGTTGGCTATGAGATCGATGGCTAGGATTGAGTGCAAGACTTTAGCCATGATCAAAGAAGTTCGTACTTTCCTACACTTGCTCTTCCAATATTTGTTTCTCCTATGACCTCTCTTCACTCTTCCGCTCTTCCAATAGTTTTCTTCTTTACTCCTCCGTTATCGTTGTTCAATTGTTGTTTAGTTTCTCTTGTTCAATTGTTGTTTAATTGCTAATCAATTGACCTCCTGCATTATTTTTTGTTCAATTGTTGTTCAATTGCTATTCAATTGACCTCCTGCATCATTTTCTGTTCAATTGACTTGGGTCCTCCATCTCATCATATCATCATATATAAAACTTTCATCATTATGAGCATTATCATCAATGGGATCAATGGGAATTTTCCATCACAAACACTGCTATATTGACATCATTGACAACCTATATTAACAATAACATGTGGAACCAAAAACCCTAAGATGCCTCGCTAAAGGAATGTGGCCATACCACATTTCATAGCAGGTCTTTCTTTTGAAGGAATGAAATGGAAATTTAATTTTAATATAAACTGCACATAGAACTCCATCAACCTATAACATCAACTTTACATATTTTAAGAAAATCATTGAATGTCCGATATTTAAGATTGTCGTGTTCATTCTTTTAGTTACACTGTTTTGTTGAGGATTATAAGGAATAGTTGTTCTACCTTGGTCCCTATGCTGGCGAAGATAGTTTTCAAATCGATTTGACTTATATTATTTTCCATTATTAGTAAGAATATATCTAATATGAGATTGTGTATTGCTTTCAATCCATCTATGAAAGTTTTTGAAAGTTTCAAAAGCTTCATATTTGTTCTTGAGCAGATATACCCAACATATTTTGGTGTAATCATCAAAAAAATTGACCACGTATTTATTTCCATTTATAGAAGGAACAAGCATAGGACCACAAGTATTAAAATGAATTAGTTTAATATTTCTATGTGATCTAGAAAGAGAATCATGAAATGATTGCTTGTTGTGTTTTCCTAAGATACAAGCATCACATTTCTTAAGCTTCCTAGGAATGTTGGGAAAACTAGTAACACCATTTCTCTTCAATAAAAAAATATTTTGATAGTTCACATGTCCAAATCTAGAATGCCATAAGAGAGTGGATGACAATGTATACATTCATCATATTAAGAATTTTATGCAAAGTTCTATGCACAAGGAAAGGTTCCTTGCATCTTTAATTGTGTTTCTTCTTCTATCCCAATCATGACCAATGAGTTGTTTAATGCTTTTATAACCTCAACCTTACCATCAAACATGTGAATGAAGTGTCCTTGCTAGAGGATGTGAACCAAAGACAACAAGATTCTCCATAAATGAGGGAGGTAGAGAACATCATCTAGAAGAAATCCAGGGAAACTAGGAAGTTTAAGCTTGATGGTGCCAAGTCTGAATGTCTTGAGTTTTGACTTTTTTGTAATATAGACTGCTCCATCTATATTGTCATGGGATTATTCAAATAAATCCTTCTGAAAGGTCATGTGGTAGGTTGCTCCTAAGTTTTGGCTTAGGTTGGGCTAACCGAGGTTATGAGTCTATTGTGCACCAACAAAACCCTCAACCACTGGCCCTCTTGATAATGAGCCTGAAGCATATTGAATTCTCACCCGAAGTGATTATGGGAGGTTGTAGAACTAGGTTTCTGCAGCCTGAGGGATGTTGTGATGTGGCACTTTTTTATTTTCTTGATGTTCTAATAATTATAAATTTCTTTTCATATATAAACTACTTCACACTTTATATATTACTTTGCAAAATGACATTCATCATTTAAACAGATCATAAGCGTCTGTAAACTTCACAGTACTAAAGATAAAGTGCAAATATTAAGAAAAAACACATGAGACACATATTTTACCATGGTTCATCCCAATGTGGGATTATGCCCACAAGAACTATTGCTTATAATATAGAATTTTTACAACAAGCAGTTCTTCCCTGCACACACAGATGCAGGGTGTCTACGCACTCAGCTATAAAGGTAGAACTCTGCACACACAACTGTGGAGCCTCGCCCATTCTCCAAAGTAAAAATCACAAAAATATCACATAAACATATATTTGGATCAATAGATAGATATGTTACTCCTTTATTTTTCATCCCTATATATATTATTACATGAGGTATTGCATCACTACATTATGATGGACCCAATACCATGGTTTCTGAAATAAAAGGGATTATGGCCCGAAACCAATAACTTTTACAATATTTTATGCTTTTAAAAAAAGGGATGGGTTTCACCACAAAAACACTATGCTGCACGGTGACTTTTCTAAGTCATCTTCATTCTTATCCCCTGCTCTACTGTGTGTTCCACTTCGTACTCCATCACACCTTTTCTATTGTGCACTCCACAAAACTCGATTTTCTTGCCCAAAATTTGGCAATGTTGAGTTGTGCCCAACAGGCCTCCAACAGTCACCTATGAATCATCTCGAGTCACTTAACTGTTGTGCCTCTGGTATTTTCTGTAATGATGTTATAGGCTTGGTTGAACTATTGGAGCACTTCTATAATATGTTTCTCCTCACGATGTGCTTCCTCCAACAATGCTTATCTTACATTCTTTGAAACCTTCTGTAGTAATGTTGCCTCCTTTTGTCGAAGCTCCTAAAGCTTATCATCTACTGTCCTATGAGTGTTAAAGGGCCTCATCTTTCCAAGGCTGAGTTCTTCTATCGATGTTTGCTCTTCCCTCTTCAGGTCTTTGATCCTCTTCTGCAACACCTTCACTTCATTTATCTTTGTGAGCTTCTATGATATAGGCAATGTCTTCATAGCTACTCGAATTTCCTCCAATTGTTGTTGCTTTTGTTGCATCTCTTCCTGTTGTTGTTGGAATGAATTCTAAATCTGCATACCCTCATCCAATAGTTTTCTGTTGTCCTCCAATGTTGCAGAGATGCTAACCATAAAAAAATTAGGTCCTCCTCTCTTTGGTCTTTTACATCCTGCAGCATAGTTGGTTGTAGCTTCAATTGTGGCTCATTGATTTTGACTTCGTATTGAAAATGTACTGCAATAACTTTATCCTTCCAATCCTTGATTTGGAGGTTGAGCTTCATGCCCTTTTCCTCTGCTGATTCCTCTTCGTGAACCTCCATGTCTGAAATTCCTTTACATGTTTTTTCTATTGTGTCTTTCAACTACTTGTATTTTTTTATTGTTTGATCTCTCTCTTGTATCGTCTGGTCAAGCTTCCATGATAGCACAACGTGCTACTTTTCCACCTGTATGTTGAGTTGTAATGTGTGCTATTCCCTTAGCTTTAGTTCATATGTAATCTCTTCATGCAACTTATGTCACCTTGGGAGTGGAGCTATTTCGTTGTTCATGTTTATCTATGTCCACTCCTTGGCCTGTTGCTAAATTTTTGCTGACTCAAATTGTAGAGCCCTTGCAGGTATCTGTTTCAACCTTGCGCAAAGGTAGGCATGATCGACCTTCCTTCTGTAATCATTTCTTGTATTTGTGCAGGTTGTCTAATTAACAATGCCAAAAGATTCAACTCTGTAATCCTCTCCTACACACCTATGATAAGCTCATTGTAGCAATCTTCCACTTATTCCAAGATTCCAATATGATCTCCTAAACCTTGTCTCCAATTTGGTGTAAGTCTCCCTCAGTGAGAACCATTGGTCTAACATGGTTTGAATTATTTTCCTTATGCTTCTTTCTGGCTTTGGAAGCTTCACCTTGGATCTTCCTCTTCTCTACGGTAAGTTGCTTTGTTTCTTCCTTCTTTGTCTTCTTTTTCACATCCTTGCTTCCTTGAGGATCCTCTTCATCATGATGCTCTTCTTCATGGTGTTCTTCTTCCTCTTCCTCTTCGTCTACTTCCTTCCACTTATCTTTTCCACTTCCTTTGCCATGTATATAGTGTCCAGTTCTTCTTCTTCTATTATGCTATCTCCTGCCTCCTCCAGTGGAGTCATCCAATCTGCTGGCCATGTCTACAAAACTTCTAGTATATCATCCTCTTTGACCATATATGAAAAAGCATGCCATTGCTTCTTTACGTCTCGGCGTTCCTGTATGTAAAATCTATGAAAATATTCCTTGAACCTCACCACAATGCTATACATTTTGTATAAAATTGGTGAGAGGCACAGATACTGGTTTATGAGCATGTGCAGATCCATCTGGTATAGTATAAAAAATATATTGTTTTCCTGTGTGCACGATGGTTGAGTGGTATTCCATAATGAAGCATACCTAGCAAGCTCACATACATCTTCTTCTATCATATGAAACTACATATCTTCCAATTCCTTCCATGTCAACATAGAAATGATGAATAGTAACTAGGTATAATGGAAAGATGTAACTTTCTCCTAGACCACGTGGCAATCATCTAGTTATTCATGTTAGGATATTCCGACACATAGGAAATAGTTAAGTACAACTTGGTCTAGTATAGAGTTAGGTATAGAGTTAGGTAAAGTATGTTTCTTTACTATGTACATTTTGTAACTTACAATCTGACGGTCACGATATGTAGTGATCCGATGGTTCATTCTCTCCTCGATATTACCGACACTTGATCTGTGGCTTAACACCCGATTGGTCCATGATCTCTATTTAAAGAGCATGGAGGGTCATTTGTAGGTTAACTGTTCATGAGAGAAGCTTATGTAAATTTTCATTCTTTTATTAATAAATTGCCTGAAGTGGCCGCGTTGGCTTAGGCCGTGGACTGTTTCCCTCTTTGAGGGTTTTAACCATGTCAAAAGTACTGGTGTATTGATCTGTGATCTGTTTGTGAGAGGTGTCCTTTGGTGTTCTGTCTGAGGAACTTACCCTGTAAATTCCTACATGGTATCAGAGCTATTTGAGGGTCGCGTCCGTTGCTGATCCAAATCTGAAGCCGGTAGAACTGCATCCGACTACCGTTCCCTAGATCTACTGTTTTTGACAGCTTTCGGGCCGAGAGGACTGCTATGTTGTGTTGGGAGCATCTGTTCCAGTGAGGAAACCCTTTCGTTTCACGCGAAAAGGTTTCCGGTAGCCCTAGCTGCGTCATTTTTAAGATCTGGAGGTATACAGTGTTTATTTGCAGTTTACAGTTATTTTTTCTCTCTTTATTTCAGTTTTCGTTTTATTTAGCTTTTTTTTATGACCAGATCTATACCTTTCATTTCTGCATATGCTCTTTGCCCTATGACTCTGTGCGATCTGGGCAAATCAGAAACAAAAAGGAAGGATTTTTCTCATGCGTATGCTCTTTTCCGCTTCGCCTTAGTGTGATCTCGGAAAATCAGAAACATGGAGGAAAACATTTAGTTTTCGGCTAAAGCTAACTTCGAGCCGCAAGGTTCGTTTTTGAAAATATTTAGTTTCCGGTTAAAGCTAACATTGAGCCGCAAGTTTAATTTTTTTTTGTATGTCCGTGTTGGGTTTTGTGTTTTTTGTTTTGTAGGGAAAGAGAGCTCTCTCAAAGCAAGCACGTAACCCAAAGCATCAACCCCTCTCTCTCTCTCTCCCTCTCCCTCTCCCTCTCCCTCTCTCTCTCTCTCACTAACTTTTTGTATAGCTCACTTGATGCAAAGGTAATTTATGAGAGTAGAGGTCTTGGGTTCAAGTCTCCATTTTGTGGGGGCGGATTTTTCATTTCCGCACATTCCCGCACTTCGTCGGCGACTTAATCAAATTTTCTTCAAAAAGCCATAACTTCTTCATCTGGAAGCCGTTTTCAGAACCGTTTTTTTTTTAAACAGCCTAATTTTTCGAGATCTTTCCATTGAAACACTTAGTTTCAGAATCTATAGCTTCATTTTTTTTAAATGTAAAGTCCATGTCAAGTTATTCTTGACAGCACCAACTACTTCCAATGGTGGTCCTACATTGTGGATTTACTTAGAAGTAAAGGTCTTTACAGAATAGCCACAGGCCAAGAGACCAAATCGAAAGATGAAGACAAGGCAGCTAAATGGGTAAATAGGCAAGACCAAGCACGTGGGTTGATAGGGATGTCTATTTCTCCAGATCTTAGATTCCATATTGCAGAACTTGATACTCCTGATGAAGCAATGAAACAGATTACTAAAGTCTTTGGAATTAAAAATGAACTTAAAGCCCATCAACTTGAAAATGAATTGCTTACATTGGACCCCAATATTTTTTCTTGCATTGAAGATTTTTTTTCCAAGTTCAAGACCCTTAGACTTCTCTTGGAACGTGTTAAGGTTAAGAAAGAAGATAGTAGCCTTATCTTCTCCATTCTTACTAAGTTGGGACCAGCCTATTTTATGTTTGTTTCCACCTTCCATTCTACAAGAGAAACCTTCATTTCTAAAGGACAAGCCTACAAGTCCCCTTCCTTTGATTCCTTTTGTGATTCTTTAATAAGAGAACAAGAAAAAATCTTACACCTTGGTCTTCTTCATCTTGGAAACTCTTCTAAGAAAGCATTAGCCGCCCAGCATCAACCAAATTCAAAGAATCCTAAGAAGTCGTATCCTAAAAGGAATGGCCCTAAACCAAACAAGGGTCCTAAGCAATTTTCGCCTGAAAATGAAAAATCATTTCAACAAAATGATAAGACAAATAAAAACAAATGGAAGAAGACTGATAGACATTGCAACTTTGGTAATTGAGATGGCCACTTAGAATCCAAATGCTTTAAGAAGATGGAAGCCTTGGAAGCAGTAATGAAGAAGCATAACATCCATGGAGCAATCTTCAACTTCAACTTCATCCTCAGGAATGGCACTTTCTGCATGTGGTTATCAAGCATCTCGGTTTGGCTATGCACTAAATGTATCTTCTTCTTCTCATTCTCATGAGTGGCGCATTGATTCTGGAGCTTCTTATCACATGGCCAAAAACAAAGCCATGTTTTCTTCTTTAAATGATTGTAACACCAAAAATATATATGTTGGTGATGATAGATCTCTTATTGTTGTAGGGACTGGAACTGTACATCGAGACAATGGTTAGTTTAATGATGTATTATGTGTTCCAACCTTATCCTGCAACCTTCTATCTGTATATCAGATAACCCGTTTAGGTGAAGGTAAAATCGTTGAATTTTCACCTCACGATGTTGTAATTAAGGACCTAAGAGATCCTAGACAGATTTTACCTACTAGCATTGCTGATGATTCTACAAGGTTGTATAAGTTTCACAACTTTGGGTCATCAAATCTTCCCTCAGTATTTGTTGCTCATAATGATGAAGTGAGCAAACTTTGGCATGAGCGATTTGGTCACTTAAACTATCGCTCCCTTCAGAATCTATGTAAAGAAAATATGGTGACAGGTCTTCCAATGGTATCTTGTAGAGATGGTGTTTGTTCCAGATGTGTACTCGAAAAACATCATCGGGACAGTTTTGAAAAACGTGCCTCTTGGCATGCCTCAGCCCCTTTACAACTTGTGCATAGTGATTTATGTGGTCCACTTCCAGTTGCTTCATTCTCTTGCTACAAGTATTTCTTAACTTTCATTGATGATTTCTCCAGGCGCACTTGGGCATACTTCTTAAAACTCAAGAGTGAAGTATTTAACATGTTCTTGGCCTCTAAGGCCTTTGTTGAAAAACAATCTAGACATCAAATTCTTAAGCTAATATCTGATAATGGCAGAGAATATGTTAAAAACACGTTCATCAATTTTTGCACTGAGAATGGAATTCAAATGCAACATACTATTCCATATAGTCCACAAAAAAATAGTGTAGCTGAAAGGAAGAATCGTACCTTAAAGGAAATGGCTAATTGTATGCTTCAATCTAAAGGACTCAATCTTAATTATTGGGCAGAAACAATTAACTGTGCAAATTACATAATAAATCGCACTCCTACTAGGGTTTTGAAGAATATAACTCCAGAAGAAGCATGGAGCTCAATCAAACCAGATGTAAGTCACTTTCGTGTTTTTGGAAGTGAAGCATGGGTCCATATTCTAGATGAGAAACATAAAGCTTTAGAACCTAAGAGTGAAAAATGTATTTTTGTTGGATATTCTGAAGATGTCAAAGGATATAGACTTATTCGACTTAAGTCGAAAAATGTTATCATTAGAAGAGATGTAAAGTTTGGTGAAAATATATCGGCTCTAGTGCCTCCTTCCTTCTCCTATTGTGTCATATTTGTAAATCCTTCAATCCTATCCCAGGTTGTTCTTAAGGGGGGATTTTAGGATATTCCGACATATAGGAAATAGTTAAGTACAACTTGGTCTAGTATAGAGTTAGGTATAGAGTTAGGTAAAGTATGTTTCTTTACTATGTACATTTTGTAACTTACAATCCGACGATCACGATATGTAGTGATCTGACAGTTCATTCTCTCCTCGGTATTACTGACACTTGATCCATGGCTTAACACCTGATTGGTCCATGATCTCTATTTAAAGAGCATGGAGGGTCATTTGTAGGTTAACTGTTCATGAGAGAAGCTTATGTAAATTTTCATTCTTTTATTAATAAAATGCCTGAAGTGGCTGCGTTGGCTCAGGCCGTGGACTGTTTCCCTCTTTGAGGGTTTTAACCACGTCAAAAGTACTGGTGTATTGATCTGCGATCTGTTTGTGAGCGGTGTCCTTTGGTGTTCTGTCTGAGGAACTTACCCTGTAAATTCCTACATTCATTGCCTAAACATGCAACCTAGTTATACTGGATTCCATTTGCACATTGCGTGGCTAAAGCCACCACTGTCCTAGGGACTTCATTTGCTCAGTACTTTCTGATAATATTGCCTGCCAAAATATGTGCAACGAACTAGACAACTTGGTCGTTGGTTGAGTTTATATCGTCGGCCCTATTTCCTTTGACCAATCAATACTTATGCTTCATGCTTTCTACCAAGGCACGGTCCTAGTCCTTTCCGACGAACTCCTCTGTGGGGTTCCACCCTTGGTATGGTAATATCGTTATCCTCCAGATCAACATTTGGTCTATGGTGATTTTATTCCCAATCCACAGGTGTTCGTCATGTACTAACATCAACAATTGTCGAACATGCATTGTATTTGATGAAATTCTACCGAAGTGTGGCACATTTAACATGTTGAGTAGTCTCAACTGCACCAAACCATTTTCTCGTCGTTGTGGTTCTAATCTTGTCACTACACTATATGGGTAGTGAAAATTCTCCAAGCACTGGCTTGGTGTGAACTGTAGGTACTTCATCCAATCATTAAAATCATTATCTGTGAATTTTAGCTACAAAATTTTTCCTAAAAGATCTCCTTTAAATCGCGCATCCTTTGGTAATGGAGGTGTCAGTGTTCCATACTTTTCATCCTTGGAACGATTTATGGTTTAGCGTTTGGATTCCTTGGTGAGATATATGTGGGAAGAGGTGAGATGAACATTACACCACCTTCCTCCACCTGAATTTCCTCCACTTCTTCTTCATTGTTGACCTACTGAGGTTTCTTATCAGGACTCATAGGTTTAGAAAGCTTCTTGTCATTATTTTTCGTAATTATAACTCCCTTGGGTTGCTTCTGCATCGGTGATGTCCATGGCTTCTATTGCGGTGGTGATGCTACTATGGATATTGCTACTATGGGTGGTGCTACTAGTGATGTTGTGGGTGTCTCAGTTGCTGCTGCAATGGATGCTTCCATAACTCCTTCTATACATTTCTCATTAAATATTCACATAAAATCTAGAGTTGATCAGATATTCATTCAAGAAATCTCTACAACTGCTACGCACTATTACCTCTCACAATCTATTCATTCAACAAAGTTCTTAATATGAGAGGGAATCAACTATATATAACAATTCCAGCCTTCGGACCTCATCATTAGATTTTATTTCGTCTCGATTTTGTTAAGATTGTGTCATTAAATGTGTATCTATCATTAATTTATGCCATCTGTCATCTTCAATTCAACTTGATGCGTGCCTTTTCTCTTTTAACAGTAATATTTCTACTTTTCCAGTGAAATTCAATACACCTCCTATTGTAGTGCACCTCTGTCTTATGTCACAACTTCCTGTGAACTTTGACATATTTCCGACTGTAGTGAAGTACTTTCTTCATCAAAGCTCTTCCTGTAGTGTAGTTTATAGTCGAGTGTCCACTTTCAACTGCATGTGACACTAAGACTTTCTTTCTTTATTCCTTAGGGCAAAGTTGTATGGATAATCGTGTCCCTGTACAACTTCAATCTACTTCCATTCACTTTTCTTTGAATTAATTCTATATTTAACTTCACTAACTGTATTGTGCCTCCATCAGCGATATTGTCAATAAAATATGGGCCTAACCAGTGTGTTTTGAATTTCCCTGGAAATTTCACAAACTTACTGTCACAGAGGAGAACAAGGTCTCCTAACTAAAAATTCTTTTGCTTAATGTTCTTGTCATGCCAAGCCTTTTCTCTTGGTTTCTGTACTCGTTGACGAAATCCTTCTATAAACTTGTCCTCTTCCAGAGCAAGTAACTATGACATCATTTCTTCCATTATGTCGGGGTCTGCCATAATTGTAAAATTTGCAATTCTTAGGCTAGGGACAGTGTATTCCATGGGCATCACAACTTCTTTCCCATAAAGCAACCTAAAGGGTGTCTAACCTGTTAACTTTTTGCATGTAGTGCTTTAAGCCCATAATACTATTGGAATTCCAAGATCCTAGTTATCCCTATTCACATTAACTACCTTTGTAAGTGCATTCTACAAACTTTTATTGAATTCCACCATAGTCCATTTTCCCAAGCATGATAAGGAGTTCTCTTTTGGTGGTAAACTTGAAATTCGTCAATTAATACTTTAATAGTCTTATTCAAGAAATGTGAACCTTGGTCACTCATCAATATATTTGGACACCCAAATCTGGATAGTATGTATTCAAAGATAAACTTCGTAGTAGTTTTTTCTCTACAATCCTTCACTGGTTGTGCTTCAGCCCACCTTGTTAAATAATCAATTGCGGTGATTATATACCTCGCACTAGTCCTTTTCCCTAGTGGATTGATAGGTTTAACAAAATAAATAGCCCATTTTTCAAAAGCCTACAAAGTTACTTGTGGAACTAGTGGCAACTCATCTCTCCTTGAAGGTTTTCCTATTCTTTGGTAGATATCACAAGATCAACAATACTCCTTTACATCCTTTTGTAGGGTAGGCCACCATATTCCTGCTCTTAAAATTTTCTACGTAGTATATTTCCTTGCATAATGTCCACCATTTGCGCCACTATGATCTTCTATTAAAATTATTTTTCTTTCATGCTCAGGATAAAACATGCACAACATTTCATCTCGGTCCATTCTATCCAAATGTCCTTCTATCAGGGAAAAATCTGCTACCTTAACCATAAATTATTTCTTTTGTTGTGTAGTGCATTCTGAAGGATCAATCCCCATGGTTAAGAACTGAATAGTATTAGTGAAGTGATTATCTACTATCCTAATTGTAAACAACTACAAATTAGGAAGATTATCCTTTATATTCATTGCTTCTTCTCCTGTCTCTAACCTTGAAAAATGATCAAGTCTATCATTTAGTCTTTCTAACGTGACAACAAAGTCAAAATCATTCCCTTGAAATAATAATAGACATCTACACATTTTTCCTCCTAAAACATGCTTATTGACCAGGTACTTTAGTGAAAAGTGGTCTGTGAACATCTTAAAATTTGATCCCAGCAAATAATGTCTTAATTCTGCAAAGCATATACCATAGCTAGTCCCTCTCTTTCTGTAGTTGTATAGTTATTTTCGTCTTTATAAAATTTCCTAATTGAAAAAGCTATAGGGTGATCAATTTCTCTTGCACCAGGCTGTGCCAACACCACTCCTAAAGCTATGCATGAAGCATCCACATGAACATGAAATTCCTTATTCCATTATGGAAATACTAGTATAGGAGCAGTTACCATCTTTTATTTTAGTGTGTTGAGGCTCTTTTGACATTCTTCGTTCCATAGGAAAGTAATATCCTACTTCAAAAAATTTTCCATAGGCACAGTAATATGTGCATATCCTTTGATAATTTTTTTGTGATATCATGTATGTCCCAAAGTGGTGCGAATTTGCCTCACTATTTCTGGCAGAGGTAAATTCAAAATCATAACAATCTTTGCAGGATCCACCATCAATCCTTGCTTGCAAACAATATGTCCTAGTAATATACCAAGAGGTACACAAAATATGCACTTCTGAATATTCTTAGAAGTCTGAAACTATCTGCATGTGTCGAACATCATTCTTAAGCTTGCAACATGTTTCTTCAATAACCGAAATATTTTCCAATCATCGAAGTATATTTCTAAGATCTTGTGAATATATTCTCCAAAAGCTGCAACCATCACTCTTGAAAATATGGCAGGAGCATTCTTCAGTCCATAAGGAATCGTTATATATTGATATGATCCCCATTCTATAGAGAAGGTAGTCTTATGTTGATATTCTAGTGCAATTATAATCTGATGGTATCCTAGAAATCCATTTGTGAATGAGTAGGCCTCCTGTCCACCTACATTATCGAATACTTCATCCGTAAAGCGTGTAGAGAAGGGATCATGCACGCATGCATCATTTAATTTCCTTAGATCCACATAAATCCTAATTTCTCCTTTAGCCTTATTTTCCTAGACTAACATGGGACTTACCCACTCTGATTCCTCTAGAGGTTCAATGATCCCTACTTCTATCATTGTGTTTCTCTCTTATTTTACTTTCTCCTTATATTTTGGATTCAATTTGTAGGGTCTTTGCTTGATAGGATTCACATTAGGCCTTAAAGGAATCTTCATAACTCCCAAGTATCCTACTATGCCCTTCATATTTAAGAACATAGTGGGGAATAACTTCTAGAATTCATGCAAAATATTTGTCACTTTGCTGACTATTTCTTCATCCTAATAATATCCTACTGTTGCAAACTTCAGCTCATCTTTTGACTCTATATTCGCCTTCCTTGTCTTCAATGGATTTGTTATATCATGCATTTCTAATTCAATTCCATTCACTTCACGGTAGCCTTCATATTCTTCTATGTTAATATTGTGAGGGTCTTCATCTTCTTCTGTAGCAATGTTGTAGCATTCAAGTACATTATGTAGTTGCACAGCCCAATCAGGATGCCAAGTGAGTGGAATTTCGTTATAAAAGATCTTCTTTTTAACTATCTCAAGGGATGAATCTCTATATATACAATCATCTTCAAAGCTAAATGTTAATATAAGCCCATCAACCATATCTTTTTAGCTCACATTACCATGTCAAAGTTCCGTTTCCAGGTACCTGTTTTGAGGAATTATCTCCAATGTATGGATGAACCCAGGCATCTATTCTTCTTGTGGAATCTTCTTCCATGCTATCATACAAAGATGGATGTGCCCTCTAGTGTTATTTTGACCATCATATTTATCTTCCAACTCTGTTTCTACCTAACTAAACCTTATGCATATCAACCTTCAACATTCCTATCAAGTTCTTATATTCTTCTTATGTGTACGCTGCCATCTAGTAGAAGTAGCTCTCAATGCTAGATCCAAAGCTAACAATATTTGACACTCCGGTACCCATTCTTCATATTCTTCAAGAAAAGTATTTATATTACCCAAACCATCATAGAAAGGTAAGTCACATACCTGAGCTATCGTACAACGAATTTCTTTACTAATTTTTCCACATCGCCTTGTAGACACTTCTTGTAACCTGTTTTGCCAATTTTCCAATTCTCCTTCTGAACCTAAAGTGTAGGAACTGTCTTGTTCACAACCCAATTTTCCATTTGCAGTGATACTAACCCATTCTTCTTCTTTGGCTATTATATGATAAATTTTTTCAATGTCTGATGCGATATACTCTTCTTTAACTCATTCAGTATACCTTGCTCCTTCTTATGGATCTAATGGAACAATGACTCCCATATTGTTGCTTTCAAATATTGTTTGCCTCTTTTTTAAGTTGATTATAGCCATGTTAACAAATGCTCAATCTAATCCAATTAGTGCACGATAGTGTTTACTGTCATCCATAATTTCTATCAATTCAAAATCAGTAGTAGTGCGCACCCCTTCAATGTGTATTGTAATGCCTGATAATGTTCCTCGAGGAATAATATTTTGTTGGTTCACCATTCTTAGCTGAATAGGTCACAATTGCAACTTCGAGTTACCCATTAATTCTCATCTTTGCTTTTCCATTACATTAGATTCAGATCCCAGTTCTAAAATAATTTGGTCCATATAATGTTCTCCTATCTATCCACTAAGCCTCATTTATTTTCCAGTTCTATTTATCTGTGTAAATTGTTAACTTCACACATCTCACTCCACGGTACTTCTTCAGATGCATGGAAATTTATCCATTCCTAATTTCGTTCTATATCTCTTTGATATTGCAACAATTTCATACAAGTTTGAAGAAAAGATTTTAGAGTATCTACCTGATATGTTGCAACTTGTTCCTATGTTGTCAGAGCTTGGCGTTGTGTCAAAGATGATAGATTGAAACTAATCTTTTGATTCTACTGTGCAATGGACATCTAAGCTCCTGCATCCATAAAGCTTCACTTCACTTCCATAAAGACTTTTTTTCCTTTTGGATATCAAACACAAGGAATTTTTCAATGGTCTTTCAAACCCATGTAGCTTCAACTTCCTTTTTTCCATCTTCCTAATCATTCCCGACTACTGCTCCACTTCTTCTTACAATATTTATGTGAGGTTCATCCATCCTTGGTTCTGCAGTCATAATTTGGATGTTTTGTGTTGGTTGTTGGTTCCTATTTTATTGAATTTTTTCCATAAGTACCAAACACTCTTCAGTTATATTATTAGAATATTTGCAATAGTTACATGTTGTGGTAGGGAGAGTCTCTTGTGAAGTGTCTTGCATGGCCACAATTATAGCAAATAATTTGTCCTCATCCTCGACCAGCTCCACCACATCGACCAGTACCTTGACCTCAACCTCGATAACCACGTCAACTACTATGTTGTCCATGTTCCTCATGTCAATGTTCTTTAGCTTGCATCCTATTGGATCCACACTTCGATCCATCATTAGTTCATAAGCTCGATAATTATTTTCGTCATGCCCCACTAGTTTTCAGAACCCGCAATATAGGTTCCTTGGAGTCCGTACATACTTTTTCAACAGATAACAATCTTCAGTGTGATGTTCACCCCTATTTTTACATATCTTGCACCATAATATGGATATGGGATTCAAAGGAATCAGTCCTCCATTAGCCATGTAGTTTCTAAAGAGAGGACATTGTTCCTTAGAATGGCCTTCTCCTTTACACTTTTTACACCATACTTCTTCTGGAACTTCTTTTCTTTTCTTCATATCTTATATCTATAGATTTCCCAGTTGCCTCTAGATCTACTGCATTTCTACATTGGTATCCCCTATCGGTGAGGCTTCTAAATTCATCGCAAGTTCTAAGGCTTTGGCTTTAGTTTCTATCTTCTATTGTGACAAAGGAAATCTTATATGTTGAAGAAGTGTAGTTATAAACCACTCCTTATGTTGTTGTGAAGCTATTTCGAAGCTCACCTAATCCAACAGTATCATAAATCTTTGATAAAATTACCACACAGACTCAATGTGCTTTTGTTTGATTTCTTTTAGCTCTGTGATGCATTGTGACTTAGACTTCAGCTTCTTGAATTCTTTTATCAATGTTATTTTAATGTTGGAAAATGGTTTGTTCTAATTGCTCGAATACTTCACATACCATGTTAGCGCCCTATCCCAAAATGTTGTAAAAAGTTGTGTTTTCTTCATATTTTCATCATGGACATGCTTCGTCATCCATACTACTTCACATAAGAACCAAAATTTCTCAGGATCATATGATCCAGTCCCTTTAATATCATAAAACATATTTCTTCCTCGTGGGGGAGGGGTAGGGGGAGGGGGATTCATAAGGGGAGGGTTATGAAGGGTAGTGGGGTAGGAGGGGTAGCGGGATAGGGAAAACCAGAAATACCTTGATTATTACTTGATTCTGGTTTCAACAAACTTTCATGTTGGAAGGGTGAATACTAAGGGGTTACTTCAGGGTTCTCAGAATGGTTTTCTTCAGTTTCAGACTCACTTAACGGATGGATATAGTCAGCTTCAATAAACATCTTTGGATGTTGGCCACGAGATCTCTTTCTAGTGTTTATTATATATTTTCCACTTCGTGTTATCATGGTCTCTTCTTTGAATGTTCTAAACATAATTAAATAATAAACTGACTGCATTCATAAAATCCCCTTTTCACACAGAAGCATCTTAATCCAAAGGCTTAGAGATTTTAAGAACTTACCTCGCAATCCTTTGAATTTTTTTTTTTTGCTTCACTATAGGACACAATTGATTCTACCACAAACTCAATAATGAATCCTCCCAACATGTTGTTAGCCAGAAGCCAACAAATCCTCATATCATGTTGTGAGTGTTCTTGAGTCGTTGTATAAGTTCAGGATTCCACTCCTTAGGTTCATCTCCTTTAAAACAATATTTTCACTCAGTCAACCTTGATATCCTCTCATATAGCTCCACATGGAATGAGCCGAAGAATATTGTGTATTGATCTTCAAAAATATACTTCTCCAACCTCCTCCTAGTTGAAAAACAAGGGTTTCTATTTTCTTGTTCTATAAATTCTTGTTCCTTTTGTTCTACCCAATCTTGAATTTCTTTTTTCGATGGATGCCACATAAGCATCCCTCAAATAGATCTTGATCCCAGTAACAGAACCATTTGTTGGCCAGATTCAAATTTTACTGTGCACCAACAAAACCCTCAACCACTGGCCCTCTTAGCAACGACCTACAAATAGATCGCAATCTCACCTAAAGTGATTATGGGAGGTTTCAGAACCAGGTTTCTATAGCCTCGGGGATGTTGTGGTGTGGCACTTTTGTATTTTCTTTATGTTATAATACTTATAAATTGCTTTGAATATATCAAATACTTCATACTTTATAGATTACTTCGTATAATTAAATTCATCATTTAAACATATCATAAGCATCGATAAACTTCACAGTACATAAATAAAGTGTAGATATTAAGAAAAACACATGAGACATAGATTTTACCATGGTTTATCCCAATCTGGGATTATGTCCACAATAAATATTTCTTATAATGTAGAATTTCTACAACAAACAGTTGTTCCCCATGCACAAAGTTGAGGGATTTCTACGCACTAAGCTATAGATGGTCTGGACACTCAACTACAGACCCAGGCCTCAGTGCACATCACTGTGGAGCCTCGCCCTTTCTCCAAAGTGCATATCACAAAAATATCACATAAAAATAGATCTAGATGAATAGATAGATGCTTTACTCCTTTATTATTCATCCCTATATATACTATGACATAAGGGATTACACCTCTACATTACCATGGACCCAATACCATGGTTACCGAAATACAAGGGAATATGACACAAAACCAACAACTTTCACATTATTTTATGCTTTTACAAATAGGAACGGGCTTCGCTGGGAACACCCTATGCTTCATGGTGGCTTTGTTGTGTGGTATTAATTTTTCTCCAATGCTCTACTGTGCGGTCCACTTCGTACTCGGTGACATTTTTTTTCTACACGCTCCACAAAAATCGATTTTCTTGCCCAAAATTTGGCCAAATTGGGCTGCAGCCAACACTAATTAATTAACAATGCATCTTTCCTTGAAGCAAGTGAAGCATTAAATAAGTATCAAGTTACTCCAATCTTGCAATGTGCCACAATATAATGATTAGATTTGGGTACTTTACCTTTCCATGGATTTGGTGATTTTCTTTTCCTTGATTTATTTCAGATGGATTCCCATCTTGTCCTTCACATACTCCTTTCCATAATTCTTTGAAAATGAGGGTATCCTCTATCTTCTTAGATAATTCATGATAGTTATCTTTTCCAATGTGAACTATATGGGGGTTAGTGAAGAAATTATTAAAAGGAATTCTGAAATATTTTCTAAATAGTAAAAAATTAATATATGTCTCTTGAAAATAACAGGTTACCATATAACATAGACTACCATACAACTTGTCTTCAAAAGAACTCAAAAGTACTCCATTTTTTAGGATCATATATATAAACCAATACAGTGCAGAGGCATTACTGATGACTTAAAGCATAATCTATTCAATGCTCCATTCCAACACACAAAGACATTCTTCATTCCAACACACAGGGACTACAAAGAGATGAGCTGGCGTACATTCAACCAACATTAAAAAATAACAACATAATGGTGTAACTAGAAAATATAAATCCCTGCAACAATAGTAGGACTGAGATAAAGGAGTTACGGGGGTAGAGAGAGCCAAATTTAGAACCTAGGATCTCTGCTCTCATACCATGTTAGGCCAGGTATTATGAAAATATTTAATGTATACAAGGAGAGGGAGACACTTGGAATTCATATTCCAATGTCTCTTCATCTTCTTATTTTCATATTTACTATAAGACAATTAGAGTGGAAACCAAATAAACTCTATATTAATCGATCTCAATCAATGACGTACACATTGTACATATCAATACATAAATGAAACAATTGAATTAGTTTCTGAGTCTTCTTCAACTCCAGTAACTACTCAAACTAACCTAAGCTTAATCTCGAGGATTAGTTGTCTAACATACCCCCCCTTAATCCAAATGGTTGTACCAAATTCCAAGAATGAGAGCTCAAAATGAAAAAATGCATAGCATCCAAGAGTTGAATGTCTCTTAAGAAATGGTTTTTAAGGATGACCACAAACCAATATGGGAGGACCTAAGGTCTCAACCAACGCCAATTCTAGAAATTTCATAGAAGTTCTCAGAACAATGAAAAATTTGGCTTTAAGGTGACCACAAACTCTGCAACTATTAGAACAGTTCCTCGAACAATTCCAAATGTGGAAGTGCTCAATAAAATTAATCAATAAAAACTGAAGTCTCACAACTCTACCTCTAACTAGTACAAATTGTGGCTCATGCTCAATGTAGATCTCTAACGTAGGTTGTTTGACATCTTGAACTTGAACCTATACCAGATCATCAACAATTCCCCCCTTGTTGAATACGGGGTGAGAAGTATTCTTCATCACCACAAGGTTGGTCATCACTCTCGAACATATTCTTTGGTATGACGTGTAAATATTCTTATTTATGTTCGCACAATCCCAAGAAGGAATCCATTCGAATTTTAGATGCTCACTTCTAGTAGTCTTATTTTTGGAACATCTATTTGTATGGTGATTGTGCTTTCCACAGTTCTCACATGGGCGAATACCAAAACACCAATCATTCACATGTCCAACTCAATTACACTTCTGGCATCTATCAACTTGTTCTGGAACAACATCATCTAGAAATAAAACACTTCAAAATTTTATAGGTTTAGAAAAATATGGAATGTAAAAAGATACATCTAGGACATTATATCCCAAATCATTTCTATCTTTCTTATGAGTAATCTCTTCCCACAGTCTTATAACAATTATGGGAATGATTTGCTTCACATCACTATAAAAATGACTCTCGCATACCCTTTCTTGAACATTACTTTCTGCTGCATCCAAATTCTTTTTTGAAATCACTTCACTACTGTGATCTGGCTAATGATAAGGATCAAACAAACTGTTATTTTGGATAAAAATAGGTTCAGAATTCTTGTTTTGTAATTCATGTAGTTGATCTTGCTGAAACTGGGACTGTAGCTCCAAGAATTCAATTTTTCTTTTAGAATTTTATAAACATGTTTCAATGTCAAAGAGCGTGTCATTGTTTATTCGGACATTGTTACAAACCGCAGATGACATTAAACTATGTAATAATGGTAACAAATCATTGATTTTGGACATTGTCTCAAACAATGTACTTTGAAAAAAGGGGTGTCGGCTATTATCGAACATGCACCGAATGAATTTAAAATGTAATTTAATGGGTAAAAACACAAATGACTTAAAAAGATTTCCAGAATTATCTCAGAAGGATTTGGACTTGTGACCTTCTAATCTTTAAAATACCAAATTATCTCTTCTAACCACAATGCCTTCTTTCTCGTTTTATTCAAATCAAAGTAATATCACTCTAATTAAACCAGCAAAAATGATGTATTCTTCCTTGTCCATACAGTGTATTCCTCCTTGACTATGTTTCAAAACTTTGTACTATTCAGAATGAACGTCAACTTCAAATGAACTTCAAATCACCTTTAATGTTTTTAATATAAAACTCAGTTTGAATGAAGGCAGTACATTACTCAACCAATTTTTCAACCAACATGATAGGAACCATAAATATTATTGACTTAAATAGATATTTATGATAGACATGCCAATCAAATCATCACAAACGATGAGAAAGTAAGAAATACATGAACATTTCTCACCATTCGGAGGAAATGACGTGGAAGAATCTAATCACCAATATGATATCTAGTAAACTACTACTTTGAACTCGTTCAACATCAACCACATCCAAACTTCATCATTCAATATGCATTCTACAAATAATTTCTAAAAATACACATGTGTTAATCCAGTAATGCTTCAGGTTATTGTCTACCCAACAATATTTTTTATCCCACACGTATGCATGGAATTGAACATACTCTTTAGTTTCTTTGTTGGTGGCGGCATCCTGCTTCGCTAGTGGTTGCATCCTGCTAGACAGAACTTTATTACGTTCTCTTTCAAATCAATCCTTTTTTTGTTATCTCTGTCTATATGAACGTGCAAGCACAACTTTGAAACTCTTTAACAGGATTGAAGCCTCATGTGTAGACATGCTGAAACCGCTTGAATATTCCTTATTAACTCTGACACATTGCTGATTGGATATTTCCCCGACATAGTTGGGATATTGACTATGACTTTCTTTATCGGCAAAAAATTACAATTGCAAATAAAATAAAAACTCACCAACATTCTTCTTGTTTGTCAAATGGTAGAGCAACAATTCACTCATTGTACTAGGATTTAAATTTAAACCTTTGATACGTTGCGGCTTGAGCACTTCGCATAATTTAGTGCAATATTTTAAAATCATGGATGAGGGATTGCTTCAAGCCTTCCAATAAACAAATTTCATGCAATATACAATGCTAAATTCCTTCAACACTCAACAAGAAAGAGACACATTGGCATGGGGACTCTCCTTAGGACACCATCGAAAATGCCAAAAAGATTCAAGAAGTTGAACTGGTATTTTGTGTGATATATGAATGGAGACCCTACTATAATTCATTAACATTACAACGTTATGAAAAATGAGAGGAATTCCCCAAATCAATTTGGCCAGGAAAGGGAAGGCATGCTCAGTGCAACCACATGCACATATCAATTGAAAACAATCAACAAACTTTGGGTCGTCAAATTCAATACAACGTATTATTGTCTACAAACCCTTTAAAGTCTTTACATGACATCACAATTTGTGTGGTACGATGTGCTATCTCAGGTATAAGTAGTCCCACCTAGAATCTTAAGCTATTACACGCAGTGGCAACCGATATTACATAGAGTTACAATGGATATAGAGATGTGCAAATAAATATAAATGTGGTACACACTATCAAAATATGGTACCATTGGAATAGTAGACAAATTTTGAAGCAAAAGAACTCAAATTTTACTATTATGTCTCTTCAAAACGGTGAGCTTAAGTTGATTGCAGATTCCTGGAATATTCCGAGATCTGATGGACATGGACGCGGTCAAAAAATTCACCACGCCCATGTCCATCGGATCCCGAAATATTCCAAAAATCTGCAATTTACTTAAGGATTGCCTCCTCAAAATCTCTTTTCCATTGGCCTCCTCAAAATCTCTTTTCCATTAGTTGCCCGAAAGTCTCTTTTCTCAAATCCTAAAGAAACGACACTTTAAAAGAAAAATATAATATTTCAAATATCGTGAGATGTAATTCCATACATTATTTCAATTCGCATGAGTCGTAATACCATACCAAGTCTATGCAATATTGATGTTTCTATATCTGAAACCATTGATCATCGAAGTTGTTGAATGTGTGAATCTAAAAAATAACTTTGTGAATCCTCTAAGTGGTTGCAAGAGTCTCTTTCAGGTTGAACTACCACATCATTTCTCCAATACAGACTTCTACAACAACCGATCCTCCTCCTTTAATGCATAGAGTTTCTTGAGGAAGAAAAAATTGTGACATCTCAACTGCTTTCCATCTATGAAAACTCCTGGCTGCTGACAAAACTAGTGGCTTACCTCAATCAACAGGGTGGATGAACTACCAGCTATGATACTACTGTAAGACAATCAAAGTGGAAACCAAATAAACTGTATATTAATCAATCTCAGTCAATGACGTACAATATGTACATATTAGGAAATAGTTGAATTAGTTTTCGAGTCTTCTTGGACTCTAATAACTACTCAAACTAATCCAAGCTTAGTCCTGAGGATCAATTGTCTTAAATTTACAATATTTATAATATTTTCCCAATATGTAAAGATAACGTGTCAATAGTCTAGATATAAGATTTACTAAGCACGAGAATAAGACTATAGAGCCAAATAAACTGGTAAAGTACTCTTACCTCAAAATATTCTAAGTTGTGAGAAGAGGAATACCACTACAAGTTCATCTCCTATTGAGGGAGAACAACTACACAATGTTATAGCTTTCAGAAACTTAGAAATCCATAAGGTCTTAGGTCCCAAATTACATTGGCAGAAAGGCTTTTACCAATTTCGTAGTTCCTAACCAATTTTGTAGGGCCTTCATGCAATTGTTTGTTTCTCTCTTACCAACACCAAAATACCATTGATAACTAGCAACCACACCAAAATATTGCCAATCTTCGTATTGAGCTCACCATGCTTCTTCTCAAGTGTTTGCAAATGAATTCCATTAGCATGTCGCATAGTTCGCCAAACCTCATTAATGCCTTCGAGATCCTGTGGGGTGGTTGATGCTCCCAATCCCATTACTGTTTTGATTTTCTACTCCCATCTAGTTATTATTTAGCAATATTAGTTTAATAGCATTATTACTAAATTATATTAGTTTAATATAGGTTATTTTTTAATCTAATTTTATTAAATTGGTATAATCAATGCCAATAAAAGAAATAACATATACCTTAAACCATAGTTGTGAAAGGAGCAGAAGTTCTTTGTTTATTTCAAACTTATATATTTAGAATTATCTTTTATAATTAAACTGTTCTCACATTTTTTTACAATAATAATAATTAATTAACAATGGTTTAATCTATTTATTTTTTCCATGAGTTAATTAATCTATTTAGCTTATGCATTTCAATTATGTTTTAATAGAGAAATGATAACGCAGGTATTTTTGTTTAATTTAAAATGTTATATTTATTTTTGTATTTTCATATTTTATTTTGAGATTTTATTCAATATTAATGTGTTAAAATTTTATAATTATATTTAAATAAATTAATTATATATTGTGTTAAAAGTTCATAATTATATTTAAATAAATAAAGTTTTTTTTGCGTTATCAAAGTGTAAGATGAATTGATTATCGATATGATAAAATTAAATAAAACAAACATAGATCTAAGACTTTTGTAATCTATATTGTAGATAAAATATCTTTCGGATTAATCACAACATTAGGATTTGGTTAACATTTGGAACAAACTAATGTGGTTCGTTCTCTGGACAAGGTGAAAAAATCATACAATCTTCATGTATAAATAGCAAGGATGCATCATTTCCCCAAGGTCAGTTCATGAAACTAGCCGTTGAAAACTAGCCGTTGGAAATTAGTTAAACAGGTAAATAGAAATCATGAAAAGTTACAATGAAATTATTTAATATTCTAAATTTTATTTAAATTATTATTTTATTTTTTTTTGTAAACTTGGCAGCTCTCTATGTATTTCTGTTTTCAAAAGAACTTTTCGCAACCATTTTCTATTGTAGGTCATTTTACTGCCACTAGGAAACCAGGTCTCCACCTGTCAGCTTTAAATCCTGTCCAAAATTTAAATAAGTTCATTGCTATCCATCTAGCGGTATTGTATTGGTTGTCTATTATACTGTCTCTACTTATCAAAATAAAAATAAACATAATTATGTTGTTCATAGTCAAAACCATTTTTGAATCCACCTATTTCACTGTGTCACTCCTCATCAAAGGATATTACTGATGCAGGTGCCTTTGCACTATATCCTGGCATCTCGCTTTGCTGTTATTTTTTTTTATTTAAATTATAAGTTGGTTGACATGAGCACAAATAATAATAAATAGTAAGGGGATATGAATAAGCTATCAATAAAATAGCTTTTAGGATATATAATGCTAGATCAAAATATAGTTTTAAGGGGTTAAGTATTAATAAAAATAGTTGTTATATAGTTAATAGTCCATTTTTTGGGGTTAAAAAAAAACATGTTATAAATTAACATTTAGGAGAGGATTAAAATAATGTAGAGAATAATCCAAAAATTAATTAGAGGGTTAAGAATGAGATAGGAGTTTATAATTAAAACTAAAAGGTTTAGATCCAAAATCTTATATAAGAAGTAAAGAGAGGTTAAGAGAAATTAAGAGAAAGATTCAAAATATTATATGTTAAAGAAATAATTAGGAGCTTAGTAATTTATTTTAAAATGGTCAAAGAATGAATCAAAGAGAAGATAAAAATATAAGTTATAAATATATAAAGAAAATGAGAGGAGGGAATTTACTATAATATAAAGTACTAAGTAGCTTGAGAAATTATTATACAAGAATTAACAAATGGTAAGAAACAAATATATAAAAAGGGGAAAGGAGGGAAAAATATAAAAGGGGGGAAACGAAACAAGAGGATCATAAGGAGAGGACCAGAATCCAACTCCTACTCAATTTCCAACCATCATCTCTATTGATATTTCTAGTATGCCTCTCAATCTCTATAGCCTCCCTAAGCTTCCTATGGTGGAAATGATCAACTCTAGCAATGACTCTGGATTCCTCAATACAGACATGGTGCTTGGATTTCTCCACATGTTCAGCTAGAGTCGAAGAGTGAGAACGATTGTGTCTTATGTCTGAAGTGTGCTCATGGATCCTCTAGTTAATTGATCAACCCGTCTCTCCGATATATGGAATACCACAGGAGCAAGGAATCAGGTAAACGCCCTTTAGGTCGATAGGGTTCTTAACTGAACCAAGAGAATTTCTAATGGTCCTTAGAGGTTTTAATAAAGAGAAACATTACTCTACCTAAGGATATGGGCAATCCTATCCGTGGTCCCTTAAATAAATGGGATATGAATCTTCGAAATAGGATCAACACGAGTAGTTTTAACTCTTGGTCCTTTACAAGCTCTTTTAAAGGCCTTAAGGATCTGAGTTCTACTACACCCATTATTTTTAAAAAATTCAAAGAGATGAGATTTCTCTTGCTCTCGGTAGTTCTCATCAGATTCTTAGAGCACGGGTAGCAATGGTGTTGAGACCATAGAATTTTTTAGCAGGAAAATGATGAGAACTAGCTTGAAAATATTGTTCCATGCGAGTTTTTTTGTGAAAAACATGGTGATAAATGGAACAATCATATATTCTAGAGAGGAGAATGTCAAGGAAAGGAAGGCGCCCCTCCACCTCAACTTCCATCGTGAACTTGATGGAATTAGATTGGGAATTAAGGTGGTTTAGAAACAAATCCAATTTCTTGCGGCGATGGGGCCAGATGATGCACGCGTCATCAACAAAGCTCCTCCATTTTTTGGGGAAAAGTTGAGCTGAGGCTAAGGCCCTGGTCTCAAAGTATTCTATAAATAAGTTGGCAACAATAGGGGAAAGAGGAGAACCCATGCCACCCTATTGGTTTGCTCATAGAATTCACCGTGGAAACTGAATAAGGTTGAGGTGAGGTAGAGGCCAACCAAATTTGTAGTGTCATGGTCAATGATCTAACTTATGACATCAATGGCCTCTTGAATGGGGATTTTGGTATATAAGTAAATAACATAAAAACTAACAAGAAGATCCCCTGGGTCCAAGTTTACATCCTTCCATTATTTGACAAAGGACGTAGAATCCTTAACATAGGAATCAATGCGATCCATAAGAGGCTTAAGCTTAAGAGCTAAGAATTTAGCAAGAAGATAACTAGGTCCACCTATTGTTTTAACAATAGGTATCAAGGGGGCCCCAGATTTATTGATCTTAGGAAGGCCATAAATTCTAGGGTGAGGGGATTTCTCTCAATGAGCTTCTGGAAAGAGGATTGAGAGATAGATTTGATTTAATGGCTATCGCTACATCTTTAGAAACAAAATTTAAGGGATTATTTTTAGGCCTAATGTAACATCCACTATTATAGAGATGGTTAAACATTTTGTTGACATAATCAGATTTATTCAAAATGGCAACAACCCCGGGCCCTTTGTCAGCTTTTAGAAAGACAATGTCGAGGTTCTCCCTCAGGGCTTTAAGGGCAAGAAACTCAAATCTCCTAAGGTTTATTTTATGAGGCTTAGCCTTCTTGAAAATGCTAGCACAATCTTGTCTCATTGCCTCCTTGACATTATCTGGAATGTCCCTAATACGATACTCGATGTTACAAATAATGTCATCAATGGGAATCTTCCTAGGTGCAAGGGAAAAATTAAATATTATAAAGATAAATTCTTAATATTTAAATATTATAGAAATATTAATTAAAAAATAATTAGTAAATTAATAATTAATTATAATTATGTTAAATTTGTAACTACCTTATGGAAAATATTATTTTTTTTGTAAGGAGTTATGATTATCTTGGTCATTAACCAAGAGTCTTCCAAGATTTTTGCTCCAAGATGGTATGATTGTTAACACTTGCAAGAAAAAAGTCATGATTTTTAAATTCAAAAAGATTACTTATGAGAGTACTACTTAGAGTAAGTTCCTACACATGGGGGAATGGTAGCATTGAAAAAAGGATAAGTGGAGGATGAAAAACTTGTCATGGGCTTGAAAGAAATTGTAAGTTTAGATTTAGGATTAAATAAATTTCTCTTTCAAAATATTATCACCCTTATTATTTTATATGACATGATGTTTAGGGTTGCAATATATATAGAAAATCATGGAGGAAAATTGAGAAGATCCAAGAACGTTTTATATTCTACAACGTCAAGATTAGAGGATATGCTCCCTACCTTATCCTCCTTCTTAAAATAAGTCTTTCCCCTATTGAAAGTATGGCTATGACTAGATATACCTTGTATAAGAAGAATTTATACAAGACGAAGCCAAGAGATTTCCTAAATTTTCTTGTTACTCTAGCCAAAACCCTCATATTTGTCTCAAGCGAGGATGCCATAAGGATGCCCAATCTTGGCTAGATCATTAGGGATAAAGGAGGATATCATCCTATAGAATAAGGATAATACTAAAAATATTAATACTTCGAAATATAAATAGAATTTATAGAGTGATACAAAGTTAGAGGCAAATATAAATCCAAGATATTATAAGGAGGTGATCAACACCACCTTGAAAACTAAAACTATGAATCTATGTTAAGTGGTGTTAACAATAAAATGAGCATTACTAAAATAATAAAACACCATGGGAAGAAGATGAAAATCAATTTATTTTAGATTCCCAAACATATATGAAAATCTGTTCTAATTTTCAAAATATATGTCACACTACAAAAGTTCTTGACCTATTAATACAGCAAGGCTATGGTGATGTGGTAACGCTTATCATTAATCATAAATTTTTAATTAATTTCTTATATTCTTGAAGTTGAATAGGTTTTACTAGACATTAGTCATCATCATCCAAATAATATAAATTTACATAAATCAATACAAAATTAATGGTAACATATTTTTCCTAATTTTTTTTTATATAATTTATATCTTCATAAATTATATTATATTCTATTTAGGATATCTTAAAATAATAGAAATTCAAAAACTAATAAATATTAAGATATATTTTTTGAATTTAATTTCTTTTAAATGTATTATCTCAATGGTTTATTGCATCATGTTCTTATTAGAAACAAAGTTAGTATTTCACAATCTTAAAATTGAAAATATTGTAATTTCATTTTTATAAAGTTAGTTTAATTCTATTTTGTATATAATTTTACTAAAACTAAATTATATATAGAAAAATGATTAATTTAGTTTTGAAATTTATAAAATTTATAATTATAAAAGCAAACATTATAATGATCATATATATACAAAGTGTTATTTTAAGATAGAAAGGCTATCTTGGATGCACAATCACTTAGTTGAAATAAAATGTCAACCACACACCAATATAGGAATCTAACTAGTTGGCGAGAATCTCTCAACAAACTACGCCTCAACAATGTCCAAACTAATAAGAATAGACTCATTCTAGAGATAAGCACACCAAAGACAAGTACAAATTATGTTCTCCAACTCCCCCCTTAATGACTACTTGCCTTGATCTCAGACAACAAAGTGTAACTGTGGCCTTGGTGTTTACAAACAAGATTATCAGAAAGAGTATGTTGTCATCCATATAAAGGAACAACAATCCACCAAAATTCATGAGTCACTATCTATTGCAACTTCCAGTCTACTAGGATGTCGCTTCACGTACATAGTTCATTGAATTTTCATTATATTCATATATGCACTTGTACCTTAAGTCTCCCTCCACCATCATGAGCCTAGGATTTTTTAGATTACCCATTACCATGCTTAGGGTTTGATTGGCCTACCCTAAACCATGCTTAGGGTTTTTTAGCTAACCCTCAACCATGCCTCAACTATGCTCAAGGTTTTCTCGGTTGACCCTAAACCATGCTTCATGAATTCGTGACCACTTCCATCCCACAAGTGGTTTGTAGCTTACCAAAAAGCTACAGTACAAAGTGGTTTATGGCTTACTACAAACCTACACTTACAAAGTGGTTTGAAGATTTCCACGAACTTCATAGGGTACATGTGCCTTATTAGACTTACATCATAATTTACTCAAGTACATATTATTACAAAATTTTCAAGGGCCACTACAAAACATCATAGACTTTCTTAGAAAGAACACACAAAATTTTACCTCTGTTGTCCATCCTTACTCAACATCCCCTAATGGTGCCACAATCAATACACTTTGCTACCATATTGCTTCAAATCACTATCTTTTCTATCTTTTTTCTTCCGCTTGCAACACAATCACAAAAATAGTCTTCCTCCATAATCACGTACAATGTGTGTGTGTGTGTTTTCCTTATCTTCAACATCTTCATTCAATAAATGTCTGGTGTCTCTGGTTTTTACTTATCATATATTAAAATTTCAACCCTAACAAAATAATTTCACGTTGAGATCAAGAGTCTCAATGTACTATAATAAATTCAATATTGCAAGGCATATATTCTAATAAATCTGATATTGAAAAGGAATTAAAAAAGAAGTTCTTACCATCATAGCTACTAATAGGCTGGACATCACCTATCAAGCTGCAAATTATTTATGCGTTAAGTGCTCCCATTCCAATGACATTTTATACACAACAACTTTTGTTGTTGTATGTGAACAAATTTAAGACTAAGAAAGTTGCTTCATGTTTCATGGTATCTAACCATGATCTCCAAAATCTTTGTCAGTAGTGGCTCCTCAAATGGTGGCTCTCCACAAACAAAAATTTTACAAGCACACTGTAATAATCATGTCATAACAAACCATGTACACTCCTCTTCATCGCTCCCTTACTTTTCCATTGCAAAATTCCACAACAGAGTTGATTACACATCTTAATGTCACTAGGGTTTCCTAACTTATCATTGTGTTGTTGTATATGCACCTAGTTAGCCTTAATTAGCTTCAAATAAAGTCTAGTATTTGCATATGGAGTGCACTTGGAATTAGTTAGTTAACTAGAGTTCTTACATGTGGTGTGAACTTGGCTTTAGTTAGTTAACTCTAGTGCTTGCATTTGGTGCATGTGCACATTAACATAAAATAAAACACACTTAGCTTCAGTTAGCTTTAATTGGCCTTAGTTATTGCATGCACAACTAAGCTTAACTTAGTTTCTTTATGTATTGATTCTCAAATAAATATTGAGTAACCAAATTCATTCTCTATTCCAATTTTCTTTTAAATTCTTACAAGTTTGCACGATTATTATTTATCTAGATCCATAGATGTTCTCTAATAATTTTACATGTTATTGGAGCTACAAGGGTGTACAAAATGTGCATGAACAACCTTTTGCAGGTTTGGAGATTAAAGAATTGGAAATTGTTTGGAGAATTTATTTGTGGATCAAAATATTAGAGATCCACTGCAATTGTTTCTAAAGACGCAAGGTTGAATAATGGAGTTGCCATCTTAATCTGTTCTCACTCTGTATACATACCTCCAATGAAAGCCATAGATTTTTCTTCACCTCAGAGGAAAATGATTGTATGAGATAGTTATGAATGTGGAAGTTGAACCTAATTTTTCCATTGAAAATTCCAAATAATTCAACAATATGGATGCGGCTTTTGGTGTTTTATTGTTTTCCATATCTCCAACATTGTTTTTCCATGTGGACACATGCAACACTCCAAATGAGGTCTTGAAAATCTTGGGGAACTTTTTTAGAAAGAATGATGAGATGCAGGCTCATATTCTTGAAAATTATATAAATTCCTTAGATCCAAATAGCTTTGAGAACTTTTAATATTTTTTTACAAATTTCAAATCATTTCTTCTTCAATTATAGGATCACGGGATTGATAAATCCAAGTAGGAAGGTCAATTGATCCTTTCTATTTTGTCTAAATTAGGGCATTAATATGATATTTTTGTTTCTACATTTGATATAGTTAGACTTGCAACTGGAGATAAATAGAAAATGCCCAAATTTGATGCTTTTATTGAGTCTCTCATTCGTCAGAAATATAGCTCATCAAGATGGGTTCATTAAAGACTTCAAATGGACCTACATTTTCCATGCATGAGAAAGGAAAGACCAACTCAAAACCGAATTAAAAATCCAAAGGAAAAGGAAAGGCAAGAGATTCAGATTCAAGAAAGGGAGGAAATCCAAAACCTGTAGATGACTCTTTAGCTCCAAAGGTAAGAAGGGAAAGAAAGGAAACTCCAAGTGTCCTTATTGTAATATAGGCTATCATCTTGAATACTCTTGCATGTAGAAGACTATTGATTAAATGTCAAATACTCTTTAGCAAAGTAATCTTGGTCATGATATTCTGGAAAGTGCCAAGAAGAAGATGGAGGAAAAGCCATCAGAAACAAGGGGTAATGGTCATGCTTTGACTTCCTTCATTCTAAACCACAAGAATGGACCATCGATTCAGGAGTTTCACATCATATGGGTTCTTTAAAGGAATATTTTTATTCTCTACATGCATAGTTAGAACCTCCTATTCTCATGGGGAACAATTTTGTAGTTGAAGCAACTGGACAAGGAAGAGTGCAAATCGAAGATGTAGTTTTGAGAATATCTTACGTTTTCAAAGACTTTGTGTGAATCTTCTTTCAGTCTCTTAGATGACACACACTGACATTGAAAGCAAATTGGAGTTTACCATGGATTCTGTGGGCATTTATGATATGAAAACCAACTTGAAGATTTCACCTCGAAAGGTAAATGTCAATCTCATTTGTATACATTTTTTGAATCTTTTCCTGTCAATTCAAATTCTATTTTGCTACTTATGCGTGCAAATGAAGAAAGTAGGATTTGGCATGAGATATTTGGACTCTTGAATTTCAGATGCATGCAACAACTTAACAAGCAAGTGATGGTTAAAGGATTTCCTGCCATTGATTTTCAAATGGTGTTTCTAATCGATGTGATCTTGGAAAGCATCCACAAGAAAGTTGGAGAAGAGGCATGCATGGAGAGCCTCTTCACCTTTGGAGCTTGTACAAAATGATCTCATTGGTCCATTTCCAGTACCTTCAATGCGAAAGTTAATAAATGTGTTGACATTTATACATGATTACATGAGATTCGCTTGGGCTTATTTTTTTGAAACTCAAGTCTGAATTTTTTCAACATCTAAATATTTTCGAAGCACATGTGGAAAATTAGTCTAGAAAATGCATCAAGATCCTCTTCATAGATAATGGGATGGAATACATCATCAATGATATACAAAATATTTGTAATGAAATAGGCATGTAGTTGTAGCATAGACCTCCTTACACTCAATGGCAAAATGGGGTGGCTGAGAAGAAGAATAGATACTTGAAAGAGATTGCTAGTTACATGTTGCATGCAAGATCTCTTACATCAAAATTGTGTGATGAAGCTATGAATTGTGCCTCATACATCTACAATATATGTCCTCATAAATATGTTACTAGAAAAACACCTTTTGATGCTTCGACTTGCATGCAACTTGAATTAAGTCATTTATGCATTTTTAGATCTCAAGCATGGGCCTACATTCCTACAAAGAAGAGAAAGGCTTTGGAGCCTTAGAGAAAGACATGCATGTTTGTTGGATATTCTGATGAAGTCAAAGGGTTCATATTACTTGATATCAACACTGAATATTTTCTATCGAATGGAATGTAAAGTTTGAATAATATGCTTTGCATGCACCATCAAATGAAGCTATTACAAAGTTTCCCTTGACACTAATTGTTGAGTATCTAGATTGTACTTCAGATCAGAATTCTGAGGTAGATGAGTAGTTTCCTGTGACACCTCTTGGACCACTAGTTTTTCAACATTGAGATAATACTTTATCATGCAATTTGGAAGATTCTCAACCACCTTCAACACAAAAATGTTGCAACACGAGTGATCTTTTAGATGATCCTTCTGCCATGCTTTAGTTTGAGGAAGCTTCACAAGAACTCTTAGCTATGGAGCCATGCATTCCGATCGATGCTAATATAATGAATGAGTATGATCCCATAATTGTGCAGAAGAAGATCGGCATCCTAAATGGGAAGAAACTATGAATGAGGAATACAAATCTCTGATTGAGAACCATTATTTGGACCTGTTTCCACTATCTTCCAATTGTAAACTTGTCAGGTGAAAGTGGGTTTACCTAACCAAGAATGTATCAGATGGCCATGTTAGTCAATATAAAGCACAGTTGGTGGAAAAATGGTTTTAGTAGGTACATGGTGTTGGCTATGATGATAATTTTTCTCTCGTGGAAAAAATAGATTCCATTCAGCTAGCTCTCACCATTGTAGGAGCAAGAGGACGTGAGGTGCATCATATGGATGTGAAGAATTATTTACTTTACAGTGATATCGAGGATGAAATCTACATGGAGCAGCCACATTGATACATACAAAATTCCTCTCTGGTACATAAACTAAAGAAGTCTCTCTATGGCCTCAAGCACGCACCTAGAGTGTGGTATGCAAAGATGGATTCCTATTTGTTATCTCAAAATTTTGTATGGTGCAGATCTAATTCCAATGTTTATTTGTTGAATAAAATTGAGTTCTTTTTTATCATAGTACTCTACATAGATGATCATAATAGGTATTTCAACTCCTTCCATTGTTGAGATTAAAATCTCTTTACATAAGTACTTTTCTATGACAAACATGGGACTACTAAATTTCTTCCTTGGACTAGAGATTGATCAGAGTGGTTCTCCGATTACCATTTCTGAACAAAGGTATGTTAGAGATATTTTGGCATGATTTCACATGAGTGATTGCAAGCTAGCAACCACACCGTTCTTATCAGGGATAATCTTGAGAATAGTAAAGACACGACATTGGTTTATCGCATATTGTATAGTTAGCTTGTGGGAAATGTTATTTATTGCTGGCATTATGATACATATGTTGTACTTGATGGCAACCCACTCATCTCAGATGATAAATTATAGTGCAACAAAGTTCACGCACTTTCATGAAGATAAAAGTTTCTTTCATGTAGAGAAAAGTTTACGCACTTTCATAAAGATAAAAGTTTCTTTCATGAAGATAAAAGTTTCTTTCATGCAGAGAAAATTTCACGCACTTTCATGAATATAAAAGGTTCTTTCATGTAAAGAAAAGTTCACGCACTTTCATGCGGAGAAAAGTTTATTTCATGTAGAGAAAATTTCACGCACTTTCATGCAGACAAAAGTTTCTTTCATATAGAGAAAAGTTCACGAACTTTCATGCAGAGAAAACTTCCTTTCATGAAGAGAAAAGTTCACGCACTTTCATGGTTGGCTCATGGTATTAGTCCGACAGTTTTTTATCCTATGGTTTTGGTCTGTGGTATTGCATCCAAAAGTGTTGACCCCAAGTATTGGGTTCATGGTATTGTGTTATTATGGTTTTGGACCGTGGTATTGTGAAAGGCCTAAGACTATAAAAGAGGAAGGAGATCATTTGGAAAGGCAACTAATCTGAATGAATTGAATATCTAATAAGTGCTAGATCTGAAATATTTGTGATTGGGGTTATGGTGCAGACCTGGATTTGAATAAAGGAGGAACCTTAGCACAAAGAAGGATAAGTTCTATTGATGGGTCATAATATTTTGGCTTGAATGATAATATCTTTGCATGATTTTGATCTGTTATATGTGGCACATGCTTGATCTATAAATCTGATAATCTGGGTTAATCAGTGTTTGAATATTTGAAAGAGTGAATTATCTTTTATAGATCTGCACGCAGGTTTCAGGTTGTTGAAGTAGCGTATATCTTTTAATTGTGATCTAGCTACCTCTATTACTGCAGTGTTCTGGGTTCAAAATTTGGTGTTTGGTTACTGTTACTGTGTTCTGGGTACAACTGTCAGAGAAGTGTTTACTTGATTCAGTGCTAATTGGTGAAAAGGAGATTGTTTGATGCAAAAATAGTTGATGATTGATTGATGTTCATGGATCGACTCTGAAAATTTATGAAACGTGGTCCCTGGAAGAAAGAGAAGGTTGTAGCCTTCAGTAGGCCAGCACCTACGTACTAGTATCTTGGATAGTACAAGAGCTAAGGGGTTGTAGCTCCCTTCCAGGAGAAGCTGGAGAAAGAGAGAGGGTTGTAGCTCTCTGCAGGTTGCAGCCTGCGTACTGGTAAAGGACTGCACTGGTACATTGTAAAAGGAAGTTTCTAATTAACAGAAGATAGAGACAAATTGTAGCAGGTGGTTTTCACCCACATTGGGTTTCCACCTTATATCTTGTGTTCTTGTGTGTGATTGTCCTCTGCTCTGTTTTACTGTTTCTGGTTACTGATTCTGATACACAGATTAATAATCAACATTTGAAAGATAAAGTAAATTATAAGTTTACATTATATACGTGGGTTTCCTTCTACATAGTTACGTATATACGCGGTTTTAATTAACTGAAGTAGCGTATATCATCTCGATTTGAAAAAGGAATATTTGACTTGATAACATTGATTCACGCCCCCTCTCAGTATTATTTCCAACAATTGGTATCAGAGCAGGTCCTTTCGAAGAAGCTTGATCGCTTGGAGGAAGATCCATCATCATGAGAAACTACGAGATAGAAGCATCTATCAGGCCACTGATTTTTGGTGGGAAAAACTTCGTATATTGGAAGGTAAGAGTTACTGCCTATCTTCAATCTCTTGGTATAGAATTCTGGGATATCATAGATACAGGGTACTCTTTTCCATCAGCAACTCCTACAGATCCAGCTGAGAAGAAGAAATATGAAACAAATGCAAAGGCAGTCAATACCCTATTAGGATGTCTATCTCAATCAGAATTCGTCAAGGTTATGCAGTATAAATCCGCAAAAGAAATATGGGACAAGATTGTTTTGAGCTTTCAAGGAGATGAACAGGTAAAACGAGCAAAACTTCAAACCCTCAGAATTCAGTATGAAAGTCTTAGAATGAACAACGATGAAAGTGTGGCTAACTATTTCCTTCGTGTAGATGAGATTTTTAATTGTATGAAAAACTTGGATGAAGAAATTAAAGAGGCTGTTGTGGTTGAAAAGGTTATAATATCTTTGTCCCCTAGGTTTGAATCTAAAGCTTCTACAATAGAAGAAAAAGAGAATCTATGAAACCTTACCATGTCACAGCTGCACGGGATTCTAACTGCTTATGAAATGAGGAAAGGAGGACCATCATACAGGAGAGACGCTGCCATCAAGGCTTCAAGCAAAGGAGACTACTATGAGTCATGACACGTGTCAAAAGAAGAAGAAGAATCAAATTTTGTCAAAAACCTTCAACGGGGTGTTGGAATATTCCGAGGTAAGTTACCTTGCAAATGGTTTGCTTGTGGAAGAGTCGATCACTATGCTGCCAAGTGTCCTCATAAGGATAAGATTGACAAGGGGAAGGAACCTGTTAGATGGAACAAGAAACAGAATGCAAATAAGAAAAGCTATTACACTCATGAAGATAGTGATGGACTTTCAAATAGTGACGAAGATGAACGAGGTAATAATTATAAACTGTTAATGGCTTTTGAAGATGATGATTATATGGATGTTGTAGATGAAGAAGGTCTTTATGAAGAGATTCCTAATCTCAAAATTTGTTTAGAAGAGAAAAATGTGATTATTGATTCTCTGCAATGTCAGCTGGCTGAAAGAGAAAAACATCACGAAAAATTGGAATGTGAAATTGTTAGTCTAAGAAAAGAGATTGAGAAAACAAAAGCTCTTAATATTAAATTTCTTAAAGGGTCTGAAACTCTGGATTAGATTATCAACGTGTAGCGTTCTCCACTAATCAAGACAGGTCTAGGATATAATGGAGAAGAATCTCAAGCATCCACCTCCAAAAGTTATCTTGATGCAGCAAGGAGGAGCGAACAAAAGCCTAATAGAAATCATCAGGTAAATCAGGGACAGTTTACCTCAAGAACGAACAAAGACTATCAAGAAAATCGGGGGCAAGCTACCTTAAGGACAAATAGAAGCTACAACCAGCCACAAGTAAAATATTACCAATTTGCCTCAAGAATGGATGTCAGTAAAAACTACAATCGGTTGGTTGATAGATTTGATAATCGTAGGAGTTTCCTCAATGGCCAATGTTTCTCTTGCCATAACTTTGGTCACAAAGCAATTCAATGTGTTGCCTATAAGACAATCATGACTAGAGAAGCTCAAAAATAAAGAAGTATGACTGGAATCACTAAAAGGACCTATAACAACTTTTCCACCCTTGAAAGTGAAATTGAATGTTCTATTTGTAATAACTTTGGTCATGAAGAGTCTGAATGCAGGAGAAGGTTTTGGAAGACAACTCAGAAGGAACAAACCTCAAATGCCAGAACATGGAGAATGAAGGAACCACAACCAGAAAGATGTGGGATAGCTTTATATGCAGAAGGACAGGAAAATCAATGGTACATCGACAGTGGATGTTCGAAGCATATGACAGGTGATAAAGAAAAACTTCATTCATATAGTGCTTTAGAAAAAGGAAAGAAAGTTTCTTTTGGAAATGATACCCCTGCAGTCATAAAAGGAAAAGGCATTGTTCAATTGAAAGAGAAAGTCAAGGATGGAAATATTTTGTATGTTGATGGCTTGAAGCATAATCTACTGAGTGTCAGTCGGATGTGAGATCAAGGAACCAAGGTAATATTTCAACCAAATGGATGTAGTGTTCGTGATCTTGATACAGGAAAAACAGTGATCAAAGGCAGAAGAACTCCAAATAATTTATACATATTTGAAGAAGGACAACAACAATGCTATTTGAGCAAGGATGATTAACACTAGTTATGGCACCGGAGGTTGGGGCATCTAAGCTTTTCACAAATAAGGAAATCGTGCAAATATCAGGCAGTTCGTGGTCTTCCAGATATCAAAATTCGAGAAAACACCATATGCAAATCATGTCAGTTTGGTAAGCAAACCAGAACTAACTTCCCTGAGAAGGAACGATCAACCAGCAGGCCTCTTGAACTAGTCCATATAGATGTATGTGGTCCATTTAGGACAAGGTCACCTCGAGGAGAATAATACTTTATATTATTCATTGACGACTTCTCCAGGATGGTTTGGTTAGGACTTATGAAACACAAAGACGAAGCATTCGAAAAATTCAAATCTTTCAAAGCCTTGGCTGAAAACGAATCAAATCACAAAATTAAGTGCCTCAGGTCTGACAGAGGTGGGGAGTTTACCTCAAATGACTTTTTCGATTTCTGTGAAGAACATGGAATAAGAAGGGAATTCTCTACAGCTAGGACTCCTTAGCAAAATGGAGTGGTGGAAAGGATGAACAAAACAGTTCAACAAATGGCTCGTGCTATGCTTGATGAGTCTGGAACTCCCGCAACCTTTTGGGGTGAAGCTGCATTTGCTGCGGTTGTTATTCTCAACAAAAAAAATGTCTGAGTGAACAACACTCAAACTCATCATGAGCTCTGGTATGGTGAGACTCCTTCGGTAAAGCATTTAAAAATTTTTGGAAGCAAATGCTATATTAAGAATAATGATGAACATCTTGGCAAACTTGAACCTAAAGCAGATGAAGGCATTCTCCTTGGTTATTCTCCCCATAGAAAAGCATATAAGTGTTACAATAAAAGACTTGGAAGAATTGTTGACATCATTGATGTGGTGGTTGATGAAAAAGGAAACATTCCTAGGCAAGTAAATTATGAAAATATCAAAGAGGATGAAGAATACCCTCCAAATCAGATTGAAGATGAAGAAGAACCTCAAGAGGCACCAGAGGAACAGACAAGGATAGAAGAGAAGACTCCATCCAGGTATGTTCAAAAGAATCATCCAGAATCTCAAATCTTGGGGCAAAAGGAGGCAGGTGTACAAACAAGAAGAACAATTGCAGAAGCTTCAAGCTATTTGGCATTACTCTCCTCCACTGAACCACAAAATGTAAGAGAGGTATGCAAAGATGAATGTTGGGTCAAGGCAATGGATGAAGAACTTTAGCAAATCAAAAAGAACAACACTTGGGAGTTGTTTCCTAGACCAAAAGATAAGAATGTCATAGGGACAAAATGGGTCTTCGAAAATATGTTGAATGAAAATGGGGAAGTAATTTGAAACAAGGCTAGACTTGTTTGTAAAGGGTATGCTCAATAAGAAGGAATAGACTTTGAAGAAACTTTTGCTCCTGTTGCAAGACTTGAGGCCATCCAAATGTTCCTTGCTCTCTCAAGCTTTCAGAAGTTCAAAGTATTTCAATTGGACGTGAAATCAGCCTTTCTGAATGGAGACTTAGAAGAAGAAGTATACATTGAGCAACCAGATGGTTTCATTCTTAGGAATGATCCAAATCTTGTATGCAGACTGAAAAAGGCTCTCTATGGTCTTAAACAGGCTCCAAGGGCTTGATACTACTGTTTGGACAAATATCTTCATCAACAAGGTTTTTCAAAAGGATCAGCAGATAGCAATCTTTATATAAAAATTGAAAATGACAAATTGCTAATACTTGTTGTGTATGTAGATGATATTATCTTTGGCAGCAATGAAGAAGCTATGAGTCAAAGATTTGCCTTGTGATGTAGAAAGAATTCGAAATGTCTTTGCTTGGAGAACTGACATATTTTCTTGGATTGCAAATCCAAAAAAATGAAGGTGGTATCTTTTTGTCTCAAACCAAGTATGTCAAGCAAATCTTGAAGAAATATGGCATGGAAGATTCAAAACCAGTGTGTACCCCTATGGTTACAGGATGCAACCTCAATGCAAATGATGAATATGCAGTAGTGCATTAACCAACCTATAGACCCATGATTGGAAGTATTCTTTATTTGACAGGTACTCGGCCAAACATCATGCATGTAGTGGGAATAGTTGGAAGATTTCAGGAAAATCCTAAAGAAACCCATCTTTAGGCAGTAAAGAGAATTTTCAAGTATCTTCAAGGAACTCAAAACTATGGCGAATGGTATCCTAGAGATACAGATCTCACTCTACATGCTTATACAGATGCAGATTGGGCTGGAAGCATGGATGACAGAAAGAGAACATGTGGTGGAGCATTCTTTATGGGTTCCAGATTAGTGTCGTCGTTCAACAAGAAATAGATTTCGATTCCCTTATCTACAGGTGAAGCGGAATATGTGGCTGCTGCATCTTGCTGCACTCAACTCCTTTGGATGATGCAAAGCTTGCAAGATTTTCAAATCACTTGTACACCACCTAACTCCATCCTATGTGATAATACAAGTGCAATTAGCATTTCAAAGAACCCAATCATGCATTCAAATACCAAGCACATACCAATCAAGTACCACATTCTCTGAAAACAAGTGTTGGAACAAAAGGTCAAGTTGGAATATGTCCCGTCTAAGGAACAAGTTGCTAATATACTCACCAAACCACTGCCTAGGGAGACATTTGAATACCTCAGATAGAAGCTGGGAGTAGTTGATGCACCATCTTGCTGTTAAAACTTGTATGTCTCAGAGAAAAATAGGTGTACGCATGTTGCCTGAGGAGGATCCGCGTGCAGATGCCGGTTTGTGCAGAGACAGTCGCTATATGGAGGCTTGATGGATATCAGTAGGGACAGGCTATGGTTGAAGATAGTCTAATATGGGTTTGAAAAAGACCATCTGGCACAGGTTCAGGGGGAGAAGATAAACTTCTAATGATGCATTGTTGGCATTACCTTAGAAGATTTTGGTTCTAGTTCACAGTTGTTGTTGGTTGTAGGTGGAACAAATGCATAGGGAGAATAGAAGGAAATCATGATTGCTGATCTGAATGGTGATTGACAGATGCTGCTGCTGTCAGTTATTAGTGACTTTCATAAAGTCTTGCTCTATATATTTCATCTCTCTGTCATGTATCTCTTTTATGGTGTCAAGGTCATGTAACGGCCTATTTTGATTTCCCCACAATGCTTGGGATGAAGATGTCATGTATTTGGTTGTCATATGTAAATTTCTGATGTATCCCCACTTGGTTGGGTGGATGATCCCCACTTGGTTGGGTGATGGATGTATGTATTGAGTCTTTTGGTGATAGGAAGGTCTTTTATGATGTGTAAGTCTTGGTTCTTCTTGAAGAACATCTTTTGCAGATCTTACCTACAGTCAGGGGGAGCATGAACAACACACATCAGCAGAGCAGAGATTTCAGCATGAACTCAAGGGAGCATGGACAGATTGGTACACCTTGGCATATAAAAAGGGGGAGCTCATTCAGAAATTTCAGCAGGCACTGAGAGGGAGTATGGATAGCAAAGGAAGAGAATATCTTGGTCCGCCCTTTGCCCTTGATGTCAAAGGGGGAGAGTGATTTGGTATTGTTGCCATCAAGTCTAAAGGGGGAGATTGTTGGCATTATGATACATATGTTTTACTTGATGGCAACCCACTCATCTCAGATGATAAATTATAGTGCAGCAAAGTTCACGCTCTTTCATGAAGATAAAAGTTTCTTTCATGTAGAGAAAAGTTCACGCACTTTCATGAAGAAAAAGGTTCTTTCATGTAAAGAAAAGTTCACGCACTTTCATGTAGAGAAAAGTTTATTTCATGTAGAGACAAGTTCACGCACTTTCATGCAGAGAAAAGTTTCTTTCATATAGAGAAAAGTTCACGCACTTTAATGCAGAGAAAAGTTCCTTTCATGAAGAGAAAAGTTCACACACGTTCATGGTTGGCTCATGGTATTAGTCCGACAGTTTTTGATCCTATGGTTTTGGTCCGTGGTATTGCATCCAAAAGTGTTGACCCCAAATATTGGGTTCATGGTATTGTGTTATTATGGTTTTGGACCGTGGTATTGTGAAAGGCCTAAGACTATAAAAGAGGAAGGAGATCATTTGGCAAGGCAATTAATCTAAATGAATTGAATATCTAATAAGTTCTAGATCTGAAATATTTGTGATTGGGGTTATGGTGGAGATCTGGATCTGAATAAAGGAGGAACCTTAGCGCAAAGAAGGATAAGTTCTATTGATGGGTCATAATCTTTTGGCTTGAATGATAATATATTTGCATCATTTTGGTCTGTTATATGTGGCGCATGCTTGATCTATAAATATAATAATCTAGGTTAATCACTGTCTGAATATTTGAAAGAGTGAATTATCTTTTATAGATTTGCATGCAGGTTTCAGGTTGTTGAAGTAGCGTATATCTTATAATTATGATCGAGTTTCCTCTATTGCTGCAGTGTTCTGGGTTCAGAATTTGGTGTTTGGTTACTGTTACTGTGTTCTGGGTACAAATGTCAGAGAAGTGTTTACTTGATTCAGTGTGGTGAAAAGGAGATTGTTTGATGTAGAAATACTTGATGATTGATTGATGTTCATGGATCGAGTCTAAAAATTTATGAAACGTGGTCCCTGGAAGAAAGAGAATGTTGTAGCCTTCAGTAGGCCAGCACCTACGTACTAGTATCTTGGCTAGTACAAGAGCTAAGGGGCTTGTAGCTCCCTTCCAGGAGAAGCTGGAGAACGAGAGAGGGTTGTAGCTCTCTGCAGGTTGCAGCCTGCGTACTGGTAAAGGACTGCACCAGTACATTGTAAAAGGAAGTTTCTAATTAATAAAAGATATAGATGAATTGCAGCAGGTGGTTTTCACCCACATTGGTTTACCACCTTATATCTTGTGTTCTTGTGTGTGATTGTCCTCTGCTCTATTTTACTGTTTCTGGTTACTGATTCTGATACACAGATTAATAATCAACATCTGAAAGATAAAGTAAATTATAAGTTTGCATTATGTACGCGGGTTTCCTTCTACATAGTTGCGTATATACGTGGTTTTAATTAACCGAAGTAGCATATATCATCTGGATTTGAAAAAGCAATATTTGACTTGATAATATTGATTCACCACCCCTCTCAGTATTATTTCCAAAATTTATCTCCCTCACTCCCATCCTAATCTCTCATATTTCATAGGAGCAGTTTCAAGATACATGCAATAGCCACATTAGTTACACTAGTAGGTTCCAAACCACATCCTTCGATATCTCCAAGGGACAATCACCCATGGGATTCATTATGCAACAATTTGTTTTTTGGATCTCATTGGGTTCATAGATTCAGATTAAGTTGGTGACAACATTGATATCAAGTCCACCTCTGGTTATGTTCTTAGTTTGGGATCCAAACCAATTTGTTGGTTAAGAAAGAAGTAGGCTACCATTAATTTATCATTAGTAGAGGCCAAGTACAGAGGAGTAGCCAACGCTACTATTTAGGACATTTGGCTATGACATTTCCCTTCTGATCTTAGTATCAGTGTCCATCATCTAACTGTCATATGGTGTGATAATCAGAGTACACTAAACTTTTGGAGAGCCCTAGTGCAGTGACAATAGACTAAACATATCAATATCCACATTCACTTCATTAGAGAATTGATTCATGATGGGATAATCGATGTGCAGTACGGTCCTAGTTCTAAGAAGACTGCTGACATCTTCACGAAGACCTTCACTAAGCAGAAGTCTCAATTTCTACAAGATCATCTCTGGGTGAAGCACATGACTACTTAGCCATTTTCTTTTCTCTACTTTTTACATTATATTTTGAGGGGGGGTTTCTTCCCACTAGGTTTTCCCTCTTTCCTCTTTTCATGCATTGTACATTGGTACCTAAAATGGCCTTGTTGTCGAGACTCATTCATTTTGCATCACACTCACCTAAGTTATGCTTAAGGTGGAGGGTTGTTAGTGTACATGCACTAGTTATCCTTAATTAGCTTTTGTTAAATTCTAGTGTTTTCATGTGGTTCACACTTGGATTTAGTTAGTTAACTCGAGTTCTTACATGTGGTGTGCACTTGGTTTTAGTTAGTTAACTCTAGTGTCTCCATTTGGTGCATGTGCACATTAACATAACATAAATCACACTTAGGTTTAGTTAGTTTTAAATAGCCTTAATTATTGCATGTACAACTAAGCTTAGCTTAGTTGCTTTATGTATTGATTCTCAAATCAATATTGAGTAATAAAATTCATTCTATATTCCAATTTTCTTTTCAATTATTGCAAGTTTGTGTCATTATTCTTCTCCTAGATTTGTGTGTGTGCTCTAACAATTTTACATATAGCCAACATATAACTATGACTGAAAACTACTCTTCTCTTGAGAGATGATGGCTCATGGCTTGTGAATAATTGAATGTGCAGAAAGACCATTTTGAAGAACTTCGTGTAAACACATAATTACATATGCAATATAATATTGCATCTTAACCATCTCACTCCAACCTCGTCAAACACAAGAGATATATAGCAGAAGCACTAGTACCACCCACGAAGGCTTCATGGCGGAAAAAAAAAAAAAAAAAAACGAATTGCTAAAACTATGTAACTCCAAATCGAAATTTGGTGTACCTAGGATCCCACTACGTATTGATGATCTACCGCTATGGAATTCAATTACATGGCGAAGGAATCCAACAATTCCATGGTGAAGAAATCCAAGAACAACCTAGATCGATTCCATGGTGAAGGAATCCAAGAACAACCTGTTTCGAATACGTGGCAGAGAAATCCAAGAGCAACCTAGATCGATTCCATGGTGAAGGAATCCAAGAACAACCTGTTTCGAATACGTGGCAGCTTAACTTAACCAAATGTACAAAATTTGAGCTTTGTGTCTATGCTCAACCCTCGTTAGCGAATTTACAGTCTAATAGCGAGTCATCTTTAAGAGATGGGTGGAATTTCATATTATTGACATAATTACAAGATAGATATCATGAACTAATGGACAAATAAAGCATAATGCCATAAAAAAATCATAGCACAATGCTCGTAGCGACATTCACAACAAAAATATCTAGTCTTGTGACCGGCTTTTCATACCAACTTATGGTGGAATTTATATTGATAAAATAATGCTATATATATATATGAAGTGTTGTTTCAAGATAGGGAGATTCACAATAAAAATATTTATTCTAGTGACTAGGTTTTTATACCAATTTATAGTATATATTATATTGATCAAATAATGTTAGATATAAATAGAGATGATTCTAGAAACACACTCATTTAATTGAGAGAATATCTCAACCACACATTATTCTAGTAAGTTAACCAGTTAGAAAAAATCTCTACAAACTAACCCTAAATAAGAACATACTCTAAAATTAATAAGCACACAAAAACCAAATAAGAACTAACATAACCGCATTAATAAATCAATAATTAAGCGGAGCAAAAACTACTATGGCCAGTTTTCGTTTTCGAAAAATCGCACAACAATCGAAAATTCCTATCATATTCCAAATCCGCTATTTTTTCCTTTTTAGGAAAACGCCAAACAATTGAAAAATTACTCCGTTGTTCTTCAATGTCTATGTGTCTATCCACCAATAAAACATGCACCACCTAAGCTTTTTCAAAAATAGCATGTCCACTCTCATTACTTCCATCACACACAACCCATCGAAAATAGAATGTCCACTATCATTACTTCCATCACACACAACTCATCATATCTTTCATAGACAAACCCTCAAAACATAAACACCAAAGACAGAGCGGAGGAAGCTCCCTGGAGCGAACATATTCGAAACTTAATATGCTAGGGCAAAGATTATCACCAATAACCAACCGAAGACATCTTGGCATGCGGATAGAACTCGCGACATCTTGACATGCATACAGACTGATATAGTTACGGGGTCGACATTCTCGGTGAATTGAAACAACATTTATCAAGGCTTCACCCAGTTTTGATAGTTAGTGCAGGACAATGATGGGAAACCCTGTTTCATAAATTATGTTTTAATAAATTAAAGTCATTAATATAGTTAATTGATAATGTATAAGCAAAGAATATTCATATATTATGAAAATTTGATGATTAGTTTACAGATTTGAAATTCCTCATACCGAATTTCAATTTAGACTATCATATGCTTTTTAATTATAAAAAGATATTAATTTCCCTACTAAATTCAATTTTGATAAATAACATTAAATTTAAAAAGAATATGCACATCTAGAAAAAGAAGAAAAGACCTCAACCTTGTCTTAACAAACCATTCATATAGAACTACCTTCCATGGGGAGTTGTCCTAGATATTTTAAGAAATTATCAACACCTTTCTTTTAGCAATGGTATCTCTAACAAAAATGAAGTCCCTCGAAACTCTGAAAGCGTTGTTATGAGCTTGAGTTTCAACAATAAGTTCCATCCGAATCTTTCATCCTGTCACCAACACAATAAATTCGCTCCTTAATACGACGAAATATAAATTCTCGGCTGGTCTTCTAGATTATACTTTTTATAACTCTGAAGTTAATAATACTAAGATTCATCTCAAAGCTCAAAGAAGAGCCAAACAGAAACTATTGATTATGCATAACGGCACATTTGAATTTACGCTAACGTTCAGATCTAGCTACGGTTGGATAAAACAGCCTTTCCATGCGAGAAAATGTGTTATGGGATTTTGATTCATCTCAAGGCACGCTAGATACATCGCTGTTGTATAATATCAATATGTTTAAAGCTAAGCTACATATTTGACACAGCATTAATAAAGAATACTCAAATGTAAAGAATAAACAGATATAATAAATTTAAATGAATTAGAATCTGCTCCATATGATATCGACAGGCCCGTTAGCACGTCCTCATCGTGTATCTGCACCAAATTATTTCCATGGCCGATTAACCTTTTCTTCGTCGTTATCTTCTGGTTATATAGCTATATACTTTCTATCTCTGTATATATTTTTTCAACCTGAGTCTCTATACATTTTTTCAACCTAAGAAATAGTGCCAGAGTAGCATTCAGATATACATAGTTTTGTTGGGTATATATAGTCTTTTTTGGGGGATTGGACTATCTCTTAGCTCAAGATTAGACAACAAAATTTGTGAGTACCAAACCTTCACATAACCATTATGTATAATTACACGCTAAAATGTATCAACAGTTTTTGTAATTCCCGATGACGGACCTGTTCCTCTTTCCTCTTAACACAAACCACCCTTGCTGGGAGACCAGTAATTTTGACATCTGGAAGGCCTTGAAGGAGTAACGGAGCCCCTAAGTGATTCGAACCAACTATTCTTCGTCATCATCTTATTATTATTATCCAATTCATGTCCATGAAATATGAATTTGAGCTTCCGCGCCCTGTAATACGAACTTTCACTAACCATCACGATCAGCATGAGCATAAGAATTAATATCACCAGTCGTGTTGCAGGTCTTATATCCATGTCGTTGCAACCATTAGAATTCTCCTATTGGCGGCCACAGAATGCATTACACACCTAACAATGAACCTACGCTGAGAATGGGTTGCAAGGAACGGAGGAAACGTGGGGTGACTTTGGGGATTCGTTTCACAAATTCATCGGATGGACTTTGGGGATTCTCATAAGACGGCGTTTGATAAAAATGAATCAAACGAAAAGCCTTCGGCCATCTCACACCTGAGGTTCACATTCATCCTGTACGTCTCAAGGTTTTTAAGGATGAGGGTAAATTCAAGAAAATCCAAACCTGTCAATTAAACCTATTAATAATTGAGCCGTCATCCATTGCCGAAGACGAAAACGAAGAGCGTGGTTTCATTTTGTTTAGCTATTTTACATTTTAGTAGGAATTTGGTGAAACAATTTTTGTTCCTATGTTTTATATATGCAAAATTGTTAAAACACAAATTAGCTACTAAATATATAAATTTAACAGATTCCTAATAAATTTCAATCAAATTTCATTGAAAGATATCGCCCAAAAACCGCCGAACTGTTTTTCTAATAACTTCTCCACCCGGTAATCTCGGGAAAGCGCCATCCAAAATCACGACGTTTGACTTTAAAAATTAATATTGAACACAGGCTTTGTGATCTGCCATTAGAGCACACGCATAGAGACTTCTTATGTCAATCCTCTTTTATTTTTATCTGTCCATACTTTCCGGTTGACTTTAGATGGTAAGGCATTCAAAAGACTTACTTTTGCACCTATTTTTATAGATAGGAGACGCCGTTTTTGAGAATGTGAATAGCGAATTCAATGTTTCTTTTGAAAAAAAATTAGTTAAAAAAATTGGATTTGTCAATAGAGAGGAAGAGGAATTGCCTAGATGACCAAAATTGGTAGGAATTTGGGCAAAAAAATTTTAAAAATATTTGTAAAATATTTGTAGAGGCAGTGTTTGAATAGTGTTTTTCATGGTGAAAATGGATTAAGCACAATCAAGAGTGTCTAGGACACTTCAAATTTTGAAGATTAACCACTGTAACTTGGATTTGCAAAAGTCCTTGCTGGAACTTTGAAATTTCCATAAATTTTGGGGCAAAAAAACAGTCTCCTTAGACTAAGGCCAAAAAAAATTGTTTTCAATGGGTATAAAAGGTTACAATGTAAAAATAAATATAATGAAAGGTAAAATTATATTTTTGTAAAAAGATAATATTTTTTAGAAGAAGTGTTTGTATTATATAATTTTTTATTTTATTAGAAGTAAATATATTAGATATTACAAAAGCTAATTTATCAAAAAATTCAATTTTTTTTTTTCAATTGGAATACATAAGAATATATTTGTGCAATAAAAGGAAGGGTTTTGTAAGTGAATACACAACTAACAAAATACAAAACTTATAAGAAGATATAATTATTTTTATAATTAAGATAAAATAAGATTTAAATCTTATGAGAAGTAAGCTCATGTGAGACATTATTAATTGTAAATTAGGTATTGAAATCGTCATAATACTTAAACTTATTCGTACTTTTTATATATATTAACGATTGCTATGTCCCTAGACATAGGTGGCATTAAGTCCAATATTGTACCCTCAAGGCTCCCATGGCTCACGTAACCATGAGACTCAAGATCACTGCTTGGTGGTGCTCGTATGCTATACCAACAAATGGACCTATTAGGTATTCAAGCAAGGAGTTAAGGTGGCCACCCCATAGTTGCAAGGTATTACCTACCTCAATCCACCCGGTGATCCTATCATTCATCTCCATAGCTATGATATATGGGTTGGAGAGCAATGAAACAAACCTTATCCTTCTCAATAGGCAAATGTTTACCTTTTTGGGAGACAAGCCCATCATTGTGTGTAAGCCTTCACCTCTATTTGCTCTTTTATGCCTTCTTGGGCCTGCTATTCCATCTCCCTTGTAGACTTCCTTCCCTTTGATGCCTGCACACTCCATGCCTCTACCACCTGCATGTACACTCCTTCCCCCTCCTACTTGCATTCACACATCCCCTCTATTATCTCCATGACCATATTGTCTAGTTTGATGGTCAAGGAATGTGGACGCCCTCATCGTGGTGTTAGTGATAGAGGTAGGACTTTTCTCGCACCATGGCATGGCTTGGGTGCCAATAGTGTTGATCCTAATATCCCATGGAGGCATCGTCGACAAGTAACAAACCTAGAACCTACCAAGTGGGGCTTCCTCGTGAGCACACCTAGGCCTTGAGAGATGTCTTGGGTTGTTACTTTTGAGACCATGACGAGAAATTGCTAGTAATGGAGGGTTCCATTCTTGACCTAGATCACTTCAGAAAGAACCTCAAGGAAACTCTCAATGACATGGCCAACTCCTTCAGCGTCAACTTCCTCCCATCTTCTCCATTACCTCACCTTCATCTACACCAGTTACGACTGTTGATATTCTACCTACTCAACGTCCCTTGGGATCGACCTACAACCCTCATCAACTCCTCCTGCCATAGATCTTCCATCCATGTCAATGCATCTTTCCAAGTTTTCAAGACTTGAAGGTCACTTCCAAGCTAAGGAATGTCATCAGCTTGAAGATGATGAGTACTTTGGACAATCACCCATTGAGGAAGAGGAACATGTTCTGCTGAGGCCTCCTTGAGCAAGTGTTCTTACCTCTCTTCTTTCTAGTTTTTCTATTATCTGGTTCAATATGGAATGTGCTACATACTCTCCCCTTTGTGATATTTTTGGTGATATGTCTAAGACATGGCCTTCGACCTCCAACAAACTTTGTTTGGAAACTTTTGATGTATTTTTGTTCTACACTCTATGCATTCTCAAGGAAACCTCTAAAGGATTCTTGTTAAAAGGCTCAACAATGTAACTATTGTAAATTTTGTTTAATACAAATATCTTGAACTTGTGAAAAATGAAATTATTACTATGTTGTAAGTAAGAAGAAGTAATAGAATCCATTCTTGATATTGAGGGAGGACGGGAAGCATGGTTTTATGAGCTTCAAAAGCTACAGTTTGACACAAATGGCTTTTAGGGGGAGATGGAGTGGGGCTCCCTCTTATCAGAACATGGTAATGGATAAAGGGAAGGGGATCAAGATGGGCTTCAGGGAATATGCAAATGGAATTTCATAGAATGTACATGGCTAAAAGGAAGTAGATGGGAAGAGAACAGAATAAATGAAGACAGGGGCCCAACACGGAAGAAAACAAGCCAGAGACAGCATCAGAAGTCAGAAGGCTCCATAGGGTCATGTAAGCCAAAAATTTCGGTGATCCCAATGGAATTGATCATCGATCCTGAGACGCATGCCTTCAGGGAACACATGAGGTCATATGTTGTCATATGCAAGTTCATGGGTCCCTGGCCCACAAAAAAATCTTTGTTCAATTGGATCAAACATCATTGGAAAACAAGGGGAGAAATAGAGCTACATTTAGGATCAAAAGGCTTTTTCACGATGGTATTTTCCAATATGGAAGACACAGATTGAACCTTTGATGGTGGTCCTTATTTATTTGCATCAAATAGTTTATACATGAGGTGTGGATGGAGAATTTCATCCTGGAGAAGGAAACTCTTACATGCGTCCGAGTTTGCATCAGCTTGTATTCCCTTCCCCGGGACTATCAGCTTCCTACAACTTTAAAATTGATAGGATATTCTCTTGGAAAATTCCGTAAAATATCATAAGAAACTTTACAAGGAAGATATACATCATATGCAAAAATTTGTGTTGAAATGGATGTCTCCAGAGCTCTACCAGAAGCTGTAAAAGTAGAGTTTTGTGAAAAATTTTGGCCACAACCCATGGACTATGAACACTTAACTTTTAGATGCAGAAGACGCCATGAACGTGATGTAGGAATTTGCAGGGTAAGTTCCTCAGACAGAACACCAAAAGGACACCGCTCACAACCAGATCGCAGATCAATACACCAGTATTTTGACGTGGTTAAAACCCTCAAAGAGGGAAACAGTCCACGGCCTGAGCCAACGCAGCCACTTCAGGCAATTTATTAATAAAAGAATGAAAATTTACATATGTTTCTCTCATGCACAGATTACCCTACAAATGACCCTCCATGCGCTTTAAATAGAATTCATGGACCAATCGGGTGTCAAGCCACGGATCAAGTGTCGGTAATACCGAGGAGAGAATGAACCGTCGGATCACTACATATCGTGACCGTCGGATTGTAAGTTACAAAATGTACAACGGTAAAGAAACACACTTTACCTAACTCTATACCTAACTATACACTAGACCAAGTTGTACTTAACTATTTCCTATGTGTCGGAATATCCTAACATCCCACCTTAAGAACAACTTGGGATAGGATTGAAGGATTTACAAATATGACACAATAGGAGAAGGAAGGAGGCACTAGAGCCTATCCCCCCTTAGTGACAACTTCCTGAACTCCAACCAAAAATCGAAGTTTAGTGAACTTTGCCTCTGTGAGAGCCTTTGTAAAGATGTCTGCCACTTGATCATCTGTTGAACAATATTGCACTTCAAGAACATGGTCATGAATGAGCTTTCTGATGAAGTGCATGTGCAGTTCAATGTGTTTTCTGCGCTGATGTTGGACTGGATCTTTGCATAGCTGAATGGCACTTTGATTATCACACCAAAGTGTAGTCGGATGCTACTGCTGAAAGCCAAACTCTGACAGGATCTGACGAAGCCACAAGGCTTCCTTACTAGCTTCTACGGCACCACGATACTCTGCTTGTGCTGATGAAAGAGAAATGGCAGCTTGTTTCTTACAAGCCCATGTAATAGGTCCTGAACCAAGAGTGAACACATAACCGGCAGTAGACTTCCGATCATCAGGGTCACCAACCCAATCGGAATCAGTGAAACCAACCAATAGAGGAGCTGCTTCGGCACTGTAATGAATCCCAAACTGAACTGTACCTCGAACATAACGAAGTATTCTTTTAGCTGCTTTCCAATGACTTTCACGGGGGTTTTGCATGAACCGAGCAACAAGGCCAACAACAAAGGAAAGGTCAGGACGAGTATGGGTTAGATACAAAAGTTTTCCTACAAGTTGACGGTATAAGGTAGCATCAACTTCAGGAGAATTACAAGTGACTGAAAGTTTGACTCCAGACTGAAAGAGAGAAGGGGATGGCTTACAATCTTCCATGTGAAAATGAAGTAGAATATCACAAGCATACTTGGACTGGGAAAGGGAAATACCCTCCTTGGATTGCAAGACTTGAAGACCGAGAAAATAGTGTAAGTGTCCTAAGTCTGTCATTTCAAATTTCCTTTTAAGGCTAGACGTCACATGGTTTATAAGGTTTGGATCACTACCAGTAAGGATAAGATCATCAGCATAAAGAACAAGGATGATAAGGGAGTTGCCCACTTTCTTGGTGTAGACAGTATTGTCAGAATGACACTTAGAAAAGCCAGATTCTAAAAGAAAGCTATCCATTTTGGCATACCAAGCCTGAGGAGCTTGCTTGAGACCATAAAGGGATTTCTTAAGTCGACATACAAGGCTGGAGTCTGTTTGTATGAAGCCAATGGGTTGTTCCATATAGATTTCTTCATGCAAGTCTCCATGCAAGAAGGCAGATTTAACATCCATCTGATGGAATTCCCATTTGAAAGAGGCAGCAAGGGAAAGAACAAGGAAGATAGAGTTCATTTTGGCAACAGGGGAGAAGGTTTCAGTGTAGTCAATGCCTTCAACCTGTGAAAAACCCTTAGCAACAAGACGAGCTTTATGTTTATCAACTTTCCCATCTGGTCCATACTTGGTTCTGTAAACCCATTTGCACCTAACAAGTTTTCGTCCCTTTGGTAGAGGAACAAAATCCCATGTATCATTTGCCAACAATGAATGATTTTCTTCATTCATAGCTGCTTCCCAATCTGGATGGCCTGAAGCTTATGCAAAGGTGTCAAGATCATAATTTACTGGAGCTTGAGCCAGTAAAGAAGAGGCTCTCTCGAACTGAGAATGTGTACGTCGCTGATTTGTAGGATCACCGGCAAGATCACCTGCTGCATCTCGAGTAGCACGAACCCATTTTGGAAGCTCAGGAGCTGAAGGAGGATCCTGAGATGGTGGGGGAGGATTGTCATCCTCACTTTCATCATCTGAAGAAGAAATGTTTTCAAAGGTAGAAGAGATAGGGAGAGGTGGCACATCCGCCGGACTAGGCTCACAGGCCAATATATTTTCATCAAATTTTACATCTCTTATAATGATAACATTTTTGGACTTAAATGGAATAAGTCTATAGCCTTTGACATCTTCAGAATATCCAACAAAAGTACATTTTTCACTCTTAGGTTCTAAAGCTTTATGCTTTTCATCTGGAATATGGGCCCACGCTTCACTTCCAAAAACACGAAAGTGACTTACATCTGGTTTGATTGAGCTTCATGCTTCTTTTGGAGTGATATTCTTTAAAGCCTTAGTAGGAGTGCGATCTATTATGTAATTTGCACAGTTAATTGCTTCTGCCCAAAAACTAAGACCAAGTCCTTTAGATTGTAGCATACAATTAGCCATTTCCTTTAAGGTGCGATTCTTCCTTTCAGCTACACCATTTTGTTGTGGAGTATATGGAACAGTATGTTGCATTTGAATTCCATTCTCAGTGCAATAGTTGATGAATGTGTTTTTAACATATTCTCCGCCATTATCAGATCTTAACTTAAGAATTTGATGTCCAGATTGTTTTTCAACAAAGGCCTTGAAGGCCAAAAAAGTGTTAAATACTTCACTCTTGAGTTTTAAGAAGTATACCCAAGTGCGTCTGGAGAAATCATCAATGAAAGTTAAGAAATACTTGCAGCCAGAGAATGACACAACTGGAAGTGGACCACATAAATCACTATGCACAAGCTGTAAAGGGGCTGAGGCGTGCCAAGAGGCACATTTTTTAAAACTATCCCGATGATGTTTTCCGAGTACACATCCGGAACAAACACCATCTCTGCAAGATACCATAGGAAGACCTGTCACTATATTTTCTTTACATAGATGCTGAAGGGAGTGATAGTTTAAGTGACCAAATCGCTCATGCCAAAGTTTGCTCACTTCATCGTTATGAGCAACAAATACTGAGGGAAGATTTGATGACCCAAAGTTGTGAAACTTATACAACCTTGTAGAGTCATCAGCAATGCGAGTAGCCAAAATCTGTTTAGGATCTCTTAAGTCCTTGATTACAACATCATGAGGTGAAAATTCAATGATTTTACCTTCAACTGAATGAGTTATCTGATATACAGATTGAAGGTTGCAGGATAAGGTTGGAACACATAATACATCATTAAACTGACCATTGTCTAGATGAACAGTTCCAGTCCCTACAACATTAAGAGATCTATCATCACCAAATATATATTTTTGGTGTTACAATCATTTAAAGAAGAAAACATGGCTTTGTTTTTGGCCATGTGATAAGAAGCTCTAGAATCAATGAGCCACTCATGAGAATGAGAAGAAGAAGATACATTTAATGCATAGCCAGACCGAGATGCTTGACAACCACATGCAGAAAGTGCCATTCCTAAAGATGAAGTTGAAGTTGAAGATTGCCCCAAATGGATGTTATGCTTCTTCATTGCTGCTTCCAAGGCTTCCATCTTCTTAAAGCATTTTGATTCTAAGTGGCCATCTCGATTACAAAAATTGCAATGCCTATCAGTCTTCTTCCCTTTGTTTTTATTTGTCTTATCATTTTGTTGAAATGATTTTTCATTTTGGGGCTGAAATTGCTTAGGACCCTTGTTTGGTTTAGGACCATTCTTTTTAGGATATGATTTCTTAGGATTCTTTGAATTTGGTTGCTACTGGGCGGCTAACGCGTTCTTGGAAGAGTTTCCAAGATTAAGAAGACCAAGGTGTAAGAGTTTTTCTTGTTCTCTTATTAAAGAATCACAAAAAGAGTCAAAGGAAGGGGACTTGTAGTCTGTTCCTTGAGAAATGAAGGTTTCTCTTGTAGAATGGAAGGTGGAAACAAACACAGAATAGGCTGGTCCCAACTTTGTAAGAATGGAATAGATAAGGTTACTATCTTCTTTCTTAACTTTAACACCTTCCAAAAGATATCTAAGGGTCTTGAACTTGGACAAGAAATCTTCAATGCAAGAAAAATTATTAGGGTCCAATGTAAGCAACTCATTTTCAAGTTGATGGGCTCTAATTTCATTTTTAATCCCAAAAACTTTATTGATTTGTTTCATTGCTTCATCAGGAGTATCAATTTCTGCAATATGGAATCTAAGATCTGGAGAAATAGACATCCCTATCAATCCACATGCTTGATCTTGCCTATTTTCCCATTTAGCAGCCTTATCTTCATCCTTTGGTTTCTTTTCTTGGCCTGAGGCTATTCTGTAGAGACCTTTACTTCTAAGTAAATCCTCAATGTAAGCCAACCATTGGAAGTAGTTGGTGTTGTCAATGGTAACTTGGTATTGACTTTCCATTTCAATGGAAATTGAAGCTAAATATGCTAAAAATAAGTGTTCCAATGGATAGATCTCGAAAAATTAGGCTGGTTTAAAAAAAACGGCTCTAAAAACGGCTTCCGGATGAAGAAGTTATGGCTTTTTGAAAAAAAGTTGTTGAAGTTGCCAACGAAGTGCGGGAATGTGCAGAAATGAAAAAGTCCGCCCCCACAAAATGGAGACTTGAACCCAAGACCTCTACTCTCTTAAAATAGCTTTGAACCAATTGATCTATACAAAAAATTTGAGAGAGAGAGAGAGAGAGAGGGGGGGGGGGGGGTGCTTTGGGTTGCATGCTTGCTTTGAGAAAGCTTTTTTTCCCTACAAAACAAAAAACACAAAACCCAACACGGACATGCAAAGAAAACGAACCTTATGGCTCGAAGTTAGCTTTAGCCGAAAAACTAAATATTTTTAAAAAATGAACCTTGCGGCTCAAAGTTAGCTTTGGCCGGAAACTAAATATTTTCCTCAATGTTTCTGATTTTCCGAGATCACCCTAAGGCGCGAGGAAAAGAGCATACGCATGAGAAAAATCCTTCCTTTCTGTTTCTGATTTGCCCAGATCGCACAGAGTCGCAGGGCAAAGAGCATATGCAGAAATGAAAGGTATAGCTCCGGCAATAAAAAGGCTAAATAAGCTGAAACCGAAATAAACAGAGAGAAAATAACAGTAGACTGCAAATAAACACTGTATACCTCCAGATCTTAAAAATGAAGCAGCTAGGGCTACCGGAAACCTTTTCGCGTGAAACGAAAGGGGTTACTCACTGGAACAGATGCTCCCAACACAACAGAGCAGTCCTCTCGGCCCGAAAGAAGTCAGAAACAGCAGATCTAGGAAACGACAGTCGGATGCAGTTTTACCGTCTTCAGATTTGGATCACCAACGGATGCGGCCCTCAACTTGGCTCTGATACCATGTAGGAATTTGCAGGGTAAGTTCCTCAGACAGAACACCTAAAGGACACCGCTCACAACCAGATCGCAGATCAATACACCAGTATTTTGACGTGGTTAAAACCCTCAAAGAGGGAAACAGTCCACGGCCTCAGCCAACGCGGCCACTTCAGGCAATTTATTAATAAAAGAATGAAAATTTACATATGTTTCTCTCATGCACGGATTACCCTACAAATGACCCTCCATGCGCTTTAAATAGAATTCATGGACCAATCGGGTGTCAAGCCACGGATCAAGTGTCGGTAATACCGAGGAGAGAATGAACCGTTGGATCACTACATATCGTGACCGTCGGATTGTAAGTTACAAAATGTAAAACGGTAAAGAAACACACTTTACCTAACTCTATACCTAACTCTACACTAGACCAAGTTGTACTTAACTATTTCCTATGTGTCGGAATATCCTAACACGTGACCACCTGATAACTCATCAGGGAATGACCCTTAAGAAAAACAGAGGAATAGAGAAAAGAGACAGACCAAAAAGGATGCAGATGGTTTTTTCAAACCCACTCCAAGAGGAAAACCTAATAGAAGACAACAACAAACAAATTAGGGAAGGAAATATCAGAGGAATAACTTTGAAGTCCTAGTAGAGTAAAAACCAGAGGTGCAAGCTGGGGAAGAATAGGATAAGGAGGAAAAAGGAGAAGGAAAAGAGGAAGAAATGGTGTAGCTGAATGAGGACTATGAACAACTAAGAGATATCCCAGATCCATCAAAATATTTTGAGGGAGATGCGGAAATGACCCTAAGTAAAGTAGGAAGAGATGATCTAGAATTGCAGGAGATAATCAAGCAAGAGGGAATCAACCTCGAGGATATGGTGGAACAGGTGAGGAAACAGGGGACAGAAGCAATCAACATGGATGAAATGGATAGAATCCAATATCTATATCTGATGAGAGAAGAGATGAGATTTCGGGGGGAAGAAAGACCACATCCAGAAAGGGAAATGGGATCTCCAAAGGGATCTCAACTTGGAGTGAAAGAAACGGGATGTTGAAAGGTTTTATCACCACGGTAGAGTAAATGAAAAAAGGGGAGGAAGACAAATAGTGTCACCCGCAAGGAGTTGGGAGCTATGTTAATAAACTCATTTAAGATTAGAGTGTTAGGCTCTCTCTCCTTAAACTGTAGTTAAATCGTGAAATTTTTAACATGGAATATAATAGCCATTAGTAGCCTTAGGAAACAACGACTATTAAAGAAAACAATTCAAATGGAACAACATGATTTCATTTGTTTACAAGAGTCAAAGTTCTTAGTAGAGAAAATAAAGGAGTTAAGTAGGAGATTAGGGAGAAGGTATGACACAGTGGAGGTGGAAGTGCAGGGCTTGGCAAGGGGATTGGCCCTCTGCTAGAACCCGCAATCCTTGATATTACTTGACTCTGAAACTAATAGATCATACTAGTGAGTAGAAATGTAGGTTATAGGAACCCCGGGCACAATGGTGTTTACAGATGTTTATAGGTCTGGAAGAATAGAGGAGAAGATCAAGCTTATGAAAGATCTGAGTAAGTTAAACATCTGAAAACGAAATCTCCCTTGGCTTTTGGGGGGAGACTTCAATATGATAACCTCTCTATGAGAGAGGAAAGGTGGCCAAAGAAGAGTGGATAGAGATGTTGAAACATTTAAGGAATTCATTCAGGAGACCAACCTCATTGATATGGAAACATCAGAGTGGATGCTTCACTTGGAGTAATAAGTAGGGAGGGCAACATCAAGTGGCATCTACACTTGAAAAGTTTTTAATCTTGGAAGATTTACTGTTGAGAGGGGTAGAAGAGGAAACAAATATCCTTCCCTATGGGGGGTCTGATCATTGGCCAATGCTTTTAATTCTACAGCTGGTAGGTACCCCCAAAAATAGGCCCTTTAGATTTGAAGACTTCTAGATAGAGCACCCTACCTTCAAGGAGAATATCAAAGGATGGTGGGAGGAATGGGTCCTAGTCAGAGGATAAAAAATGTGCACCATGTGAGCTCAGTTAAAACACAATAAGTTGAAATTAAAGTAGTGGAACAAGACAAAATTTGGGAACATCTTTCAAGTGAAAAAGGAATTCGAACAGAAAATGGAAGCACTGCAACAATGACTTATCTATGAATGTTACTCAAAGGATAGTAAAGAAGAGGAGGTGTGGTTACTAAGGAAGTTGTAGGATAGATGTAAACAAGAGGAAACTCTATGGAGACATAAATCTCAAGTGTTATGGCTCAAGGAGGGGAAGAGAAACACTAAATTCATTCATCGTCCAACACTTTACCATAGAAACTCCAACATAATCATTAGATAAAGGATGAGAGGAGGAAAACCTTCAAGGCTCGTCAAGACATTAAGGACGTGTTGGTCCATCACTTCCAAAAGATAGATTAAGAGCCCCAAGTGCAAAGAGGGGAAGATAGCCAAAGAATTGTCTAGAATATCCTGAAGGTGCTGACTAAAGGGCACAACAAGAATTTAAATATGTTAGTCTCCATGGAGGAAGTGGCATTGCGAGTGAACAAAATAGTTAATGGAAAGGTCCCAACACCGATGGATTTACTATATATTTCTTTAAAGCTTGTTTGGAAATTGTTAAATATGATATTTATGTGGTGGTGGAAGACTCCCAAGAGTCAGCAAGAATTCTGAAATCGTAGAATTTGACTTTTATAGCCCTTATTCCCAAGGAGGAATTGGCCAGTTTCCCTGAAAAGTTTAGATTGGTAGCCCTATGAAATGTTTTATATAAAATCATATCCAAAACAACAGCTAAACATATGAAAACAATTCTTTCTTGTATTATCTGACGGGAACAGTTGGGTTTTGTGGAGGGGAGGCATATTTTGGACAATGTAAACTTGGCACACGAAGTAGCTCAGTCACTGAAGACCCAAAGAAAGGTCGATATGATTATGTAATTAGAATTATCTAAATATTATGACAAGATCGGTTGGGAATACATGGTAGTGATGTTACAATGATTTGGCTTCCATGAACATTGGATCAAATGGATTATGGAAATGGTTTCATTAGCTAGTTATTCAATTCTAATTAATGGAGCTCCATAAAAACCTTACTACCCATCTAGAGGAATTTAGAAAGGGGACCTATTGTCTCCCTTCCTATTTATATTAATTATGGAAGGAATTTGGAGGGCAATATGAGTGACCAAAAGAGGAGGAAATATAAAAGGACTCAAGCTGCATGAGGATGCTTAGGGGACCATTCAACAATTTGCGTATGATACCTTGCCTCATGAAATTCCTACGGTAAAGGAGGCATGTCAATTTAAATCCATTGTTGAGACCCTCATAAAGGTTCCAACTATGGAGTTAAACCAATCAAAGTCTAGTATTTTATTTCTTAGCATTAACATTGTTATCTAGAAAAATCTATTAGCTATTCTAGGGTTCCAAGGGAAACCCCTCCCTTCTAAGTATTTAGGGGTTCACCTAACAAGGAAAGCATGGAAAAAATCCAACTAGGAGAGAGTAATCTCCAACCTTGAAGATAGGGTTAAATGATGGATGATGAGAGCTCTAAATTTTTTAGGGTGACTGGTACCAGTAAAGGCGCTTTTATAGGCTATCCCAGGGTATATGTTATATCTTCTTCCTGAACCTAAGGGTGCACTCCAAAAAATAAGGGAGGCCCAAAGAAAATTCTTGTTGCAAGGGGTAGAAGAAAATTGGAAATGGGCACTGGTGGCATGGAGCATGATCTATAAACCCAAGCATGTTGTAGGCCTTGGGATGCAAGTCGCTAAGATAATTAACAGAGAAAATGGGGAAAACTTGTGGTAGAAATGGTTAAAAGGAGGGGAGACACCATGGGTGAAACTATGGAAAGAAAAGTATGTCCCTAAATATCAACTCCAAAACCTAATAAGGTTCACAAGTTCAATCTAGGGGTCGGCTATATGGAATCTTTCATGGACTAATAGAGAAGTTATACAAAAACATAGATTTTGGGAAATTAGAAATGAAAAGGATGCCCTATTATGGGAGGATGCCTAGCAAAAATAACTGAAATTAAACAAACCAAAATGGAAGGGTCTACACGTAGCTATGGAGAGATAGGGGCACAGGGAATTCCACCATTTCTAGACTCCAAGATTGGAAAATAAAAAATGGAGAAAAGTGGAACTTAAATTTCCTCCACAAAGAAAATATTAGTGATTCAAACGTACAAGATATCATAGAGGAACTTAACAAAAGAGAAATCTTGGTGAACAATGACCAGGAAAAACTTTGATGGGGGCATTGAGAAGGGGGGGATTTTAACCTCAAGGATGCCAAGGCTTACCTTCAAGCTAAACATCTCAAATTCATTGACCCATCTTGGATTAAAATCTAGGAGGCCTCTCACTATCCAAAAATTAAAAGGTTTCTATGGTGAAACGTGCACATGAAGGTGTTAACTTGGGAGAATTTAGTTAAGCGAGGGATGATTGGTCCATTATGGTGCTACCTATGTGAGAGGGAAGAAGAAAACCTAAGCACCTTCTGAACACATTTAGATACACGAAATATCTATGGGAATCGATCACCATCATATATAAACACACTGATAGAAACAAGGGAAGTATACATGAAACAATTAGGAAAGGGTGGTTACAATATACTAAGAACAAAGTGGTGAACATGACTTGGAACTTGATTATGGAATTTATCCTATAGTCAATCTAGAAGGAACACAACTGTTGAATATTCCATGATAAAAAGCTCTCAATTTCAAAATTGATGGAAGAAATTCACCGTCATTTTAAGGAAACCATTAGTAGTAGAAGAATTCAAACCGTAGGGGAACAAACTTAGGAAGCAAAAATTTTAAATTTTGTTGACCTAGATAGTTGAATGGCTCCAACCACAAACCTAGAGAAATTCCTTGAAGGTCAGGCTTTATAGTGTGGCAGGTTCCTCTGGTAGTTTTCTGAAAATTGAATTTCGATTTCGTGTCTAAGTGAAACCTAGGCATGACTAGAGCTAGAGCAATTGAGACTTGAAAGGTAAAATTCAAATGTTATACTTCATCAATATGTGACAAGCCACAAATAATGCAACTGAGTTCCAAGCCATGCAGCAGGGTTCAGAAACGTTGCAATGAGGGGGAATGGTGAATGTAACAGTGGAGAGGGATTATGTATTAGCAATCCAAGCAACATGTAGATTGCAGTGTGGCTGTAATATGAATAAAAACACAAAGAATTGGCCCCTCGCTTAGATAATCCAAAGGATTAATGACCACTTGGGGAGTTGAAAATGGTTGAATTTTCCTTAGTAAGACACTCAGCTAATGTGTTGGTAGAAAAAGTGGCAAACAAAGGGGTCGAGAGTGCCAACTTGATCACCGAGATAGTCTGGGAGGACATGGTGGATGGAAAACTAAAGGATGACGACCGAGCACTTGTGGAGTGAGACCACTCCACATGAGAAGGAAGAAGAGATATACACGGAGTAGGCCAAGATGAGCACGGTGATCCACCTAGTGAAATGAATGTTTGATAATCACCATGAGGAGGTATGTGTCGTCAAGGTATGAAGGACATGAAGGTCGCTGATGGGAAGGAGAAGAATCCAGTTTCACTTAATCATCAGTCGGGAGGAAACATTAATAGGAAATGATGGTTTGAGGAGTTGAGAATGACAATGGCTAGCACGGAGATGTACTAGATCAATCCAATGGAAATAATGAGCCTCCACAGACCGTATGAAGAGGTGAATGAGGAGGAAGATGACCCTATCCTCACATGAATGTATTGTAACACCATCGGTAAGCCGAATTTGCTACAAATATATAGGGAAGGTCGTTAAAGGAAGGGTAACAATGATCTGTTTTGGATGTTTCCTTTATATGTTAAGGATGGAAGACACATTGGCTACATAGTGATAAGTGTTGATCCAGGAGTATCTTCTCAGTCCAGTGTATCTTGAGAGTTTAGGTCATCTTCATATTGGTTAGGTTTGTAGTGCTCTTCAGTTCTTTAGGGTGTTGGTTACCTCTTCATGTTGGATATGGAGTATCTTCTCAGTCCAGTGTATCTTGAGAGTTTAGGTCGTCTTCATTGTTTTCTTGAATATTGTCGTAATGTGACAATATCATTGTAATGGGTTTATTTTTATTATGGTGATGTAAAAAGGTCTAAAATCCTAAGTTAAAAAGCCTAAAATATACAATCCTAAGTCTTGTGCAAAGTTTTTGTTGAAAAACTTATGTTCTAAACATAAGAACTAAACCTATCAGACTATGGTACAAAACCTATGCAAATAAACCCTCTCGGATCATATAATAAAAACAATGCAAACAAATGTAGTCATAACTACAACATCCTAACCATGTGGGGACTGCAACATGTGAGAAGTTGGAAGCCACATAGTTAACCACGCAGAAATCGCAGTGGAATGAGGACATGTGAGTAGTCAGAGTTGGGTTGGTTTAGGAAGCCGCACGGTCTTGTGATTACAACCTTAACCACATCAGGAAATAGCCACTACAAATAGTTGTCATGTGAACAATCACTACGTCCTTAGCCAGAATCGCCGGAGATGACCACGAGGTGTCTACCTGGGGTTAGACTGCCCGGTCTCATGCTAACAGTTCAAACTCCTCTGCACCGCTACTTGATCACGAATGGAATAATGCTATCCAATGTCTGTTTTGGGTTTTTTATTGTTGCAGTTGTGCTATTTTTAATGTACCCACCATGTAACTAATGCCTAGTGTCATAATGTGACAAGTCTGAGGCCAATAAACCTTTAATGCAAGCCATACGTGCTAAGATTATCCCATAGAGAGTTCGAATGAACCTAAGGGGGTTATAAATTCATCCTTTTGATCATGAAGAAGGGAAATTAGAGTGGTTTTGAGACTTTTTTATAGATGCTGAGCTAGAGAGGTAGTTGTTGTTTTTAGTGTATCTTGGTCGTCCGAAGGCGGAATTGGGAACCAACACAGGTGTTGGAAAGAAAGGAGAGAGAGATTTTGGTTGATAGAGACCAAAAGCACCTGTGTTCACATTTAGTCTAGTTTTTTTGTTGTGTAAAAGACCTCTTTCAATCAATCCTAATAAAGTGGATGCCCATTGAAGATGTAGTCCATCAAGGACAAACTCCGTAATCAATTTTTGATATCTTCTATCTCTATTTTCACTGCCAATTCATGCTTAATTATGTTTTTTAAGTTCTTGATTAAGTCTTGAATCAACTTATTTCCTTCAGTCTTTGACATTCAACATATAAGGTTAATGATCAATTCATTGTTGGCAATTAATCAATTCTACTTCAATTTTAGTTTATGATCATTATCGGATAATATAATTTGGTATCAGAGAAGGTTGTGTTTTGTAGATTTTTTCTAGTGAATGTTAACCAAGTCTAAGTCAAAAAGTGGAGAAGGAACACTTGAGGAGTTTGATCCATAGATTCGAAAGCGAAAAGATTTTCATAAATCGACCATGATAGGATCTAATGTAGGTGAAAATCCTGAAGAGAAGATGATCGAGGAATAGTTTCAGAAAGTGTTTTTGAGCATGCAACATATGTTGGGAGAACTCTACGAAGATAAGAAGGTGACAGATACAACTTCTTCTTCCAAGGCATCGAAGAAGGACAAGGGAAAAGGCAAGGCTGATAAGCATCCTTCTCCTCCATCATCTCCATCATCATCGTCATCTTCTTCTTCTTCTTCCAATTCTGATTCTGAAATAGAAAAGAAACCTAAGAAATCATCTCTTTTGAAACTTGATGTAAAATTTTAGCTAACTAGATTTGAGCTAAATGAATCGTAAAAAGTTAGATAACTGGATTAAGTAGTTAGAAGTGTATTGTCCTATTCAAAACATTTTTGATGAAAAGAAAAAAAATTCAGTTAGCTACCCTTAGAATGGGGGGAACAACTTTAATCTGGTGGGAAAGTAAAACTCAAATAAATGTAAGGTGGAAAGGTAAAGTCATCTCTTCATGGTCTAAGTTTTTAAAACCTCTCCGAAAATAATTCTATCCTTTGAGATACATGTAGCAAGTTGTTATTGATTGGCAACATTTGAGGCAAGGTAAGGGGCATAATGTTCAGATTTTACTCAGGAGTTAAGGAAGAAAGGTTTGGCATTTGGTATTCCATTGAATACATGTGAAACTTTATTAAAGTACATTGGTAGTCTACATTCATATTTATAGCATACATTATTGATGTTTAATCATGATGACTTTGATGAAGTGTGTGTTCAATCCATACATATTAAATAAGGTGGTAAACCTTTGAAGTTTTCACCGAAAAAATCCAAGCAATTGGAAATCAAGGATTCCAAAGACAGCAATAGGAAGAGCAATTTTGAAGGGAAAGAGATTAGTGACAACTCAAAAGGAAGGTGAAAGACCTACTTGTACTCATTTCCAAAGGATTAGACATGACGAATCTAAATGTTGGAATCTTCACCCAGAACTCAGGCCAAAGAAGTTCCACAAGAACAAAGCTGAAAATAAGGCTAATGCCGCAATCCAACAATATTTGGATTTCGACTTACATGATGAAGGTAAAATAACCACAATGGTTTAGACATGTAAAACTTCTAACACTGGTTCAAGTTCTAGTACTTCTGCACATTCTTCAAATGTAAATCATCTGAATGACGATAAAAGGGTTGAATTATTTCATATAAGGATAACTTCGAATCACAAGAAAATAGATACATTATTTGGCAGTGGATCATACGAAAATTTAATATATGAATATTTAGTTAAGAAATTGGGTTTGGAGGACACAAAATCATCCAAGACCATACCCATTAGGTTGGCTAAATAAGGAAACTCAAATTAGTGTCACAAAGTAGTGTCAGTTAACATTTTCCATCACAACTAATTACATTGATGAAGTGGATTTAGATGTGATTCCAGCAGACATATGTGGAGTAGTGCTAGGAATTCATTATCTCTATGATCATGATGTAGTGTTTCATAGGAAAGAGCATAAATATCATCTTAAGAAAGACTGGATTGAATATATTGTCAGGGCGCATAAACTCAAATCACACTTCGATTTAGTTTCAGTTAATCAAATGAAGCGATTAATAAGTTCAAGTAAGAAATATGTACTCATGGTTGTAAAATAACAACATAAGGATCGACAAAATGCTTTTTCAAGTTGTGAGTCTCAATTTAAAGATAGTTTGATTAAAGTGGTAGAATCTTTTCCAAGTCTATTTAGAGAAACAAAACATCTTCCTCCTAAGCGAGAAATACAACATGAGATACAATCGATGGCTAATACCCCTCTTCCTAATATCAGAATATATCGCATGTCAGTGATAGAGAACGAAGAAATAAAGAAACAAATCCAGGAATTGATTGAAAAAGGTTTTATTCAACCCAGTTCATCAAAATGTGGCTCACTTATAATTTTGGTTCCTAAGAAAGATGGGACATGGAGAATCTGTGTCGAATTTAGGGCCTTAAACAAAATCATAATAAAAAATAGGTATCCTCTTCCAAGGATAGATGATTTACTTTATCAACTGAAGAGTGTTGTTTATTTCACTAATTTAGATTTAAGAAGTGGGTATCATAAAATTTGCATTGCAGAAAATGACATCTCGAAAAATGCATTCAAAACTAGGTAGGGACTATTTGAATTGTTAGTAATTCCTTTTGGTTTGTGTAATGTGCAAAGCAACTTTTATGCCGATTATGAATGATGTATTCTGCCCATACATTGATAAATTTTCCATAATCTACTTAGATGATATACTAATTTTTGGTTCCAGTATGGAAGAGCATGTTAGGCATGTTAAGCTAGTTTTTGAAGCATTGCACAGGGAAAAATTATACCTTAAACTTTTCAAATGTGAGTTTTGGAAAAATTTACTGAATTATATTGGTTACATAGTTGGAGATGGAAGTTTGAAAATAGATCTAGCTAAAATCGATGTGATTGTCTAGTGGCCAAGACCAAAAAATGTGACTGAAGTTAGAAGTTTCATAGGTGAAATTTAGTATTGGAGGAAATTTGTTGCTTAGTTTTCTTCGATTGAATCACTGTTACATTCTTTAACAGGTTCTAAAGTTCCCTTTCAGTGGGGAGGAAAACAACAAAAAGATTTTGATACACTTAAGCAGAAAATTGACACAACGCCAATCTTAGCTTTACTAGATCTTCAACAACCATTCAAAATTGAAACAAATGCTAGTGGTTATGAAATGGGTGCAGTCTTACTTCAAAAAGCAAAACCAATTTGCTTTCATTCTGAAACTTTTTCTAAGGCAGTAATGAATTATCTGACATATGATAAAGAACAGTTTCCTTTAGTTGAAAGTTTTAAGAAATGGAAAAATTATTTAATGGGTAAGGAAACCATGACTCACACAGATCATTAGTGGCTTCAGTACCTTTAGTTTCAAACTAAGTTGCAACAATCTTGTCATTATAGATGGATGGGGTTTCCTCAACAATTTCACTTAGTAGTTAAGTACAAGAAAGTTGTCACAAATGAAGTAGCTGATATGTTGTCTAGACCATCTTTGAATGCTTTAGTAGTGTTGGAGAATAGTTCTTTAAAACATGTGTTATATAAAACAATATAATACAGATGTTGATTTCAAAGATATTTATGAATCACTAACTCATGGTGCTCACATGGAAGAAATCAATTATCATATTCATGACAACTTGTTATATCATCTAGGTAAGCTATGCATACCATAGACAAAAAGAGTGCATGCCATTCGAGAAGCACATTCTTCTCGCATTTCAGGAAATTTTGGAGCAAGAAAAACAATGGCACAAGTTCAAACGTATTTCTATTTGACGCGCATGTATGAAATAATTGTTAAGTACATTAAAGGATGTGTGATGTGTTCGACCAGCAAGCCAAGAAATCAAAAGATTGGTTTGTACACGCCACTTCCAGTTCCTTTATGACCATGGGACAACATTTCCATGGATTTTGTTTGAGGACTTCCTATGTCTAGGGTAGGGCATGATTACATGTATGTAGTGGTTGATAGATTCAGTAAGATGTGCATTCTTGTTCCATGGAAAAAGCAAGTGACGACTGAACATATTACAAAGATGTTCTTCGAACAAGTATGAATTCATTTTGGGTTACCTACTTCCATTATTTCTAATCGAGACACTAGTTTTGTAGGAGAGTTTTGGTCCACTTTGTGGGGACTCATGAAAACAAAGCTGAAGAAGAGCACAAATTTTCATCCATAGAGGGACAGACAAACAATAATGGTGAACAGGATTGTCATACATATTCTCCGAGGTTACTGCAGTAAACATCCTAAGTTGTAGGATGAATATTTACCTTATGTTCAACATCCTTACAATCAAGCCTTACATTCTTTGACTAATTCATCACCATTTGAAACTTGTTTTGGGTATCTACCAAAGTCACCGATGGATTTCATGTTCAGTGAAGAGGATAAAGTGGGTGAACATGATGATGCAAACAAAGTAGTTAAGTTCATTCAATAGATACAAGAGATACATGAAGTAGTGCAAGATTAGTTAGAGAAGAGTTAGGCCAAGTAAAAAATGTGCCATGATAAGCATCGAGTTGATCATCATTTGTAGGACGATGATTAGGTATGGTTGTATATCAGTAAAGACACGTTGAAAGGTGATGGTAAAAAACTAAAACCCATCAGGTATGGTCCTTTCAATATTGTTGAGAAGATTGGAAATAATGCATTTCCATTAGATTTACCTCCTTACATGCATATTTACTTAGTTTTAAATGTAGAAAATATAAATTTGTACAAACCTATGATGATCATGGATCCCAAGGAAGATACACAGATTCCTACTATTAACGATTTGGCACCTGAGTATATGAATGAGTTGCAGGAAGATACCATCTTGGACAAGAAGGTTCGTTCTTCAAGGTGAGGATATGTCAAATATCTTCGAGTGGGACTCAAAGGCATGAATCTGAGCAAGGCAAGGTGGATGGAGATTGGAAGAGTGAGGGAATTCTACCCTCACCTAATATCTTCTTAAATCAAACTTTTGTGGTCCAAAATCTTTCAAGCAGGGAGGATTGATCTAGGAGGATCTTGTCATTCTAGTGTATCCAAAGAGTTTAGGTCAACTTCAGCTTCATTAGCTTCGCCAGTGTTCTTCAGTTCCTAAGGGTTTTGGTTACCTCTTCATGGTGGATATGGTCTAGGTTGTCATCATGGTTTTGTTGATTATTGTCATACTGTGACAATATCATTGTAATGGGTTTATTTTTATTATGGAAATGTAAAAAGGTCTAAAAATCTAAGTTAAAAAGCCTAAACTATACAATCCTAAGTCCTATTGCAAAGGTTGTGTTCAAAAGCCTATGTTCTAAACCTAAAAGCTAAACCTATTAGACTATGGTAGAAAACCTATGCAAATAAACCCTCTCAGATCATATAATAAAAACAATGAAAACAAAGACAATCATAGCTGCAACGCTCTTAACCAGGTGGGGACCTCAACATGTGAGCAACCGGAAGCTGCATAGTTAACCGTCTAGAAACCGTAGTGGAACCGATACATGTGAGAAATCAAAGTTGGGGTGGTTTGGGAAGCTGCACAGTCTTGTGATCGAGCCTTAACCACATAGGAAACCACCACTAGAAAAAAATGTCATGTGAATAGTCACTACGACATTAGCCAGAACCATCAAAGATGACCACCAGGTGTCTGTCGAGGGTTAGACTGCTCGGTCACATGCTAATAGTTCAACCTCCTTTGCACCGTTACCTGAACGCCAGTAGAATAATGCTATCCAAAGTCTAGTTTAGGTATTTTTTGTTGCAGTTGTGCTATTTATAATGTACCCACCATGTATTTGATGCCTTATGTCGCAATGTGACAAGGCCGAGGCCAATAAAGATTTAATGCAACCCATACATGCCAAGATTAGCCCATAGAGAGTTCGAATGAACCTAAGGGGGTTATAGATTCATCCTTTTGATCATGAAGTAGGGGAATTAGAGTGATTTTGAGACTTGTTTGTAGATGCTGAGCTAGAGAGGTAGTTGTTTTTTTCAGTGTATCTTGGCCATTTGGAGGCGGAATTGGGAACTGAGACAGGTATTGGAAAGATATGAGAGAAAGATTTCTATTGATAGAGACCAAAAGTTCCTATTTTCACATTCAATCTAGTGTTTTTGTTGTGTAAAATACCTCTTTCGATCAATCCTAAAAAAGTGGATGCCCATCTTGAAACCAGACCCAGAGACATAGTCCATCAGGGAAAAAATCTGTAATCAATGTTTTATGTCTTCTATCTCATTTTTTTCTACAAATTCATGCTTAATTATGTTTCTTAAGTTCTTGATTACGTATTGAATCAACTAATTTCCTTAAGTCTTCCACAGTTAGCATATAAGGTTAATGATCAATTCAATGTTGGCAATTAATCAATTCTACTTCAGTTTTAGTTCATGATCATTATCAGATCAAGTGTGAAGGAAACAAGGAGGAACAATAGTGAGAGAGAGTCTGTCCATCAAAGAATTGTGACCTCCAAAATATTTATGGCTAAGGGGAGAAATATTGGTGGTAGGTCGCATAGGAGACCGAAAGCAGATGCTCAGATATCCATAGCTGGTAAGAGGACTAGAATGGAGGAAGCGACGAGGGAGGAAGAAATAAGCTATCATGCGACTATCCTAGAAAAATGAAAAGAAATTATCGAAATATGGGAAAATGAACTAGGGTGCCTACGAAGGAGTATCTAAGACAACAAAATTGAGAAAGAGGTAGACAAGATCATAGACATGGGGAAATCCTAAATGAGGAAGATGATATGTTAGAGAACTTTGAAGATGACATGGAACGCTAAAACCCTAGTGGGAAATAAGCAAGCGAAGGTGGCAGAAGAGAGAACCAGGTGTCAAATGGAACATAAGCTACAACTGAAGGTAATTGTGCAACAACTATGGGGAGCAGAGGAGGCCATTCAAAGTGTGGCAAACATAAAGTGCCTGCAAGATGATAGAATTGTAGATATGAACAAAATTTTCCCAATTTACCTAAAATATATTTATAACCTAGATATCACACTATGATAGGGACAAGGAGAACTCACTAGACTAATGAAATATAAGGTTAGATAAGTAACTGGAGTTTGCAGAAAACAATCAGCGATGCAAACAACAAGGCAGCAACAACATCAACTCCAATGAAGAAGATTAAACCTGTGTTTACATCAGGTGTGGCAGAAGCTCCATCAATTTTCCCTTGATAAATAATCATGATTCTATGTCTATTTTTTTGTTATTTTGTCGAGTGGATTTGTAGGCCGATTCATAGTAATATAATGTTAAGTAGGTCTATAAGTGTATATAAGAAATATAGACTTATAGTTAGACAACCTTCAAGCATTAAATGGCTAAGTAGCAATAAAAGAAAATAAAATTTTGTAGATATGCCTAGGAGATACCATAGACAAAAAAACCTTATGATATGTGTGATTAAGTTTTTGTGCAAGACTATATTTTACTATGGCTTGTCTCATTTGCAATCTTGCATATAGGTTATGATGTATTATACTATTCTATAGTAATATAAGGATTTCTACCAACTTACAACAAAAAATGTAAGAAGAAATAATATATCTATCTATCTATATATATATATATATATATATATATATATATATATGGGGGATGTCTTCTTTATCTCACTCACTCCCATCTCGATCTCTCATATTTCATAGGAGCAGTTTCGAGATACATGAAAGAGCCACATGAGTTACACTAGTAAGTTCCAAAGCACATCCTTCGATGTTTCCACGGGACAATCACCCATGGGATTCATTATGCAACAATTTGTTCTTTGGATCTCATTGGGTTCATAGATTTAGATTAATTGGGTCACAACGTTGATATCAAGTCCACCTCCGGTTATGTGGTTAGTTTGGGATCTAACCCAATTTGTTGGTTAAGAAAGAAGTAGGTTGCCATTAACTTATCATTAGTAGAGGCCAAGTATGGATGGGTAGCCAATGCTACTATTTAGGATATTTGGCTATGACATTTCCTTTCTGATCTTCGTACCAATGTGCATCATCTGACTATCATATGGCGTGATAATCAGAGTACACTAATGTTTTGGAGAGCTCTAGTGCAGCGATAATAGACCAAACATATCAATATCCACATTCACTTCATTAGAGAACTGATCCATGATGGGATAATTGATGTGATGTACTATCCTAGTTTTGAGAAGATTGTTGACATCTTCACCAAGACCTTCACTCAGCAGAAGTTTTAATTTCTACAAGATCATCTCGGATTGAAGGAAATGACTGCCTAGCCATTTTATTTTCTATAGTTTTTACATTCTATTTTGAGGGGGGTTTTCTTCCCACTAGATTTTCCCTCTTTCCTCTTTTCATGCATTGTACATGGGTACCTAAAATGGCCTTGTTGTCAGGACTCATTCATTTTGCATCACACTCACCTACATTATGCTTAAGGTGCGGGGGTTTTAGTGTACATGCACTAGTTAGCCTTAATTAGCTTCTGTTAAATTCTAGTGTTTGCATGTGGTGCGCACTTGGCTTTAGTTAGTTAACTCGAGTGCTTACATGTGGTGTGCACTTGGTTTTAGTTAGTTAACTCTAGTGTTTTCATTTGGTGCATGTGCACATTAACATAACATAAATCACACTTAGGTTTAGTTAGCTTCAACTAGCCTTAATTATTGCATGTACAACTAAGCTTACCTTAGTTGCTTTATGTATCGATTCTCAAATCAATATTGAGTAATAAAATTCATTCTATATTCCAATTTTCTTTTCAATTCTTCCAAGTTTGTGCCAAAATTCTTCTCCTATATTTGTATCTATGCTCTAATAATTTTGAATGTAGCCACAAACATATAACTATGAGTGAAAAGTACTCTTCTCTTGAGAGATGATGACTCATGGCTCGAGAATAGTTGAATGTATAGAAATACCATTTTGAAGAACTTTGTGTAAACACATAATTACATATATAATATAATATTTCATCTTAACCATCTCACTCCAGCCTCATCAAACACATTTGCAAAACACAATAGATATATAGCAGAAGCACTAGTACCACCGAGCAAGGTTTCATGGTGGAAAAAAAAACAAACTGCTTAAACTATGTAACTCCAAATCAAAATTCGGTGAACTTTAGGATCCCACTGCATATTGATGGTCTACCTCTATGGGAGTTCAATTACATGGCGAATAAATCCAACAATTCCATGGTGAAGGAATCCAAGAACAACCTGTTTTGAATAGGTGGCAGCTTAACTTAACCAAATGTCCAAAATTCAAGCTGTGTGTCTATGGTCGGCCTTCTTAGTGAATTTACAGTCTGATAGCGAGTCATCTTTAAGAGGTGGGTGGAATTTCATATTATTGACATAATTACAAGATAGATATCATGAACTAATGGACAAATAAATTATAATGCCATAAAAAAATCATAGCACAATACTCGTAGCAACATTCACGACAGAAATATATAGTCTCGTGACCAAATTTTCATACCAACATATAGTACACTTTATATTAATAAAATAATGTTATATATATATATATATATATGAAGTGTTGTTTCAAGATAGGGAAATTCACAATAAAAATATTTACCCTAGTGACTTGGTTTTTATACCAACTTATAGTATACATTATATTGATCAAATAATGTTACATATAAATAGATGAAGTGTTGTTTCAAGATAGAGACTGTCCTCGAAACACAATCATTTGGTTGAGAGAATATCTCAACCACAAATCATTCTAGTAAGTTAACCAGGTGGAGAGAATCTCTACAAACTAGCCCTAAATAGGAACATGCTCTAGAATTAATAAACACACAAAAAAAATAAGAACTAACATAACGACATTAATAAACCAGTAATTAAGTAAAGAAAAAACTACTACGGGAGTTTTTGTTTCTGAAAAACGCAAAACAATTGAAAAATTCCTATCATATTTTAAATCCATTATTTTTTCCTTTTAGGAAAAGGCAAAATAATTGAAAAATTCCTCTATTATTCCTCAATATCTATGTCTCTATCAAGCAATATAGCATGCACCCACCTAAGCTTTTTCAAAAATAAAATGTCCACTCTCATTACTTCCATCACACACAACTCATCAGATCTTTCATCGACAAACCCTCAAAACATAGATACCAAAGAAAGAGCGGAGGAAGCTCCCTTGGAGTGAACATATTGGAACCATAATATGCTAGGGCAGATATTATCATCAATAACCAACCAAAGACATCTTGGCATGTGGATAGAACTCGCGACATATTGACATGCATACAAACTGATATAGTTTACAGTGTCGAAATTCTCGGTGAATTGAAACAACATTTGTCAAGGCTTCACCCAATTTTGACAGTTACTGTAGGACAATGATGGGAAACCAAGTTTCAGAAATTATGTTTTAATAAATTAAAGTCGTTTATATAGTTAATTGGATAATGTATAAACAAATAATATTCATATATTATCGAAATTTGATGATTAGTTTACAGATTTGAAATTCCTCAGGTCCAATTTCAATTTAGACTATCATATAATTGTGTTCATTAATTATAAAAAGATATTAATTTCTCTACTAAATTCAATTTTGATAAATAACATTAAATTTAAAAAAAATATGCACATCTAGAGAAAAAAGAAAAGACCAACAACCTTGTCTCAACAAACAAAATATGTACATCTAAAAAAGGAAAAGACCTCAACGTTGTCTTAGCAAACCATTCATATAGAACTAATTTCCCTGGGAAGTTGTCCTAGATATTTTAAGAAATTATCAAAACCTTTCTTTTAGCGATGGTATCTCTAACAAAAATGAAGTTCATCGAAAGTTTGAAAGCATTGTTATGAGCTTGAGTTTCAACAATGAATTCCATCTGAATCTTCCATCCTATCAACAACACAATAAATTCGCTCCTTCATATGATGAAATATAAATTCTCGATTGGTCTTCTAGATTATACTTTGTATAAATTTGAAGTTAATAATACTAAAATTCATCACAAATCTCAAATGAGCACTGAAGAGAAACTGTTGATTATGCATAATGACCTATTTGAATTTATGATAACGTTCAGATCTAGGACATTATATCCGAAACCAGTTCTATTTTTATTATGAGTAATCTCTTCCCATGGTCTTATAACAGTTTTGGTAATGATATGCTTCACATTACTATTCAAATGACTCTTGCATACACTTTGTTGAACATTACTTCTGCTACATCCAAATTCTCTTTTAAAATCATTTCACTACTCTGATCTAACTGATGATCAGGATCAAACAAACTGTTATTCTGGATAAGAACGTGTTCAAAATTCTTGTTTTGTAATTCATGTAGTTGATCTCGCTGAAACAGGGACTGTAGCTCCAAGAATTGAATTTTTCTTTTAGAATTTTGTAAACATGTTTTGATGTCAAAGAGGGTATCGTTGCTGATTTGGACACTATTATGAACCATAGATGACATTAAACTATGTAATAACGGTAACAAATCATCCACATGCACCAAATGAATTTACAATGTAATTTAAAAGGTAAAAACAAAAATGACTTAAAAAAATTCCTCCAACAATCAACTTTGAAAAAAGGCATGTCGACTACTATCGAACATGCACCAAATGAATTTACAATGTAATTTAACAGGTAAAAACACAATGACTTAAAAAAAAATCAAAATTATCTCACAAAGATTTTAAGTTGTGACCTTCTAATCTTTAAAATACCAAATTATCTCTTCTAACCGCAATGCTTTCTTTCTCTAATATCACTCTAATTAAACCAACAAAAATGATGTATTCTTCCTTAACTATGTTTCAAAACTTTGTACTATTCAGAATGAACCTCAACTTCAAACAAACTTCAAATCACGTTTAATTGTTTTTAATATAAAACTCAGTTTGAATGAAGGCGGTACATTACTCGACCAAATTTACGACCAACATGATAGGAACCATAAATATTATTGACTTAAATAGATATTTATGATAGATATGCCAATCAAATCATCACAAATGATGAAAAAGTAAGAAATACATGAACATTTCTCACCGTTCGGAGGAAATGACGTGGAAGAATCCAATCACCAATATGGTATATAGTAAACTGCTACTTTGAACTCCTTCAACATCAACTAAATCCAAACTTCATCATTCAATCTGCATTCTCCAAATAATTTCTAAAACTACACGTGTTAATCCAGTAATGCTTCAGGTCACTTTCTACCCAACAATATTTTTTATCCCACACGTATGCATGAAACTGAACATACTCTTTAGTTTCCTTGCTGGTAGTGGCGTCCTGCTTTGCTAGTGCTTGCGTCCTGTTGGACACAACTTTAATACGTTCTCTTTCAACTCAATCCTTTTTTTGTTATCTGTCTATATGAATGGGCAAGCACAACTTTGAAACTCTTTAACAGGCTCGAAGCCTCATCTGTAGACAGGCTGAAATCGCTTGAATATTCCTTGTTAACTCTGAGACATTGTTGATTGGATATCCCCCGAAATAGTTGGGATATTGACCATGACTTTCACTATCGGCAGAAAATTACAACTGCAAATAAAATAACGACTTACCAAGATTCCTCTTCTTTCTCAAATGGTAGAGAAACAATTCACTCATTGTACTGGGATTTAAATGTAAATCTTTGATACATCGCGGCTTGAGCACTTCGCATAATTTAGTGTAATCTTCTAAAATCATGGATGAAGGATTGCTTCAAGCCATGTGGACTCTCCTGAGGATGCCATTGAAAATGCCCAAGGGATTCAAGAAGCCGAACTGGTATTTTGTGTGATATATGAATGGAAACCCTACTATACTTCATTAACATTACAACGTTATGAAAAATCACTGGAATTCCCCAAATATATTTGGCTAAGAAAGGGAAGGCATACTCAGCGCAACCACATGCACATATCAATTGAAAACAATCAACAAAACTTTGGGTTGCGAAATTCAATACAACGTGTTACTGTCTGCAAACCCTTTAATGTCTTTACATGACATCACAATCTGTGTGGTACGATGTGATATCTCAGGTATAAGAAATCCCACCTAGAATCTTAGGCTAGTACACGCAGTGGCAACCGATATTACACGAGTGACAACGGATATAGAGATGTACAGATAAATATAAAATGTGGTATACACTATCAAAATATGGTACCATCGAAATAGTAGACAAATTTTGAAGCAAAAGAACTCAAATTTTACTATTATTCCTTCTCAAAATCTCTTTTCCATTAGCTTCTCGAAAGTCTCTGTTCTCAAATTCTAAAGAGATGATGCTTTGAAAGAAAAATAGATTATTTCAAATCTCGTGAGATGTAATTCCATACCTTATTTCAATTCGCATGAGTCAAAATACCATACCAAGTCTATTCAAGATTGATGTTTCTATATCTGAAACCATTGATCATCGAACTTGTTGATTGTGTGAATCTGAAAAACAACTTTGTGAATCCTCTAGGTGGGTGCAAGAGTCTCTTTCAGGTTGAACTACCACATCATTTCTCCAATACAGACTTCTACAACAACCGATACTCCTCCTTTAACGCATAGAGTTTCTTGAGGAAGAAAAAATTTGTGACATCTCATGTGCTTTCCATCTATGCAAACTCCCTTTGGCTCCTCACAAAACTAGTAAGCCACTTCAATCAACAGGGTGGATGAACTACCCACTATGATATCACTATAAGACAATCAAAGTGGAAACCAAATAAACAGTAATCGATCTCAGTCAATGATGTACAATTTGTACATATTAATATAGGCAGGACATAGTTGAATTAGTTTTTAGATCTTCTTGGACTCCAATAACTACTCAAACTAACCCAAGCTTAATCCTAAGATTAATTGTCTTACATTTACGAAATTTACAATATTTTCCCAATATATAAAGTTAAGGTGTCAACAATCTAGATATTTACGAAATTTACAATATTTTCCCAATATGTAAAGTTAAGGTGTCAACATCTAGATATAAGATTTACTAAGGATGAGAATAAAACTGTAGAGCCAAATAAACTGGTAAAGTACTCTTACCTCGAAATCTTCTAAGTTGTGAGGAGAGGAATACTACTGCAAACTCATCTCCTGTTGAGGGAGAACAACTACGCCATGCTATAGCTTTTAGAAACTCAGAAATCCATGAGGTATTGTGTCCCAAATTACATTGGCGTGCCCTTTTATCGTGTGAGAGCCTTTGCAACTGGATCGATAAGAAAGACGTTTACCAATTCCGTAGTTCCTAACCAATTTTGCATGGCCTCCATGCAATTGTTTGTTTCTCTCTCACCAACACCAAAATACCATTGATAACTAGCAACCACACCAAAATACTGTCAATCTTCGTATTGAGCTCAACATGCTTCTTATCAAGTGTTTGCACATGAATTGCATGGGAGCATGTCGCATCGCCCCCCAAACCTCGTTAATGCCCTCGGGATCTTGTGGGGTGGTTGATGCTCCCCAATCCCAGTATTGTTTTGATTTTCCACTCCCATCTGCTTATTATTTAACAATATTAGTTTAATAGAGTTATTATTAAATTATATTAGTTTAATATAAGTTATTGTTTAATCTAATTTTATTAAATTGTTATAATCAATGCCATTTAATGAAATAACATATTCCTTAATCCATAGTTGTGAAAGGAGGAGAAGTTCTTGGTTTATTTTAAATTTATATATTTAAAATGATCTTTTATAATTAAACTTTTCTTACATTCTTTTATAATAATAATAATTAATTAACAATTGTTTAATCGATTTATTTATTCTATGAGTTAATTAATCTATTTAGCTTATGCATTTCAATCACGTTTTTATAGAGAAATGATAAGGCGAATATTTTTTTTTTAATTTACAATGTTATATTTATTTTTGTATTTGCATATTTTATTTTATTTTTATTTTCAGATTTTATTCAATATTAATGTGTTAAAATTTCATAATTATATTTAAATAAATTAATTATATATTGTGTTAAAAGTTCATAATTTTATTTAAGTAGATAAATTTCTTTTTCCTTATCAAAGTGTAAGATGAATTGATTATCGATATGATAAAATTAATAAAATAAACATATGTTAGATCTGAAACTTTTGTGATTCATATGGTAGATAAAATGTCTTTCGGATTAATCACAACATTAGGATTTGGTTGACGTTTTGAACCAACTAATGTGGTTTATCCTCCAGACAAAGTGAAAAAATCATAGAATCTTTATGTATAAATAGCAAGGATGCATCATTGCCCCAAGGGCAGCTCATGAAACTAGCCTGAAAACTAGATGTTGAAAACTAGCCATTGGAGATTAGTTAAACATGTAAATAGAAATCATGAAATGTTACAACGGAATTATTTAATATTATAAAATTTATTTAAATTATAAGTTGGTTGACATGAGCACGAATAATAATAAATAGTAGGGGGATATGAATAAGCTCTTAATAAAATAGTTTTTAGGAGATTATAATATTAGATCAAAATACAGTTTTAAGGGGTTAAGTATTAATAAAAATAGTTGTTATATAATTAATTGTCCATTTCTTGGGGTTGAGAATAAAAACATATTGTAAATTGACATTTAGGAGAGGATTAAAAAAATGTAGAGAATAATCCAAAAATAATTAGAGGGTTAAGAATGAGATAAGAGTTTATAATTAAAACTAAAAGGTTTAGATCCAAAATCTTATATAAGAAGTAAAAAGAGGTTAAATTCAAAATATTATATGTTAAAGAAATAATTAGGAGCTTAGTAATTTATTTTAAATTGGTCAAAGAATGAATCAAAGAGAAGATACAAATATAAGGTATAAATATATAAAGAAAATGAGAGGGAATTTACTATAATATGAAGTACTAAGTAGCCTCATGAATCATTATACAATAATTAACAAATGGTAAGAAAATATGTAAAAAGGGGAAAGGAGGGAAAAATATAAAAGGGGGGGAAACGAAGCAAGAGGATCATAAGGAGAGAAGCTGAATCCAACTCCTACTCAATTTCCAACCATCATCTCTGTTGAGATTTCTAGTATGCCTCTCAATCTCTATATCTTCCCTAAGCTTCCTATGGTGGAAATGATCAAATCTAGCAATGAGCCTGGATTCTTCAATACAGACATGGTGCTTGGATTTCTCTGCATGTTCAGCTAGAGTCGAAGAGTGAGAACGATTGTGCCTTATGTCTGCAGTGTGCTCATGGATCCCTTGGTTAATTGATTGACTCGTCTCTCCAATATATGGGATACCACAGGAGCAAGGAACTAGGTAAACGAGTTTCATATCTTTCAGGTCGCTAGAGTCCTTAACCAAACAAAGATAATTTCTAATCGTCCTTAGAGGTTTGAAAAAAGAGGAAACATTATTCTTCCGAATGATATGGGCAATCGTATACATGGTCCCTTAAATAAATGGGATATGAATATTGGAAATAGGATCAACACGAGTAGTTTTAACTGTTGGTCCTTTACAAGCTCTTTTAAAGGCCTTAAGGATCTGAGTTCTGCTACACACACTATTTTTAAAAAATTCAAGGAGATGAGACTTCTCTTGCTCTAGGTGGTTCTCATTAGAGATTCTTAGAGCATGGGTAGCAACGGTGTTGAGAAAACCGAATTTTTAAGTAGGAAAATGATGAGAACTAGCATGAATATATTGTTTCGTGTGAGTTTTTTTGCGAAAAACTTGGTGATAAATGGGACCATCATATATTCTAGAGAGGAGAATTTCAAGGAAAGGACGGTGCCCCTCCACCTCAACTTCCATTGTGAACTTGATGGAATCAGATTGGGAATTAAGGTGGTTTAGAAACAAATCCAATTTCTCACAGCCATGGGGCCAGATGATGCATGTGTCATCAACAAAGCTCTTCCATTTTTTGGGGTGAAATTGAGCTGCGGCTAAGGCCTTGGTCTCAAAATCTTCCATAAATAAGTTAGCAACAATACGGGAAAGATGGGAACCCATTGCCACCTCGTGGGTTTGCTCATAGAATTTACCCTAGAAACTAAAGAAGGTTGAGGTGAGGTAGAGGCCAATCAAATTTGCAGTGTCATTGTCAGTGATCTGACTTATGACATCAATGTCCTCTTGAATGGGGATTTTGCCATATAAGGAAACAACATAAAAAATAACAAGAAGATCCCCTAGGTCCAAGTTTACATCCTTCCATCTTTGACAAAGGACACAGAATCCTTAACATAGGAATCAATGCGACCCACAAGAGGCTTGAGCTTAAGAGCTAAGAATTTAGCAAGAAGATAATGAGGCCCACTTATTTTCTTAACAATAGGTATCAAGGGGGCCCAAGATTTATGGACCTTACGAAGGCCATAAATTCTAGGGGTGAGGGGATTTCTCTCAATGAGATTTCTAGAAAGAGGATTTAGAGACGAATTCGATTTAAAGGATGCCGCTACATCTTTAGAAACACAATTTAAGGGATTGTTTATGGGCCTAATGTAACATCCACTATTAGAGAGATGGTCAAACATTTTGTTGACATAATCAGATTTATCCAAAATGACGATGGCCCCAATCCCTTTGCCAGCTTTTAGAATGACAATGTCAGGGTTCTACCCCAGGGCTTTAAGGGCGAGAAACTCAACTCTCCTAAGGTTTCTTTTAGCAGGCTTAGCCTTCTTAAGAATGCTATCACAATCTTGTTTGGTTGCCTTGTTGACATTATCTAGAAGGTCCCTAATATGATACTTGATCTTACAAATAAAGTCATCGATGGGAATCTTCCTAGGGGAAAGGGAAAAAATAAATATTATAAAAATAAATGGTTAATATTTAAATATTATAAAAATATTAATTAAAAAATAACTAGTAAATTAATAATTAATTATAATTATGTTAAATTTTTAACTACCTTATGGAAAATATTGTTTTTTTGTAAGGAGTTATGATGATCTTGGTCATTAACCAAGAGTCTTCCAAGAATTTTGCTCCATGATGGTATGGCTATTAACAATTGCAAGACTGAAGTCATGATTTTTAAATTCAAAAAGATTACTTATGACATTACTACTTAGAGTAAGTTCCTACGCATGTGGGAATTAACATTAGCTCAATTGGAATTGTAGCATTGAGAAAAGGATAAGTGGAGGATGAAAAACTTGTTGCGGGCTTGAAAGAAATTTTAATTTTAGATTGAGGATTAAATAAATTTCTCTTTCAAAATATTATCACCCTTATTATTTTATATGACATGATGTTTAGGGTTGCAATATATATAGAAAATCATGGAGGCAAATTGATAAGATCCAAAAACGTTTTATACACTACAACGTCAAGATTAGAGGATATGATCCCTACCTTATCCTCCTTCTTAAAATAAGTCTTTCCCCTATTGAAACTATGGCTATGACTAGATATACCTTGTATAAGAAGAATTTATACGAGACGAAGCCAAGAGGTTTCCTAAATTTTCATGTTAATCTAGCCAAAAACCCTCATATTTGTCTCAAGCGAAGATGTCATAACAATGCCCAATCTTCACTAGATCATTAGGGATAAAGGAGGAGACCATCCAATAGAATAATAATAATACTAAAAACATCATTACCTCGAAATTTAAATAGAGTTTATAGAGTGATACAAAGTTAGACGGAAAAATGAATCCAACCAACATATTATAAGAAGGTGATCAACACCATCTTGAAAACTAGAATTATCAATCTATGTTGACTAGTGTTAAGAATAAAATGAACATTACTAAAATAATAAAACGCGATGCGAAGAAGATAAAAATCAATTTATTTTAGATTTCCCAACATATATGCAAATCCGTTCTAATTTTCAAAATATATGTCACGCTACAAAAGTTCTTGACCTATTAATAGGACAAAAATATGGTGATGTGGTAACACTTATCATTAATCATAAATTTTTAATTAATTTCTTATATTCTTAAAGTTGAATAGGTTTTATTGGACATTAGTCACAATCATCCAAATAATATTAATTTATATAAATCAATACAAAATTAATAGTAACATATTTTTCCTAATTTTTTATATAATTTATATTTTCATAAATTATAATATATTCTAATTAGGATATCTTAAAATAATATAAACTAATATAAATTCAAAACCTAAAAAATATTAAAATATATTTTTTGAATTTAATTTATTTTAAATGTATTATCTAATGGTTTATTCAATCATGTTGTTATTACAAACAAAGTTAGTATCTCACCATCTTAAAATTGAAAATATTGTAATTTCAGTTTTATAAAGTTAGTTTAATTTTATTTTGTATATAATTTTACTAAAATTAAATTATATATAGAAAAATGATTAATTTAATTTAATATTAATTTAGTTTTGAAATTTATAAAATTTATAATTATAAAACCAAACTTTATAATGATCATATATATATATATAAAGTGTTATTTCAAGATAGAAAGGCTTGGATGCACAATCACTTAGTTGAAATAAAATGTCAACCACACACCAGTATAGAAATCTAACTAGTTGGTGAGAATCTTTCAACAAAATAGGCCTCAACAGTGTCCAAACTAATAGGAATAGATTCATTCTAGAGATAAGCACACCAAAGACAAGTACGGATTATGTTCTCCAACTTCCCCCTTAATGATTACATGTCTTGATCTTAGACAACAAAGTGTGATTGTGGCCTTGGTGTTTACAAACAAGATTATCAGAAAGAGTATGTTGTCATCCATATAAAGGAACAACAATCCACCAAAATTCATGAGTCACTAGCTATTGCAACTGCCTGTCTACTAGGATGTCCCTTCACGTACATGGTTCATTCAATTTTCATTATATTCATATATGTAATTGTACCTTAAGTCTCCCTCCATCATTGTGAGCCTAGGATTTTTCAAATTACATGTTACCATGCTTTGGGTTTGTTTGGCCTACCATAAACCATGCTTAGGGTCTTTTCATCTAACCCTCAACCATGCCTCCACTATGTTCAGGCTTTTCTCGGCTGGCCCTAAACCACGCTACATGAATTTGTGACCACTTCCATCCCACAAGTGGTTTCTAGCTTACCACAAACCTGCAACACAAAGTGGTTTACGGCTTACTACAAACCTACACTTACAAAGTGGTTTGAATACTTCCACTAACTTCATGGGGTACACATGCCTTATTAGACTTACATCATAATTTACTCAGGTACATATTATTACAAACTTTTCAAGGGCCACTATAAAACATCATAGACTTTCTTAGAAGGAAAGCACTAAATTAAGAAAGAAGTTCTTACCGTCATAGCTACTAATAGGTTGGACATCACCTATCAAGCTGCAAATTATTTATGTGTCAAGTGCTCCCATTCCAATGACATTTTGTACACAGTAACCTTTGTTGTTGTATGTGAACAAATTTATGAATAAGAAAGTTGCTTCATGTTTCATGGTCTTTGACCATGATCTCCAAAATCTTTGACAGCAGTGGCTTCTCAAATGGTGGCTCTCCACAAAAAATCTTTTTACAAGAACACTATAATAATCATGTCATAACAAACCATGTACACTCCTCTTCATCGCTCCCTTAATTTTCCACTGCAAAATTCGACAAAAAAGTTGGTTACACATCTTAGTGCCACCAGGATTTCCTAACTTATCATTGTGTTGTTGTATATGCACCTAGTTAGCTTAATTAGCTTCAACTAAAGTCTAGAGTTTGCATTTGGTGTGCACTTGGATGTAGTTAGTCAACTTGAGTGCTTACATGTGGTGTGAACATGGCTTTAGTTAGTTAACCCTAGTGCTTGCATGTGGAGCATGTGCACATTAACATAACATAAAACACACTTAGCTTTAGTTAGCTTTAATTGGCCTTAGATGTTGCATGTACAACTAAGCTTAACTTAGTTGCTTTATGTATTGATTCTCAAATCAATATTGAGTAGTTAAATTCATTCTCCATTCCAATTTTCTTTTCAATTCTTACAAGTTTTCATTATTATTATTTATCTAGATCCATATATGTTCTCGAATAATTTTACATGTTATTGGAGCTACATGGGCATAGAGAATGTGGATGAACAATCTTTTGCAAGTTTGAAGATCAAAGAATTTGAAATTGTTCGAAGAATTTTTTTGTGGATCATAATATTAGAGGTCTACTGCAATTGTTTCTATAAATGCAAGGTTGAATAATGGAATTGCCATCTTAATCTATTCTCACTCTATATAAATACTTCTAATGAAAGCCATAGATTTTTCTTCACCTCAGAGGAAAATGATTGTTTCAGATAGTTATGAATTCAAAATTTGAACCTATTTTTTCCATTGAAATTTCCAAATACATCAACAAGATGGAATAGGATTTTGGTGTTCTATTGTTTTCCATATATCCAACATTGTGTTTCCATGTGGACACATGCAACACTCCTAATGAGTTCTGGACAACCTTGGGCAATTTATTTGGAGAAAAGGATGAGATGCATGCTCATATTCTTGAAAATTATCTAAATTCCTTGTATCCAAATAGCTTTGCGAACTTCTAATATTTTTTTGCAAATTTCAAATCATTTCTTCTTCAATTATAGGATTATAGGATTGATAAATCCAAGTAGGAAGGCCAATTGATCCTTTATAGTTTGTCTAAATTAGGGCATGAATATGCTATTTTTGTTTCTACATTTGATATAGTTAGACTTTCAACTGGAGATAAATAGAAAATGCCTAAAATTGATGCATTTATTGAGTCTCTCATTCATGAGAAATATAGTTCATCAAGATGGGTTCATTAAAGAATTCAAATGCACCTACATTTTCCATGCATGAGAAAGGAAATACCAACTCAAAACCAAATTAACAATCCAAAGGAAAAGGAAAGGCAAGAGATCCAGATCCAAGAAACGGAGGAAATCCAAAACCTCTAGATGACTCTTCCAGCTCCAAGGGTAAGAAGGTAAAGAAAGGAAACTCTAAGTGTCCTTATTGCAATATAGGCCATCATCCTGGATCCTCTTGCATGTAGAAGACTATAGATCAAATTTCAAATACTCTTTAGCAAAATAATCTTGGTCATCATATTCTAGAAAGTGCTAGGAAGAAGATGGAGGAAAAACCATTAGAAACAAGGGGTAATGGTCACACTTTAATTTCCTTCATTCTAAACCACAAGAATGGGCATCGATTCAGGAGCTTCACATCATATGTCTTCTTTAAAGGAATATTTTTCTTCTCTACATGTATACTTACGACCTCCTACTCTCATGTGGAACAATTCTGCAGTTGAAGCGACTGGACAACGAAGAGTGCAAATCGAAGATGGAAGTTTTAGAATATCTTACGTATTCAAAGACTTTGTGTGAATCTTCTTTTAGTGTGTTAGATGTCACACACTGACACCAAAAGAAAAGTGGAAATTACCCTAGATTCTGTGGGAATTTATGATATGAAAACCAACTTGACGATCTCACCTGGAAAGGCAAATGTCATCTCATTTGTATACATTTTATGATTTATTTCCTCTAAGGTAAAATTCTATTTTGCTACTTATGCATGCAAATGAAGAATGTAGGATTTGGCACGATATATTTGGACTCTTGAATTTCAAATACATGCAAAAACTTAACAAGCAAGGGATGGTTAAAGGATTTCTTGCCATTGAATTTTCAAATGGTGTTTCTAATGTATGTGATCCTAGAAAGCATCCACAAGAAAGTTGGAGAAGAGGCATGCATGCAGAGCCTCTTCTCCTTTGGAGTTTGTACAAAATGATCTCATTGGTCCATTTCCAGTACCTTCAATGAGAAAGGTAATAAATGTGTTGTCATTTATAGATTATCACATGAGATTCACTTGTTTCTATTTTCTGAAACTCAAGTCTGAATTTTTTCAACATCTAAATATTTTCAAAGCGCATGTGGAAAATCAGTCTTGAAAATGCATCAAGGTCCTCTGCACAGATAATGGGAAGGAATATGTCAACAAATATATCCAAAATATTTGTAATGAAATAGGCATGCAATTGTAGCATAGACTTCCTTACACTCAATGGAAAAATGGGGTGCCTGAGAGGAAAAATAGATACCTGAAAGAGATGGCTAGTTGCATGTTGCATGCAAGGTCTATTACATCAAATTTGTGGGATGAAGCTACCAATTGGGTCTCATACATCTACAATAGATGTCCTTACAAATATGTTACTAGAAAAACACCTTTTGATGCTTCAACTTACATGCAACTTCAAGTTAGTCATTTCTACATTTTTAGATCTCAAGCATGGGCCTGCATTCCTACAAAGAAGAGAAAGGATTTGGAGCCTTAGAGAAAGGCATGCATGTTTGTTGGATATTCTGATGAAGTCAAAGGGTACATATTACTTGATATCAACACTAAATAGTTTCAATCGAAGGGAGTGTAAAGTTTGAAGAATATGCTTTGCATGCACCATCAGATGAAGCTATTACAAAGTTTCCCTCACCACTAATTGTTGAGTATCTAGATGGTACTTCAGATCAGAATTATGATGTATATGAGTAGTTTCCTGTGACACCTATTACACCACTAGTTTTTTAACATGGATATAATACTTCCTCATGCAGTTTGGAATATTCTGAACCACCTTCAACATAAAAATGGTCCAACATGAGTGATCTTTTAGATGATCCTACCACTATGCTTGAGTTTGAGGAAGCTTCACAAGAACTTTTAGCTATGGAGCCATGCATGCCCATGGATGCTTATATAATGCATGAATATGATCCACATAATTATGCAGAAGAGGATGGGCATCCTATATGGGAAGAAACTATGAATGAGGAATACAACTTTCTCATTGAGAACCAGTATTGGGACCTGGTTCCACTATCTTTTGATTGTAAAATTGTGAGGTGAAAGTGGGTTTACCTGACAAAGAATGTATCAGATGGCCATGTTAGTCGATATAAAGCATAGTTGGTGGAAAAAGGGTTTTAGTAAGTACATGGTGTTGAATATGATGATAATTTTTCTCTTATGGAAAAAATAGATTCCATTTAGCTAGCTCTCTCAATTACAGGAGCAAGAGGATGTGAGGTGCATCATATGGATGTGAAGAATTCTTTACTTCACGGAGATCTCGAGGAGGAAATATACATGGAGCAGCCACATCGATACACACAAAAATCATCTCTGGCACATAAACTAAAGAAGTCTCTCTATGGCCTCAAGCAAGCACCTAGAGTGTGGTATGCAAAGGTGGATTCCTATTTGTTAGATCTCAAAATTTTGTATGCTGCAAATCTAATTCCAATGTTTATTTGTTGAATAAAATTGTTTCCTTTTTTATCATAGTGCTCTACCTAGATGATCATAATAGGTATTTCAACTTCTTCCATTGTTGAGATTAAAACTTCTTTACATAAGTGGTTTTCTATGAAAAACATGGGATTGCTAAATTTCTTCCTTGGACTAGAGATCGATCAGAGTGGTTCTCGAATTACCATTTCTAAGCCAAAGTATGTTAGAGATATTTTGGCATGATTTCACATGAGTGATTGCACGCTAGCAACCACACCTTTCTTATGAGGGATAAATCTCAGGAATAGTAAAGACATGACATTGGTTTATTGCACATTGTATAGTCAGCTTGTGGGATGTCTTCTTTATCTCACTCACTCCCATCCTAATCTCTCATATTTCATAGGAGTAGTTTCGAGATACATGAAAGAGCCACATGAGTTACACTAGTAAGTTCCAAAGCACATCCTTCGATATCTCCAGTGGACAATCACCCATGGGATTCATTATGCAACAATTTGTTCTTTGGATCTCATTGGGTTCATAGATTCAGATTAATTTGGTGACAACATTGATATCAAGTCCACCTCTGGTTATGTGCTTATTTTGGGATCCAACCCAATTTGTTGGTTAAGAAAGAATTGGGTTGCCATTAATTTATCATTAGTAGAGGCCAAGTATAGAGGAGTAGCCAATGCTACTATTTAGGACATTTGGCTATGCCATTTCCTTTCTGATCTTTGTACCAATGTCCATCATGTGACTGTCATATGGTGTGATAATCAACGTACACTAATGTTTTGGACAGATCTAGTGCAACGACAACAGACCAAACATATCAATATCCACATTCACTTCATTAGAGAATTGATTCATGATGGGATAATTGATGTGCAGTACTGTCCTAGTTCTGAGAAGACTGTTGACATCTTCACCAAGACCTTCACTCAGCAGAAGTTTCAATTTCTACAAGATCATCTCAGGGTGAAGGACATGACTGCCTAGCCATTTTCTTTTCTATAACTTTTACATTATATTTTGAGGGGGGATTTCTTCCCACTAGGTTTTCCCTCTTTCCTCTTTTCATGCATTGTACATGGGTAACTAAAATGGCATTGTTGTTGGGACTCATTCATTTTGCATCACACTCACCTACGTTATGCTTAAGGTGGGGGGGTGTTAGTGTACATACACTAGTTAGCCTTAATTAGCTTCTATTAAATTCTAGTGTTTGCATGTGGTGCGTACATGGCTTTAGTTAGTTAACTCGAGTGCTTACATGTGGTGTGCACTTGGTTTTAGTTAGTTAACTCTAGTGTTTTCATTTGGTGGATGTGTACATTAACATAACATAAATCCCACATAGCTTTAGTTAGCTTTAACTAGCCTTAATTATTGCATGTACAACTAAGCTTAGCTTAGTTGCTTTATGTATCAAATCTCAAATTAATATTGAGTAATCAAAGTCATTCTATATTCCAATTTTCTTTTCAATCCTTGCAAGTTTGTGCCATTATTCTTCTCCTAAATTTGTATCTATGCTCTAATAATTTTAGATGTAGCCACAAACAATAACTATGAGTGAAAACTACCCTTCTCTTGAGAGATGATGACTCATGGCTTGAGAATAGTTGAATGCGTAGAAAGACCATTTTGAAGAACTTCGTGTAAACACATAATTACATATACAATATAATATTGCATCTTAACCATCTCACTCCAACCTCGTCAAACACATTTTCACAACACAAGAGATATATAGCAAAAGCACTAGTACCACCCAGCAAGGTTTCAGGGCGGAAAAAAAAAACGAACTACTAAAACTATGTAACTCCAAATCAAAATTTGGTGTACTTTAGGATCCCACTGCGTATTGACGGTCTACCTCTATGGGAATTCAATTGCATGGTGAAGGAATCCAACAATTCCATGGAAAAGGAATCCAAGAACAACCTGGTTCGATCCCATGGTCAAGGAATCCAAGAACAACCTGGTTTGAACAGGTGGAAGCTTAACTTAACCAAATGTCCAAAATTTAAGCTTTGTGTCTATGGTCGGCCCTTGTCAGCGAATTTACAGTCTGATAGCGAGTCGTCTTTAAGAGATGGGTGGAATTTCATATTATTGACATAATTACAAGATAGATATCATGAACTAATGGACAAATAAACCATAATCCCATAAAAAAATCATAGCACAATGCTCGTAGCAACATTCACGACAAAAATATCCAGTCTCGTGACCGGATTTTCATACCAACTTATAGTACACTTTATATTAATAAAGTAATGTTATATATATATGAAGGGTTTTTTCAAGATAGGGAGATTCACAATAAAAATATTTACTTTAGTGACTAGGTTTTTATACCAATTGATAGTATACATTATCTTGATCAAATAATGTTATATATAAATAGATGAAGTGTTGTTTAAAGATAGATTCTCCTGGAAACATACTAATTTGGTTAAGAGGATATCTCAACTACACATCATTCTAGTAAGTTAACCACTTGGAGAGAATCTCTACAAACTAGCCTTAAATAAAAACATACTCTAAAATTAATAAACACACAAAAACAAATAAAAATTAACATTCGGTATTAATAAGCGAATAACTAAGTAATGCAAAAACTACTCCGGTAGTTTTCGTTTTCGAAAAACGCACAACCATTGAAAAATTCCTATCATATTTCAAATCGGCTATTCTTTCCTTTTAGGAAAACACCAAACAATTGAAAAATTCCTCTATTATTCCTCAATGTCTATGTGTCTATCAAGCAATATATCAAGCAATAGAACATGCACCCACCTAAGCTTTTTTAAAAATAGAATGTCCACTCTCATTACTTCCATCACACACACAACTGATCAAAAATAAAATGTCCACTATCATTACTTCCATCACACACAACTCATGAGATCTTTCATTGACAAACCCTCAAAACATAGACACCAAAGAAAGAGCGGAGGAAGCATTCTTGGAGTGAACCTATTGGAACCTTAATATGCTAGGGCAGAGATTATCATCAGTAACCAACCGAACACATCTTGGCATGCGGATAGAACTCGCGACATCCTGACATGCATACAGACTGATATAGTTTACAGTGTCGACATTCTCGGTGAATTGAAAAAACATTTATGAAGGCTTCACCCCATTTTGATATGAAGGTTTCCCATTTTGACAGTGATGGGAAACCATGTTTCATAAATTATGTTTTGATAAATTGAAGTCATTTATATAGTTAATTGGATAATATATAAGCAAAGAATATTCATATATTATCAAAATTTGACGATTAGTTTACAGATTTGAAATTCTTCAGGCCCAGGCCCAATTTCAATTTAGATTATCATCGAATTGTGTTTTTTAATTATAAAAAGATATTAATTTCTCTACTAAATTCAATTTTGATAAATAACATTAAATTAAAAAAAAATATGCACATCTAGAAAAAGAAGAAAAGACCTCCAACCTCGTCTTAACAAAAATATGTACATCTAAGAAAGCAAATGACGTCAACCTTGTCTTAACAAACCATTTATATAGAACTACCTTCCATGGGAAGTTGCCCTAGATATTTTAAGAAATTTTCAAAACCTTTCTTTTAGCAATGGTATCTCCAACAAAAATGAAGTTCCTCGAAAGTCTGAAAGCATTGTTATGAGCTTGAGTTTCAACAATAAATTCCATCCGAATCTTTCATCCTATCAACAACACAATAAACTCTCTCCTTCATAGGATGAAATATAAATTTTCGGTTGGTCTTCTAGATTATACTTTGTATAACTCTGAAGTTAATAATATTAAGATTCATCACAAAGCTCAAAGAAGAACCAAACAGAAACTCTTGATTATGCATAACGACACATTTGAATTTACTATAACGTTCAGATCTAGCTGTTATGGGATTGAATGCGAGAAAATGTATTATGGAATTTTGATTCATCTCAAGGCACACTAGATACATCGCTGTTGTATAATACCAATATGTTTAAAGCTAAGCTACATATATGCCACAGCATTAATAAAGAAAACTTAAATGTAAAGAATAAACAGATACAATAAATTTAAATGAATTACAATCTGCTCCATATGCTATCCATTTCATGTCCATGAAATATGAATTTCAGCTTCCGCGCCCTGTAATACGAACTTTCACTAACCATCATGATCAGCATGAGCATACGAATTAATATCACCAGTCGTGCTGCAAGTCTTATATCCATGTCGTTGCAACCATTAGAATTCTCATATTACACACCTAACAATGAACCTACGCTGAGAAAGGGTTACAAGGAACGGAGGAAACGTGGGGTGACCTTGGGGATTCGTTTGACAAATTCATGGGATGGACATTGGGGATTCTCATAAGACGGCGTTTGATAAAAGTGAATCGAACGAAAAGCCTTCGGCCATCTCACACCTGAGGTTCACATTCATCCTGTACGTCTCAAGGTTTTTAAGGTTGAGGGTAAATTCAAGAAAATCCAAACCTGTCAATTAAACCTATTAATAATTGAGCCGTAATCCATTGCCGAAGACGAAAACGAAGAGCGCGCGTGGTTTCATTTTCTTTAGCTATTTAACATTTTAGTAGGAATTTGGTGAAACAATTTTAGTTCCTATGTTTTCTATATGCAAAAATGTTAAAACACAAATTAGCTACTAAATATATAAATTTAACAAATTCCTAATAAGTTTTAAACAAAACACAAATTAGCTACTAAATATATAAATTTAACAAATTCCTAATAAGTTTTAAACAAATTTCATTGAAAGATATCGCCCAAAAACCTCCGAACTGTTTTTCTAATAACTTCTCCACACGGCTATCTCGGGAAAGCGCCATCCAAAATCACGACGTTTGACTTTAAAAATTAATATTGAACACAGGCTTTGTGATCTGCCATTAGAGCACACGCATAGAGACTTCTTATGTCAATCCTCTTTTATTTTTATCTGTCCATACTTTCCGGTTGACTTTAGATGGTGAGGCATTCAAAGGACTTACTTTTGCAGCTATTTTTATAGATAGGAGACGCCGTTTTTGAGAATGTGAATAGCGAATTCAATGTTTCTTTTGAAAAAAAAAATTAGTTAAAAAAAATTGTATTTGTCTATACAGAGGCAGAGGAATCCTCGCTATCCTCGCTAGTTGGTCAAAATTGGTTGGAATTTCTGCAAAAAAATTTCATAAATTTTTGTAAAGGTAGTGTTTTTTATGGTGGAAATAGATTCAGCACCATCAAAAATGTCTAGGACACTTAAATTTTGAAGATCAACAACTGTAACTTGGATTTACAAAAGTCCTTGCTTGATTTTCTCAAAATATGACAAATTTCCATAAATTTCCGGGCAAAAAAGAAGTATCCTTACACTACTGCCAAAAAAATTGTTTTCAATGGGTATAAAAGGTTGCAAGATAAAAATAAATATAATGAATAGTAAAAGTATATTTTTGTAAAAAGATATTTTTTTTTAGAAATATTGTTTGTATTATATAATTTTTTATTTTATTAACAGTAAATATATTAGGTATTACAAAAGCTAATTTATCAAAAAATTATGATTGTTTTATTTCTTTCAATTGGAATACATAAGAATATTTTTGAGAAATAAAAGGAAGGGTTTTGTAGGTGAATACACAACTAACAAAATACTTACAAGAAGATATAATTATTTTTATAAATAAGATAAAATAAGATTTAAATCTTATGAGAAGTAAGTTCATGTGAGACATTATTAATTGTAAATTAGGTATTGAAATCATCATAATAACTAAATTTATTCATACTTTTTATATATATTAACGATTACTATGTCCCCAGACGTAGGTGGCATCAAGTCCAATATTGTACCCTCAAGGCTCCCATGGCTCACATATCCATGAGACTCGAGATCACTGCTTGGTGGTACTCATATTCTATACCAACTAATGGACCTACTAGGCATTCAAGCAAGGAGTTAAGGTGGTCACCCCACAGTTGCAATTTATTACCTACCTCAATCCACCCGGTTATATATGGGTTGGAGAGCCATGAAACAAACCTTATCCTTCTCAATAGCCAAATGTTTACCTTGTTGAGAGACAAGGCCATCATTGTGTGTAAGCCTTCACCTCTATTTGTTCATTTATGCCTTCTTTGGCCTGTTATTCCATGTCCCTCGCACACTTCCTTCCCTTTGATGCCCACACACTCCATGCGTCTGCCACCTACATGTACACTCCTTCCCTCTCTTACTTGCATTCACACATCCCCTCTATTATCTCCATGACCATATTGTGTAGTTCAATGGTCAAGGAACATGGATGCCCTCATCGTTGTGTTTGTGATAGAGGTAGGACTTTTCTCGCACCATGGCATGGCTTGGGTGCTAATAGTTTTGATCCTAATATCCCATGGAGGCATCATCAACAAGTAACAGACCTAGAACCTACGGAGTGGGGCTTCATGGTGAGTTCACCTAGGCCTTGAGAGATGTCTTGGGTTGTTTCTTTTGAGACCATTACGAGAAATTGCTAGTAATGGAGGGTTCCATTCTTGAACTAGATCACTTCAGAAAGAACCTCAAGGAAACTCTCGGTGACATGGAAAACTCCCTCAGCATCAACTTCCTCCCATCTTCTGCATTATGTTACCTTCATCTCCACCAGGTACGACTATTGATATTCTACCTAGTCAGCTTCCCTTGGGATCGACCTACAACCCTCATCAGGTCCTCCTGCAATAGATCTTTCATCCATGTCAACACATCCTTCCAAGTTTCCAAGACTTGAAGGTGACTTCCAAGCTAAAGAAAGTCCTCAGCTTGAAGATGATAAGTACTTTGGACAATCACGCATTGAGGAAGAGGAACATGTTCTGCTGAGGCCTCCCTGAGGAGGTGTTCTTGCCTCTCTTCTTTCTAGTTTTTCTATTATCTGGTTCAATATGGAATGTGCTACATACTCTCCCCTCTGTGAAATTTTTGGTGATAAGTCTATGACTTGGCCTTTGACATCCAAGAAACTTTGTTTGGAAATTTTTGATGTATTTTTGTTTTACAGTCTATGCATTCTCAAGGAAAACTCTAAAGGTTTCTTGTTAAAAGGCTCAACAATGTAACTATTGTAAATTTTGTTTAATACAAATATCTTGAACTTGTAAAAATGAAATTATTACTATGTTGTAAGTAAGAAGGAGTAATAGAATCCATTCTTGATATCGAGGGAGGATGGGAAGCATGGTTTTCTGAGCTTCAAAAGCTACGGTTTGACACAAGTGGCTTGTAGAGGGAGATGGAGGAGGGCTCCCTCCTTTCAGAACGTGGTAATGGACAAAGGGAAGGGGATCAGGATGGGCTTCAGGGAATATGCAATTAGAATTTCAGAGAATGTCCATGGCTGAAAAGAAGTAGGTGGGAAGGGATAAAGAATAAATGAAGATAGGGGCCCAACATAGAAGAAATCAGGCCAAAGACAACATCAGAAGTCAAAAGGCTCCACAGGGTCATGTAAGCCAAAAACTTTGGTGATCCCAATGGAATTGATCATCAATCCTTTGATCCATGCCTTCAAGGAACGCATGAGGTCATATGTTGTCATATGGAAGTTCATGGGTCCCTGGCCCACAAAAAAGCTTTGTGCAATTGGATCAAGAATCATTGGAAAACAAGGGGAGAAATAGAGCTACATTTATGATCAAAAGGCCTTTTCACGATGGTATTTTCCAATATTGAAGACAAAGATCGAACCTTTGATGGTGGTCCTCATTTCTTTGCATCAACTAGTTTATACATGAGGCATGGATGGAGAATTTCATCCTAGAGAAGTAAACTCTTACATGCGTCCGAGTTTGGGTTAGGTTGTATTTCCTTCTCCTGAACTATCAGTTTCCTACAACTTTAAAATTGATAGGATATTCTCTTGGAAAATTCCGTAAAATATCAGAAGCAACTTTACAAGGAAGATATACAACATATGCAAAAATTTGTGTTGAAATGGATGTCTCTCGGGCTCTAGCAGAAGCTGTCAAAGTAGAGTTCTATGACAAATTTTGGCCACAACCCGTGGAGTATGAACACTTCCCTTTTAGATGCAGAAGATGCCATGAACGTGACCACCTGGTAACTGATAAGGGAATGACCATTAAGAAAAATGGAGGAATATAGAAAAGAGACAGACTGAAAGGATGTAGATGGTTTTTTCAAACCCACTCCGAGGGGAAAACCTAATAGAAGACAACAACAAAGAAATTAGGGAAGGAAAGATCGGAGGAATAACTTTGAAGTCCTAGTAAAGGAAAAACCAGAGGTATAAGATGGGGAAGAATAGGATAAGGAGGAAAGAGGAGAAGGAAAAGAGGAAGAAATGGTGTAGCTGAATGAGGACTATGAACAACTAAGGGATATCCTAGATCTATTGAAAGGTTTTGAGGGAGATGTAGAAATGACCCTAAGCAAAGTAGGAAGAGATGATCCAGAATTATAGGAGATAATCAAGAAAGATGGAATCGACCTCAAGGATATGGTGGAACAGGTGAGGAAACATGGGATAGAAGTAATCAACATTGACCAAATGGATAGAATCCAATATTTATATGTGATGAGAGAAGAGATGATATTTCGGGGGTGGGGGCAGACCTCATCTAGAGAAAGAAATGGGATCTCTAAAGTGATCTCAGCTTGGAGTGAAAGAAATGGGATCTCAAATGTTTTTGACGCCACAATGGAGTAAATGAAAAAAGGGAGGAAGACAAATAATGTCGCCCTCAAGGAGTTGGGAGCTATGTTAATAAACTCAGGTAAGGTTAGAGTGTTAGGCTCCCTCTCCTTAAACCATAGTTAAATCGTGAAATTTTTACCATGGAATATAAGAGGCATTAGTAGCGTTAGGAAACAATGACTATTAAAGAAAACGGTTCAAATGGAGCAACATGATGTCATTTGTTTACAAAAGTCAAAGTGCTTAGTAGAGAAAATAAAGGGGTTAAGTAGGATATTAAGGAGAAGGTATGACACAGTGGAGGTGGAAGTGTAGGGCTTGGCATGGGGATTGGGCCTCTACTAGAACCCCAATCCTTGATATTACTGGACTCTGAAGGCAATAGATCATACTTGTGAGTATAAATGCGGGTTATAGGAACCCCGGACACAATGGTGTTTACAAATTTTTATAGGTATGGAAGAATAGAGGAGAAGATCAAGCTTATGAAAGACATAAATAAGATAAACATCTGAAAATGGCAACTCACTTGGTTTTTGGGGGGAGACTTCAATATTATAACCTCTATATTAGAGAGGAAAGGTGGCCAAAGAAAAGTGGATAAATATGTCCAAACATTTAAGGAATTCATTGAGGAGACCAACCTCATTGATATGGAAACATCGAGTGGATACTTTATTTGGAGTAATAAGCAGCGAGGATAACATTAAGTGGCATCTATCCTTGACAAGTTTTTAATATTGGAAGATTTATTTTAGAGAGGGGTAGATGAGGCACAAATATCCTTCCCTATGGTGGGTCTGACCATTGGCCAATGCTTTTAATTCTACAGCTGGTAGGTACCCCCAAAAATAGGCCCTTTAGATTTGAAGCCTTCTAGTTAGAGCACCCTACCTTCTCGGAGAATATCAAAGCATGGTGGGAGGAATGGGTCCTAGTCAGAGGATCCAAAATGTACACCCTATGAGCTCGGTTAAAACATAATAAGTTGAATTTAAAGTAGTGGAATAAGACAGAATTTGGGAGCATCTTTCAAGCGAAAAAGGAATTCGAACAGAAAATGGAAGCACTACAACAATGACTGATCTATGAATGTTACTCAAAGGATAGTAAATAAGAGGATATGGGGTTATTAAGGAAGTCATAGGATAGATGCAAACAAGAGGAAATTATATGGAGACATAAATCTCGAGTGTTATGGCTCAGGTAGGGGAAGAAAAACACCAAAGTCATTCATCAGCCAACACTTTACCATGGAAACTCCAACAGAATCATTACGTAAAGGATGAGAGGGGGAATCTTTTGAGGCTCGTCAAGACATTAAGTGGTGTTGGTCCATCACTTCCAAAAGATAGATTAAGAGCCCCAAGTGCAGAGAGGGGAAGATAGCCAAAGAATTGTTAGGCATATCCTGAAGGTGCTCACTAAAGGGCACAAAAAGAATTTAAATAAGTCAGTCTTCATGCATGAAGTTGCATTTCCAGTGAACGAAATGGTTAAGGGAAAAGCCCCATGACCAGATGGATTCACTATATATTTCTTTAAAGATTCTTGGGAAATTGTCAAATACGGTATTTATGTGGTGGTGGAAGACTCCCAAGAGTTAGCAACAATTCTGAAATCCTAGAAATCGACTTTTATAGCCCTTATTCCCAAGGAGGAATTGGCTAGTACCCCGGAAAAGTTTAGACTGGTAGCCCTATGTAATGTTTTATAGAAAATCATATCCAAAATGGTAGCTAAACATATGAAAACAATTCTTCCTTATATTATCTCAAGGGAACAATTGGTTTTTTTGGAGGGGAGACATATTTTGGACAATGTAAACTTGGCGCACAAAGTAGCTCAGTCACTGAAGACCCAAAAAAAGGTCGATATGATTATGTAATTAGACTTATCTAAATATTATGACAAGATCAGTTGGGAATACATGGTAGTGATGTTACAACGGTTTGACTTCGATAAACATTGGATGAAATGGATTATGGGAATGGTTTCATCACCTAGTTATTCAATTCTAATTAATGGAGCCCCATCAAAACCTTACTACCCGTCTAGAGGAATTCGGAAAGGGGACCTATTGTCTCCCTTCCTATTTATCTTAATTATGGAAGGAATTGGGAGGGCAATATGAGCAACCAAAAGAGGAGGAGATATAAAAGGACTTAAGTTGCATGAAAATGCTCACGGGAGAATTCAACAATTGTGTATGATACATTGCTTCATGGAATTCCTACAGTAAATGAGGCATGTCAATTTAAAGCCATTGTGGAGACCTTCATAAAGGTTCCAGGTATGGAGTTAAACTAGTCAAAGTCTAGTATTTTATTTCTTAGCATTCACATTCTTATCTAGAGAAACCTATCAACAATTCTAGGGTTCCAACGAAAACACCTCCCTTCTAAGTATTTAGGGGTTCACCTAACCGGGAAAGCATGGAAAAAATCCAACTGGGAGAGAGTAATCTCCAACCTTGAACATAGGGTTAAACGATGGATGATGAGAGATCTAAATTTGTTAGGGTGACTAGTACCAGTAAAGGTGCTACTATAGGCTATCCGAGGGTATATGTTATATCTTCTTCTGGAACATAAGGGAGAACTCCAAAAAATAAGGGAGGCCCAAAGAAAATTCTTGTTGCAAGGGGTAGAGGAAAAATGGAAATGGGCACTAGTGGTGTGGAGCATGATATATAAACCCAAGCATGTCGTAGGCCATGGGATGCAAGTCCCTAAGATAATTAACAAAGAAAATGGGGAAAACTTGTTGTAGAAATGGTTAAAAGGAGGGGAGACACCATGGGTGAAACTATGGAAAGAAAAATATGCCCCTATCTGTCAAATCGAAAAGCTAATAAGTTTCATGGGTTCAATCTAGGGGTCAGCTATATGGAACTTTGCATGGACTAATAGAGAAGTTATACAACAACATGGATTTTGGGAAATTAGAAATGACAAGGATGCCCTATTATGGGAGGATTCCTAGCAAAAATAGCCAAAATTAAACAAACCAAAATGGAAGGGTCTGCAGGTAGCCATAGAGAGATAGGGGCACAGGGAATTCCACCATTTCTACACTCTAGGACTAGAAAATAAGAAATGGAGAAAAGTGGAACTTAAAATTCCTCCACAAAGAAAATACCAGTGATTCAAACATATAAGATATCATAGAGGAAATTAATAAAAGACAAATCTTGGTGAACAATGACCAGGAAAAACTTTGATGGGGCCATTGAGAAGGGGGGGATTTTAACCTCAAGGAAGCTAAGGCTTACCTTCGAGCTAAACATCTCAAATTCAATGAACCATCTTGGAGTAAAATCTGGGAGGCCTCTCACTGACTGGAAACTAAAATGTTTCTATGGTTAAGCGTGCACATGAAGGTGTTAACCTGGGAGAATTTACTTAAGTGAGGGATGATTGGTCCATCATGGTGTTGCCTATGTGAGAGGGAACACGAAAAACTTAACCACCTTCTGAAGACATCTAGATACACGAAATATCTATGGGAATGGATCACCATCATATATAAACACACTGATAGAAGCAAGGAAAGTATACATGAAACAATTAGAAAAGGGTGGTTACAGTATACTAAGAACAAAGTGGTGAACATGACCTACAACTTGATTCTGGAATTTATCTTGTAGTCAATCTAGAAGGATCACAATTGTTGAATATTCCATGATAAAAATCTCTCAGCTGTGAAATTGATGGAAGAAATTCATCGTCATTTTAAGGAAACCGTCAGTAACCGAAGAATTCAAACCATAGGGGAACAACCTTAAGAAGCACAAATTTTAAATTTTTTTGACCTAGATTAGTTGAATGGTTCTAACAACAGACCCAGAGAAATTCCTTGAAGGTCAGGCTCAATAGTGTGGCAGGGTCCTCTAGAGGGTTTCTGAAAATTGAATTTCGATGGAGTGTCTAAGGGAAAACTAGGCAAGGCTGGAGCCAGAGCAATCGAGACTCGACAGGTAAAATTCAAAGGTCATACTTCATCAATATGGGATAAGCCCCAAATAATGCAATTGAGTTCCAAGCCATGCCACAGAGATCAGAAATGTTGCGACGAGGGGGAATGGTGAATGTAATAATGGAGGAGGATGATGTATTATCCATCCAAGTAGCATGTAGATTGCAATGTGCCTGTAGTATGAATAAAACCACAAAGAATTGGCCCCTCGCCTAGATAATCCAAAGGCTTAATGACCACTTGGAGAGTTGAAAATGGTGGAATTTTCCTTAGTAAGACACTATGCTAATGCGTTGGTAGACAAAGTGGTAAACAAAGGGGTCGAGAGTGCCAGGTTGATCACTGAGCTGGTCTGGGAGAACATGGCAGATGTAAAACTAAAGGATGACGACCGAGCACTCATGGAGCGAGACCACTCCCCATGAGAAGGAAGAAGCGATATACACGAGGCAGGCCAAGACGAGTGTAGTGACCCACCCAGTGAAATGAATGTTTGATAATCACAACGAGGAGGTACGTGTCATCAAGGTAAGGACGTGAAGGTTTACGATGGGAAGGAGAAGAATCTAGTTTCACTTAATCATCAGTTGGAAGGTCACATTAATAGGAAAGGATGGTTTAAGGAGTTGAGAATGACAATGGTTGTCATGGAGATGTACTAGATCAAGCCAATGGAAATAATGAGCCTCCAGAGGCCATATGAAGAAGTGAATGAGGAGGAAGATGACCCCATCCTTGCATGAATGTATTATAACACCATCAGTAAGCCGAATTTGCTACAAATATACGAGGAAGGTGTTCAAAGGAAGGGGAACAATGATTTGTTCTGGATGTTTCCTTTATATGTTAAGGATGGAAGATACATTGGCTGCATAGTGATAAGTGTTGATCCAGGAGGATCTTTTTAGTCCAGTGTATCCTGAGAGTCTAGGTCATCTTCATCTTTGTTAGCTTCGCAGTGTTCTTCAGTTATTCAGGGCATTGGTTACCTCTTCATGGTGGATATTGTCCAAGTCATCATCATGGTTTTCTTGATTATTGTCATAATGTGACAATATCACTGTAATGGGTTTATTTTTATTACGGTGATGTAAAAAGGTCTAAAAATCTAAGTTAAAAGGCCTAAAGTATACAATCCTAAGTCTTAGTGCAAAGGTTCTCTAGGAAAACCTATGTTCTAAAGCTAAGACCTAAACCTATCAGACTATGGTACAAAACCTATGCAAATAAACTCTCTCGGATCATATAATAAAAATAGTGTGAACAAATACAGTCATAACCAAAACACTCCTAACCACGTGTCGACAACAACATGTGAGAATTTGGAAGCCACACAATTAACCACACAGAAAGTACAGCGGAACCGGGAAATGTGAGCAATTAGTGTTGGGGTGGTTTGGGACGCTGCCTAGTCTTCTGATCGCAGTCTTAACCATAGCAGGAAACCACCATTGCAAATAGATATCATGTGAACAGTCACCACTTCATTAGCTATAACTGTTGGAGATGACCACTAGGTGTCCGCCGGGGCTAGATCGCTCGGTCACATGTTAATAGCTCAACCTTCTCCGCAATGTTACCTGACCACGAGCGGAATAATCTTATCCAATTTCTATTTTGTTTTTTTTGTTGCAGTTGTGCTATTTTTAATGTACCCACCATGTAACTAATGCCTAATTTCACAATGTGACAAGGCCGAGGCCAATAAACCTTTAATGCAACGCATACATGCCAGGATTATCCCATAGAGAGTTCGAATGAACCTAAGGGGGTTATAAATTCATCCTTTTGATCATGAAGAAGGGGAATTAGAGTGGTTTTGAGACTTTTTTTGTAGATGCTAAGCCAGAGAGGTAGTTGTTGTTTTCAGTGTATATTGGGCGTCCAGAGGTGGAATTGGGAACCAAGACGGGTGTTGGAAAGATAGGAGAGAGAGATTTTGGTTGATAGAGACCAGAAGTGCCTGTGATTACATTCAGTCTTGTTTTTTTGCTATGAAGAAGACCTCTTTTGATCAATCCTAATAAAGTGGATGCCCATCTTGAAAGCAGACTTGAAGAGGTAGTTCATCAAGGACAAACTCTGTAATCAATGTTTGATATCTTCCATCTCTGTTTTCACTACAAATTCATGCTTAATTATGCTTTTTAAGTTCCTGATTATGTCTTGAATCAATTTCTTTCCTTCAGCCTTCCACATTTAGCATATAAGGTTAACGAACAATTCATTGTTGGCAATTAATCAATTCTACTTCTGTTTTAGTTTATGATCATTATCAGATCATATAATTTGGTATTACAGCAAGTTTTGTTTTGTAGGAATTTTTTCCAGTGAATGCTAACCAGGTCTAAGTCACAACTTGGAGAAGGAACACTTGAGGAGTTTGATCTAAAGATCGGCAAGTGAAGAGTTGCTCATAATTTGACCATGATAGGATTTAATGTAGGTGAAATCCTGAAGAGAAGATGAGCGAGGAATAGTTTCAGAAAGTGTTTTTGAGCATGAAACAGATGTTGGGAGAGATCTACGAAGATAACAAGGTGAGAGATACAATTTCTTCTTCAAAGACGTCGAAGAAGGACAAGGGAAAAGGCAAGGCTAATAAGCCTCCGTCTCCTCCATCATCTCCATCATCATCATCATCTTCTTCTTCTTCTTCTTCCAGTTCTGATTTTGAAATAGAAAAGAAACCTAAGAAATCATCTCTTTTGAAGCTTGACGTAAAATTTGAGCTAACTGGATTTGAGCTAAATGAATCCTGAAAAGTTAGATTATTGGATTAAGAAGTTAGAAGTGTATTGTCCTATTCATAACATTTATGATGAAAAGAAAAAAATTCAGTTAGCCACCCTTAGAATCGGGGGAACAACTTTAATCTCATGGGAAAGTAAAACTAAAATAGATGTAAGGCGGAAAGGTAAAGTCATCTCTTCATGGTCTAAGTTTTTAAAATCTCTCATAAAATAATTCTATCCTTTGAGATACATGCAACAAGTTGCTATTCATTGGCAACATTTGAGGCAAGGTAAGGGGCATAATGTTCAGGAGTTTACTCAGGAGTTTAGGAAGAAAGATTTGGCATTTGGTATTCCATTGGATACACGTGAAACTTTATTAAAGTACATTGGTAGTCAAAATTCATATTTATAGCATACATTATTGATGTTTAATCCTGATGACTTTGATGAAGTGTGTTTTTTATCCATACATATTAAATAAGGTGGTAGACCTTTGTAGTTTTCACCGAAAACATCCAAGGAGTTGGAAATCAAGGATTCCAAAGACAATAAGAGGAAGAGAAATTCGAAGGGAAAGACATTAGTGACAACTCAGAAGGAAGGTGAAATACCTACTTGTACTCATTACCAAAGGATCAGACATGACGAATCTAAATGTTGGAATCTTCACCCAGAACTTAGACCAAAGAAGTTCCACAAGAACAAAGGTGAAAATAAGGCAGACATTTGTGATTCTAGCAGACATATGTGGAGTAGTGCTAGGAATTCCTTATCTCTATGATCATGATGTAGTGTTTCATAGGAAAGAGCATAAATATCATATTCAGAAATATGGGATTTAATATATTGTCAGGGCGCATAAACTCAAATCACACTTGGATTTAGTTTTAGCTAATCAGATGAAGCAATTAATAAGTTCAAGTAAGAAATATGTACTCATGGTTGTAAAAGAAAAACATAAGGATCGACAGGATGCTTTTTCAGGTTGTGAGTCTCAGTTTAAAGATAGTTTGGTTAAAGTGGTAGAATATTTTCCAAGTCTATTTAAAGAACCAAAAAATCTTCCTCCTAAGTGAGAAATACAACATGAGATACAATCGATGTCTAACACCCCTCTTCCTAACATCAGAATATATTGCATGTCGGTTATAGAGAATGAAGAAATAAAGAAACAAATGTAGGATTTGATTGGAAAAAGGTTTTATTTGACCTAGTTCATCAAAATGTGGCTCACCTATAATTTTCGTTCCTAAGAAAGATGGGACATGGAGAATGTATATCAAATTTAGGGCCTTAAACAAAATCACAACAAAAAAAAGGTATCCTTTTCCAAGGATAGATGATTTACTTTATCAACTGAAAAATGTTGTTTATTTCACTAAGTTAGATTTAAGAAGTGGGTATCATAAAATTTGAATCAGAGAAAATGACATCTCAAAAAATGCATTCAAAACTAGGTAGGGACTATTTGAATGGTTAGTAATTCCTTTTGGTTTGTGTAATGTGAAAAGCAACTTTTATGCGGGTTATGAATGATGTATTCTGCCCATACATTGATAAATTTGTCATAATCTACTTAGATGATATTCTGATTTTTAGTTCGAGTATGGAAGAGCATGTTAGGCATGTTAAGTAGGTTTTCGAAGTGTTGCATAGGGAAAAATTGTACCTTAAACTTTCCTATTGTGAGTTTTGGAAAACTTCACTGAATTATATTGGTTACATAGTTGGAGGTGGATGTTTGAAAATAGATCTAGCTAAAATCTATGTGATTATCAAGTGGCCAAGACCACAAAATGTGACTGAAGTTAGAAGTTTCATAGGTGAAATTCAGTATTGGAGGAAATTTGTTGCTTAGTTTTCTTGATTGAATCACCGTTACATGCTTTAACAGGTTCTAAAGTTCCCTTTCAGTAGGGAGGAAAACAAGAAAAAGCTTTTGATACACTTAAGCAAAAAATTGACACAACAACAATCTTAGCTTTACCAGATCTTCAACAATTGTTTGAAATTGAAACAAACGCTAGTGGTTATGCAATGGGTGCAGTATTACTTCAAAAAGCGAAACGAATTTTCTTTCATTCTAAAACTTTTTCTAAGGTAGTAATGAATTATCCGACATATGATTAAGAATTATTTCCTTTAGTTGAAAGTTTTAAGAAATGGAAAAATTGTTTAATGGGTAAGGAAACAGTGACTCACATAGATCATCAGCTGCTTCAGTACCTTTAGTCTCAAACTAAGTTGCAACAATCTCGTCATTATAGATGGATGGGGTTTCCTCAACCATTTCACTTAGTAATTAAGTACAAGAAAGTTGTCACAAATGAAGTAGTTGATATGTTGTCTAGACCATCTTTGAATGCTTCAGTAGTGTTGGAGAATAGTTCTTTAAAGCATGAGTGTTATATAGAACAATATAATACATATGTTTATTTCAATTATATTTATGAATCACTAACTCATGGTGCTCAGGTGGAAGAAATCAATTATCATATTCATGATAGGTTGTTATATCATCTGGGTAAGTTGTGCATACCACACACAAAAAGAGTATATGTCATTCGGGAAGCACATTCTTCTCGCATTTTAGGAAATTTTGGAGTAGGAAAAATAATGGCACAAGTTCAGAGGTATTGTTATTAGCCTCACATTTATGAAACAATTGTTAAGTACATTAAAGGATGTGTGATGTGTTCAACCAGCAAGCCAAGCAATCGAAGGATTGGTTTGTACATGCCACTTCTAGTTCCTTTATGACCATGGGACAACATTTCCATGGATTTTGTTCGAGGACTTCCTATGTCCAGGAGAGGGCATGATTACATGTATGTGGTGGTTGATAGATTCAGTGAGATGTGCATTCTTGTTCCATGGAAAAAATAGGTGAGAGCTGAGCAGATTGCAAAGATGTTCTTCGAACAAGTATGGGTTCATTTTGGGTTACCTACTTCCATTATTTCTGATCGAGACACTCATTTTGTAGGAGAGTTTTGGTCCACTTTTTGGGGACTCATGGAAACAAAGATGAAGAAGAGCACAAATTTTCATCCACAAAGGGACGGACAAACAATAGTGGTGACCAGGACTGTCATACATATTCTCTGAGGTTACTGCAGTAAACATCCTAAGTCGTTGGATGAATCTTTACCTTATGTGAAACATCCTTAAAATCGAGCCTTACATTCTTTGACTAATCGATCGCCATTTGAAACATGTTTTGGGTATCTACCAAATTCACCGATGGATTTCATGTTTGGTGAAGAGGATAAAGTGGCTGAACATGATGATGCAAACAAAGTAGTTAAGTTCGTTCAACAAATACAAGAGATACATGAAGTAGTGCAAGATTAGTTACAGAAGAGTTAGGCCAAGTACGAAATGTGCCATTATAAGCATTGAGTTGATCATCATTTTTAGGTCGGCGATCAGGTATGGTTGTTTATCAGTAAAGAGAGGTTGAAAGGTGAAGGTAAAAAATTGAAACCCATCAGGTATGGTCCTTTCAATATTGTTGGGAAGACTGGAAATAATCAATTTCGATTAGATTTACCCCCTTACATGCGTATTTACTCAGTTGTAAATGTAGAAAACCTAAATTTGTATGAACTTATGATTATCATGGATCCCGAGGAAGATACACAGATTCCTATTGCTGACGATTTGGCACCTGAGTATATGAATGAGTTTCAAGAAGATACCATCTTAGAAAAGAAGGTTCATTCTTCAAAGTGTGGAGATGTTGAATATCTTCGAGTGGGACTCAAGGGCATCAATCTGAGCAAGGAAAGGTGGATGGTGATTAGAAGAGTGAGGGAATTCTACCCTCACCTGATATCTTGTTAAATCAATTTTTTGTGGTCTAAAATCGTTCAAGTGGGGGGGATTGATCTAGGAGAATCTTGTCATTCTAGTGTATCCAAAGAGTTTAGGTGAACTTCAACATCATTATCTTTGCCAGTGATCTTCAGTTTGTTAGGGTGTTGGTTACCTCTTCATGGTGGATATGGTCCAGGTTGTCGTCATGGTTTTGTTGATTATTATCGTAGTGTGACAATATCATTGTAATGGGTTTATTTTTATTATGGAAATTTTAAAATGTATAAAAACCTAAGTTAAAAAGCCTAAACTATACAATCATATGTCCTACTGCAAAGGTTGTGTTCAAAAATCTATGTTCTAAACCTAAAAGATAAACCTATTAGACTATGGTACAAAACTTATGCAAATAAACTCTCTTAGATAATATAATAAAAACAATGAAAAAAAATAAAATCATAACCAAAATGTTCCTAACCATCTGGGGATTGCAACATGTGAGCAGTTGGAAGTTGCATAGTTAACCGTATAGAAACCATAGTGGCACCCGGACATGTGAGCAGTCAAAGTTGGGACAGTTTGGGAAGTCGCACAGTCTTGTGATTGAGCCTTAACCGCAACAAGAAACCACCACTGAAAACAAATATTGTGTGAACAGTCACCACGCCGTTAGTCGGAACCATCAGAGATGACCACCAGGTGTCTGTCGACGCTTAGACTGCTCGGTCACATGCTAACAGTTCAACCTCCTTCACACCATTACTTGAATACCATTGGAATAATTTTATCCAAAGTCTGTTTTGGTTTTATTTTGTTGCAATTATGCTATTTTTAATCTACCCACCATGTACCTAATGCCTTATGTCACAATGTGACAACGCCGAGGCCAATAAACATTTAATGCAACCCATACATGCAAAGGTTAGCCCATAGAGAGTTCGAATGAACCTAAGGGGGTTATAAATTCATCCTTTTGATCATGAAGAAGTGGAATTAGAGTGATTTTGAGACTTGTTTCCAGATGCTGAGTCAGAGAGGTAGTTGTTGTTTTCAATGTATCTTGGCCATTCGGAGGCAGAATTGGGAATTGAGACAGGTATTGGAAGCCTATGAGAAAAAGCTTTCTATTGACAGAGACCAAAAGTGCCTGTTTTCACATTCAGTCTGGTGTTTTTCTCTGTGTAAAAGACCTCTTTCGATCAATCCTAATAAACTGGATGCCCATCATGAAACTGGGCCGGGAGACATAGTCCATCAGGGACAAAATCTGTAATCAATGTTTTATGTCTTCTATCTTTGTTTTTTCTGCAAATTCATGCTTAATTATGTTTCTTAAGTTCTTGATTAAGTCTTGAATCAACTTCTTTCCTTAAGTCTTCCACATTCAGCATATAAGGTTAACGATCAGTGCAATGTTGGAAATTAATCGATTCTACTTTATTTTTAGTCTACGATCATTATTAGATCAAGTGTGAAGGATACAAGGAGGAAAAATAGTGAGAGAGAGTTTGTTCATCAAAGAAGTGCGACATCCAAAAAAGTGATGGCTAAGGGAGAAATATTGGTGGCAGGTCGCATACGAGACTGAGAGCAGATGCTCAAAGCTCCACGGCTGGTAAGAGGACTACAATGGAGGAAGCGACAAGGGAGGAAGAAATAAATTATCACGCGACTATCCCAGAAAAAGGCAATGAAATTATCGAAATATGGGAAAATGAAGTAAGGCACCTTCGAAGGAGCATCTCGGACAAAAACATTGAGGAAGAGGTAGACTTGATCATAGAGATGGGGAAATCCTAAATGAGGAAGATGATATGTTATAGAACTTTGAAGATGACATGGCACGTTAAAACCTTAGTGGAAAATCTACAGGCGAAGGTGGCAGAAGAGAGAACCAGGTGTCAAATTGGAAAATAAGCTACAACTGAAGGTAATTATGCAACAACTGCAAGGATTAGAGGAGGCCCTTCAAAGTGTGGCAAACATAGAGCGCCTGCAAGATGATAGAACTGTAGATATGAAAAAAAAAATCCCAATTTACCTAAAATATATTTATAACCTAGATATAACATTAGGATAGGGACAGGGAGAACTCACTAGACTAATGAAATATAAGGTCAGATAGGTAACTGGAGTTAGTGGAAAACAATCAGTGATGAAAACAACGGGGCGGCGACAACATTAACTCCAACAAATAAGATTAAACCTATGTTTAGGTCAGGTGTGTCGGAAGCTCCATCAATTGTCCCTCGATAAATAATCATGGTTCTATGTCTATTTTTATGTTATTTTGTCAAGTGGATTTGTAGGCCGATTCATAGTAATATAAGGTTAGGTAGGTCTGTAAGTGTATATAAGAAATATAGACTTATAGATAAACCACCTTCAAGTGTTAAATGGCTAAGTAGCAATAAAAGAAATAAAATTTTGCAGATATGCCAAGCAGATGCCATAGTCAAGAAAGCCTTATGACATGTGTGACTAAGTTTTTGTGCGAGACTATATTTTACTACGGCTGGTCTCGTTTTCAATCTCGCATATACGTTATGATGTATTATACTGTTCTATAGTAATATAAGGATTTCTACCAACTTACAACAAAAAAAAAAGTAAGAAGAATATATATATATATATTATTGAAACTTAATATATTTCAAGAATATTTTTCTTTGTCTCAAATTAGAAATCCTTAAGAATCATTATCTTTAAGAGAAAAAAACTATTGGAATATATATATATATATATATATATATATATATATATATATATATATATATATATGCACCAAGAGGATTATTTTATAGCTCAATATAAGGGAGATTTGTGATTTAATCGTGATCGAATTAACACATGTTTTTTAAAATAAAAATAAAATATTATCTAAAAGAAAATAAATAATAATAATACATATACATGTTTGGTTAATTTCAATTATCGAATTATGCTAGCTTAGTTAGTTGATATTGCAACCTAATATGAAGACGATGTTAAAATCCCGAGCTCTCACTCTTATCCATAAATAAAATATTTTGATATCCACATTCAGTAACATAATTTTCTAACAAATTTAGACAGAGATAAAATAATTAAAAATACAAATCTAAAAATCTTCTATTTTCTCATTTGAGTGTTAAAAATGTGTAATTCATATATTTTAAAAAAATTGCATGCAAAACTTAAATGAATCATTTCAATGCAAAGAGAAAATCTATTTAAAAGTAAAAAGGTTCAATTATTTATTGATAAGAAATATAAAAGTAAATGTGTATTTCATTCATAGTTTTAATATAAAATTAATATTACATTTAAAATATTCTTAATAATAATAAATTCAAAGTAGGCCATAAAAAATAAATTTAATATGCAATATTAGCTAATATTAAAATGTATTTAAAAATATATTAATAACGTAAAAAAATTATTCCATACAATGTAGTTTATAAATAAAATATCTCAGTAATAATTTCAAGTAAATAATCTAAAGTTTAGCAAATTAAACAATGAAATTTTAACATGGTATGTGTTTACCCACACACAGACCCCCATATATCTTTGAAGTACTAATCTAGATTTAAACATTTTTCAATTTTTCAAGATTTGCATTATAAAAATAATTTGCATCTCAAAAGACTTGATCCTTGTCAACATGGTGAAGAGATCTATAGTTGTTATTCTTATTTTCATTATTATAACCTAATACTAGGGGATGTGTAATTATGTTCATGCTCAATCTCTAGTTGACAAGTCTCTTTTAAAATAAAATTAAATATTTTCTAAATAAAAACACAATTTTAGCTATAATACAAAATAAAATAAAAAATGAATATACATATATGGTTAATTTTAGTTATTTGATTCTTTTCACCCACTTAATTAGTTGATATTAGAACTATGAAGGAGATGTAAAAATCTTTCACTCTCACTCTCAACCCTAAATAAAACATCCATATGAAGTAACATAATTTTATGACAAATTTAGAGAGAGATAAATTAATTGAAAATAAAAATAAAAGTTTCAAATTTTCTCTTTTAAGTATTAAAAATGTATAAGTCTTATGAGATCCACACAAGGAAGAAGTAATTAAAAGTTCAAAAGTTCAATTAATTTTTAACAATAATAATGAAAGGGAAATGTGTATTCCATTCAAATTTTAAATATAATATTAATACATTATATTTAAAATATAAACAAACAAAAAAATCAATATAGATGATAGATATCTTTTTTAATATGTAGTGTTAAATAATATTAATATTTACTTAAAAATATATTAATAACGGAGAACATTTTACCATGTAATTTATAGCTTATAAATAAAATATGACATTTCCTGATAAATTAAAGTGAATTAAAAAAAAAAAATCTTATAGTTAAAATATTTCGATAAATTCACTATTTTAGATTTCATCCTCTTTCTAGGTACATTTTTTCGTCAATTTTGTTTAACATCCAATACACATTTGTTGGAATTGCAATTTTAAGTTTTGTAGATAACACAATACAAGTGCCCAAGAAAATTTTCAGTATTATATAGCTATAAATAACATATTTTATGTAATATATATATAGATAGATATATCATAACAATTTTCAATTATAATAACAAATAAAAAAACACAACAAAAAAAATCATCATCACACAAGCTTTTACATGGAAACACAATGAAAAAAACCTACAAATTATTCTTCGGCCATCTCACACGTGAGGTTCACATTCATCCTGTACGTCTCAAGGGTTTTAAGGATGAGGGTAAATTCAAGAAAATCCAAACCTGTCAATTAAACCTATTAATAATTGAGCCGTAATCGATTGCCCAGGACGAAAACGAAGAGCGCGCGTGGTTTCATTTTGTTCAGCTATTTTACATTTTAGTAGGAATTTGGTGAAACAATTTTTGTTCATATGTTTTATATATGCAAAATTGTTAAAACACAAATTAGCTACTAAATATATAAATTAACAAATTCCTAATAAATTTTAAACAAATTTCATTGAAAGATATCACCCAAAAATCTCCGAACTGTTTTTCTAATAACTTCTCCACACGGCTATCTCGTGAAAGCGCTATCCAAAATCACGACGTTTGACTTTAAAAATTAATATTCAACACGGGCTTTGTGATCTGCCGTTAGAGCACACGCATAGAGACTTCTTATGTCAATCCTCTTTTAATTTTTATCTGTCCATACTTTCCGGATGACTTTCGATAGTGAGGCATTCAAAAGACTTTTGCACCTATTTTTATAGATAGGAGACGTCGTTTTTCATTTTTATCTGCCCATACTTTCCGGTAAACTTTAGATGGTGAGGCATTCAAAAGACTCGCTTTTGCACCTATATTATACATAGGAGACGCCGTTTTTGAGAATGCGAATAGCGAATTCAAGGTTTCTTTTCAAAAAAAATTGGTTTAAAAAATTGGATTTGTCTTTAGAGAGGCAAAGGAATTGTTTAGACGGTTAAAATTTATTGGAATCCGGGCAAAAAGTTTTCAAAAAAAATTATAAAGGCAGTGTTTGAATAGTGTTTTTCATAGTGGAAATGGATTCAGCGCAATCAAAAAAATCTATGACACTTAAAATTTTGAAGATTAACAACTGTAACTTGGATTTACAAAAATCCTATCGGATTTTCAAAATTTCCATAAATTTCAGGGCAAAAAAGCAGTGTCCTTACTACTACCAAAAAAATTGTTTTCAATATGTTTTCTAAAAAAAAGTGTTTGTACTATATAATTTTTTATTTTATTAGCAATAAATATATTAGGCATTACTAAAGCTAATTTATCAAAAAATTCTAATTGTTTTATTTTTTTTCAATTGGAATACATAAGAATATATTTGAGCAATAAAAGGAAAGGTTTTGTAGGTGAATACACAACTAACAAAATACAAAACTTACCCGAAGATATAATTATTTTTATAATTAAGATAAAATAAGATTTAAATCTTATGAGAAGTAAGCTCACGTGAGACATTACTAATTGTAAATTAGGTATTGATATCATCATAATACATAAATTTATTCATAGTTTTTATATATATTAATGATTACTATGTCCCAAGACGTAGGTGGCATCAAGTCCAATATTCTACCCTCAAGGCTCCCATGGCTCACATATCCATGAGACTCGAGATCACCTCTTGGTGGTGCTCGTATGCTATACCAACTAATGGACATACTAGGAATTCAAGCAAGGAGTTAAGGTGGCCACCCCATAGTTGTAAGGTATTACCTACCTCAGTCCACTCGGTGATCCTATCATTCATCTCCATAGCTATGATATATGGGTTGGAGAGCCATGAAACAAACCTTATCCTTCTCAATAGCCAAATGTTTACCTTTTTGAGAGACAAGGCCATCATTGTGTGTAAGCCTTAACCTCTATTTTCTCATTTATGCCTTCTTTGGCCTGCTATTCCATCTCCCTTGTAAACTTCCTTCCCTTTGTTGCCCACACACTCCATGCCTCTGCCACCTACATGTACACTCCTTCCCTCTCCTACTTACAGTCACACAGCCCCTCTATTATCTCCATGACCATATTGTCTAGTTTAATGGTAAATGAACATGGACGCCCTCATCATGGTGTTAGTGATAGAGGTAGGACTTTTCTCGCACCATGGCATGGCTTGGGTGCCAATAGTTTTGACCCTTATATCCCATGGAGGCATCGTCGACAAGTAACATACCTAGAACCTACCAAGTGAGGCTTTGTGGTGAGCACACCTAGGCCTTGAGAAATGTCTTGGGTCATTTATTTTGAGACCATGATGAGAAATTGCTAGTAATGGAAGGTTCCATTATTGACCTAGATCACTTCAAAAAGAACCTCAAGGAAACTCTCGGTGACATGGCCAACTCCCTCAGCATCAACTTCCTCCCATCTTCTCCATTACCTCGCCTTCATCTCCACCAGGTACGATTGTTGATATTCTACCTAGTCAGCTTCCCTTAGGATTGACATACAACCTTCATATGCTCCCCCTACAATAGATCTCCCATCCATGTCAATGCGTCTTTCCAAGTTTCCAAGACTCGAAGGTGGCTTCCAAGCTAAAGAATGTCCTCAGCTTGAAGATGATGACTACTTTTGACAATCGACCATTGAGGAAGAGGAACGTGTTCTGTTGAGGCCTCCTTGAGCAAGTGTTCTTGCCTCTCTTCTTTTTAGTTTTTCTATTATCTGGTTCAATATGGAATGTGCTACATACTCTCTCCTCTATGAGGTTTTTGGTGATATGTCTAGGACTTGGCCTTCGACCTCCAACAAACTTTGTTTGGAAACTTTTGATGTATTTTTGTTTTACACTCTATGCATTGTCAAGGAAAAATCTAAAGGTTTTTTGTTAAAAGGATCAACAATGTAACTATTATAAATTTTGTTTAATACAAATATCTTCAAATAGTAAAAAATGAAATTATTACTATGTTTTAAGTATGAAGAAGTAATAGAATTCATTATTGATATCGAGGGAGGATGGGAAGTGTGGTTTTCCGAGCTGCAAAAGCTATGGTTTGACACAAATGGCTTTTAGAGGGAGATGGAGCGAAGCTCCCTCCTATCAGAACGTGGTAATGGACAACGAGAAGGGGATTAGGATGGGCTTTAGGGAATATGCAAATGAAATTTCATAGATGTCCATGGCTGAAACGAAGTAGGTTGGAAGGCATAAAGAATAAATGAAGACAAGGGTCCAACACAAAAGAAAATAGGCTAGAGACAACATCAGAAGTCAAAAGGCTCCATAGGGTCAGGTAAGCCAAAAATTCAGTGATCGCATTAGCATTGATCATCGATCCTGAGACCCATGCCTTCAGGGAATGCATGAGGTCATATGTTGTCATATGCAAGTTCACGGGTCCCTGGCCCACAAGAAAAGATTTGTGCAATTGGATCAAACATCATTGGAAAACAAGGGGAGAAATAGAGCTACATTTAGGATCAAAACGATTTTTCATGATGGTATTTTCCAATATGGAAGACAAAGATCGAACCTTTGATGGTGGTCCTTATCTCTTTGCATCAACTAGTTTATACATGAGGCATGGATCGAGAATTTCATCCTGGAGAAGGAAACTCTTACATGCGTCCGAGTTTGGGTCAGGTTGTATTCCCTTCCCTTGGACTATCAGTTTCCTACAACTTTAAAATTGACAGGATATTCTCTTGGAAAATTCTATAAAATATCATAAGCAAGTTTACAAGGAAGATATACAACATATGCAAAAATTTGTGTTGAAATGGATGTCTCCAAGGCTCTGCCAGAAGCTGTCAAAGTAGGGTTCTGTGACAAAATTTTGGCCACAACCCGTGGACTATGAACACTTCCCTTTTAGATGCAGAAGATGCCATGAACGTGACCACTTGATAACTGATAAGGGAACGACCCTTAAGAAAAACATAGGAATAGAGAAAAGAGACAGACTGAAAGGATGCAGATGGTTTTTTCAAACCCACTTCGAGGGGCAAACCTAATAGAAGACAACAACAAAGAAATTTACGGAAGGAAATAGCAGAGGAATAACTTTGAAGTCCCAGTAGAGGAAAGGCCAGAGGTATACGCTGGGGAAGAATAGGATAAGGAGGAATAAGGAGAAGGAAAAGATGAAGAAATGGTGTAGCCGAATGAGGGCTATGGAAAACTAAGAGATATTCCAGATCTATTGAAAGATTTTGAGGGAGACATGGAAATGACCCTAAGCAAAGTAGGAAGACATGATCCAGAACTTCAGGAGATAATCAAGCAAGAGGGAATTGACCTTGAGGATATGGTGGAATAGGTGAGGAAACAGAGGATAGAAGTAATCAACATGGACCAAATGGATAGAATCCAATATCTATATCTGATCAGAGAAGAGATGAGATTTTGGGGGGGACATGTGAGCAGTCAGAGTTGGTGTGCTTTGGGAAGCCGCACAGTCTTGTGATCACAGTATTAACTACAGCAGGAAACCACCACTACAAATAGTTGTCATGTGAACAGTCACCGCGTCGTTAGCCGGAACCGCCAGATATGACCACTAGGTTTCCGCCGGGAGTTAGACCGCCCGGTCACATGCTAACAGTTCAACTTCCTCCGCTCCATTACGTGACCATGAATGGAATAATGCTATCCAATGTCTATTTTGGGTTTTTTGTTATTGCAGTTGTACTATTTTTAATGTACCCACCATGTAACTAATTCCTAATTTCACAATGTGACAAGGCCAGGGCCAATAAACCTTTAATGAAAGCCATACATGCTAAGATTATCCCATAGAGAGTTCGAATCAACATAAGGGTGTTATAAATTACTCCTTTTGATCATGAAGAAGGGGAAATAGAGTGGTTTTGAGACTTGTTTGTAGATTCTCATCCAGAGAGGTAGTTGTTGTTTTCAGTGTATCTTGCCTATTGGGAGGCAGAATTGGGAACCAAGATAGGTGTTGGAAAGATAAGAAAGAGAGATTTCAGTTGACAGAGACTAGAAGTGCCTATGTTCACATTAAGTTTGGTTTTCTTGCTATGTAGAAGACCTCTTTCGATCAATCCTAATAAAGTGGATGCCCATCTTGAAAGCAGACCCGAAGACGTAGTCCATGAGGGACAAACTTCGTAATCAATGTTTGATATCTTCTATCTCTATTTTCGCTGCAAATTCATGCTTAGTTATGTTTTTTAAGTTCTTGATTAAGTCTTGAATCAGTTTCTTTCCTCCAGTCTTCGACATTCAACATATACGGTTAACAATAAATTCATTGATGGCAATTAATCAATTCTACTTCAGTTTTAGTTTATGATCATTATCAGATCATATAATTTGGTATCAGAGCAAGTTGTGTTTTGTAGATTTTTTTTCTAATGAATGTTAACCAGGTCTAAGTCACAACGTGGAGAAGGAACACTTGAGAAGTTTGATCCAGAGATTGGAAATCGAAAAGTTGCTCATAAATCGACCATGACAGGATCTAATGTAGGTGAAAATTGTGAAGAGAAGATGAGTAAGGAATAGTTTCAGAAAGTGTTTTTGAGCATGCAACAGATGTTTGGAGAACTCTACGAATATAAGAAGGTGAGAGATACAAATTATTCTTCGAATACATCAAAGAAGGACAAGGGAAAAGGAAAGGTTGATAAGCCTCCTTCTCCTCCATCATCTCCATCATCATCATCATCATCATCTTCTTCTTCTTCTTCTTCTTCTTCTTCCAGTTCTGATTCTGAAATAGAAAAGAAACCTAAGAAATCATCTCTTTTCAAAATTGATGTTAACTTTGAGCTAACTGGATTTGAGCTAAATGAATCCTGAAAAGTTAGATAACTAGATTAAGAAGTTAGAAGTGTATTGTCCTATTTTGAACATTTCTGATGAAAAGAAAAAAATTCGATTAGCTACCCTTAGAATGGGGGGAACAAATTTAATCTCGTGGGAAAGTAAAACTCAAAAAGCTATCAGGGGGAAGGGTAAATTCATCTCTTGATGGTCTATGTTTTTAAAGTCTCTCAGAAAATAATTCTATCCTTTGAGATACATGCAGCAAGTTGTTATTGATTGGCAACATTTGAGGCAAGGTAAGGGGCATAATGTTCAGGAGTTTACTTAGGAGTTCGGGAAGAAAGATTTGACATTTGGTATTCAATTGGATACACATGAAACTTTATTAAAGTACATTGGTAGTCTACATTCATATTTATAGCATACATTATTGATGTTCAATTGTGATGACATTGATGAAGTGTGTGTTGAATCCATACATATCAAATAAGGTGGTAGACATTTGAAGTTTTCACTGAAAACATCCAAGCGGTTGGAAATCAAGAATTCCAAAAACAGCAAGAGAAAGAGCAATTTGAAGGGAAAGAGATCAGCGACAACTCAAAAGGAAGGTGAAAGACCTACTTGTACTCATTGCCAGAGGATCAGACATGATGAATATAAATGTTGGAATCTTCACCCAGAACTAAGACCAAAGAAGTTTCACAAGAACAAAGGTGAAAATAAGGCTAATTCTGCAGTCCAACAAGATTTGGGTTCTGACTTAGGTGATGAAGGTAAAATAACCACAATGGTTTCGACATGTAAAACTTCTTACACTGGTTCAAGTTCTAGTACTTCTACACATTCTTCAAATGTAAATCATCTGAATGATGATAAAAGGGTTGAATTATTTCATATAAGGATAACTTCTAATCACAAGAAAATAGATACATTATTTGATAGTGGATCACATGAAAATTTAATATCTGAAGATTTAGTTAAGAAACGGGGTTTGGAGACACAGAATCATCAAAGACCATACCCATTAGCTTGGCTAAATAAAGAAACTCGGTTTAGTGTCACAAAGTAGTGATGGTTAACATTTTCCATCACAACTAATTACATTGATGAAGTGGATTTAGATGTCATTCCAGCAGACATATGTGGAGTAGTGCTAGTAATTCCTTATCTCCATGATCATGATGTAGTGTTTCATAGGAAAGAGCATAAATATCATCTTAAGAAATATGGTATTGAATATATTGTCAGGGTGCATAAATTCAAATCACACTTGGATTTAGTTTCAGTTAATCAGATGAAGTGATTAATAAGTTCAAGTAAGAAATATGTACTCATGGTTGTAAAAGAACAACATAAGGATCGACAAGATGATTTTTCAGGTTGTGAGTCTTAGTTTAAATATAGTTTGGTTAAAGTTGTTTCCACATCTATTTAAAGAACCAAAACATATTCCTCCTCAGTGAGAAATACAACATGAGATACAATTGATGTCTAATGCTCGTCTTCCTAATATCAGAATATATCGCATGTCGGTTATAGAGAATGAAGAAATAAAGAAACAAATTGAGGAATTGATTGAAAAAGGTTTTATCTGACCCAGTTCATCAAAATGTGGCTCACCTATAATTTTGGTTCCTAAGAAAGACAAGACATGGAGAATGTGTGTCGAATTTAGGGCCTTAAACAAAATCATAATAAAAAACAGGTATCCTCTTCCAAGGATAGATGATTTACTTGATCAATTGAAAGATGTTGTTTATTTCAATAAGTTGGATTTAAGAAGTGGGTATCAAAAAATTTGCATCGCAGAAAATGACATCTCGAAAAATGCATTCAAAACTAGGTAGGGACTATTTGAATGGTTAGTAATTCCTTTTGGTCTGTGTAATGTGCAAAGCAATTTCCATGAGGGTTATGAATGATGTATTCTGCCCATACATTGATAAATTTGTCATAATCTACTTAGATGATATTCTGAAATTTAGTTCCAGTATGGAAGAGCATGTTGGGCATGTTAAGAAGGCTTTCAAAATGTTGCATAGGGAAAAATTGTACTTTAAACTTTCCGAATGCGAGTTTTGGAAAACTTCACTGAATTACATTGGTTACATAGTTGGAGGTGGAAGTTTGAAAATAGATCTAGCTAAAATCAATGTGATTGTCAAGTGGCCATGACCACATAATGTGATTGAAGTTAGAAGTTTCATAGGTGAAATTTAGTATTAGAGGAAATTTATTGCTTAGTTTTCTTTGATTGAATCACCATTACATGCATTAAGAGGTTCTAAAGTTCCCTTTCATTGGGAAGGAACACAACAAAAAGTTTTTGATACACTTAAGCAGAAAAATGACACAACGCCAATCTTGGCTTTACCGGATCTTCAACAACCGTTCGAAATTGAAACAAATGTGAGTGGTTATGCAATGGGTGCAGTCTTACTTCAAAAAGGGAAACCAATTTGCTTTCATTCTGAAACTTTTTCTAATGCAGTAATGAATTATCTGACATATGATAAAGAACTATTTGCTTTAGTTGAAAGTTTTAAGAAATGGAAACATTATTTAATGGGTAAGTAAACAGTCACTCACATAGATCATCAGCTGCTTCAGTGCCTTTAGTCTCAAAGTAAGTTGCAAGAATCTCATCATTATAGATGGATGGGGTTTCCTCAAAAATTTCACTTAGTAATTAAGTACAAGAAAGTTGTCACAAACAAAGTAGCTAATATGTTGTCTAGAGCATCTTTGGATGCTTCAGTAGTGTTGGAGAATAGTTCTTTAAAACATGAGTGTTATATAGAAAAACATAATACAGATGTTGATTTCAAAGATATTTATGAATCACTAACTCATGGTGCTCACGTGGAATAAATCTATTATCATATTCATGGCAGGTTGTTATATCATCTGGGTAAGCTATGCATACCACAAACAAAAGGAGCCCATGTCATTTGGGAAGCACATTCTTCTCACATTTCAGGACATTTTGGAGTAAGCAAAACAGTGGCACAAGTTCAAAGGTATTGTTATTTGCCTCACATGTATTAAACAATTGTTAAGTACATTAAAGGATGTGTGACGTGTTCGACCATCAAGCCAAGAAATCGAAAGATTGGTTTGTACATGCCACTTCTAGATCCTATATGACCATGGGACAAAATTTCCATGGATTTTGTTCAAGGACTTCCTATGTCTAGGAGAGGGCATGATTACATGTATGTAGTGGTTGATAGATTCAATAATATGTGCATTCTTGTTCCATGGAAAAAGCAAGTGAGAGCTAAACAGATTGCAAAGATGTTCTTTGAACAAGTATGGGTTGATTTTGTGTTACCTATTTCCATTATTTCTGATTGAGACACTCATTTTGTAGGAGAGTTTTGGTCCACTTTATGGGGACTCGCGGAAGCAAAGCTGAAGAAGAGCACAAATTTTCATCCATAGAGGGACGGACAAACAATAATGGTGAACAAGACTGTCATACATATTCTTCGAGGTTACTACAGTAAACATCCTAAGTTGTGGGATGAATATTTACCTTATGTGCATCATCCTTACAATCGAGCTTTACATTCTTCGACTAATCGATTGCCATTTGAAACATGTTTTGGGTATCTACCAAAGTCACCGATGGATTTCATGTTTGGTGAAGAGGATAAAGTGGGTGAACATGATGATGCAAACAAAGTAGTTAAGTTCATTCAATGGATACAAGAGAGACATGAAATAGTGAAAGATTAGTTAGAGAAGAATTAGGCCAAGTACAAAATATGCCATGATAAGCATCAACTTGATCATCATTTTTAGGTCAGAGATCAGGTACAGTTGTATATCAGTAAAGATAGGTTGAAAGGTGAAGGTAAAAAACTGAAACCCATCAGATATGGTCCTTTCAATATTGTTGAGAATATTGGAAATAATGCATTTCCATTAGATTTATCTCCTTACATGTGTATTTACTCAGTTGTAAATGTAGAAAATCTAAATTTGTAGGAACCTATGATGATACACAAATTCCTACTATTGACGATTTCACACCTGAGTATATGAATGAGTTGCAGGAAGATATCGTCTTGGATAAGAAGGTTCGTTCTTCAAGGTGTGGAGATGTTGAATATCTTCGAGTGGGACTCAAAGGCATGAATCTGAGCAAGGAAAGGTGGATGGAGATTGGAAGAGTGAGCGAATCCTACCCTCACCTCATGTCTTCTTAAATCAAAATTTTGTGGTCCAAACTCTTTCAAGTAGGGAGGATTGATCTAGGAAGATCTTGTCATTCTAGTGTATCCAAGGAGTTTAGGTCAACTTCAGCTTCATCAGCTTTGCTAGTGTTCTTCAGTTCCTCAGGGTGTTGGTTACCTCTTCATGGTGGATGTGGTCAAGGTTTTCATCAGGGTTTTGTTGATTATTGTTATACTGTGACAATATCATTGTAATGGCTTTATTTTTATAAAAAGGTCTAAAAACATAAGTTAAAAATCCTAAACTATACAATCCTAAGTCCTACTGCAAAGGTTGTGTTAAAAAACCTATGTTCTAAACCTAAAAGCTAAAACTATTAGACTATTGTACAAACCCTATGCAAATAAACCCTTTCAGATCATATAATAAAAACAATGAAAATAAATACAATTATAACCGTAACGCTCCTAACCACGTGGGGACTGCAACATGTGAGCAGTGGGAAGTTGCATAGTTAACCGTGCGGAAACCGAAGTGGAACCGGGACATGTGAGTAGTCGAAGTTGGGGCGGTTTGGGAAGCCGCACAATCTTGTGATCGAGCCTTAACCATAGTAGGATACTGCCACTGCAAAAAACTTTCATGTGAACAGTGACCACACCGTTAGCTGGAACCATCAGAGATGACCACCAGGTGTCCGTTGAGGGTTTGACTACTCGGTCACATGCTAACAGTACAACCTCCTTCACATTGTTACCTGAATGCCAGTAGAATAATGTTATCCAAAGTATGTTTTGGGGTTTTCTTGCTGCAGTTGTGTTATTTTTAATGTACCCACCATGTATCTAATGTCTTATGTCACAATGTGACAATGCAGAGGCCAATAAACTTTTAATGCAACCCATACATGCCAAGATTAGCCCATAGAGAGTTCAACTGAACCTAAAGGGGTTGTAAATTCATCCTTTTGATCATGAATAAGGGGAATTAGAGTGATTTTGAGACTTGTTTGCAGATGGTTAGCCAGAGAGGTAGTTCTTGTTATAAGTGTATCTTAACCATTCGAAGGCGGAATTGGGAAATGAGACAGGTATTGGAAGGCTATGAGAGAAAGCTTTCTGTTGACAGAGACCAAAACTGCCCATTTTCACATTCAGTCTAGTGTTTTTATTGTGTAAAATACCTCTTTCGATCAATCCTAATAAAGTGGACACCCATCTTGATATCGGATCCAGAGATGTAGTCCATCAGGGGCAAAATTCGTAATCAATGTTTTATGTCTTATATCTCTTTTTTTCTACAAATTCATGCTTAATTGTGTTTCTTAAGTTCTTGATTAAGTCTTGAATCAACTACTTTCCTTATGTCTTCCACATTCAACATATAAGGTTAATGATCAATTCAATGTTGGTAATTAATCATTTCTACTTCAGTTTTAGTCTATGATCATTATCAGATCAAGTGTGAAGGATACGAGGAGGAACAATAGTGAGAGAGAGTCTGTTCATCAAAGAATTGCGACCTCCAAAATAGCTATGGCTAAGGGGCGAAATATTGGTGGCAGGTCGCATAGGAGACCGAGAGTAGATGCTCATAGCTCCATGACTGGTAAGAGGACTAGAATGGAGGAAGCAATGAGGGAGGAAGAAATAAACTATCATGCGACTATCCTAGAGAAAGGCAAAGAAATTATCGAAATATGGGAAAATGAAGTAAGGTGCCTACGAAGGAGCATCTCAGACAAAAAAATTGATGAAGAGGTAGATTGGGTCATAGACACGGGGAATCGTAAATGAGTAAGATGATATGTTAGAGAAATTTGAAGACGACATGGCACATTAAAACTTTAGTGGGAAATCTATAGGCGAAGGTGGCAGAAAGAGAACCATGTGTCAAATGGAACACAAGCTATAAATGAAGGTAATTATGCAACAAATGCGGGGAGTAGATGAGGCCCTTCAAAGTGTGGCAAACATAGAGTGCCTGCAAGATGATAGAATTGTAGATATGAACAAAATTTTCCCAATTTATATAAAATATATTTATAACGTAGAAAACAATCAGCGATGTAAGAAACAGGGGCGGCGACAATATCAACTCCAACAGAGAAGATTCAACCTGTGTTTAGGTCAGGTGTGGTGGAAGCTCCATCAATTGTCCCTCGATAAATAATCATGATTTTATGTCTATTTTTGTGATATTTTGCTGAGTGGATTTGTAGGCAGATTCATAGTAATATAATCTTAGGTAGGTTTGTAAGTGTATATAAGAAAGATAGACTTATATATAGACCACCATTAAGTGTTAAATGGCTAAGTAGCAATAAAAGAAAATAAAATTTTGCAAATATGCCTACGAGATACATAGACAAAAAAGCCTTATGATATGTGTTACTAAGTTTTTGTGCAAGACTATATTTTACTGTGGCTAGTCTCATTTGCAATCTCGCATATAGGTTATGATGTATTATACTATTCTATAGTAATATAAAGATTTCTACCAACTTACAACAAAAAAAAGTAAGAAGAAATTATATATATATATGTATGTATGTATGTATGTATGTATGTATGTATGTATGTATGTATGTATGTATGTATGTATGTCATGCATGTATGTATGTAGATAGATATAGATATAGCTATATTATAATTGCACGAAGAGGTTTATTTTATAGCCAGTAAGAGGGAGATTTGTGATTTAATTGGTGATCGAATTAACACATGTTTTTTTAAAATAAAAATAAAATATTATCTAAAAGAAAATAAATAATAATAATAATACATATACATGTTTGGTTAATTTCAATTATCTAAGTATGCTAGTTTAGTTAGTTGATATTGCAACCTAATATGGAGATGATGTTAAAATCATGAGCTCTCACTCTTAGCCGTAAATAAAATATTCCGATATCCACATTAAGTAACATAATTTTCTAACAGATTTAGACAGATATAAAATAATTAAAAATACAAAAATAAAAATCTTATATTTTCTCATTTGAGTGTAAAAATGTGTAATTATTATATTTTTAAAAAAATTGCATGCAAAACTTAAATTAATCATTTGAATTTGCAAAGAGAAATTGTATTTAAAAGTAAAAAAGTTCAATTATTTACTGATAAGAATAATAAAAGGAGATGTGTACTTCATTCATAGTTTTATTATAAAATTAATATTTACATTTAAAATATTGTTAATAATAATAAATTCAATATAGGTCATGAAAATTAAATTTAATATTCAATATTAACTAATATTAACATGTATTTAAAAATATATTAATAACATAAAAAAATTATTGTATATAATGTAGTTTATAAATAAAATATCTCACTAATAATTTCAAGTAAAGATTTCAAAGTTTAGTAAATTAAACAATGAAAGTTTTAACCTGGTACGTGTTTACCCACACACACATCCCCCATATATCTTTGAAATACTTATCCACATTTAAACTTTTTTAAATTTTTCAAAGATTTGCACTATAAAAATAATTTTCACCTCAAAAGACTTGATCCTTGTCAACATGGTGAAGGAACCTATAGTTGTTTTTCCCTTTTTCAATATTATAATCCAATACTAGGAGATGTGTGATTATGTCCGTGTGCTGAATCTCTAGTTGACAAGCTTCTTTTAAAATAAAATCAAATATTTTCTAAATAAAAACACAATTTTAGCTATAATAGAAAATAAAAATAAAAATGAATATACATATATGGTTAGTTTTAGTTATCTCATTGTTTTCGCCCAATTAATTAGTTGATATTACAACCAAATATGAAGGAGATGTAAAAATCCTTTACTCTCACTCTCAACCCTAAATAAAACATCCATATGAAGTAGCATAATTGTATGACAAATTCAGAAAAAGAGATAAATTAATTGAAAATAAAGATAAAATTTTAAAGTTTTCTCTTTTAAGTGTTAAAAATGTATAAGTCTTATGAGATCCACAAAAGGAAGAAGTAATCGAAAGGTAAAAAGTTCAATTAATTTCTAACAATAATAATGAAAGAGAGATGTGTATTCCATTCAAACTTTTAATATAATATTAATATATTATATTTAAAATATTAATAAACAAAAAAATCAATATAGGTCATAAATATTTTTTTTAATATGTAGTGTTAAATAATATTAATATTTATTTAAAAATATATTAATAACTGGAGAACATTTTACTATGTAATTTATAGTTTATAAATAAAATATGTCATTCTAATGATAAATTGAAGTGAATTAAAAAATAATTCTTATGGTTAAAATATTTCAAATAATTTCACTATTTTAGATTTTAGCCTCTTTCTAGGCACATTTCTCTGGTCAAGTTTATCTAACATCCAATACACATTTGTTGGAATTGCAAGTTTAAGTTGTGTAGATAAAACAATCCAAGTGCCCAAGGAGATTTTCAGTATTATATAGCTATAAGTAACATTATATATATATATATATATATATATATATATATATATATATATATATATATATATATATATATATATATATATATATATATATATATATATCATAACAATTTTCAATTATAATAACAAATGAAGAAACACACCAAGAAGCCATCATCACATCAACTATATGACACAAGATTTTACATGGAAACACTTAATGAAGAAAACTATCTATATATATATATATATATATATATATATATATATATATATATATATATCATAACAATTTTCAATTATAATGACAAATGAAGAAACGCACCAAGAAGCCATCATCACATCAACACTATGACACAAGCTTTTACATGAAAAGACTTAATGAAGAAAACATCTTCTTCTTCTTTAGTTCATTATATAAATTTGTACAGACCAACCAACTGGATGCACCCACCTCTAAGATATCAAAGAAACTATTTGCAATAGGCTACAATGTGATTGAGTCACCAACCTTGAAAAACTACAAGAAAACACTTGAAATAGGCTAAAATGTAATTGAAGAACCAACCTTAGTGGAAGCCCAAGAAGTAGGCTTCCATTTCTTTGTCATTTGTAGAGACCAAGTATAGGGAGAATTCAATGTTACTATTCAAACCATTTGTCTCTGACATTTCCTTTCTGATCTTGATATCAGTGTCCATCATTTGATTGTCATATGGTGTGATAATCAGAGTACACTAAAGCTTCACAGAGATCCAGTGCAATGACAACATACCAAACATATCAAGATCCACATGTACTTAATTAGAGAATTAATTCATGATGGGATCATCCATTTGTGGTACTATCGAGGTTCTGACCAGACTGTTTACATCTTCACTAAGACCTTCGCTAAGCAGAAGTTCTAATTTATGCAAGATCGTCTCTAGGTGATTTTTACATTATATTTTGAGGGGGGGTTTTGTTTCCCACTGGGTTTTCTCTCTCTAGTCTTTTCATGCATTGTACATAGGTACCTAAAATGGCCTGTTGCTGGGCTCATCCATTTTGCATCACATGCACCTAAGTTATTATGAAGTGATGGAATATGCACCAACCTCAATTGATTCAAAAAAAAAAAATGTCGACTATTATTGTTTCCATCACACACAACTCATCACCACTTAAAAGAAAACCCTCAAAACATAAATATCAAACAAAGAGTGAAGAAAGCTCACCTGGAGTGAACATATTCGAACCTCAATGTGATAGCGCAGAGATAATCATCGATAAATGCACGACAACCAAAGACATCTTGACATGTTCACAAAACTCGCGACATCTTGACATGCATACCAACAGGGTCGACGTTGATAAACCTAAGATATCTTAGTGGAGCACAATAATGGGAAAACAAGTTTCATAAATTATTTTTTAAGAAATTAAATCTATTCTATTTAGTCCATTGGATAATGTACCGGACGATAAATATTTTCATATTATCAAATTTTGATCCTTCATGATTTGAAATTCCTTGAGTCCAAAAATTTCAATTTAAACTATCCACATAATTTTGTTATCCAATTATAAAAAAAATATTAATTTCACCACTAAAATCAATTTCCATATATAATATTACATTAAAAAAAATATGCACATCTAGAGAAAAGAGAAAAAACCTCCAGCCTTGTCTTAACGAACAAAATATGATATCTAAAAAAGAAAAGACCTCAACCTTGTCTTAACAAACCATGTCTTGACAAACCATTCATATAGAACTACTTTCCATGGGAAGTTGTCCTAGATATTTTAAGAAATTATCAAAACCTTTCTTTTAGCAATGGTATCTCTAACAAAAATTAAGTTCATCGAAAGTTTGAAAGCATTGTTATGAGCTTGTGTTTCAACCATAAATTCCATCCGAATCTTTCATCCTATCAACACCACAATAAATTCGCTCCTTCATACGATGAAATATAAATTCTCGGCTGGTCTTCTAGATTATACTTTGTATAACTCTGAAGTTAATCATACTAAAATTCATCACAAAGCTCAAAGGAGAACCGAACGGAAATTGTTGATTATGTGTAATGACCCATTTGAATTTACGATAACGTTTAGATCTAGGACATTATATCTCAAACCAGTTCTATTTTTATTATGAGTAATCTCTTCCCACAGTCTTCTAATAGTTCTGGGAATGATATACTTCACATCACTATTTAAATGACTCTTGCATACCCTTTCTGGAACATTACTTTCTGCTGCATCCAAATTCTTTTTTTAAATCACTTCACTACTCTGATCTAACTTATGATCAGGATCAAACAAATTGTTATTCTGGATAAGAACAGGTTCAAAATTCTTGTTTTGTAATTCATGTAGTTGATCTCACTGAAACTGGGACTGTAGGTCAAAGAATTCAATTTTGCTTTTAGAATTTTGTAAACATGTTTTGATGTCAAAGAGCGTATCGTTGATGATTTGGACACTATTAGGAACCATAGATGACATTAAACTGTGTAATAACGGTAACAAATCATCGATTTTGGACATTGTCTCCAACAATCATTCCGAATAAATTTATAATGTAATTTAACGAGTAAAAAAACAAATAACTTGAAAGAATTCCAGAATCATCTCACAAGGATTTGAACTTATAACCTTCTCATCTTTAAAATACCAAATGATCTCATCTTTAAAATACCAAATGATCTCTTCTGACCACAATGCCTTATTTCTCCTTTTATTCAAATCAAAGTAATATCACTCTAATTAAACCAGCAAAAATGATGTATTCTTCCTTGTCCACACAATGTATTCCTTCTTGACTATGTTTCAAAACTTTGTACCATTCAGGATGAACCTCAACTTCAAACAAATTTCAAATCACGTTTAATTGTTTTTAATATAAAACTTAGTTTGAATGAAGGCGGTACATTACTCTACCAATTTTACGACCAACATGATAGAAACCATAAATATTATCGACTTAAAATAGATATTTATGATAGACATGCCAATCAAATCATCACAAATGATGAAAAAGTAAGAAATACATGAAGATTTCTCACCATTCAGAGGAAATGACGTGGAAGAATCCAATCACCAATATGGTATCTAGTAAACTGCTACTTTGAACTCCTTCAACATCAACTAAATCCAAACTTCATCATTCAATCTGCGTTCTCCAAATAATTTCTAAAACTACACGTGTTAATCCAGTGATGCTTCAGGTCACTTTCTACCCAACCATATTTTTTATCCCACACGTATGTATGAAACTGAACATACTCTTTAGTTTCTTTGCTGGTGGTGGTGTCCTGCTTCGCTAGTGGTTACGTCCTGTTGGACACAACTTTAATACGTTCTCTTTCAACTCAATCATTTTTTTGTTATCTCTGGTGAACGCGCAAGCACAACTTTGAAACTCTTTAACAGGCTCGAAGCCTCATCTGTAGACAGGCTGGTATTGCTTGAATATTCCTTGTTAACTCTGACACATTGTTGATTGGATATTTCACCGAAATAGTTGGGATATTGACCATGACTTTCACTATCGGCAGAAAATTACAACTGCAAAGAAAATAACGACGGACCAACATTCCTCTTGTTTCTCAAATGGTAGAGAAACAATTCACTCATTGTACTGGGATTTACATGTAAATCTTTGATACATCGTGGCTTCAGCAGTTCGCATAATTTAGTGCAATCTTCTAAAATCATGGATGAGGGATTGCTTCAAGCCATCCAATACACTAAATTCATGCAATATATAATGCTAAATTCATTTAACACTCAAGAAGAAAGAGACAAATTGGCATGGGGAGTCTCCTCAGGACGCCATAGAAAATGCCCAAGAGATTCAAGAAGCCGAACAGGTATTTTGTGTGATATATGAATGGAGACCCTAATATTTTTTTTTTTCAGTACGGGAGACCCTACTATACTTGATTAACATTACAAAGTTATGAAAAATCACTGGAATTCCTCAAATATATTTTGCTAGGAAAGGGAAGGCATGCTCAGTGCAACCACATGAACATAGCAATTGAAAACAATCAACAAACTTTGGGTTGCGAAATTCAATACAACGTATTACTGTCTGCAAACCCTTTAAAGTCTTTACATGACATCACAATCTGTGTGGTACGATGTGCTATCTCAGGTATAAGAAATCCCACCTAGATACACGTAGTGGCAACCGATATTACACAGAGTGACAACGGATATAGAGATGTACAAATAAATATAAAATGTGGTATACACTATCAAAATATGGTACCATCGAAATAGCAGACAAATTTTGGAGCAAAAGAACTCAAATTTTACTATTATTCCTTCTCAACATTTCTTTTCCATTGGCTTCTCGAAAGTTTCTTTTCTCAAATCCTAAAGAAATGATGCTTTAAAAGAAAAATAGATTATTTCAAATCTCGTGAGATGTAATTCCATACCTTATTTCAATTCGCATGAGTAATAATACCATACCAAGTCTATGCAAGATTGATGTTTCTATATCTGAAACCATTGATCATCGAACTTGTTGATTGTGTGAATCTGAAAAACAACTTTGTGAATCCTCTAAGTGGGTGCAAGAGTCTCTTTCCGGTTGAACTACTGCATCATTTCTCTAATAAAAACTTCTACAACAACCGATACTCCTCCTTTAACGCATAGAGTTTCTTGAGGAAGAAAAAATTGTGACATCTCATCTGCTTTCCATCTATGCAGACTCCCTGTGGCTCCTCACAAAACTAGTGGCTTACTTCAATCAACAGGGTGGATGAACTACCCACTATTATATCATTGTAAGACAATCAAAGTGATGAACTACCCACTATTATATCATTGTAAGACAATCAAAGTGGAAACAAAATAAATTGTATATTAATCAACCGCAGTCAATCATGTACAATGTGTACATATTAATATAGGTAGGAAATAGTTGAATTAGTTTTCAGGTCTTCTTGGACTCCAAATTAACCCAAACTTAATCTTGAAGATTAATTGTCTTACATTTACAATATTTTCCCAATATGTGAGGTTAAGGTGTCAACAATCTAGATATAAGATTTACTAAGCACGAAAATAAGACTATAGAGGCTGGTCAAGTACTCTTACCTCGCAATCTTCTAAGTTGTGAGGAGAGGAATACCACTGCAAGCTCATCTCCTCTGAAGGGAGAACAACTACGCCATGCTATAGCTTTCAGAAACTTAGAAATCCACGAGGTCTTGTGTCCCAAATTACATTGGCATGCCCTTTTATCGTGTGAGAGCCTTTGCAACTGGATCGATAAGAAAGACGTTTACCAATTCCGTAGTTCCTAACCAATTTTGCAGGGCCTCCATGCAATTGTTCATTTCTCTCTCACCAACACCAAAATATCATTTGATAACTAACAACCACACCAAAACACTGCCAATCTTCGTATTGAGCTCACCATGCTTCTTATCAAGTGCTTGCACATGAATTGCATGGGAGAGCATGTCGCATCGCCACCCAAACCTCGTTAATGCCCTCGGGATCTTGTGGGGTGGTTGATGCTCCCCAATCCCACTATTGTTTTGATTTTCCGTTCCCATCTGGTTATTATTTAACAATATTAGTTTAATAGAGTTATGGTTAAATTATATTAGTTTAATATAAGTTATTGTTTAATCTAATTTTATTAAATTGTTATAATCGATGCCATTTAAAGAAATAACATATACCTTAAACTATATAGTTGTGAAAGGAGGAGAACATGGTTTATTTTAAACTTATATATTTAAAATGATCTTTTATAATTAAACTTTTCTTACATTCTTTTGTAATAATAATAATTAATTAACAATGGTTTAATCGATTTATTTATTCTCCGAGTTAATTAATCTATTAAGCTTATGCATTTCAATTACGTTTTTATAGGGAAATGATAAGGCGAATATTTTTATTTAATTTACAATGTTATATTTATTTTTGTATTTGCATATTTTACTTTATTTTTTTATTTTGAGATTTTATTCAATATTAATGTGTTAAAATTTCATAATTATATTTAAATAAATAAATTATATATTGTGTTAAAAGTTCATAATTATATTTAAATAGATAAAGTGTTTTTTTGCCTTATCAAGGTGTAAGATGAATTGATTGGATATGATAAAATTAAATAAATTAAACATATGTTAGCTTTGAGACTTTTGTGATCCATATTGTAGATAGAATGTCTTTCGGATTAATCACAACATTAGGATTTGGTTGACGTTTCGAACCAATTGATGTGGTTTATCCTCCGGACAAGGTGAAAAAATCATACAATCTTCATGTATAAATAGCAAGGATGCATCATTGCCCCAAGGTTAGCTCATGAAACTAGCGTGAAAACTAGACATTGAAAACTAGCCACTGGAGATTAGTTAAACATGTAAACAGAAATCATGAAAAGTTACAACAAAATTATTTAATATTCTAAATTTTATTTAAATTATAAGTTGGTTGACATGAGCACCAATAAGAATAAATAGTAGTGGGATATCAATAAGCTCTTAATATAATAGTTTTTAGGAGATTATAATATTAGATCAAAATACAGTTTTAAAGGGTTAAGTGTTAATAAAAATAGTTGTTATATAATTAATAGTGCATTTCTTGGGATTGAAAAGAAAAACATGTTGTAAATTGACATTTAGGAGAGGATTAAAATAATTTAGAGAATAATCGAAAAATTAATTAGAGGGTTAAGAATGAGATAGGAGTTTATAATTAAAACTAAAGGGTTTAGATCCAAAATCTTATATAAGAAGTAAAAAGAAGTAAAGAGAAGTCAAGAGAAAGATTCAAAATATTATATGTTAAAGAAATAATTAGGAGCTTAGTAATTTACTTTAAATTGGTCAAAGATGAATCAAAGAGAAGATAAAAATATAAGTTATAAATATATAAAGAAAATGAGAGGAAGGAATTTACTATAATATAAACTACTAAGTGGCCTGAGAAATTATTATACAAGAATTAACAAATGGTAAGAAAATATATAAAAAGGGGAAAGGAGGGAAAAATATAAAAAGGGGGGAAACGAAGTAAGAGGATCATAAGGAGAGATACCACAGGAGCAAGGAACTAGGTAAATGACTTTCATATCTCTTAGGTGAATAGGGTCCTTAACCGAACCAAGATAATTTCTAATGGTCCTTAAAGGTTTGAACAAAGAGGAAACATTATTCTTCTGAAAGATATGGACAATCCTATCCATGGTCCCTTAAATAAACAAGATATGAATCTTGGAAATATGATCAACACGAGTAGTTTTAACTCTTGGTCCTTTACAAACTCTTTTAAAGGCCTTAAGGATCTGAGTTCTGCTATACCCATTATTTTTAAAAAAGTCAAGGAGATGAGATTTCTCTTACTCTAGTAGGTTCTCATAAGAGATTCTCAGAGCATGGGTAGTAACGGTGTTGAGAACACTAAATTTTTGAGCAAGAAAATGATGAGAACTAGCATGAAGATATTGCTCCGAGTGAGTTTTTTTGCGAAAAACTTGGTGATAAATGGAACCATCATATATTCTAGAGAGGAGAATGTCAAGGAAAGGAAGGTTCCCCTCCACCTCAACTTCCATTGTGAACTTGATGGAATCAAATTGTGAATTAAGGTGGTTTAGAACAAATCCAATTTCTCATGGCCATGGGGTCAGATGATGCACGTGTCATCAACAAAGATCTTCCATTTTTTGGGGCGAAATTGAGTTGAGGCTAAGGCACTGGTCTCAAAATCTTCCATAAATAAGTTAGCAACAATATGGGAAATATGGGAACCCATTGCCACCCCACAGGTTTGCTCATTGAATTCACCCTGGAAACTGAAGAAGGTTGAGGTGAGGTAGAGGCCAACCAAATTTGTAGTGTCATGGTCAATGATCCTACTTATGACATCAATGGCCCCTTGAATGGGGATTTTGGTATATAAGGAAACAACACAAAAACTAACAAGAAGATCCCCTGGGTCCATGTTTACATCCATCCATTCTTTGAAAAAGGACGCAGAATCCTTAACATAGGAATGAATGCAACCCACAAGAGGCTTGAGCTTAAGAGCTAATAATTTAGCAAGAAGATAACTAAGCCCACCTATTTTCTTAACAATAGGTCTCAAGGGGGCCCCAGATTTATGGATCTTAGGAAGGCCATAAATTCTAGGGGTGAGGGGATTTCTCTCAATGAGCATTTTGTAAAGAGGATTCAGAGACAGATTCGATTTAATGGCTACCGCTATATCTTTAGAAACACAATTTAAGGGATTCTTCTTAGGCCTAATGTAACATCCACTATTAGAGAGATGGTCAAACATTTTGATGACATAATCATATTTATACAAAATGACGATGGCCCGGGGCCCTTTGTCAGCTTTTAGAATGACAATGTCAGGGTTCTCCCTCAAGGCTTTAAGGGCAGGAAACTCAACTCTCCTAAGGTTTCTTTTAGGAGGCCTAGCCTTCTTGAGAATGCTAGCACAATCTTGTCAGGTTGCCTCCTTGACATTATCTGGAAGGTCCCTAATATGATACTCGATGTTACAAATAATGTCATCGATGGGAATCTTCCTACAGCAAGGGAAAAATTAAATATTATAAAAATAAATTGTTAATATTTAAATATTATAAAAATATTAATTAAAAAATAATTAGTAAATTAAAAATTAATTATAATTATGTTAAATTTTTAACTACCTTATGGAAAATATTGTTTTTTTGTAAGGAGTTATGATGATTTTGGCCATTAACCAAGAGTCTTCCAAGATTTTTGCTCCAAGATGGTATGCCTATTAACACTTGCAAGGCTAAAGTCATGATTTTTAAATTCAAAAAGATTACTTATGAGATTAATTCTTAGAGTAAGTTCCTACAAATGTGGGAATGGACATTAGCTCAATTGGAATTGTAGCATTGAGAAAAGGATAAGTGGAGGATGAAAAGCTTGTCGCGGGCTTAAATGAAATTGTAAGTTTAGATTTAGGATTATATAAATTTCTCTTTCAAAATAGTATCACCCATATTATTTTATGTGACATTATGTTTAGGGTTGCAATATATATATAGAAAATCATGGAGGAAAATTGAGAAGATCCAAAAACATTTTATACTCTACAACCTCAAGATTAGACGATATGATCCCTACCTTATCCTCCTTAAAATAATTCTTTCCCCAAGTGAAATTATGGCTATGACTAGATATTCCTTGTATAAGAAGAATTTATACGAGAGGAAGCTAAGAGGTTTCCTAAATTTGCTTGTTACTCTAGCCAAAACCCTCATATTTGTCTCAAGCGAGGATGTCATAAGGATTCCCAATCTTCGCTAGATCATTAGTGATAGAGGAGGATATCATCCTATAGAATAAGGATAATACTAAAAATATTATTACTTCCAAATTTAAATAGAGTTTATAGAGTGATACAAAGTTAGAGGGAAAAATGAATCCAAGATATTATAAGGAGGTGATCAACACCATCTTGAAAACTAGAATTATCAATCTATGTTGACTAGTGTTAAGAATAAAATGAACATTATTAAAATAATAAAACACCATGGGAAGAATATGAAAACCAATTTATTTTAGATTGCCCAAAATATTTGCAAATCCATTCTAATTTTCAAAATATATGTCACACTACAAAAGTCCTTGACCTATTAATATGGCAAGACTATGGTGATGTGGTAACGCTTATCATTAATCATAAAGTTTTAATTAGTTTCTTATATTCTTAAAGTTGAATAGGTTAACCTGGACATTAGTCATCATCATCCAAATAATATTAATTTATATAAATCAATACAAAATTAATAATAACATATTTTTCCTAAGTTTTTTATATAATTTATCTTTTCATAAATTATATTATATTCTACTTAGGATATCTTAAAATAATATAAACTAATATAAATTCAAAACCTAAAAAATATTAAAATACATTTTTTGAATTTAATTTCTTTTAAATATATTATCTCAATGGTTTATTGCATCATGTTCTTATTACAAAAAAAGTTAGTATCTCACAATCTTAAAATTGAAAATATTGTAATTCAATTTTTATAAAGTTAGTTTAATTTTATTTTGTATATAATTTTACAAAAATTAAATTATATATAGAGAAACGATTAATTTAATTTAATATTAATTTAGTTTTGAAATTTATAAAATTTATAATTATAAAACCAAACTATATATATATATATATATATATATATATATATATATATGTGTTATTTCAAGATAGAAAGACTATCTTGGATGCACAATCACTTAGTTGAAATAAAATGTCAACCACACACCAATATAGGAATCTAACTAGTTGCTGAGAATCTTTCAACAAACTAGGCCTCAACAATGTCCAAACTAATAGATAGACTCATTCTAGAGATAAGGACACCAAAGGCAAGTACGGATTATGTTCTCCAACTCCCCCCTTAATGAATACTTGTCTTGATCTCAAATAACAAAGTGTAATTGTGGCCTTGGTGTTTAGAAACAAGATTATCAGAAAGAGTATGTTGTCATCCATAAAAAGGAATAACAATCCACCAAAATTCATGAGTCACTAGCTATTGCAACTGCCAGTCTACTAGGATGTCCCTTCACGTACATGGTTCATTCAATTCTCATTATATTCATATATGTACTTGTACCTTAAGTCTCCCTCCATCATCATGATCCTAGGATTTTTTAGATTACCCGTTACCATGCTTTGGGTTTGATTGGCATACCCTAAACCATGCATAGGGTTTTTTCAGCTAACCCTCAACCATGCTTCAACTATGCTCATGTTTTCTCAGCTGACCCTAAACCATGCTACATGAATTCGTGACCAATTCCATCCCACAAGTGGTTTATAGCTTACCACAAACCTGCAATACAAAGTGGTTTATGGCTTACTACAAACCTACACTTACAAAGTAGTTTGAATATTTCCACTAACTTCATGGGGTACACGTGCCTTATTAGACTTACATCATAATTTACTCATGTGCCATAATCAATACACTTTGCTTCCATAGTGCTTCAAAGCACTATATTTTCTATCCTTTTTCTGCCACTTGCAAAACAATCACAAAAATAGTCTTCCTCCATAATCACTTACAATGTGTGTGTGTTTTTTTCCCTATCTTCAACATCTTCATTCAATAAATGTCTTGGGTCTCTGGTTTTTACTTAGCATATATTAAAATTTCAACCCTAACAAAATAACTTCACGTTCAGATCACCAGTCTCAATATACTATAATAAATTTAAGATTTCAAGGCATATATTTTAATAAATTTGATATTGAAAATTAATTAAAAAAGATGTTCTTACCATCATAGCTAGTAATAGGATAGACATCACCTATCAAGCTACAAATTATTTATGTGTCAAGTGCTCCCATTCTAATGACATTTTGTACAGAACAACCTTTGTTGTTGTAAGTGAACAAATTTAAGACTAAGAAAGTTGTTTCATGTTTCATGGTCTCTGACCATGATCTCCAAAATCTTTGACAGCAGTGGCTTCTCAAATGGTGGCTATACACAATTTTTTTTTTTACAAACACACCGTAATAATCATGTCATAATAAACCATGTACACTCCTCTCCATTTCTCCCTTAATTTTCCGTTGCAAAATTCCACAACAGAGTGGGTTACACATCTTAGTGCCACCAGGGTTTCCTAACTTATCATTGTGTTGTTGTATATGCTTCTAGTTAGTCTTAATTAGCTTCAACTAAAGTCTAGAGTTTGCATGTGGTGTGCAATTGTATTTAGTTAGTCAACTCGAGTGCTTACATATTGTGTGTGAACTTGGCTTTAGTTAGTTAACTCTAGTGCTTGCATGTGGTGCATGTGCACATTAACATAACATAAAACACACTTAGATTTAGTTAGCTTTAATTGGCCTTAGTTGTTGCATGTACAACTAAGCTTAACTTAGTTTCTTTATGTATTGATTCTCAAATCAATATTGAGTAATTAAATTCATTCTCTATTCAAATTATCTTTTCAATTATTACAAGTTTGCACAATTAATATTTATCTAGACCCATATAAGTTCTCTAATAATTTGACATGTTATTCGAGCTACAGGGGTGTAAAGAATGTGCATGAACAATATTTTGCAGGTTTGAAGATCAAAGAATTGGAAATTGTTTGGAGAATTTATTTGTGGATCATAATATTAGAGGTCTATTGCAATTGTTTCTATAGATTCAATGTTGAATAATGGAGTTGCCATCTTAATCTATTCTCATTCTGTACAAATACTTCCAATGAAAGCCATAGATTTTTCTTCACCTCAGAGGAAAATGATTGTATCAGATAGTTATGAATTCGGAAGTTGAACCTAATTTTTCCATTGAAATTTCTAAATACTTCCACAAGATGGACTAGGCTTTTGGTGTTCTATTGTTTTCCATATATCCAGTATTGTGTCTCCATGTGGACACTTGCAACAATCCAAATGAGGTCTCGACAACCTTGGGGAATTTATTTGGAAAGAATGATGAGATGCACAATCATATTCTCGAAAATTATCTAAATTTCTTATATCCAAATACCTTTGATAACTTTTAATATTTTTCTACAAACTTCAAATCATTTCTTCTTCAATTATAGGATCACAGGATTGATAAATCCAAGTAGGAAGGTCAATTGATCCTTTCTATTTTATCTAACTTAGGGAATGAATATGCTTTTTTTGTTTCTACATTTGATATAGTTAGATGTGCAACTGGAGATAAATAGAAAATGCCTAAACTTGATGCATTTATTGAGTCTCTCATTCATGAGAAAGATATTTCATCAAGATGGGTTCATTAAAGACTTCAAATGCACCTTCATTTTCCATGCATGAGAAAGGAAAGACCAACTCAAAACCAAATTAACAATCCAAAGGAAAAGGAAAGGCAAGAGATCCAGATCCGAGAAAGGGAGGAAATCCAAAACCTCTAGATGACTCTTCCAGCTCCAAGGGTAAGAAGGGAAAGAAAGGAAACTCTAATGCCCTTATTGCAATAGAAGCTAGCATCCTAAATCCTCTTGCATGTAGAAGACTATATATCAAATTTCAAATACTCTTTAGCAAAATAATCTTGGTCATCATATTCTAGAAAGTGCCAAGAAGAAGATGGAGGAAAAGCCATTAGAAACAAGGGGTAATGGTCACACTTTAATTTCCTTCATTCTAAACCACAAGAATGGGCATCGATTCAGGAGATTCACATCATATGGCTTCTTTAAAGGAATATTTTTCTTCTCTACATGTATACATAGGACCTCCTACTCTCATGGGGAACAATTCTTCAGTTGAAGCAATTGGTCAAGGAAGAGTGCAAATCGAAGATGGAAGTTTTGAGAATACCTTACATATTGGAAGACTTTGTGTGAATATTCTTTCAGAGTCTCAGATTACACGAAAGGAAAGTGGAATTTACCCTGGATTGTGTGGGAATTTATGATATGAAAACCAACTTGAAGATTTCACCTGGAAAGGCAAATGTCAATCTCATTTGTATACATTTTCTAATTTATCTCCTCTCAGGTCAAATTCTATTTTGCTACTTATGCATGCAAATGAAGAAAGTGGGATTTAGCACAAGATATTTGGACTCTTGAATTTCAAGTACATGCAACAACTTAACAAGCAAGGGATGGTTAAAGGATTTCCTGCGATTGAATTTTCAAATGGTGTTTCTAATGCATGTGATCTTGGAAAGCGTCCACAAGAAAGTTGGAGAAGAGGCATGCATGGAGAGCCTATTCACCTTTGGAGCTTGTACAAAATGATCTTGTTGGTCCATTTCCAGTACCTTCAATGAGAAAGGTAATAAATGTGTTGTCATTTATAGATGATTACACGAGATTCACTTGGTTTTATTTTCTGAAACTCAAGTCTGAATTTTTTCAACATCTAAATATTTTCAAAGTGCATGTGGAAAATCAGTCTTGAGAATGCATTAAGATCCTCTGCACAGATAATGGGAAGGAATATGTCAACAAATATATCCAAAATATTTGTAATGAAATAAGAATGCAGTTGTAGCATAGACTTCCTTACACTCAATGGAAAAATGGGGTGCCTGAGAGGAAAAATAGATACTTGAAAGAGATGGCTAGTTGCATGTTGCATGCGAGATCTCTTACATCAAAATTGTGGGATGAAGCTACCAATTGTCCCTGATACATCTACAATAGATGTCATCATAAATATGTTACTAGAAGAACACCTTTTGATGCTTTGACTTGCATGCAACTTGAATTTAGTAATTTCCACATTTTCAGATCTCAAGCATGGGCCTGCATTCCTACAAAGAAGAGAAAGTCTTTGGAGCCTTAGAGAAAGGCATGCGTGTTTGTTGGATATTCTGATGAAGTCAAAGGGTACATATTACTTGATATCAACACTGAATAGTTTCTATCAAAAGGAGTGTAAAGTTTGAAGAATATGCTTTGCATGCACCATCAGATGCAGCTATTACAAAGTTTCCCTCACCACTAATTGTTGAGTATCCAAATGAGTAGTTTCCTGTGAAACCTATTGGACCACTAGTTTTTCAACATCGAGATAATACTTCCTCATGTAGTTTGAAAGATTCTCGACCACCTTCAACACAAAAATGGTGCAACATGAGTGATCTTTTAGATGATCCTACCACTATGCTTTAGTTTGAGGAAGCTTCACAAGAACTCTTAGCTATGGAGCCATGCATGCCCATGGATGCTTATATAATGTGAGAATTTGATCCACATAATTATGCAGAAGAAGATGGGCATCCTAAATGGGAAGAAACTATGAACGGGGAATAAAACTCTCATTGAGAACTAGTATTGGGACCTGGTTCCACTATTTTCCAATTGTAAACTTGTGAGGTGAAAGTGGGTTTCCTTGACCAAGAATGTATCAGATGGCCATGTTAGTCGATATAAAGCACAGTTGGTGGAAAATGGGTTTTAGTGGGTACATGGTGTTGACTATGATGATAATTTTTCTCTTGTGGAAAAAATAGATTCCATTCGGCTAGCTCTCTCCATTAGAAGAGCAAGAAGACGTAAGGTGAATCATATGGATGTGAAGAATTCTTTACTTCACGATGATCTGGAGGATGAAATATACATGGACCAGCCACATCGATACATACAAAATTCATCTCTGGCACATAAACTAAAGAAGTCTCTCTATGGCCTCAAGCAGGCACCTAGAGTGTGGTATGCAATGGTGGATTCCTATTTGTTATCTCCAAATTTTGTATGCTACAAATTCAATTCCAATGTTTATTTTTTGAATAAAATTGATTCCTTTTTAATCATAGTTCTCTACGTAGATGATCATAATAGGTATTTAAACTTCTTCCTTTGTTGAGATTAAAATTTCTTTACATAAGTGGTTTTCTATGACAAACATGGGATTGCTAAATTTCTTCCTTGGACTAGAGATCAGTTAGAGTGGTCCTCGAATTACCATTTCGAAGCCAAAGTATGTTACAGATATTTTGGCATGATTTCAGATGAGTGATTGCAACCTAGCAACCACGCCTTCCTTATGAGGGATAAATCTTGAGAATAGTAAAGACACGACATTGGTTTATTGCACATTGTGTAGTTAGCTTGTGGGATGTCTTCTTTATCTCACTCACTTCCATCCCGATCTCTCATATTGCATAGGAGCAATTTCTAGATACATGAAAGAGCCACATGAGTTACACTAGTAACTTCCAAAGCACACCCTTCGATATCTCTAGCGGACAATCACCCATGGGATTCATTGTGCAGCAATTTGTTCTTCAGATCTCATTGGGTTCATAGATTCAGATTAATTTGGTGACAACATTGATATGAAGTCCACCTTCGGTTATGTGCTTAGTTTGGGATCCAACCCAATTTTTTGGTTATGAAAGAAGTAGATTTCCATTAATTTATCATTAGTAGAGGAGTAGCCAATGCTACTATTTAAGACATTTGGCAATGACATTTCCTTTTTGATCTTCATACCAATGTCCATCATCTGACTGTCATATGGTGTGATAATCAGAGTACACTAATGTTTTGGAGAGCTCTAATGTAGCGACAACAGACCAAAAATATCAATATCCACATTCACTTCATTAGAGAACTGATTCATGATGGGATAATTGATGTGTAGTACTGTCCTAGTTCTCATAAGACTGTTGACATCTTCACCAAGGCCTTCACGCAGCAAAAGTTTCAATTTCTGCAAAATCATCTCGAGGTGAAGGACATGACTGTGTAGCCATTTTGTTTTCTATAATTTTTACATTATATTTTGAGGGGGGGTTTCTTCCTACTAGGTTTTCCCTCTTTCCTCTTTTCATGCATTATACATGGGTACCTAAAATGGCCTTGTTGTTGGGACTCATTCATTTTGCATCACACTCACCTAAGTTATGCTTAAGGTGGGGGAGTGTTAGTGTACATGCACTAGTTAGCCTTAATTAGCTTCTGTTAAGTTCTAGTGTTTGCATGTGGTGTGCACTTGGCTTTAGTTAGTGAACTCGAGTGCTTACATGTGGTGTGCACTTGGTTTTAGTTAGTTAACTCTAGTGTTTTCATTTGGTGCATGTGAACATTAACATAACATAAATCACACTTAGGTTTAGTTAGCTTTATCTAGCCTTAATTAATGCATGTACAACTAAGCTTAACTTAGTTGCCTTATGTATCGATTCTCAAATCAATATTCAGTAATCAAATTCATTCTATATTCCAATTTTCTTTTCAATTCTTGCAAGTTTGTGTCATTATTCTTCTCCTGGATTTGTATCTGTGCTCTAATAATTTTACATGTAGCCGTAGACATATAAATATGAGTTAAAACTACTCTTCTCTTCGGAGATGATGACTCATGGCTTGAGAGTAGTTGAATGTGTAGAAAGACCATATTGAAGAACTTCGTGTAAACACATAATTACATATACAATATAATAAGGCATCTTAACCATGTCATTCCAACGTTGTAAAACACATTTGCACAACACAAGAGATATATAGCAGAAGCACTAGTACCACCCAACAAGGTTTCATGGTAGAAAAAGAAAAATGAATTGTTAAAAATATGTAACTCCAAATCAAAATTTGGTGTAGTTTAGGATCCCACTGCATATTGATGGTCTACCTCTATGGAAATTCAATTACATGGTGAAGGAATCCAATAATTCCATGGTGAGGGAATCCAAGAATAACCTGGTTCAATTCCATGGTGAAGGAATCCAAGAACAACTTGGTTCGATTCCATGGTGAAGGAATCCAAGAACAACCTGGTTCGATTCCATGGTGAAGGAATCCAAGAACAACCTGGTTTGAATAGGTGGCAACTTAACTTAACCAAATGTCCAAAATTTAAGCTTTGTGTCTATGGTCAGCCCTTGTTAGCGAATTTACAGTCTTATAGCGAGTTCTATTTAAGAGATGGGTGGAATTTCATATTATTGACATAATTACAGGGTAGATATCATGAAATAATGGACAAATAAACCATAATACCATAAAAAATCATAGCACAATGCTTGTAGCAACATTCACGACAAAAATATCTGGTCTTGTGACCTGATTTTCATACCAAGTTATAGTACACTTGATATTAATAAAATAATGTTATACATATATATATATATATATATAATGTTATACACACACACACACACACACACATATATATATATATATATATATAAAGTGTTTTTTTCCAGATAGGGAGATTCACAACAAAAATATTTACTCTAGTGATTAGGTTTTTATACCAACTTATAGTATACATTATATTGATCAAATAATGTTACATATAAATAGATAAAGTGTTGTTTGAAGATAGAGACTATCCTGGAAACACACTCATTTGGTTGAGAGAATATCCCAACCACACATCATTCTAGTAAGTTAACCTATTGGAAAGAATCTCTAAAAACTAACCCTAAATACGAACATACTATAGAATTAATAAACACAAAAAAAATAAGAACTAACATAACGACATTAATAAATCAATAGTTAAGTAAAGTAGAAACTACTACGGGAGTTTTTGTTTCCGAAAAACGCACAACAATTGAAAAATTCCTATATTATTCCTCAATGTCTATGCGTCTATCAAGCAATAGAACATGCACCCACCTAAGATTTTTCAAAATTAAAATGTCCATTCTCATTACTTCCATCACACACACAACTCATCAAAAATAAAATATCAACTATCATTACTTCCATCACACAACGCATCAGATCTTTCATAGGAAAACCCTCAAAACATAGACACCAAAGAAAGAGCGGAGGAAGCTCCCTTGGAGTGAACATATTGGAACCTTAATATGATAGGGAAGATATTATTATCAATAACCAACCGAAGACATCTTGGCATGTGGATAGAACTTACAGGATCTTCACATGCATACAGACTGATATAGTTTACAGTGTCGACATTCTCAGTGAATTGAAACATCATTTATCAAGGCTTCACCCAGTTTTGATAGTTAGTGCAGGACAATGATGGGAAACCAAGTTTCATAAATTATGTTTTAATAAATTAAAGTCATTTATATAGTTAATTGGATAATGTATTAGCAAAGAATATTCATATATTATCAAAATTTGATGATTAATTTATAGATTTGAAATTCCTAAAGCACAATTTCAATTTAGAATATCATATAATTGTGTTATTTAATTATAGAAAGATATTAATTTCTCTACTAAATTCAGTTTTGATAAATAACATTAAAATTACAAAAAAAACATGTACATCTAAGAAATGAAAAGACCTCAACCTCGTCTTAACAAACCATTCATATAGAACAACTTTTCCTCGGAAGTTGTCCTAGAAATTATCAAAACCTTTCTTTTAACAATGGTATCTCTAACAAAATTGAAGTTCTTCCAAGGTCTGATAGCATTATTATGAGCTTGAGTTTCAACAATAAATTCCCTCCGAATCTTTCATCCTATCAACAACACAATAAATTCGCTCCTTCATACGATAAAATATAAATTCTCGGTTGGTCTTCTAGATTATACTTTGTATAACTCTGAAGCTAATAAGACTTACTTTTGCACATATTTTTATAGCTAGGGGAAGCCGTTTTTCAGAATGTGAATAGCGAATTCAATGTTTCTTTTGAAAAAAATAGTTAAAAAAATGGATTTGTCTATAGAGAGGAAGAGGAATTTCCTAGATGGCCAAAATTGGCAGGAATTTGGGCAAAACAATTTCAAATTTTTTTGTAGAGGTAGAGTTTGAATAGTGTTTTTGATGGTGAAAATGGATTCAGCACAATCAAGGATGTCTAGGACACTTCAAATTTTGAATATTAACAACTGTAACTTGGATTTACAAAAATCCTTGCTGGAATTTCCAAATTTCCATAAATTTCCGGGCGAAAAAAAGTCTCCTTAGACTACTGTGAAAAAAATTGTTTTCAATGGGTATAAAAGGTTACAAGATAAAAATAAATATAATGAATGATAAAAGTATATTTTTGTAAAAAGATAATAATTTTTTTAGAAAAAGTGTTTGTATTATATAATTTTTTATTTTGTTAGCAGTAAATATTTAGGTATTACAAAATTTAATTTATCAAAAAATTCATAAGAATATATTTGAGCAATAAAAGGAAGGGTCTTGTCGGTGAATACACAACTAACACAATACAAAACTTACAAGAAGATATAATTATTTTTATAATTAAGATAAAATAAGATTTTAATCTCATGAGAAGTAAGTTCATGTGAGACATTATTAATTGTAAATTAGTTATTGATATCATCATAATACTTAAATGTATTCATACATTTTATATATATTAATGATTACTATGTCCCAAGACGTAGGTGGCATCAAGTCCAATATTCTACCCTCAAGGCTCCCATGGCTCATGTATCCATGAGACTTGAGATCACCGCTTGGTGGTGCTCGTATGCTATACCAAGTAATGGACCTACTAGGCATTCAAGCAAGGAGTTAAGGTGGCCACCCCACAGTTGCAAGGTATTACCTACTTCTATCCACCCGGTGATCCTATCATTCATCTCCATAGCTATGATATATGGGTTGGAGAGCCATGAAACAAAGCTAATCCTTCTCAATAGGAAAATGTTTACCCTTTTGAGGGACAAGGCCATCATTGTGTGTAAGCCTTCACTTGTATTTTCTCATTTATGCCTTCTTTGGCCTACTATTCCATGTCCCTTTTTGACTTCCTTCCCTTGGATGCCCACACACGCCATGCCTTTGCCACCTACATGTACACTCCTTCCCTCTCCTACTTGCATTCACACATCCCCTCTATTATCTGCATGACCATATTGTCTAGTTTGATGGTCAAGGAACATGTACGCCCTCATTGTGGTGTTAGTGATAGAGGTAGGAATTTTCTCCCACCATGGCATGGCTTGGGTGCCAAAAGTTTTGATCCTAATATCCCATGGAGGCTTCATCGACAAGTAAAAGAACTAGAAGCTACCAAGCGGGGAGTCATGGTGAGCACACCTAGGCCTTGAGAAATGTCTTGGGTCATTTCTTTTGAGACCATGACGAGAAATTGCTAGTAATGGAGGGTTGCATTCTTGACCTAGATAACTTTAGAAAGAACCTCAAGGAAACTCTCGGTGACATGGCTAACTCCCTCAGCATCAACTTCCTCCCATCTTCTCCATTACACGGCCATCATCTCTGCCAGGTACGACTGTTGATATTCTACCTAGTCAGCTTCCCTTGGGATCAACTTATAACCCTCATCATCTCCTCCTGCAATAGATCTCCCATCCATGTCAACGCATCTTGCCAAGTTTCCAAGACTCGAAGGTGACTTCCAAGCTAAACAAATTCCTCAGCTTGAAGATGATGAGTACTTTGGACAACCACCCATTGAAGAAAAGGAACGTGTTCTGTTGAGGCCTCTGTGAGCAAGTGTTCTTTCCTCTCTTATTTTTAGTTTTTCTATTATCTAGTTCAATATGGAATGTGCTACATACTCTCCCCTCTGTGAGATTTTTGGTGATATGTCTAGCACTTGGAATTCAACCTCCAACAAAATTTGTTTGGCAATTTTTTTATGTATTTTTGTTTTACACTCTATACATTCTTAAGAAAAACACTAAATGTTTCTTGTTCAAAGGCTGAACAATGTAACTATTGTAAATTCTCTTTAATACAAAAATATTGAACTTGTAAAAAATGAAATTATTACTATGTTGTAAGTAAGAAGAAGTAATAGAATCCATTCTTGATATCAAGGGAGGATGAGAAGCGTGGTTTTATGAGCTGCAAAAGCTACAGTTTGACACAAACGGCTTTTGGAGGGGGATGGAGCAAGGCTCCCTCCTATCAGAACGTGGAAATAGACAAAGGGAAGGGGATCAGGATGGGCTTCAGGGAATATGCAAATGGCATTTTATAGAATGTCCATGGCTGAAAAGAAGTAGGTGGGAAGGGACAAAGAATAAAGGAAGATAAGGGCCCAACAAGGAAGAAAATAGACCAATGACAACATCAAGAGTCAAAAGGCTCCACAGGGTCATGTAAACCAAAAACTTTGGTGATCCCAAAGGAATTAATCATGATCTTAAGACCCATGCCTTTAGGGAACACATGAGGTCATATGTTATCATATGCAAGTTCATGGGTCTCTCGCCCACAAAAAAAGCTTTGTGCGATTGGATCAAACATCATTGGAAAACAAGGGGAGAAATTGTGCTACATTTAGGATCAAAAGGATTTTTCAGGATGGCATTTTCTAATATGGAAGACAAAGATCGAATCTTTGATAGTGGTCCTTATTTGTAGGCATCAACTAGTTTATACATGAGGCCGTGGAGGGAGAATTTCGTCCTAGAGAAGGAAATCCTTACATGAGTCCCAGTTTGGGTTAGGTTGTATTCCATTCCCCTAGACTATTAGCTTCCTACAACTTTAAAATTGATAGGATATTCTCTTGGGAAATTACTGAAAATATAAGAAGCAACTTTACAAGGAATATATACAACATATGCAAAAATTTGTGTTAAAATGGATGTCTCCAGGGCTCTGCATGAAGTTGTCAAAGTAGAGTTTTGTGACAAATTTTGGCTACAACCCATGGACTATGAACACATCCCTTTTAGACGCAGAAGATGCCATGAACGTGACTAGCTAATAACTGATAAGGGAATGGCCCTTAAGAAAAATGGAGGAATATAGAAAAGAGACAGACTGAAAGGATGCAGATGGTTTTTTGAAACCCACTCCAAGGGGCAAACCTAATAGAGGACAACAACAAAGAAATTAGGGAAGGAAATATCAAAGGAATAACTTTGAAGTCCTAGTAGAGTAAAAACCAGGAATATAAGGTGGGGAAGAGGAGGATAAGGAGGAAAAAGGAGAAGGAAAAGAGGAAGAAATGGTGTAGTTGAATGAGGACTATGAAGAACTAAGAGATATCCGAGATCTATCGAACAATTCTGAGGGAGACGCAGAAATGACCCTAAGAAAAGTAGGAACAGATGATCCAGAATTGCAGGAGATAATGAAGCAAGAGGGAATCAACCTTGAGGATATGGTGGAACAGGTGAGGAAATAGGGGATAAAAGAAATCAACATGGAAAAATTGGATAGAATCATGGAAAAAATCCAACTAGGAGAGAGTAATATCCAACCTTGAATATAGGATTAAACAATGGATGATGAGAGCTATAAATTTGCTAGGGTGACTGGTATTAGGAAAGGCGGTGCTATAGGATATCCCAGGGCATATGTTATATGTTCTTCCTGCACCTAACAGAGCGCTCCAAAAAATAAGGGAGGCCAAAATCAACTTCTTGTTGCAAGGGGTAGAGGAAAAATGGAAATGGGCACTGGTGGCGTGGAGAATGATCTATAAACCCAAGCATGTTGTAGGCCTTGGGCTGCAAGTCCCTAAGATAATTAAAGGAGAAAATGGGGCAAACTTGTGATAGAAATGGTTAAAGGGAGTGGATATGCCATGGGTGAAACTATGGAAAGAAAAATATGTCCCTAATTGTCAACTCGAAGACCTAATAAGGTTCACGGGTTCAACCTAGGGGTCGGCTATATGGAACCTTGCATGGACTAATAAAGAAGTTATACAACAACATAGATTTTGGGAAATTAGAAATGAAAAGGATGCCCTATTATGGGAGGATTCCTAGCAACAACAACCGAAATTAAACAAACCAAAATGGAAGGGTCTATAGGTAGCCAAGGAGAGATAGAGGCACAGGGAATTCCACCATTTCTGGACTCCAGGACTGGAAAATAACAAATGGAGAAAAGTGGAACATAAAAATCCTCCACAAAGAAAATATCAGTGATTCAAACATATAATATATCATAGAGGAACTTGACAAAAGATAAATCCTGGCAAACAATGACCAAGAACAACTTTGATAGGGGCATCAAAAGGGGGGGATTTTAACCTCAAGGAAGCAAAGGCTTACCTTCGAGCTAAACATGTTTTATTCAATGACCCATCTTGGAGTAAAATCTGGGAGGTCTCTCACTGACCAAAAATTAAAATGTTTCTATGGTTAAACGTGCACATGAAGGTGCTAACATGGGAGAATTTATTTAAATAAGCGAGGGATGATTGGTCCATCATTGTGCTGCCTATGTGAGAGGGAAGAAGAAAACCTTAACCACCCTTAGAACACATGTAGATACACGAAATATCTATGGGCATGGATCACCATCATATATAAACCAACTGATAAAAACAAGGAAAGTATACATGAAACAATTAGAAAAGGGTGGTTACAATATGCTAAGAACAAAGTGGTGAACATGAACTCGAACTTGATTCTAGAATTTATCCTCTGCTCAATTTGGAAGGAACACAATTGTTGAATATTCCATGATAAAAGGCTCTCAGTTGCAAAATTTATGGAAGAAATTCATAGCCATTTTAAGGAAACCATCAATAGCAGATGAATTTGAACCATAGGGGAAGAACCTTAGGAAGCACAAAGGTTAAATTTTTTCAACCTAGGTTAGTTGAATGGTTCCAACCACAGACCTAGAGAAATTCCTTGAAGGTCGGGCTCTATAGTGTGGGAGGCTCCTCTGGAGGGTTTCTGAAAATTGAATTTCAATTGAGTGTCTAAGGGAAACCCAGGCAAGGTTGGAGCCAGAGCATTCAAGACTTGATAGGTAAAATTCAAGGGATATACTTCATCAATATGGGACAAGCCACAAATAATGAAATTGAATTCCAAGCCATGGAGTAGGGCTCGGAAACATTGCGACGAGGGGGAATGGTGAATGTAATAGTCGAGGGGGATTATGTATTAGCCATCCAAGTAGCATGTAGAGTGCATGGGAGGACATGGTGGATGGAAAACTAAAGGATGACGACAGAGCACTCGCGAAGCGAGACCACTCCACATGAGAAGGAAGAAGTGACATACACGGGGTGGCCCAAGATGAGTGCAACGACCCACCTAGTGAAATGAATGTTTGATAATCACCAAGAGGAGGTATGTGTCGTCAAAGTATGAAGGACATGGCGATCACTGATGGGAAGGAGAAGAATCTAGTTTCACTTAATCATCAGTCGAGAGGTGACATTAATAGGAAAGGGTGGTTTAAGGAGTTGAGAAGGATAATGGCTAGCCTGGAGATGTACTAGATCAAGCCAGTGGAAATAATGAGCCTCCACAGACCATATGAAGAGATGAATGAGGAGGAAGATGGCCCCATCCTTGCATGAATGTATTGTAACATCATCGGTATGCCAAATTTGCTACAAATATACGGGGAAGGTGCTCAAAGGAAGGGGAACAATCATCTATTCTGGAAGTTTCCTTTATATGTTAAGCATGGAAGACACATTGGTTAGATAGTGATAAGTGTTGATCCAGGAGGATCTTTTCAATCTATTATATCCTAAGAGTTTAGGTCATCTTCATCTTTGTTAGCTTCGCAGTGTTCTTCAGTTCTTCATGGCATTGGTTACATCTTCATGGTGGATATGGTGCAGGTTGTCATGGTTTTCTTGATTATTGTTGTAATGTGAAAATATCATTGTAATGGGTTTATTTTTATTATGTCTATGTATAAAGGTCTAAAAACCTAAGTTAAAAATCCTAAAATATACAATCCTAAGTCTTAGTGCAAAGGTTCTATTGAAAAACCTATGTTTTAAAGCTAAGACCTAAACCTATCAGACTATGGTACAAAACCTACCAAAATAAACCCTCTCGTGTCATATAATAAAAACAATGCAAACAAATACATTCATAACTACAACACTCCTAACCGCGTCGGGACCACAACATGTGAGATGTTGGAAGCCACATAGTTAACTGCGCAAACCGCAGTGAAACCGGGACGTGTGAGCAGTCAGAGTTGGGGTGGTTTGTGAAGCCTCATAGTCTTGTGATCGTAGCCTTAACCGAAGTAGGAAATCACCACTACAAATAGCTGTCGTGTGAACAGTCACCGTGTCGTTAGCTGAAACCACCAGAGATGATCACCAGGTTTTCACCACGGTTTAGACCACCCAGTCACATGCTAACAATTCAACCTCCTCTGCACTCAATTTATTGCTTAGTCATTGTTTGCATTGTTTTTATTATATGATCTGAAAGGGTTTATTTTCATAGGTTTTGTACCATAGTCTAATAGGTTTAGCTTTTAGGTTTAGAACATAGGGTTTTCAACACAACCTTTACACTAGCACTTAGGATTGTATAGTTTAGGCTTTTTAACTTACGTTTTTAGACCTTTTTACATTGCCATAATAAAAATAAATCCATTACAATGATATTGTCAAAGTACGACAATAATCAATAAAACCATGTTGACAACCTAGACCATATCCACCATGGAGAGGTAACCAACACCTTAAGGAATTGGAGAACACTGGCGAAGCTGATGAAGCTAAAGATTACTTGAACTCTCTCGATACACAGGAATGACAAGATCCTCCTCGATCAATCATCCCCACTTGAAAGATTTTCGACCATAAAAGTTTTATTTAAGCAGATATCGGGTGAGGGTACAATTCCCTCACTCTTCCAATCTCCATCCACCTTGCCTTACTCAGATTCATTCACTTGATTCCCACTCAAATATATTCAACATCTCCACACCTTAAAGAACGAACCTTCTTGTCCAAGATGGTATCTTCCTGCAACTCATTCATATACTCAGGTGTCAAATCCTCAATAGTAGGAATCTATGTATCTTCCTTGGGATTCATGATCATCATAGGTTCATACAAATTTAGATTTTATACATTTACAACTGGGTAAACACGCATGTAAGGAGGTAAATCTAATGGAAATGCATTATTTCCAATCTTCTCAACAATATTGAAAGGACCATACCTGATTGGTTTCAGTTTTTTACCTTCACCTTTCAACTGGTGTTTACTGATATACAACCATACCTGATCGCTGACCTAAAAATGATGATCAACTCGATGATTATCATGGCACAATTTGTAGTTAGCCTAACTCTCCTCTAACTAGGCTTGCACTACTTCATGTATCTGTTGTATTTTTTGAATGAACTTAACTATTTTGTTTGCATCATCATGTTCACCCACTTTATCGTCTCCATAGAACATGAAATCCATCGGTGACTTTGGTAGATACCCAAAGCATGTTTCAAATGGTGATCAATTAGTCAAACAATGTAAGGTTCGACTGTAAGGATGTTGCACATAAGGTAAAGATTCATCCCAAAAATTAAGATGTTTATAGCAGTAACATCGGAGAATATGTATGGTAGTCTTGTTCACCACTACTATTTGTCCGTCCATCTATGGATGAAAAGATGTGCTCTTCTTCAGCTTTGTTTCCATGAGTCCCCACAAAGTGGACCAAATCTATCCTACAAAACGAGTGTCTCGATAAAAAATAATGGAAGTACGTAAGCCAAAATGAACCCATACTTGTTCGAAGAACATCTTTGCAATCTGTTCAGCTGTCACTTTCTTTTTGCATGGAACAAGAATGCACATCTTGCTGAATATATCAACCACTACATACATGTAATCATGCCCTATCCTGGACATAGGAAGTCCTCCAACAAAATCCAAGGAAATGTTGGCCCATGGTCGTAAAGGAACTGGAGGTGGCATGTACAAACCAATATTTCAATTTCTTGGCTTGTTGGTCGAACACATCACACATCCTTTAATGTACATAACAATCGTTTCATACATGCGAGGCTAATAACAATACCTTTGAACTTGTAACATTTTTTTTCTTACTCCAAAATGTCCTAAAAAGTGAGAAGAATGTGCTTCCCGAATGACATGTGCTCTTTTTGTCTGTGGTATGCACAACTTACCCAAATGATATAGCAACCTGTCATGAGTATGATAATTGATTTCTTCCACTTGAGCAGCATGAGTTAGCGATTAATAAATATCTTTCAAATTAGCATCTATACTATATTGTTCTATATAACATTCATGTTTTAAAGAACTATTCTGCAAGACTACTGAAGTATTCAGAGATGGTCTAGACAACATATCAACTACTTGGTTTGTGACACCTTTCTTTTACTTAATTACTAAATGAAATTGTGTAAGAAACCCCATCCATCTCTAATGATGAGATTGTTGCAACTTAGTTTGAGACTAAAGGTATAGAAGAAGATGATGATCTCTATGAATCATTGTTTCCATACCCATTAAATAATGTTTCCATTTCTTAAAACTTTCAATTAAAGCAAAGAGTTCTTTATAATATGTCAGACAATTCATTATTACCTTAGAAAAAGTTTCAAAATGAAAGAAAATTGGTTTCCCTTTTTGAAGTAAGATTGTACCCATTGGATAATCACTAGCATTTGTTTCAATTTTGAATGGCTATTGAAGATCTGTTAAAGCTAAGATTGGTGTTGTGACAATTTTCTACTTATGTGTATCAAAAGTTTTTTGTTGTTTTCCTCCCCACTGAAAGGGAACTTTAGAACCTGTTAAAGCATGTAATGGTGATGCAATAAAAGAAAACTAAGCAATAAATTTCCTCCAATACACTTTGCTAAGTCCTAGTGTAAAGGTTGTGTTGAAAAACCTATGTTCTAAACCTAAAAGCTAAACCTATTAGACTATGGTACAAAACCTGTGCAAATAAACCCTTTCAAATCATATAATAAAAACAATGCAAACAAATACAATCATAACCACAACACTCTTAACCGCATGCGGACCGCAAAATGTGAGGAGTTGGAAGCTGCATAGTTAATCATGTGGAAACCGTAGTGGAACTGGGACATGTGAGAAGTCAGAGTTGGGGCGGTTTGGGAAGCTGCATAGTCTTGTGACCGAGCCTTAACCGTAGGAGGAAACCACCACTGGAAACAACTATCGTGTGAGCAGTCACCATGCCATTAGCCGGAACCGTCGGAGATGACCACCAGGTGTCTGTCGGGGGTTAGACTGCTTGGTCACATGCTAATAGTTCAACCTCCTTCGCACCGTTACATAACCACTAGCAAGATAATTCTATCCAAAGTCTATTTTGGGTTTTTTGTTGTTGCAGTTGTGTTATTTTTAATGTACACATGATGTAACTAATGCCTTATGTCATAATGTGACAAGGTCGAGGGCAATAAACATTTAATGAAACCCATACATGCCAAGATTAGCCCATAGAGAGTTTGAATGAAATTAAGGGGGTTATAAATTCATCCTTTTGATCACGAAGAAGGGGAATTAGAGTGATTTTGAGACTTGTTTGCAGATGCTGAGCCAAAGAGGTAGTTTTTGTTTTCAGTGTATCTTGGCCGTACGGAGGTGGAATTAGGAACTCAGATAGGTATTGGAAAGCTATGAGAGAAACCTTTTTGTTGATAGAGATCAAAAGTTCCTATTTTCACATTTAGTCAGGTGTTTTTCTTGTGTAAAATACCTCTTTCGATCAATCCTAATAAAGTGGATGTCCATCTTGAAAGCGGACTCGGAGACGTAGTCCATCACGGACAAAATCTATAGTGAATTTTGTATGTCTTCTATCTCTCTTTCTGCTACAAATTCATGCTTAATTATGTTTCTTAAGTTCTTGATTAAGACTTGAATCAATTGTTATCCTTAAGTCCTCCACATTCAACATATAAGGTTAATGATCAATTCATTGTTGGCAATTAATCAATTCTACTTTAGTTTTATTTTATGATCATTATCGGATCAAGTGTGAAGGATACAAGGAGGAACAATAGTGAGAGAGAGTTTGTTCATCAAAGAATTGCAACCTCCAAAATAGTTATGAGTAAGGGGAGAAATATTGGTGGCAGGTTGCATAGGGGACCAAGAGAAGATTCTCAGAGCTCCACGGCCGGTAAGAGGACTAGAATGGAGGAAGCGATGAGGGAGGAAGAAACAAACTATCACACGACTATCCTAGAAAAAGGAAAAGAAATTATCGAAATATGAGAAAATGAAGTAAGGTGCCTATGAAGGTGCATCTCAGACAACAAAATTGAGGAGGATGTAGACTAGATCATAGACATAGGGAAATCCTAAATTAGGAAGATGATATGTTAGAGAAATGTTAAGATAGTGTGGCACAATAAAACCTTAGTGGGAAATCTACATGTGGAGGTGGCAGAAGAGAGAAGGAGGTGTCAAATGTAATGAAGGTAATTGTGCAACAATTGCGGGCGGTAGAGGAGGCCCTCCAAAGTGTGGCAAACAAAAAGCGACTGCAAGATGATAGAATTGTAGATATGAACAAAATATTTCCAATTTACCAAAAATATATATTTATAACCTAGATATCACACTAGGACAAGCACATGGATAACTCACTAGACTAATGAAATATAGGGTCAGATAGGTAACTAGATTTAGTGGAAAACAATCAGTGATGCAAACAATAGGGGCGACGACAACTCAACTCCAATGGAGAAGATTACACTTATGTTTAGGTCAGGCATGGCGGAAGCTCCATCACTGTCCCTCGATAAATGATAATGATTCTCTGTCTATGTTTGTGTTATTTTGTTGAGTGGATTTGTAGGTTGATTCATAGTAATATAATGTTAGGTAGGTCTGTAAGTGTAGATAAGAAAGATAGACTCACAGATAGACTGTCTTATAGTGTTAAATGGCTAAGTAGTAATAAAAGAAAACAAAATTTTGCATATATATGCCTAGGACATACCATAGACAAAAATTCCTTATGACATGTGTCGCTAAGTTTTTGTTCAAGACTATATTTTACTGCGGTTGGTTTCGTTTGCAATCTCGCATATAGGTTATGATGTATTATACTATTCTATAATAATATAAGGATTTCTACCAACTTACAACAAGAAAAGTAAGAAGAAATAATATATATATATATATATATATATATATATATATATATATATATATATATATATATATATATATATATATATATTGCAAGAAGAGGTTTATTTTACAACCCAAAGGGAGATTTGTGATTTAATTGGTGATTGAATTAACACATGTTTTTTTAAAATAAAAATAAAATATTATCTAAAACAAAATAAATAATAATAATACATATAAATGTTTGGTAATTTCAATTATCTAATTATGCTAGCTTAGTTAGTTGATATTGCAACCTAATATGAAGAAAATGTGAAAATCCCTAGCTCTCACTCTTAGCCATAAATAAAATATTCCAATATCCACATTAAGTAACATAATTTTCTAACAAATTTAGACAAAGATAAAATAATTAAAAATACAAAAATAAAAGTCTTATATTTTCTCATTTGAGTGTTAAAAATGTGTAATTCATATAATTTTTTTAAAAAATTCCATGCAAAATTGAAATTTATAACTTGAATATCAATCCCAATTAATTTATACTAAGATGAGTTTCATATATATCAGAAAAGAAGGTGCCTGTAATGTTCACCACACTAAATTATTTCAATCTGCAAAGAGAAAATGTATTTAAAAGTAAAAAAGTTCAATTTTATTTAAAAGTAAAAACGTTCAATTATTTACTCATAAGAATAATAAAAGTAGATGTGTATTTCATTCATAGTTTTAATATAAAATTAATATTTACATTTAAAATATTGTTAATAATAATAAATTCAATGTTGGTCATAAAAAATAAATTTAATATGCAATATTAGCTAATATTAACATGTATTTAAAAATATATTAATAACATAAAAAAATTACTATATATAATGTACTTCATAAGTAAAATATCTCACTAATAATGTAAGTAAATATTTCAAATTTTAACAAATTAAACATTGAAAATTTTAACATGGTACATGTTTATCCACACGCAGATGCCCCATATATCTCTAAAGCACTAATCCAGATTTTTCAATTTTTCAATTTTTCAAGATTTGCACTATAAAAATAATTTGCACCTCAAATGACTTGATCCTTGTCAATATGGTGAAGGGATCTATAGTTGTCTTTCTTTTCTCAATATTATAACCCAATACGAGGGGATGTGAGATTATGTTCATGCTCAATCTCTAGTTGACAAGTCTCTTTTAAAATAAAATTAAATATTTTCTAAATAAAAACACAATTTTAGCTATAATAAAAAATAAAAATAAAAATGAATATACATATATGATTAGTTTTAGTTATCTTATTGTTTTCACCCACTTAATTAGTTGATATTACAACTAAGTATGAAGGAGATGTAAAAATCCTTCACTCTCACTCTCAAACCTAAATAAAACATCCATACGAAGTAACATAATTTTATCACAAATTTGGAGAGAGAGATAAATTAATTGAAAATAAAAATAAAAATTACAAGTTTTCTCTTTTAAACGTTAAAAATGTATAAGTCTTATGGGATCCACAAAAGGAAGAAGTAATCGAAATTCAAAAGTTCAATTAATTCCTAATAAGAATAATGTAAGGGAGATGTGTATTCCATTCAAATTTTTAAAATAATATTAATACATTATATTTAAAATATTAAAAAAAAATCAATATATGTCATAAATATTTTTTTTAATATGCAGTATTAAATAACATTAATATTTATTTAAAAATATATTATTAACCTGAAAACATTTTACTATGTAATTTATAGTTTATAAATAAATATGTCATTCACATGATAAATTAAAGCTAATTAAAAAGAAAAATCTTATGGTTAAAATATTTCAAATAATTTCACTATTTTATATTTTAGCCTCTTTCTAGGTACATTTCTTTGGTCAAATTTTTCTAACATCCAATATACATTTGTTGGAATTGCAAGTTTAAGTTGTGTAGATAAAACAATCCAAATTCCCAAGGAGATTTTCAGTATTATATAGCTATAAGTAACATTATTTTATGTAATATATATATATATATATATATATATATATATATTACATAAAATAATGTTACTTATATATATATATATATATATATATATATACAATTTTCTATTATAATAACAAATGAAGCAATGCACCAAGAAGCCATCATCACATCAACAATATGACACAAGCTTTTACATGGAGACAGTTAATGAAGGAAACTACAAATCATTATATATATTTGTAGGCACTAGCCTATTGGATGCACCCACCTCTAAGATATCAAAGAAACTATTTGCGATAGGCTACAACATGATTGAGTCATCAACCTCGAAAAAGTGCAACCAGAAACTTCCAATAGGTTAAAATCTAATTGAAGAACCAACCTTAGTGGAAGCACCCACCTCCTTCTTCAACTCAACCGATTCCATTTTTCATCATATTTCAAATTGAACCCACCTACTCTTTAATATAAGTCATAAAAAATGATCATGCTACTACTCTCATAACTTGGTCATTAACCTATCATATCCTATCCATACCTTGTTACAACTTGTTCCTTTATCTATCACATAAAATTATTGTTAGAACCTATTTTAGCCATAAACACAATATTGTAACCTACTCATAGACGCACGAAGACATTCAGTGAGCAAACGTTTCAATTTCTGCAAGTGCTTTTTACATTATATTTTGAGAAGGGGTTTGTTTCCCACTGGGTTTTCTCTCTTTAGTCTTTTCATGATACATGAGTACCTAAAATGGCCTTGTTACTGGAACTCATTCATTTTACATCACATGCACTTAAATTATGCTTAAAAGAAGTTGTTGGTGCATATACACCTAATTAGATTAATTAGCTTTGGTTAAAGGAATATCATATTTCAAATCCTTTATTTTTTCCTTTCAGGAAAAATGCTCAACAAATGAAAAATTCCTCGAAAATCTTCTTTCATCATAATCTCATCAATATTGTTCCTCAATATCTATGAAGCCATGGAATATGCTCCAACCTCAATTGATTAAAAAGAAAAAAAAAATGTCCACTATCATTGTTTCCATGACACACAACTCAACTCATCGCATCACTTATAGGCAAACCCTCAAAACATAGATACCAAACAAAGAGCGGAGGAAGCTCCCCTGGAGTGAACATATTGGAACCTCAATGTGCTAGCGCAGAGATAATCATCGATAACGCACGTCAACCGAAGACATCTTGGCATGTTCACATAACTAGCGACATCTTGACATGAATACAGACAGGGTCGACATTGATAACCGTAAGATATCTTAGTGGAGCACAATAATGGGAAAACAAGTTTCATAAATTAGTTTTTAAGAAATTGAATCTATTTTATATAGTCCATTGGATAATGTACAAGACAAAAAATTATTTTCATATTATCAAATTTTGAACCTTCATAATTTAAAGATTTTGAACCTTCATAATTTAAAGATTTGAAATTCCTCTAGTCGAAATATTCTAATTTAAACTATCCACATAATTTTGTTCTCTAACTATAAAAAAAATATTAATTTCTCCACTAAATTCAATTTTCATATATAATATTAAATTTAAAAAAAAATATGCACATCTAAAAAGAGAGAAAAGACCTCCAACCTTGTCTTAACGAACAAAATATGGCATCTAATAAAGAAAAGACCTCAACCTTGTCTTGACAAACCATTTATATAGAACTACTTTCCATGGGAAGTTGTCCTAGATATTTTAAGAAATTATCAAAACCTTTCTTTTAGCAATAAATGAAGTTCTTCGAAAGTTAGAAAGCATTGTTATGAGCTTGAGTTTCAACAATAAATTCCATCCGAATCTTTCATCCTATCAACAACACAATAAATTCGCTCCTCCATACGATGAAATATAAATTCTCGGTTGGTCTTCTAGATTATACTTTGTATAATTCTGAAGTTAATAATACTAAAATTCATCACATAGCTCAAAGGAGAACCGAACAGAAACTGTTGATTATGCATAATGACCCATTTGAATTTACGATAACGTTCAGATATAGCTACAGTTGGATAAAAGATCCTTTCTATGCGAGAAAATGTGTTATGGGATTTTGATTCATCTCAAGGCACACTAGATACATCGCTGTTGTATAATATCAATATGTTTAAAACTAAGCTACCTATATGACACGGCATTAATAAAGAATACTTGAGCAAACACTAAAACGTAAAGAATAAACAGATATAATAAATTTAAATAAATTACAATCTGCCCCATATGCTATCGACAGGCCTGTTACTACGTCCTCACTGTGCAGCTGCCCCAAACTATTTCCATGGCCGATATTAACCTTTCCTTCGTCGTTGTCCTCTGGTTATATGGTTATATATTCTATCTTCTGGCTATATGGGTATATATTTTATGTCTGTGTAATTCTTTTCAACTTAAGAAATCGTGAATATTTTTCAATCGTGAATAAGTGGCTTTCAGTTTTATTGGGGGATTGGAAATCGTGAATAAGCAACTTTCAGGTATACATAGTTTTATTGGGGATTGGACTATCTATAAGTTCAGAATTAAACAGCAAGATTTGTGAGTACCAAATCTCTATACAAAACTATTATATATAATTACCAAACTAAAATATATCAACAACTTTCGTAATTCCCAATAACGGTCTTAACACGAACCTCCCTTGCCGGGAGACCTGTAATTTTGACATAAATATATCAAAAGCATTGCCGGGAGACCTGTAATTTTGACATAAATATATCAAAAGCATTCGTAATTCCTGATGACGATCTTAACACGAACCTCCCTTGCTAGGAGACCTGTAATTTTGACATTTAGAAGGTCCTGAAGGAGTAACGTTACCCCTAAGTGATTCGAACCAACCATTCTTCACCATCATCTTATTATTATTATTATTGTCCAATTCATGTCCATGAAATGTGAATTTCAGTTTCCGCGCCCTGTAACACGAACTTTCACTAACCATCGTGATCAGCATGAGCATGAAAATTAATATCCCCAGTCGCGCTGCAGGTCTTATATCCATGTCGCTGCAACAATTAGAATTGTCCTATCCGCCGCCACAAAATAAGGAATGCATTACACACATAACAAAACCAATTTCAATTTTCAGGAGGAGATGAACAAGAATAGAAGTGTATCTCCCATATGTTTATATATAGAGAATGAACCTACGCCGAGAGTGGGTGGCAAAGAACGGAGGAAACGTGGGGTGACTTTGGGGATTCGTTTGACTATTCATGGGATGGACTTTGGGGATTCTCATAAGGCGGCGTTCGATAAAAATGAATCAAACGAAAGGCTTTCGGCCATCTCACTGAAACCTGAGATTCACATTCATTCTGTACCTCTCAAGGTTTTCAAGGTTGGGCGTAAATTCAACAAAATCGAAACCTGTCAATTAAACCAATTAATAATTGAGCCGTAATCCATTGCGGAAAACGAAAACGAAGAGTGCACGTGGTTTCATTTTGTTGAGTTATTTTACGTTTTAGTAGGAATTTGGTGAAACATAAATGAGCAACTAAATTTTTAATTTTAACAAATTTTTAATAAATTTTAAACAAATTTCATTGAAAAATATCTTAATAGCTTAGTTGTGTTATTTTTTTTGGAGTATTTTGTGCAAGAATTTGATGGAAAAATTTGTGATAGAATCTTTATTTGTGTTATTTAAATTAGTTTTTTGACTGTATTTAAATTTGTGTTATATATAGATTCAACACGCTAAAAAATCCATATAACACTTCTATTGTGTAGAAATTACCCACCAATTTTTTATTTGAATAAATTCCCCCTTAAATTTTAGAAAAATAAAACCAAAAATCTCACCTAAACAAATCGGAAAGTCTCACTAAAATCAACTCCTAAAATATCACCCAAAAACTTCGAAACCGTTTTTCTAATAACTTCTCCACTCGGCCATCTCGGGAAAGTGCCATCCAAACTCACGACGTTTGACTTTAGAACATAATATTGAACACGGGCTTTGTGATCTGACATATAGCACACGCATAACGACTTCTTATGTCAATCCTCTTTTATTTTTATCGGTCAATACTTTAAAACTTAATATTGAACACGGGCTTAGCACACGCATAACGACTTCTTATGTCAATCCTCTTTTATTTTTATCTGTCAATACTTTTCGATTGACTTGAGATGGTGAGGCATTCAAAATACTTACTTTTGCACGTACTTTATAAATCGGAGACGCCGTTTTTGAGAAAGTGGTGAGAGAATTCAAATGTTTGTTTCCATTTTTTTTTGGTTTTGTGGCGTATATGTTAAAAATTACAAGACAAAAATAAACATAATGAATAATAAAAGTATATTTTGTAAAATGTTAATATCTTTTTTTTTTTTTAATAATGAAAACAGAGTATTTGTATTATATAATTTTGTATATGATCAGCAGTAAATCCTTTAGAAATCATAGGGTTAATTTATTAAAAAATGACAATTATTTTACTTTTTCTACTAAGAATATATATGAATATATTTGAGCAATAAGAAGAAAAGATTTGTAAGTGGATACATAATTATGCTAGTAAAATACAAAATTTATAAGAAAAAGTAATTATCTACTTATAATTAATATAAAAAAATAAATTAAATCTTATAACAAAAATCACCTAGTGGCAAATTTACAAGAAAAAATATTTATTTACTTATAATTAACATAGAAAACCAATTAAATCTTATAAGAAGTGTCACCTAGTGGCATGTCATTGTTTATTTGCAAACATGAATTGTGTGCATTTAGTTTATTTGGTTAAAATTATATGTATGAACATGAAATTATTTGAAATACCATTAAAAATTTATATATTTAAAAATTCAATAAGTGCCACTACTAATAATTTTGAGGGCTTAAATACTTTTCGATCACAAATTCTTTGTCCATCAACTAATCAAATTAATTAAATTTTTATAGAGAAAAATAAAATAAGTGTAAATTAAAAAAAGAGTTATATTTTCACTCAATCAACCCCCATATATGTGTATTTACTCAAAACTGAATATGGAGAATTAGAAGACTATCAGTCTTCCATATTGGATCAAAAGAAGGGACAAGTAATGCCCTCCATAGAGGACTTAGCGCTATATGCTAAGGTACAGTTGGTAAAGGAAATATTTTTCCATAGAGGACTTAGCACTATATGCTTAGGCAAAGTTAGTAAAGGAAATAATGTTGCAAAAGAGGTCGATAAGGCGCAACATGACCTTTGACACATTGGGTTGAAAGTAGGCAAGGAAGAATGGTACTACAAAGAGACGATAGAGAAAAAAATTTGTCACAAGTAAATATTTTGAGGACCAAAGGCCCTCCTAAATGGGGAGGAATGGTCTATATTGGATAATTATATTATTTATCCTCTATGTTGATGCTTTTAGAGTGGAAAATTAGAGGAATTAACTTGCACTGTCATTTTTAATGGTGGGTCCTAGTTTGGGGAATTAGGGTATGAAACTTTCTTAAGTCATTTTGAGGAATTAAATAATTTTTTTAGGTTTTAAATATACTTTTATTTTATAATCAAGGATCTTTCTAGTGGTGCAAAAATTGTGTCAAGTGTTCGCATTATGATTCATGTGTTGTATCTGATGGCAACCCACTTGTAGCAGAACAACTCACTTGTATATGGTAACTAGATGAATCTACGGTCCATGGAACTAGATGAATCTACATGAGAGATATCACATGTGACATAATGCATGGAAGTTGTGTTTACAAATGTGACAAAATGAAGGGTAGTTCAAAGGAATCCGTTCAGAAGTAATGTACAATGGAAAATCACATTATAACAGGTCTATTTATAGGAAACAAGGTAATGATACAAAATAATAAAATGAAGGAACAAAGGACTATAGATCATAATCAAAAAGTTGAGGAAAAATGACATTTTCAGGTATGCTAAGTTGTATACACGGGTTCACTATACAAAAAGAGGGTATACATATGCACACATTTTCACAAGACGAAAAGTGTGTATGGGCTAGAAAATCAAGGAAATTCAAGATTAAAAAATACCAAGGGTCAATATTGTGGTATTAGCCCACAATATTGAGCGGAGTAACGACTATTTGATCCCCTCCAAGAATACCACAAGCTCTAAGTATTGTTTTGGTCTGAGGTATTAAGAAAGGCTAAAACTACATAAGGAGGTGAAGATCAAAGGGCTAACGGCACAAGTAATGAATATCTTATGAACTGTTAAATCAGAAGAAAATATGCATGTTATAGGTTTCTGATGCATTTCTTGATCTAGACTAAGTACGCACCTAAGTTTTTGATGATGGATGAGATCGAATGATGGATCAGGATCATAATGACTTATCATTATGTGATTTGATAATGGATAGGATAGATCTGAGTTATAACAAATGTTTTGTGCTTTAAATGCTATGATATGGGTATATTTGAAGTCTGGAAGAGTTACGAAGTTATAAGCTTTTATTTGTAGATCTATGCATTTTTTTACCTTGCTGATAATGCGTCTACACACTGGTTCAACAATTCCAAGTAGCATATGCAGAAGAAAAGCTTGTTGTTTAGAGATGACTGATCTATCTGATCAGTGATGTTGTTTCACTGTTGTTTTTCAATGACGACCTCATTAGATCTAAAATTAAAATTTATTATATAAGTAGATTGAGTCTGGTTGATTGATTGATTGAGAGAGAAGGGTGATCCTTGTCGTTATCTATTTAGAACTCTATAATATGAAAGTAGATCTTCAGAATATAACTGGTTGGTACAAATTTGATTTAGAAGTTTGTTTTATTCAGTATATTTAGAGTATACATAGTTTGGGTTAAAGGAAGTAGCGTATACACACAGGTTGGGTTCATTGGAGAAGCGTATATATGATGACATGTGAATTTTGAGGTTACAGTTGGTTTTAGTTGTTGATGTAGTGTTTTGGGTTCAGATCTATGTACTCGCTACAGTGATCTGTCTATTCTAGTTGATTGGTTGAATTTTGTTAAGTTTGAATGAATGGTTGATTCAATTCTGTCAGAGGTTCAATGATTTTTTAATTGAGCATGTGAGAGGCTTCAGTGATTGATTGAGTTATAGTTGATTCAGAGATTGACGATTGGGTTTTAGTTATATCAAATATTGATGATTGAATTTTAGTGATTAGTTGATGCAGATGTATTTGATGGATGTATTGCAATGGTGATTTGTTTTGAGCTTCAATGTTACTGATGGGTCTAGTATGAAAATTTGATGAAACGTGGCCTTCATATTGTGTTGTTGTATACCAGGAGTATCCTGTCTAAAAATTTATGAAACATAGTCTTTGGAGGATACTCAGGGTTGGAGCCTTTAGTGAGGAAGTCAAATCTTCCATCCAATAGTGCCTAGTGATTTGATCAGAGGGTTGGAGCTCCATTACAGTAGCAACTAGAGAACAAGTGAAGGTTGTATCCTTCTGTAGGTCGACGCCTAGGTACTAGTAAACATATTTGCTAGTACAAGAGCTAGGTTGTTGTAGCTCCATTCCAGTAGAACTTGGGGAACGAGAGAAGGTTGTAGCCTGTGTACTGGTATGAGTCTGCACCAGTACAAGATTGTAAACAGATTATTCTTTATATGAAAAGAAGACAGAGACAAGAGTAGAAGGCTTTTTTTCTCCCGCATTCGGTTTCCACCTTAAATCTTGGTTTTCATGTGTGTTTCTTATGTGTGATGGTTTATTTAGTTATTTTTGCACATGGTTAGTGTTTAATGTTTAATAAATTACTGATGCACTAATTAAAGATCAATATATGATGAAGTAACTCAATCATAAGTTCGTTGGATATATGCTGGTTGCCTTAAGAATAGTTGCGTGCACACACGAGTTCCCTTCACTACTGTAGCGTATATAAATCTAACTATTTAAATGAAAAATCTATTGATTTGTAAATATTGATTCACCCCCCCTAAATATTATTCCCAACATCAAGTAAAGTTCATATGCAAAAGTTATGCCTCCCAAAATTTGAATCTTGATGTACTATGGTTACCACCATTGTATAAGACGATTCCATGCCAAACTCATTACTCATACATATGGAGCTAGCCACATGTGGAATTGCAATAAGACCTTAAAAGGTCCAAAATCATAATAATTGTAGTTGAGGGTTAAGGGAGTCAAAATCATACTGCTAATTAGATATCAAGCTATGTTAAATATTGGCCCACTAGAAGGAGTAGGGGCTCCATTTTCTACCATATTATTTTGTTCCACATTTGATAAAAGTAATTAGGAGTGGAAATTTGGAGAGCATAACATAGGGTGATCACGTTCTCGAGTAACTTTATAAGCTATAAGTCTCAAGTAACTGTATAAAGAGTACATGCTCCTTTGTACCTGCAGATTTCCATATTAAAAAAGAGAGCATAGAAGTCTCATCTTCTCATTGGGTTTTATCCCTTATGTGTTTCCTATTGTGAATATATTTTGTATTTCTTTTTATTCTGTATTTCTCACATTTCAAATATTTTATTTATTTAAGCATAGAATAATAAATAAATAAATCCTCTGAGATCTAGACATAATTAACATTCATAGTAAATATTTTAGTAATTTATTAGATCTATTATGATCAACTATTCTAATGGAATAACCATGGTTGTTCACAAATTAAAAACCCAACTTGATGGTGAGGCATATCATCGTCTCTCTTTGCTTAAGTTATAAAAATGCATATATAAAGGAATGGACACTCCTCTGGAGTTACCTTTGTTTTTGTGGCATGAACAATTGCTACAAATTCCTCATCCTCTTCTATTGTGATTTGAAAACAACAATCTCAAATGATTTTCTTAGTTATGGAATAAGTGCAATGTAAAATAATGGAGCCCCCTCCTCCTAGTGGCTCAATATTTAACATAGTGTAACAACCATCTAGAGGTATGGTTTTGACTTCCTAAACCCTCAATGTCATAAAGTTTACGACATTCTGAAATATTATTGAAAGGCCTCATGTTGCTAGCCCCCACATGCGTGAGAAACAAGGGCTATTGTGGCATCCACTTACACTAGGGTGGTTAACTAGGGAGGTCAACTCATAGGAGGGTTAACTTCTGCATATACACTTCAACTGAGGTGATATTTAAGCCATTAGAAAGGCCTCAAAGTATAGATCAACATCATGGGGATAGATCTATGCTCATGAACGTTTAACCCTTACAAGTGCTCTTTGATGCTTCAAAATAAAAATGGCTCTAGAAAATTTTGAACCACAATTTTCTAAATAAGAACATGCCACTAAAATAGAGATTTCAAACAATCTCTCCAATTTTTCCACCATAAAAATATTAATATAAATAAAAAATTAAATAATAATCCAATATAAATCATTATAAAAATAAATATCACATAAAGTTAATTTTCATTTAAAACACCTACAAGTATGATCTAAAATTCTCCATGGTTCAAATTAGAGCGTGGTCTCACAAACTTTGGATTGTGACTTAAAAATCATATCTCTTCCTAGAGTGAAATTTATGTATTTTCTAAGACGGAAAAACCAAGAAAGACGGTTTCTTTCTTGCTTATCTACATCTATGAGATTCAAATAAAATATTATGGAGAATAATTATCTATATAATTTGGTTATTATGAATAGAGGTGTTCGATGTTTCTCCTTTGAGCGATTATACTTCTGTCCTAAAGATTTTATAAGTGATCTTCTTTCTATTTCTTTTTCATGTTTCTCTTTTATTATAATATTACAATACAAAATGTAGACCATTCTAAGCCAATAACAAAATTTCTATCCTTTCAACGAATACCCTTAAATTTAACCATATCCTTTCAACGAATACCCTTAAATTTAACCATGGCCAAATTCTGAGCATCACTACCAAACACATTAGATGCACCACGGTTACTCATTAGATCGATGTTACTAGCATCTTAAACTCCACCAAGATCGATGTTACTAGCATCTTATACTCCACCAATGATATATTGTTGGGAGAGCCCATGATAGATTGCATTACAATTTTCCAACGTGGACGATAGCTCCGTTGACTTGGACCCTCAACTTGAGCCACAATCCATGTGACATTTTTAGATTGTGTTAGGGACTTCCAACAAATCATGGTTTGAGTAATGTTTATGATATTGATTAAGACTATTTTTTATATTGAATTATGATAATTGGAATAAACGAATATCTATAATCTCTTTCCTCATATGCCATTTGTGTGCTTTTTGTTTTTTAAGAATCACTTTCGTGGAATATCATTTGGATTGTTTTTTTTCCCATTATTGAATAATAATATAAATTAAATGATGGATAAATAGTGTTCGTAATTAAAATATTTGTAGGTTATTTATTTTATAAATTACTAATTTAATGTGGTAAATACATTTTATAAGTTTTGAAATAGAAAACCATTTAAAATTTATTGATTTCATTCCAAGAAAAATTATACATGCAATAAAAATTATTTTCAAATTATTAAATCTATATTATCCATACATTTTTTATTTTTTAAAATAAAAATTTTGGATATCTTATTACAAAATAAATTATATCTATCAACATAATTAGTTTTATATTAAATATATATTAATATGTATTAACCATAACTCCGACGATGTAATCCAACTACTAAGTGTAATAGTTTGGTCCCCACAAGTCCTGAGGTCCATTCCTAGATAAATTATGTAATATCTCTCTCACTCTTCCTTAATTCCTATATCTATATCTATATCTATATCTATATCTATATCTATATATAGATAGATATATACTTATACTTTCAAAATTAAATTCTAATTATTAAATATGTTACAACTTTAAATTATTTATTATTAAAACCAAAATCCCTCAACCCCATATTTTTATATATATTAAAATTAAAAACTTGAAAAACACTATTCCAAAATAATAGACCACATAATTACAAAATTGTTAATTTTTTATTAAACACATTTTAATACTTTTTGAATTTCAAATTTAGGCTTTACTTATGCTTGAATATGTGAAAACTCTAAATTACTTATTATAGGGACCAAAGCCCTTCACATCCCCAGGGAGATCAACCTCCTTAGCTAGTCTTGATGCACTCTTTCAAACACAAATTTTCATTTAATAAGTGAAAACTCTAAATTACTTATTATAGGGACCAAAGCCCTTCGCATCCCCAAGGAAGATCAACCTCCTTAGGTAGTCTTGATACCCTCTTTCAAACTCAAATTTTCAATTTAATACACACCTTTTTCTATTTTTCCAATGACTAGCATACACCAATTTTTCCAATGACTAGCATACACCATGGATAGTCCTCATACACACTTCTTTCGATTTGTATGATGAGTGGGACATTGACACGAGCTAATCAATGTCAAAGCATGTTTTTCTTTCTTTCAGTTTCTTATACGAAATTGTAAAGTCAATTATGAATTTTGTAAGTTCATTTCTAACCACCCTTCAATATGTCATTCACATGGAAAATTTTAGGGGCTAATGTTCGCCCAGTGGGCTAATTTTCCATGATTTTTCCAAAAAATGATTCGCCAATTTCCAATTTTTATAAAAGATGATTCGCCCAAATTTTAGAATATAAAACTATTTTATCTTAAAAATCGCCAACATTATATAGAGACTATATATAAAATCATTATAAATTTGAATAATTTTGCAAATATATCATTAAAAAATTTATAGTTTGCATACTAGGGATTAGTGAGATTCGCCAATGTTTTTAAACTTCAAGAAAATTTTCTATCCTTAAAATTTTCCTTGGTCATTCATAGCGTGTAATTATAAAATGCAATAATATTCCTCTTCTCTATAATTGGACATGTCAAATTAATAGATGCAACCATTCTTGTATTTTTTAAAATTTAACTCAGTAGAATGTAGTGTATCATGTAACATATTTGGTTTTGATAAGTTAGTTTTTCTTTAAAAAAAGGCATAAAAAAATTATAATAAAAAAATGAAAATGTAATAAAAAAATGATGAAAGGAAATTCTCTAAAAAACAATTGAATAAGTGAACAAATTTAAATTCTAGTAGGAAAAGATAATATTTGCACTAGAAATAAATTAGGGTTTTGTGTGCAGTTTATTTAAATGCCACAATTTAATTTATGGTTCGAATCATATTGTTTAACCATGATCAAATTATTTAAACTTTCGTCTCTAGATTAAAGAATAAGTTCAACAATTTTTTTAATCTTGGTTGAGCATGAATTTGATGGGATAAAATAGAAAGAAAAATTGACCAAATGTACTCAAAACTTGGCCAAATGCAAAGTATGTACTAGAGTAAGGTTAGAATAGAATTAGGAAAAATAAAATGGCCGCTAGATTAAATGCGCCTATTCATAAAATAATTCTTCTTTAATTAGGAGTTAATCACTTTTTTAAGGGTGATTAATTATATCTAATAAAGATATGAAACGATTTTAGTCCAAAGTAATAAAACGACAAAATTGATTCGTCGCCAAGCATTATTGAGAAGCTTGTTTTCAAAGATGATCCTCTACCCAACTCAGATTAATGGCGGATAAGTCATTTTACAACCCCTTCCCCCATTTCCTGTTAACTTGAAGGCGGGGGAGTGTGAAAAGTTGTATTCCTTTTGGCGGGCCCCTTGCAACGTGTCATCCCCTCACAGCTTCACACCCCCTCACTCAATACCACTTACCACTACACCCCCTGCAAAATCGACTCCTCCTTCTCACATCAGCACATCATCCCGCCAACGGTTATCACACCACTTCCTGTGCATTCTCTCCACTAATCATACTCTCCCACATGTCTATGCCCATTGTTACATGCACATTACACTCTTGCCCATTACCATGCTCCATTGTTCATTAATGCTTCCAAATCCTGTTTGGTAACAGTTTGATCCTAATGAGAATTCATTTTGTTATTATAAATAAACCCACCATTGCTTTCGCGCAATTCTCCTGACTTCATCACCACTATTTGAAATTATAGGTTTTAAACCTCGGCTCTAGTTAAACTCTATTACAAACTACGCTTAATTTTTCAAGCAAATACTAGGATCACCAGTGTCTACAAAGATTGTTCTTTGTTTAGGTATCTATCCTATCAACTTCTTGTTACTATTCCTCTTTGTTTTATCAGAATAAGGCACCAAAGAGAAAAGACCAGCCCTCTACTAGAAAAACCCTGACTCAGTAAAATCCTAAAACCTTTGATACCCCATACCTTGGCCATATCCCCATAGCAAACCAGTTCTTCAAAATCACTGTTATAGAGTGCGAATTCGATATGTTCGAATTACACCACTAGCTAAGACAAACTTACCAAGATTTAGAGGATGAAATTAATCTATGGGAATCCCTGTTGCCCATGTCTATGTTCCCTCAAATGCACTTATTCCCTAATTCAGTCATGTGGTGTCAGGCTAGGTATAACTCCCTCCAAAGAACCATTGTGGCCAGAAATGGAGATGTTCTGATCTCTATGACACCTGAAACCATAAACAAAATGTTGTTAATTCTCGAGAATGACTCCCTTACCCATTTCTCTACTACTGTCCTCATGGATTTATATCATAAAGTCACTTCCACCCAAAGAGTTCAAATCTTAGAAATATTTCTTCTAGAAGATGTTGAGCTTCACAAAAAAAAAAATTCTACATATCCAGCCTCTATGTTCCCAAAGAGAGCCAAACTAATCATCTCCCTAGTTTCTTTCCTGTTATGTTACCAGACAGACCAATGGGTAGATGAACCTATTCTAGGTTATTTGTCCATCTTCTCCAAAGAGCACAAGCCAGCATTCATGTATAATTATAGTCATTTTCTGGCTAGAAATATGCATGAATGGATAATGAAGATCACTACTGAGGGTGTGCTCAAATACTCTTCTATACTGGTCCATATGTTCCTTTTTCAACAAGGAGATATGATGCCAATAACTTCACATAAGAAGGATGATCAACAAATCAATCAATCGGTGATATAATGGACCTCATTGGTCAAAAGAAACTCAATTGAGTTTAAATTTACATATTTTATTGATTGTTTCATTCATCCAGTTGCACAAATTCTTAATAGCCGTAGTGAACCTAGAATTAGTTCAAAGATAAAAAGGGTCCTGCACCTGAGTGATCAAGCTAAAACTGGCAACTAGTATCTTTACCAAAATTATATAGAGATAAGTATATGGTTAAGAGCTAGCTCCTTATAAGCTCCCTAAATATGTTCCAATGAGAATTTTCTCTCTAGAATATATAAGGCAAATGATTAACATGGATGAGATTCATTTTGTTTCAGGTAAGAGGAAGTCTTAATTTAAGATTGTCCCAAGTGGGACCTTTTATATGTCATACCAGATCAACAGGAATTGAAGCAGATTCAATTCTCAAGAAGACGGGATTTTGACCAAGCTTTACCTGGTCATATGACCCATTCAAAATAATCTCTAGTTTAAGGGTGGAACTCAAAACCACACCTTATAATCATACTCCCAGACCAGAGATTGAGAAATACAGGAATCAAGAACAATGGGAGGAGAACACACTTTAGGAAGCAGAAGAGAAAATTCTACCCACTTCTACCCTCCAAACTACCATTTCTCAAATCAAATAGGAAGAGAGGTTGAGATAAGAATCATCATCTTCAGCAAATTGTACAAAAGAGTTTGTCGTTTATCAGAAGAAAAAGAAGACTAACCCTAAAGTTACCACTATTCAGGGATAGAAAGAGCAAATAATTATTAATTTGGATGATTCCCAGGTTTATATAGGATCAGAGGAAAATGTCCTTAATACTCCATCCTCCTCTTCAGTTTCACATAATCGATTAGTGATTACATAGTCAATAGGAGTAAATTAGCAAGAGGAACCAATATTTTCACTAATTTTCTAGAAATTAAGCAAAAGAATGAATCTCTTAAGGCCAATGTCTATGCTCAATTATGGAAGTAGACATCTTCTTCACATCATAGATTCTTGACAACATTTGAGAGTGAAAAGGGAAGGATGAAAATGGCATTCTTTGAGGCCCGAGTGCCTTTTCGAAAGGCTTCTTTAGAATATAAGAAACCTGTATTTTACTTTGATGTAAAACAAATACATCCTATCGACCAAATGGACATGCATAGACAATCTGGAGAGATGCTTTTCTCCACCATGACTAACACTGCCATGGCCCTGTAAAATTTAAGAATAACTCTTTCAAATGTGCAGTCACAATTGAAGATAGAGAAGATATCCTCCTTGGAAAAGGATAATAGGGTCAAATAATTAGAAGATTTAGTGATCAAGATTGGGCATGATCCAATTGATGTTAAAGTTGTAGAGGACATCATCAAGAAAAAGAATGCAGACCATACAACACTTACGAAACAACTGAAATTACCCTCTACAAAATATCCTCAAACCAAGGAGATAGAAGAAAGTGAGAAAAATAAACAAGAAATTGTCAAACTAATCATTCAGTGGATATAAATCTTGCCCAAGGAAAATGAAGAGCCTACATAAGTGGTCATAGCTCCAACCATAGCTATTCCCATCACAGTGGCAGGGACAACAAGAGAATCAACATCAACAACAACAGAGTCTACATGAACAATGGGTGATCTAAGTAAAGTCATACAGGAATTGTCTCTCGAGAGATAGGAAAATAAAAATCAAGAAGAAATTCAAAAATATAGAGGCACAAAAAATAAAGAATAACACTCTTTATGTAAAAGAGATGAAGAATACCGGTAGATTAACTAACAAGTTTGATGAGTTGGAAAACGGGCCACTAATGGCTCAAACCATGTACCACACCAAGGAAAACATTTGGGAAGATATAAGCAAAGCTATAACTAAAGTTTGGCCCTCCATACAAATTATTTATGAACAGGAAGAGCTTATTACTAGATGCCAAGCAATTATTGAAGAAGTAAGAGAAACACTTAAACAAAATCTAGACATGGCCACAGATATGATTAATGTGTTGAATTAAAAAGCCAGAGCTAAATTATAAGAGATTTAGATTGTAGACAAAACATAAATGATTTTAGAGATTAAGAAAGTTTTACAGAAGAAGAATCTTATGACTAAATTGGAGACAAAGTACCAGACTTTGAGAACTACTGCCTAGAGATTTCATTTTAGGTTTAAGTTGCTTAATCAAAGAGGATTGCCAGGACTAGTAGCACCAAATGATAGATTGATCAGTTTGGAGGAATATTGCCAAAAGCTTTATACAATTGAAACTGATAAAGATAAATTTGCAGGTATCAATGATCATCTTAAAGGGAAGGCTTTCTTAGAGGCTTTAAACTTTGATTTAATAATCAAGCATGCAATTAAACATATCTTTGTCAATAAGCCTACTTTTGAAAAGTATACCGAGGTGGATGAAGTCTATAGAAAATTAATTAATATTTCTATACCAAGTGAAGATAGATGTGATCACTTGTGTGAAATCCTTGAGAAACTTTCACCACCAACTGACAAACAGTGAGGTAGCACATTTTGGGGCTAGATCATCAACAACTTCCTTGAAGACAGTGCCAACAACTTAACAATTTTTTTTTGGATTCCTATATTTTATTACTATTTTTGTAATTTGTTAAATATGTTTCTAGAAAATCAAGTTTTTTTGTATAAATAACTTCTCATTCGAGTTATTAAGGGTTGAACCCTCAGATGATATTTTCAAAGCAGAATTGTAATTAAATTGGAGCTTTTTGGCGAATTAATGAAAGGATTCTGGATTTGCCTCAAATAGTTTGTCTCCTTGTGAGTCTTTCTCATGATTTCATTTCATTATGTTATTCTTCATGTATTTAAGTTTTAATGAATAACTATGGGTAAGATTAAAATGAATATTATTCTATCTTAAATCCACTGTGAAGTTATAATCGATATGACATATTAGTTTATAAAATTGTCTATTATTATAGACTCCTCTACATTTATAAATTGTCACACCCATCTTCATAGAATTAAATACATTTTGTTTGGGCTGTAAATATTGTTTGCCTGGATTTTGTCCTATAATTACCTAAATACCAAGTTTGAATATTTAGTGAGTTATAACTTTTTCAACTCTGTTGTTCATGAAATTATAAATCAATTGATTGTTTAGAGAGAAAGAATCACCCCTTTCATTATATTTAGCATTGTTAAGGTTTAAGCATTTGTCTTTAATTGTTCATAACATTGGTCATCCAAAATCCTTAAAACAACATAACATTTTAGATGCTTGTTGAGTTAAATTATAGACTTGTAATTTACAAAAATAAATTATCAACCAAGAGTAAGTAAACTTACGAGATGTTGTGAAAAATATATGCATGATTCATACCTCAAGTGCTTCCTAATTAAATCAATCACCTATAGATAACAGTAATGCCTATATTCTACATCAACACTTGGCAGCAAAGGCTATAAAGTGGATTCACCTCCCTCTATATCTCTAATATTGTTTATGTTGATCAAAAATGATAAAGATCAATCACAAGGCCAAAAGAGATAGATTGAACAATGGAAAGCCAAAATTGATTAAATGAATCACATAAATCTTAACCATGAGTCAATCGATATATGCTGCTGAATCAAAAAAGAGCAAACTAGCTATGAAAAAACAATATCACCACTTAAACATAATTAAAGGAATATGCTAGTACTACTAATGGAGTTGTGAGTAAAGGGGTCCCTACCATACTCACAACCCCTTCAATATTAAAGGGGTTTACTCAATAGAATGAATAGAACATGTAACTTGTTTTATTATGGAAAATATCGCAGTCTTGTACAATCGGATGCACTAATAATCTAACCAACCCCCTTACACATACAATGTAATAGCATTTATGCATGTTTGGAGGCATATGATTTGCCCGAATAAGGAAAAACTACTTGCTGAACTATTTACCATTATTATAGGTACAAAATATCAAAAATAGCTCTTTTGAGTCTGATCCATGATTGGAAGCATGAACCAGATTATTTCGCTACATCTCCTGGAGCTTTTCCTCATGTGGCCAATGAGAAGGAGATTGGAGATCTTTGTATTTTTAATGATAGATATGGGGCAGCCAATAGGACAACATCCACGTATGTGGATTTCCCCACAAAACCCATTTTCCCGTTTGTTCCGAGATTAAGTGGAACATAGTAAACCACCTATTCTTTTGCAGGAAATATGGATAGCTATAGGAAATTTGGATGGTTGCAGGAAATCCAAATCTATAGGAAATTACAGAGCATCTGCAGGAGAATAACAACCGCAAGCTGTCTATAGGAAATGGCAGAGCTGCTTCAAATCTTCATCAAACTTCGATTAGTTGGCTCGATAATTTCAATAAGGAAATAGTTAGCTTAAGGAACTACTTAAAAGTAAGATAAAATGATACTTTTTAGGTTAGTTTGCATACGTTAAGCACATATTATGCTTTTGGCCAAAATTTAGATAATATTATCGAAATAGGTATAACTAGGGGTCAAATAGTGTTCGAAAAAGGGAAAACTAGGTCTTCGAAGGCTGTCAAAATTGAGAAAAATTTGGAACTCAACATTCCCCTATGCCTATCTTCTTGCATGTTCCCAATGCAAGAAAAATTATGCAGCCTCTAAAGAAAAATATCAATCCTTTCCCTGTGCTATAGTTACTGCAGCCAAATGGTCCAATTGGGCCGTACTGAATTCTACTTGAATCTCGCTTCTATATGTTTCATTGTCCTTCTTCAGGTGCTCAATCTGGTTTTGTTTCTTCTTCATGCTTCAAGCTACCTTCTAATTCCATTCGTCATTCTCTTTCTGCATGTGTAAAGTGTTTTCTTCCAAAATTTCATTCTCCTTCCATAGAGCTCGCTCTGACACATTAAGCTCATGAATGATCTCTTCCAGTTCTTGTCGGCCTAGCTTTTTCTAAGAAGTTACCTCTGCCTCATGTCATCCAGAGTAGCACTTAGGATACTAGGCTCCTCCTACCATTGATGGTCTTCTACTGTATTATCTCCACTTTCTTGTAGCGCTAGATCCTGTAAGGATACTACCTTTTTGTCAATAAATTTGGCCAATACTACCTTCTCCTTTTGTTTTTCCAAGCTCTGGTGCTTCTTTTTCTTCCTATCAGGTCTACTTTGTGATGTTCCTTCTGCTGCAATTTCCTTTGTGGCCAGCTTTGCAACCTGGCTCCTTGTAACTCTTTTAGTAGGGGTAGAAGAGTTTTTCAATTTAGGCTTCTTCCTTATGAGTTCTCCAGTCACCACTACCTCTTCATCCTTTTGATTCTCCTTTATTAGTATACCTCAGGTTCGTATATTTTTCTTTTGCTTTCCATCACGATTTTCTTCCTTAACTTTAGAAGGACTAGAGTCCTTCTCATCTTTCATGAAATGATTTTTTGATAGGAAATCATCCCATGTTTTATCCCTCTTCTTCAAAACCTTGGTCAGGATAATTCTTATTAACCCATGGTGATAGAGGTTTTTCTCTATGTGGGTTGCTCTATCCTTAGAGGCAGTAGACATTTTCATCAAAGACATCCTTAAGAAATAAGGTAAATTTAAAGGCCTACCTCGAAAGTGCCCGAGAAGGAGAATATGAAACAGAAATGAAAGCTGGAAATGACCTTCTCAAGTTATATATTTATGTAAGAGAAATAACAGGTTCTAGTACTTACTCTGGATGTATTATTGTGTAATTCCTTTACTCCAGTCAGGGTTTGTGTGTTCTTTCTAGAGGAATGGCACACAGATTCCTTTTTCAAACCATTGATTTTTTAGCCAATGTTCTCCCTCCTATGGAATACTGCAGGCTCGAGCCAATAGCTCCTCCATCAATCGAAATGGGACATTTCCCACCTAGGCTTTGTCGCCATTAAGGTTAAGAGTGAAGGATTTGGTCACTTCCAAATTATGCCCACAAAATTTCTAAAGCAGGGGCAACCACCCTATACTTTCCATCCTAGCTTTGCTTTTGGGATTCGAATCTAACAATGCAAAGCCTTATCGTTCAAACTAAAAATGGGAATGCAGTTGAGACAGGGTTAAGAGTAGAAGAAATAGAGCTATTTCGGATCACTATGACACCTCCAAGCCTTTGAAAAAACTTGACAACGAGATTTTAATTTTGGAAGTATTAGGGAAGTATGGCAATTTTTTTAAAAAGGACATCAATAATGATCATGATTAACATCATGATCCGACCTGCAGAATGGATATCAGAAATATCACCAAAGAACGTTTTAGAGCTATGAGAGGTGGACATGGAACTCCATTTATGATGTAATGGTCATGGTCACACGCTTTCGCAAAGGGTAAAGAGACTTAATTTCATAAAAAATTTAAAAGGATTAAAGCATCGTTACCTTTCACTTTAAGTGTCCTATCACCAAATGTACCTTACTGATCTTACCTCCCAATGATCCAATCCTTTGATGACGATTATCACTGTCTTCGAAATGATAATCCAACTTAGAATTACATAATTCATGTATACATTAAACGTGATAGGGTATAAACATGGTTACATAATTCGTGATCTTAGCCAATAAAAAATTATCAGTACCTTATCGAATTAATTTTAAGCTAATGTCCTGTCTGTATTTTCAGGAAATTGTCAGTGCACTGCAGGAATTGTTCTATCTACATAATTATTGAATGTTCTGCACGAAATTATTCTATAAAAACAAACCCATTTGTTACCCTTTTTGTACACTTCATCGCACTTGAATGAAGGTGTTGATGTTGAATGTGCAATGAGCTTATTGGATTACCAACCATTGAGATCAACTATTAACCAATGCGAGGCCCATCACCATTAATGAGAGTGAGGACCAAGGTACACCGATGCATCCTATCAGATGTGAATTTATGAGCTTATGTGGAACCCCCTATAGGATCCAACAATCAAGGAGCCATGATGATTCCCCATTACTACTGGTGAGTTAGTCTGTCATTAAGGCATACAAGATTCAAGGCATCATAAGGCTCTTGATCTTGGGCCCAGATAATTTGAGGATGTCGATGGGCCAATATTGCTGGAAGGAGGGCCTTAAGGAATGCCACATCAATCCAACACGAGCAGTCCAAATGTTAGCTGAAAGATAAAATTTATTATGGGGATCTAAAGGATCTACTGTCTTGTTATTTTAATGAGCCCAAGGCAGTTCATGCTTACGAGCTTTCAATTTTAGAGAGTCTGAAATATTGAAAAAGAAGACTCCAAGGGGGGTCCTTTTCCGTAATTAGTTAAATGGGCCCAGAAAAAGGAATAAACTTGTACCTAATAGACATTCCTCTCATGGTTTACTGAGCACGAGAAGGAAAAAAGGAAGCTTAGTTCATAACAGCATAAAATCAAGAAGAGGTAATAGAAGGAACAACTCCTTCTCCTACCATTTGCAACTCCTTCTTCTTCAGAATTTCTTCCACAACTTTCTCCTTGGATTGAACTTTTTGATATAACTTGAGTCTATTCTCGTTTACCAGGAAGGCAAAATTCCCATTATCAATCGTTTTAACCTGGATAGATCCATTGTGAAAAACTTTCTAAATTTCATAGAGACACAACCAATGCATATTGAATTTTCCTTTAGATTTATTAAATCATGAATCAAACAACAATGCCTCATCTCCCTCTTTAAACTTCTTCTTATTTATGTATCTCTCATAACATTTAGCCTGTTGTTGTTAGATCAAGTCAATATGTTGAAAATCATCCTTCCTAATCTCATCCATGTCATTGAGCTGCAAGATCCTCTACTGTTGTGCCTCATCAAAGACTATACCCAAATCTGCTTCCATATTGAAAGCTCTGATCTGAAATCAAATGGGCAGTAAAACCAATTTTCCATACACCAATTCATATGGAGAGAAGCCAGTGGTGTTTCTCCATGTGATCCTGTAGGCCCGCAATGCCTCAAGAAGTCGATCAGACCAATCCTTTTTATCTAGTTGCACTGTTTTTCCAAGGATTGTCTCCAACACCTTATTTGTTGATTCCACTTACCCATTGGCCCATGGATGATAAGGGGTGGACTTCCGATGAGTAATCTGATATTTCTGTACAATTCCCTACATAAAATTTGATACAAAATGAGTACCCCCATTAGTAACTATCTCCCTAGGTACCCCAAATCTTACAAAAATATCAGAAAAAATAAATTCTACCATTTCTTTCTCTGTTGCTCTCGGTAGTGCTCTTTCTTCCACCCACTTTGTCACATAATCAATACAAACTAAAATATACTTATTATCTTTGGACGTAGGATTGATGGGACCTGCAAAATCAAGAGCCCACCTCTCAAATGGCTATATGAGAACTTGTGGCTACAAGGGCATTTCATCTGATTGAATAGGCCACCCTATTCTCTGGCATCTATCACACTTTTGGACATACTCCCTTGCATCTTTAAAAAGACTTGGCAAATAATAACTTGAGCAAAGGATCTTATAGGCTGTTCGCTTATCTGCAAAGTGACCTCCATAAGGTTGATCATGAGAAGCTCTCAAGATATCATACATCTAGTCCTCCCTAACACACCTACGAATAATCAAATTAGGTCCAGTGAAAAAGAGGTCTCTTGCTATCCAAGAGTAATTAGCACTTTCCCTAATAAATCTTTTATTTTGACTAGACAAAAAGTAGCAGGGTAACTTTCCTGTAGTAAGGTAGTTAGCCATACCTGCAAACCAAGGTGTTTTAATAGAGATAGAAAACAAATTGTCATCTGGAAAGTTATCATTACCAAGAACATCCTCACCTGCATGGTTAAGCCTAAATAGGAAATTGGCTACCTGATTTTCTTTTCCTGGCTTGTCTAATACCATGATGTCAAATTCCTGTAGTGGCAACAACCACCTAGTAATCCTGTCATTAGTGACTGGTTTGTTCATGAGATATCAAATAGAAGAAGGAACAGTATGTACAAAAACTTCGTAACCAGTGATGTAATTTCTAAACATGTTAATAGCATAAATTACAATAAGTAATTCTTTCTTAGTTACGGTGTAATCCATCTCTGCACGAGTTAAATTTTTACCAACAAAATAAATAGCATGGGTTATGAGATTTTCCATTTGGCCTAATACCGCTCCTATATATGAATCAAAGGCATTAGTGGAATGTGAAAGGGCTATTTCCAATTTTGATCTCTCAAGGCAGGTGCTGAAGAAAGCTTTTCCTTGAGTGTATCAAATGTAGCTTGACATTCATCACTCCAATGAAATTCAGATTCTTTAGTTAATAATTTAAATAATGGTGAGGATACATTTGTAACATTCTCAACAAACCTTCTATAGTAGCCCGCATGTCCAAGAAAACTTTGCACTCCTTTTTGATTGGTTGGTGGGGGAATTTTTACAATTACTTCGATTTTAGCGAGATTAAATTTGATTCCTATAGCAGAAACATGATGTCCCAAAACAATTCCCTTAGCAATAATCATAAAACACTTTTCATTACTCAATGAAGGATTAGTTCTCTACATCTCTGAAAAAATCTCCTATGATTATGTAAAGCTTCTTCGAAATTATCACCTATTACTTTAAAATCATCCATATATACTTCTACACAATCATGCAAAAGATCAGATAAAATACCAAGTATTTCCCTTTGAAATAAGGCTGGTATGTTACATAAACCTAATGGTAGTACCTTATATGCATAGGTACACTAGGGAAATGTGAATGTTTTCTTCTCTTGGTCCTCTGGAGCTATCCTAGTTTGACTATACTCATTGAATCCATCCAGGAAGGAGAAAGACTTCTTCATTGCTAAAGTCTAAAACACTTGGTCTATAAAAGGAAAGGGAAAGTGGTATTTTAATGTAGCTTTTTTTAGTTCCCTATAATCTACACACAGTCACCATTTTTAGGGACAATAACCAATGGGGACACACACTAGCTGTCTGAAATAGGATTGATGAACCCTACATCTAACAATTTCTGCAATTCATTTTTCACAATTTTCCTTAAAGCGAGGTTCATCCTCCTTTGCGGTTGTCTTACGGTTTGGCACTTACCTCAATGTAAATATGATGAATACAAGTATCTGGGAGAATACCTCTCATGTTTATATATTCCCATACAAATGTATCTGAAAATTATTCTAATGTTTAAACTAATTGTTTTTCTTATTCAAGAGTCAAGGCAACATTAATATTAAGATTTTTTTTTGGAAAAAATTCAACTACCATAGCCCAAAATTTAGTCATTGAATATGCAGGAAATACAGATAAGAGTGGTGAATGTAATTCAGACACTATACTATGATCATAAGAATTCTACAAGTTAGTAATGCTATCTATATTATGACTAGACTGCCCTTCTTCATACTGTGAAAAATTAGGATTAGAAATATACCAATTAAAAAGATTTTCTTCTAAGTTTTCCTTAATATAAAAGGCTTGGGATATTGTTAAAACTAGTTGGGTACATTCTAAACCATGCTCCTCTTCTTCAACCCATTATGTATTTTCTGATCTTAAGAGGGGTTTAGCTATGGGATACGAATTGATATGATTTATTTCAGCCCCGTGAGTGATAATCATATTCCCTAATCTACACCCTATGTAGGCATCTATTGTGTCTAAACACAGCCTCCCCAACATCAAAGGAAGCCATCCCAGATTAGCTTTAGGTTGAAGAACACAAAAGTCTGCAGGGTATTCCCAAGGATCCAATGAGATGACAATATCTTCTAAGACCCCCTCTGGCTTTACCTTAGACCTATTTGCTAATTCTAACATGGTAGGACTAGGTAGTAAGTCAAAGGATCCTATGTGAGTTAAAGTCTCCATGGTTATCACATTGATGGCGGATCCTAAATCAATTAAAGTATTTTTTATTGGATACCCATTGATAAAGGTGGTAACCATAGGGATTCTGGGATCTGCGTATTTTTCAGTAGCAAATCAGCTAGACATATGACTTGCAAGTTTTCCACCTACTTGAATTGTCAAGGGTTCTTTCTTTTCTCTTCCTGGCTTCTTGGTACATAGTTCCTTCACTGTTTTGGCATAAATTGGGATATCCATAATTTCTTGCAGTAACGAGATTTTAATCCACAAATTTCTTAGTTCAGACACAAGATCAAAATTGGGTTGTTTTATTTTCATTTCCAACCTCTCTAGAAAAGGAGGCTAGACCGTATGGGATGAGGAAGGTTCTTGTGCTCCTGAAATGATTTGCTCTACTGGTTTACACATGTTTTCTACTTCAGGTGGTTCCATAATGTCTTCCCCTACAACCTCTTCAATTCTTTTAGGCCGACTCACCACTTTTCCAGATTAGAGTTTGGTTTCCTGCATAGGGACAAGAAATTCCTGCAGTAAAGGAAAAGAAACTTCCTCCAGTGGCTGTGGGGTAATACAATAAGTAGGAAAAGTGGGATAAGTAACCAATCCAATATTGTGAGTAGGTTGGATGGTTTTATTATTGGGTATAGATACTGGCTGAGTAGGATGTTGTGTGGGATGAGGTTGATTTGGTGGGGCAGGCAACTGAAGTTGCTGTTGTTGTGGTTGTACCATTTTTTGTGGCATGGGACGTGGTGGATAAAAGTTCTAAGGTGGAAAATTCTATGTAGTAGGGTAAGAAAATTTCCCCTGCCAAGTTTGTTGAGGAGGCTAGGCCTACCAGGGCACTGGAACATTCCACATTTGATTATGAGCATACGTAAATTGAAAATGTGACTGTGACATACATGTAGGATGTGGTTTCCATGGTCATTGAGGTGACATTACATATAGTGCATTGAAATCTTCCTGATCTATTGCATAGGCTACTTTAATCTTAGGAAGAGAGGGATATTGATCAGTAGGATGCTCAGCTTCACAAATTCCACATACCTCTATGATGTCAATAGCGAATTTTCTTAGAGCATGTTTCTTCTTGAATTTGTAGTAGAATAAAGCCAATGATTTTTCCAATTCCTCTTATTTCTTCTTAGCCTGCAAAAAAATCTAATTATGAAGATGAAGTGTTAAGAATATCATTCTTAAAATTTTTAAATAAGTTACCCATTACAGCTCTAGTTACTCTAGCTCTAGCAACTGATTTGACAATCCTGGAAGAAGTGTCTCTTGATCCTCCTTCAAGCTTATAATTTCCATGTGAATAACATCTTCAATACTCACACACATCATCATAACTCAATTTTGATACATCACCTTCTCCCATTAGGTTCAAAACCTTGAGATATTCTAGTCTGATTTCCCTGAGAAAAATTGTTCTCAAGGTTTCTTTGCTGAGTTGGTTCATCATGGATCTCTGGCGATTATATTGAAATCTTTCCAACAATTCCTCAAGGCTCTCCCCTTCGTTCTGATTCATGCTAAAAATTTATTCCCTCAAGTCCCTACTTTTATAATAATCTTGGTACTTTTTCAGGAATACCTTCTTCATTTCTTCCGAGGTTGCAATGGAGTTTGAGCCCAATTGCATAAACTACCTGAGAGATTCATCCTTTAATGTAGCATGAAACAACATCAACTTCTGAGCATTGGAATAACGGTCATAGCTTCTGCACAATACATCAAATTCAAATAAGAAGGAATCAAGATCTTCACCGGAGACACCATGAAAGTTGAGCAAGGCTGAGGGAGGAATATTTTTCATCTAAATAGCTCCAATAGTCTCCCTAATCAGAAATTCAAATGTGACTAGTTCGTCTTCGGCATGGCCTCCAGCTATATTACCAATACCTTCTTCATGATCCATGTCGATCTAAGAGAAAGTAGGACCCTCATAAACTACAGATTCCTTAGAGTCAATGGTCCAAAACTTTGGTTCTTAGATAGGATTAACGAGGAATTACTTCTTAGGTAAACCACTGAGAAGAGATATTGTCTTCCTTGTAAGAGGAAGTTCTAAATGGCCAGCAACATGATATATTTCAACAAAAGATTCTATTGTGGAAGTATTAATCTTCTTACGGTCAGAGACCAATCTCTCTTCAAGACCATAGACCTCCTATTCAGATTCTCCCTCTTTTGCTCCCTTATTTCTTGTAGACATCCTTTTTATTGCCAGTTTATTATTGAATGAAGTGGTGCTTACACCACCACAAAAGACATTTGTAAATAATTGACCCTATTTATCTATTATGCAAAAAAATTCAAAAGCTTCTATTTACCAAGCAACCAGGAGATGGCTTTGGTGAATTCTAAACTCTGCCGGTTCGTAGGATTTACCCTATGTCTTACCATTTCGACTCCCCAAGTCCTAAAAATCTTAAACATTAGAAATCATACTAAAACACTTTCAATATCATCCCTTAGCACCTTCCCGACAATGATGCAAAAATGTTGAGTTAAATTATAGACATATAATTTGGCGACATAAATTATCAACCAAGCGTAAGCAAAACTTGCGAGATGTCATGAACAATATATGCATGCTTTATACCTCAAGTGCTTCGGAATTAAATCAGCCACATATACAAAGCACTGATGCCTCTTTTCTACATCAACACTTGGCAGCAAAGGCTATAGAATGCATTCACCTCCCTCACCAGCTCTGATATTGCTGATGTTGATAAAAAAAGATAAAAGATCAAACACACAACCAAAATAAATCAATTAAACAATGGAAAGACAAAACTAATTAAATGAATCACATAAATCTTAATAATGAATCAATCGATATATGCTCCTGAATCATAAAAGAGAAAACTATTTGTGCAACAACAATATCACTACATAAACATAATTAAAACAATACATTAGTACTACTAATGGAGTTGTGAGTAAAGGGGGCCCTCCGTTACTCACAACCCCTTCAATATTAAAAGGGTTTGCTCAGTAGAATGAACAGAACATGTAACTTGTATTAATATTGAAAATATCATAGTCTTGTACAATCAGATGAGTTGATCAGCCAACAAACCTCCTTATACATACAATGTAATAACATTTATACAAGTTTGCAGGAATATGATTGGCCTAAATAAGGAAAAACAACTTGTTGAACTATTTCCTATTATTATAGTTGTAGAATATAAAAATTAACTCTTCTAAGATTGATCCATGACTGAAAGCATGAATCAGACTACTTTGCTACATCTTCTGGAGCTTTTCCTCATGTAGCCAACGAGAAGGAGATTGGAGATGTGGGTGGTTTTGATGACAAACCTGGAGAAGCCAATAGGAAAACATCCATGTAGGTGGATTTCCCCACAAAACCCATGTTCCCGTTTATTCTATGTTTAAGTGGAATAGAGAAAACCATCAATTCAGTTGTAGGAAATATGGACGGTTGCAGGGAATCTGTGTCTACAAGAAATTTCCGAGCCTCTGCAGGAAAATAACGACTACAAGCTATCTACAGGAAATGGCAGAGCTGATTCGAATCTGCATAATACATAATTCAGTTGACTTGATAATTTCGATAAGGAAATAGTTAGCTTAAGGAACTACCTATGAGTAAGATAAAATGAAACTTTTTAACTTAGTTTGCATACCTTAAGCACATAATACCCTTTTCGTGAAAATTTAGATAATATGATTGAAATATGTATAACTAGGGGTCAAATAGAGTTCGAAAAAGGGAAAACAAGGTCTTGGAAGATTGTCAAAATTGAGAAAAACTAGAACTCAACAATGCTCTGGCTTGATTAATTAACTTAGAATTATCTCAAAGGACAACATCAGATTGGCATCATTTCTGGGGAATGAAAATTGAAGTCTTTTTCCCTTGGAAAATGATAAAACTTTTCCTTTAAAGTGAATAAGGGAATAGTAGGTTAAAATATTTCACTTGCTGACTTCAGAAACCCAAACTAGCTCCTTCAAGAAATACCAAGTCTCATTCTAACTCTCAAATTGTTTCTCCATTATCATATCTAGAGAGACTAGTAAGAGAACCCTCTTTAAGAAGGAAAATTAAGGTTTCTACCTCTTCTTATTTACCCTTACAACCTGAGGATATTTCAGCATCTAATCCATTTAGGTTTGTACCATCTCCATTAGATTTGGCTAACTTAACACCTAGGGTTTTAGAACTACTATCCAAAGGAGTTGATCCACAATCAACTCTTTTATTCCATTGATTGGTATCATATAAAATTCCAGAAATACTTTTAGATTCAGCCATGTTAGAAGAAGAATTGGATGTACATTTACCTGAGTTAAAACCTACTGATTTTATGTCCCCCACTCATTATACATTTTCATCCACTTCTACTCAACCTAAGGAAACTTTTTCGGTATATTCGAATCCTTTGTTTGAAAATAAAGAAGAAGTTGAAACAGAGCTTCAAAATTTAGTTATCAAAACTCCTTTTAAAACTTTTATATATGCTCCACCCTCTTTTCCTCCTCCTCCTACGTTTACACCTTCATCTTCACCTATAGCTTCATTATCCTCTACCTCATCATCTACTACATCTTCTACTCATTCATCATCATCTTCAAATATGGCTACATTTTTAACCTATCGTTCAATCTAGGTATGTTGCTTTACAACTTCCTAATATACTAGATAATTTTCCTGATGGGTATTTAAAACACTTGCCAAGGTTTAATGGAGAAACAGCTTTGTCTGCTCAATATCATTTCACTTCGTTCTTGGATTTTGCTGATAACATGACCATAGAATAGGAAGATGTATATATGAGATTGTTTGTTCAATCACTAGAAGGGAATGTTAGGATTTGGTTTAGATAACTCAGAGCTGATTCAATTCGATCTTGGAATGAATTAACTATCATATTTAAGAATCAACGAGGGGTTAAGGAGGACCTTGTTTACTATCTCACATAATTGGAAGAACTGAAAAGAAACCATGGTGAGCCATTGGAAGATTTCACAAAAAGATTCAATAAATTGTATCATAAGATGCTACCTAACTATAAACCATGAGTAGCAATAGCCAAAGTTATATTTTCAAGGCATTTTAAGATGATTTTGCAGTTATGCTTAGGGAAAGGACATTCCATACCCTAGAAGACATGCAAGAAAATGTTATAGAAGTTGAAGCCAATAGGTCAACATCAAATAAACTTAAAGCTAAGGCAGAAAAAGCTAAGAGGAAAATGAAAGCCAAGGAAGACGGTTCTTCCTCAAAAACTAAAAATAAATATGAAAAGATAGATGAAATCACTTCATTACTTAGAAACATTCAAATAAATTTAAGAAATAGAAAATGAACCTAGAACAATTCAACAAACTGTTGCTAGACCTAAAATTCAATTTAGGAGAGCTCCCCAAACCCAAATCTTACAAAGACCAAATACTGATCAACAAATTCAACCTCCATTGATGATTGATCATCAGCAATCTGAAGATGCTATCACTTTAATTACTAAGGATATAAATCATTTTGATCATTCATCTACACCAAATACTATTGTCTTTGTTCCTTTAAATCGATCTTCTCAACAAGATCAAGAAGACTCACAAGTTTCTAAGTTCAGGCCTTTTCTGAATTTTTTATTGTAGAACTCAATAGGAGATAAGAGTTAGGACCTAGGTCAGGGCCTGGTAGAACTCCCAAAAATCCCTTTGTAAATTAACCACAAATCAAATCTATTCAATCTCAAACAACAACAATTCAACCATTGAATCGGTCAAATGAAACAACTTCAATTGATAAAATGACTTTAACCAATTTCAATGTTAAAAAGGAATTAGAAAGAGTGAAAATACCCATTTCTTTATCTGAACTTTCAAAGAATCCAGGATATAGAAATCAACTTTCTAAATGGATCCAGTCATTAGTGTTGATGGTGAAGGAGATGTAATAAGTTAAATTACAAGATGAGAAACCTTCAGTAGACTTTGTTCCAAGCTCAGATATGATTGATGAAAATGTACCAAATCTCTATGTAACTCTAAAGGTTCATGATTTCTTATTATTTAGTTGCATGTTAGATTCTGGAGCCTCCCATAATGTGATGCCAAAGGTAATGATGGACCAACTTCAATCAGAGATTACCATAACTTATCATGATCTATACACTTTTGACTCCAAGAAAGTACCTTGTCTTGGGCTTATAAATGATCTAGTGGTCATTTTAGCTCAAGTTGCTATTAAGAGTGTGGTTTCAAACATTGTAGTCACTGATACCCCTCCCAAATTGTGCATGTTATTATCAAGATCCTATTGTGCCAAATTAGGAGGAAGTCTTAAAATGGACATGTCTTATGATACTATTTCTATATATGGGGGTGAGCATCTTAGATTATACAGAGAAGTAAGATTCATGAATACTATTTGTAAATCGTATCAAGAAAGGAATCATCCCATTTATGCAGTAGATCAAGAGTTTGTATGTTTTGAATTACCATCAAATAATTTACAAACACTCAGCTTAGCATTGAAAACATTGGAGAGAAACCAAATACCATTAAGACTGATATTTGGAGATTATAATTTGATGGTTCTTGCTCAAAGGAAGGAGTTGGAGCTAGTATTGTACTAGTTTCAACAGACAAAGAGAATATAACTCAATCCTATAATCTTGAATTTGATGTGAAAAATAATGTAGAAGAGTATGAAGCCTTCATGCTAGGATTAGAATTAGCCAAAAGCCTTAAAGTGCAAAATATAAGTGTATTCAGTGACTTTGAGCTCATTGTCAAACAATTAAGAAAGCTTAGTCAAAGAAAGAATCCTAGACTTAGATCTTATATGAATGAGGTGTGGGATTCAACGGATAATTTATTTCAAGCATTTAGCATCACTGCTATTCCAAGGGATGAAAATATTGGTGCATATTATTTAGCTGTTTCAGCCAGTTCTTTTAAAATTCCTGCTCAAATACTTGTCCAATATCAAATTCAAGTTATGCATAGACCATCAATTCCTAATAATCTTAAACATTGGTAAGTATTTAATGATGATGAGCTGTTGAAATCCTTTGGGCAAGTAATTGATGAATTTTTAGCCTTGCAAATTGAAGAAGAACAACTGCATAACAATGAATCAAATAAGGAAAATCAAACTTCTCAATTTCAGTCAAAAATTGGTGATCATAGATTCATAGTATTATTCACTTATCTAAAAATTTCATTCCTAAGGGCTTAGTCCCTCTTGAAAAATTGTTTGACCATAATGATGTTCCTAAAAATCCATTATCAAATTCACCTAGAGAAGATATAGAAGTATGTAATATTGGAACTTTAGAAGAAATAAGAAGTATTAAAATCTCTACATCGCTATTAGAGGAAGTCAAAGATAAATATTTAGCTCTACTTAAAGCCTATAAAGATTTTTTTGCTTGGTCTTATAGTGAGTTAAAGACATATGATACATCTCTCATTGAGCATAAAATCCCTTTAAAACCAGAATCTAGAACTTTTAAGGAAAAGTTAAGGATTTCAGGAACTTGAAAAAATCATCTTTGAAAGATAATTATCCATTACCCAAGATGAAACAATTGCTTCAAAAAGTTTCAGGTGCTAATAGAATTTCTATGTTCGATGGCTTTTCTAGATACAATCAAATCATGGTGAGCCCAAAAGATAGAGAAAATACAACATTCAAAAATCCTTGGGCTACATTTATGTATGCAAGGATGCCTTTTGGTTTAAACAACGTTGGAGCTACCTTTCAAAGAGCTATGAATTTAGCATTTTTGGTTAAGAAAAACAAATTTGTTGTCATTTATCTCGATGATTTGACTGTTTTTTCTAATTCTGATCAGAAACATTTAAACCACTCAAGGAAATATTTTTGATAGATGTAGGAAGTTTGGTATTTCTCTTAACCCCAAAAGTCCCTGTTTTCACTCAAAGAAGGAAAATTGCTTAGCCATATTATTTCTAAGGAAGGCGTAATCATTGATCCTGAAAGAGTTTCAGCTATCCAAACACTTCCATTACCAAGGAATAATAAGCAAATTCAGGTGTTTCTTGGTAAAAACAAGTTTTTAAGAAGATTTATACCTAATTATACTGAAATGGTTATGGATATCATTGACATGTTAAGGAAGAAACGTGAAGTTGAATGGACAATTCTAGCAAGATATGCTTTTCACCAGATTAAAAAGGCCACTTCACAAGCCCCCATACTCACAAGCCCAAACTATTCTGAACCATTTAGCATCTTTTCCTTTGCCTCTGAAACTACCTTAGTTGTTCCTCTTTTCCAAAAGAATGGGGATGGAGATGACCAACCTATTGCCTCTTTCAGTAAAGTCATGAGAGATGTTGAACTTAAATATGATATCATTGAAAAAAATTCTTATTCCTTATTCCAAGCTCTGAAAGCTTTTAGATTCTATGTCCTTCAATCTTCCATTGTTGCCTATGTTGCCAATAGTGCTTTTAAAATTGTGTTAACACAACTTGATACAAAGGGAAGAAGAGGGAGATGGATTGCCAAGATATTGGAATTTGACCTTATTATCAAAATAACAAAGTTAGTAAAAGGTCAAGGCTTGGCTAAACTATTAGCTGAGTCAAACTGTAAAGTCTTGGAAATTAATTCTATTTTTCAAAATCCAGCAGAGAAGAATCCACAAGAACCTTCTCAGATTCCAGGAGAGAAGGATCCACACGAACCTTCTCAGATTTCATCATAGAATAATCCACAAGAAACTTCACAGATTTCATCAAAGAATAATCCACAACAACCTTCATCTTCATTCCAATCAACTCTGATTCATATTGATGAAAAAATGTTGTTATCTAAACAATAAACTGATGTTATGCATTGTCTTAGATATTTTGAGTGTCCATCTGAATTTATAAATAATCAATGTAAAACAATGAAGTTGAAGGCCATAAAATATTGTATTATCAATGCAAATCTATATTGGAAGTAACCTCTCAACGTCCTTTTAATTTTGTTGAAATAAGGTGAGACATAAGGAATCATTGATAAAATTCATGCAGGTATTTATGGAGGACATTATGCTTGGAGGGCCACAACACATAATATTTTAAGAGCAGTATTTTATCGGCCCATGTTGTTTGCACAAGTAGGAGAAAAGGTTAGAAGTAGTACCCAATACCAAATATTTGATGGAAATCAAAGATTAGAAAAACTTCCTCTAGTTACAGTACTAGTTCAAGCACCTTTCCTACAGTTGGGATTATATTTCATTGGGGAAATTCATCCACCATCAAGTAGCCAACATAGATGTATATTGACTACCACAGATTACTTTACCAGATGGGTAGAGGCAGTTCCAGTTAGAAATGCAACTAACACTGTAGTTATTAAATTTATTGAACAGAATATACTCTCTAGGTTTGGATGGCCCCAATGGATAGTTATGGACAATGCAACAACATTCAACGGTGTCAAGATGATTGAATTTTATCATAAATACCAAATTCTATTGCATCACTCTACCCCTTACTATCCACAAGGAAATGGATGGTAGATTAATCAAAAAAGAGTCTGGTTAAAGTCATTATGAAAACACTAGAGGACCATAGAAGGAGTTAGAATAACCATATCATATATGCAGTTTCAGCAAATAGGATCTTTGCGAAGAGATTAATAGGTAAATCTCCTTTTCATCTTATTTATGGTAAGGAAGCCATATTTCCTACACATCTAGATTTTCTTGTCTTGAGGTTTTTTACAAGAAGAAAATGAAGAACCTAATCATTTTTCTAGAGGAATAAATTAGATTATAGAACTTAGTGAAAACAGAGATGAATTTCATTATAAGCTTTGGAAATATCAGAACAAAATTAAAATTATGTTTGATAGAAAGGCTAGAGAAAGAGATTTTAAAGTAGGAGATTTAGTATTAAGATGGGATGATGGAAGGGAAGATAAAGGAAAATATGGAAAGTTTGATAATCTCTGGGTTGGACCTTTTAGTGCTGTAGAGGTTAAAGGAGACAATAATTTTATATTGCAAAACTTGGAAGGACAATTTTCCTCATTTCTTATCAATGGGATATATTTGGAGCATTAGACCGAGGAGAAGGCAAATGGATTGCCAGTTCTCTACATCCTGCAGGAGGAAGCAGTCCTGAGTTGGAACTGATGTTGTAACATATTTTTTTTTTATAAGCCAGTTTTTGTTTACAAAAATAGGGTATAAAAAATAGAATAAAAAAATGAAAATGCAATAAAAAAATGATGAAAGGAAACCCCATAAAAATAGAAGCAATTTTATAAGTGAGAAAATTTAAATGGAACTAGAAAAAGGTAATATTTGCATTAGAAATAAATTAGGGTTTTATATGAAGCTTGTTTAAATGCCACAACCTAATATTCTGGTTTGAATGACACTGTTTAACCATGATCAAATCATTTAAATTTTTGTCTCTAGATTAGAGAATAAGTTCACCACAAAACTATTTAATCTTGGTTGAACATGAATTTGATAGGATAGAATAGGAAGAAAAATTGACCAAATGTACTCAAAACTTGGGCAAATTCAAAATATGTACAAGAGTAGGGTTAGAATAGAATTAGGAAAAATAAAATGGCCTAGATCAAATGTGCTTATTCATAAAATAATTTTTCTTTAATTAGGAGTTAATCACATTTTTAAGGGTGATTAATTATATCGAATAAATCTATGAAATGATTTTAGTCCAAAGTCATAAAATGAAAAAATTTATTTGTCACCAATTGCTATTGAGAGGTTTACCTCCAACGGTGATCCTCTTCCCTATCCAAATCAATGACGGAGAAGTCATTTTGGACCCGCTTCCATCATTTCTCAAACATGACATGTCCAAAAAGTGGTATTCTTTTCGACGTGTCATACCCTCATAGCTTTACACCTGCTCACTTAATACAGCTTACCACTACAAATCCGCTCATCCTGCTTCAGCATGCCATCCCTCCAATGGTTATTACAACACTTCCTGCGCATTCCCTCTGCTAATCATATTCTCCGACGTGTCCATATCCCTTGCTACATGGTTGTTACACTCCTGCCCATTACAATGCTCCTGTTGTCCATTAATGCTCCCAAATCTCGTTTGATAATGGTTTGATTCTAATGGTAATTAATTTTGATGTTATAAATAAACCCTCCATTCCTTTCCCACAATTCCCCTAACTTCATCGCCACTATTCGAAATTAGAGGTTGTAAAAGTTGTCTGTGGTTAAACCCTGTTACAGACTGTGGTTAATTTTTCAAGCATATAGCAGGCTCACCAGTATCTACAGAGACTGTTGTCTATTCAGGTATCCATCCTATTAGCATCTTGTTAGTCTTCCTCTTTGTTTTATCAGAATATGGCACCAAAGAGAAAAGACCAGCCTTCTAGTAGTAAAACCCTGACTCAGGAAAATCCTAGAACCTCTAACACCCCAGACCTTGACCATATCCCCTTAGAAGAAAAGTTCTTCAAAATCACTGATGTAGAGTGTGAATTTTATATGTTCTAATTACACCACTGACTATGACAAACATACTAGGATTCAGAGGATGAAATTTATTTATGGGAATCCATGTTTCATATGTCTATGTTCCCTCAAACTCAGTTATTCCGTAATTTGGTAATGTGGTGTCAGGATAGGTATAACACCCTCCAAAGAAAAATTGTGTCCCAGAATGGAGACATTATGATCTCTATCACACCTGAAACCATAAACAAAATTTTGTTAATTCCTGAGAATGACACCCTTAGCCATTTCTCTGCTCTTGTCCTCATGGATTTGTATCATATCTCACTTTCCCACAAAGATCTCAAATATTCGAAATATTTCTTCCAGAAGATGCTGACCTTCCCAAAACAAATCCTCCATATCAAACCTCTATGTTCCTAAAGAGATCCGAACAAATCATCTCCCTAGTTTCTTTCCTACTAGGTTACCACACAGAGCAATGGGTAGATGAACCTATTCTGGGTTATCTATCCATCTTCTCCAAAGAGCACAAGCCAGCATTCATGTATAATTACAACCAATTTCCAGCTGAAAATATGCATGAATATATAATGAATATCACTACTCAAGGTGTGTTCAAATATTGTTCTGTACTGGTCCATATGTTCCTTTTTCAACAAGGAGACATGCTGCCAATAACATGACATAAGAAGAATGATCAACAAATTAATCAATCAGTTATACAGTGGACATATTAATTAGAAGAAATTCAACTGAGTCTAAATTTACATATTTTATTGATTGTTTCATACATCCTATTGCACAACTTCTTAATAGCCAGAGTGAACCTAGAATAATTTCTTAGATAAAAAGTGTCCCACACCTAAGTGACCAACCCAAAACTGGAGACTAGTATATTTACAAGAATTATACAGAGATAAGGGTATATGGGTGTGAGCTAGCTCCTTATAGGTGGCCTAAAAATGTTCCAATGAGAATTTTCTCTCTGTAGTATATAAGGCAAATGATTAGCATGGATGAGCTTCAGTTTCTTTCAGGTGAGAGAAAGTCTGAGTTTAAAATCAGGTCCCAAGTGGTACCTTTTATATGTAATACTAGAGCAGCATGAGTTGAAGCAGATTCAATTCTTAAGAAGATGGGATTCCAACCAAGCTTTACCTAGTGATACGACCCACTCAAGATAATCTCTAATTTAAGGGTGGAACTCAAAACCACATCTTATAATACACTCCTAGACTAGAGATTGAGAAATACAGGAATCAAGAATTGTGGGAGGAGAACACACTTGACTCCCATTTCTCAAAGAAAACAAAAAAGGAGACCGATAGAAAAATCATCATCTTCAGCAAAGGGTGCAAAAGAGTTTGTCATTTATCAGAAGAAACAAAATACTGACCCAAAAGTTACCACTATTCAGGGTCAATTAATTTGGATGATTCACAGGTTTCCAAAGTATCACGGGAAAATGTCCTTAATACTCCATCCTCCTTTTTAGATTTAAAAAATCTATTGGAGATTACACAGTCAACAAGAGTAAATTAACAAGAAAATCCAATATCTTCACTAATTTTCTGGAAACTAAGCAAAAGAATGAATCTATTAATGCCAATGTCTTTGCTCAATTTTAGAAGCAGGCATCTACTTCATAGCATAGATTGTTGACATCATTGGACAGTGAAAAAGTAAGGATGAAAACGGAATCCTTACAGGCCCAAGTTCCTTTCCCAAAGACTTCTTCAAACTATAAAAAAACTATATTTTCTTTTGATGCAAAACAAATACATCCTATCAACCAAATGCACATGCATAGATAATTTGGAGAGATTCTTTTCTCCCCCACGACTAACACTTCCATGGCACTGTCAAAGTTAAGAACAACTCTTTCAAACATGCAGTCACAGTTGAAGATAGAGAAGATATCCTCCTTGCAAAAGGATAATAGGGTCAAATAATTACAACATTTAGTGATCAAGATTGGTATGAAGTTGTAGAGGACATCATCAAGAAAAAGAATGCAAACATTACAACACTTAGGGAGCAACTCAAATTACCTTCTACAAAATATCCCCAAACCAAGGAGATAGAAGAAAGTGAGCAACACAAATAATAAATGCTCAAGCGAATCATTGAGCAGAATATAGAAATAAAGAAGATGGAGGAGTAGATAGAAAGCTTGCTGAAGGAAAAGAAAGAGTCGACACAAGTGGCCATAGCTCCAATCGCAGTTATACCCATCATAGTGGCAAGGACAACAAGATAATCAACAACAACAACAACATAGTCTACATCAACAATAGGTGATGTAAATAAAGTCCTACAAGAATTATCTCTCCAGAGATACGAAAATGAAAACTTCAAAAGAAATTCAAAAACATAGAGGCACAAAAAGTAAAGGAAAACACTGCTTATGTAGAAGAGATACAGAAGAACCACAAACTGACCCGGAAGATCGAAGAGTTGGGAAATGAGTCACTAATGGCTCAGACCTTGGCCCAAGCCAAGGAAAATATTTGGGCATATATAAGTCAAGATATAATTGAAGCTTTTCCCTCCATACAAATAATTTTTGAACAGAAAGAGCTTATTACTAGATGCTACACAATTATTGAATAAGTCAAGGAACCACTTCGATGAACACCAGATGACGCCACATATATGATTAACGTGTTGAATTAAAAAACAAGAGCAAAATTATAAAATAATCAGATTGCAGACATAATAGAAACCATTTTAGAGATTAAAAAAGTTTTGGGGAAGAAGAATCTTATGACTCAGTTAGAGACAAAGTGCTAGACTTTCAGAATTGTTGTCCAACGATTTCACTTTAAGTTCAACTTGCTTAATCAAAGAGGATTGCCAGGACTAGTAGCACCAAATGACATATTGATTAGTTTGGAGTAATATTGGAAAAAGATTTATACAGTTTCAACTGATAAAGATAAATTTGCAGGTACCAAAGGTCATCTTACACTAAAGGCTTTCTTAGAGGCTTTAAAATTTAATTTAATTACCAGGCATGAAATTAAACATATCTTTGTCAATAAGCCTACTTTTGAAAAGTATACCGAGGTGGATGAAGTCTATAGAAAATTAATTAATCTTTCTATACCAAGTGAAGATAGATGGGATCACTTGTGTGAAATCATTGAGTAACTTTCAACACCAACTCATAGACAACGAGGCAACACATCCTGGGGCAGATCATCAACAACTTCCTTGAAGATAGTGCTAGCATCTCAGCAAATTTTCTTCGATTCTTATAATTTTGTACTATTTTTGTAATTTGTTAAAGATGTTTCTAGAAAATAAAGTGTTTCTGTATAAATAAATCCTCATTCGATTTATTAAGGGTTGAACCCTTGGATGACCTTTTCAAAGTAGAATTGTAATTAAACTGGAGATTTTCTTCGAATTAATGAAATGATTCTACATTTGCCTCAAATAGTTTGTCTCCTTGTGAGTCTTTCTCACGTTTTCATTTCACTACGTTATTGTTCATGTATTGAAGTTTTAATGAAGAACTATGGGTAAGATTAAAATGAATATCAGTTTATCTTAAATCCCCTATGAAGTTATAATAAATATTAGAGATTAGTTCATAAATCTATCTGTTATTATATAAGCTCCTCTACATTTATAAATTGTCATGCCCATCTTCATAGAACTAAATACATTTTTTTTGGGATGTAAATATTGTTTACCTGCATTATGTCTTATAACTAGCTGAATACTCAGTTTAAATATTTAGTGAATTATAACTTTTTCAACTTTGGTATTCATGCAATTATAAATCAATTTATTGTTTAGAGACAAAGAATCAACCATTTCATTATATTCATCATTGTTAAGGTTTAAGCACCTGCCTTTAACTATTCATAACATTGGTCATCCAAAAAACCTTGAAAAGATAAAACATTTTAGATGCTCTCGCATGATTAATTAACCTAGAATTATCTCATAGGACAACATATGATATTTCAAATGAACTTGTCATATTTTTTTGTTTTTCTTACCATTTGATGTTTTCTTTTCTACCATGAAAGTACAAAATAAGTAGGTTACGTTTAACCTAATATGAAAAGAGAGAAAAATATAAAAAAATATAAAAAGTAACTAGATAGAAGTTGTGAGACAGTAAGAGGGCAACCAAGAAACAAATCACTTCAATCTATTAAAAAATAACGAGGGAAATTAGGATAAATTTAAGTACATATTTATAAAATTATTGTATTAAATTGTTTAACGATTCAGTTGACAACGACTCTCGTATGGCTAGAAGCATCTGTGGGTCGTGGCCCTCTCAAGAAAATTCCCAATCAATCTCTGTCTCAGTTTTGTTTTGTGTTGAATGAAGGAGATGAGAGGATTTGACTATGAGTACTAAATCAGAGAAAATAATATTAAATACATTGCTCATAGATCAATATCCTTCCATGTCTACCCCATACCAATACTTTACCCCATAACAATACCTCTATATAATGCAATGGATAATTGACCGTTTTGCCATCATCCCTCAACTTTTGGAGCAGGGATACGGCTACATAATGATGCAAACCTAGAATTTTTAAATAAAACCAAAGTCAACTTTGGAAATAAGAAAAACAATTCACAGTGCGGGTGTAACCCTAGTTCAAAGTGTTCCGTATATGTCACCTACAAATATATCTTTGTCAATAAGCATTATCGTGAACTAGCTCGTTTGTTTGTTCTACATTTACATGATGGCCATGTAAACCTTGCCGGAGTTGATTTCATTTTGTCACCAGAGACTATTGCAGAGGCCACTGGGATACCAAATATTGGAGAAAAATGGAATAAGCGTCAGCAGTTAGAGAAATCCTACTATGAGCTGTACATCAAACCTGGGTATATGAGGCACCTGAGCAGGGTTTTTCCTTTCCAATACCTGAGTGATGAGTTTGCACCTTTGATGAAACTCATCATTCGGTATTTAAGTTGTGAGGGCAGATTCTCGCGTCTTTATGCGTACCATGTCCGTTTGTTGATGCATTTCACAAGGGTACGTATGATGAACATTCCATACTTCATGTATCGCAACATAGAGAGTATGGTGTTTTTTGTACAAAAGAAGACTCCAGCACAGCATCATAGAAGTATTTATCATTACGCGCTGATCAAGATGGTAGTGGTTCATGAGTTGGCAAAGCAGGGCATTACTTGGGAGGATTTTATTTCTCGTGACTTTTTTACAGCGCCACAGCCACCCTGTTATATATAAATTCAGCACCCTGGAAAACCCCTATAGCACTTCTATTGTGTAGAAATTACCCATCAATTTTTAATTTGAATAAATTAACATTAAATTTTAGAAAAATAAAACCAAAAATCTCACCAAAAAAAACTCGAAAAAATCTCACTAAAATCAACTCCTAAAATATCACCCAAAAAATTCGAAACCGTTTTTCTAGTAACTTCTCCACTCGGCCATCTCGGGAAAGTGCCATCCAAACTCACGACGTTTGACTTTAAAACATAATATTGAACACGGGCTTTGTGATCTGACATATAGCACACGCATAACGACTTCTTATGTCAATCCTCTTTTATTTTTATCTGTCAATACTTTAAAACTTAATATTGGTTTTGTGGCGTATACTTCAAATGTTTGTTTCTAATTTTTTTTTTGGTTTTGTGGCGTATATGTTAAAGATTACAAGACAAAAATAAACCTAATGAATAATAAAAGTATATTTTGTAAAATGTTAATATTTTTTTTTTTTTTTTTTTATATTATGCAAACAGAGTATGTGTATTATATAATTTTGTAGAAATCACAGTTAATTTATTAAAAAATGATAATTATTTTATTTTTTCTAATAAGAATATATACGAAGAAGGGACTTGTAAGTAGTGAAATACAAATTTTACAAGAAAAATTAATTATTTACTTATAATTAAGATAAAAAAACAAATTAAATCTTATAATAAGAATCACCTAGTGGCAAATTTACAAGAAAAAATAATTATTTACTTCTAATTAACATAAAAAACAAATTAAATCTTATAACAAGTGTCATCTAATGGCATGTCACTGTTTATTTGCAAACATGAATTGTGTGCATTTAGTTTATTTGGTTAACATGATATGTATGAACATGAAATTATTTGAAATATCATTAAAAATTTATATATTTAAAAATTCAATAAGTGCCACTACTAATCATTTTGAGGGCTTAAATACTTTTCGATCACAAATTCTTTGTCCATCAACTAATCAAATTAAATAAATTTTTATAGAGAAAAATAAAATAAGTGTGAATTAAAAAAAGAATTATATTTTCACTCAATCAAACCCCATATATGTGTATTTACTCAAAACTGAATATGGAGAATTAGAACACTATGAGTCTTCCATCTTGGATCAAACGAAGGGACGAGTAATTCCCTCCATAGAGGACTTAGCGCTATATGCTGAGGTACAGTTGGTAAAGGAAATATTTTTCCATAGAGGACTTAGCACTATATGCTTAGGCAAAGTTAGTAAAGGAAATAATGTTGCAAAAGCGGTCGATAAGGCACAACATGACCTTTGACACATTGGGTTGAAAGTAGGCAAGGAAGAATGGTACTCCAAAGAGACGATAGAGAAAACGATTTGTCACAAGTAAATATTTTGAGGACCAAAGGCCCTCCTAAATGGGGAGGAATGATCTATATTGGATAATTATATTATTTTTCCTCTATGTTGATGCTTTTAGAGTAGAAAATTAGAGGAATTAACTTGCACTGTCATTTTTAATGGTGAGTCCTAGTTTGGTGAATTAGGGTATGAAACTTTTTTAAGTCATTTTGAGGCCTTAAATAGTTCTTTTAGGGTTAAAAAATACTTTTTCTTTTGTTAGACCCTTTAATGTTATTTTATAATCAAGGATCTTTCTAGTGGTGCAAAAATTGTGTCAAGTGTTCACATTATGATTCATGTGTTGTATCTGATGGCAACCCACTTGTAGCAGAACAACTCACTTGTATATGGTAACTAGATGAATCTACGATCCACGGAACTAGATGAATCTACATGAGAGATATCACATGTGACATAATGCATGGAAGTTGTGTTTACAAATGTGACAAAATGAAGGGTAGTTCAAAGGAATCCGTTCAGAAGTAATGTACAATGGAAAATCAAATTATAACAGGTCTATTTATAGGAAACAAAGTAATGATACAAAGTAATAAAATGAAGGAACAAAGGACTATAGATCATAATCAAGAAGTTGAGGAAAAATGACATTTTCAGGTATGTTAAGTTGTATACACGGGTTCACTATACAAAAAGAGGGTATACATATGCACGCATTTTCACAAGACGAAAAGTGTGTATGGGCTAGAAAATCAAGGAAATTCATGATTAAAGAATACCAAGGGTCAATATTGTGGTATTAGCCCACAATATTGAGCGGAGTAACGACTATTTGATCCCCTCCAAGAATACCACAAGCTCTAAGTATTGTTTTGGTCTGAGGTATTAAGAACAGCTAAAACTACATAAGGAGGTGAAGATCAAAGGGCTAAGGGCACAAGTAATGAATATCTTATGAACTGTTAAATCAGAAGAAAATATGCATGTTATAGGTTTCTGACGCATTTCTTGATCTAGACTAAGTATGCACCTAAGTTTTTGATGATGGATGAGATCGAATGATGGATCAGGATCATAATGACTTATCATTATGTGATCTAATAATGGATAGGATAGATCTGAGTGATAACAAATGTTTTGTGCTTTAAATGCTATGATATGGGTATATTTGAAGTCTGGAAGAGTTACGAAGTTATAAGCTTTTATTTGTAGATCTATACATTTTTTTACCTTGCTGATAACGTGTCTACACACTGGTTCAACAATTCCAAGTAGCATATGCAGAAGAAAAGCTTGTTGTTTAGGGATGATTGATCTATCTGATCAGTGATGTTGTTTCACTGTTGTTTTTCAATGACGACCTCATTAGATCTAAAATTAAAATTTATTATATAAGTAGATTGAGTCTGGTTGATTGATTGATTGAGAGAGAAGGGTGATCCTTGTTGTTATCTATTTAGAACTCTATAATATGAAAGTAGATCTTCAGAATATAACAGGTTGGTACAAATTTGATTTAGAAGTTTGTATGATTCAGTATATTTAGAGTATACATAGTTTGGGCTAAAGGAAGTAGCGTATACACACAGGTTGGGTTCATTGGAGAAGCGTATATATGATGACATGTGAATTTTGAGGTTACAGTTGGTTTTAGTTGTTGATGTAGTGTTTTGGGTTCAGATCTATGTACTCGCTACAGTGATCTATCTATTCTAGTCAATTGGTTGAATTTTGTTAAGTTTGAATGAATGGTTGATTCAATTCTGTCAGAGGTTCAATGATTTTTTAATTGAGCATGTCAGAGGCTTCAGTGATTGATTGAGTTATAGTTGATTCAGAGATTGATGATTGGGTTTTAGTTATATCAAATATTGATGATTGAATTTTAGTGATTGGTTGATGCAGATGTATTTGATGGATGTATTGCAATGGTGATTTGTTTTGAGCTTCAATGTTACTGATGGGTCTAGTATGAAAATTTGATGAAACGTGGCCTTCATATTGTGTTGTTGTATACCAGGAGTATCCTGTCTAAAAATTTATGAAACATGGTCTTTGGAGGATACTCAGGGTTGGAGCCTTTAGTGAGGAAGTCAAATCTTCCTTCCAGTAGTGCCTAGTGATTTGATCAGAGGGTTGGATCTCCATTACAGTAGCAACTAGAGAACAAGTGAAGGTTGTATCCTTCTGTAGGCCGACGCCTAGGTACCAGTAAACATATTTGCTAGTACAAGAGCTAGGTTGTTGTAGCTCCATTCCAGTAGAACTTGGGGAACGAGAGAAGGTTGTAGCCTGCGTACTGGTATGAGTCTGCACCAGTACAAGATTGTAAACAGATTATTCTTTATATGAAAAGAAGACAGAGACAAGAGTAGAAGGTTGTTTTTCTCCTGCATTCGGTTTCCACCTTAAATCTTGGTTTTCATGTGTGTTTCTTATGTGTGATGGTTTATTTAGTTATTTTTGCACATGGTTACTGTTTAATGTTTAATAAATTATTGATGCACTAATTAAAGATCAATATATGATGAAGTAACTCAATCATAAGTTCGCTGGATATACGCTGGTTGCCTTAAGAATAGTTGTGTACACACGAGTTCCCTTCACTACTGTAGCGTATATAAATCTAACTATTTAAATGAAAAATCTATTGATTTGTAAATATTGATTCACCCCCCCCTCAGTATTATTCCCAACATCAAGTAAAGTTCATATGCAAAAGTTATGCCTCCCAAAAGTTGAATCTTGATGTACTGTGGTTACCACCATTGTATAAGACGATTCCATGCCAAACTCATTACTCATACATATGGAGCTAGCCACATGTGGAATTTCAATAAGACCTTAAAAGGTCCAAAATCATAATAATTGTAGTTGAGGGTTATGGGAGTCAAAATCATACTGCTAATTAGATATCAAGCTATGTTAAATATTGGCCCACTAGAAGGAGTAGGGGCTCCATTTTCTACCATATTATTTTGTTCCACATTTGATAAAAGTAACTAGGAGTGGAAATTTGGAGAGCATAACATAGGGTGATCACGTTCTCGAGTAACTTTATAAGCTATAAGTCTCAAGTAACTGTATAAAGAGTACATGCTCCTTTGTACCTGCAGATTTCCATACTAAAAAAGAGAGCATAGAAGTCTCATCTTCTCATTGGGTTTTATCCCTTATGTGTTTCCTATTGTGAATATATTTTGTATTTCTTTTTATTCTATATTTCTCACATTTCAAATGTTTTATTTATTTAAGCATAGAATAATAAATAAATAAATCCTCTGAGATCTAGACATAATTAACATTCATAGTAAATATTTTAGTAATTTATTAGATCTATTATGATCAACTATTCTAATGGAATAACCATGGTTGTTCACAAATTAAAAACCCAACTTGATGGTGAGGCATATCATCCTCTCTCTTTGCTTAAGTTATAAAAATGGATATATAAAGGAATGGACACTACTCTGGAGTTACCTTCGTTTTTGTGCCATGAACAATTGCTACAAATTCCTCATCCTCTTCTATTGTGATTTGAAAACAACAATCTCAAATGATTTTCTTAGTTATGGAATAAGTGCAATGTAAAATAATGGAGCCCCCTCCTCCTAGTGGCTCAATATTTAACATAGTGTAACAACCATCTAAAGGTATGGTTTTGACTTCCTAAACCCTCAATGTCATAAAGTTTACGACATTCTGAAATATTCTTGAAAGGCCTCATGTTGCTAGCCCCCACATGCGTGAGAAACAAGGGCTATTGTGGCATCCACTTACACTAGGGTGGTTAACTAGGGAGGTCAACTCATAGGAGGGTTAACTTCTGCATATAGACTTCAACTGAGGTGATATTTAAGCCATTAGAAAGGCCTCAAAGTATAGATCAACATCATGGGGATAGATCTATGCTCATGAACGTTTAACCCTTACAAGTGCTCTTTGATGCTTCAAAATAAAAATGGATAGATCTATAATCTCTTTCCTCATATGCCATTTGTGTGCTTTTTGTTTTTTAAGAATCACTTTCGTGGAATATCATTTGGATTGTTTTTTTTCCCATTATTGAATAATAATATAAATTAAATGATGGATAAATAGTGTTCGTAATTAAAATATTTGTAGGTTATTTATTTTATAAATTACTAATTTATCGTGGTAAATACATTTTACAAGTTTTGAAATAGAAAACCATTTAAAATTTATTGATTTCATTCCAAGAAAAATTATATATGCAATAAAAATTATTTTCAAATTATTAAATCTATATCATCCATACATTTTTTATTTTTTAAAATAAAAATTTTGGATATCCTATTACAAAATAAATTATATCTATCAACATAATTAGTTTTATATTAAATATATATTAATATGTATTAACCATAACTCCGACGATGTAATCCAACTACTAAGTGTAATAGTTTGGTCCCCACAAGTCCTGAGGTCCATTCCTAGATAAATTATGTAATATCTCTCTCACTCTTCCTTAATTCCTATATCTATATCTATATCTATATCTATATATAGATAGATATATACTTATACTTTCAAAATTAAATTCTAATTATTAAATATGTTACAACTTTAAATTATTTATTATTAAAACCAAAATCCCTCAACCCCATATTTTTATATATATTAAAATTAAAAACTTGAAAAACACTATTCCGAAATAATAGACCACATAATTACAAAATTGTTAATTTTTTATTAAACACATTTTAATACTTTTTGAATTTCAAATTTAGGCATTACTTATGCTTGAATATGTGAAAACTCTAAATTACTTACTCTAAATTACTTATTATAGGGACCAAAGGCCTTCACATCCCCAGGGAGACCAACCTCCTTAGCTAGTCTTGATGCACTCTTTCAAACACAAATTTTCATTTAATAAGTGAAAACTCTAAATTACTTATTATAGGGACCAAAGCCCTTTGCATCCCCAAGGAAGATTAACCTCCTTAGGTAGTCTTGATACCCTCTTTCAAACACAAATTTTCAATTTAATACACACCTTTTTCTATTTTTCCAATGACTAGCATACACCAATTTTTCCAATGACTAGCATACACCATGGATAGTCCTCATACACACTTCTTTCGATTTGTATGATGAGTGGGACATTGACACGGGCTAATCAATGTCAAAGCATGTTTTTCTTTCTTTCAGTTTCTTATACGAAATTGTAAAGTCAATTATGAATTTTGTAAGTTCATTTCTAACCACCCTTCAATATGTCGTTCATAGCGTGTAATTATAAAATGCAATAATATTCCTCTTCTCTATAATTGGACATGTCAAATTAATAGATGCAACCATTCTTGTATTTTTTAAAATTTAACTCAGTAGAATGTAGTGTATCATGTAACATATTTGGTTTTGATAAGTTAGTTTTTCTTTAAAAAAAGGCATAAAAAAAATTATAATAAAAAAATGAAAATGTAATAAAAAATGATGAAAGGAAATTCTCTAAAAAACAATTGAATAAGTGAACAAATTTAAATTCTAGTAGGAAAAGATAATATTTGCACTAGAAATAAATTAGGGTTTTGTGTGCAGTTTATTTAAATGCCACAATTTAATTTATGGTTCGAATCATATTGTTTAACCATGATCAAATTATTTAAACTTTCGTCTCTAGATTAAAGAATAAGTTCAACAAATTTTTTAATCTTGGTTGAGCATGAATTTGATGGGATAAAATAGAAAGAAAAATTGACCAAATGTACTCAAAACTTGGCCAAATGCAAAGTATGTACTAGAGTAAGGTTAGAATAGAATTAGGAAAAATAAAATGGCCGCTAGATTAAATGCGCCTATTCATAAAATAATTCTTCTTTAATTAGGAGTTAATCACTTTTTTAAGGGTGATTAATTATATCTAATAAAGATATGAAACGATTTTAGTCCAAAGTAATAAAACGAAAAAATTGATTCGTCGCCAAGCATTATTGAGAAGCTTGTTTTCAAAGATGATCCTCTTCCCAGCTCAGATTAATGGCGGATAAGTCATTTTGCAACCCCTTCCCCCATTTCTTGTTAACTTGAAGGCGGGGGGTGTGAAAAGTTGTATTCTTTTTGGCGGGCCCCTTGCAACGTGTCATCCCCTCACAGCTTCACACCCCCTCACTCAATATCACTTACCACTACACCCCCTGCAAAATCCACTCCTCCTTCTCACATGAGCACATCATCCCGCCAACGGTTATCACACCACTTCCCGTGCATTCTCTCCACTAATCATACTCTCCCACATGTCTATGCCCATTGTTACATGCACATTACACTCTTGCCCATTACCATGCTCCATTGTTCATTAATGCTTCCAAATCCTGTTTGGTAACAATTTGATCCTAATGGGAATTCATTTTGTTATTATAAATAAACCCACCATTGCTTTCGCGCAATTCTCCTGACTTCATCACCACTATTTGAAATTATAGGTTTTAAACCTCGGCTCTAGTTAAACTCTATTACAAACTACGCTTAATTTTTCAAGCAAATACCAGGCTCACCAGTGTCTACAAAGATTGTTCTCTATTTAGGTATCTATCCTATCAACTTCTTGTGACTATTCCTCTTTGTTTTATCAGAATAAGGCACCAAAGAGAAAAGACCAGCCCTCTACTAGAAAAACCCCGACTCAGTAAAATCCTAAAACCTCTCATACCCCATACCTTGGCCATATCACCATAGCAAACCAGTTCTTCAAAATCACTGATATAGAGTGTGAATTTGATATGTTCGAATTACACCACTAGCTAAGACAAACTTACTAAGATTTAGAGGATGAAATTAATCTATGGGAATCCTTGTTGCCCATGTCTATGTTCCCTCAAATGCACTTATTCCCTAATTCAGTCATGTGGTGTCAGGCTAGGTATAACTCCCTCCAAAGAACCATTGTGGCCAGAAATGGAGATGTTCTGATCTCTATGACACCTGAAACCATAAAAAAAATGTTGTTAATTCTCGAGAATGACTCCCTTACCCATTTCTCTACTACTGTCCTCATTGATTTATATCATAAAGTCACTTCCACCCAAAGAGTTCAAATCTTAGAAATATTTCTTCTAGAAGATGTTGAGCTTCACAAAAAAAAATCCTACATATCCAGCCTCTATGTTCCCAAAGAGAGCCAAACTAATCATCTCCCTAGTTTCTTTCCTGTTATGTTACCAGACAGACCAATGGGTAGATGAACCTATTCTAGGTTATTTGTCAATCTTCTCCAAAGAGCACAAGCCAACATTCATGTATAATTATAGTCATTTTCTGGCTAGAAATATGCATGAATGGATAATGAAGATCACTACTGAGGGTGTGCTCAAATACTCTTCTATACTGGTCCATATGTTCCTTTTTCGACAAGGAGATATGATGCCAATAACTTCACATAAGAAGGATGATCAACAAATCAATCAATCGGTGATATAATGGACCTCATTGGTCAGAAGAAACTCAATTGAGTTTAAATTTACATATTTTATTGATTGTTTCATTCATCCAGTTGCACAAATTCTTAATAGCCGTAGTGAACCTAGAATTAGTTCAAAGATAAAAAGGGTCCTGCACTTGAGTGATCAAGCTAAAACTTGCAACTAGTATCTTTACCAAAATTATATAGAGATAAGTATATGGTTAAGAGCTAGCTCCTTATAAGCTCCCTAATTATGTTCTAATGAGAATTTTCTCTCTAGAATATATAAGGCAAATGATTAACATGGATGAGATTCATTTTGTTTCAGGTAAGAGGAAGTCTTAATTTAAGATCGTCCCAAGTGGGACCTTTTATATGTCATACCAGATCAACAGGAATTGAAGCAGATTCAATTCTCAAGAAGATGGGATTTTGACCAAGCTTTACCTGGTCATATGACCCATTCAAAATAATCTCTAATTTAAGGGTGGAACTCAAAACCACACCTTATAATCATACTCCCAGACCAGAGATTGAGAAATACAGGAATCAAGAACAATGGGAGGAGAACACACTTTAGGAAGCAGAAGAGAAAATTCTACCCACTTCTACCCTCCAAACTACCATTTCTCAAATCAAATAGGAAGAGAGGTTGAGATAAGAATCATCATCTTCAGCAAATTGTGCAAAAGAGTTTGTCGTTTATCAGAAGAAACAGAAGACTAACCCTAAAGTTACCACTATTCAGGGCTAGAAAGAGCAAATAATTATTAATTTGGATGATTCCCAGGTTTTTATAAGATCAGAGGAAAATGTCCTCAATACTCCATCCTCCTCTTCAGTTTCACATAATCGATTAGTGATTACATAGTCAATAGGAGTAAATTAGCAAGAGGAACCAATATTTTCACTAATTTTCTGGAAATTAAGCAAAATAATGAATCTCTTAAGGCCAATGTCTATGCTCAATTCTGGAAGTAGACATCTTCTTCACATCATAGATTGTTGACAACATTTGAGAGTGAAAAGGGAAGGATGAAAATGGCATTCTTTGAGGCCCGAGTGCCTTTTCGAAAGGCTTCTTTAGAATATAAGAAAATTATATTTTACTCTAATGTAAAACAAATACATCCTATCGACCAAATGGACATGCATAGACAATCTGGAGAGATGCTTTTCTCCACCGTGACTAACACTGCCATGGCCCTGTAAAATTTAAGAATAACTCTTTCAAATGTGCAGTCACAATTGAAGATAGAGAAGATATCCTCCTCGGCAAAGGATAATAGGGTCAAATAATTAGAAGATTTAGTGATCAAGATTGGGTATGATCCAATTGATGTTAAAGTTGTAGAGGACATCATCAAGAAAAAGAATGCAAACCATACAACACTTACGAAACAACTGAAATTACCCTCTACAAAATATCCTCAAACCAAGGAGATAGAAGAAAGTGAGAAAAATAAACAAGAAATTGTCAAACTAATCATTCAGTGGATAGAAATCTTGCCCAAGGAAAATGAAGAGCCTACATAAGTGGTCATAGCTCCAATCATAGCTATTCCCATCACAGTGGCAGGGACAACAAGAGAATCAACATCAACAACAACAGAGTCTACATGAACAATGGGTGATCTAAGTAAAGTCATACAAGAATTGTCTCTCGAGAGATAGGAAAGTAAAAATCAAGAAGAAATTCAAAAATATAGAGGCACAAAAAATAAAGAATAACACTCTTTATGTAGAAGAGATGAAGAATACCCGTAGATTAACTAACAAGTTTGATGAGTTGGAAAACCAGCCACTAATGGCTCAAACCATGTACCACACCAAGGAAAACATTTGGGAAGATATAAGCAAAGCTATAAATAAAGTTTGGCCCTCCATACAAATTATTTATGAATAGGAAGAGCTTATTACTAGATGCCAAGCAATTATTGAAGAAGTAAGAGAAACACTTAAACAAAATCTAGACATGGCCACAGATATGATTAATGTGTTGAATTAAAAAGCCAGAGCTAAATTATAAGAGATTTAGATTGCAGACAAAACATAAATGATTTTAGAGATTAAGAAAGTTTTACAGAAGAAGAATCTTATGACTAAATTGGAGACAAAGTACCAGACTTTGAGAACTACTGCCTAGAGATTTCATTTTAGGTTTAATTTTCTTAATCAAAGAGGATTGCCAGGACTAGTAGCACCAAATGATAGATTGATCAGTTTGGAGGAATATTGCCAAAAGCTTTATACAATTGAAACTGATAAAGATAAATTTGCAGGTATCAATGATCATCTTAAAGGGAAGGCTTTCTTAGAGGCTTTAAACTTTGATTTAATAATCAAGCATGCAATTAAACATATCTTTGTCAATAAGCCTACTTTTGAAAAATATACCGAGGTGGATGAAGTATATAGAAAATTAATTAATCTTTCTATACCAAGTGAAGATAGATGTGATCACTTGTGTGAAATCCTTGAGAAACTTTCACCACCAACTGACAAACAGTGAGGTAGCACATTTTGGGGCTAGATCATCAACAACTTCCTTGAAGACAGTGCCAACAACTTAACAATTTTTTTTTGGATTCCTATATTTTATTACTATTTTTGTAATTTGTTAAATATGTTTCTAGAAAATCAAGTTTTTTTGTATAAATAACTTCTCATTCGAGTTATTAAGGGTTGAACCCTCAGATGATATTTTCAAAGCAGAATTGTAATTAAATTGGAGCTTTTTGTCGAATTAATGAAAGGATTCTAGATTTGCCTCAAATAGTTTGTCTCCTTGTGAGTCTTTCTCATGATTTCATTTCATTATGTTATTCTTCATGTATTTAAGTTTTAATGAATAACTATGGGTAAGATTAAAATGAATATTATTCTATCTTAAATCCACTGTGAAGTTATAATCGATATGACATATTAGTTTATAAAATTGTCTATTATTATAGACTCCTCTACATTTATAAATTGTCACACCCATCTTCATAGAATTAAATACATTTTGTTTGGGCTGTAAATATTGTTTGCCTGGATTTTGTCCTATAATTACCTAAATACCAAGTTTGAATATTTAGTGAGTTATAACTTTTTCAACTCTGTTGTTCATGCAATTATAAATCAATTGATTGTTTAGAGAGAAAGAATCACCCCTTTCATTATATTTAGAATTGTTAAGGTTTAAGCATTTGTCTTTAATTGTTCATAACATTGGTCATCCAAAAAACTTTAAAACAACATAACATTTTAGATGTTTGTTGAGTTAAATTATAGACTTGTAATTTACAAACATAAATTATCAACCAAGAGTAAGTAAACTTACGAGATGTTGTGAAAAATATATGAATGATTCATACCTCAAGTGCTTCCTAATTAAATCAATCACCTATAGATAACAGTAATGCCTATATTCTACATCAACACTTGGCAGCAAAGGCTATAAAGTGGATTCACCTCCCTCTATATCTCTAATATTGTTGATGTTGATAAAAAATGATAAAGATCAATCACAAGGCCAAAAGAGATTGATTGAACAATGGAAAGCCAAAATTGATTAAATGAATCACATAAATCTTAACCATGAGTCAATCGATATATGCTGCTGAATCAAAAAAGAGCAAACTAGCTATGAAAAAACAATATCACCACTTAAACATAATTAAAGGAATATGCTAGTACTACTAATGGAGTTGTGAGTAAAGCGGTCCCTACCATACTCACAACCCCTTCAATATTAAAGGGGTTTACTCAGTAGAATGAATAGAACATGTAACTTGTATTAATATGGAAAATATCGCAGTCTTGTACAATCGGATGCACTAATCATCTAACCAACCCCCTTACACATACAATGTAATAGCATTTATGCATGTTTGGAGGCATATGATTTTCCCGAATAAGGAAAAACTACTTGCTGAACTATTTACCATTATTACAGGTACAAACTATCAAAAATAGCTCTTTTGAGTCTGATCCATGATTGGAAGCATGAACCAGATTATTTCGCTACATCTCCTGGAGGTTTTCCTCATGTGGCCAATGAGAAGGAGATTGGAGATCTTTATATTTTTAATGATAGATATGGGGCAGCCAATAGGATAACATCCACGTATGTGGATTTCTTCACAAAACCCATTTTCCCGTTTGTTCTGAGATTAAGTGGAACATAGTAAACCACCTATTCTTTTGTAGGAAATATGGATAGCTATAGGAAATTTGGATGGTTGCAGGAAATCCACGTCTATAGGAAATTACAGAGCATCTGCAGGAGAATAGCAACCGCAAGCTGTCTATAGGAAATGGTAGAGCTGCTTTCAAATCTTCATCAAACTTCGATTAGTTGACTCGATAATTTCAATAAGGAAATAGTTAGCTTAAGGAACTACTTAAGAGTGAGATAAAATGATACTTTTTAGGTTAGTTTGCATACGTTAAGCACATATTATGCTTTTGGCCAAAATTTACATAATATTATCGAAATAGGTATAACTAGGGGTCAAATAGTGTTCGAAAATGGGAAAACTAGGTCTTCGAAGGCTGTCAAAATTGAGAAAAATTTGGAACTCAACATTCCCCTATGCCTATCTTCTTGCATGTTCCCAATGCAAGAAAAATTATGCAGCCTCTAAAGAAAAATATCAATCCTTTCCCTGTGCTATAGCTACTGCAACCAAATGGTCCAATTGGGCCATACTGAATTCTTCCTGAATCTCACTTCTATATGTTTCATTTTCCTTCTTCAGGTGGTCAATCTGGTTTTGTTTCTTCTTCATGCTTCAAGCTACCTTCTAATTCCATTCGTCGTTCTCTTTCTGCATGTGTAAAGTGTTTTCTTCCAAAATTTCATTCTCCTTCCATAGAGCTCGCTCTGACACATTAAGCTCATGAATGATCTCTTCCAGTTCTTGTCGACCTAGCTTTTTGGTAGAAGTTACCTCTGCCTCATGTCATCCAGAGTAGCACTTAGGATACTAGGCTCCTCCTACCATTGATGGTCTTCTACTGTATTATCTCCACTTTCTTGTAGCGCTAGATCTTGTAAGGATACTACCTTTTTGTCAATAAATTTGGCCAATACTACCTTCTCCTTTTGTTTTTCCAAGCTCTGGTGCTTCTTTTTCTTCCTATTATGTCTACTTTGTGATGTTCCTTCTGCTGCAATTTCCTTTGTGGCCAGCTTTGCAACCTGGCTACTTGTAACTCTTTTAGTAGGGGTAGAAGAGTTTTTCAATTTAGGCTTCTTACTTATGAGTTCTCCAGTCACCACTACCTCTTCATCCTTTTGATTCTCCTTTATTAGTATACCTCAGGTTCGTATAATTTTCTTTTGCTTTCCATCACGATTTTCTTCCTTAACTTTAGAAGGACTAGAGTCCTTCTCATCTTTCATGAAATGATTTTTTGATAGGAAATCGTCCCATGTTTTATTCTTCTTCTTCAAAACCTTGGTCAGGATAATTCTTATTAACCCATGGTGATAGAGGTTTTGCTCTATGTGGGTTGCTCTATCCTTAGAGGCAGTAGACATTTTCCTCAAAGACATCCTTAAGAAATAAGGCAAATTTAAAGGCCTATCCCGAAAGTGCCCAAGAAGGAGAATATGAAACAAAAATGAAAGCTGGAAATGACCTTCTCAAGTTATATATTTATGTAAGAGAAATAACAGGTTCTGATACTTACTCTGGATGTATTATTGTGTAATTCCTTTACTCCATTCAGGGTTTGTGTTTTCTTTCTAGAGGAATGGCACACAGATTCCTTTTTCAAACCATTGATTTTTTAACCAATGTTCTCCCTCCTATGGAATACTGCAGGCTCGAGCCAATAGCTCCTCCATCCATCAAAATTGGACATTTCCCACCTAGGCTTTGTCAACATTAAGGTTCAGAGTGAAGGATTTGGTCACTTCCAAATTATGCCCACAAAATTTCTAAAGCAGGGGCAACCACCCTATACTTTCCATCCTAGCTTTTCTTTTGGGATTCGAATCTAACAATGCAAAGCCTTGTCATTCAAACTAAAAATGGGAACGCAGTTGAGACAGGGTTAAGAGTACAAGAAATAGAGCTATTTCGGATCACTATGACACCTCCAAGCCTTTGAAAAAACATGACAACGAGATTTTAATTTTGGAAGTATTAGGGAAGTATGGAATTTTTTTTAGAAAGGACATCAATCATGATCATGATTAACATCATGCTCCGACTTGAAGAATGGATATCAGAAATATCACCAAAGAATGTGTTAGAGCTATGAGAGGTGGACATGGAACTCCATTTATGATGTAATGGTCATGGTCACACGCTTTCGCAAAGGGTTAAGAGACTTAATTTCATAAAAAATTTAAAAGGATTAAAGCATCGTTACCTTTCACTTTAAGTGTCCTATCACCAAATGTGCCTAACCGATCTTACCTCCCAATGATCCAATCCTTTGATGACGATTATCACTGTCTTCAAAATAATAATCCAACTTAGAATTACATAATTCATGTATACATTAAACGTGATAGGGTATAAACATGGTTACATAATTGGTGATCTTAGCCAATAAAAAATTATCAGAACCTTATCGAGTTAATTTTAAGCTAATGTCTTGTTTGTATTTTCAGGAAATTGTCAGTGCACTGCAAGAATTGTTCTATCTACATAATTATTGAATGTTCTGCATGAAATTATTCTATAAAAAACAAACCCATTTGTTACCCTTTTTGTACACTTCATCGCACTTGAATGAAGGTGCTGATGTTGAATGTGCAATGAGCTTATTGGATTACCAACCATTGAGATCAAGTGTTAACTAATGCGAGGCCCATCACCATTAATGAGAGTGAGGACCAAGGTACACTGATGCATCCTATCAGATGTGAATTTATGAGCTTATGTGGAACCCCCTATAGGATCCAACAATCAAGGAGCCATGATGATTCGCCATTACTACTGTTTCCAATTTTGATCTCTCAAGGCAGGTGCTGAAGAAAGCTTTTCCTTGAGTGTATCAAATGTAGCTTGACATTCATCACTCCAATGAAATTCAGATTCTTTAGTTAATAATTTAAATAATGGTGAGGATACATTTGTAACATTCTCAACAAACCTTCTATAGTAGCCCGCATGTCCAAGAAAACTTTGCACTCCTTTTTGATTGGTTGGTGGGGGAATTCTTACAATTACTTCGATTTTAGCGAGATTAACTTTGATTCCTCTAGCAGAAACATGATGTCCCAAAACAATTCCCTTAGCCATAATCATAAAACACTTTTCATTACTCAATGAAGGATTAGTTCTCTACATCTCTGAAAAAATCTCCTATGATTATGTAAAGCTTCTTCGAAATTATCACCTATTACTTTAAAATCATCCATATATACTTCTACACAATCATGCAAAAGATCAGATAAAATACCAAGTATTTCCCTTTGAAATGTGGCTGGTATGTTACATAAACCTAATGGTAGTACCTTATATGCATAGGTACACCAGGGAAATGTCAATGTTTTCTTCTCTTGGTCCTCTGGAGCTATCCTAGTTTGACTATACTCATTGAATCTGTTATCACTTAGAACCATAGTTCATGTATGTAATGTTGTCCACAAGGTTCATATAAAGGTTTTCAGTTTTGTGAATAGGTTTATATGAGTGTGTTACTTTGAAATGTGAATTTCAAAAGGTATCGATGTAAGTTCGTGTAAGAAAAAATCGTTAGATACCCTCCATCATTGTCAGTTAAGACATGTCATGTCATTAGTACTTTGCGCAGTTTCGCAGCGCATGTTTGTTTGGTCCATTTAGTTGCGCAATGATGATTCTGTCTTTTCGCAGCGTACTGTTTAGCAGCCATTTCGTAGCGAGTTTTGTTAAATTTGAACTGTCCGCGCTACGAAATTGGGGTTTCGGGGTTTTTGTAGCGTTTTCTCTTGCAATGTCAAATCCGGGAGGGGTGAGTCATAGGTCCGGTCATGTTTGTCAGTTGATGTCCTCTCCAGGTCATGATAAATCATCATTCCGCCATAAGGTCTAGAGTCATGCATATGAATGTCAGCTTAAGGGATTTTAATGAGGTATGGTTATGTCATAATGTGTTTTCATAATGTGAAAACATGTTTGCTGTATGAGAAGCCCAAGTTCTCATTTAAAGGGATCATTGCAAGCGAGCCTGCACTCCAAAGTCGAGATTGTTTTCGTGCTGTAGCTGCCATTAGTTTCCTGTGCGCAAATATCTGAAGCAAGATGGAAAAGAGGGAACATCGATCCGGTAAGTGTTTGAGGACAGAGCCGGAGGGGTTAGATGTTACTCTCGGGGATGAGGGTGTAGCAAGAGCCTTTCGAAATGCCGGTTGCTGGAGGTTCTGCGAGAAATTGAAGGGGGGACATGCAGAGGTAACGAAGGCTTTCGCATTGAATTTTACTGGACTGAATTCAAAGGTGTCAATGTTAGAGTTTCCTGTGTCTCCTGAAGCTATTTCCACTGTCACTGAAATTCCGAGGGGTGGTCATGAATGGTTCAAAAACTTTAAGTTCGACATGAGTCCCTGTAAAGAGTTTTTGAAGGAACCTTATGTAAATGAGGACCTCACCAAAGCGGTGCCAAGGAGTTACATAAAGGAACATTATGCTACGCTCCTCACATGCATCCAGAAATACCTGACATGCGAGGGAAGGTACAACAAAGTTTACTCCTACCACTTCAAACTTTTGTTGCATTTCACAGGTAAGGTTTCAATAGACATACCTTTCTATTTGTTCAGAAGCATTAGTAAAATGTGTGATAAAATCTAGTTAAAGAAAGATGGTTGTGAAACATCCCTGTTTCATCATGGTTTAGTAAAGTTGCTGGTGTTGGATGCTTTACAAAAGATTGGCAGAGATTGGGATTCATTTGTGTTTATGGCCGGCTTCCTAAGCAAAACAGGCCTCACTCCATTGCCTGTGAGGGAAAGGGAAGAAAGGAGTGAAGAACCCACTCTGGATGAGCTTAGGAAAAAGGTGACTGACCAAAAGAAGCCTAAAACCAAGTTAAGGAAATCAGAGAAGTCTGTGGCAGCAAAAGAGACACCTAAATCATCAGCGCAGGAAACTCCTAAGCCATCATCTAAAGAGACACCTAAATCATCAGTGAAGGAAACTCCTAAGTCATCATCTAAGGAAACACCTCAGTCATCAAAGCAGAAGATTCAGAAAAAGAAGGATGAAGCTAAATCAAGTGAAGTTGAAAAAATTTCAAGGGTGAGAACCAGAGGTCAACTAAACAAAGAGACAGGTAAGTCAATTACTGTGGAAGAAAGCCCTATTTCAAAAGGTAGTTTAAATGACTTACTTGAAGCCATTGAACTAGAGCAAGATCAGCCAATACAGATTGAACCAATAGAATTTGAGCAAGATCACCCGGTGCAGCCAATGCATATTGACCTCACTCAGTCTTCACCCGAAAGTTCTAAAAAATCAAGGGCTTCTAAAAGGTTGAAATTTGAAGAGCCTAGTAAAGAATATGCTTTTAAGCCACGTAGACCAGTCACAAGAAGGCAAATCAAAGAAGTGGAGAGAGCGCAGAAAGAGAAGGCACCTTTAGAAGTGCCTAGGACAGAGGTACTTGAGGTTTTGACTGGAATAGTTCAAGCAGGAAAAAGTAAGAACAAGGGTAATAGGGTTATCATCAGTCAAGGTGGAAATGTTATTGCTATCAAGAAACAAGCTGGAACAACAAAAGAAGAAATACCTCAGATCAAAAATGTTTCTAAGGAAAGGGCAGTAAGATATGCAAATTATAAAAAGGCTGTAATGAAAGGCAGAACAAGTTTGATGAGTCAAACTGACTCAGTCTCTGATGCATATGTGTGGACGGTGCCAGCTCTGAAGCAGGCAAAAATCATGAAACAGATGAATACAAGCTTAAGAGCAGAAAACAAGGTTTTAAAGGAAGAAGTTAGCAGTTTGAAGATGAAGCTAGGCAAACTAGCTAATTAATCCAAGGGAAAATATGCCTTCCAAGTTTTGGTAAATTTTGGTTATCATCGTTTTGAAACTTTTTGAAACTTTTTGAAGTCCTTACACCTGTGTAAAATAGCTGAAGAAATCACAGAGTTAAGTCATTATTGCTTTAAGGTTCATATGCTTAGTTTTGATTACCTACAGCAGTTTCGTAGCGCGCTACGAAACTGCTGTAGATGACTGATTATGTGAAAAATTTGAGATTGATGCTGAGGTCAGCGAATCTTAAAGGGATGACTCGAGGCTAGCATGGAGATTATATAAAGCCATTCAGATGTTTAAAAGGTGACAGGTGTGAGTATTTAAGGAAAAGGTGAAATTTTTGTCTTTTGTTAAAGTCTTCACTTTATATCTGAATTTTTAGGGTTCTGGTAGGGTTACCGAGATTTTGAGTGGTACACCTGTTCAGTTTACAAGGTGGCTAGATCATAAGGTTTTTTCTATCATGCGTGATTATTAAAGGATTAAATGGCTTGAAGCATAATCTTTAATGCATGAAGATTAATGGGAGGCAGAGACCGTGAACATAGGGCACAGATTCTTATCAGTTGATGAATCATCCACATATCAGGCATTCGAAACTGCTCATTCAGTGAATGTTCTTCCAGCATGGCTCGGCTATCATCGAAGTGATAGAGGTGTCAAATTTCAAGAAAGCATCAATGCACACGAGGAGATAGACTTGAAGTTTCAATGGGAATGGAACCCTCTGTTTCCACAGCGCAATACCTTTGTAATTAATTAGTTTGTTTAGATATGGATAAGATAATTAATGATAGGATTCCGAGCTCCCTTCATGCTTGTTGAGGAGTCTCAGGTAGTAGTATTTTGGTTTTGCTATATATAGAAATGACTCTGATGTAAAAAAGGTTGGACATTTTATACAAAAACAGAGTTATTTGGGCCAATGTAAGACTTGTTACAGTAATAGTAAAACAGTGTTGATTTCTTCTCAAGATTCTCGATGGATTATTTTGTTCAAATATAATGGTGGTGTTTTATATTATATGTTCTTTTACAGCCTTGTTATAGCACAATCACTCAGAATTCATATCTTATGCTCTGACTTCCTGTGTGTTTGGCAAGCTGTGGTTTTTGTGGAGTATGTTTGAACATTTAATGCAAAGAGCCTTGACTTCCATGAAATGACTATGTTTTTCTTGTTTACTTAGTGTATGAGACTCCATAGCCCAATGAGGACCAGTTTGATATGTATCCAACCAGCTTTTGTTTTCATGAATGAGTAAAGAGTTAGCCATTTGTTGTAGTGAAGGATTTTAATCAAGAGTCTGTGAGAGAGCCCTCTCTGACCAAAGAGGCTAATCTTTGGTCTAAAGTATGGTTGAAAGAGTTACATGAAATCTTGCTTGGTTGCAGCCCTTAGTAGTGATTTTATGATAACAGAATCCATCCAGGAAGGACAAATACTTCTTCATTGCTAAAGTCTAAAACACTTGGTCATAAAAGGAAAGGGAAAGTGGTATTTTAATGTAGCTTTTTTTAGTTCCCTATAATCTACACACAGTCGCCATTTTTAGGGACAATAACCAATGGGGACACACACTAGCTGTCTGAAATAGGATTGTTGAACCCTACATCTAACAATTTCTGCAATTCATTTTTCACAATTTTTCTTAAAGCGAGGTTCATCCTCCTTTGCGGTTGTCTTACGGGTTTGGCACTTACCTCAATGTAAATATGATGAATAAAAGTATCTGGGAGAATACCTCTCATGTTTATATATTCCCATACAAATGTATCTGAAAATTATTCTAATGTTTAAACTAATTGTTTTTCTTATTCAAGAGTCAAGGCAACATTAATATTAAGATTTTTTTTTGGAAAAATTTCAACTACCATAGCCCCAAATTTAGTCATTTAATATGCAGGAAATATAGATAAGAGGGCTGAATGTAATTCAGTCGCTTTACTATGCTCATAAGAATTATGCAAGTTATTAATGCTATATATATTATGACTAGTCTACCCTTCTTGATGCTGTGAAAAGTCAGGATTAGAAATATAACAATTAAAAAGATTTTCTTCTAAGTTTTCCTTAATATAAAAGGCTTGGGATATTGTTAAAACTAGTTGGATACATTCTAAACCATGCTCCTCTTCTTCAACCCATTGTGTATTTTCTGATCTTAAGAGGGGTTTAGCTATGGGATACGAATTGATATGATTTATTTCAGCCCCGTGAGTGATAATCATATTCTCTAATCTACACCCTATGTAGGCATCTATTGTGTCTAAACACAGCCTCCCCAACATCAAAGGAAGCCATCCCAGATTAGCTTTAGGTTGAAGAACACAAAAGTCTGCAGGATATTCCCAAGGATCCAATGAGATGACGATATCTTCTAAGACCCCCTCTGGCTTTACCTTAGACCTATTTGCTAATTCTAACATGGTAGGACTAGGTAGTAAGTCAAAGGATCCTATGTGAGTTAAAGTCTCCATGGTTATCACATTGATGGCGGATACTAAATCAATTAAAGTATTTTTTATTGGATACCCATTGATAAAGGTGGTAACCATAGGGATTCTGGGATCTGCGTATTTTTTAGTAGCAAATCAGATAGACATATGACTTGCAAGTTTTCCACCTACTTGAATTTTCAAGGGTTCTTTCTTTTCTCTTCCTGGCTTCTTGGTACATAGTTCCCTCACTGTTTTGGCATAAATTGGGATATCCTTAATTTCTTGCAGTAACGAGATTTTAATCCACAAATTTCTTAGTTCAGACACAAGATCAAAATCGGGTTGTTTTATTTTCATTTCCAACCTCTCTAGAAAAGGAGGCTAGACCGTATGGGATGAGGAAGGTTCTTGTGCTCCTGAAATGATTTGCTCTACTGGTTTACACATGTTTTCTACTTCAGGTGGTTCCATAATGTCTTACCCTACAACCTCTTCAATTCTTTTAGGCCGACTCACCACTTTTCCAGATTAGAGTTTGGTTTCCTGCATAGGGACAAGAAATTCCTGCAGTAAAGGAAAAGAAACTTCCTCCAGTGGCTGTGGGGTAATACAATAAGTAGGAAAAGTGGGATAAGTAACCAATCCAATATTGTGAGTAGGTTGGATGGTTTTATTATTGGGTATATATACTGGCTGAGTAGGATGTTGTGTGGGATGAGGTTGATTTGGTGGGGCAGGCAACTGAAGTTGTTGTTGTTGTGGTTGTACCATTTTTTGTGGCATGGGATGTGGTGGATAAAAGTTCTAAGGTGGAAAATTCTATGTAGTAGGGTAAGAAAATTTCCCCTGCCAAGTTTGTTGAGGAGGCCAGGCCTACCAGGGCACTGGAACATTCCACATTTGATTATGAGCATACGGAAATTGAAAATGTGACTGTGACATACATGTAGGATGTGGTTTCCATGGTCATTGAGGTGACATTACATATGGTGCATTGAAATATTCCTGATCTATTGCATAGGCTACTTTAATCTTAGGAAGAGAGGGATATTGATCAGTAGGATGCTCAGCTTCACAAATTCCACATACCTATATGATGTCAATAGCAAATTTTCTTAGAGCATGTTTCTTCATGAATTTGTAGTAGAATAAAGCCAATGATTTTTCCAAATCCTCTTATTTCTTCTTAGCCTGCAAAAAGATCTAATTATGAAGATGAAGTGTTAAGAATATCATTCTTAAAATTTTTAAATAAGTTACCCATTACAACTCTAGTTACTCTAGCTCTAGTAACTGATTTGACAATCCTGGAAGAAGTGTCTCTTGATCCTCCTTCAAGCTTATAATTTCCATGTGAATAACATCTTCAATACTCACACACATCATCATAACTCAATTTTGATACATCACCTTCTCCCATTAGGTTCAAAACCTCGAGATATTCTAGTCTGATTTCCCTGAGAAAAATTGTTCTCAAGGTTTCTTTGCTGAGTTGGTTCATCATGGATCTCTGGCGATTATATTGAAATATTTCCAAAAATTCCTCAAGGCTCTCCCCTTCGTTCTGATTCATGCTAAGAATTTATTCCCTCAAGTCCCTAGTTTTATAATAATCTTGGTACTTTTTCAGGAATACCTTCTTCATTTCTTCCGAGGTTGCAATGGAGTTTGAGCCCAATTGCATAAACTACCTGAGAGATTCATCCTTTAATGTAGCATGAAACAACATCAACTTCTGAGCATTGGAATAACAGTCATAGCTTCTGCACAATACATCAAATTCAAATAAGAAGGAATCAAGATCTTCACCGGAGACACCATGAAAGTTGAGAAAGGCTGAGGGAGGAATATTTTTCATCTAAATAGCTCCAATAGCCTCCCTAATCAGAAATTCAAATGTGACTAGTTCGTCTTCGGCATGGCCTCCAGCTATATTACCAATACCTTCTTCATGATCCATGTCGATCTAAGAGAAAGTAGGACCCTCATAAACTACAGATTCCTTAGAGTCAATGGTCCAAAACTTTGGTTCTTAGAGAGGATTAACGAGGAATTACTTCTTAGGTAAACCACTGAGAAGAGATATTTTCTTCCATGTAAGAGGAAGTTCTAAATGGCCAGCAACATGATATATTTCAACAAAAGATTCTATTGTGGAAGTATTAATCTTCTTACGGTCAGAGACCAATCTCTCTTCAAGACCATAGACCTCCTGTTCAGATTCTCCCTCTTTTGCTCCCTTATTTCTTGTAGACATCCTTTTTATTGCCAGCTTATTATTGAATGAAGTGGTGCTTACACCACCACAAAAGAAATTTGTAAATATTGGACCCTATTTACCTATTATGCAAAAAAATTCAAAAGCTTCTATTTACCAAGCAACCAGGAGATGGCTTTGGTGAATTCTAAACTCTGCCGATTCGTAGGATTTACCCTATGTCTTACCATTTCGACTCCCCAAGCCCTAAAAATATTAAACATTAGAAATCATAATAAAACACTTTCAGTATCATCCCTTAGCACCTCCCCGACAATGATGCAAAAATGTTGAGTTAAATTATAGACTTATAATTTAGCGACATAAATTATCAACCAAGCGTAAGCAAAACTTGCAAGATGTCATGAACAATATATGCATGCTTGATACCTCAAGTGCTTCCGAATTAAATCAGCCACATATACAAAGCACTGATGCCTATTTTCTACATCAACACTTGGCAGCAAAGGCTATAGAATGCATTCACCTCCCTCACCAGCTCTGATATTGCTGATGTTGATAAAAAAAGATAAAAGATCAAACACACAACCAAAATAAATCAATTAAACAATGGAAAGACAAAACTAATTAAATGAATCACACAAATCTTAATAATGAATCAATCGATATATGCTCCTGAATCATAAAAGAGAAAACTATTTGTGCAACAATAATATCACTCCATAAACATAATTAAAACAATACATTAGTACTACTAATGGAGTTGTGAGTAAAGGGGGCCCTCCGTTACTCACAACCCCTTCAATATTAAAAGGGTTTGCTCAGTAGAATGAACAGAACATGTAACTTGTATTAATATGGAAAATATCATAGTCTTATACAATTAGATGAGTTGATCAGCCAACCAACCTCCTTATACATACAATGTAATAACATTTATACAAGTTTGCAGGAATATGATTGGCCTAAATAAGGAAAAACAACTTGTTGAACTATTTCCTATTATTATAGTTGTAGAATATAAAAATTAACTCTTCTAAGATTGATCCATGACTGAAAGCATGAATCAGACTACTTTGCTACATCTTCTGGAGCTTTTCCTCATGTAGCCAACGAGAAGGAGATTGGAGATGTGGGTGGTTTTGATGACAAACCTGGAGAAGCCAATAGGAAAACATCCATGTAGGTGGATTTCCCCACAAAACCCATGTTCCCGTTTATTCTAAGATTAAGTGGAATAGAGCAAACCATCAATTCAGTTGTAGGAAATATGGACGGTTGCAGGAAATCTGTGTCTACAAGAAATTGCCGAGCCTCTGCGGGAAAATAACGACTACAAGCTATCTACAGGAAATGGCAGAGCTGATTCGAATCTGCGTAATACATCAATCAGTTGACTTGATAATTTCGATAAGGAAATAGTTAGCTTAAGGAACTACCTATGAGTAAGATAAAATGAAACTTTTTAACTTAGTTTGCATACCTTAAGCACATAATACCCTTTTGGCCAAAATTTAGATAATATGATTGAAATATGTATAACTAGGGGTCAAATAGAGTTCGAAAAAGGGAAAACAAGGTCTTGGAAGATAATCAAAATTGAGAAAAACTAGAACTCAACAATGCTCTGGCTTGATTAATTAACTTAGAATTATCTCAAAGGACAACATCAGATTGGCATCATTTCTGGGGAATGAAAATTGAAGTCTTTTTCCCTTGGAAAATGATAAAACTTTTCCTTTAAAGTGAATAAGGGAATAATAGGTTAAAATATTTCACTTGCTGACTTCAGAAACCCAAACTAGCTCCTTCAAGAAATACCAAGTCTCATTCTAACTATCAAATTGTTTCTCCATTATCTGATCTAGAGAGACTAGTAAGAGAACCCTCTTTAAGAAGGAAAATTAAGGCTTCTACCTCTTCTTATTTACCCTTACAACCTGAGGATATTTCAGCATCTAATCCATTTAGGTTTGTACCATCTCCATTAGATTTGGCTAACTTAACACCTAGGGTTTTAGAACTACTATCCAAAAGACTTGATCCACAATCAACTCTTTTATTCCATTGATTGGTATCATATAAAATTCCTGAAATACTTTTAGATTCAGCCATGTTAGAAGAAGAATTGGATGTACATTTACCTGAGTTAAAACCTACTGATTTTATGTCCCCCACTCATTATACATTTTCATCCACTTCTACTCAACCTAAGGAAACTTTTTCGGTATATTCGAATCCTTTGTTTGAAAATAAAGAAGAAGTTGAAACAGAGGTTCAAAATTTAGTTATCAAAACTCCTTTTAAAACTTTTATATATGCTCCACCCTCTTTTCCTCCTCCTCCTACGTTTACACCTTCATCTTCACCTATAGCTTCATTATCCTCTACCTCATCATCTACTACATCTTCTACTCATTCATCATCATCTTCAAATATGGCTACATTTTTAACCTATCGTTCAATCTAGGTATGTTGCTTTACAACTTCCTAATATACTAGATAATTTTCCTGATGGGTATTTAAAACAACTGCCAAGGTTTAATGGAGAAACAGCTTTGTCTGCTCAATATTATTTCACTTCGTTCTTGGATTTCGCTGATAACATGACCATAGAATAGGAAGATGTATATATGAGATTGTTTGTTCAATCACTAGAAGGGAATGTTAGGATTTGGTTTAGATAACTCAGAGCTGATTCAATTCGATCTTGGAATGAATTAACTATCATATTTAAGAATCAACGAGGGGTTAAGGAGGACCTTGTTTACTATCTCACATAATTGGAAGAACTGAAAAGAAACAATGGTGAGCCATTGGAAGATTTCACAAAAAGATTCAATAAATTGTATCATAAGATGCTACCTAACTATAAACCATGAGTAGCAATAGCCAAAGTTATATTTTCAAGGCATTTTAAGATGATTTTGCAGTTATGCTTAGGGAAAGGACATTCCATACCCTAGAAGACATGCAAGAAAATGTTATAGAAGTTGAAGCCAATAGGTCAGCATCAAATAAACTTAAAGCTAAGGCAGAAAAAGCTAAGAGGAAAATGAAAGCCAAGGAAGACGGTTCTTCCTCAAAAACTAAAAATAAATATGAAAAGATAGATGAAATCACTTCATTACTTAGAAACATTCAAATAAATTTAAGAAATAGAAAATGAACCTAGAACAATTCAACAAACTGTTGCTAGACCTAAAATTCAATTTAGGAGAGCTCCCCAAACCCAAATCTTACAAAGACCAAATACTGATCAACAAATTCAACCTCCATTGATGATTGATCATCAGCAATCTGAAGATGCTATCACTTTAATTACTAAGGATATAAATCATTTTGATCATTCATCTACACCAAATACTATTGTCTTTGTTCCTTTAAATCGATCTTCTCAACAAGATCAAGAAGACTCACAAGTTTCTAAGTATCAGGCCTTTTCTGAATTTTTTATTGTAGAAATGAATAGGAGATAAGAGTTAGGACCTAGGTCAGGGCCTGGTAGAACTCCCAAAAATCCCTTTGTAAATTAACCACAAATCAAATCTATTCAATCTCAAACAACCACAATTCAACCATTGAATCGGTCAAATGAAACAAATTCAATTGATAAAATGACTTTAACCAATTTCAATGTTAAAAAGGAATTAGAAAAAGTGAAAATACCCATTTCTTTATCTGAACTTTCAAAGAATCCAGGATATAGAAATCAACTTTCTAAATGGATCTAGTCATTAGTGTTGATGGTGAAGGAGATGTAATAAGTTAAATTACAAGATGAGAAACCTTCAGTAGACTTTGTTCCAAGCTCAGATATGATTGATGAAAATGTACCACATTTCTATGTAACTCTAAAGGTTCATGATTTCTTATTATTTAATTGCATGTTAGATTCTGGAGCCTCCCATAATGTGATGCCAAAGGTAATGATGGACCAACTTCAATTAGAGATTACCATAACTTATCATGATCTATACACTTTTGACTCCAAGAAAGTACCTTGTCTTGGGTTTATAAATGATCTAGTGGTCATTTTAGCTCAAGTTGCTATTAAGAGTGTGGTTTCAAACATTGTAGTCACTGATACCCCTCCCAAATTTGGCATGTTATTATCAAGATCCTATTGTGCCAAATTAGGAGGAAGTCTTAAAATGGACATGTCTTATGAAACTATTTCTATATATGGGGGTGAGCATCTCAGATTATACAGAGAAGTAAGATTCATGAATACTATTTGTAAATCGTATCAAGAAAGGAATCATCCCATTTATGCAGTAGATCAAGAGTTTGTATGTTTTGAATTACCACCAATTATTTACAAACACTCAGCTTAGCATTGAAAACGTTGGAGAGAAACCAAATACCATTAAGACTGATATTTGGAGATTATAATTTGATGGTTCTTGCTCAAAGGAAGGAGTTGGAGCTAGTATTGTACTAGTTTCAACAGACAAAGAGAATATAACTCAATCCTATAATCTTGAATTTGATGTGAAAAATAATGTAGAAGAGTATGAAGCCTTCATGCTAGGATTAGAATTAGCCAAAAGCCTTAAAGTGCAAAATATAAGTGTATTCAGTGACTTTGAGCTCATTGTCAAACAATTAAGAAAGCTTAGTCAAAGAAAGAATCCTAGACTTAGATCTTATACGAATGAGGTGTGGGATTCAATGGATAATTTATTTCAAGCATTTAACATCACTGCTATTCCAAGGGATGAAAATATTGGTGCATATTATTTAGCTGTTTCAGCCAGTTCTTTTAAAATTCCTGCTCAAATACTTGTCCAATATCAAATTCAAGTTATGCATAGACCATCAATTCCTAATAATCTTAAACATTGGTAAGTATTTAATGATGATGAGCTGTTGAAATCCTTTGGGCAAGTAATTGATGAATTTTTAGCCTTGCAAATTGAAGAAGAACAACTGCATAACAATGAATCAAATAAGGAAAATCAAACTTCTCAATTTCAGTCAAAAATTGGTGATCATAGTATTATCCACTTATCTAACAATTTCATTCCTAAGGGCTTAGTCCCTCTTGAAAAATTGTTTGACCATAATGATGTTCCTAAAAATCCATTATCAAATTCACCTAGAGAAGATATAGAAGTATGTAATATTGGAACTTTAGAAGAAATAATAAGTATTAAAATCTCTACATCGCTATCAGAGGAAGTCAAAGATAAATATTTAGCTCTACTTAAAGCCTATAAAGATTTTTTTGCTTGGTCTTATAGTGAGTTAAAGACATATGATACATCTCTCATTGAGCATAAAATCCCTTTAAAACCAGAATCTAGAACTTTTAAGGAAAAGTTAAGGAGAATTAATCTTGTCCTTCTTCCTACCATTGAAAAAGAATTTAAAAAAGCTACTTGATGCCAAGATGATAGTTACATTGAGATATTCTCATTGGGTTTCTAATTTAGTTCCAGTAAGAAACAAAAATGGTGAAATTAGACTGTGTATATAGATTTCAGGAACTTGAATAAATCATCTTTGAAAGATAATTATCCATTACCCAAGATGAAACAATTGCTTCAAAACGTTTCAGGTGCTAATAGAATTTCTATGTTCGATGGCTTTTCTAGATACAATCAAATCATGGTGAGCCCAAAAGATAGAGAAAATACAACATTCAAAAATCCTTGGGCTACATTTATGTATGCAAGGATGCCTTTTGGTTTAAACAACGTTGGAGCTACCTTTCAAAGAGCTATGAATTTAGCATTTTTGGTTAAGAAAAACAAATTTGTTGTCATTTATCTCGATGATTTGACTGTTTTTTCTAATTCTGATCAGAAACATTTAAACCACTCAAGGAAATATTTTTGATAGATGTAGGAAGTTTGGGATTTCTCTTAACCCCAAAAGTCCCTGTTTTCACTCAAAGAAGGAAAATTGCTTAGCAATATTATTTCTAAGGAAGGCGTAATCATTGATCCTCAAAGAGTTTGAGCTATCCAAGCACTTCCATTACCAAGGAATAATAAGCAAATTCAGGTGTTTCTTGGTAAAAACAAGTTTTTAAGAAGATTTATACCTAATTATACTGAAATGGTTATGGATATCATTGACATGTTAAGGAAGAAACGTGAAGTTGAATGGACAATTCTAGCAAGATATGCTTTTCACCAGATTAAAAAGGCCACTTCACAAGCCCCCATACTCACAAGCCCAAACTATTCTGAACCATTTAGCATCTTTTCCTTTGCCTCTGAAACTACCTTAGTTGTTCCTCTTTTCCAAAAGAATGGGGATGGAGATGACCAACCTATTGCCTCTTTCAGTAAAGTCATGAGAGATGTTGAACTTAAATATGATATCATTGAAAAAAATTCTTATTCCTTATTCCAAGCTCTGAAAGCTTTTAGATTCTATGTCCTTCAATCTTCCATTGTTGCCTATGTTGCCAATAGTGCTTTTAAAATTGTGTTAACACAACTTGATACAAAGGGAAGAAGAGGGAGATGGATTGCCAAGATATTGGAATTTGACCTTATTATCAAAATAACAAAGTTAGTAAAAGGTCAAGGCTTGGCTAAACTATTAGCTGAGTCAAACTGTAAAGTCTTGGAAATTAATTCTATTTTTCAAAATCCAGCAGAGAAGAATCCACAAGAACCTTCTCAGATTCCAGGAGAGAAGGATCCACACGAACCTTCTCAGATTTCATCATAGAATAATCCACAAGAAACTTCACAGATTTCATCAAAGAATAATCCACAACAACCTTCATCTTCATTCCAATCAACTCTGATTCATATTGATGAAAAAATGTTGTTATCTAAACAATAAACTGATATTATGCATTGTCTTAGATATTTTGAGTGTCCATCTGAATTTATAAATAATCAATGTAAAACAATGAAGTTGAAGGCCATAAAATATTGTATTATCAATGCAAATCTATATTGGAAGTAACCTCTCAACGTCCTTTTAATTTTGTTGAAATAAGGTGAGACAGAAGGAATCATTGATAAAATTCATGCAGGTATTTATGGAGGACATTATGCTTGGAGGGCCACAACACATAATATTTTAAGAGCAGTATTTTATCGGCCGATGTTGTTTGCACAAGTAGGAGAAAAGGTTAGAAGTAGTACCCAATGCCAAATATTTGATGGAAATCAAAGATTAGAAAAACTTGCTCTAGTTACAGTCCTAGTTCAAGCACCTTTCCTACAGTTGGGATTATATTTCATTGGGGAAATTCATCCACCATCAAGTAGCCAACATAGATGTATATTGACTACCACAGATTACTTTACCAGATGGGTAGAGGCAATTACAGTTAGAAATGCAACTAACACTGTAGTTATTAAATTTATTGAACAGAATATACTCTCTAGGTTTGGATGGCCCCAATGGATAGTTATGGACAATGCAGCAACATTCAACGGTGTCAAGATGATTGAATTTTATCATAAATACCAAATTCTATTGCATCACTCCTCCCCTTACTATCCACAAGGAAATGGATGGTAGATTAATCAAAAAAGAGTCTGGTTAAAGTCATTATGAAAACACTAGAGGACCATAGAAGGAGTTAGAATAACCATATCATATATGCAGTTTCAGCAAATAGGATCTTTGCGAAGAGATTAATAGGTAAATCTCCTTTTCATCTTATTTATGGTAAGGAAGCCATATTTCCTACACATCTAGCTTTTCTTGTCTTGAGCTTTTTTACAAGAAGAAAATGAAGAACCTAATCATTTTTCCAGAAGAATAAATTAGATTATAGAACTTAGTGAAAAAGAGATGAATTTCATTATAAGCTTTGGAAATATCATAACAAAATTAAAATTATGTTTGATAGAAAGGCTATAGAAAGAGATTTTAAAGTAGGAGATTTAGTATTAAGATGGGATGATGGAAGGGAAGATAAAGGAAAATATGGAAAGTTTGATAATCTCTGGGTTGGACCTTTTAGTGCTGTAGAGGTTAAAGGAGACAATAATTTTATATTGCAAAACTTGGAAGGACAATTTTCCACATTTCTTATCAATGGGATATATTTGGAGCATTATAACCAATATTGAGATTCCTTCATTCATTCATCATTTGTACATCACTTTATTGTTTTATTTTATATGCAATGTGTAATTGTTTTCAACCAAGATCCCATTAGACCGAGGAGAAGGCACATGGATTTGCCAGTTCTCTACATCCTGCAGGAGGAAGCAGTCCTGAGTTGGAACTGATGTTGTAACATATTTTTTTTTGATAAGCCAGTTTTTGTTTACAAAAATAGGGTATAAAAAATAGAATAAAAAAATGAAAATGCAATAAAAAAATGATGAAAGGAAACCCCATAAAAATAGAAGCAATTTTATAAGTGAGAAAATTTAAATGGAACTAGAAAAAGGTAATATTTGCATTAGAAATAAATTAGGGTTTTATATGAAGCTTGTTTAAATGCCACAACCTAATATTCTGGTTTGAATGACACTGTTTAACCATGATCAAATCATTTAAATTTTTGTCTCTAGATTAGAGAATAAGTTCACCACAAAACTATTTAATCTTGGTTGAACATGAATTTGATAGGATAGAATAGGAAGAAAAATTGACCAAATGTACTCAAAACTTGGGGAAATTCAAAATATGTACAAGAGTAGGGTTAGAATAGAATTAGGAAAACTAAAATGGCCTAGATCAAATGTGCTTATTCATAAAATAATTTTTCTTTAATTAGGATTTAATCACATTTTTAAGGGTGATTAATTATATCGAATAAATCTATGAAATGATTTTAGTCCAAAGTCATAAAATGAAAAAATTTATTTGTCACCAATTGCTATTGAGAGGTTTACCTCCAACGGTGATCCTCTTCCCTACCCAAATCAATGACGGAGAAGTCATTTTGGACCCGCTTCCATCATTTCTCAAACATGACAAGGGAAGCTGTCCAAAAAGTGGTATTCTTTTCGGTGGGGCCCTTGCGACGTGTCATACCCTCATAGCTTTACACCTGCTCACTTAATACAGCTTACCACTACCCCCGTCTCTGAAATCCGCTCATCCTGCTCACGTCAGCATGCCATCCCTCCAATGGTTATTACAACACTTCCTGCGCATTCCCTCTGCTAATCATATTCTCCGACGTGTCCATATCCCTTGCTATATGGTTGTTACACTCCTGCCCGTTACAATGGTCCTGTTGTCCGTTAATGCTCCCAAATCTCGTTTGATAATGGTTTGATTCTAATGGTAATTAATTTTGATGTTATAAATAAACCCTCCATTCCTTTCCCACAATTCCCCTAACTTCATCGCCACTATTCGAAATTAGAGGTTGTAAAAGTTGTCTGTGGTTAAACCCTGTTACAGACTGTGCTTAATTTTTCAAGCATATAGCAGGCTCACCAGTATCTACAGAGACTGTTGTCTATTCAGGTATCTATCCTATTAGCATCTTGTTAGTCTTCCTCTTTGTTTTATCAGAATATGGCACCAAAGAGAAAAGACCAGCCTTCTAGTAGTAAAACCCTGACTCAGGAAAATCCTAGAACCTCTAACACCCCAGACCTTGACCATATCCCCTTAGAAGAAAAGTTCTTCAAAATCACTGATGTAGAGTGTGAATTTTATATGTTCGAATTACACCACTGACTATGACAAGCATACTAGGGTTCAAAGGATGAAATTTATTTATGGGAATCCATGTTTCATATGTCTATGTTCCCTCAAACTCAGTTATTCCGTAATTTGGTAATGTGGTGTCAGGATAGGTATAACACCCTCCAAAGAACAATTGTGTCCCAGAATGGAGACATTATGATCTCTATCACACCTGAAACCATAAACAAAATTTTGTTAATTCCTGAGAATGACACCCTTAGCCATTTCTCTGCTCTTGTCCTCATGGATTTGTATCATATCTCACTTTCCCCCAAAGATCTCAAATATTCGAAATATTTCTTCCAGAAGATGCTGACCTTCCCAAAACAAATCCTCCATATCAAACCTCTATGTTCCTAAAGAGATCCGAACAAATCATCTCCCTAGTTTCTTTCCTACTAGGTTACCACACAGAGCAATGGGTAGATGAACCTATTCTGGGTTATCTATCCATCTTCTCCAAAGAGCACAATCCAGCATTCATGTATAATTACAACCAATTTCCAGCTGAAAATATGCATGAATATATAATGAATATCACTACTCAAGGTGTGTTCAAATATTGTTCTGTATTGGTCCATATGTTCCTTTTTCAACAAGATGACATTCTGCCAATAACATGACATAAGAAGAATGATCAACAAATTAATCAATCAGTTATACAATGGACCTATTAATTAGAAGAAATTCAACTGAGTCTAAATTTACATATTTTATTGATTGTTTCATACATCCTATTGCACAACTTCTTAATAGCCAGAGTGAACCTAGAATAATTTCTTAGATAAAAAGTGTCCCACACCTAAGTGACCAACCCAAAACTGGAGACTAGTATATTTACAAGAATTATACAGAGATAAGGGTATATGGGTGTGAGCTAGCTCCTTATAGGTGGCCTAAAAATGTTCCAATGAGAATTTTCTCTCTGTAGTATATAAGGCAAATGATTAACATGGATGAGCTTCAATTTCTTTCAGGTGAGAGAAAGTCTGAGTTTAAAATCAGGTCCCAAGTGGGACCTTTTATATGTAATACTAGAGCAGCATCAGTTGAAGCAGATTCAATTCTTAAGAAGATGGGATTCCAACCAAGATTTACCTAGTCATATGACCCACTCAACATAATCTCTAATTTAAGGGTGGAACTCAAAACCACATCTTATAATACACTCCTAGACCAGAGATTGAGAAATACAGGAATCAAGAATTGTGGGAGGAGAACACACTTGAGGAAGGACAAGAGAAAATTCTACCTTCTTCTACTCTATAGACTCCCATTTCTCAAAGCAAACAAGAAAAGAGACCGATAGAAAAATCATCATCTTCAGCAAAGGGTGCAAAAGAGTTTGTCATTTATCAGAAGAAACAAAATACTGACCCAAAAGTTACCACTATTCAGGGTCAATTAATTTGGATGATTCACAGGTTTCCAAAGTATCACGGGAAAATGTCCTTAATACTCCATCCTCCTTTTTAGATTTAAAAAATCTATTGGAGATTACACAGTCAACAGGAGTAAATTAACAAGAAAATCCAATATCTTCACTAATTTTCTGGAAACTAAGCAAAAGAATGAATCTATTAATGCCAATGTCTTTGCTCAATTTTAGAAGCAGACATCTACTTCATAGCATAGATTGTTGACATCATTGGACAGTGAAAAAGTAAGGATGAAAACGGAATCCTTACAGGCCCAAGTTCCTTTCCCAAAGACTTCTTCAGACTATAAAAAAACTATATTTTCTTTTGATGCAAAACAAATACATCCGATCAACCAAATGCACATGCATAGATAATTTGGAGAGATTCTTTTCTCCCCCACGACTAACACTTCCATGGCACTGTCAAAGTTAAGAACAACTCTTTCAAACATGCAGTCACAGTTGAAGATAGAGAAGATATCCTCCTTGAAAAAGGATAACAGGGTCAAATAATTACAAGATTTAGTGATCAAGATTGGTATGACACCATTGATGTTGAAGTTGTAGAGGACATCATCAAGAAAAAGAATGCAAACATTACAACACTTAGGGAGCAACTCAAATTACCTTCTACAAAATATCCCCAAACCAAGGAGATAGAAGAAAGTGAGCAACACAAATAATAAATGCTCAAGCTAATCATTGAGCAGAATATAGAAATAAAGAAGATGGAGGAGTAGATAGAAAGCTTGCTGAAGGAAAAGCAAGAGTCGACCCAAGTGGCCATAGCTCCAATCGCAGTTATACCCATCATAGTGGCAAGGACAACAAGATAATCAACAACAACAACATAGTCTACATCAACAATAGGTGATGTAAATAAAGTCCTACAAGAATTATCTCTCCAGAGATACGAAAATGAAAACTTCAAAAGAAATTCAAAAACTTAGAGGCACAAAAAGTAAAGGAAAACACTGCTTATGTAGAAGAGATACAGAAGAACCACAAACTGACCCGGAAGATCGAAGAGTTGGGAAATGAGTCACTAATGGCTCAGACCTTGGCCCAAGCCAAGGAAAACATTTGGGCATATATAAGTCAAGATATAATTGAAGCTTTTCCCTCCATACAAATTATTTTTGAACAGAAAGAGCTTATTACTAGAAGCTACACAATTATTGAATAAGTCAAGGAACCACTTCGATGAACACCAGATGACGCCACATATATGATTAAAGTGTTGAATTAAAAAACAAGAGCAAAATTATAAAAGAATCAGATTGCAGACATAATAGAAACCATTTTAGAGATTAAAAAAAATTTGGGGAAGAAGAATCTTATGACTCAGTTAGAGACAAAGTGCCAGACTTTCAGAATTGTTGTCCAACGATTTCACTTTAAGTTCAACTTGCTTAATCAAAGAGGATTGCCAGGACTAGTAGCACCAAATGACATATTGATTAGTTTGGAGGAATATTGGAAAAAGATTTATACAGTTTCAACTGATAAAGATAAATTTGCAGGTATCAAAGGTCATCTTACACTAAAGGCTTTCTTAGAGGCTTTAAAATTAAATTTAATTACCAGGCATGAAATTAAACATATCTTTGTCAATAAGCCTACTTTTGAAAAGTATACCGAGGTGGATGAAGTCTATAGAAAATTAATTAATCTTTCTATACCAAGTGAAGATAGATGGGATCACTTGTGTGAAATCATTGAGTAACTTTCAACACCAACTCATAGACAACGAGGCAACACATCCTGGGGCAGATCATCAACAACTTCCTTGAAGATAGTGCTAGCATCTCAGCAAATTTTCTTCGATTCTTTTAATTTTGTACTATTTTTGTAATTTGTTAAAGATGTTTCTAGAAAATAAAGTGTTTCTGTATAAATAAATCCTCATTCGATTTATTAAGGGTTGAACCCTTGGATGACCTTTTCAAAGTAGAATTGTAATTAAACTGGAGATTTTCTTTGAATTAATGAAATGATTCTACATTTGCCTCAAATAGTTTGTCTCCTTGTGAGTCTTTCTCACGTTTTCATTTCACTACGTTATTGTTCATGTATTGAAGTTTTAATGAATAACTATGGGTAAGATTAAAATGAATATCAGTTTATCTTAAATCCCCTATGAAGTTATAATAAATATTAGAGATTAGTTCATAAATCTATCTGTTATTATAAGCTCCTCTACATTTATAAATTGTCATGCCCATCTTCATAGAATTAAATACATTTTTTTTGGGATGTAAATATTGTTTACCTGCATTATGTCTTATAACTAGCTGAATACTCAGTTTAAATATTTAGTGAATTATAACTTTTTCAACTTTGGTATTCATGCAATTATAAATCAATTTATTGTTTAGAGACAAAGAATCAACCCTTTCATTATATTCATCATTGTTAAGGTTTAAGCACCTGCCTTTAACTATTCATAACATTGGTCATCCAAAAAACCTTGAAAAAATAAAACATTTTAGATGCTCTCGCATGATTAATTAACCTAGAATTATCTCATAGGACAACATATGATATTTCAAATGAACTTGTCATATTTTTTTGTTTTTCTTACCATTTGATGTTTTCTTTTCTACCATGAAAGTACAAAATAAGTACGTTACGTTTAACCTAATATGAAAAGAGAGAAAAATATAAAAAAATAAAAAAAGTAACTAGATAGAAGTTGTGAGACAGTAAGAGGGCAACCAAGAAACAAATCACTTCAATCTATTAAAAAATAACGAGGGAAATTAGGATAAATTTAAGTACATATTTATAAAATTATTGTATTAAATTGTTTAACGATTCAGTTGACAACAACTCTCGTATGGCTAGAAGCCTCTGTGGGTCGTGGCCCTCTCAAGAAAATTCCCAATCAATCTCTGTCTCAGTTTTGTTTTGTGTTGAATGAAGGAGATGAGAGGATTTGACTATGAGTACTAAATCAGAGAAAATAATATTAAATACATTGCTCATAGATCAATATCCTTCCATGTCTACCCCATACCAATACTTTACCCCATAACAATACCTCTATATAATGCAATGGATAATTGACCGTTTTGCCATCATCCCTCAACTTTTGGAGCGGGGATACGGCTACATAATGATGCAAACCTAGAATTTTTAAATAAAACCAAAGTCAACTTTGGAAATAAGAAAAACAATTCACAGTGCGGGTGTAACCCTAGCTCAAAGTGTTCCGTATATGTCACCTACAAATATATCTTTGTCAATAAGCATTATCGTGAACTAGCTCGTTTGTTTGTTCTACATTTACATGATGGCCATGTAAACCTTGCCGGAGTTGATTTCATTTTGTCACCAGAGACTAAGGCCACTGGGATACCAAATATTGGAGAAAAATGGAATAAGCGTCAGCAGTTAGAGAAATCCTACTATGAGCCGTACATCAAACCTGGGTATATGAGGCACCTGAGCAGGGTTTTTCCTTTCCAATACCTGAGTGATGAGTTTGCACCTTTGATGAAACTCATCATTATTTCAGTTGTGAGGGCAGATTCTCGCGTCTTTATGCGTACCATGTCCGTTTGTTGATGCATTTCACAAGGGTACGTATGATGAACATTCCATACTTCATGTATCGCAACATAGAGAGTATGGTGTTTTTTGTACAAAAGAAGACTCCAGCACAGCATTATAGAAGTATTTATCATTACGCGCTGATCAAGATGGTAGTGGTTCATGAGTTGGCAAAGCAGTGCATTACTTGGGAGGATTTTATTTCTGGTGACTTTTTTACAGCACCACAGGCACCCTGTTATATATAAATTCAGCACCCTGGAAAACCCCTATAGCACTTCTATTGTGTAGAAATTACCCATCAATTTTTAATTTGAATAAATTAACATTAAATTTTAGAAAAATAAAACCAAAAATCAAAAAAAAACCAAAAACAAAAACAAACAAACAAAAACAAATCGAAAAAATCTCACTAAAATCAACTCCTAAAATATCACCCAAAAACTTCGAAACCGTTTTTCTAGTAACTTCTCCACTCGGCCATCTCGGGAAAGTGCCATCCAAACTCACGACGTTTGACTTTAAAACATAATATTGAACACGGGCTTCGTGATCTGACATATAGCACACGCATAACGACTTCTTATGTCAATCCTCTTTTACTTTTATCTGTCAATACTTTAAAACTTAATATTGGTTTTGTGGTGTATATGTTTTGTGGTGTATACTTCAAATGTTTGTTTCGAATTTTTTTTTTGGTTTTGTGGCGTATATGTTAAAGATTACAAGACAAAAATAAACCCAATGAATAATAAAAGTATATTTTGTAAAATGTTAATATTTTTTTTTTTTAATTATGAAAACAGAGTATTTGTATTATATAATTTTGTAGAAATCACAGAGTTAATTTATTAAAAAATGACAATTATTTTATTTTTTCTATTAAGAATATATACGAATATATTTGAGCAATAAGAAGGGACTTGTAAGTAGTAAAATACAAAATTTACAAGAAAAATTAATTATTTACTTATAATTAAGATAAAAAAACAAATTAAATCTTATAATAAGAATCACCTAGCGGCAAATTTACAAGAAAAAATAATTATTTACTTCTAATTAACATAAAAAACAAATTAAATCTTATAACAAGTGTCATCTAATGGCATGTCACTGTTTATTTGCAAACATGAATTGTGTGCATTTAGTTTATTTGGTTAACATGATATGTATGAACATGAAATTATTTGAAATATCATTAAAAATTTATATATTTAAAAATTCAATAAGTGCCACTACTAATCATTTTGAGGGCTTAAATACTTTTCGATCACAAATTCTTTGTCCATCAACTAATCAAATTAATTAAATTTTTATAGAGAAAAATAAAATAAGTGTGAATTAAAAAAAGAATTATATTTTCACTCAATCAACCCCCATATATGTGTATTTACTCAAAACGGAATATGGAGAATTAGAACACTATGAGTCTTCCATCTTGGATCAAAAGAAGGAACGAGCAATTCCCTCCATAGAGGACTTAGCGCTATATGCTGAGGTACAGTTGGTAAAGGAAATATTTTTCCATAGAGGACTTAGCACTATATGCTTAGGCAAAGTTAGTAAAGGAAATAATGTTGCAAAAGCGGTCGATAAGGCACAACATGACCTTTGACACATTGGGTTGAAAGTAGGCAAGGAAGAATGGTACTCCAAAGAGACGATAGAGGAAAAGATTTGTCACAAGTAAATATTTTGAGGACCAAAGGCCCTCCTAAATGGGGAGGAATGATCTATATTGGATAATTATATTATTTTTCCTCCATGTTGATGCTTTTAGAGTAGAAAATTAGAGGAATTAACTTGCACTGTCATTTTTAATGGTGAGTCCTAGTTTGGTGAATTAGGGTATGAAACTTTTTTAAGTCATTTTGAGGCATTAAATAGTTCTTTTAGGGTTAAAAAATACTTTTTCTTTTGTTAGACCCTTTAATGTTATTTTATAATCAAGGACCTTTCTAGTGGTGCAAAAATTGTGTCAAGTGTTCACATTATGATTCATGTGTTGTATCTGATGGCAACCCACTTGTAGCAGAACAACTCACTTGTATATGGTAACTAGATGAATCTACGGTCCACGGAACTAGATGAATCTACATGAGAGATATCACATGTGACATAATGCATGGAAGTTGTGTTTACAAATGTGACAAAATGAAGGGTAGTTCAAAGGAATCCGTTCAGAAGTAATGTACAATGGAAAATCACATTATAACAGGTCTATTTAGAGGAAACAAAGTAATGATACAAAATAATAAAATGAAGGAACAAAGGACTATAGATTATAAGCAAGAAGTTGAGGAAAAATGACATTTTCAGGTATGTTAAGTTGTATACACGGGTTCACTATACAAAAAGAGGGTATACATATGCACGCATTTTCACAAGACGAAAAGTGTATATGGGCTAGAAAATCAAGGAAATTCAAGATTAAAGAATACCAAGGGTCAATATTGTGGTATTAGCCCACAATATTGAGCGGAGTAACGACTATTTGATCCCCTCCAAGAATACCACAAGCTCTAAGTATTGTTTTGGTCTGAGGTATTAAGAAAGGCTAAAACTACATAAGGAGGTGAAGATCAAAGGGCTAAGGGCACAAGTAATGAATATCTTATGAACTGTTAAATCAGAAGAAAATATGCATGTTATAGGTTTCTGATGCATTTCTTGATCTAGACTAAGTATGCACCTAAGTTTTTGATGATGGATGAGATCGAATGATGGATCAGGATCATAATGACTTATCATTATGTGATCTGATAATGGATAGGATAGATCTGAGTGATAACAAATGTTTTGTGCTTTAAATGCTATGATATGGGTATATTTGAAGTCTGGAAGAGTTACGAAGTTATAAGCTTTTATTTGTAGATCTATACATTTTTTTACCTTGCTGATAACATGTCTACACACTGGTTCAACAATTCCAAGTAGCATATGCAGAAGAAAAGCTTGTTGTTTAGGGATGACTGATCTATCTGATCAGTGATGTTGTTTCACTGTTGTTTTTCAATGATGACCTCATTAGATCTAAAATTAAAATTTATTATATAAGTAGATTGAGTCTGGTTGATTGATTGATTGAGAGAGAAGGGTGATCCTTGTTGTTATCTATTTAGAACTCTATAATATGAAAGTAGATCTTCAGAATATAACTGGTTGGTACAAATTTGATTTAGAAGTTTGTATGATTCAGTATATTTATAGTATACATAGTTTGGGCTAAAGGAAGTAGCGTATACACATAGGTTGGGTTCATTGGAGAAGCGTATATATGATGACATGTGAATTTTGAGGTTACAGTTGGTTTTAGTTGTTGATGTAGTGTTTTGGGTTCAGATCTATGTACTCGCTACAGTGATCTGTCTATTCTAGTCAATTGGTTGAATTTTGTTAAGTTTGAATGAATGGTTGATTCAATTCTGTCAGAGGTTCAATGATTTTTTAATTGAGCATGTTAGAGGCTTCAGTGATTGATTGAGTTATAGTTGATTCAGAGATTGATGATTGGGTTTTAGTTATATCAAATATTGATGATTGAATTTTAGTGATTGGTTGATGCAGATGTATTTGATGGATGTATTGCAATGGTGATTTGTTTTGAGCTTCAATGTTACTGATGGGTCTAGTATGAAAATTTGATGAAACGTGGCCTTCATATTGTGTTGTTGTATACCAGGAGTATCCTGTCTAAAAATTTATGAAACATGGTCTTTGGAGGATACTCAGGGTTGGAGCCTTTAGTGAGGAAGTCAAATCTTCCTTCCAGTAGTGCCTAGTGATTTGATCAGAGGGTTGGAGCTCCATTACAGTAGCAACTAGAGAACAAGTGAAGGTTGTATCCTTCTGTAGGCCGACGCCTAGGTACTAGTAAACATATTTGCTAGTACAAGAGCTAGGTTGTTGTAGCTCCATTCCAGTAGAACTTGGGGAACGAGAGAAGGTTGTAGCCTGCGTACTGGTATGAGTCTGCACCAGTACAAGATTGTAAATAGATTATTCTTTATATGAAAAGAAGACAGAGACAAGAGTAGAAGGTTTTTTTTCTCCCGCATTCAGTTTCCACCTTAAATCTTGGTTTTCATGTGTGTTTCTTATGTGTGATGGTTTATTTAGTTATTTTTGCACATGGTTACTGTTTAATGTTTAATAAATTACTGATGCACTAATTAAAGATCAATATATGATGAAGTAACTCAATCATAAGTTCGCTGGATATACGCTGGTTGCCTTAAGAATAGTTGCATGCACACACGAGTTCCCTTCACTACTGTAGCGTATATAAATCTAACTATTTAAATGAAAAATCTATTGATTTGTAAATATTGATTCACCCCCCCCCCTCAGTATTATTCCCAACATCAAGTAAAGTTCATATGCAAAAGTTATGCCTCCCAAAGTTGAATCTTGATGTACTGTGGTTACCACCATTGTATAAGACGATTCCATGCCAAACTCATTACTCATACATATGGAGCTAGCCACATGTGGAATTGCAATAAGACCTTAAAAGGTCCAAAATCATAATAATTGTAGTTGAGGGTTAAGGGAGTCAAAATCATACTGCTAATTAGATATCAAGCTATGTTAAATATTGGCCCACTAGAAGGAGTAGGGGCTCCATTTTCTACCATATTATTTTGTTCCACATTTGATAAAAGTAACTAGGAGTGGAAATTTGGAGAGCATAACATAGGGTGATCACGTTCTCGAGTAACTTTATAAGCTATAAGTCTCAAGTAACTGTATAAAGAGTACATGCTCCTTTGTACCTGTAGATTTCCATACTAAAAAAGAGAGCATAGAAGTCTCATCTTCTCATTGGGTTTTATCCCTTATGTGTTTCCTATTGTGAATATATTTTGTATTTCTTTTTATTCTATATTTCTCACATTTCAAATGTTTTATTTATTTAAGCATAGAATAATAAATAAAGAAATCCTCTGAGATCTAGACATAATTAACATTCATAGTAAATATTTTAGTAATTTATTAGATCTATTATGATCAACTATTCTAATGGAATAACCATGGTTGTTCACAAATTAAAAACCCGACTTGATGGTGAGGCATATCATCCTCTCTCTTTGCTTAAGTTATAAAAATGCATATATAAAGGAATGGACACTCCTCTGGAGTTACCTTCGTTTTTGTGGCATGAACAATTGCTACAAATTCCTCATCCTCTTCTATTGTGATTTGAAAACAACAATCTCAAATGATTTTCTTAGTTATGGAATAAGTGCAATGTAAAATAATGGAGCCCCCTCCTCCTAGTGGCTCAATATTTAACATAGTGTAACAACCATCTAGAGGTATGGTTTTGACTTCCTAAACCCTCAATGTCATAAAGTTTACGACATTCTGAAATATTCTTGAAAGGCCTCATGTTGCTAACCCCCACATGCGTGAGAAACAAGGGCTATTGTGGCATCCACTTACACCAGGGTGGTTAACTAGGGAGGTCAACTCATAGGAGGGTTAACTTCTGCATATACACTTCAACTGAGGTGATATTTAAGCCATTAGAAAGGCCTCAAAGTATAGATCAACATCATGGGGATGGATCTATGCTCATGAACGTTTAACCCTTACAAGTGCTCTTTGATGCTTCAAAATAAAATTTTCATTTAAAACACCTACAAGTATGATCTAAAGTTCTCCATGGTTCAAATTAGAGCGTGGTCTCACAAACTTTGGATTGTGACTTAAAAATCATATCTCTTCCAAGAGTGAAATTTATGTATTTTCTAAGATGGAAAAACCAAGAAAGACAGTTTCTTTCTTGCTTATCTACATCTATGAGATTCAAATAAAATATTATGGAGAATAATTATCTATATAATTTGGTTATTATGAATAAAGGTGTTCAATGTTTCTCCTTTGAGCGATTATACTTCTGTCCTAAAGATTTTATAAGTGATCTTCTTTCTATTTCCTTTTCATGTTTCTCTTTTATTATAATATTACAATACAAAATGTAGACCATTCTAAGCCAATAAAAAAATTTCTATCCTTTCAACGAATACCCTTAAATTTAACCATATCCTTTCAACGAATACCCTTAAATTTAACCATGGCCAAATTCTGAGCATCACTACCAAACACATTAGATGCACCACGGTTACTCATTAGATCGATGTTACTAGCATCTTAAACTCCACCAAGATCGATGTTACTAGCATCTTATACTCCACCAATGATATATTGTTGGGAGAGCCCATGATAGATTGCATTACAATTTTCCAACGTGGAGGATAGCTCCGTTGACTTGGACCCTCAACTTGAGCCACAATCCATGTGACATTTTTAGATTGTGTTAGGGACTTCCAACAAATCATGGTTTGAGTAATGTTTATGATATTGATTAGGACTATTTTTTATATTGATTTATGATAATTGGAATAAACGAATATCTATAATCTCTTTCCTCATATGCCATTTGTGTGCTTTTTGTTTTTTAAGAATCACTTTCGTGGAATATCATTTGGATTGTTCTTTTTCCCATTATTGAATAATAATATAAATTAAATGATGGATAAATAGTGTTGTAATTAAAATATTTGTAGGTTATTTATTTTATAAATTACTAATTTATCGTGGTAAATACATTTTATAAGTTTTGAAATAGAAAACCATTTAAAATTTATTGATTTCATTCCAAGAAAAATTATATATGCAATAAAAATTATTTTCAAATTATTAAATCTATATCATCCATACATTTTTTATTTTTTAAAATAAATTTTTGGATATCCTATTACAAAATAAATTATATCTATCAACATAATTAGTTTTATATTAAATATATATTAATATGTATTAACCATAACTCCGACGATGTAATCCAACTACTAAGTGTAATAGTTTTGTCCCCACAAGTCCTGAGGTCCATTCCTAGATAAATTATGTAATATCTCTCTCACTCTTCCTTAATTCCTATATCTATATCTATATCTATATCTATATATAGATAGATATATACTTATACTTTCAAAATTAAATTCTAATTATTAAATATGTTACAACTTTAAATTATTTATTATTAAAACCAAAATCCCTCAACCCCATATTTTTATATATATTAAAATTAAAAACTTGAAAAACACTATTCCAAAATAATAGACCACATAATTACAAAATTGTTAATTTTTTATTAAACACATTTTAATACTTTTTGAATTTCAAATTTAGGCTTTACTTATGCTTGAATATGTGAAAACTCTAAATTACTTATTATAGGGACCAAAGCCCTTCACATCCCCAGGGAGATCAACCTCCTTAGCTAGTCTTGATGCACTCTTTCAAACACAAATTTTCATTTAATAAGTGAAAACTCTAAATTACTTATTATAGGGACCAAAGCCCTTCGCATCCCCAAGGAAGATCAACCTCCTTAGGTAGTCTTGATACCCTCTTTCAAACACAAATTTTCAATTTAATACACACCTTTTTCTATTTTTCCAATGACTAGCATACACCAATTTTTCCAATGACTAGCATACACCATGGATAGTCCTCATACACACTTCTTTCGATTTGTATGATGAGTGGGACATTGACACGGGCTAATCAATGTCAAAGCATGTTTTTCTTTCTTTCAGTTTCTTATACGAAATTGTAAAGTCAATTATGAATTTTGTAAGTTCATTTCTAACCACCCTTCAATATGTCGTTCATAGCGTGTAATTATAAAATGCAATAATATTCCTCTTCTCTATAATTGGACATGTCAAATTAATAGATGCAACCATTCTTGTATTTTTTAAAATTTAACTCAGTAGAATGTAGTGTATCATGTAACATATTTGGTTTTGATAAGTTAGTTTTTCTTTAGAAAAAGGCATAAAAAAAATTATAATAAAAAAATGATGAAAGGAAATTCTCTAAAAAACAATTGAATAAGTGAACAAATTTAAATTCTAGTAGGAAAAGATAATATTTGCACTAGAAATAAATTAGGGTTTTGTGTGCAGTTTATTTAAATGCCACAATTTAATTTATGGTTCGAATCATATTGTTTAACCATGATCAAATTATTTAAACTTTCGTCTCTAGATTAAAGAATAAGTTCAACAAATTTTTTAATCTTGGTTGAGCATGAATTTGATGGGATAAAATAGAAAGAAAAATTGACCAAATGTACTCAAAACTTGGCCAAATGCAAAGTATGTACTAGAGTAAGGTTAGAATAGAATTAGGAAAAATAAAATGGCCGCTAGACTAAATGCGCCTATTCATAAAATAATTCTTCTTTAATTAGGAGTTAATCAATTTTATAAGGGTGATTAATTATATCTAATAAAGATATGAAACGATTTTAGTCCAAAGTAATAAAACAACAAAATTGATTCGTCGCGAAGCATTATTGAGAAGCTTGTTTTCAAAGATGATCCTCTTCCCAGCTCAGATTAATGGCGGATAAGTCATTTTGCAACTCCTCCCCCCATTTCTTGTTAACTTGAAGGCGGGGGGGTGTGAAAAGTTGTATTCTTTTTGGCGGGCCCCTTGCAACGTGTCATCCCCTCACAGCTTCACACCCGCTCACTCAATACGACTTACCACTACACCCCCAGAAAATCCACTCCTCCTTCTCACATCAGCACATCATCCCACCAACGGTTATCACACCACTTCCTGTGCATTCTCTCCACTAATCATACTCTCCCACATGTATATGCCCATTGTTAGATGCACATTACACTCTTGCCCATTACCATGCTCCATTGTTCATTAATGCTTCCAAATCCTGTTTGGTAACAGTTTGATCCTAATGGGAATTCATTTTGTTATTATAAATAAACCCACCATTGCTTTCGCGCAATTCTCCTGACTTCATCACCACTATTTGAAATTATAGGTTTTAAACCTCGGCTCTAGTTAAACTCTATTACAAACTACGCTTAATTTTTCAAGCAAATACCAGGCTCACCAGTGTCTACAAAGATTGTTCTCTGTTTAGGTATCTATCCTATCAACTTCTTGTTACTATTCCTCTTTGTTTTATCAGAATAAGGCACCAAAGAGAAAAGACCAGCCCTCTACCAGAAAAACCCTGACTCAGTAAATTCCTAAAACCTCTGATACCCCATACCTTGGCCATATCCCCATAGCAAACCAGTTCTTCAAAATCACTGATATAGAGTGTGAATTCGATATGTTCGAATTACACCACTAGCTAAGACAAACTTACTAAGATTTAGAGGATGAAATTAATCTATGGGAATCCTTGTTGCACATGTCTATGCTCCCTCAAATGCACTTATTCCCTAATTCAGTCATGTGGTGTCAGGCTAGGTATAACTGCCTCCAAAGAACCATTGTGGCCAGAAATGGAGATGTTCTGATCTCTATGACACCTGAAACCATAAACAAAATGTTGTTAATTCTCGAGAATGACTCCCTTACCCATTTCTCTACTATTGTCCTCATGGATTTATATCATAAATTCACTTCCACCCAAAGAGTTCAAATCTTAGAAATATTTCTTCTAGAAGATGTTGAGCTTCACAAAAAAAAATCCTACATATCCAGCCTCTATGTTCCCAAAGAGAGCCAAACTAATCATCTCCCTAGTTTCTTTCCTGTTATGTTACCAGACAGACCAATGGGTAGATGAACCTATTCTAGGTTATTTGTCCATCTTCTCCAAAGAGCACAAGCCAACATTCATGTATAATTATAGTCATTTTCTGGCTAGAAATATGCATGAATGGATAATGAAGATCACTACTGAGGGTGTGCTCAAATACTCTTCTATACTGGTCCATATGTTCCTTTTTCAACAAGGAGATATGATGCCAATAACTTCACATAAGAAGGATGATCAACAAATCAATCAATCGGTGATATAATGGACCTCATTGGTCAGAAGAAACTCAATTGAGTTTAAATTTACATATTTTATTGATTGTTTCATTCATCCAGTTGCACAAATTCTTAATAGCCGTAGTGAACCTAGAATTAGTTCAAAGATAAAAAGGGTCCTGCACTTGAGTGATCAAGCTAAAACTGGCAACTAGTATCTTTACCAAAATTATATAGAGATAAGTATATGGTTAAGAGCTAGCTCCTTATAAGCTCCCTAAATATGTTCCAATGAGAATTTTCTCTCTAGAATATATAAGGCAAATGATTAACATGGATGAGATTCATTTTGTTTCAGGTAAGAGGAAGTCTTAATTTAAGATCGTCCCAAGTGGGACCTTTTACATGTCATACCAGATCAACAGGAATTGAAGCAGATTCAATTCTCAAGAAGATGGGATTTTGACCAAGCTTTACCTGGTCATATGACCCATTCAAAATAATCTCTAATTTAAGGGTGGAACTCAAAAACACACCTTATAATCATACTCCCAGACCAGAGATTGAGAAATACAGGAATCAAGAACAATGGGAGGAGAACACACTTTAGGAAGCAGAAGAGAAAATTCTACCCACTTCTACCCTCCAAACTACCATTTCTCAAATCAAATAGGAAGAGAGGTTGAGATAAGAATCATCATCTTCAGCAAATTGTGCAAAAGAGTTTGTCGTTTATCAGAAGAAACAGAAGACTAACCCTAAAGTTACCACTATTCACGGCTAGAAAGAGCAAATAATTATTAATTTGGATGATTCCCAGGTTTCTATAGGATCAGAGGAAAATGTCCTTAATACTCCATCCTCCTCTTCAGTTTCACAGTATCGATTAGTGATTACATAGTCAATAGGAGTAAATTAGCAAGAGGAACCAATATTTTCACTTATTTTCTGGAAATTAAGCAAAAGAATGAATCTCTTAAGGCCAATGTCTATGCTCAATTCTGGAAGTAGACATCTTATTCACATCATAGATTGTTGACAACATTTGAGAGTGAAAAGGGAAGGATGAAAATGGCATTCTTTGAGGCCCGAGTGCCTTTTCGAAAGGCTTCTTTAGAATATAAGAAAATTATATTTTACTCTGATGTAAAACAAATACATCCTATCGACCAAATGGACATGCATAGACAATCTGGAGAGATGCTTTTCTCCACCATGACTAACACTGCCATGGCCCTGTAAAATTTAAGAATAACTCTTTCAAATGTGCAGTCACAATTGAAGATAGAGAAGATATCCTCCTCGGCAAAGGATAATAGGGTCAAATAATTAGAAGATTTAGTGATCAAGATTGGGTATGATCCAATTGATGTTAAAGTTGTAGAGGACATCATCAAGAAAAAGAATGCAGACCATACAACACTTACGAAACAACTGAAATTACCCTCTACAAAATATCCTCAAACCAAGGAGATAGAAGAAAGTGAGAAAAATAAACAAGAAATTGTCAAACTAATCATTCAGTGGATAGAAATCTTGCCCAAGGAAAATGAAGAGCCTACATAAGTGGTCATAGCTCCAATCATAGCTATTCCCATCACAGTGGCAGGGACAACAAGAGAATCAACATCAACAACAACAGAGTCTACATGAACAATGGGTGATCTAAGTAAAGTCATACAGGAATTGTCTCTCGAGAGATAGGAAAATAAAAATCAAGAAGAAATTCAAAAATATAGAGGCACAAAAAATAAAGAATAACACTCTTTATGTAGAAGAGATGAAGAATACCCGTAGATTAACTAACAAGTTTGATGAGTTGGAAAACGGGCCACTAATGGCTCAAACCATGTACCACACCAAGGAAAACATTTGGGAAGATATAAGCAAAGCTATAACTAAAGTTTGGCCCTCCATACAAATTATTTATGAACAGGAAGAGCTTATTACTAGATGCCAAGCAATTATTGAAGAAGTAAGAGAAACACTTAGACAAAATCTAGACATGGCCCCAGATATGATTAATGTGTTGAATTAAAAAGCTAGAGCTAAATTATAAGAGATTTAGATTGCAGACAAAACATAAATGATTTTAGAGATTAAGAAAGTTTTACAGAAGAGGAATCTTATGACTAAATTGGAGACAAAGTACCAGACTTTGAGAACTACTGCCTAGAGATTTCATTTTAGGTTTAAGTTGCTTAATCAAAGAGGATTGCCAGGACTAGTAGCACCAAATGATAGATTGATCAGTTTGGAGGAATATTTCCAAAAGCTTTATACAATTGAAACTGATAAAGATAAATTTGCAAGTATCAATGATCATCTTAAAGGGAAGGCTTTCTTAGAGGCTTTAAACTTTGATTTAATAATCAAGCATGCAATTAAACATATCTTTGTCAATAAGCCTACTTTTGAAAAATATACCGAGGTGGATGAAGTCTATAGAAAATTAATTAATCTTTCTATACCAAGTGAAGATAGATGTGATCACTTGTGTGAAATCCTTGAGAAACTTTCACCACCAACTGACAAACAGTGAGGTAGCACATTTTGGGGCTAGATCATCAACAACTTCCTTGAAGACAGTGCCAACAACTTAACAATTTTTTTATGGATTCCTATATTTTATTACTATTTTTGTAATTTGTTAAATATGTTTCTAGAAAATCAAGTTTTTTTGTATAAATAACTTCTCATTCGAGTTATTAAGGGTTGAACCCTCAGATGATATTTTCAAAGCAAAATTGTAATTAAATTGGAGCTTTTTTGTCGAATTAATGAAAGGATTCTAGATTTGCCTCAAATAGTTTGTCTCCTTGTGAGTCTTTCTCATGATTTCATTTCATTATGTTATTCTTCATGTATTTAAGTTTTAATGAATAACTATGGGTAAAATTAAAATGAATATTATTCTATCTTAAATCCACTGTGAAGTTATAATCGATATGACATATTAGTTTATAAAATTGTCTATTATTATAGACTCCTCTACATTTATAAATTGTCACACCCATCTTCATAGAATTAAATACATTTTGTTTGGGCTGTAAATATTGTTTGCCTGGATTTTGTCCTATAATTACCTAAATACCAAGTTTGAATATTTAGTGAGTTATAACTTTTTCAACCTTGTTGTTCATGCAATTATAAATCAATTGATTGTTTAGAGAGAAAGAATCACCCCTTTCATTATATTTAGAATTGTTAAGGTTTAAGCATTTGTCTTTAATTGTTCATAACATTGGTCATCCAAAAAACCTTAAAACAACATAACATTTTAGATGCTTGTTGAGTTAAATTAAAGACTTGTAATTTACAAACATAAATTATCAACCAAGAGTAAGTAAACTTACGAGATGTTGTGAAAAATATATGCATGATTCATACCTCAAGTGCTTCCTAATTAAATCAATCACCTATAGATAACAGTAATGCCTATATTCTACATCAACACTTGGCAGCAAAGGCTATAAAGTGGATTCACCTCCCTCTATATCTCTAATATTGTTGATGTTGATCAAAAAAGATAAAGATCAATCACAAGGCCAAAAGAGATTGATTGAACAATGGAAAGCCAAAATTGATTAAATGAATCACATAAATCTTAACCATGAGTCAATCGATATATGCTGCTGAATCAAAAAAGAGCAAACTAGCTATGAAAAAACAATATCACCACTTAAACATAATTAAAGGAATATGCTAGTACTACTAATGGAGTTGTGAGTAAAGGGGTCCCTACCATACTCACAACCCCTTCAATATTAAAGGGGTTTACTCAGTAGAATGAATAGAACATGTAACTTGTATTAATATGGAAAATATCGCAGTCTTGTACAATCGGATGCACTAATCATCTAACCAACCCCCTTACACATACAATGTAATAGCATTTATGCATGTTTGGAGGCATATGATTTGCCCGAATAAGGAAAAACTACTTGCTGAACTATTTACCATTATTACAGGTACAAAATATCAAAAATAGCTCTTTTGAGTCTGATCCATGATTGGAAGCATGAACCAGATTATTTCGCTACATCTCCTGGAGCTTTTCCTCATGTGGCCAATGAGAAGGAGATTGGAGATCTTTGTATTTTTAATGATAGATATGGGGCAGCCAATAGGACAACATCCACGTATGTGGATTTCCCCACAAAACCCATTTTCCCGTTTGTTCTGAGATTAAGTGCAACATAGTAAACCACCTATTCTTTTGCAGGAAATATGGATAGCTATAGGAAATTTGGATGGTTGCAGGAAATCCACGTCTATAGGAAATTACAGAGCATCTGTAGGAGAATAGCAACCGCAAGCTGTCTATAGGAAATGGCAGAGCTGCTTCAAATCTTCATCAAACTTCGATTAGTTGACTCGATAATTTCAATAAGGAAATAGTTAGCTTAAGGAACTACTTAAGAGTAAGATAAAATGATACTTTTTAGGTTAGTTTGCATACGTTAAGCACATATTATGCTTTTGGCCAAAATTTAGATAATATTATCGAAATAGGTATAACTAGGGGTCAAATAGTGTTCGAAAATGGGAAAACTAGGTCTTCGAAGGCTGTCAAAATTGAGAAAAATTTGGAACTCAACATTCCCCTATGCCTATCTTCTTGCATGTTCCCAATGCAAGAAAAATTATGCAGCCTCTAAAGAAAAATATCAATCCTTTCCCTCTGCTATAGCTACTGCAGCCAAATGGTCCAATTGGGCCGTACTGAATTCTGCCTGAATCTCGCTTCTATATGTTTCATTGTCCTTCTTCAGGTGGTCAATCTGGTTTTGTTTCTTCTTCATGCTTCAAGCTACCTTCTAATTCCATTCGTCATTCTCTTTCTGCATGTGTAAAGTGTTTTCTTCCAAAATTTCATTCTCCTTCCATAGAGCTCGCTCTGACACATTAAGCTCATGAATGATCTCTTCCAGTTCTTGTCGACCTAGCTTTTTGTAAGAAGTTACCTCTGCCTCATGTCATCCAGAGTAGCACTTAGGATACTAGGCTCCTCCTACCATTGATGGTCTTCTACTGTATTATCTCCACTTTCTTGTAGCGCTAGATCCTGTAAGGATACTACCTTTTTGTCAATAAATTTGGCCAATACTACCTTCTCCTTTCGTTTTTCCAAGCTCTGGTGCTTCTTCTTCTTCCTATCAGGTCTACTTTGTGATTTTCCTTCTGCTGAAATTTCCTTTGTGGCCAGCTTTGCAACCTGGCTCCTTGTAACTCTTTTAGTAGGGGTAGAAGAGTTTTTCATTTTAGGCTTCTTCCTTATGAGTTCTCCAGTCACCACTACCTCTTCATCCTTCTGATTCTCCTTTATTAGTATACCTCAGGTTCGTATATTTTTCTTTTGCTTTCCATCACGATTTTCTTCCTTAACTTTAGAAGGACTAGAGTCCTTCTCATCTTCCACGAAATGATTTTCTGATAGGAAATCGTCCCATGTTTTATTTTTCTTCTTCAGAACCTTGGTCAGGATAATTCTTATTAACCCATGGTGATAGAGGTTTTCCTCTATGTGGGTTGCTCTATCCTTAGAGGCAGTAGACATTTTCATCAAAGACATCCTTAAGAAATAAGGCAAATTTAAAGGCCTATCACGGAAGTGCCCGAGAAGGAGAATATGAAACAGAAATGAAAGCTGGAAATGACCTTCTCAAGTTATATATTTATGTAAGAGAAATAACAGGTTCTGATACTTACTCTGGATGTATTATTGTGTAATTCCTTTACTCCAGTCAGGGTTTGTGTGTTCTTTCTAGAGGAATGGCACACAGATTCCTTTTTCAAACCATTGATTTTTTAGCCAATGTTCTCCCTCCTATGGAATACTGCAGGCTCGAGCCAATAGCTCCTCCATCCATCGAAATTGGACATTTCCCACCTAGGCTTTGTTGCCATTAAGGTTAAGAGTGAAGGATTTGGTCACTTCCAAATTATGCCCACAAAATTTCTAAAGCAGGGGCAACCACCCTATACCTTCCATCCTAGCTTTGCTTTTGGGATTCGAATCTAACAATGCAAAGCCTTGTCGTTCAAACTAAAAATGGGAACGCAGTTGAGACAGGGTTAAGAGTAGAAGAAATAGAGCTATTTCGGATCACTATGACACCTCCAAGCCTTTGAAAAAACTTGACAACGAGATTTTAATTTTGGAAGTATTAGGGAAGTATGGAATTTTTTTTAAAAAGGACATCAATCATGATCATGATTAACATCATGCTCCGACCTGTAGAATGGATATCAGAAATATCACCAAAGAACGTGTTAGAGCTATGCGAGGTGGACATGGAACTCCATTTATGATGTAATGGTCATGGTCACACGCTTTCGCAAAGGGTAAAGAGACTTAATTTCATAAAAAATTTAAAAGGATTAAAGCATCGTTACCTTTCACTTTAAGTGTCCTATCACCAAATGTACCTAACCGATCTTACCTCCCAATGATCCAATCCTTTGATGACGATTATCACTGTCTTCAAAATGATAATCCAACTTAGAATTACATAATTCATGTATACATTAAACGTGATAGGGTATAAACATGGTTACATAATTCGTGATCTTAGCCAATAAAAAATTATCAGTACCTTATCGAATTAATTTTAAGCTAATGTCATGTCTGTATTTTCAGGAAATTGTCAGTGCACTGCAGGAATTGTTCTATCTACATAATTATTGAATGTTCTGCACGAAATTATTCTATAAAAAACAAACCCATTTGTTACCCTTTTTGTACACTTCATCACACTTGAATGAAGGTGCTGATGTTGAATGTGCAATGAGCTTATTGGATTACCAACCATTGAGATCAAGTGTTAACCAATGCGAGGCCCATCACCATTAATGAGAGTGAGGACCAAGGTACACTGATGCATCCTATCAGATGTGAATTTATGAGCTTATGTGGAACCCCCTATAGGATCCAACAATCAAGGAGCCATGATGATTCGCCATTACTACTGTTTCCAATTTTGATCTCTCAAGGCAGGTGCTGAAGAAAGCTTTTCCTTGAGTGTATCAAATGTAGCTTGACATTCATCACTCCAATGAAATTCAGATTCTTTAGTTAATAATTTAAATAATGGTGAGGATACATTTGTAACATTCTCAACAAACCTTCTATAGTAGCCCGCATGTCCAAGAAAACTTTGCACTCCTTTTTGATTGGTTGGTGGGGGAATTTTTACAATTACTTCGATTTTAGCGAGATTAACTTTGATTCCTCTAGCAGAAACATGATGTCCCAAAACAATTCCCTTAGCCATAATCATAAAACACTTTTCATTACTCAATGAAGGATTAGTTCTCTACATCTCTGAAAAAATCTCCTATGATTATGTAAAGCTTCTTCGAAATTATCACCTATTACTTTAAAATCATCCATATATACTTCTACACAATCATGCAAAAGATCAGATAAAATACCAAGTATTTCCCTTTGAAATGTGGCTGGTATGTTACATAAACCTAATGGTAGTACCTTATCTGCATAGGTACACCAGGGAAATGTGAATGTTTTCTTCTCTTGGTCCTCTGGATCTATCCTAGTTTGACTATGCTCATTGAATCCATCCAGGAAGGAGAAATACTTCTTCATTGCTAAAGTCTAAAACACTTGGTCTATAAAAGGAAAGGGAAAGTGGTATTTTAATGTAGCTTTTTTTAGTTCCCTATAATCTACACACAGTCACCATTTTTAGGGACAATAACCAATGGGGACACACACTAGCTGTCTGAAATAGGATTGATGAACCCTACATATAACAATTTCTGCAATTCATTTTTCACAATTTTTCTTAAAGCGAGGTTCATCCTCCTTTGCGGTTGTCTTACGGGTTTGGCACTTACCTCAATGTAAATATGATGAATACAAGTATCTGGGAGAATACCTCTCATGTTTATATATTCCCATACAAATGTATCTGAAAATTATTCTAATGTTTAAACTAATAGTTTTTCTTATTCAAGAGTCAAGGCAACATTAATATTAAGATTTTTTTTTGGAAAAATTTCAACTACCATAGCCCCAAATTTAGTCATTGAATATGCAGGAAATACAGATAAGAGTGGTGAATGTAATTCAGACACTATACTATGATCATAAGAATTCTACAAGTTAGTAATGCTATCTATATTATGACTAGACTGCCCTTCTTCATACTGTGAAAAATCAGGATTAGAAATATAACAATTAAAAAGATTTTCTTCTATGTTTTCCTTAATATAAAAGGCTTGGGATATTGTTAAAACTAGTTTGGTACATTCTAAACCATGCTCCTCTTCTTCAACCCATTATGTATTTTCTGATCTTAAGAGGGGTTTAGCTATGGGATACGAATTGATATGATTTATTTCAGCCCCGTGAGTGATAATCATATTCCCTAATCTACACCCTATGTAGGCATCTATTGTGTCTAAACACAGCCTCCCCAACATCAAAGGAAGCCATCCTAGATTAGCTTTAGGTTGAAGAACACAAAAGGCTGCAGGGTATTCCCAAGGATCCAATGAGATGACGATATCTTCTAAGACCCCCTCTGGCTTTACCTTAGACCTATTTGCTAATTCTAACATGGTAGGACTAGGTAGTAAGTCAAAGGATCCTATGTGAGTTAAAGTCTCCATGGTTATCACATTGATGGCAGATCCTAAATCAATTAAAGTATTTTTTATTGGATACCCATTGATAAAGGTGGTAACCATAGGGATTCTGGGATCTGCGTATTTTTCAGTAGCAAATCAGCTAGACATATGACTTGCAAGTTTTCCACCTACTTGAATTGTCAAGGGTTCTTTCTTTTCTCTTCCTGGCTTCTTGGTACATAGATCCCTCACTGTTTTGGCATAAATTGGGATATCCTTAATTTCTTGCAGTAACGAGATTTTAATCCACAAATTTCTTAGTTCAGACACAAGATCAAAATCGGGTTGTTTTATTTTCATTTCCAACCTCTCTAGAAAAGGAGGCTAGACCGTATGGGATGAGGAAGGTTCTTGTGCTCCTGAAATGATTTGCTCTACTGGTTTACACATGTTTTCTACTTCAGGTGGTTCCATAATGTCTTCCCCTACAACCTCTTCAATTCTTTTAGGCCGACTCACCACTTTTCCAGATTAGATTTTGGTTTCCTGCATAGGGACAAGAAATTCATGCAGTAAAGGAAAAGAAACTTCCTCCAGTGGCTGTGGGGTAATACAATAAGTAGGAAAAGTGGGATAAGTAACCAATCCAATATTGTGAGTAGGTTGGATGGTTTTATTATTGGGTATAGATACTGGCTGAGTAGGATGTTGTGTGGGATGAGGTTGATTTGGTGGGGCAGGCAACTGAAGTTGTTGTTGTTGTGGTTGTACCATTTTTTGTGGCATGGGATGTGGTGGATAAAAGTTCTAAGGTGGAAAATTCTATGTAGTAGGGTAAGAAAATTTCCCCTGCCAAGTTTGTTGAGGAGGCCAGGCCTACCAGGGCATTGGAACATTCCACATTTGATTATGAGCATACGGAAATTGAAAATGTGACTGTGACATACATGTAGGATGTGGTTTCCATGGTCATTGAGAGTAGGATGCTCAGCTTCACAAATTCCACATACCTCTATGATGTCAATAGCGAATTTTCTTAGAGCATGTTTCTTCTTGAATTTGTAGTAGAATAAAGCCAATGATTTTTCCAATTCCTCTTATTTCTTCTTAGCCTGCAAAAAAATCTAATTATGAAGGTGAAGTGTTAAGAATATCATTCTTAAAATTTTTAAATAAGTTACCCATTACAGCTCTAGTTACTCTAGCTCTAGCAACTGATTTGACAATCCTGGAAGAAGTGTCTCTTGATCCTCTTTCAAGCTTATAATTTCCATGTGAATAACATTTTCAATACTCACACACATCATCATAACTCAATTTTGATACATCACCTTCTCCCATTAGGTTCAAAACCTCGAGATATTCTAGTCTGATTTCCCTGAGAAAAATTGTTCTCAAGGTTTCTTTGCTGAGTTGGTTCATCATGGATCTCTGGCGATTATATTGAAATCTTTCCAACAATTCCTCAAGGCTCTCCCCTTCGTTCTGATTCATGCTAAACATTTATTCCCTCAAGTCCCTAATTTTATAATAATCTTGGTACTTTTTCAGGAATACCTTCTTCATTTCTTCCGAGGTTGCAATGGAGTTTGAGCCCAATTGCATAAACTACCTGAGAGATTCATCCTTTAATGTAGCATGAAACAACATCAACTTCTGAGCATTGGAATAACAGTCATAGCTTCTGCACAATACATCAAATTCAAATAACAAGGAATCAAGATCTTCACCAGAGACACCATGAAAGTTGAGCAAGGCTGAGGGAGGAATATTTTTCATCTAAATAGCTCCAATAGTCTCCCTAATCAGAAATTCAAATGTGACTAGTTCGTCTTCGGCATGGCCTCCAGCTATATTACCAATACCTTCTTCATGATCCATGTCGATCTAAGAGAAAGTAGGACCCTCATAAACTACAGATTCCTTAGAGTCAATGGTCCAAAACTTTGGTTCTTAGAAAGGATTAACGAGGAATTACTTCTTAGGTAAACCACTGAGAAGAGATATTGTCTTCCTTGTAAGAGGAAGTTCTAAATGGCCAGCAACATGATATATTTCAACAAAAGATTCTATTGTGGAAGTATTAATCTTCTTACGGTCAGAGACCAATCTCTCTTCAAGACCATAGACCTCCTATTCAGATTCTCCCTCTTTTCCTCCCTTATTTCTTGTAGACATCCTTTTTATTGCCAGTTTATTATTGAATGAAGTGGTGCTCACACCACCACAAAAGACATTTGTAAATATTGGACCCTATTTATCTATTATGCAAAAAAATTCAAAAGCTTCTATTTACCAAGCAACCAGGAGATGGCTTTGGTGAATTCTAAACTCTGCCGGTTCGTAGTATTTACCCTATGTCTTACCATTTCGACTCCCCAAGTCCTAAAAATCTTAAACATTAGAAATCATACTAAAACACTTTCAGTATCATCCCTTAGCACCTCCCCGACAATGATGCAAAAATGTTGAGTTAAATTATAGACTTATAATTTAGCGACATAAATTATCAACCAAGCGTAAGCAAAACTTGCGAGATGTCATGAACAATATATGCATGCTTGATACCTCAAGTGCTTCCGAATTAAATCAGCCACATATACAAAGCACTGATGCCACTTTTCTACATAAACACTTGGCAGCAAATGCTATAGAATGCATTCACCTCCCTCACCAGCTCTGATATTGCTGATGTTGATAAAAAAAGATAAAAGATCAAACACACAACCAAAATAAATCAATTAAACAATGGAAAGACAAAACTAATTAAATGAATCACATAAATCTTAATAATGAATCAATCGATATATGCTCCTGAATCATAAAAGAGAAAACTATTTGTGCAACAACAATATCACTACATAAACATAATTAAAACAATACATTAGTACTACTAATGGAGTTGTGAGTAAAGGGGGCCCTCCGTTACTCACAACCCCTTCAATATTAAAAGGGTTTGCTCAGTAGAATGAACAGAACCTGTAACTTGTATTAATATGGAAAATATCATAGTCTTGTACAATCAGATGAGTTGATCAGCCAACCAACCTCCTTATACATACAATGTAATAACATTTATACAAGTTTGCAGGAATATGATTGGCCTAAATAAGGAAAAACTACTTGTTGAACTATTTCCTATTATTATAGGTGTAGAATATAAAAATTAACTCTTCTAAGATTGATCCATGACTGAAAGCATGAACCAAAATACTTTGCTACATCTTCTGGAGCTTTTCCTCATGTAGCCAACGAGAAGGAGATTGGAGATGTGGGTGGTTTTGATGACAAACCTGGAACAGCCAATAGGGAAACATCCATGTAGGTGGATTTCCCCACAAAACCCATGTTCCCGTTTATTCTAAGATTAAGTGGAATAGAGCAAACCATCAATTCAGTTGTAGGAAATATAGACGGTTGCAGGAAATCTGTGTGTACAAGAAATTGCCGAGCCTCTGCAGGAAAATAACGACTACAAGCTATCTACAGGAAATGGCAGAGCTGATTCGAATCTGCATAATACATCAATCAGTTGACTTGATAATTTCGATAAGGAAATAGTTAGCTTAAGGAACTACCTATGAGTAAGATAAAATGAAACTTTTTAACTTAGTTTGCATACCTTAAGCACATAATACCCTTTTGGCCAAAATTTAGATAATATGATTGAAATAGGTATAACTAGGGGTCAAATAGAGTTCGAAAAAGGGAAAACAAGGTCTTGGAAGATAGTCAAAATTGAGAAAAACTAGAACTCAACAATGCTCTGGCTTGATTAATTAACTTATAATTATCTCAAAGGACAACATCAAATTGGCATCATTTCTGGAGAATGAAAATTGAAGTCTTTTTCCCTTGGAAAATGATAAAACTTTTCCTTTAAAGTGTATAAGGGAATAGTAGGTTAAAATATTTCACCTGCTGACTTACGAAACCCAAACTAGCTCCTTCAAGAAATACCAAGTCTCATTATAACTCTCAAATTGTTTCTCCATTATCTGATCTAGAGAGACTAGTAAGAGAACCCTCTTTAAGAAGGAAAATTAAGGCTTCTACCTCTTCTTATTTACCCTTACAACCTGAGGATATTTCAGCATCTAATCCATTTAGGTTTGTACCATCTCCATTAGATTTGGCTAACTTAACACCTAGGGTTTTAGAACTACTATCCAAAGGAGTTGATCCACAATCAACTCTTTTATTCCATTGATTGGTATCATATAAAATTCCTGAAATACTTTTAGATTCACCCATGTTAGAAGAAGAATTGGATGTACATTTACCTGAGTTAAAACCTACTGATTTTATCTCCCCCACTCATTATACATTTTCATCCACTTCTACTCAACCTAAGGAAACTTTTTCGGTATATTCGAATCCTTTGTTTGAAAATAAAGAAGAAGTTGAAACAGAGGTTCAAAATTTAGTTAACAAAACTCCTTTTAAAACTTTTATATATGCTCCACCCTCTTTTACTCCTCCTCCTACGTTTACACCTTCATCTTCACCTATAGCTTCATTATCCTCTACCTCATCATCTACTACATCTTCTACTCATTCATCATCATCTTCAAATATGGCTACATTTTTAACCTATCGTTCAATCTAGGTATGTTGCTTTACAACTTCCTAATATACTAGATAATTTTCCTGATGGGTATTTAAAACACCTGCCAAGGTTTAATGGAGAAACAGCTTTGTCTGTTGAATATCATTTCACTTCATTCTTGGATTTTGTTGATAACATGACCATAGAATAGGAAGATGTATATATGAGATTGTTTGTTCAATCACTAGAAGGGAATGTTAGGATTTGGTTTAGATAACTCAGAGCTGATTCAATTCGATCTTGGAATGAATTAACTATCATATTTAAGAATCAACGAGGGGTTAAGGAGGACCTTGTTTACTATCTCACATAATTGGAAGAACTGAAAAGAAACCATGGTGAGCCATTGTAAGGTTTCACAAAAAGATTCAATAAATTGTATCATAAGATGCTACCTAACTATAAACCATGAGTAGCAATAGCCAAAGTTATATTTTCAAGGCATTTTAAGATGATTTTGCAGTTATGCTTAGGGAAAGGACATTCCATACCCTAGAAGACATGCAAGAAAATGTTATAGAAGTTGAAGCCAATAGGTCAGCATCAGATAAACTTAAAGCTAAGGCAGAAAAAGCTAAGAGGAAAATGAAAGCCAAGGAAGACGGTTCTTCCTCAAAAACTAAAAATAAATATGAAAAGATAGATGAAATCACTTCATTACTTAGAAACATTCAAATAAATTTAAAAAATAGAAAATGAACCTAGAACAATTCAACAAACTGTTGCTAGACCTAAAATTCAATTTAGGAGAGCTCCCCAAACCCAAATCTTACAAAGACCAAATACTGATCAACAAATTCAACCTCCATTGATGATTGATCATCAGCAATCTGAAGATGCTATCACTTTAATTACTAAGGATATAAATCATTTTGATCATTCATCTACACCAAATACTATTGTCTTTGTTCCTTTAAATCGATCTTCTCAACAAGATCAAGAAGACTCACAAGTTTCTAAGTATCAGGCCTTTTCTGAATTTTTTATTGTAGAACTCAATAGGAGATAAGAGTTAGGACCTAGGTCAGGGCCTGGTAGAACTCCCAAAAATCCCTTTGTAAATTAACCACAAATCAAATCTATTTAATCTCAAACAACAACAATTCAACCATTGAATCGGTCAAATGAAACAACTTCAATTGATAAAATGACTTTAACCAATTTCAATGTTAAAATGGAATTAGAAAGAGTGAAAATACCCATTTCTTTATCTGAACTTTCAAACAATCCAGGATATAAAAATCAACTTTCTAAATGGATCCAGTCATTAGTGTTGATGGTGAAGGAGATGTAATAAGTTAAATTACAAGATGAGAAACCTTCAGTAGACTTTGTTCCAAGCTCAGATATGATTGATGAAAATGTACCACATTTCTATGTAACTCTAAAGGTTCATGATTTCTTATTATTTAATTGCATGTTAGATTCTAGAGCCTCCCATAATGTGATGCCAAAGGTAATGATGGACCAACTTCAATCAGAGATTACCATAACTTATCATGATCTATACACTTTTGAATCCAAGAAAGTACCTTGTCTTGGGCTTATAAATGATCTAGTGGTCATTTTAGCTCAAGTTGCTATTAAGAGTGTGGTTTCAAACATTGTAGTCACTGATACCCCTCCCAAATTTGGCATGTTATTATCAAGATCCTATTGTGCCAAATTAGGAGGAAGTCTTAAAATGGACATGTCTTATGATACTATTTCTATATATGGGGGTGAGCATCTCAGATTATACAGAGAAGTAAGATTCATGAATACTATTTGTAAATCGTATCAAGAAAGGAATCATCCCATTTATGCAGTAGATCAAGAGTTTGTATGTTTTGAATTACCATCAAATAATTTACAAACACTCAGCTTAGCATTGAAAACATTGGAGAGAAACCAAATACCATTAAGACTGATATTTGGAGATTATAATTTGATGGTTCTTGCTCAAAGGAAGGAGTTAGAGCTAGTATTGTACTAGTTTCAACAGACAAAGAGAATATAACTCAATCCTATAATCTTGAATTTGATGTGAAAAATAATGTAGAAGAGTATGAAGCCTTCATGCTAGGATTAGAATTAGCCAAAGCCTTAAAGTGCAAAATATAAGTGTATTCAGTGACTTTGAGCTCATTGTCAAACAATTAAGAAATCTTAGTCAAAGAAAGAATCCTAGACTTAGATCTTATACGAATGAGGTGTGGGATTCAATGGATAATTTATTTCAACCATTTAACATCACTGCTATTCCAAGGGATGAAAACATTGGTGCATATTCTTTAGCTGTTTCAGCCAGTTCTTTTAAAATTCCTGCTCAAATACTTGTCCAATATCAAATTCAAGTTATGCATAGACCATCAATTCCTAATAATCTTAAACGTTGGTAAATATTTAATGATGATGAGCTGTTGAAATCCTTTGGGCAAGTAATTGATGAATTTTTAGCCTTGCAAATTGAAGAAGAACAACTGCATAACAATGAATCAAATAAGGAAAATCAAACTTCTCAATTTCAGTCAAAAATTGGTGATCATAGTATTATTCACTTATCTAACAATTTCATTCCTAAGGGCTTAGTCCCTCTTGAAAAATTGTTTGACCATAATGATGTTCCTAAAAATCCATTATCAAATTCACCTAGAGAAGATATAGAAGTATGTAATATTGGAACTTTAGAAGAAATAAGAAGTATTAAAATCTCTACATCGCTATCAGAGGAAGTCAAAGATAAATATTTAGCTCTACTTAAAACCTATAAAGATTTTTTTTCTTGGTCTTATAGTGAGTTAAAGACATATGATACATCTCTCATTGAGCATAAAATCCCTTTAAAACCAGAATCTAGAACTTTTAAGGAAAAGTTAAGGAGAATTAATCTTGTCCTTCTTCCTACCATTGAAAAAGAATTTAAAAAAGCTACTTGATGCCAAGATCATAGTTCCATTGAGATATTCTCATTGGGTTTCTAATTTAGTTCCAGTAAGAAACAAAAATGGTGAAATTAGACTGTGTATATAGATTTCAGGAACTTGAATAAATCATCTTTGAAAGATAATTATCCATTACCCAAGATGAAACAATTGCTTCAAAAAGTTTCAGGTGCTAATAGAATTTCTATGTTCGATGGCTTTTCTAGAAACAATCAAATCATGGTGAGCCCAAAAGATAGAGAAAATACAACATTCAAAAATCCTTGGGCTACATTTATGTATGCAAGGATGCCTTTTGGTTTAAACAACGTTGGAGCTACCTTTCAAAGAGCTATGAATTTAGCATTTTTGGTTAAGAAAAATAAATTTGTTGTCATTTATCTCGATGATTTGACTGTTTTTTCTAATTCTGATCAGAAACATTTAACACTCAAGGAAATATTTTTTATAGATGTAGGAAGTTTGGGATTTCTCTTAACCCTAAAAAGTCCCTGTTTTAACTCAAAGAAGGAAAATTGCTTAGCCATATTATTTCTAAGGAAGGCGTAATCATTGATCCTGAAAGAGTTTCAGCTATCCAAGCACTTTCATTACCAATGAATAATAAGGAAATTCAGGTGTTTCTTGGTAAAATCAAGTTTTTAAGAAGATTTATACCTAATTATACTGAAATGGTTATGGATATCATTGACATGTTAAGGAAGAAACATGAAGTTGAATGGACAATTCTAGCAAGATATGCTTTTCACCAGATTAAAAAGGCCACTTCACAAGCCCCCATACTCACAAGCCCAAACTATTCTGAACCATTTAGCATCTTTTCCTTTGCCTCTGAAACTACCTTAGTTGTTCCTCTTTTCCAAAAGAATGGGGATGGAGATGACCAACCTATTGCCTCTTTCAGTAAAGTCATGAGATATGTTGAACTTAAATATGATATCATTGAAAAAAATTCTTATTCCTTATTCCAAGCTCTGAAAGCTTTTAGATTCTATGTCCTTCAATCTTCCATTGTTGCCTATGTTGCCAATAGTGCTTTTAAAATTGTGTTAACACAACTTGATACAAAGGGAAGAAGAGGGAGATGGATTGCCAAGATATTGGAATTTGACCTTGTTATCAAAATAACAAAGCTAGTAAAAGGTCAAGGCTTGGCTAAACTATTAGCTGAGTCAAACTGTAAAGTCTTGGAAATTAATTCTATTTTTCAAAATCCAGCAGAGAAGAATCCACAAGAACCTTCTCAGATTCCAGGAGAGAAGGATCCACACGAACCTTCTCAGATTTCATCATAGAAGAATCCACAAGAAACCTCACAGATTTCATCAAAGAATAATCCACAACAACCTTCATCTTCATTCCAATCAACTCTGATTCATATTGATGAAAAAATGTTGTTATCTAAACAATAAACTGATATTATGCATTGTCTTAGATATTTTGAGTGTCCATCTGAATTTATAAATAATCAATGTAAAACAATGAAGTTGAAGGCCATAAAATATTGTATTATCAATGCAAATCTATATTGGATGTAACTTCTCAACATCCTTTTAATTTTGTTGAAATAAGGTGAGACAGAAGGAATCATTGATAAAATTCATGCAGGTATTTATGGAGGACACTATGCTTGGAGGGCCACAACACATAATATTTTAAGAGCAGTATTTTATCGGCCCATGTTGTTTGCACAAGTAGGAGAAAAGGTTAGAAGTAGTACCCAATGCCAAATATTTGATGGAAATCAAAGATTAGAAAAACTTCCTCTAGTTACAGTACTAGTTCAAGCACCTTTCCTACAGTTGGGATTATATTTCATTGGGGAAATTCATCCACCATCAAGTAGCCAACACAGATGTATATTGACTACGACAGATTACTTTACCAGATGGGTAGTGGCAATTCCAGTTAGAAATGCAACTAACACTGTAGTTATTAAATTTATTGAAGAGAATATACTCTCTAGGTTTGGATGGCCCCAATGGATAGTTATGGACAATGCAGCAACATTCAACGGTGTCAAGATGATTGAATTTTATCATAAATACCAAATTCTATTGCATCACTCTACCCCTTACTATCCACAAGGAAATGGATGGTAGATTAATCAAAAAAGAGTCTGGTTAAAGTCATTATGAAAACACTAGAGGACCATAGAAGGAGTTAGAATAACCATATCATATATGCAGTTTCAGCAAATAGGATCTCTGCGAAGAGATCAATAGGTAAATCTCCTTTTCATCTTATTTATGGTAAGGAAGCCATATTTCCTACACATCTAGCTTTTCTTGTCTTGAGGTTTTTTACAAGAAGAAAATGAAGAACCTAATCATTTTTCCAGAAGAATAAATTAGGTTATAGAACTTAGTGAAAACGGAGATGAATTTCATTATAAGCTTTGGAAATATCATAACAAAATTAAAATTATGTTTGATAGAAAGGCTATAGAAAGAGATTTTAAAGAAGGAGATTTAGTATTAAGATGGGATGATGGAAGGGAAGATAAAGGAAAATATGGAAAGTTTGATAATCTCTGGGTTGGACCTTTTAGTGCTGTAGAGGTTAAAGGAGACAATAACTTTATATTGCAAAACTTGGAAGGACAATTTTCCTCATTTCTTATCAATGGGATATATTTGGAGCATTATAACCAATATTGAGATTCCTTCATTCATTCATCATTTGTACATCACTTTATTGTTTTATTTTATATGCAATGTGTAATTGTTTTCAACCAAGATCCCATTAGACCGAGGAGAAGGCACATGGATTTGCCAGTTCTCTACATCCTGCAGGAGGAAGCAGTCCTGAGTTGGAACTGATGTTGTAACATATTTTTTTTTGATAAGCCAGTTTTTGTTTACAAAAATAGGGTATAAAAAATAGAATAAAAAAATGAAAATGCAATAAAAAAATGATGAAAGGAAACCCCATAAAAATAGAAGCAATTTTATAAGTGAGAAAAATTAAATGGAACTAGAAAAAGGTAATATTTGCATTAGAAATAAATTAGGGTTTTATATGAAGCTTGTTTAAATGCCACAACCTAATATTCTGATTTGAATGACACTGTTTAACCATGATCAAATCATTTAAATTTTTGTCTCTAGATTAGAGAATAAGTTCACCACAAAACTATTTAATCTTGGTTGAACATGAATTTGATAGGATAGAATAGGAAGAAAAATTGACCAAATGTACTCAAAACTTGGGCAAATTCAAAATATGTACAAGAGTAGGGTTAGAATAGAATTAGGAAAAATAAAATGGCCTAGATCAAATGTGCTTATTCATAAAATAATTTTTCTTTAATTAGGATTTAATCACATTTTTAAGGGTGATTAATTATATCTAATAAATCTATGAAATGATTTTAGTCCAAAGTGATAAAATGAAAAAATTTATTTGTCACCAATTGCTATTGAGAGGTTTACCTCCAACGATGATCCTCTTCCCTACCCAGATCAATGACGGAGAAGTCATTTTGGACCCGCTTCCATCATTTCTCAAACATGACAAGGGAAGGTTTCCAAAAAGTGGTATTCTTTTCGGTGGGGCCCTTGCGACGTGTCATACCCTCATAGCTTTACACCTACTCACTTAATACAGCTTACCACTACCCCCGTCTCTGAAATCCGCTCATCCTGCTCACGTCAGCATGCCATCCCTCCAATGGTTATTACAACACTTCCTGCGCATTCCCTCTGCTAATCATATTCTCCGACGTGTCCATATCCCTTGCTACATGGTTGTTACACTCTTGCCCATTACAATGCTCCTGTTGTCCGTTAATGCTCCCAAATCTCGTTTGATAATGGTTTGATTCTAATGGTAATTAATTTTGATGTTATAAATAAACCCTCCATTCCTTTCCCACAATTCCCATAACTTCATCGCCACTATTCGAAATTAGAGGTTGTAAAAGTTGTCTGTGGTTAAACCCTGTTACAGACTGTGCTTAATTTTTCAAGCATATAGCAGGCTCACCAGTATCTACAGAGACTGTTGTCTATTCAGGTATCTATCCTATTAGCATCTTGTTAGTCTTCCTCTTTGTTTTATCAGAATATGGCACCAAAGAGAAAAGACCAGCCTTCTAGTAGTAAAACCCTGACTCAAGAAAATCCTAGAACCTCTAACACCCCAAACCTTGACCATATCCCCTTAGAAGAAAAGTTCTTCAAAATCACTGATGTAGAGTGTGAATTTTATATGTTCGAATTACACCACTGACTATGACAAACATACTAGGATTCAAAGGATGAAATTTATTTATGGGAATCCATGTTTCATATGTCTATGTTCCCTCAAACTCAGTTATTCCCTAATTTGGTAATGTGGTGTCAGGATAGGTATAACACCGTCCAAAGAACAATTGTTTCCCAGAATGGAGACATTATGATCTCTATCACACCTGAAACCATAAACAAAATTTTGTTAATTCCTGAGAATGACACCATTAGCCATTTCTCTGCTCTTGTCCTCATGGATTTGTATCATATCTCACTTTCCCCCAAAGATCTCAAATATTCGAAATATTTCTTCCAGAAGATGCTGACCTTCCCAAAACAAATCCTCCATATCAAACCTCTATGTTCCTAAAGAGATCCGAACAAATCATCTCCCTAGTTTCTTTCCTACTAGGTTACCACACAGAGCAATGGGTAGATGAACCTATTCTGGGTTATCTATCCATCTTCTCCAAAGAGCACAAGCCAGCATTCATGTATAATTACAACCAATTTCCAACTGAAAATATGCATGAATATATAATGAATATCACTACTCAAGGTGTGTTCAAATATTGTTCTGTACTGGTCCATATGTTCCTTTTTCAACAAGGAGACATGCTGCCAATAACTTGACATAAGAAGAATGATCAACAAACTAATCAATCAGTTATACAGTGGACCTATTAATTAGAAGAAATTCAACTGAGTCTAAATTTACATATTTTATTGATTGTTTCATACATCCTATTGCACAACTTCTTAATAGCCAGAGTGAACCTAGAATAATTTCTTAGATAAAAAGTGTCCCAGACCTAAGTGACCAACCCAAAACTAGGGACTAGTATATTTACAAGAATTATACAGAGATAAGGGTATATGGGTGTGAGCTAGCTCCTTATAGGTGGCCTAAAAATGTTCCAATGAAAATTTTCTCTCTGTAGTATATAAGGCAAATGATTAACATGGATGAGCTTCAGTTTCTTTCAGGTGAGAGAAAGTCTGAGTTTAAAATCAGGTCCCAAGTGGGACCTTTTATATGTAATACTAGAGCAGCATGAGTTGAAGCAGATTCAATTCTTAAGAAGATGGGATTCCAACCAAGCTTTACCTAGTCATATGACCCACTCAACATAATCTCTAATTTAAGGGTGGAACTCAAAACCACATCTTATAATACACTCCTAGACCAGAGATTGAGAAATACAGGAATCAAGAATTGTGGGAGGAGAACACACTTGAGGAAGTACAAGAGAAAATTCTACCTTCTTCTACTCTATAGACTCCCATTTCTCAAAGCAAACAAGAAAAGAGACCGATAGAAAAATCATCATCTTCAGCAAAGGGTGCAAAAGAGTTTGTCATTTATCAGAAGAAACAAAATACTGACCCAAAAGTTACCACTATTCAGGGTCAATTAATTTGGATGATTCACAGGTTTCCAAAGTATCACGGGAAAATGTCCTTAATACTCCATCCTCCTTTTTAGATTTAAAAAATCTATTGGAGATTACATAGTCAACAGGAGTAAATTAACAAGAAAATCCAATATCTTCACTAATTTTCTGGAAACTAAGCAAAAGAATGAATCTATTAATGCCAATGTCTTTGCTCAATTTTAGAAGCAGGCATCTACTTCATAGCATAGATTGTTGACATCATTGGACAGTGAAAAAGTAAGGATGAAAACGGAATCCTTACAGGCCCATGTTCCTTTCCCAAAGACCTTTTCAGACTATAAAAAAACTATATTTTCTTTTGATGCAAAACAAATACATCCTATCAACCAAATGCACATGCATAGATAATTTGGAGAGATTCTTTTCTCCCCCACGACTAACACTTCCATGGCACTATCAAAGTTAAGAACAACTCTTTCAAACATGCAGTCACAGTTGAAGATAGAGAAGATATCCTCCTTGCAAAAGGATAATAGGGTCAAATAATTACAAGATTTAGTGATCAAGATTGGTATGACACCATTGATGTTGAAGTTGTAGAGGACATCATCAAGAAAAAGAATGCAAACATTACAACACTTAGGGAGCAACTCAAATTACCTTCTACAAAATATCCCCAAACCAAGGAGATAGAAGAAAGTGGGCAACACAAATAATAAATGCTCAAGCTAATCATTGAGCAGAATATAGAAATAAAGAAGATGGAGGAGTAGATAGAAAGCTTGCTGAAGGAAAAGCAAGATTCGACACAAGTGGCCATAGCTCCAATCGCAGTTATACCCATCATAGTGGCAAGGACAACAAGATAATCAACAACAACAACAACATAGTCTACATCAACAATAGGTGATGTAAATAAAGTCCTACAAGAATTATCTCTCCAGAGATACGAAAATGAAAACTTCAAAAGAAATTCAAAAACTTAGAGGCACAAAAAGTAAAGGAAAACACTGCTTATGTAGAAGAGATACAGAAGAACCACAAACTGACCCGGAAGATCAAAGAGTTGGGAAATGAGTCACTAATGGCTCAGACCTTGGCCCAAGCCAAGGAAAATATTTGGGCATATATAAGTCAAGATATAATTGAAGCTTTTCCCTCCATACATATTATTTTTGAATAGAAAGAGCTTATTACTAGATGCTACACAATTATTGAATAAGTCAAGGAACCACTTCGATGAACACCAGATGACGCCACATATATGATTAAAGTGTTGAATTAAAAAACAAGAGCAAAATTATAAAAGAATCAGATTGCAGACATAATAGAAACCATTTTAGAGATTAAAAAAGTTTTGGGGAAGAAGAATCTTATGACTCAGTTGGAGACAAAGTGCTAGACTTTCAGAATTGTTGTCCAACGATTTCACTTTAAGTTCAACTTGCTTAATCAAAGAGGATTGCCAGGACTAGTAGCACCAAATGACATATTGATTAGTTTGGAGGAATATTGGAAAAAGATTTATACAGTTTCAACTGATAAAGATAAATTTGCAGGTATCAAAGGTCATCTTACACTAAAGGCTTTCTTAGAGGCTTTAAAATTAAATTTAATTACCAGGCATGAAATTAAACATATCTTTGTCAATAAGCCTACTTTTGAAAAGTATACCGAGGTGGATGAAGTCTATAGAAAATTAATTAATCTTTTTATACCAAGTGAAGATAGATGGGATCACTTGTGTGAAATCATTGAGTAACTTTCAACACCAACTCATAGACAACGAGGCAACACATCCTGGGGCAGATCATCAACAACTTCCTTGAAGATAGTGCTAGCATCTCAGCAAATTTTCTTCGATTCTTATAATTTTGTACTCTTTTTGTAATTTGTTAAAGATGTTTCTAGAAAATAAAGTGTTTCTGTATAAATAAATCCTCATTCGATTTATTAAGGGTTGAACCCTTGGATGACCTTTTCAAAGTAGAATTGTAATTAAACTGGAGATTTTCTTCGAATTAATGAAATGATTCTACATTTGCCTCAAATAGTTTGTCTCCTTGTGAGTCTTTCTCACGTTTTCATTTCACTACATTATTGTTCATGTATTGAAGTTTTAATGAAGAACTATGGGTAAGATTAAAATGAATATCAGTTTATCTTAAATCCCCTATGAAGTTATAATAAATATTAGAGATTAGTTAATAAATCTATCTGTTATTATAAGCTCCTCTACATTTATAAATTGTCATGCCCATCTTCATAGAATTAAATACATTTTTTTGGGATGTAAATATTGTTTACCTGCATTATGTCTTATAACTAGCTGAATACTCAGTTTAAATATTTAGTGAATTATAACTTTTTCAACTTTGGTATTCATGCAATTATAAATCAATTTATTGTTTAGAGACAAAGAATCAACCCTTTCATTATATTCATCATTGTTAAGGTTTAAGCACCTGCCTTTAACTATTCATAACATTGGTCATCCAAAAAACCTTGAAAAAATAAAACATTTTAGATGCTCTCGCATGATTAATTAACCTAGAATTATCTCATAGGACAACATATGATATTTCAAATGAACTTGTCATATTTTTTTGTTTTTCTTACCATTTGATGTTTTCTTTTCTACCATGAAAGTACAAAATAAGTAGGTTACGTTTAACCTAATATGAAAAGAGAGAAAAATATAAAAAAATATAAAAAGTAACTAGATAGAAGTTGTGAGACAGTAAGAGGGCAACCAAGAAACAAATCACTTCAATCTATTAAAAAATAACGAGGGAAATTAGGATAAATTTAAGTACATATTTATAAAATTATTGTATTAAATTGTTTAACGATTCAGTTGACAACGACTCTCGTATGGCTAGAAGCCTCTGTGGGTCGTGGCCCTCTCAAGAAAATTCCCAATCAATCTCTGTCTCAGTTTTGTTTTGTGTTGAATGAAGGAGATGAGAGGATTTGACTATGAGTACTAAATCAGAGAAAATAATATTAAATACATTGCTCATAGATCAATATCCTTCCATGTCTACCCCATACCAATACTTTACCCCATAACAATGCCTCTATATAATGCAATGGATAATTCACCGTTTTGCCATCATCCCTCAACTTTTGGAGCGGGGATACGGCTACATAATGATGCAAACCTAGAATTTTTAAATAAAACCAAAGTCAACTTTGGAAATAAGAAAAACACTTCACAGTGCGGTTGTAACCCTAGTTCAAAGTGTTCCGTATATGTCACCTACAAATATATCTTTGTCAATAAGCATTATCGTGAACTAGCTCGTTTGTTTGTTCTACATTTACATGATGGCCATGTAAACCTTGCCGGAGTTGATTTCATTTTGTCACCAGAGACTATTGCAGAGGCCACTGGGATACCAAATATTGGGGAAAAATGGAATAAGCGTCAGCAGTTAGAGAAATCCTACTATGAGCCGTACATCAAACCTGGGTATATGAGGCACCTGATCAGGGTTTTTCCTTTCCAATACCTGAGTGATGAGTTTGCACCTTTGATGAAACTCATCATTCGGTATTTCAGTTGTGAGGGCAGATTCTCGCGTCTTTATGCGTACCATGTCCGTTTGTTGATGCATTTCACAAGGGTACGTATGATGAACATTCCATACTTCATGTATCGCAACATAGAGAGTATGGTGTTTTTTGTACAAAAGAAGACTCCAGCACAGCATCATAGAAGTATTTATCATTACGCACTGATCAAGATCGTAGTGGTTCATGAGTTGGCAAAGCAGGACATTACTTGGGAGGATTTTATTTCTCGTGACTTTTTTACAGCGCCACAGCCACCCTGTTATATATAAATTCAGCACCCTGGAAAACCCCTATAGCACTTCTATTGTGTAGAAATTACCCATCAATTTTTAATTTGAATAAATTAACATTAAATTTTAGAAAAATAAAACCAAAAATCTCACAAAAAAACTCACCCAAAAAATTCGAAACCGTTTTTCTAGTAACTTCTCCACTCGGCCATCTCGGGAAAGTGCCATCCAAACTCACGACGTTTGACTTTAAAACATAATATTGAACACGGGCTTTGTGATCTGACATATAGCACACGCATAACGACTTCTTATGTCAATCCTCTTTTATTTTTATCTGTCAATACTTTAAAACTTAATATTGGTTTTGTGTGGCGTATATGTTAAAGATTACAAGACAAAAATAAACCTAATGAATAATAAAAGTATATTTTGTAAAATGTTAATATTTTTTTTTTTATTATTATGAAAACAGAGTATTTGTATTATATAATTTTGTAGAAATCATATAGTTAATTTATTAAAAAATGACAATTATTTTATTTTTTCTAATAAGAATATATACGAATATATTTGAGCAATAAGAAGAAGGGACTTGTAAGTAGTAAAATACAAATTTTACAAGAAAAATTAATTATTTACTTATAATTAAGATAAAAAAACAAATTAAATCTTATAATAAGAATCACCTAGTGGCAAATTTACAAGAAAAAATAATTATTTACTTCTAATTAACATAAAAAACAAATTAAATCTTATAACAAGTGTCATCTAATGGCATGTCATTGTTTATTTGCAAACATGAATTGTGTGCATTTAGTTTATTTGGTTAACATGATATGTATGAACATGAAATTATTTGAAATATCATTAAAAATTTATATATTTAAAAATTGAATAAGTGCCACTACTAATCATTTTGAGGGCTTAAATACTTTTCGATCACAAATTCTTTGTCCATCAACTAATCAAATTAATTAAATTTTTATAGAGAAAAATAAAATAAGTGTGAATTAAAAAAAGAATTATATTTTCACTCAATCAACCCCCATATATGTGTATTTACTCAAAACTGAATATGGAGAATTAGAACACTATGAGTCTTCCATCTTGGATCAAAAGAAGGGACGAGTAATTCCCTCCATAGAGGACTTAGCGCTATATGCTGAGGTACAGTTGGTAAAGGAAATATTTTTCCATAGAGGACTTAGCACTATATGCTTAGGCAAAGTTAGTAAAGGAAATAATGTTGCAAAAGCGGTCGATAAGGCACAACATGACCTTTGACACATTGGGTTGAAAGTAGGCAAGGAAGAATGGTACTCCAAAGAGACGATAGAGAAAAAGATTTGTCACAAGTAAATATTTTGAGGACCAAAGGCCCTCCTAAATGGGCAGGAATGATCTATATTGGATAATTATATTATTTTTCCTCTATGTTGATGCTTTTAGAGTAGAAAATTAGAGGAATTAACTTGCACTGATTTTAATGGTGAGTCCTAGTTTGGTGAATTAGGGTATGAAACTTTTTTAAGTCATTTTGAGGCATTAAATAGTTCTTTTAGGGTTAAAAAATACTTTTCCTTTTGTTAGACCCTTTAATGTTATTTTATAATCAAGGATCTTTCTAGTGGTGCAAAAATTGTGTCAAGTGTTCACATTATGATTCATGTGTTGTATCTGATGGCAACCCACTTGTAGCAGAACAACTCACTTGTATATGGTAACTAGATGAATCTACGGTCCATGGAACTAGATGAATCTACATGAGAGATATCACATGTGACATAATGCATGGAAGTTGTGTTTACAAATGTGACAAAATGAAGGGTAGTTCAAAGGAATCCGTTCAGAAGTAATGTACAATGGAAAATCACATTATAACAGGTCTATTTATAGGAAACAAAGTAATGATACAAAATAATAAAATGAAGGAACAAAGGACTATATATCATAATCAAGAAGTTGAGGAAAAATGACATTTTCAGGTATGTTAAGTTGTATACACGGGTTCACTATACAAAAAGAGGGTATACATATGCACGCATTTTCACAAGACGAAAAGTGTGTATGGGCTAGAAAATCAAGGAAATTCAAGATTAAAGAATACCAAGGGTCAATATTGTGATATTAGCCCACAATATTGAGCGGAGTAACGACTATTTGATCCCCTCCAAGAATACCACAAGCTCTAAGTATTGTTTTGGTCTGAGGTATTAAGAAAGGCTAAAACTACATAAGGAGGTGAAGATCAAAGGGCTAAGGGCACAAGTAATGAATATCTTATGAACTGTTAAATCAGAAGAAAATATGCATGTTATAGGTTTCTGATGCATTTCTTGATCTAGACTAAGTATGCACCTAAGTTTTTGATGATGGATGAGATCGAATGATGGATCAGGATCATAATGACTTATCATTATGTGATCTGATAATGGATAGGATAGATCTGAGTGATAACAAATGTTTTGTGCTTTAAATGCTATGATATGGGTATATTTGAAGTCTGGAAGAGTTACGAAGTTATAAGCTTTTATTTGTAGATCTATACATTTTTTTACCTTGCTGATAACGTGTCTACACACTGGTTCAACAATTCCAAGTAGCATATGCAGAAGAAAAGCTTGTTGTTTAGGGATGACTGATCTATCTGATCAGTGATGTTGTTTCACTGTTGTTTTTCAATGACGACCTCATTAGATCTAAAATTAAAATTTATTATATAAGTAGATTGAGTCTGGTTGATTGATTGATTGAGAGAGAAGGGTGATCCTTGTTGTTATCTATTTAGAACTCTATAATATGAAAGTAGATCTTCAGAATATAACTGGTTGGTACAAATTTGATTTAGAAGTTTTTATGATTCAGTATATTTAGAGTATACATAGTTTGGGCTAAAGGAAGTAGCGTATACACACAGGTTGGGTTCATTGGAGAAGCGTATATATGATGACATGTGAATTTTGAGGTTACAGTTGGTTTTAGTTGTTGATGTAGTGTTTTGGGTTCAGATCTATGTACTCGCTACAGTGATCTGTCTATTCTAGTCAATTGGTTGAATTTTGTTAAGTTTGAATGAATGGTTGATTCAATTCTGTCAGAGGTTCAATGATTTTTTAATTGAGCATGTCAGAGGCTTCAGTGATTGATTGAGTTATAGTTGATTCAGAGATTGATGATTGGGTTTTAGTTATATCAAATATTGATGATTGAATTTTAGTGATTGGTTGATGCAGATGTATTTGATGGATGTATTGCAATGGTGATTTGTTTTCAGCTTCATTGTTACTGATGGGTCTAGTATGAAAATTTGATGAAACGTGGCCTTCATATTGTGTTGTTGTATACCAGGAGTATCCTGTCTAAAAATTTATGAAACATGGTCTTTGGAGGATACTCAGGGTTGGAGCGTTTAGTGAGGAAGTCAAATCTTCCTTCCAGTAGTGCCTAGTGATTTGATCAGAGGGTTGGAGCTCCATTACAGTAGCAACTAGAGCACAAGTGAAGGTTGTATCTTTCTGTAGGCCGATGCCTAGGTACTAGTAAACATATTTGCTAGTACAAGAGCTAGGTTGTTGTAGCTCCATTCCAGTAGAACTTGGGGAACGAGAGAAGGTTGTAGCCTGCGTACTGGTATGAGTCTGCACCAGTACAAGATTGTAAACAGATTATTCTTTATATGAAAAGAAGACAGAGACAAGAGTAGAAGGTTGTTTTTCTCCCGCATTCGGTTTCCACCTTAAATCTTGGTTTTCATGTGTGTTTCTTATGTGTGATGGTTTATTTAGTTATTTTTGCACATGGTTACTGTTTAATGTTTAATAAATTACTGATGCACTAATTAAAGATCAATATATGATGAAGTAACTCAATCATAAGTTTGTTGGATATACGCTGGTTGCCTTAAGAATAGTTGCGTGCACACACGAGTTCCCTTCACTACTGTAGCGTATATAAATCTAACTATTTAAATGAAAAATCTATTGATTTGTAAATATTGATTCACCCCGCCCCTCAGTATTATTCCCAACATCAAGTAAAGTTCATATGCAAAAGTTATGCCTCCCAAAAGTTGAATCTTGATGTACTGTGGTTACCACCATTGTATAAGACGATTCCATGCCAAACTCATTACTCATACATATGGAGCTAGCCACATGTGGAATTGCAATAAGACCTTAAAAGGTCCAAAATCATAATAATTGTAGTTGAGGGTTAAGGGAGTCAAAATCATACTGCTAATTAGATATCAAGCTATGTTAAATATTGGCCCACTAGAAGGAGTAGGGGCTCCATTTTCTACCATATTATTTTGTTCCACATTTGATAAAAGTAACTAGGAGTGGAAATTTGGAGAGCATAACATAGGGTGATCACGTTCTCGAGTAACGTTATAAGCTATAAGTCTCAAGTAACTGTATAAAGAGTACATGCTCCTTTGTACCTGCAGATTTCCATACTAAAAAAGAGAGCATAGAAGTCTCATCTTCTCATTGGGTTTTATCCCTTATGTGTTTCCTATTGTGAATATATTTTGTATTTCTTTTTATTCTATATTTCTCACATTTCAAATGTTTTATTTATTTAAGCATAGAATAATAAATAAAGAAATCCTCTGAGATCTAGACATAATTAACATTCATAGTAAATATTTTAGTAATTTATTAGATCTATTATGATCAACTATTCTAATGGAATAATTAAATGATGGATAAATAGTGTTCGTAATTAAAATATTTGTAGGTTATTTATTTTATAAATTACTAATTTATCGTGGTAAATACATTTTATAAGTTTTGAAATAGAAAACCATTTAAAATTTATTGATTTCATTCCAAGAAAAATTATATATGCAATAAAAATTATTTTCAAATTATTAAATCTATATCATCTATACATTTTTTATTTTTTAAAATAAAAATTTTGGATATCCTATTACAAAATAAATTATATCTATCAACATAATTAGTTTTATATTAAATATATATTAATATGTATTAACCATAACTCCGACGATGTAATCCAACTACTAAGTGTAATAGTTTGGTCCCCACAAGTCCTGAGGTCCATTCCTAGATAAATTATGTAATATCTCTCTCACTCTTCCTTAATTCCTATATCTATATCTATACTATATCTATATATAGATAGATATATACTTATATTTTCAAAATTGAATTCTAATTATTAAATATGTTACAACTTTAAATTATTTATTATTAAAACCAAAATCCCTCAACCCCATATTTCTATATATATTAAAATTAAAAACTTGAAAAACACTATTCCAAAATAATAGACCACATAATTACAAAACTGTTAATTTTTTATTAAACACATTTTAATACTTTTTGAATTTCAAATTTAGGCTTTACTTATGCTTGAATATGTGAAAACTCTAAATTACTTATTATAGGGACCAAAGCCCTTCGCATCCCCAGGGAGATCAACCTCCTTAGCTAGTCTTGATGCACTCTTTCAAACACAAATTTTCATTTAATAAGTGAAAACTCTAAATTACTTATTATAGGGACCAAAACCCTTCGCATCCCCAAGGAAGATCAACCTCCTTAGGTAGTCTTGATACCCTCTTTCAAACACAAATTTTCAATTTAATACACACCTTTTTCTATTTTTCCAATGACTAGCATATATCAATTTTTCCAATGACTAGCATACACCATGGATAGTCCTCATACACAATTCTTTCGATTTGTATGATGAGTGGGACATTGACATGGGCTAATCAATGTCAAAGCATGTTTTTCTTTCTTTCAGTTTCTTATACGAAATTGTAAAGTCAATTATGAATTTTGTAAGTTCATTTCTAACCACCCTTCAATATGTCGTTCATAGCGTGTAATTATAAAATGCAATAATATTCCTCTTCTCTATAATTGGACATGTCAAATTAATAGATGCAACCATTCTTGTATTTTTTAAAATTTAACTCAGTAGAATGTAGTGTATCATGTAACATATTTGGTTTTGATAAGTTAGTTTTTCTTTAAAAAAAGGCATAAAAAAAATTATAATAAAAAAATGAAAATGTAATAAAAAAATGATGAAAGGAAATTCTCTAAAAAACAATTGAATAAGTGAACAAATTAAATTCTAGTAGGAAAAGATAATATTTGCACTAGAAATAAATTAGGGTTTTGTGTGCAGTTTATTTTAAATGCCACAATTTAATTTATGGTTCGAATCATATTGTTTAACCATGATCAAATTATTTAAACTTTCGTCTCTAGATTAAAGAATAAGTTCAACAAATTTTTTAATCTTGGTTGAGCATGAATTTGATGGGATAAAATAGAAAGAAAAATTGACCAAATGTACTCAAAACTTGGCCAAATGCAAAGTATGTACTAGAGTAAGGTTAGAATAGAATTAGGAAAAATAAAATTAGCCGCTAGATTAAATGCGCCTATTCATAAAATAATTCTTCTTTAATTAGGAGTTAATCACTTTTTTAAGGGTGATTAATTATATCTAATAAAGATATGAAACGATTTTAGTCCAAAGTAATAAAACGACAAAATTGATTCGTCGCCAAGCATTATTGAGAAGCTTGTTTTCAAAGATGATCCTCTTCCCAGCTCAGATTAATGGCGGATAAGTCATTTTGCAACCCCTTCCCCCATTTCTTGTTAACTTGAAGGCGGGGGGGTGTGAAAAGTTGTATTCTTTTTGGCGGGCCCCTTGCAACGTGTCATCCCCTCACAGCTTCACACCCCCTCACTCAATACCACTTACCACTACACCCCCTGCAAAATCCACTCCTCCTTCTCACATCAGCACATCATCCCGCCAACGGTTATCACACCACTTCCCATGCATTCTCTCCACTAATCATACTCTCCCACATTTCTATGCCCATTGTTACATGCACATTACATTCAGTCATGTGGTGTCAGGCTAGGTATAACTCCCTCCAAAGAACCATTGTGGCCAGAAATGGAGATGTTCTGATCTCTATGACACCTGAAACCATAAACAAAATGTTGTTAATTCTCGAGAATGACTCCCTTACCCATTTCTCTACTACTGTCCTCATGGATTTATATCATAAAGTCACTTCCACCCAAAGAGTTCAAATCTTAGAAATATTTCTTCTAGAAGATGTTGAGCTTCACAAAAAAAAATCCTACATATCCAGCCTCTATGTTCCCAAAGAGAGCCAAACTAATCATCTCCCTAGTTTCTTTCCTGTTATGTTACCAGACAGACCAATGGGTAGATGAACCTATTCTAGGTTATTTGTCCATCTTCTCCAAAGAGCACAAGCCAGCATTCATGTATAATTATAGTCATTTTCTGGCTAGAAATATGCATGAATGGATAATGAAGATCACTACTGAGGGTGTGCTAAAATACTCTTCTATACTGGTCCATATGTTCCTTTTTCAACAAGGAGATATGATGCCAATAACTTCACATTAGAAGGATGATCAACAAATCAATCAATCGGTGATATAATAGACCTCATTGGTCAGAAGAAACTCAATTGAGTTTAAATTTACATATTTTATTGATTGTTTCATTCATCCAGTTGCACAAATTCTTAATAGCCGTAGTGAACCTAGAATTAGTTCAAAGATAAAAAGGGTCCTGCACCTGAGTGATCAAGCTAAAACTGGCAACTAGTATCTTTACCAAAATTATATAGAGATAAGTATATGGTTAAGAGCTAGCTCCTTATAAGCTCCCTAAATATGTTCCAATGAGAATTTTCTCTCTAGAATATATAAGGCAAATGATTAACATGGATGAGATTCATTTTGTTTCAGGTAAGAGGAAGTCTTAATTTAAGATTGTCCCAAGTGGGACCTTTTATATGTCATACCAGATCAACAGGAATTGAAGCAGATTCAATTCTCAAGAAGATGGGATTTTGACCAAGCTTTACCTGGTCATATGACCCATTCAAAATAATCTCTAATTTAAGGGTGGAACTCAAAACCACACCTTATAATCATACTCCCAGACCAGAGATTGAGAAATACAGGAATCAAGAACAATGGGAGGAGAACATACTTTAGGAAGCAGAAGAGAAAATTCTACCCACTTCTACCCTCCAAACTACCATTTCTCAAATCAAATAGGAAGAGAGGTTGAGATAAGAATCATCATCTTCAGCAAATTATACAAAAGAGTTTGTCGTTTATCAGAAGAAACAGAAGACTAACCCTAAAGTTACCACTATTCAGGGATAGAAAGAGCAAATAATTATTAATTTGGATGATTCCCAGGTTTCTATAGGATCAGAGGAAAATGTCCTTAATACTCCATCCTCCTCTTCAGTTTCATAGAATCGATTAGTGATTACATAGTCAATAGGAGTAAATTAGCAAGAGGAACCAATATTTTCACTAATTTTCTAGAAATTAAGCAAAAGAATGAATCTCTTAAGGCCAATGTCTATGCTCAATTATGGAAGTAGACATCTTCTTCACATCATAGATTGTTGACAACATTTGAGAGTGAAAAGGGAAGGATGAAAATGGCATTCTTTGAGGCCCGAGTGCCTTTTCGAAAGGCTTCTTTAGAATATAAGAAAACTATATTTTACTTTGATGTAAAACAAATACATCCTATCGACCAAATGGACATGCATAGACAATCTGGAGAGATGCTTTTCTCCACCATGACTAACACTGCCATGGCCCTGTAAAATTTAAGAATAACTCTTTCAAATGTGCAGTCACAATTGAAGATAGAGAAGATATCCTCCTTGGCAAAGGATAATAGGGTCAAATAATTAGAAGATTTAGTGATCAAGATTGGGTATGATCCAATTGATGTTAAAGTTGTAGAGGACATCATCAAGAAAAAGAATGCAGACCATACAACACTTACGAAACAACTGAAATTACCCTCTACAAAATATCCTCAAACCAAGGAGATAGAAGAAAGTGAGAAAAATAAACAAGAAATTGTCGAACTAATCATTCAGTGGATATAAATCTTGCCCAAGGAAAATGAAGAGCCTACATAAGTGGTCATAGCTCCAATCATAGCTATTCCCATCACAGTGGCAGGGACAACAAGAGAATCAACATCAACAACAACAGAGTCTACATGAACAATGGGTGATCTAAGTAAAGTCATACAGGGATTGTCTCTCGAGAGATAGGAAAATAAAAATCATGAAGAAATTCAAAAATATAGAGGCACAAAAAATAAAGAATAACACTCTTTATGTAGAAGAGATGAAGAATACCCGTAGATTAACTAACAAGTTTGATGAGTTGGAAAACGGGCCACTAATGGCTCAAACCATGTACCACACCAAGGAAAACATTTGTGAAGATATAAGCAAAGCTATAACTAAAGTTTGGCCCTCCATACAAATTATTTATGAACATGAAGAGCTTATTACTAGATGCCAAGCAATTATTGAAGAAGTAAGAGAAACACTTAAACAAAATCTAGACATGGCCACAGATATGATTAATGTGTTGAATTAAAAATCCAGAGCTAAATTATAAGAGATTTAGATTGCAGACAAAACATAAATGATTTTAGAGATTAAGAAAGTTTTACAGAAGAAGAATCTTATGACTAAATTGGAGACAAAGTACCAGACTTTGAGAACTACTGCCTAGAGATTTCATTTTAGGTTTAAGTTGCTTAATCAAAGAGGATTGCCAGGACTAGTAGCACCAAATGATAGATTGATCAGTTTGGAGGAGTATTGCCAAAAGCTTTATACAATTGAAACTGATAAAGATAAATTTGCAGGTATCAATGATCATCTTAAAGGGAAGGCTTTCTTAGAGGCTTTAAACTTTGATTTAATAATCAAGCATGCAATTAAACATATCTTTGTCAATAAGCCTACTTTTGAAAAGTATACCGAGGTGGATGAAGTCTATAGAAAATTGATTAATCTTTCTATACCAAGTGAAGATAGATGTGATCACTTGTGTGAAATCCTTGAGAAACTTTCACCACCAACTGACAAACAGTGAGGTAGCACATTTTGGGGCTAGATCATCAACAACTTCCTTGAAGACAGTGCCAACAACTTAACAATTTTTTTTTGGATTCCTATATTTTATTACTATTTTTGTAATTTGTTAAATATGTTTCTAGAAAATCAAGTTTTTTTGTATAAATAACTTCTCATTCGAGTTATTAAGGGTTGAACCCTCAGATGATATTTTCAAAGCAGAATTGTAATTAAATTGGAGCTTTTTGGCGAATTAATGAAAGGATTCTGGATTTGCCTCAAATAGTTTGTCTCCTTGTGAGTCTTTCTCATGATTTCATTTCATTATGTTATTCTTCATGTATTTAAGTTTTAATGAATAACTATGGGTAAGATTAAAATGAATATTATTCTATCTTAAATCCACTGTGAAGTTATAATCGATATGACATATTAGTTTATAAAATTTTCTATTATTATAGACTCCTATACATTTATAAATTGTCACACCCATCTTCATAGAATTAAATACATTTTGTTTGGGCTGTAAATATTGTTTGCCTGGATTTTGTCCTATAATTACCTAAATACCAAGTTTGAATATTTAGTGAGTTATAACTTTTTCAACTCTGTTGTTCATGCAATTATAAATCAATTGATTGTTTAGAGACAAAGAATCACCCCTTTCATTATATTTAGCATTGTTAAGGTTTAAGCATTTGTCTTTAATTGTTCATAACATTGGTCATCCAAAAAGCCTTAAAACAACATAACATTTTAGATGCTTGTTGAGTTAAATTATAGACTTGTAATTTACAAACATAAATTATCAACCAAGAGTAAGTAAACTTACGAGATGTTGTGAAAAATATATGCATGATTCATACCTCAAGTGCTTCCTAATTAAATCAATCACCTATAGATAACAGTAATGCCTATATTCTACATCAACACTTGGCAGCAAAGGCTATAAAGTGGATTCACCTCCCTCTATATCTCTAATATTGTTGATGTTGATCAAAAAAGATAAAGATCAATCACAAGGCCAAAAGAGATAGATTGAACAATGGAAAGCCAAAATTGATTAAATGAATCACATAAATCTTAACCATGAGTCAGTCGATATATGCTGCTGAATCAAAAAAGAGCAAACTAGTTATGAAAAAACAATATCACCACTTAAACATAATTAAAGGAATATTCTAGTACTACTAATGGAGTTGTGAGTAAAGGGGCCCCTACCATACTCACAACCCCTTCAATATTAAAGGGGTTTACTCAGTAGAATGAATAGAACATGTAACTTGTTTTAATATGGAAAATATCGCAGTCTTGTACAATCGGATGCACTAATCATCTGAACAACCCCCTTACACATACAATGTAATAGCATTTATGCATGTTTGGAGGCATATGATTTGCCCGAATAAGGAAAAACTACTTGCTGAACTATTTACCATTATTACAGGTACAAAATATCAAAAATAGCTCTTTTGAGTCTGATCCATGATTGGAAGCATGAACCATATTATTTCGCTACATCTCCTGGAGCTTTTCCTCATGTGGCCAATGAGAAGGAGATTGGAGATCTTTGTATTTTTAATGATAGATATGGGGCAGCCAATAGGACAACATCCACGTATGTGGATTTCCCCACAAAACCCATTTTCCCGTTTGTTCTGAGATTAAGTGGAACATAGTAAACCACCTATTCTTTTGCAGGAAATATGGATAGCTAAAGGGAAATTTGGATGGTTGCAGGAAATCCACGTCTATAGGAAATTACAGAGCATCTGCAGGAGAATAGCAACCGCAAGCTGTCTATAGGAAATGGCAGAGCTGCTTCAAATCTTCATCAAACTTCGATTAGTTGACTCGATAATTTCAATAAGGAAATAGTTAGCTTAAGGAACTACTTAAGAGTAAGATAAAATGATACTTTTTAGGTTAGTTTGCATACGTTAAGCACATATTATGCTTTTGGCCAAAATTTAGATAATATTATCGAAATAGGTATAACTAGGGGTCAAATAGTGTTCGAAAATGGGAAAACTAGGTCTTCGAAGGCTGTCAAAATTTAGAAAAATTTGGAACTCAACATTCCCCTATGCCTATCTTCTTGCATGTTCCCAATGCAAGAAAAATTATGCAGCCTCTAAAGAAAAATATCAATCCTTTCCCTGTGCTATAGCTACTGCAGCCAAATGGTCCAATTGGGCTGTACTGAATTCTACTTGAATCTCGCTTCTATATGTTTCATTGTCCTTCTTCAGGTGGTCAATCTGGTTTTGTTTCTTCTTCATGCTTCAAGCTACCTTCTAATTCCATTCGTCATTCTCTTTCTGCATGTGTAAAGTGTTTTCTTCCAAAATTTCATTCTCCTTCCATAGAGCTCGCTCTGACACATTAAGCTCATGAATGATCTCTTCCAGTTCTTGTCGACCTAGCTTTTTGTAAGAAGTTACCTCTGCCTCATGTCATCCAGAGTAGCACTTAGGATACTAGGCTCCTCCTACCATTGATGGTCTTCTACTGTATTATCTCCACTTTCTTGTAGCGCTAGATCCTGTAAGGATACTACCTTTTTGTCAATAAATTTGGCCAATACTACCTTCTCCTTTTGTTTTTCCAAGCTCTGGTGCTTCTTTTTCTTCCTATCAGGTCTACTTTGTGATGTTCCTTCTGCTGCAATTTCCTTTGTGGCCAGCTTTGCAACCTGGCTCCTTGTAACTCTTTTAGTAGGGGTAGAAGGGTTTTTCAATTTAGGCTTCTTACTTATGAGTTCTCCAGTCACCACTACCTCTTCATCCTTTTGATTCTCCTTTATTAGTATACCTCAGGTTCGTATATTTTTCTTTTGCTTTCCATCACGATTTTCTTCCTTAACTTTAGAAGGACTAGAGTCCTTCTCATCTTTCATGAAATGATTTTTTGATAGGAAATCATCCCATGTTTTATTCCTCTTCTTCAAAACCTTGGTCAGGATAATTCTTATTAACCCATGGTGATAGAGGTTTTGCTCTATGTGGGTTGCTCTATCCTTAGAGGCAGTAGACATTTTCATCAAAGACATCCTTAAGAAATAAGGCAAATTTAAAGGCCTATCTCGAAAGTGCCCGAGAAGGAGAATATGAAACAGAAATGAAAGCTGGAAATGACCTTCTCAAGTTATATATTTATGTAAGAGAAATAACAGGTTCTGATACTTACTCTGGATGTATTATTGTGTAATTCCTTTACTCCAGTCAGGGTTTGTGTGTTCTTTCTAGAGGAATGGCACACAGATTCCTTTTTCAAACCATTGATTTTTTAGCCAATGTTCTCCCTCCTATGGAATACTACAGGCTCGAGCCAATAGCTCCTCCATCAATCGAAATTGGACATTTCCCACCTAGGCTTTGTCGCCATTAAGGTTAAGAGTGAAAGATTTGGTCACTTCCAAATTATGCCCACAAAATTTCTAAAGCAGGGGCAACCACCCTATACTTTCCATCCTAGCTTTGCTTTTGGGATTCGAATCTAACAATGCAAAGCCTTGTCGTGCAAACTAAAAATGGGAACGCAGTTGAGAGAGGGTTAAGAGTAGAAGAAATAGAGCTATTTCGGATCACTATGACGCCTCCAAGCCTTTGAAAAAACTTGACAACGAGATTTTAATTTTGGAAGTATTAGGGAAGTATGGCAATTTTTTTAAAAAGGACATCAATCATGATCATGATTAACATCATGATCCGACCTGCAGAATGGATATCAGAAATATCACCAAAGAACGTGTTAGAGCTATGAGAGGTGGACATGGAACTCCATTTATGATGTAATGGTCATGGTCACACGCTTTCGCAAAGGGTAAAGAGACTTAATTTCATAAAAAATTTAAAAGGATTAAAGCATCGTTACCTTTCACTTTAAGTGTCCTATCACCAAATGTACCTTACCGATCTTACCTCCCAATGATCCAATCCTTTGATGACGATTATCACTGTCTTCGAAATGATAATCCAACTTAGAATTACATAATTCATGTATACATTAAACGTGATAGGGTATAAACATGGTTACATAATTCGTGATCTTAGCCAGTAAAAAATTATCAGTACCTTATCGAATTAATTTTAAGCTAATGTCCTGTCTGTATTTTCAGGAAATTGTCAGTGCACTGCAGGAATTGTTCTATCTACATAATTATTGAATGTTCTGCACGAAATTCTTCTATAAAAAACAAACCCATTTGTTACCCTTTTTGTACACTTCATCGCACTTGAATGAAGGTGCTGATGTTGAATGTGCAATGAGCTTATTGGATTACCAACCATTGAGATCAACTGTTAACCAATGCGAGGCCCATCACCATTAATGAGAGTGAGGACCAAGGTACACCGATGCATCCTATCAGATGTGAATTTATGAGCTTATGTGGAACCCCCTATAGGATCCAACAATCAAGGAGCCATGATGATTCCCCATTACTACTGGTGAGTTAGTCTGTCATTAAGGCATACAAGATTCAAGGCATCATAAGGCTCTTGATCTTGGGCCCAGATAATTTGAGGATGACGATGGGCCAATATTGCTGGAAGGAGGGCCTTAAGGAATGCCACATCAATCCAACACGAGCAGTCCAAATGTTAGCTGAAAGATAAAATTTATTATGGGGATCTAAAGGATCTACTGTCTTGTTATTTTAATGAGCCCAAGGCAGTTCATGCTTACGAGCTTTCAATTTTAGAGAGTCTGAAATATTGAAAAAGAAGACTCCAAGGGGGGTCCTTTTCCGTAATTAGTTAAATGGGCCCAGAAAAAGGAATAAACTTGTACCTAATAGACATTCCTCTCATGGTTTACTGAGCACGAGAAGGAAAAAAGGAAGCTTAGTTCATAACAGCATAAAATCAAGAAGAGGTAATAGAAGGAACAACTCCTTCTCCTACCATTTGCAACTCCTTCTTCTTCAGAATTTCTTCGACAAATTTCTCCTTGGATTGAATTTTTTGATATAACTTGAGTCTATTCCCGTTTATCAGGAAGGAAACATTCCCATTATCAATCGTTTTAACCTGGACAGATCCATTGTGAAAAACTTTCTAAATTTCATAGAGACACAACCAATATATTGAATTGATTTATTAAATCATGAATCAAACAACAATGCCTCATCTAAACTCTTCATTTATGTATCTCTCATAACATTTAGCTCAAGTCAATATGTTGAAAATCATCCTTCCTAATCTCATCCATGTCATTGAGCTGCAAGATCCTCTGCTGTTGTGCCTCATCAAAGACTATACCCAAATCTGCTTCCATATTGAAAGCTCTGATCTAAAATCAAATGGGCAGTAAAACCAATTTTCCATACACCAATTCATATGGAGAGAAGCCAGTGGTGTTTCTCCATGTGATCCTGTAGGCCCGCAATGCCTCAAGAAGTCGATCAGACCAATCCTTTTTATCTAGTTGCACTGTTTTTCTAAGGATTGTCTCCAACACCTTATTTGTTGATTCCACTTACCCATTGGCCCATGGATGATAAGGGGTGGACTTCCGATGAGTAATCTGATATTTCTGTACAATTCCCTACATAAAATTTGATACAAAATGAGTACCCCCATTAGTAACTATCTCCCTAGGTACCCCAAATCTTACAAAAATATCAGAAAAAATAAATTCTACCATTTCTTTCTATGTTGCTCTCGGTAGTGCTCTTTCTTCCACCCATTTTGTCACATAATCAATACAAACTAAAATATACTTATTATCTTTGGACGTAGGATTAATGGGACCTGCAAAAACAAGAGCCCATCTCTCAAATGGCTATATGAGAACTTGTGGCTACAAGGGCATTTCATCTGATTGAATAGGCCACCCTATTCTCTGGCATCTATCACACTTTTGGACATACTCCCTTGCATCTTTGAAAAGACTTGGCAAATAATAACTTGAGCAAAGGATCTTATAGGCTGTTCGCTTATCTGCAAAGTGACCTCCATAAGGTTGATCATGAGAAGCTCTCAAGATATCATACATCTAGTCCTCCCTAACACACCTACGAATAATCAAATTAGGTCCAGTGAAAAAGAGGTCTCTTGCTATCCAAGAGTAATTAGCACTTTCCCTAATAAATCTTTTATTTTGACTAGATAAAAAGTAGCAGGGTAACTTTCCTGTAGTAAGGTAGTTATCCATACCTGCAAACCAAGGTGTTTTAATAGAGATAGAAAACAAATTTTCATCTGGAAAGTTATCATTACCAAGAACATCCTCACCTACATGGTTAAGCCTAAATAGGAAATTGGCTACCTGATTTTCTTTTCCTGGCTTGTCTAATACCATGATGTCAAATTCCTGTAGTGGCAACAACCACCTAGTAATCCTGTCATTAGTGACCGGTTTGTTCATGAGATATCAAATAGAAGAAGGAACAGTATGTACAAAAACTTCGTAACCAGTGATGTAATTTCTAAACATGTTAATAGCATAAATTACAACAAGGAATTCTTTCTTAGTTACGGTGTAATCCATCTCTGCACGAGTTAAATTTTTACCAACAAAATAAATAGCATGGGTTATGAGATTTTCCATTTGGCCTAATACCACTCCTATAGCTGAATCAAAGGCATTAGTGGAAATGTGAAAGGGCTATTTCCAATTTTGATCTCTCAAGGCAGGTGCTGAAGAAAGATTTTCCTTGAGTGTATCAAATGTAGCTTGACATTCATCACTCCAATGAAATTCAGATTCTTTAGTTAATAATTTAAATAATGGTGAGGATACATTTGTAACATTCTCAACAAACCTTCTATAGTAGCCCGCATGTCCAAGAAAACTTTGCACTCCTTTCTGATTGGTTGGTGGGGGAATTTTTACAATTACTTGGATTTTAGCGAGATTAACTTTGATTCCTATAGCAGAAACATGATGTCCCAAAACAATTCCCTTAGCCATAATCATAAAACACTTTTCATTACTCAATGAAGGATTAGTTCTCTACATCTCTGAAAAAATGTCCTATGATTATGTAAAGCTTCTTCGAAATTATCACCTATTACTTTAAAATCATCCATATATACTTCTACACAATCATGCAAAAGATCAGATAAAATACCAAGTATTTCTCTTTAAAATGTGGCTGGTATGTTACATAAACCTAATGGTAGTACCTTATATGCATAGGTACACCAGGGAAATGTGAATGTTTTCTTCTCTTGATCCTCTGGAGCTATCCTAGTTTGACTATACTCATTGAATCCATCCAGGAAGGAGAAATACTTCTTCATTGCTAAAGTCTAAAACACTTGGTCTATAAAAGGAAAGGGAAAGTGGTATTTTAATGTAGCTTTTTTTAGTTCCCTATAATCTACACACAGTCACCATTTTTAGGGACAATAACCAATGGGGACACACACTAGCTGTCTGAAATAGGATTGATGAACCCTACATCTAACAATTTCTGCAATTCATTTTTCACAATTTTTCTTAAAGCGAGGTTCATCCTCCTTTGCGGTTGTCTTATGGGTTTGGCACTTACCTCAATGTAAATATGATGAATACAAGTATCTGGGAGAATACCTCTCATGTTTATATATTCCCATACAAATGTATCTGAAAATTATTCTAATGTTTAAAATAATTGTTTTTCTTATTCAAGAGTCAAGGCAACATTAATATTAAGTTTTTTTTTTTGGAAAAAATTCAACTGCCATAGCCCCAAATTTAGTCATTGAATATGTAGGAAATATAGATAAGAGTGGTGAATGTAATTCAGACACTATACTATGATCATAAGAATTCTACAAGTTAGTAATGCTATCTATATTATGACTAGACTGCCCTTCTTCATACTGTGAAAAATCAGGATTAGAAATATAACAATTAAAAAGATTTTCTTCTAAGTTTTCCTTAATATAAAAGGCTTGGGATATTGTTAAAACTAGTTGGGTACATTCTAAACCATGCTCCTCTTCTTCAACCCATTATGTATTTTCTGATCTTAAGAGGGGTTTAGCTATGGGATACGAATTGATATGATTTATTTCAACCCCGTGAGTGATAATCATATTCCCTAATCTACACCCTATGTAGGCATCTATTGTGTCTAAACACAGCCTCCCCAACATCAAAGGAAGCCATCCCAGATTAGCTTTAGGTTGAAGAACACAAAAGTCTGCAGGGTATTCCCAAGGATCCAATGAGATGACGATATCTTCTAAGACCCCCTCTGGCTTTACCTTAGACCTATTTGCTAATTCTAACATGGTAGGACTAGGTATTAAGTCAAAGGATCCTATGTGAGTTAAAGTCTCCATGGTTATCACATTGATGGCAGATCCTAAATCAATTAAAGTATTTTTTATTGGATACCCATTGATAAAGGTGGTAACCATAGGGATTCTGGGATCTGCGTATTTTTCAGTAGCAAATCAGCTAGACATATGACTTGCAAGTTTTCCACCTACTTGAATTGTCAAGGGTTCTTTCTTTTCTCTTCCTGGCTTCTTGGTACATAGTTCCTTCACTGTTTTGGCATAAATTGGGATATCCTTAATTTCTTGCAGTAACGAGATTTTAATCCACAAATTTCTTAGTTCAGACACAAGATCAAAATCGGGTTGTTTTATTTTCATTTCCAACCTCTCTAGAAAAGGAGGCTAGACCGTATGGGATGAGGAAGGTTCTTGTGCTCCTGAAATGATTTGCTCTACTGGTTTACACATGTTTTCTACTTCAGGTGGTTCCATAATCTCTTCCCCTACAACCTCTTCAATTCTTTTAGGCCGACTCACCACTTTTCCAGATTAGAGTTTGGTTTCCTGCATAGGGACAAGAAATTCCTGCAGTAAAGGAAAAGAAACTTCCTCCAGTGGCTGTGGGGTAATACAATAAGTAGGAAAAGTGGGATAAGTAACCAATCCAATATTGTGAGTAGGTTGGATGGTTTTATTATTGGGTATAGATACTGGCTGAGTAGGATGTTGTGTGGGATGAGGTTGATTTGGTGGGGCAGGCAACTGAAGTTGCTGTTGTTGTGGTTGTACCATTTTTTGTGGCATGGGATGTGGTGGATAAAAGTTCTAAGGTGGAAAATTATATGTAGTAGGGTAAGAAAATTTCCCCTGCCAAGTTTGTTGAGGAGGCCAGGCCTACCAGGGCACTGGAACATTCCACATTTGATTATGAGCATACGGAAATTGAAAATGTGACTGTGACATACATGTAGGATGTGGTTTCCATGGTCATTGAGGTGACATTACATATAGTGCATTGAAATCTTCCTGTTCTATTGCATAGGCTACTTTAATCTTAGGAAGAGAGGGATATTGATCAGTAGGATGCTCAGCTTCACAAATTCCACATACCTCTATGATGTCAATAGCGAATTTTCTTAGAGCATGTTTCTTCTTGAATTTGTAGTAGAATAAAGCCAATGATTTTTCCGGTTCCTCTTATTTCTTCTTAGCCTGCAAAAAAATCTAATTATGAAGATGAAGTGTTAAGAATATCATTCTTAAAATTTTTAAATAAGTTACCCATTACAGCTCTAGTTACTCTAGCTTTAGCAACTGATTAGACAATCCTGGAAGAAGTGTCTCTTGATCCTCCTTCAAGCTTATAATTTCCATGTGAATAACATCTTCAATACTCACACACATCATCATAACTCAATTTTGATACATCACCTTCTCCCATTAGGTTCAAAACCTCGAGATATTCTAGTCTGATTTCCCTGAGAAAAATTGTTCTCAAGGTTTCTTTGCTGAGTTGGTTCATCATGGATCTCTCGCGATTATATTGAAATCTTTCCAACAATTCCTCAAGGCTCTCCCCTTCGTTCTAATTCATGCTAAAAATTTATTCCCTCAAGTCGCTAGTTTTATAATAATCTTGGTACTTTTTCAGGAATACCTTCTTCATTTCTTCCGAGGTTGCAATGGAGTTTGAGCCCAATTGCATAAACTACCTGAGAGATTCATCCTTTAATGTAGCATGAAACAACATCAACTTCTGAGCATTGGAATAACAGTCATAGCCTCTGCACAATACATCAAATTCAAATAAGAAGGAATCAAGATCTTCACCAGAGACACCATGAAAGTTGAGCAAGGTTGAGGGAGGAATATTTTTCATCTAAATAGCTCCAATAGTCTCCCTAATCAGAAATTCAAATGTGACTAGTTCGTCTTCGGCATGGCCTCCAGCTATATTACCAATACCTTCTTCATGATCCATGTCGATCTAAGAGAAAGTAGGACCCTCATAAACTATAGATTCCTTAGAGTCAATGGTCCAAAACTTTGGTTCTTAGATAGGATTAATGAGGAATTACTTCTTAGGTAAACCACTGAGAAGAGATATTGTCTTCCTTGTAAGAGGAAGTTCTAAATGGCCAGCAACATGATATATTTCAACAAAAGATTCTATTGTGGAAGTATTAATCTTCTTAGGGTCAGAGACCAATCTCTCTTCAAGACCATAGACCTCCTGTTCAGATTCTCCCTCTTTTGCTCCCTTATTTCTTGTAGACATCCTTTTTATTGCCAGCTTATTATTGAATGAAGTGGTGCTTACACCACCACAAAAGACATTTGTAAATATTGGACCCTATTTATCTATTATGCAAAAAAATTCAAAAGCTTCTATTTACCAAGCAACCAGGAGATGGCTTTGGTGAATTCTAAACTCTACCGGTTCGTAGGATTTACCCTATGTCTTACCATTTCGACTCCCCAAGTCCTAAAAATCTTAAACATTAGAAATCATACTAAAACACTTTCAGTATCATCCCTTAGCACCTCCCCGACAATGATGCAAAAATGTTGAGTTAAATTATAGACTTATAATTTAGCGACATAAATTATCAACCAAGTGTAAGCAAAACTTGCGAGATGTCATGAACAATATATGCATGCTTGATACCTCAAGTGCTTCCGAATTAAATCAGCCACATATACAAAGCATTGATGCCTCTTTTCTACATCAACACTTGGCAGCAAAGGCTATAGAATGCATTCACCTCCCTCACCAGCTCTGATATTGCTGATGTTGATAAAAAAAGATAAAAGATCAAACACACAACCAAAGTAAATCAATTAAACAATGGAAAGACAAAACTAATTAAATGAATCACATAAATCTTAATAATGAATCAATCGATATATGCTCCTGAATCATAAAAGAGAAAACTATTTGTCCAACAACAATATCACTACATAAACATAATTAAAACAATACATTAGTACTACTAATGGAGTTGTGAGTAAAGGGGGCCCTCCGTTACTCACAACCCCTTCAATATTAAAAGGGTTTGCTCAGTAGAATGAACAGAACATGTAACTTGTATTAATATGGAAAATATCATAGTCTTGTACAATCAGATGAGTTGATCAGCCAACCAACCTCCTTATACATACAATGTAATAACATTTATACAAGTTTGCAGGAATATGATTGGCCTAAATAAGGAAAAACAACTTGTTGAACTATTTCCTATTATTATAGGTGTAGAATATAAAAATTAACTCTTCTAAGATTGATCCATGACTGAAAGCATGAATCAGACTACTTTGCTACATCTTCTAGAGCTTTTCCTCATGTAGCCAACGAGAAGGAGATTGGAGATGTGGGTGGTTTTGATGACAAACCTGGAGCAACCAATAGGAAAACATCCATGTAGGTGGATTTCCCCACAAAACCCATGTTCCCGTTTATTCTAAGATTAAGTGGAATAGAGCAAACCATCAATTCAGTTGTAGGAAATATGGACGGTTGCAGGAAATCTGTGTCTACAAGAAATTGCCGAGCCTCTACAGGAAAATAACGACTACAAGCTATCTACAGGAAATGGCAGAGCTGATTCAAATCTGCATAATACATCAATCAGTTGACTTGATAATTTCGATAAGGAAATAGTTATCTTAAGGAACTACCTATGAGTAAGATAAAATGAAACTTTTTAACTTAGTTTTCATACCTTAAGCACATAATACCCTTTTGGCCAAAATTTAGATAATATGATTGAAATATGTATAACTAGGGGTCAAATAGAGTTCGAAAAAGGGAAAACAAGGTCTTGGAAGATAGTCAAAATTGAGAAAAACTAGAACTCAACAATGCTCTGGCTTGATTAATTAACTTAGAATTATCTCAAAGGACAACATCAGATTGGCATCATTTCTGGGGAATGAAAATTGAAGTCTTTTTCCCTTGGAAAATGATAAAACTTTTCCTTTAAAGTGAATAAGGGAATAGTAGGTTAAAATATTTCACTTGCTGACTTCAGAAACCCAAACTAGCTCCTTCAAGAAATACCAAGTCTCATTCTAACTCTCAAATTGTTTCTCCATTATCTGATCTAGAGAGACTAGTAAGAGAACCCTCTTTAAGAAGGAAAATTAAGGCTTCTACCTCTTCTTATTTACCCTTACAACCTGAGGATATTTCAGCATCTAATCCATTTAGGTTTGTACCATCTCCATTAGATTTGGCTAACTTAACACCTAGGGTTTTAGAACTACTATCCAAAGGAGTTGATCTACAATCAACTCTTTTATTCCATTGATTGGTATCATATAAAATTCCTGTAATACTTTTAGATTCAGCCATGTTAGAAGAAGAATTGGATGTACATTTACCTGAGTTAAAACCTACTGATTTTATCTCCCCCACTCATTATACATTTTCATCCACTTCTACTCAACCTAAGGAAACTTTTTCGGTATATTCGAATCCTTTGTTTGAAAATAAAGAAGAAGTTGAAACAGAGGTTCAAAATTTAGTTATCAAAAATCCTTTTAAACCTTTTATATATGCTTCACCCTCTTTTCCTCCTCCTCCTACGTTTACACCTTCATCTTCACCTATAGCTTCATTATCCTCTACCTCATCATCTACTACATCTTCTACTCATTCATCATCATCTTCAAATATGGCTACATTTTTAACCTATCGTTCAATCTAGGTATGTTGCTTTACAACTTCCTAATATACTAGATAATTTTCCTGATGGGTATTTAAAACACTTGCCAAGGTTTAATGGAGAAAGAGCTTTGTCTGCTCAATATCATTTCACTTCGTTCTTGGATTTTGCTGATAACATGACCATAGAATAGGAAGATGTATATATGAGATTGTTTGTTCAATCACTAGAAGGGAATGTTAGGATTTGGTTTAGATAACTCATAGCTGATTCAATTCGATCTTGGAATGAATTAACTATCATATTTAAGAATCAACGAGGGGTTAAGGAGGACCTTGTTTACTATCTCACATAATTGGAAGAACTTAAAGGAAACCATGGTGAGCCATTGGAAGATTTCACAAAAAGATTCAATAAATTGTATCATAAGATGCTACCTAACTATAAACCATGAGTAGCAATAGCCAAAGTTATATTTTCAAGGCATTTTAAGATGATTTTGCAATTATGCTTAGGGAAAGGACATTCCATACCCTAGAAGACATGCAAGAAAATGTTATAGAAGTTGAAGCCAATAGGTCAGCATCAAATAAACTTAAAGCTAAGGCAGAAAAAGCTAAGAGGAAAATGAAAGCCAAGGAAGAAGGTTCTTCCTCAAAAACTAAAAATAAATATGAAAAGATAGATGAAATCACTTCATTACTTAGAAACATTCAAATAAATTTAAGAAATAGAAAATGAACCTAGAACAATTCAACAAACTGTTGCTAGACCTAAAATTCAATTTAGGAGAGCTCCCCAAACCCAAATCTTACAAAGACCAAATACTGATCAACAAATTCAACCTCCATTGATGATTGATCATCAGCAATCTGAAGATGCTATCACTTTAATTACTAAGGATATAAATCATTTTGATCATTCATCTACACCAAATACTATTGTCTTTGTTCCTTTAAATCGATCTTCTCAACAAGATCAAGAAGACTCACAAGTTTCTAAGTATCAGGCCTTTTCTGAATTTTTTATTGTAGAACTCAATAGGAGATAAGAGTTAAGACCTAGGTCAGGGCCTGGTAGAACTCCCAAAAATCCCTTTGTAAATTAACCACAAATCAAATCAATTCAATCTCAAACAACAACAATTCAACCATTGAATCGGTCAAATGAAACAACTTCAATTGATAAAATGACTTTAACCAATTTCAATGTTAAAAAGGAATTAGAAAGAGTGAAAATACCCATTTCTTTATCTGAACTTTCAAAGAATCCAGGATATAGAAATCAACTTTCTAAATGGATCCAGTCATTAGTGTTGATGGTGAAGGAGATGTAATAAGTTAAATTACAAGATGAGAAACCTTCAGTAGACTTTGTTCCAAGCTCAGATATGATTGATGAAAATGTACCACATTTCTATGTAACTCTAAAGGTTCATGATTTCTTATTATTTAATTGCATGTTAGATTCTGGAGCCTCCCATAATGTGATGCCAAAGGTAATGATGGACCGACTTCAATCAGAGATTACCATAACTTATCATGATCTATACACTTTTGACTCCAAGAAAGTACCTTGTCTTGGGCTTATAAATGATCTAGTGGTCATTTTAGCTCAAGTTGCTATTAAGAGTGTGGTTTCAAACATTGTAGTCACTGATACCCCTCCCAAATTTGGCATGTTATTATCAAGATCCTATTGTGCCAAATTAGGAGGAAGTCTTAAAATGGACATGTCTTATGATACTATTTCTATATATGGGGGTGAGCATCTCAGATTATACAGAGAAGTAAGATTCATGAATACTATTTGTAAATCGTATCAAGAAAGGAATCATCCCATTTATGCAGTAGATCAAGAGTTTGTATGTTTTGAATTACCATCAAATAATTTACAAACACTCAGCTTAGCATTGAAAACATTGGAGAGAAACCAAATACCATTAAGACTGATATTTGGAGAATATAATTTGATGGTTCTTGCTCAAAGGAAGGAGTTGGAGCTAGTATTGTACTAGTTTCAACAGACAAAGAGAATATAACTCAATCCTATAATCTTGAATTTGATGTGAAAAATAATGTAGAAGAGTATGAAGCCTTCATGCTAGGATTAGAATTAGCCAAAAGCCTTAAAGTGCAAAATATAAGTGTATTCAGTGACTTTGAGCTCATTGTCAAACAATTAAGAAAGCTTAGTCAAAGAAAGAATCCTAGACTTAGATCTTATATGAATGAGGTGTGGGATTCAATGGATAATTTATTTCAAGCATTTAACATCACTGCTATTCCAAGGGATGAAAATATTGGTGCATATTATTTAGCTGTTTCAGCCAGTTCTTTTAAAATTCCTGCTCAAATACTTGTCCAATATCAAATTCAAGTTATGCATAGACCATCAATTCCTAATAATCTTAAACATTGGTAAGTATTTAATGATGATGAGCTGTTCAAATCCTTTGGGCAAGTAATTGATGAATTTTTAGCCTTGCAAATTGAAGAAGAACAACTGCATAACAATGAATGAAATAAGGAAAATCAAACTTCTGAATTTCAGTCAAAAATTGATGATCATAGTATTATTCACTTATCTAACAATTTCATTCCTAAGGGCTTAGTCCCTCTTGAAAAACTGTTTGACCATAATGATGTTCCTAAAAATCCATTATCAAATTCACCTAGAGAAGATATAGAAGTATGTAATATTGGAACTTTAGAAGAAATAAGAAGTATTAAAATCTCTACATCGCTATCAGAGGAAGTCAAAGATAAATATTTAGCTCTACTTAAAGCCTATAAAGATTTTTTTGCTTGGTCTTATAGTGAGTTAAAGACATGTGATACATCTCTCATTGAGCATAAAATCCCTTTAAAACCATAATCTAGAACTTTTAAGGAAAAGTTAAGGAGAATTAATCTTTTCCTTCTTCCTACCATTGAAAAAGAATTTAAAAAAGCTACTTGATGCCAAGATCATAGTTCCATTGAGATATTCTCATTGGGTTTCTAATTTAGTTCCAGTAAGAAACAAAAATGGTGAAATTAGACTGTGTATATAGATTTCAGGAACTTGAATAAATAATCTTTGAAAGATAATTATCCATTACCCAAGATGAAACAATTGCTTCAAAAAGTTTCAGGTGCTAATAGAATTTCTATGTTCGATGGCTTTTCTAGATACAATCAAAACATGGTGAGCCCAAAAGATAGAGAAAATACAACATTCAAAAATCCTTGGGCTACATTTATGTATGCAAGGATGCCTTTTGGTTTAAACAACGTTGGAGCTACCTTTCAAAGAGCTATGAATTTAGCATTTTTGGTTAAGAAAAACAAATTTGTTGTCATTTATCTCAATGATTTGACTGTTTTTTCTAATTCTGATCAGAAACATTTAAACCACTCAAGGAAATATTTTTTATAGATGTAGGAAGTTTGGGATTTCTCTTAACCCCAAAAGTCCCTGTTTTCACTCAAAGAAGGAAAATTGCTTAGCCATATTATTTCTAAGGAAGGCGTAATCATTGATCCTGAAAGAGTTTCAGCTATCCAAGCACTCTCATTACCAAGGAATAATAAGCAAATTCAGGTGTTTCTTGGTAAAAACAAGTTTTTAAGAAGATTTATACCTAATTATACTGAAATGGTTATGGATATCATTGACATGTTAAGGAAGAAACGTGAAGTTGAATGGACAATTCTAGCACGATATGCTTTTCACCAAATTAAAAAGGCCACTTCACAAGCCCCCATACTCACAAGCCCAAACTATTCTGAACCATTTAGCATCTTTTCCTTTGCCTCTGAAACTACCTTAGTTGTTCCTCTTTTCCAAAAGAATGGGGATGGAGATGACCAACCTATTGCCTCTTTCAGTAAAGTCATGAGAGATGTTGAACTTAAATATGATATCATTGAAAAAAATTCTTATTCCTTATTCCAAGCTCTTAAAGCTTTTAGATTCTATGTCCTTCAATCTTCCATTGTTGCCTATGTTGCCAATAGTGCTTTTAAAATTGTGTTAACACAACTTGATACAAAGGGAAGAAGAGGGAGATGGATTGCCAAGATATTGGAATTTGACCTTATTATCAAAATAAAAAAGTTAGTAAAAGGTCAAGGCTTGGCTAAACTATTAGCTGAGTCAAACTGTAAAGTCTTGGAAACTAATTCTATTTTTCAAAATCCAGCAGAGAAGAATCCACAAGAACTTTCTCAGATTCCAGGAGAGAAGGATCCACACGAGCCTTCTCAGATTTCATCATAGAATAATCCACAAGAAACTTCACAGATTTCATCAAAGAATAATCCACAACAACCTTCATCTTCATTCCAATCAACTCTGATTCATATTGAAGAAAAAATGTTGTTATCTAAACAATAAACTGATATTATGCATTGTCTTAGATATTTTGAGTGTCCATCTGAATTTATAAATAATCAATGTAAAACAATGAAGTTGAAGGCCATAAAATATTGTATTATCAATGCAAATCTATATTGGAAGTAACCTCTCAACGTCCTTTTAATTTTGTTGAAATAAGGTGAGACAGAAGGAATCATTGATAAAATTCATGCAGGTATTTATGGAGGACATTATTCTTGGAGGGCCACAACACATAATATTTTGAGAGCAGTATTTTATCGGCCCATGTTGTTTACACAAGTAGGAGAAAAGGTTAGAAGTAGTACCCAATGCCAAATATTTGATGGAAATCAAAGATTAGAAAAACTTCCTCTAGTTACAGTACTAGTTCAAGCACCTTTCCTACAGTTGGGATTATATTTCATTGGGGAAATTCATCCACCATCAAGTAGCCAACATAGATGTATATTGACTACCACAGATTACTTTACCAGATGGGTAGAGGCAATTCCAGTTAGAAATGCAACTAACACTGTAGTTATTAAATTTATTGAAGAGAATATACTCTCTAGGTTTGGATGGCCCCAATGGATAGTTATGGACAATGCAGCAACATTCAACGGTGTCAAGATGATTGAATTTTATCATAAATACCAAATTCTATTGCATCACTCTACCCCTTACTATCCACAAGGAAATGGATGGTAGATTAATCAAAAAGGAGTCTGGTTAAAGTCATTATGAAAACACTAGAGGACCATAGAAGGAGTTAGAATAACCATATCATATATGCAGTTTCAGCAAATAGGATCTTTGCGAAGAGATCAATAGGTAAATCTCCTTTTCATCTTATTTATGGTAAGGAAGCCATATTTCCTACACATCTAGATTTTCTTGTCTTGAGGTTTTTTACAAGAAGAAAATGAAGAACCTAATCATTTTTCTAGAAGAATAAATTAGATTATAGAACTTAGTGAAAACATAGATGAATTTCATTATAAGCTTTGGAAATATCAGAACAAAATTAAAATTATGTTTGATAGAAAGGCTAGAGAAAGAGATTTTAAAGTAGGAGATTTAGTATTAAGATGGGATGATGGAAGGGAAGATAAAGGAAAATATGGAAAGTTTGATAATCTCTGGGTTGGACCTTTTAGTGCTGTAGAGGTTAAAGGAGACAATAATTTTATATTGCAAAACTTGGAAGGACAATTTTCCTCATTTCTTATCAATGGGATATATTTGGAGCATTATAACCAATATTGAGATTCCTTCATTCATTCATCATTTGTACATCACTTTATTGTTTTATTTTATATGCAATGTGTAATTGTTTTCAACCAAGATCCCATTAGACCGAGGAGAAGGCACATGGATTTGCCAGTTCTCTACATCCTGCAGGAGGAAGCAGTCCTGAGTTGGAACTGATGTTGTAACATATTTTTTTTTGATAAGCCAGTTTTTGTTTACAAAAATAGGGTATAAAAAATAGAATAAAAAAATGAAAATGTAATAAAAAAATGATGAAAGGAAACCCCATAAAAATAGAAGCAATTTTATAAGTGAGAAAATTTAAATGGAACTAGAAAAAGGTAATATTTGCATTAGAAATAAATTAGGGTTTTATATGAAGCTTGTTTAAATGCCACAACCTAATATTCTGGTTTGAATGACACTGTTTAACCATGATCGAATCATTTAAATTTTTGTCTCTAGATTAGAGAATAAGTTCACCACAAAACTATTTAATCTTGGTTGAACATGAATTTGATAGGATAGAATAGGAAGAAAAATTGACCAAATGTACTCAAAACTTGGGCAAATTCAAAATATGTACAAGAGTAGGGTTAGAATAGAATTAGGAAAAATAAAATGGCCTAGATCAAATGTGCCTATTCATAAAATAAATTTTCTTTAATTAGGAGTTAATGACATTTTTAAGGGTGATTAATTATATCGAATAAATCTATGAAATGATTTTAGTCCAAAGTCATAAAATGAAAAAATTTATTTGTCACCAATTGCTATTGAGAGGTTTACCTCCAACGGTGATCCTCTTCCCTACCCAAATCAATGACGGAGAAGTCATTTTGGACCCGCTTCCATCATTTCTCAAACATGACAAGGGAAGGTGTCCAAAAAGTGGTATTCTTTTCGGTGGGACCCTTGCGATGTGTCATACCCTCATAGCTTTACACCTGCTCACTTAATACAGCTTACCACTACCCTCGTCTCTGAAATCCGCTCATCCTGCTCACGTCAGCATGCCATCCCTCCAATGGTTATTACAACACTTCCTGCGCATTCCCTCTGCTAATCATATTCTCCGACGTGTCCATATCCCTTGCTACATGGTTGTTACACTCCTGCCCGTTACAATGCTCCTGTTGTCCGTTAATGCTCCCAAATCTCGTTTGATAATGGTTTGATTCTAATGGTAATTAATTTTGATGTTATAAATAAACCCTCCATTCCTTTCCCACAATTCCCCTAACTTCATCGCCACTATTCGAAATTAGAGGTTGTAAAAGTTGTCTGTGGTTAAACCCTGTTACAGACTGTGCTTAATTTTTCAAGCATATAGCAGGCTCACCAGTGTCTGCAGAGACTGTTGTCTATTCAGGTATCTATCCTATTAGCATCTTTTTAGTCTTCCTCTTTGTTTTATCAGAATATGGCACCAAAGAGAAAAGACCAGCCTTCTAGTAGTAAAACCCTGACTCAGGAAAATCCTAGAACCTCTAACACCCCAGACCTTGACCATATCCCCTTAGAAGAAAAGTTCTTCAAAATCACTGATGCAGAGTGTGAATTTTATATGTTCGAATTACACCACTGACTATGACAAACATACTAGGATTCAGAGGATGAAATTTATTTATGGGAATCCATGTTTCATATGTCTATGTTCCCTCAAACTCAGTTATTCCCTAATTTGGTAATGTGGTGTCAGGATAGGTATAACACCCTCCAAACAACAATTGTTTCCCAGAATGGAGACATTATGATCTCTATCACACCTGAAACCATAAACAAATTTTTGTTAATTCCTGAGAATGACACCCTTAGCCATTTCTCTGCTCTTGTCCTCATGGATTTGTATCATATCTCACTTTCCCCCAAAGATCTCAAATATTCGAAATATTTCTTCCAGAAGATGCTGACCTTCCCAAAACAAATCCTCCATATCAAACCTCTATGTTCCTAAAGAGATCCGAACAAATCATCTCCCTAGTTTCTTTCCTACTAGGTTACCACACAGAGCAATGGGTAGATGAACCTATTCTGGGTTATCTATCCATCTTCTCCAAAGAGCACAAGCCAGCATTCATGTATAATTACAACCAATTTCCAGCTGAAAATATGCATGAATATATAATGAATATCACTACTCAAGGTGTGTTCAAATATTGTTCTGTACTGGTCCATATGTTCCTTTTTCAACAAGGAGACATGCTGCCAATAACTTGACATAAGAAGAATGATCAACAAATTAATCAATCAGTTATACAGTGGACCTATTAATTAGAAGAAATTCAACTGAGTCTAAATTTACATATTTTATTGATTGTTTCATACATCCTATTGCACAACTTCTTAATAGCCAGAGTGAACCTAGAATAATTTCTTAGATAAAAAGTGTCCCACACCTAAGTGACCAACCCAAAACTGGAGACTAGTATATTTACAAGAATTATACAGAGATAAGGGTATATGGGTGTGAGCTAGCTCCTTATAGGTGGCCTAAACATGTTCCAATGAGAATTTTCTCTCTGTAGTATATAAGGCAAATGATTAACATGGATGAGCTTCAGTTTCTTTCAGGTGAGAGAAAGTCTGAGTTTAAAATCATGTCCCAAGTGGGACCTTTTATATGTAATACTAGAGCAGCATGAGTTGAAGCAGATTCAATTCTTAAGAAGATGGGATTCCAACCAAGCTTTACCTAGTCATATGACCCACTCAACATAATCTCTAATTTAAGGGTGGAACTCAAAACCACATCTTATAATACACTCCTAGACCAGAGATTGAGAAATATAGGAATCAAGAATTGTGGGAGGAGAACACACTTGAGGAAGTACAAGAGAAAATTCTACCTTCTTCTACTCTATAGACTCCCATTTCTCAAAGCAAACAAGAAAAGAGACCGATAGAAAAATCATCATCTTCAGCAAAGGGTGCAAAAGAGTTTGTCATTTATCAGAAGAAACAAAATACTGACCCAAAAGTTACCACTATTCAGGGTCAATTAATTTGGATGATTCACAGGTTTCCAAAGTATCACGGGAAAATGTACTTAATACTCCATCCTCCTTTTTAGATTTAAAAAATCTATTGGAGATTACACAGTCAACAGGAGTAAATTAACAAGAAAATCCAATATCTTCGCTAATTTTCTGGAAACTAAGCAAAAGAATGAATCTATTAATGCCAATGTCTTTTCTCAATTTTAGAAGCAGGCATCTACTTCATAGCATAGATTGTTGACATCATTGGACAGTGAAAAAGTAAGGATGAAAACGGAATCCTTACAGGTCCAAGTTCCTTTCCCAAAGACTTCTTCAGACTATAAAAAAACTATATTTTCTTTTGATGCAAAACAAATACATCCTATCAACCAAATGCACATGCATAGATAATTTGGAGAGATTCTTTTCTCCCCCACGACTAACACTTCCATGGCACTGTCAAAGTTAAGAACAACTCTTTCAAACATGCAGTCACAGTTGAAGATAGAGAAGATATCCTCCTTGCAAAAGGATAATAGGGTCAAATAATTACAAGATTTAGTGATCAAGATTGGTATGACACCATTGATGTTGAAGTTGTAGAGGACATCATCAAGAAAAATAATGCAAACATTACAACACTTAGGGAGCAACTCAAATTACCTTCTACAAAATATCCCCAAACCAAGGAGATAGAAGAAAGTGAGCAACACAAATAATAAATTCTCAAGCTAATCATTGAGCAGAATATAGAAATAAAGAAGATGGAGGAGTAGATAGAAAGCTTGCTGAAGGAAAAGCAAGAGTCGACACAAGTGGCCATAGCTCCAATCGCAGTTATACCCATCATAGTGGCAAGGACAACAAGATAATCAACAACAACAACAACATAGTCTACATCAACAATAGGTGATGTAAATAAAGTCCTACAAGAAATATCTCTCCAGAGATACGAAAATGAAAACTTCAAAAGAAATTCAAAAACTTAGAGGCACAAAAAGTAAAGGAAAACACTGCTTATGTAGAAGAGATACAGAAGAACCACAAACTAACCCGGAAGATCGAAGAGTTGGGAAATGAGTCACTAATGGCTCAGACCTTGGCCCAAGCCAAGGAAAACATTTGGGCGTATATAAGTCAAGATATAATTGAAGCTTTTCCCTCCATACAAATTATTTTTGAACAGAAAGAGCTTATTACTAGATGCTACACAATTATTGAATAAGTCAAGGAACCACTTCGATGAACACCAGATGACGCCACATATATGATTAAAGTGTTGAATTAAAAAACAAGAGCAAAATTATAAAAGAATCAGATTGCAGACATAATAGAAACCATTTTAGAGATTAAAAAAGTTTTGGGGAAGAAGAATCTTATGACTCAGTTGGAGACAAAGTGCCAGACTTTCAGAATTGTTGTCCAACGATTTCACTTTAAGTTCAACTTGCTTAATCAAAGAGGATTTCTAGGACTAGTAGCACCAAATGACATATTGATTAGTTTGGAGGAATATTGGAAAAAGATTTATACAGTTTCAACTGATAAAGATAAATTTGCAGGTATCAAAGGTCATCTTACAAGAAAAATTAATTATTTACTTATAATTAAGATAAAAAAACAAATTAAATCTTATAATAAGAATCACCTAGTGGCAAATTTACAAGAAAAAATAATTATTTACTTCTAATTAACATAAAAAAAAATTAAATCTTATAACAAGTGTCATCTAATGGCATGTCACTGTTTATTTGCAAACATGAATTGTGTGAATTTAGTTTATTTGGTTAACATGATATGTATGAACATGAAATTATTTGAAATATCATTAAAACTTTATATATTTAAAAATTCAATAAGTGCCACTACTAATCATTTTGAGGGCTTAAATACTTTTCGATCACAAATTCTTTGTCCATCAACTAATCAAATTAATTAAATTTTTATAGAGAAAAATAAAATAAGTGTGAATTAAAAAAAGAATTATATTTTCACTCAATCAACCCCCATATATGTGTATTTACTCAAAACTGAATATGGAGAATTAGAACACTATGAGTCTTCCATCTTGGAGCAAAAGAAGGGACGAGTAATTCCCTCCATAGAGGACTTAGCGCTATATGCTGAGGTACAGTTGGTAAAGGAAATATTTTTCCATAGAGGACTTAGCACTATATGCTTAGGCAAAGTTAGTAAAGGAAATAATGTTGCAAAAGTGGTCGATAAGGCACAACATGACCTTTGACACATTGGGTTGAAAGTAGGCAAGGAAGAATGGTACTCCAAAGAGACGATAGAGAAAAAGATTTGTCACAAGTAAATATTTTGAGGACCAAAGGCCCTCCTAAATGGGGAGGAATGATCTATATTGGATAATTATATTATTTTTCCTCTATGTTGATGCTTTTAGAGTAGAAAATTAGAGGAATTAACTTGCACTGTCATTTTTAATGGTGAGTCCTAGTTTGGTGAATTAGGGTATGAAACTTTTTAAGTCATTTTGAGGCATTAAATAGTTCTTTTAGGGTTAAAAAATACTTTTTCTTTTGTTAGACCCTTTAATGTTATTTTATAATTAAGGATCTTTCTAGTGGTGCAAAAATTGTGTCAAGTGTTCACATTATGATTCATGTGTTGTATCTGATGGCAACCCACTTGTAGTAGAACAACTCACTTGTATATGGTAACTAGATGAATCTATGGTCCACGGAACTAGATGAATCTACATGAGAGATATCACATGTGACATAATGCATGGAATTTGTGTTTACAAATGTGACAAAATGAAGGGTAGTTCAAAGGAATCCGTTCAGAAGTAATGTACAATGGAAAATCACATTATAACAGGTCTATTTATAGGAAACAAAGTAATGATACAAAATAATAAAATGAAGGAACAAAGGACTATAGATCATAATCAAGAAGTTGAGGAAAAATGACATTTTCAGGTATGCTAAGTTGTATACACGGGTTCACTATACAAAAAGAGGGTATAAATATGCACACATTTTCACAAGACGAAAAGTGTGTATGGGCTAGAAAATCAAGGAAATTCAAGATTAAAGAATACCAAGGGTCAATATTGTGGTATTAGCCCACAATATTGAGCGGAGTAACGACTATTTGATCCCCTCCAAGAATACCACAAGCTCTAAGTATTGTTTTGGTCTGAGGTATTAAGAAAGGCTAAAACTACATAAGGAGGTGAAGATCAAAGGGCTAAGGGCACAAGTAATGAATATCTTATGAACTGTTAAATCAGAAGAAAATATGCATGTTATAGGTTTCTGATGCATTTCTTGATCTAGACTAAGTATGCACCTATGTTTTTGATGATGGATGAGATCAAATGATGGATCAGGATCATAATGACTTATCATTATGTGATCTGATAATGGATAGGATAGATCTGAGTGATAACAAATGTTTTGTGCTTTAAATGCTATGATATGGGTATATTTGAAGTCTGGAAGAGTTACGAAGTTATAAGCTTTTATTTGTAGATCTATACATTTTTTTACCTTGCTGATAACGTGTCTACACACTGGTTCAACAATTCCAAGTAGCATATGCAGAAGAAAAGCTTGTTGTTTAGGGATGACTGATCTATCTGATCAGTGATGTTGTTTCACTGTTTTTTTTCAATGACGACCTCATTAGATCTAAAATTAAAATTTATTATATAAGTAGATTGAGTCTGGTTGATTGATTGATTGAGAGAGAAGGGTGATCCTTGTTGTTATCTATTTAGAACTCTATAATATGAAAGTAGATCTTCAGAATATAACTGGTTGGTACAAATTTGATTTAGAAGTTTGTATGATTCAGTATATTTAGAGTATACATAGTTTGGGCTAAAGGAGGTAGCGTATACACACAGGTTGGGTTCATTGGAGAATCATATATATGATGACATGTGAATTTTGAGGTTACAGTTGGTTTTAGTTGTTGATGTAGTGTTTTGGGTTCAGATCTATGTACTCGCTATAGTGATCTATCTATTCTAGTCAATTGGTTGAATTTTGTTAAGTTTGAATGAATGGTTGATTCAATTCTGTCAAAGGTTCAATGATTTTTAATTGAGCATGTCAGAGGCTTCAGTGATTGATTGAGTTATAGTTGATTCAGAGATTGATGATTGGGTTTTAGTTATATCAAATATTGATGATTAAATTTTAGTGATTGGTTGATGCAGATGTATTTGATGGATGTATTGCAATGGTGATTTTTTTTGAGCTTCAATGTTACTGATGGGTCTAATATGAAAATTTGATGAAACGTGGGCTTCATATTGTGTTGTTGTATACCAGGAGTATCCTGTCTAAAAATTTATGAAACATGGTCTTTGGAGGATACTCAGGGTTGGAGCCTTTAGTGAGGAAGTCAAATCTTCCTTCCAGTAGTGCCTAGTGATTTGATCAGAGGGTTGGAGCTCCATTACAGTAGCAACTAGAGAACAAGTGAAGGTTGTATCCTTCTGTAGGCCGACGCCTAGGTACTAGTAAACATATTTGCTAGTACAAGAGCTAGGTTGTTGTAGCTCCACTCCAGTAGAACTTGGGGAACGAGAGAAGGTTGTAGCCTGCGTACTGGTATGAGTCTGCACCAGTACAAGATTGTAAACAGATTATTCTTTATATGAAAAGAAGACAGAGACAAGAGTAGAAGGTTTTTTTTCTCCCGCATTCGGTTTCCACCTTAAATCTTGGTTTTCATGTGTGTTTCTTATGTGTGATGGTTTATTTAGTTATTTTTTCACATGGTTACTGTTTAATGTTTAATAAATTACTGATGCACTAATTAAAGATCAATATATGATGAAGTAACTCAATCATAAGTTCGCTGGATATACGCTGGTTGCCTTAAGAATAGTTGCGTGCACAAACGAGTTCCCTTCACTATTGTAGCGTATATAAATCTAACTATTTAAATGAAAAATCTATTGATTTGTAAATATTGATTCACCCCCCCCCTCAGTATTATTCCCAACATCAAGTAAAGTTCATATGCAAAAGTTATGCCTCCCAAAAGTTGAATCTTGATGTATTGTGGTTACCACCATTGTATAACACGATTCCATGCCAAACTCATTACTCATACATATGGAGCTAGCCACATGTGGAATTGCAATAAGACCTTAAAAGGTCCAAAATCATAATAATTGTAGTTGAGGGTTAAGGGAGTCAAAATCATACTGCGAATTAGATATCAAGCTATGTTAAATATTGGCCCACTAGAAGGAGTAGGGGCTCCATTTTCTACCATATTATTTTGTTCCACATTTGATAAAAGTAACTAGGAGTGGAAATTTGGAGAGCATAACATAGGGTGATCACGTTCTCGAGTAACTTTATAAGCTATAAGTCTCAAGTAACTGTATAAAGAGTACATGCTCCTTTGTACCTGCAGATTTCCATACTAAAAAAGAGAGCATAGAAGTCTCATCTTCTCATTGGGTTTTATCCCTTATGTGTTTCCTATTGTGAATATATTTTGTATTTCTTTTTATTCTATATTTCTCACATTTCAAATGTTTTATTTATTTAAGCATAGAATAATAAATAAATAAATCCTCTGAGATCTAGACATAATTAACATTCATAGTAAATATTTTAGTAATTTATTAGATCTATTATGATCAACTATTCTAATGGAATAACCATGGTTGTTCACAAATTAAAAACCCAACTTGATGGTGAGGCATATCATCCTCTCTCTTTGCTTAAGTTATAAAAATGCATATATAAAGGAATGGACACTCCTCTGGAGTTACCTTCGTTTTTGTGCCATGAACAATTGCTACAAATTCCTCATCCTCTTCTATTGTGATTTGAAAACAACAATCTCAAATGATTTTCTTAGTTATGGAATAAGTGCAATGTAAAATAATGGAGCCCCCTCCTCCTAGTGGCTCAATATTTAACATAGTGTAACAACCATCTAGAGGTATGGTTTTGACTTCCTAAACCCTCAATGTCATAAAGTTTACGACATTCTGAAATATTCTTGAAAGGCCTCATGTTGCTAGCCCCCACATGCGTGAGAAACAAGGGCTATTGTGGAATCCACTTACACCAGGGTGGTTAACTAGGGAGGTCAACTCATAGGAGGGTTAACTTCTGCATATACACTTCAACTGAGGTGATATTTAAGCCATTAGAAAGGCCTCAAAGTATAGATCAACATCATGGGGATAGATCTATGCTCATGAACGTTTAACCCTTACAAGTGCTCTTTGATGCTTCAAAATAAAATTTTCATTTAAAACACCTACAAGTATGATCTAAAATTCTCCATGGTTCAAATTAGAGCGTGGTCTCACAAACTTTGGATTGTGACTTAAAAATCATATCTCTTCCAAGAGTGAAATTTATGTATTTTCTAAGACGGAAAAACCAAGAAAGACGGTTTCTTTCTTTCTTATCTACATCTATGAGATTCAAGTAAAATATTATGGAGAATAATTATCTATATAATTTGGTTATTATGAATAGAGGTGTTCGATGTTTCTCCTTTGAGCGATTATACTTCTGTCCTAAAGATTTTATAAGTGATCTTCTTTCTATTTCTTTTTCATGTTTCTTTTTATTATAATATTACAATACAAAATGTAGACCATTCTAAGCCAATAACAAAATTTCTATCCTTTCAACAAATACCCTTAAATTTAACCATGGCCAAATTCTGAGCATCACTACCAAACACAATAGATGCACCACGGTTACTCATTAGATCGATGTTACTAGCATCTTAAACTCCACCAAGATCGATGTTACTAGCATCTTAAACTCCACCAATGATATATTGTTGGGAGAGCCCATGATAGATTGCATTACAATTTTCCAACGTCGAGGATAGCTCCGTTGACTTGGACCCTCAACTTGAGCCACAATCCATGTGACTTCCAACAAATCATGGTTTGAGTAATATTTATGATATTGATTAAGACTATTTTTTATATTGATTTATGATAATTGGAATAAACGAATATCTATAATCTCTTTCCTCATATGCCATTTGTGTGCTTTTTGTTTTTTAAGAATCACTTTCGTGGAATATCATTTGGATTGTTTTTTTCCCATTATTGAATAATAATATAAATTAAATGATGGATAAATAGTGTTCGTAATTAAAATATTTGTAGGTTATTTATTTTATAAATTACTAATTTATCGTGGTAAATACATTTTATAAGTTTTGAAATAGAAAACCATTTAAAATTTATTGATTTCATTCCAAGAAAAATTATATATGCAATAAAAATTATTTTCAAATTATTAAATCTATATCATCCATACATTTTTTATTTTTTAAAATAAAAATTTTGGATATCCTATTACAAAATAAATTATATCTATCAACATAATTAGTTTTATATTAAATATATATTAATATGTATTAACCATAACTCCGACGATGTAATCCAACTACTAAGTGTAATAGTTTGGTCCCCACAAGTTCTGAGGTCCATTCCTAGATAAATTATGTAATATCTCTCTCACTCTTCCTTAATTCCTATATCTATATCTATATATAGATAGATATATACTTATACTTTCAAAATTAAATTCTAATTATTAAATATGTTACAACTTTAAATTATTTATTATTAAAACCAAAATCCCTCAACCCCATATTTTTATATATATTAAAATTAAAAACTTGAAAAACACTATTCCAAAATAATAGACCACATAATTACAAAATTGTTAATTTTTTATTAAACACATTTTAATACTTTTTGAATTTCAAATTTAGGCTTTACTTATGCTTGAATATGTGAAAACTCTAAATTACTTACTCTAAATTACTTATTATAGGGACCAAAGCCCTTCACATCCCCAGGGAGATCAACCTCCTTAGCTAGTCTTGATGCACTCTTTCAAACACAAATTTTCATTTAATAAGTGAAAAATCTAAATTACTTATTATAGGGACCAAAGCCCTTCGCATCCCCAAGGAAGATCAACCTCCTTAGGTAGTCTTGATACCCTCTTTCAAACACAAATTTTCAATTTAATACACACCTTTTTCTATTTTTCCAATGACTAGCATACACCATGGATAGTCCTCATACACACTTCTTTCGATTTGTATGATGAGTGGGACATTGACACGGGCTAATCAATGTCAAAGCATGTTTTTCTTTCTTTCAGTTTCTTATATGAAATTGTAAAGTCAATTATGAATTTTGTAAGTTCATTTCTAACCACCCTTCAATATGTCGTTCATAGCGTGTAATTATAAAATGCAATAATATTCCTCTTCTCTATAATTGGACATGTAAAATTAATAGATGCAACCATTCTTGTATTTTTTAAAATTTAACTCAGTAGAATGTAGTGTATCATGTAACATATTTGGTTTTGATAAGTTAGTTTTTCTTTAAAAAAAGGCATAAAAAAATTATAATAAAAAAATGAAAATGTAATAAAAAAATGATGAAAGGAAATTCTCTAAAAAACAATTGAATAAGTGAACAAATTTAAATTCTAGTAGGAAAAGATAATATTTGCACTAGAAATAAATTAGGGTTTTGTGTGCAGTTTATTTAAATGCCACAATTTAATTTATGGTTCGAATCATATTGTTTAACCATGATCAAATTATTTAAACTTTCGTCTCTAGATTAAAGAATAAGTTCAACAAATTTTTTAATCTTGGTTGAGCATGAATTTGATGGGATAAAATAGAAAGAAAAATTGACCAAATGTACTCAAAACTTGGCCAAATGCAAAGTGTGTACTAGAGTAAGGTTAGAATAGAATTAGGAAAAATAAAATGGCCGCTAGATTAAATGCGCCTATTCATAAAATAATTCTTCTTTAATTAGGAGTTAATCACTTTTTTAAGGGTGATTAATTATATCTAATAAAGATATGAAACGATTTTAGTCCAAAGTAATAAAACGACAAAATTGATTCGTCGCCAAGCATTATTGAGAAACTTGTTTTCAAAGATGATCCTCTTCCCAGCTCAGATTAATGGCGGATAAGTCATTTTGCAACCCCTTCCCCCATTTCTTGTTAACTTGAAGGCGGGGGGGTGTGAAAAGTTGTATTCTTTTTGGCGGGCCCCTTGCAACGTGTCATCCCCTCACAACTTCACACCCCCTCACTCAATACCACTTACCACTACACCCCCTGCAAAATCCACTCCTCCTTCTCACATCAGCACATCATCCCGCCAATGGTTATCACACCACTTCCCATGCATTCTCTCCACTAATCATACTCTCCCACATGTCTATGCCCATTGTTACATGCACATTACACTCTTGCCCATTACCATGCTCCATTGTTCATTAATGCTTCCAAATCCTGTTTGGTAATAGTTTGATCCTAATGGGAATTCATTTTGTTATTATAAATAAACCCACCATTGCTTTCGCGCAATTCTCCTGACTTCATCACCACTATTTGAAATTATAGGTTTTAAACCTCGGCTCTAGTTAAACTCTATTACAAACTACGCTTAATTTTTCAAGCAAATACCAGGCTCACCAGTGTCTACAAAGATTGTTCTCTGTTTAGGTATCTATCCTATCAACTTCTTGTTACTATTCCTCTTTGTTTTATCAGAATAAGGCACCAAAGATAAAAGACCAGCCCTCTACTAGAAAAACCCTGACTCAGTAAATTCCTAAAACCTCTGATACCCCATACCTTGGCCATATCCCCATAGCAAACTAGTTCTTCAAAATCACTGATATGGAGTGTGAATTCGATATGTTCGAATTACACCACTAGCTAAGACAAACTTACTAAGATTTAGAGGATGAAATTAATCTATGGGAATCCTTGTTGCCCATGTCTATGTTCCCTCAAATGCACTTATTCCCTAATTCATTCATGTGGTGTCAGGCTAGTTATAACTGCCTCCAAAGAACCATTGTGGCCAGAAATGGAGATGTTCTGATCTCTATGACACCTGAAACCATAAACAAAATGTTGTTAATTCTCGAGAATGACTCCCTTACCCATTTCTCTACTACTGTCCTCATGGATTTATATCATAAAGTCACTTCCACCCAAAGAGTTCAAATCTTAGAAATATTTCTTCTAGAAGATGTTGAGCTTCACAAAAAAAAATCCTGCATATCCAGCCTCTATGTTCCCAAAGAGAGCCAAACTAATCATCTCCCTAGTTTCTTTCCTGTTATGTTACCAGACAGACCAATGGGTAGATGAACCTATTCTAGGTTATTTGTCCATCTTCGCCAAAGAGCACAAGCCAACATTCATGTATAATTATAGTCATTTTCTGGCTAGAAATATGCATGAATGGATAATGAAGATCACTACTGAGGGTGTGCTCAAATACTCTTCTATACTGGTCCATATGTTCCTTTTTCAACAAGGAGATATGATGCCAATAACTTCACATAAGAAGGATGATCAACAAATCAATCAATCGGTGATATAATGGACCTCATTGGTCAGAAGAAACTCAATTGAGTTTAAATTTACATATTTTATTGATTGTTTCATTCATCCAGTTGCACAAATTCTTAATAGCCGTAGTGAACCTAGAATTAGTTCAAAGATAAAAAGGGTCCTGCACTTGAGTGATCAAGCTAAAACTGGCAACTAGTATCTTTACCAAAATTATATAGAGATAAGTATATGGTTAAGAGCTAGCTCCTTATAAGCTCCCTAAATATTTTCCAATGAGAATTTTCTCTCTAGAATATATAAGGCAAATGATTAACATGGATGAGATTCATTTTGTTTCAGGTAAGAGGAAGTCTTAATTTAAGATCGTCCCAAGTGGGACCTTTTATATGTCATACCAGATCAACAGGAATTGAAGCAGATTCAATTCTCAAGAAGATGGGATTTTGACCAAGCTTTACCTGGTCATATGACCCATTCAAAATAATCTCTAATTTAAGGGTGGAACTCAAAACCACACCTTATAATCATACTCCCAGACCAGAGATTGAGAAATACAGGAATCAAGAACAATGGGAGGAGAACACACTTTAGGAAGCATAAGAGAAAATTCTACCCACTTCTACCCTCCAAACTACCATTTCTCAAATCAAATAGGAAGAGAGGTTGAGATAAGAATCATCATCTTCAGCAAATTGTGCAAAAGAGTTTGTCGTTTATCAGAAGAAACAGAAGACTAACCCTAAAGTTACCACTATTCAAGGCTAGAAAGAGCAAATAATTATTAATTTGGATGATTCCCAGGTTTCTATAGGATCAGAGGAAAATGTCCTTAATACTCCATCCTCCTCTTCAGTTTCACAGAATCGATTAGTGATTACATAGTCAATAGGAGTAAATTAGCAAGAGGAACCAATATTTTCACTAATTTTTTGGAAATTAAGCAAAAGAATGAATCTCTTAAGGCCAATGTCTATGCTCAATTCTGGAAGTAGACATCTTCTTCACATCATAGATTGTTGACAACATTTGAGAGTGAAAAGGGAAGGATGAAAATGGCATTCTTTGAGGCCCGAGTGCCTTTTCGAAAGGCTTCATTAGAATATAAGAAAATTATATTTTACTCTGATGTAAAACAAATACATCCTATCGACCAAATGGACATGCATAGACAATCTAGAGAGATGCTTTTCTCCACCATGACTAACACTGCCATGGCCCTGTAAAATTTAAGAATAACTCTTTCAAATGTGCAGTCACAATTGAAGATAGAGAAGATATCCTCCTCGACAAAGGATAATAGGGTCAAATAATTAGAAGATTTAGTGATCAAGATTGGGTATGATCCAATTGATTTTAAAGTTGTAGAGGACATCATCAAGAAAAAGAATGCAGACCATACAACACTTACGAAACAACTGAAATTACCCTCTACAAAATATCCTCAAACCAAGGAGATAGAAGAAAGTGAGAAAAATAAACAAGAAATTGTCAAACTAATCATTCAGTGGATAGAAATCTTGCCCAAGGAAAATGAAGAGCCTACATAAGTGGTCATAGCTCCAATCATAGCTATTCCCATCACAGTGGCAGGGACAACAAGAGAATCAACATCAACAACAACAGAGTCTACATGAAGTGATCTAAGTAAAGTCATACAGGAATTGTCTCTCGAGAGATAGGAAAATAAAAATCTTTAGAAAAAATTCAAAAATATAGAGGCACAAAAAATAAAGAATAACACTCTTTATGTAGAAGAGATGAAGAATACCCGCAGATTAACTAACAAGTTTGACGAGTTCGAAAATGAGTCACTAATGGCTCAGACCATGTACCACACCAAGGAAAACATTTGGGAAGATATAAGCAAAGTTATAACTAAAGTTTGGCCCTCCATACAAATTATTTATGAAGAGGAAGAGCTTATTACTAGATGCCAAACAATTATTGAAGAAGTAAGAGAAACACTTAAACAAAAACTAGATGAGGCCACAGATATGATTAATGTGTTGAATTAAAAAGCCAGAGGCCAAATTATAAGAGATTCAGATTGCAGACAAAACATAAATGATTTTAGAGAATAAGAAAGTTTTACAGAAGAAGAATCTTATGACTAAATTGGAGACAAAGTACCAGACTTTGAGAACTACTGTCTAGAGATTTCATTTTAGGTTTAAGTTGCTTAATCAAAGAGGATTTCCATGACTAGTAGCACCAAATGACAGATTGATTAGTTTGGAGGAATATTGCCAAAAGTTTTATACAATTGAAACTGATAAAGATAAATTTACAGCTATCAACGATCATGTTATAGGGAAGGCTTTCTTCGAGGCTTTAAACTTTGATTTAATAATCAAGCATGCAATTAAACATATATTTGTCAATAAGCCTACTTTTGAAAAGTATACCAAGGTGGATGAAGTCTATAGAAAATTAATTAATATTTCTATACCAAGTGAAGATAGATGTGATCACTTGTGTGAAATCCTTGAGAAACTTTCACCACCAACTGACAAACAGTGAGGTAGCACATTTTGGGGCTAGATCATCAACAACTTCCTTGAAGACAATGCCAACAACTTAATTTTTTTTTTTGGATTCCTATATTTTATTACTATTTTTTTAAGTTGTTAAATATGTTTCTAGAAAATCAAGTTTTTTTGTATAAATAACTTCTCATTGAGTTATTAAGGGTTGAACCCTCAGATGATATTTTCAAAGTAGAATTGTAATTAAATTGGAGATTTTCTTGAATTAATGAAAGGATTCTGGATTTGCCTCAAATAGTTTGTCTCCTTGTGAGTCTTTCTCATGATTTCATTTCATTATGTTATTCTTCATGTATTTAAGTTTTAATGAAGAACTATGGGTAAGATTAAAATGAATATTAGTCTATGTTAAATCCACTATGAAGTGATAATCGATATGACATATTAGTTTATAAAATTGTCTATTATTATAGACTCCTCTACATTTATAAATTGTCACACCCATCTTCATAGAATTAAATACATTTTGTTTGGGCTGTAAATATTGTTTACCTGCATTCTATCCTATAATGACCTAACTACCAAGTTTTAATATTTAGTGAGCTATAACTTTTTCAACTCTGTTGTTCATGCAATTATAAATCAATTGATTGTTTAGAGACAAAGAATCACCCCTTTCATTATATTTAGCATTGTTAAGGTTTAAGCATTTGTCTTTAACTGTTCATAACATTGGTCGTCCAAAAAACCTTAAAACAACATAACATTTTAGATGCTTGTTGAGTTAAATTATAGACTTATAATTTACAAACATAAATTATCAACCAAGAGTAAGTAAACTTACGAGATGTTGTGAAAAATATATGCATGATTCATACCTCAAGTGCTTCCTAATTAAATCAGTCACATATAGATAACACTAATGCCTATTTTCTACATCAACACTTGGCAGCAAAGGCTATAAAGTGGATTCACCTCCCTCTAAATCTCTAATATTGTTGATGTTGATCAAAAAGATAAAGATCAATCACAAGGCCAAAAGAGATTGATTGAACAATGGAAAGCCAAAATTGATTAAATGAATCTCATAAATCTTAACCATGAATCAATCGTATATGCTGCTGAATCAAAAAAGAGCAAACTAGCTATGAAAAACAATATCACCACATAAACATAATTAAAGGAATATGCTAGTACTACTAATGGAGTTGTGAGTAAAGGGGTCCCTACCATACTCACAACCCCTTCAATATTAAAGGGGTTTACTCAGTAGAATGAATAGAACATGTAACTTGTATTAATATAGAAAATATCACAGTCTTGTACAATCAGATGCACTAATCATTTAACCAACCCCCTTACACATACAATTTAATAGCATTTATGCAAGTTTCGAGGCATATGATTTGCCCGAATAAGGAAAAACTACTTGCTGAACTATTTACCATTATTACAGGTACAAAATATCAAAAATAGCTCTTCTGAGTCTGATCCATGATTGGAAGCATGAAACGGACTATTTCGCTACATCTCCTAGAGCTTTTCCTCATGTGGCCAATGAGAAGGAGATTCGAGATCTTGGTATTTTTAATGATAGATATGGGGCAGCCAATAGGACCACATCCACATATGTGGATTTCCCCAGAAAACCCATGTTCCTGTTTGTTCTGAGATTAAGTGGAACATAGTAAACCACCTATTCTTTTTGCAGGAAATATGGATAGCTATAGGAAATTTGGATGGTTGCAGGAAATCCACATCTACAGGAAATTACAGAGTGTCTGCAGGAGAATAGCAACCGCAACCTGTCTATAGGAAATGGCAGAGTTGCTTCAAATCTTCATCAAACTTCAATTAGTTGACTCGATAGTTTCAATAAGGAAATAGTTAGCTTAAGGAACTAATTAAGAGTAAGATAAAATGATACTTTCTAGGTTAGTTTGCATACCTTAAGCACATAGTACCCTTTTGGCCAAAATTTAGATAATATTATTGAAATAGGTATAACTAGGGGTCAAATAGAGTTCGAAAATGGGAAAACTAGGTCTTCGAAGGCTGTCAAAATTGAGAAAAAATTGGAACTCAACATTCCCCTATGCGTATCTTCTTGCATGTCCCCAATGCAAGAAAAATTATGCAGCCTCTAAAGAAAAATATCAATCCTTTCCCTGTGCTATAGCTACTGCAGCCAAGTGGTCCAATTGGGCCGTACTGAATTCTGCCTGAATCTCGCTTCTATATGTTTCATTGTCCTTCTTCACGTGGTCAATCTGGTTTTGTTTCTTCTTCATGATTCAGGATACCTTCTCATTGCATTCGTCGTTCTCTTTCTGCATGTGTAAACTACTTTCATCCAAAATTTCATTCTCCTTCCATACAGCTCGCTCTGACACATTAAGCTCATGAATGATCTCTTCCAGTTCTTGTCGACCTAGCTTTTTCTAAGAAGTTACCTCTTCCTCATGTCATCTAGAGTAGCACTTAGGATACTAGGCTCCTCCTACCATTGATGGTCTTCTACTGTCTTATCTCCACTTTCTTGTAGCGCTAGATCCTAAAAGGATACTACTTTTTTGTCAATAAATTTTTCCAATACCACCTTCTCCTTCCCTTTTCCCAAGCTTTGGTGCTTCTTTTTCTTCCTATCAGGTCTACATGGTGATGTTCCCTCTGCTACAATTTCCTTTGTGGCCAGCTTTGCAACCTGGCTCCTTATAACTCTTTTAGTAGGGGTAGAAGAGTTTTTCAATTTAGGCTTCTTACTTATGAGTTCTCCAGTCACGACAATCTCTTCATCCTTTTGATTCTCCTTTATTAGTATACCTCAGGTTCGTAGATTTTTCTTTTGCTTTCCATCTCAATTTTCTTCCTTAACTTTAGAAGGACTAGAGTCCTTCTCATCTTCCACGAAATGATTTTCTGATAGGAAATCATCCCACGTTTTATTTTTCTTCTTCAAATCCTTGGTCAGGATAATTCTTATTAACCCATGGTGATAGAGGTTTTTCTCTATGTGGGTTGCTCTATCCTTAGAGGCAGTAGACATTTTCATCAAAGACATCCTTATGAAATAAGGCAATTTAAAGGCCTATCCCGAAAGTGCCCGAGAAGGTGAATATGAAACAGAAATGAAAGCTGGAAATGACCTTCTCCAGTTATATATTTATGTAAGAGAAATAACAGGTTCTGATACTTACTCTGGAGGTATTATTGTGTAATTCCTTTACTCTAGCCAGGGTTTGTGTGTTCTTCCCAGAGGGATGGCGCACATATTCCTTTTTCAAACCATTGATTTTTTAGCCAATGTTCTCCCTCCTATGGAATACTGCAGGCTCGAGCCAATACCTCCTCCACTAATCGAAATTGGACATTTCCCACCTAGGCTTTGTTGCCATTAAGGTTAAGAGTGAAGGATTTGGTCACTTCCAAATTATGCCCACAAAATTTCTAAAGCAGGGGCAACCACCCTATACTTTCCATCCTAGCTTTGCTTTTGGGCTCCGAATCTAACAATGCAAAGCCTTGTCGTTCAAACTAAAAAGGGGAACGCAATTGAGACAGGGATAAGAATAGAAGAAATAGAGCTATTTTGGATCACCATGAAACCTCCAAGCCTTTGAAAAAACTGGACAACGAGATTTTAATTTTGAAAGTATTAGGGAAGTATGGATTTTTTTTAAAAAGGACGTCAATCATGATCATGATTAACACCATGATCCAACCTGCAGAATGGATATCAGAAATATCACCAAAGAACGTGTTAGAGCTATGAGAGGTGGACATGGAACTCCATTTATGATGTAATGGTCATGGTTGCACGCTTTCGCAATGGGTAAAGAGACTTAATTTCATAAAAAATTTAAAAGGATTAAAGCATCGTTACCTTTCACTTTAAGTGTCCTATCACCAAATGTACCTTACTGATCTTACCTCCCAATGATCCAATCCTTTGATGACGATTATCACTGTCTTCGAAATGATAATTCAAATTAGAATTACATAATTCATGTATACATTAAACGTGATAGGGTATAAACATGATTACATAATTCGTGATCTTAACCAATAAAAAATTATCAGTACTTTATCGAATTAATTTTAAGCTAATGTCCTGTCTGTATTTTCAGGAAATTGTTGGTGCACTACAGGAATTGTTCTGTCTACATAATTGAATGTTCTGCATGAAATTCTTCTATAAAAAAAAAACCCATTTCTTCCCCTTTTTGTACACTTCATTGCACTTGAATGAAGGTGCTGATGTTGAATGTGCAATGAGCTCATTGGATTACCAACCATTAAGATCAACTCTTAACCAATACGAGGCCCATCACCATTAATGAGAGTGAGGACCAAGGTACACTGATGCATCATATCAGGTGTGAATTTATGAGCTTATGTCGAACCCCCTGTAGGGTCCAACAGTCAAGGAGCCATGATGATTCCCCATTACTACTGGCGAGATAGTCTGTCATTAAGGCATACAAGATTCAAGGCATCATAAGGCTCTTGATTTTGGGCCCAGATAATTTGAGGATGTCGATGGGCCAATATTGCTGGAAGGAGGGCCTTAAGGAATCCCACATCATTCCAACACGAGTACTCCAAATATTAGCTGAAAGATAAAATTTATTATGGGGATCTAAAGGATCTATTGTCTTGTTATTTTATTTAGCCCAAGGAAGTTCATGCTCACCAACTTTCAATTTTAGAGAGTCTGAAATATTGAAAAATAAGACTCCAAGGGGGGTCCTTTTCCGTAATTAGTCCAATGGGCCCAGAAAAAGGAATAAACTTGTAACTAATAGACATTCCTCTCATGGTTTACTGAGCACAAGAAGGAACAAGGTAAGCTTAGTTCATAACAACATAAAATCAAGAAGAGGTAATAGAAGGAACAACTCCTTCTCCTACCATTTGCAACTCCTTCTTCTTCAGAATTTCTTCCACAGATTTCTCATTGGATTGAATTTTTTGATATAACTCGAGTCTATTCCCATTTACTAGGAAGGCAACATTCCCATTATCAATCGTTTTAACCCGGACAGATCCATTGTAAAAAACATTCTAAATTTCGTAGAGACACAACCAATGCGTATTGAATTTTCCTTTAGATTTATTAAATCGTGAATCAAACAACAATGCCTAGTCTCCCTCTTTACACTGCTTCTTATTTATGTATCTGTCGTACCATTTAGCCTGTTTTTGTTAGATCAAGTAAATATGTTGAAAATCATCCTTCCTAATCTTATCCATGTCATTGAGCTGCAAGATCCTCTGCTGTTGTGCCTCATCAAAGACTATACCCAAATCTGCTTCCATATTGAAAGGTCTGATCTGAAATCAAATGGTCAATAAAACTGATTTTCCATACACCAATTCATATGGAGAGAAGCCAGTGGTGTTTCTCCATGTGATCCTGTAGGCTCGTAATGCCTCAAAAGTCGATCAGACCAATCCTTTTTATCTAGTTTCACTGTTTTTCTAAGGATTGTCTCCAACACCTTATTTGTTGATTCCACTTACCCATTGGCCCATGGATGATAAGGGGTGGACTTCTGATGAGTAATCTGATATTTCTGTACAATTCCCTACATAAAATTTGATACAAAATGAGTACCCCCATTAGTAACTATCTCCCTAGGTTCCCCAAATCTTACAAAAATCTCAGAAAAAATAAATTCTACCATTGCTTTCTTTGTTGCTCTCGGTAGTGCTCTTTCTTCCACCCACTTTGTCACATAATCAATACAAACTAAAATATACTTATTACCTTTGGATGTAGGATTGATGGGACCTACAAAATCAAGAGCCCACCTCTCAAATGGCTATATGAGAAGTTGTGGCTACAAGGGCATTTCATCTGATTGAATAGGCCACCCTATTCTCTGTCACCTATCACACTTTTGGACATACTCCCTTCCATCTTTAAAAAGACTTGGCAAATAATAACCTAAGCAAAGGATCTTATAGGCTGTCTGCTTATCTGCAAAGTGGCCTCCACAAGGTTGATCATGAGAAGCTCTCAAGATATCATACATCTAGTCCTCCCTAACACACCTACGAATAATCAAATTAGGTCCAGTGAAAAAGAGTTCTCCTGTTATCCAAGAGTAATTAGCACTTTCCCTAATAATTCTTTTATTTTGAGTAGACAAAAAGTAGCAGGGTAACTTTCCTGTAGTAAGGTAGTTAGCCATACCTGCAAACCAAGGTGTTTTAATAGAGATAGAAAACAAATTTTCATCAGGAAAGTTATCATTACCAAGAACATCCTCACCTGCATGGTTAAGCCTAAATAGGAAATAGGATACCTGATTTTCTTTTCCTGGCTTGTCTAATACCATGATGTCAAATTCCTGTAGCGACAACAACCACCTAGTAATCCTGTCATTAGTGACTGGTTTTTTCATGAGATATCGAATAGAATATGGATCAGTATGTACAAAAACTTCGTAACTAGTGATGTAATTTATAAACATGTTAATAGCATAAATTACAATAAGGAATTATTTCTTAGTTACGATGTAATCCAACTCTGCACGAGTTAAATTTTTACCAACAAAATAAATAGCATGGGTTATGAGATTTTCCATTTGGGCTAATACCGCTCCTATAGTTGAATCAAAGGCATTAGTGGAAATGTGAAAGGGCTATTTCCAATTTTGATCTCTCAAGGCAGGTGCTGAAGAAAGCTTTTCCTTGAGTGTACCAAATGTAGCTTGACATTAATAACTCCAATGAAATTCAGATTCTTTAGTTAATAATTTAAATAATGGTGAGGATACGTTTGTAACATTCTGAATAAACCTTCTATAGTAGCCCGCATGTCCAAGAAAACTTTTGCACTCCTTTTTGATTGGTTCGTGGGGGCATTTTTACAATTACTTCAATTTTAGCGAGATCAACTTTGATTCCTATAGCAGAAACATGATGTCCCAAAACAATTCCCTTAGCCATAATCATAAAACACTTTTAATTACTCAATGAAGGATTAGTTTCTCTACATCTCTGAAAAATCTCCTATGATTATGTAAAGCTTCTTCAAAATTATCACCTATTACTTTAAAATCATCCATATAGACTTCTACACAATCATGCAAAAGATCAGATAAAATACATTGCCCTTGGAAATGTGGCTGGTATGTTACATAATCCTAATGGTAGTACCTTATATGCATAGGTACACCAGGGACATGTGAATGTTGTCTTCTCTTGGTCCTTTCGAGCTGTCCTAGTTTGCTTGTACTCATTGAATCCATCCAGGAAGGAGAAATACTTCTTCATTTCTAAAGTGTGAAACACTTGGTCTATAAAAGGAAAGGGAAAGTGGTATTTTAATGTAGCTTTTTTTAGTTCCCTATAATCTACACACAGTCGCCATTTTTAGGGACAATAACCAATGGGCACACACGCTAGTTGTCTGAAATAGGTTTGATGAACCCTACATCTAACAATTTTTGCAATTCATTTTTCACCATTTTTCTTAAATCAAGGTTCATCCTCCTTTGCAGTTGTCTTACGGGTTTGCCACTTACCTCAGTGTAAATACGATGAATACAAGTATCTGGGAGAATACCTCTCATGTTTATATATTCCCATACAAATGTATCTGAAAATTCTTCTAATGTTTAAACTAATTGTTTTTCTTATTCAAGAGTCAAGGCAACATTAATATTAAGATTTTTTTTGAAAACATTTCAACTACCATAGCCCCAAATTTAGTCATTGAATATGCAGGAAATACAGATAAGAGTGGTGAATGTAGTTCAGTCACTGTGCTATGCTGATAAGAATTCTACAAGTTAGTAATGCTATCTATATTATGACTAGACTGCCCTTCTTCATACTGCGAAAAAACAGGATTAGAAATATAACAATTTATAAGATTTTCTTCTAAGTTTTCCTTACTATAAAATTCTTGGGATATTGTTAAAACTAGTTGGGTACATTCCAAACCATGCTCCTCTTCTTCAACCCATTATGTATTTTTTGATCTTAAGAGGGGTTTAGCTATGGGATACGAATTGATATGATTTATTTCAGCCCCGTGAGTGATAATCATATTCCCTAATCTACACCCTATGTAGGCATCTATTGTGTCTAACCACAACCTCCCCAACATCAAAGGAAGCCATCCCAGGTTAGTTTTAGGTTGAAGAACACAAAACTCTGTAGGGTATTCCCAAGGATCCAATGAGATGATGATATCTTCCAAGACCCCCTCTGGCTTTGCCTTAGACATATTTGCTAATTCTAACATGGTAGGACTAGGTAGTAAGTCAAAGGATCCTATGTGAGATAAAGTCTCCATGGTTATCACATTGATGGCGGAACCTAAAACAATTAAAGTATTTTTTATTGTATACCCATTGATAAAGGTGGTAACCACAGGGATTCTGGGATCTGCATATTTTTCAGTAGCAAATCAGCTAGACATATGACTTGCAAGTTTTCCACCTACTTGAATTGTCAAGGGTTCTTTCTTTTGTCTTCCTGGCGTCTTGGTACATAGTTCCCTCACTGTTTTGGCATAAATTGGGATATCCTTAATTGCTTGCAGTAACGAGATTTTAATCCACAAATTTCTTAGTTCAGTCATAAGACCAAAATCAGGTTGTTTTGTTTTCATTTCCAAACTCTGTGGAAAAGGAGGCTAGACCGTATGGGATGAGGAAGGTTCTTGTGATCCTGAAATGATTTGCCCTACTGGTTTACACATGTTTTCTACTTCAGGTGGTTCCATAATGTCTTCCCCTACAACCTCTTCAATTCTTTTAGGCCGACTCACCACTTTTCCAGATTAGAGTTTGGCTTCCTGCATCGGGACAAGAAATTCCTGCAGTAAAGGAAAAGAAACTTCCTACGGTGGCTGTGGGGTAATACGATACGTAGGAAAAGTGGGATAAGTAACCAATCCAATATTGTGAGTAGGTTGGATGGTTTTATTATTGGGTTTAGATACTGGCTGAGCAGGATGTTGTGTAGGATGAGGTTGATTTGGTGGGGCAGGCAACTGAAGTTGTTGTTGTGGCTGTACCATTTGTTGTGGCATGGGATGTGGTGGATAAAAGTTCTAAGGTGGAAAATTCTATGTAGCAGGGTAAGAAAATTTCCCCTGCCAATTTTGTTGAGGAGGCCAGGCCTAGTAGGGCATTGGAACATTCCATATCTGATTATGAGCATACGGAAATTGAAAATGTGACTGTGACATACATGTAGGATGTGGTTTCCATGGTCATTGAGGTGACATTAAAAATAGTGCATTGAAATCTTCCTGATCTATTGCATAGGCTACTTTAATCTCGGTAAGAGAGGGATATTGATCAGTAGGATGCTCAGCTTCACAAATTCGTTATACCTCTAGGATGTCAATAGGGAATTTTCTTAGAGCATGTTTCTTCCTCCATTTGTAGTAGAATAAAGCCAATGATTTTTCCAATTCCTCTTATTTATTCTTCGCCTGCAAAAAAATATAATTATGAAGATGAGGTGCTAAGAATATCATTCTTAAAATTTTTAAATAAGTTACCCATTACAGCTCTAGTTACTCTAGCTCTAGCAACTGATTTGACAATCCTAGAGGAAGTGTCTCTTGATCCTCCTTCAAGCTTATAATTTCCTTGTGAATAACATCTTCAATACTCACACACATCATCATAACTCAATTTTGATAGATCACCTACTCCCATTAGGTTCAAAACCTCGAGATATTCTAGTCTGATTGCCCTGAGAAAAATTGTTCTCAAGGTTTCTTTGCTGAGTTGGTTCATATTCTATCTCTGGCGATTATATTGAAATCCTTCCACCAATTCCTCAAGGATCTCCCCTTCCTTCTCATTCATGCTAAAAATTTCTTCCCTCAAGTCCCTAGTTTTATAATAATCTTGGTACTTTTTCAGGAATACCTTCTTCATTTCTTCCGAGGTTGCAATGGAGTTTGAGCCCAATTGCATAAACTACATGAGAGATTCATCCTTTAATGTAGCATGAAACAACATCAACTCCTGAGCATTGGAATAACAGTCATAGCTTCTGCACAATACATCAAATTCGAATAAGAAGGAATCAAGATCTTCACTGGAGACACCATGAAAGTTGGGTAAGGCTGAGGGAGGAATATTTTTCATCTAAGTAGCTCCAACAATCTCCCTGATCAGAAATTCAAATGTGACTAGTTCCTCTTCAGCATGGCCTGTAGCTATATTACCAATACCTTCTTCATGATCCATGTCGATCTAAGAGAATGTAGGACCCTCATAAACTACAGATTCTTTAGAGTCAATGGTCCAAAACTCTGGTTCTTAGATAGGATTAACGAGGAATTACTTCTTAGGTAAACCACTAAGAAGAGATATTGTCTTCCTTGTAAGAGGAAGTTCTAAATGGCTGGCAACATGATATATTTCAACAAAAGATTCTGTTGTGAAGTATTAATCTTCTTATGATCAGAGACCAATCTCTCTTCAGGACCATAGACCTCCTGTTCGAATTCTTCCTCTTTTGCTCCCTTATTTCTTGTAGACATCCTTTTTATTGCCAGTTTATTAGTGAATGAAGTGGTGCTTACACCACCACAAAAGACATTTGTAAATATTGGACCCTATTTATCTATTATGCAAACAAATTCAAAAGCTTCTATTTACCAAGCAACCAGGAGATGGCTTTGGTGAATTCTAAACTCTGCCGGTTCGTAGGATTTACCCTATGTCTTACCAGTTCGACTCCCCAAGTCCTAAAAATCTTAAAAAATAGAAATCATACTAAAACACTTTCAGTATCATCCCTTAGCACCTCCCCGACAATGATGCAAAAATGTTGAGTTAAATTATAGACTTATAATTTACCAACATAAATTATTAACCAAGCGTAAGTAAAGTTGTGAGATGTCTCGAACAATATATGCAGGCTTGATACCTCAAGTGCTTCCGAATTAAATCAGCCACATATACAAAGAACTAATGCCTCTTTTCTACATCAACACTTGGCAGCAAAGGCTATAGAATGCATTCACCCCCCTCACCAGCTCTGATATTGCTGATGTTGATAAAAAAAGATAAAAGATCAAACACACAACCAAAATAAATCAATTAAAAAATGGAAAGACAAAACTGATTAAATGAATCACATAAATATTAATAATGAATCGATCGATATATGCTCCTGAATCATAAAATAGAAAACTATTTTTGCAACAACAATATCACTACATAAACATAATTAAAACAATACATTAGTACTACTAGTGGAGTTGTGAGTAAAGGGGGCCCTCCGTTACTCATAACCCCTTCAATATTAAAAGTGTTTGCTCAGTAGAATTAACAGAACATATAACTTGTGTTAATATGGAAAATATCATAGTCTTGTACAATCAGATGAGTTGATCAGCCAACCAACCTCCTTATACATACAATGTAATAACATTTGTACAAGTTTGCAGAAATATGATTGGCCTAAATAAGGAAAAACTACTTGTTGAACTATTTCCTATTATTATAGGTGTAGAATATAAAAATTAACTCTTCTAAGTCTTATCCATGATTGAAAGCATGAATCAGACTACTTTTCTACATCTTCTGGAGCTTTTCCTCATGTAGCCAACGAGAAGGAGATTGGAGATGTGGGTGGTTTTGATGAGAAACCTGGAGCAGCCAATAGGAAAACATCCATGTAGGTGGATTTCCCCACAAAACCCATGTTCCCATTTATTATAAGATTAAGTGGAATAGAGAAAACCATCAATTCAGTTATAGGAAATATGGACGGTTGCAGGAAATCCGTGTCTACAAGAAATTGCCGAGCCTCTGCAGGAAAATAACGACTACAAGCTATCTACAGGAAATGGCAGAGCTGATTCGAATCTGCATAATACATCAATCAGTTGACTTGATAATTTCGATAAGGAAATAGTTAGCTTAAGGAACTACCTATGAGTAAGATAAAATGAAACTTTTTAACTTAGTTTGCATACCTTAAGCACATAATACCCTTTTGGCCAAAATTTAGATAATATGATCGAAATAGGTACAACTAGGGGTCAAATAGAGTTCGAAAAAGGGAAAACAAGGTCTTGGAAGATTGTCAAAATTGAGCAAAACTGGAACTCAACAATGCTCTGGCTTGATTAACTAACTTAGAATTATATCAAAGGACAACATCAGATTGGCATCGTTTCTGGGGAATGAAAATTGAAGTCTTTTTCCCTTGGACAATGATAAAACTTTTCCTTTAAAGTGAATAAGGGAATAGTAGGTTAAAATATTTCACCTGGTGACTTCAGAAACCCAAACTAGCTCCTTCAAGAAATACCAAGTCTCATTCTAATTATCAAATTGTTTCTCCATTATCTGATCTAGAGAGACTAGTAAGAGAACCCTCTTTAAGAAGGAAAATTAAGGCTTCTACCTCTTCTTATGTACCCTTACAACCTGAGGTTATTTCTGCATCTAATCCATTTAGGTTCGTACCATCTCCATTAGATTTGGCTAACTTAACACCTATGGTTTTAGAACTACTATCCAAAGGAGTTGATCCACAATCAACTCTTTTATTCCATTGATTGGTATTATATAAAATTCCTGAAATACTTTTAGATTCACCCATGTCAGAAGAAGAATTGGATGTAAATTTACCTGAGTTAAAACCTTCTGATTTTATCTCCCCCACTCATTATACATTTTCATCCACTTCTACTCAACCTAAGGAAACTTTTTCTGTATATTCGAATCCTTTGTTTGAAAATAAAGAAGAAGTTGAAATAGAGGTTCAAAATTTAGTTATTAAAGCTCCTTCTAAAACTTTTATATATGCTCCACCCTCTTTTCCTCCTCCTCCTACATTTACACCTTCATCTTCACCTATAGCTTCATTATCCTTTACCTCATCATCTACTACATCTACTGATTTATCATCATCTTCAAATATGGCTACATTTTTAATCTATCATTCAATCTAGGTATGTTGCTTTACAACTTCCTAATATACTAGATAATTTTCCTGATGGGTATTTATAACCCCTGCCAAGGTTTAACAGAGAAACAACTTTGTATGTTGAAGATCATTTCGCTTCATTCTTGGATTTTGCTGATAACATGACCATAGAATAGGAAGATGTATATATGAGATTGTTTGTTCAATCACTAGAAGGGAATGTTAGGATTTGGTTTAGACAACTCATAGTTGATTCAATTCGATCTTGGAATGAATTAACTACCATATTTAAGAATCAACGAGGGGTTAAGGAGGATCTTGTTTACTATCTCACATAACTAGAAGAACTGAAAAGAAACCATGGTGAGCCATTGGAAGATTTCATAAAAAGATTCAATAAATTGTATCATAAGATGCTACCTGACTATCAACCTATTGTGCTCTACAACAACCCCCCATTTCATATTATTATTTACTTAGGAAAACTATCATATGAAATGGGTCCCTTTAGTTTTGATTGGTATCAACATTGTATTATTCAAAAAAGGTCCGAAAACAAAATGAAAAAACATTAGGAAAACCTTTTCGATAAACCCATTTTGATCATAATAATACAAATAATCAATCTTTTATCATTGCGATAAAGCGATCGCAAGATCGCATATCGCAATGACATAGGAAGCATACTTTAACGGCCCATTCATTTTCCCCGATGCGATATCGGCGATCGGCGATATGCTATGCATGTTTTTAAAGCACCCTTGGTAATACATCCGATGCGACGCGATATCGCTATCGGCGATCGGCGATATACCATCCATGCGTCCATAAAAGTGCTCACACTCCCGATGCGATGCGACATCGCTATCGGCGATCGGGGATTTCAAAAGATGTCAACATAAGGAGTTAAGCTTTCCCCGACGCCCGATTGCGATATCGCTATCGGCAATCGGGGATTTCAAAAGGTCACAATATAAGGAGTTAAGTTTTCCCCGAAGCCCGATTGCGATAAAGCCAAAAGCGCAATTTTCAAAAAGCCTTTAAGACAGAGGGATATTGTGATCAATTCATATTAAAGGCTTGATCTGTCGAACAATGATTTACCTGCACTCAACCGCCAAAACATCCAGGCACGCTTAAATAAATCGTTCGGCCGATTAATGATATGATGGGCATTTAAAGGATTGGCAGGTTATAAACGGCCATTTAATGTAATTGTAAGTCCTAAAATCTTCCCATGGATTGTATCCGCAGCCACTTTAAAGTTAATCCCTCATCACGCATTGATCAATATATCTCTCTCATATTGGATTTTCATTACCAATTCTCTGTGTTACGTTTATTTTCACTCATGTGCAGAATTCTTCCAAAGCAGAAAACTCAAACGAAATGGGGAAGAAGTCTAAGAAAACCACAGCCGCTTCCGCTGCACCAACCACAGGACAAGCCGTTGCTGATCCAACAAATAAGAAGAAAGGATTGATATCAGATACTACATGTTTTGGTCTCAGCAAAACTACTTGGCAAAGTACCTACAATTTGATTGAAGCCGAAGAACCTGAAGTGACAACAGTACAAGTCTCTGCAGATTCAACTCGGAAATCTGATGGTACTTTGAAGGACTTAGCTGACTCCTTCCTTCATCGGATAGAAGCTCAGGAACAAATTCTTCCGTATACGGATGTAGTGCGATGGGCAATTGAGGAAATCCCAATCATGGACAGAACCTTCTGCACCAGAGATGGGAGAATTTTCGGGTCATTCAAGGCTGATGATTTAAGGCAAATGTATCATTTTCCTGAGCCAGAGAAGAAGTACAATAAGGCGTTCTTGGAGAAATTCCGAAAAGAGAATGAAGTTGAATCTGAACCCATCCGAGATTGGAGACAAAATCCGGCAAAACACAAACATGAATATTCCGGTAAGTACTCGATTGATTCCCTATGTTCTCCTTATTGTTATGCTGGAATAATGATGTGTAGATTGTGGGGGTTGCACGATTCCGCTAATTTCACTATAGAAATGGTTCCCTTGATGGAAGGGGCGTGTAACAATGAAATAATGGATTGGGCTACTATACTCTCAGATAACCTAGCAATAGTTGTTCTTGAGTTTAGAAATAAGACCCGTGTTACTGAAAGATTAATTCCCCCATTCTACTACAGTTCCTATATTTTAGATACATTTTGTTTTAATTCTGAATTTCCTGTGCTCGACTAGAGGTGGATGTCACAAGACCCCATGCCGATTCACATATACCATCAGAAATTGTGGAAATCTTCTTATAAGCACCATTTATACCAAGTCTGTAATGGCTTTATGTTACCCATTCATTATTCTATTTTTGATAAACCTGCTCCCAAGATTTCCTACCAAGCCGGGATTGACTTAACATCAGTAGGAAGATGGTTCGGGGAGGAGAAGTTCACCTATATAAGAGTTTTCGGTAGCCAAGCCAAACCTCATGTCCTTCCCTTGTACATACCTGATAAACTGCTAGCAAGGGAAATAGCTTATCAGATCATTGACGAGGGAGTCACAGAGACCCTCAAGAAAAACAAGAAGCAGGGCTGGCCCTCTTTTCCTTTTAGATGCGGTGTCTAGACGTTGCATGATTTCAAACATGCAGATAAAGAAGCCACAAAGATAAAATCATTAACTCTAGCAACTCTCCCCAATAGGCAATTTGATCCCAACAAAGTCGCCTATAATGCACTTGAACAGGCCAAATTGGCAAAATTTGATCACAAAGAAGATATGTTCGATGACCTGTTCTCCTCAGCCGAGTCAATAATGCAGGTTAAGGCATTTTCCAGAATGAAATATGAAGATGAAGGGTTGGTTGAATTCAACAGACTTAGAGAACAGAGGTTGTAAACTCTACCTCTAGATCTGTTAGCGACAACCCCAACAACATCATCAAGCGAGCCTGAACAGGAACAGTCAAAGGAACCTCTGGTTACAACAAAAGAACAAGAAAAGCCACAGGAGGAAACTCAGACTAAAGAGCAGGAGAAAAAGCAAGAGAAAGAGCAGGAGAAAGTGCGGGAGGAGACCCAGACTAAAGAGAAAAAACAGACCAACATTGAAGTAAATGTGGATACTCATATTGATCCTAAATTGCTCCAGGAATGGCAGCAATTTGATTCTATTATCAGCAGTCTGGAATGTTCAAAGAACACTGAAACTTCAAAAGCAGCAGACACACAGGAAACCACTTCACAACAGGTTCAAAGTGGAACCAGCGCCCCACCCATTTCAAACGAAGTAGAAATAATACCAAAGGACCCTTCCGATCAAATTATTTTGCAGGTAGAAGAGATTCCTCCATTGGATGTCTTCTACAGCCCAAGGCATAAAGCTGTAGTAAAACGACAGAGGAAGAGAAGAAAGACTGATCAACCTTCCCTTTTCCCAGGACAGACGGTCATGGGAAATGTGGTTTGGAAGGAGGAATTTGACCCCTCTGATGACCTGACAAAAATTTCACAATATGCTGGAGCCTACTCAGCAACAACAATAGACAAGGCATCAGAGGTGAGTCTTTTATTGAAAACAAAAGACCAAGAAATCTTCTTGTTACAGGCACAGCTAACTGAAACAAAGCAGAAGGCGGAGCAGGCATAACAGCAATTGTTGACACAACAGCAAGTGAACAATCAACTAACTCAACAATTGCAGGCAGAGAAACAAAGGATTGACCACAGCGCAATCCAAAAGCAGAAAGAATTGTCAGAGGCCTTGGCACAACTGAAGGCAGCGAATGAGAAAATGTTGAAAACCAAAGATGAGCAGATTGCTCAACTATCAACAAAGCTTGAGAAGACAAAGGGCGTTCTACAAATAACTGAATTCAGAGTAGAAGCACTACAGATAAATACTGCATTGATAGCCCAAATTAAGCTTCTATGTCCACAAATCGCCTAGGCAGAACCACTATGTGAGTTAACGGCATCAATAAGTGAGAAGGTAGAAAAGGCTAGGACGGAATTGGATCAATCTAAAGAAACAATAGCTGCATTTCTTGACTGGCAAGATACTGACCAAGGACAAGCGGTGAATTTACCAAGAATTTTAGAGTCACATAAAGATATACTATTTATAGAATGGCAGTCCCAGTTAATGAAAGTAGAGAGGGTAGTTTCAAGATGCAAATCAACTTCAATCAATTTGGTTGAATTAGTTAATAACACGCTCTACTTGTCAAACATGATTTCCCAATGCACACCAGGGAAATTGACAGCGATGAAGACATTGGAGCAGTCAAGTTATCCAGATCTAGAGGGAAAGGGGAGATTAATTGCTGGAATTAACAGTTTAGCATGGGACACCTATTGGCTCTTCTTGGTGAAACCACACACTCAAACAACCGCCCTCAAGTGCCTTACAGATGAAATCGGGTATATTATCCCCGATATTCAGGATGCCACCTATGCTGCCCAACTTAGTTCTCGCCTCAACAGACCACCCGAAGTGGAGCCGATGCTTGCGATAAGTTAGCTCAGATTCAAAGGAAAACAGCCTACCTGATGAGTCATGCCGCTGACTGCCAGATTTCTGAGGAAATTATGATCAAAATTAAATGATACCAATTAAATAGGATTTCAGTTTCATAGATAGTTAGCTTAATTAGGTATTTATAGACCCTTTCATGTTTTTAGAAAGGGTCGTAAAGTTTTGTACCTGACTTAAAGACTGAAGTAGCATTATTGTGCTTCAACCATATTCTTTTATAAAACTTGACCAGTTGTTCTAATTTTGACAAGGAAGCTTTTATGCAAATGTGCACTACTGTCTTTGTTTGAAAGTATTTCTACGTTGGAAGAAGAATCTCAAATAGCGATTGATATTGGGAGTGTTAGCAGCTCATATGGTACTATTATCTATGTCTGAATTCATTCTTTTCATATGAATTGTTATTTGATTACCTTTGCTATTATCGACTATATGTATGTGTTTAAACAACATTTCTCTATTCCTTCCACTATTGGATGTTTATGGGATGCTCTTCCTATGATCATATATGTATCGATGATATATGAAGTGTAGCAATATTGCGTTAATCCTTTGTTTAACGATTTAAGCAGAGTAATTCCTGAATGAATAAAAGTCCGTGTTTATTGAATAGAGTCGTCTACATTCCTGTTTATAAACATAGATCATCAAGCGCTACACTTTAAAAAATACAATAGTTCCCGGGATTAGTAGTATTTGCTTAATTTCGCCAATAGATTTAGTTATTCGCTTATCATATGATTAGTCAATCAATCATTCATTCATCCCGTTTATCCATTACTAGGAAACTGGTCCCATTATCCCCAGTCGGAGCCACCATTCCAAATGGAAAAGGAGTTGCACTAAGGTCCGGACCGGGTGGTTATTCCCCAATGTTGATACAACGATTTTTGGGGCATCAACACAACCATGAGTAGCAATAGCCAAAGTTATATTTTCTAAAGCATTTTAAGATGATTTTGTAGTTATGCTTAGGGAAAGGACATCCCATACCCTAGAAGACATGCAAGAAAATATTATAGAAGTTGAAGCCAATAGGTTAGCATTAGACAAACTTAAAGCTAAGGTAGAAAAAGCTAAGAGGAAAATGAAAGCCAAGGAAGATTCTTCCTCAAAAACTAAAAATAAATATGAAAAGATAGATGAAATCACTTCATTACTTAGAAACATTTCAAATAAATTTAAAAAATAGAAAATGAACCTAGAACAATTCAACAAACTGTTTGTAGACCTAAAATTCAATTTAGGAGAGCTTCCCAAACCCAAATCTTACAAAGACCAAATACTGATCAACAAATTCAACCTCCATTGATGATTGATCATCAACAACCTGAAGATGCTATCCCTTTAATTACTAAGGATATGAATAATTTTGATCATTCATCTACATCAAATACTATTGTCCTTGTTCCTTTAAATCGATCTTCTCAACAAGATCAAGAAGACTCACACGTTTCTAAGTATCAGGACTTTTATGAATTTTTTATTGTAGAACTGAATAGGAGATAAGAGTTAAGACCTAGGTCAGGGCCTGGTAGAACTCCAAAAAATCACATTGTAAATGAAACACAAATCAAATCTATTCAATCTCAAACAACAACAATTCAACCATTGAATCGGTCAAATGAAACAACTTCAATTGATAAAACGACTTTAAACAATTTCAATGTTAAAAAGGAATTAGAAAGAGTGAAAATACCCATTGCTTTATCTGAAATTTCAAAGAATCCAGGATATAAAAATCAGCTTTCTAAATGGATCCAGTCATTAGTTTTGATGGTGAAGGAGATGTAATAAGTTAAATTGCAAGATGAGAAACCTTCAGTAGACTTTGTTCCAAGCTCAGATATGGTTGATGAAAATGTACCACATTTCTATGTAACTCTAAATGTTCATGATTTCTTATTATTTAATTGCATGTTAGATTCTGGAGCCTCCCATAATCTGATGCCAAAGGTAATAATTTACAAATACTCAGCTTACCATTGAAAACATTGGAGAGAAACCAAATACCATTAAGACTGATATTTGGAGATTATAATTTGATGGTTCTTGCTCAAAGGAAGGAGTTGGAGCGAGTATTGTACTAGTTTCAACAGACAAAGAGAATACAACTCAATCCTATAAGCTTGAATTTGATGTGAAAAATAGTGTAGAAGAGTATGAAGCCTTCATGCTAGGATTAGAATTAGCCAAAAGCCTTAAAGTGCAAAATATAAGTGTATTCAGTGACTTCGAGCTCATTGTCAAACAATTAAGGAATCTTAGTCAAAGAAAGAATCCTAGACTTAGATCTTGTATGAATGAGGTGTGGGATTCAGTGGATAATTTATTTCAAGCATTTAACATCACTGTTATTCCAAGGGATGAAAATATTGGTGCATATTATTTAGCTGTTTCAGCCCGTTCTTTTAAAATTCTTGCTCAAATACTTGTCCAATATCAAATTCAAGTTATGTTTAGACCATCAATTCCTAATAATCTTAAACATTGGTAAATATTTAATGATGATGAGCTGTTGAAATCCTTTGGGCAAGTAATTGATGAATTTTTAGCCTTGCAAATTGAAGAAGAACAACTGCATAACAATGAATAAAATAAGGAAAATCAAACTTCTCAATTTCAGTCAAAAATTGGTGATCATAGTATTATTCACTTATCTAACAATTTCATTCCTAAGGGCTTAGTCCCTCTTGAAAAAATGTTTGACCATAATGATGTTCCTAAAAATCCATTATCAAATTCACCTAAAGAAGATATAGAAGTATGTAATATTGGAACTTTAGAAGAAATAAGAAATATTAAAACCTCTAAATCGCTATTAGAGGAAGTCAAAGATAAATATTTAGCTCTACTTAAACCTATAAAGATTTTTTTGCTTGGTCTTATAGTGAGTTAAAGACATATGATACATATCTCATTGAGCAAAAAATCCCTTCAAAACGAGAAGCTAAAACTTTTAAGAAAAATTTAAGGAGAATTAATCTTGTCCTTCTTCCTACCATTGAAAAAGAATTTAAAATAGCTACTTGATGCCAAGATCATAGTTCCATTGAGATATTCTCATTGGGTTTCTAATTTAGTTCCAGTAAGGAACAAAAATGGTGAAATTAGAATGTGTATATAGATTTCAGGAACTTGAATAAATCATCTTTGAAAGATAATTATCCATTACCCATGATGAAACAATTGTTTCAAAAGGTTTCAGGTGCTAATAGAATTTGTATGTTCGATGGTTTTTCTAGATACAATCAAATCATGGTGAGCCCAGAAGATAGAGAAAATAAAACATTCAAAAATCCATGGGCTACATTTATGTATGCAAGGATGCCTTTTGGTTTAAACAACGTTGGAGCTACCTTTCAAAGAGCTATGAATTTAGCATTTTTGGTTAAGAAAAAAAAAATTGTTGTCATTTATCTCGATGATTTGACTGTTTTTTCTAATTCTAATAAGAAACATTTAAAGCACTCAAGGAAATATTTTTGATAGATGTAGGAAGTTTGGGATTTCTCTTAACCCCAAAAAGTCCATGTTTGCACTCAAAGAAGGAAAATTGCTTAGCCATATTATTTCTAAGGAAGAAGTAATCATTGATCCTGAAAGAGTTTCAGCTATCCAAGCACTTTCATTACCAAGGAATAAGAAGGAAATTCAGGCGTTTCTTGGTAAAATCATGTTTTTAAGAAGATTTATACCTAATTATATTGAAAGGGTTATGGATATCATTAACATGTTAAGGAAGAAACGTGAAGTTGAATGGACAATTCTAGCAAGATATGCTTTTCACCAAATTAAAAAGGCCACTTCACAAGCCCCCATACTCACAAGCCCAAACTATTCTGAACCATTTAGCATCTTTTCCTTTTCCTCTGAAACTACCTTAGTTTCTCCTCTTTTCCAAAAGAATGGGGATGGAGATGACCAACCTATTGCCTTTTTTAGTAAAGTCATGAGAGATGTTGAACTTAAATATGATATCATTGAAAAACATTCTTATTCCTTATTCAAAGCTCTGAGAGCTTTTAGATTCTATGTCCTTCAATCTTCCATTGTTGCCTATGTTGCCAATAGTGCTTTTAAAATTGTGTTAAGACAACCTGATACAAAGGGAAGAAGAGGGAGATGGATTGCCAAGATATTGGAATTTGACCTTATTACCAAAATAACAAAGTTAGTAAAAGGTCAAGGCTTGGCTAAACTCTTAGCTGAGTCAAATTGTAAAGTCTTGGAAATTAATTCTATTTTTCAAAATCCAGTAGAGAAAAATCCACAAGAACCTTCTCAGATTCCAAGAGAGAAGAATCCATGTGAACCTTCTCAGATTTCATCATAGAAGAATCCACAAGAAACTTCACAGATTTCATCAAAGAATAATCCACAACAACCCTCATCTTCAATCCAATCAACTCTGATTCATATTGATGAAAAAAATTTGTTATCTAGACAGTAAATTGATATTATGCGTTGTCTTAGATATTTTGAGTGTCCATCTGAATTTATAAATAATCAATGTAAAACAATGAAGTTGAAGGCCATAAAATATTGTATTATCAATGAAAATCTATATTGGAAGTACCCTCTTAACATCCTTTTAATTTCGTTGAAAGAAGGTGAGACAAAAGGAATCATTGATCAACTTCATGCAGGTATTTATGGAGGAAACTATGCTTGGAGGGCCACAACACATAATATTTTAAGAGCAGTATTTTATCGGCCCACGTTGTTTGCACAAGTAGGAGAAAAGCTTATAAGTAGTACCCAATGCCAAGTATTTGTTGGTAATCAAAGATTAGAAAAACTTCCTCTAGTTACAGTACTAGTTCAAGCACCTTTCCTATAGTTTGGATTATATTTCATTGGGGAAATTCATCCACCATAAAGTAGCCAACATAGATGTATATTGACTACCACGGATTACTTTACCAGATGGGTAGAGGCAATTCCAGTTAGAAATGCAACTAACACTGTAGTTATTAAATTTATTGAAGAGAATATATTGTCTAGGTTTGGATGGCCCCAATGGATAGTTATGGACAATGCAGCAACATTCAGCGGTGTCAAGATGATTGAATTTTATCATAAATACCAAATTCTATTGCATCAATATACCCCTTACTATCCACAAGGAAATGGATGGTAGAGTAATAAAAAAAGAGTCTGGTTAAAGTCATTTTGAAAACACTAGAGGACCATAGAAAGAGTTAGGATAATCATATCATATATGCAGTTTCAGCAAATAGGATCTCTACAAAGAGATCAACAGGTAAATATCCTTTTCATATTATTTATGGTAAGGAAGCCATATTTCCTACACATCTAGCTTTTCCTGTCATGAGGTTTTTACAAGAAGAAAATGAAGAACCTAATCATTTTTGCAGAAGAATAAATTAGATTATAGAACTTAGTGAAAACAGAGATGAATTTCATTATAAGCTTTGGAAATATCAGAACAAAATTAAAATTATGTTTGATAGAAAGGCTAGAGAAAGAGGTTTTAAAGAAGGAGATTTAGTATTAAGATGGGATGATGGAAGGGCAGATAAAGGAAAATATGGAAAGTTTGACAATCTCTGGGTTGGACCTTTTAGCGTTGTAGAGGTTAAAGGAGACAATAATTTTATCTTGCAGAACTTGGAAGGACAATATTCCTCATTTCCTATCAATGGGATATATTTGGAGCATTATAACCAATATTGAGATTCCTTCATTCATTCATCATTTGTACATCACTTGGTTGTTTTATTGTATATGCAATGTGTAATTGTTTTCAACCGAGATCCTGTTAGCCTGAGGAGAAGGCACATGGATTTGCAAGTTCTCTATATCCTATAGGAGGAAGCAGTCCTGAGTTGGAACTGATGTTGTAACATATTTTTTTTTTATAAGCTAGTTTTTGTTTACAAAAATAGGCTATAAAAAAATAGAATAAAAAAATGAAAATGCAATAAAAAAATGATGAAAGGAAACCCCATAAAAATAGAAGCAATTTTATAAGTGAGAAAATTTAAATGGAACTAGAAAAAGGTAATATTTGCATTATAAATAAAGTAGGGTTTTATGTGAAGCTTGTTTAAATGGCACAACCTAATATTCTGGTTTGAATGACACTGTTTAACCATGATCAAATCATTTAAATTTTTGTCTCTAGATTAAAGAATAAGTTCACCACAAAACTATTTAATCTTGTTTGAACATGAATTTGATAGGATAGAATAGGAAGAAAAATTGACCAAATGTACTCAAAACTTGGGCAAATTCAAAATATGTACAAGAGTAGGGTTAGAATAGAATTAGGAAAAATAAAATGGCCTAGATCAAATGTGCTTATTCATAATTTTTTTTTTCTTTAATTAGGATTTAATCACATTTTTAAGGGTGATTAATTATATCTAATAAATCTATGAAATGATTTTAGTCCAAAGTCATAAAATGAAAAAATTCATTTGTCACCAAGGCTATTAAGAGGTTTACCTCCAATGGTGATCCTCTTCCCTACCGAGATCAATGACGGAGAAGTCATTTCAGACCCCCTTCCATCATTTCTCAAACATGACAAGGGGGGGTGTCCAAAAAGTGGTATTATTTTCGGTGGGGCCCTTGCGACGTGTCATACCCTCATAGCTTTACACCCCCTCAATTAATATAGATTACCACTACCCCTGTCTCTGAAATCCGCTCATCCTGCTCACGTCAGCATGTCATCCCGCCAATGGTTATTACAACACTTCCCGCACATCCATCTACTAATCATATTCTCCAACGTGTCCATATCCCTTGCGACATGGTTGTTAGACTCCTGCCCGTTACAATGCTCCTGTTGTCCATTAATGCTCCCAAATCTCGTTTGATAATGGTTTGATTCGAATGGTAATTAATTTTGATGTTATAAATAAACCCTCCATTCCTTTCCCACAATTCCCCTAACTTCATCGCCACTATTCGAATTTAGAGGTTTTAAAAGTTGTCTCTGGTTAAACCCTGTTACGGACTGTGCTTAATTTATCCAGCATATAGCAGGCTCACCAGTATCTACAGAGACTGTTGTCTATTCAGGTATATATCCTATTAGCATCTTGTTACTCTTCCTCTTTGTTTTATCAGAATATGGCACCAAAGAGAAAAGACCAGCCTTCTAGTAGTAAAACCCTGACTCAGGAAAATCCTAGAACCTCTGATACCCTAGACCTTGACCATATCCCCTTAGAAGAAAAGTTCTTCAAAATCACTGATGTAGAGTGTGAATTTTATATGTTCGAATTACACCACTGACTATGACAAACATACTAGGATTCAGAGGATGAAATTGATTTATGGGAATCCATGTTTCATATGTCTATGTTCCCTCAATCTCAGTTATTCCCTAATTTGATAATGTGGTGTCAGGATAGGTATAACCCCCTCCAAAGAACAATTGTGACCCAGAATGGAGACATTATGGTCTCTATCACACCTGAAACCATAAACAAAATTTTGTTAATTCCTGAGAATGACACCCTTAGCCATTTCTCTGCTCTTGTCCTCATGGATTTGTATCATATCTCACTTTCCCCCAAATAGCTCAAATATTCGAAATATTTCTTCCAGAAGATTCCAACCTTCCCAAAACAAATTCTTCATATCAAACCTCTATGTTCCTAGAAAGATAGAACAAATCATCTCCTTAGTTTCTTTCCTACTAGGTTACCACACAGAGCAATGGGTAGATGAACCTATTCTGGGTTATCTATCCATCTTCTCCAAAGAGCACAAGCTAGCATTCATGTATAATTACAACCAATTTCCAGCTGAAAATATGCATGAATATATAATGAAGATCACTACTCAAGGTGTGTTCAAATATTATTCTATACTGGTCCATATGTTCCTTTTTCAACAAGGAGACATGCTGCCAATAACTTGACATAAGAAGATGTTGATGCCCCGAAAATCGTTGTATCAACATTGGGGGATAACCACCCGGTCCGGACCTTACTACAACTCCTTTTCCGTTTGGAATGGTGGCTCCGAATGGGGATAATTGGACCAGTTTCCCAGTAATAGATAAACGAGATGAATGAATGATTGGTTGACTAATCTAATGATAGGCGAATAACTTAATCTATGGGCGAAATAAAAGAAATACTACTAATCCCGGGAACTATTGTACTTTTAAAGTGTAGCGCTTGATGATCTATGTTTATAAACAGGCATGTGGATGACTATATTCAATAAACATGGACTTTTATTCATTCAAGAATTACTCTGCTTAAATCGTTAAACAAAGGGATTAGCGCAATATTGCTACACTTTATATATCATCGATACATATATGATCAAAGGAAAGGCATCCCATAAACATCCAATAGTGGAAGGAATAAAGAAATGCTGTTAAAACACATACATATATTCGATAATAGCAAAGGCAATCAAATAACAATTCATATGAAAAGAATGAATTCAGACATAGATAATAGTACCATATGAGTTGCTAAACACTCCCAATATCAATCGCTATTTGAGATTCTTCTTCCAACACAGAAATAATTTCAAACAAAGACAGTAGTGCACATTTGCATAAAAGCTACCTTGTCAAAATTAGAATAACTGGTCCAGTTTTATAAAAGAATATGGCTGAAGCACAATAGTGCAACTTCAGTCTTTAATTCAAATACAAAACTTTACGACCCTTTCTAAAAACACGAAAGGGTCTATAAATACTTAATTAAGCTAACTATCTATGAAACTGAAATCCTACTTAATTGGTATCAATTAATTTTGATCATATTTTCCTCAGCAATCTGGTAGTCGGCGGCATGACTCATCAAGTAGGCTGTTTGCCTTTGAATCTGAGCTGACTTATCGCAAGCATCGGCTCCACTTCGGGTGGTCTGTTGAGGTGAGAGCTAAGCTGGGCAGCATAGGTGGCATCCTGAATATCGGGGATAATATACCCGATTGCATCTGTAAGGCACTTGAGGGCAGCTCTTTGAGTGTGTGGTTTTACCAAGAAGAACCAATAGGTGTCCCTTGTTAAACTGTTAATTCCAGCAATTAATCTCCCCTTTTCCTCTAGATCTGGTTAACATGATTGCTCCAATGTTTTCATCGCTGTCAATTTTCCTGGTGTGCATTGGGAAATCATGTTTGACAAGTAGAGAGTGTTATTAACTAATTCAACCAAATTGCTTGTAGTTGACTTGCACCTTCAAACTGCCCTCTCTGCTTTCATTAACTGGGACTGCCATTCTGTAAATAATATATCTTTATGTGACTCTAAAATTCTTGGTAAATTCGCCACTTGTCCCTGGTCAGTATCTTGCCAGTCAAGAAATGCAGCTATTGTTTCTTCAGCTTGATCCAATTCCGTCCTAGCCTTTTCTATATTCTCACTTATTGATGCCGTTAATTCACATAGTGGCTCTGCCTGGGTTATTTGTTGACATAGAAGTTTGATTTGTGCTATTAATGCCATATTTATCTGTAGTGCTTCTACTCTGAATTCAGTTATTTGTGGAACGCCCTTTGTCTTCTCAAGCTTTGCTGATAGTTGAGAAATCTGCTCATCTTTTGTTTTGAGCATTTTCTCATTTGCTACCTTCAGTTGTGCGAAGGCCTTTGACAATTATTTCTGCTTTTGGATTGCACTGTGGTCAATCCTTTGTTTCTCTGCCTGCAATTGTTGAGTTAGTTGATTGTTCACTTGCTGTTGTGTCAACAATTGCTGTTCTGCCTGCTCCGCTTTCTGCTTTGCTTCAGTTAGTTGTGCCTGTAATAAGAAGATTTCCTGGTCTTTTGTTTTCAACAAAAGACTCACCTCTGATGCCTTGTCTATTGTTTCTGTCGAATAGGCTCCAGCATATTGTGACAGTTTTTTCAGGTAATCAGAGGGGTCAAATTCCTCCTTCCAAACCACATTTCCCGTGACCATCTGTTCTGGGAAAAGGGAAGGTTGATCAGTCCTTCTTTTCTTCCTCTGTTGTTTTACTATAGCTTTATGCCTTGGGCTGTAGAAGACATCCAAGTGAGGAATCTCTTCTACCTGCAAAATGATTTGATCGGAGGGGTCCTTCGGTATTATTTCTACTTCCTTTGAAATGGGTGGGCCGCTGGTTCAACTTGGAACCTATTGTGAAGTGGTTTCCTATGTGTCTGCTGCTTTCGAAGTTTCAGTGTTCTTTGAACATTCCAGACTGCTGATAATAGAATCAAATTGCTGCCATTCCTGGAGCAATTTTGGGTCAATATGAGTATCCACATTTACTTCAATGTTGGTCTGCTTCTGCTCTTTAGTCTGGGTCTCCTCACACACTTTCTCCTGCTCTTTAGTCTGAGTTTCCTCTTGTGGTTTTTCTTGTTCTTTTGTCGTAACCGGAGATTCCTTTGACTGTTCCCGTTCAGGCTCGCTTGATGATGTTGTTGGGGTTGTTGCTAACAGATCTAGAGGCAGAGTTTGCAATCTCTCTTCTCTAAGTCTGTTGAATTCAACCAGCCCTTCATCTTGATATTTCATTCTGGAAAATTCCTTAACCTGCATTATTGACTCGGCTGAGGAGAACAGGTCATCAAACATATCTTATTTATGATCAAACTTTTCCAATTTGGCCTGTTCAAGTGCATTATAGGCGACTTTGTTGGGATCAAATTTCCTATTAGGGAGAGTTTCTAGAGTTAATGATTTTATCTTTGTAGCTTCTTTCTCTGCATGTTTCAAATCATGCAACGTGTAGACACCGCATCTAAAAGGAAAAGAGGGCCAGCCCTGCTTCTTATTTTTCTTGAGGGTCTGTGTGACTCCCTCGGTAATGATCTGATAAGCTATTTCCCTCGCCAACAGTTTATCAGGTATGTACAAGGGAAGGACATGAGGTTCGGCTTGGCTACCGAAAACTCTTGTATAAGTGAACTTTTCCTCCCCGAACCATCTTCCTACTGATGTTAAGTCAATCTCGGATTGGTAGGAAATCTTGGAAGCAGGTTTATCAAAAATAGAATAATGAATGGGTAACATAAATCCATTGCAGACTTGGTATAAATGGTGCTTATAAGAGGATTTCCATAATTTCTGATGGTATATGTGAATAGGCATGGGGTCTTGTGATGTCCACCTCCAGCTGAGCACAGGAAATTCAGAATTAAAACACAAGGTATCTAAAAAATAGTCACTGTAGTAGAATGGGGGAATTAACCTTTCAGTAACGCGGGTCTTATTTCTAAACTGAAGAACAGTTGTTGCTAGTTTATTTGACAGTATAGTTGCCCAATCCATTATTTCACTGTTACACGCCACTTCCATCAAGGGAACCATTTCTATATTGAAATTAGCGGAATCGTGCAACCCCATAATATACACATCATTATTTCAGCATAACAATAAGGAGAACATAGGGAATCAACCGAGTACTTACTGGAAGATTCATGTTTGTGTTTTGTCAGATTTTGTCTCCAATCCCGGATGGGTTCGGATTCAATTTCATTCTCTTTTCGGAATTTCTCCAAAAATTCCTTGTTGTACTTCTTCTCTGCCTCAGGCAAATGATACATTTGCCTTAAATCATCAGCCTTGAATGACCCGAAATTTCTCCCATCTTTGGTGCAGAAGGTTCTATCCATGATTGGGATTTCCTCAATTGCCCACCGTACTACATCCGTATATGGGAGAATTTTTTCCTGAGCTGCTATCCGATTAAGGAAGGAGTCAGCTAAGTCCTTTAAAGTACCATCAGATTTTCGAGTTGAATCTGCAGAGGCTTGTACTGTTGTCACTTCAGGTTCTTCGGCTTCAATCAAATTGTAGGTACTTTGCCAAGTAGTTTTGCCGAGACCAGAACATGTAGTATCAGATATCAATCCTTTCTTTTTATTTGTTGGATCAGCGACGGCTTGTCCTGTGGCTGGCGCAGCGGAAGAAACTGTGGTTTTCTTAGACTTCTTCCCCATTCTGTTTTATTTTTCTGCTTTCGAAGAATTCTGCACAGGAGTGAAAATAAACGTAACACAGAGAATTAGTAATGAAAATCGAATATGAGAAAGATATATTGATCAATGCGTGATGAGGGATTAACTTTTAAAGTGGCCGCGGATACAATCTATGGGAAGATTTTAGGACTTACAATTACATTAAATGGCCGTTTAGAACCTGCCAATCCTTTAAATGCCCATCATATCATTAATCGGCCGAATGATTTGTTTAAGCGTGCCTTGGATGTTTTGGCGGTTGAGCGCAGGTAAATCATTGTTCGACAGATCAAGCTTTTAATATGAATTGATCGTAATATCCCTCTGTTTTAACGGCTTTTTTGAAATTTGCACTTTTGGCTTTATCGCAATCGGGCGTCGGGGAAAACTTAACTCCTTATATTGACACCTTTTGAAATCCCCGATTGCCGATAGCGATATCGCATTGCATCAGGAGTGTGAGCACTTTTACGAACGCATGGATGGTATATCGCCGATCGCCGATAGCGATATCGCATCGCATCGGGTGTATTATCTGGGGTGCTTTGAAAACATGCATAGCATATCGCCGATCGCCGATAGCGATATCGCATCGCATCGGAGTGAATTACCTGGGGTGCTTTAAGAACATGCATAGTATATTGCCGATCACCGATAGCGATATCGCATCGGGGAAAATGAATGGGCCGTTAAAGTATGCTTCCTATGTCATTGTGATATGCGATCTTGCGATCGCTTTATCGCAATGATAAAAGATTGATTATTTGTATTATTAAGATCAAAATGGGTTTATCGAAAAGGTTTTCATAATGTTTTTTCATTTTGTTTTCGGACCTTTTCTGAATAATACAATGTTGATACCAATCAAAACTAAAGGGACCCATTTCATATGATAGTTTTCCTAAATAAATAATGATATGAAATGGGGGGTTGTTGTAGAGCACAACAATTGGCGATTCACTGGAAGAAACAATTATCTCTGAAAAGTATGGAAATACTTAAACTTTTTCAAAATAGAGTTCTCATTAAAGGGGAAAATTCTAATATAACTAGGTATATATGCATTCTAAATAAAATGAATCTATCTTTGTTAATTTCCTCTCTTGTTTAAAATTAGATACATTCTAAGTTTTAAATTGGCGTTTATTGGTTTATAATGATAAAACAAAGAACCTTTCCAAATCAGCTTTTAGAATTGACTCCTTTGTCATAGGTAGAGCCTCTGCTGCCAGCAAACGTTAATAGTTTCGACAGGGATAACTTTAAACCATATTATTGTCCATTGTCCCATCCATTTAAGAGTGTGATTAACAGAATGAATTCAAAACATGTTTTCACATTTTGTATTTCCTTTCTTTTTCTGTTATTGCTAAGATAAAAAGCCATTGTCCTGGTTTGGTGGCTAGCTATCGACAATGCCATTCACTGGTAGTAATCTAACTGAACAAGCTAGCTCGTGATGAGACCCCTTGTCTTATAATTCTAAGCCATTACCCTGTTTTGGTATGCAGTATTGGTAATTTCGGTTAAACTATTTCCCTATGAACATGGTAAGAAGGCTTGTAATAAGACCTCTTATCTTTAATATCAGATTTTTTAGAATTACACTCTGAGTAACCATAAACTTTTGTGAATGGGATGGACAATTTTCTCCTTAAGAGTAAATGGATGACAAGGTAAGAGTTAAAGATGCTGAAGTTGGATTAGTTTCTGTTTTGATATTGATAACCCTTTTTGTGGCCAATCTGAAAACATAATATGATTTACAATACTTCTAAACTTTGAGAAGGGTTCACAAAAATTGATTTGTGATTTTGGAATGCAATTATACCTAGTTTCCTAGAAATTATCCCTCTTATGTAAGACTTCTATTATTTAAAAGTAAATATCCACACTACTTCCGTGGAGCAACTTTCAGATATAGCAAAGGTCAATGGAAGATACCTTACAACTTTATTTTCTAATGGTCCTACAAACTACAAAACTCTATTAAACTAAGAAAGGAGAAGGGGTTACCTCCTCAATTAAAGAATTTCTTTAAGATAAGTCCATTAACAGGGAGAGAATCTCTCAAACCTGATAAATCTTGTAATATGAAGGTCGAATGGCCTATCTTCTCACAGATCTGAAATGGCCCAAGCCACATCTTCTGGAACTTGGTGTGTTTTCCCTTGTCCTCATGGGCTTTGTCCCATTTCAGAACTAAATCACCGAATTGAAATTGTTTTGAACCGGATGAGACTGAATCAAAGGATGACTTGATGATTTGCTGATGTTTTGCATGAATAACCTTGGCTTTTTCCCTTTCCTCTTCTAGTTTTAGAATTTGGTCATGTCTAAGTTGAATAGAAGAAGAAGGGCTTTCCTCAATAAACTGAACTAGGGCTAAGGAAGGAAGGAGAAGATTTGTTGGTAATACTGCTTCTTTTCCATACACAAGGTTGAACGGAGAAGATCCTATGGAAGCCTTCTGTGTTATCCTATCAGCCCATAGTGTGAATATTAAGGATTTGTGCCATGTTTTATGGTTCTGTTTGATAGTTCGCTTAATAATTTTAATCAGATTTTTATTTGTAGACTCTGCTAAACCATTACCCTGAGGATAGTAATTAACAGAATATTTTAATTTAAATCCTCTTTTAATAGCGAAATCGAACATAGCATTACCTGAAAAGTAAGATGCATTATCAAAAACAAGAGCATTTGGGACACCAAACCTGGTAATGATGAATTGATCTATAAACTCAATGATTGCCTCAGAATTTGTTGTCTTCAAAGGAATTGCTTCAACCCACTTAGTAAAATAATCGGTAGCAGTAAGGATATACTTATGCTGTTTGGAAGAATGCGGAGTAACTTCCCCAATGATATCCAATCCCCATTGCTCGAATGGCTGTTCAATGTTGACCGGCTGCAAAGGAAAAGCTGATTTTCTTTGTCTTCCACTAGAAGTTTGACAATTTTGGCATTTCCTTACATATTCATGAGCATCTCTAAACAGAGTGGGCCAATAATAGCCAGCATGAATGATTTTATGGGCTGTTGTGTCAGCTCCAAAATTTCCTCCTGCTGGTCAATCATGTAATTCTTGCAAAACCTTTTGTGCTTCAGGTTTTTCTAGGCATCTTAATAAGATTGAATCATAATTTCGCCTAAAAAGCACAACATCAATAATTGTGAAATTTTTTTCTTTTAATCTAATGGCCCTTTTGTTTTTGTAAGACAGGTTAGGAGGTGCATATCCATTTTTCAAATAAAAGATTAAGTCAGCATATTGTGACTCAGAATCAGTAATACTTATCTGGTTGATTTCTTCGGTTTGATCTGTATCACCTGATTCTGGAATGTTGGATGCTCCTGCCAATAACCTGCAAAAACCTTGGCCTCCAACAATCTTTGCTGGTTTAATTTCTAAGTCATATTCTTGAAGTGCTGTAACCCAATTTGCCCTTTTTTCACCTAGTTCCTTTTGAATCAATAGTTGCCTTACTGCAGGAAAAGGAACTATAACTTTTGTGTGGGTTTTTAAAAGGAAGGGTCTATAATGTTTGACAGCTTTATATGCAGCAAAGGCTTGTTTTTCTACTTCGGAGTAATTCAATTCAACACCCTGAAGATTTGAACTATAAAATGAAATGGGTGCTTCCACATTGTGATCATTGAGCTGCGTGAGTACTGCTGCATAGGACAAGTTGGATGCGATAGTATACAATGTAAAATGATTAGAAAAATTAGGAGTATTTAAGGTTGGGGCATTGATTATTGATTGTTTGATTAAATCGAACACTTCCTTTTCTACTGATCCCCACTTAAAGACTGAATTTTTCTTAATCATAGTTTGAAGTGGCAAAATAATTTGAGAAAAATCTGGAACAAATCTTTTGACAAAATTGATTTGGCCTAAAAATGACTGCATGGATTTTTTATTATGAGGGAAAGGGATTTCAGAGATTTCTTTGATCTAGTCAGGATCAATATAAATGCCATCTTTAGACACAATAAAGCCTAAGAGCTTTCCTTGGTCAAGAGCGAAGAAAGATTTTTTAGGGTTAAGAGAAATACCATACCTTTTGCAGCGTTGAAAGATTTGATTTAGATCATGCAAATGATTGGACTTCTCCTTAGAAAATACAGTAATATCGTCCAGATAAACGACTACTATTCTATTAATCAACCCTTTAAAGGCTATATCCATCGCTCTTTGGAATGTCGCTCCTGCATTAATAAGTCCAAAAGGCATTTTTTGATACGCATATGTTCCCCATTTTGTTCTGAATGTGGTTTTAAGCTGGTCATCAGGATGGACTAGAACTTGGTTATATCCTGAGAAACTGTCTAGAAAGGACATTAATTCAGAGCCTGCTACTGATTGGAGTATCTGCTCCATAGTAGGTAATGGGAAATTATCTTTTAAGCTCGCCTTGTTCAAATTTCTGAAATCAATACAAATCCTAATGTCGCCATTTTTCTTTCTGACTCGCACCATATTGGAGACCCAATTTGAGTGCCGAACGGGAAAAATAATCTTAGCTTTCAAGAGTTTGTTAAGTTCAGATTTTATTTGACTCTCTAAGTTCGGATGTATTTTCCTCAACTTCTGCTGAATTGGTTTCTGATCGGGAAGCATTGGAATGGTATGCTAGATGATGGATGTATCATATGTCTTCAAATCATCATATTTCCAAGCAAAAACCTGTTTATTTTTCCTTAACAGTCTAATGAATGCCTCCTTCTCTTCCAAGGAAAGTCCTAATCCTAAATTAATGTTTTGAGGAGTTTGCTCAGTGCCAAGATTTATCAATTCAAACCGTAGGGTATAACTTTGGAGCTTTGCATTAATCACAGGTTTAAACCTGTCTTTAATATCATAAAGATCCTCAAGCTTTATCACAGGCTTAGGGATTGAGTTTTCCTCAGGTTTACCTCTCATTTGAAGGTCATGCTCGTTTTCCTCGATGATTTGATCATCATAGGACTTTTCGGAAGTTAAGAACTGTAAAATGTCTTCATCATGGTTGAACACTCTCCAATTCGTGACATTGTCAGGAATTGATGGCGTAAAAAGCAATTCTACTGAAAATCTATCTAGGCTGTAGTCTTCGGAAGGTAGGAGCTTGGAAGCAACATTGGCTAGCAGGTCAGCTGCAGAGTTTTGAGACCTGGGAATAGAAGAAATATTGAATGCCAAAAAGTGGGAGGTGAGTTCCTGTATCAGCGATTGATAATGCTTGAGATGGGTGGAAAGACAATGAATTGTATTCCTTACCTGTTTGATAATAATTTCAGAATCTCCGAACAATTTCAAATATTGGACCTTAAGGCCAATGGCTTTATATAGTCCTTGGACTAAGGCTTCATACTCTGTTGTGTTATTTGTGCATTCAAATTCTAACCTACAGGACAACATTGTTTTTTCCCCTTGTGGGCTAATCAAAATACATCGTGCTCCTGAGCCCTCACTAGATTTGGACCCATCGAAATATAACGACCAAAATAAAGAAGTATTAACAATTTTATTTACAGTTTTCTCAGTACCATTGAAACATCTTGACCTATCTGTTTGTGAAAAATTTTCAATCTGAGATGTAAAATGGTTTACTGAGAAAGGAGATGGTTGGGCAGCGAAGTTGCCAAAGAATGACTCTGACGAATAATTCCCCAAAATATTGTTATTAAATGCTATTGGTTGGTTTTCTTGCTCAAACTCAGTAACTGTATGGGTCATATGTTTTTCTCGATCGATCCTTATTTGATTTGGCTTACCCTTATAGGGAAGCCACATATGTGACCAATCAGTAGAAATATACCCATGTAGTTTCTCAGACCAATCCCTACTCAAGATTAAACCGTAAAATTCAGGTATATCGGCTATTAGGATATCAATCCTTTGTACTATTCTGGGATCAACGGATAACCTGATAGTTATGGAATTAATCTCTCCCAAAACCTGTACTTTGGTCCTGTCCAACTGTACAATATGAATAGCAGACTTTTGGGGTTCAATGTTCAGTTTGGAACAAACTGAAGCTGGCATTATGTTAGAAGATGCCCCTGAGTCAATAAAGCAGTTATGCAGGTTTCTATTGTAGACCTCATAGGTTAGAAGGAAAGGTGGAGTATGAGAGTTTGATCTATCTCCTATTAGGACTGAATCAGTAGCTTCGACCATACCAGAAGGTGGTTGACCTGTATCGTTAGCGGCTGTAGCACTGGGAAGAGGTGAAGTGGGAACAACATTTAATTCTTTGAGAAGCAATTTCTGCTGATGTTTTAACTTGCTAAGTTCAAACATGGTAATGTTTGCCTTAGTTTTCTTCATATCATCAACAATATTGTAATCCATTGAATCGGATATCACCAAGTTTTAGATGTTAAAGGAGTATTTGAGGTTGAAGGTTGGTTTTGAGGAACTGCTGCAGGTGGCTTCTTTGTAGATACTTTTTCCTTTGTTGTAGCAGCACCTGCACTCCTTTTCTTTGAAGTTGCCTGAACAGGTTCGGAGGTATTTTTACTCCTAGTAGTGACAGGAGATGCTTCTTCTTCATTATCTGTATCGGAGTTAGGCAGTATGAAATCCCACATTCCATGACATTCAAAAACTTCCTCTTCTTCATCAGTAGGTGTAACTGTTTCTTCTTCTCCTTCTTCAAGATCTGAATATGCATTTGATATAACATTTGGTGGTTTTGATTCAGTTTTCTTATAATTTCTAAAGGGTCTTTTGGTTGAGGTTTCGGCTACCTGTTTTTTGATTTCAACCATTTCGTTTGACAAAGTCTTGAGGACCTTTTGCAGACCCTCCATGTCATATGGATCTTTTGGGGTTTTCTTCTTTGAGTCATCTTTAAAAGAAACCTTTTTGGCTTTTCTGTCTTCCAGAGCATCTTTCTTTTCTAGAGCATTAATGCGTTTCTCCACAGCAAGTGCTTCTTTCATGTTTTCAGCTAAAGTAGGATTCCCAGCCCTGTCTACAAAAATAGCTATATTGGCAGGTAGGGCGGTTATATACCATTCACTTCGGATTTGCTCACTTGGTTTGGAGGCCGTTGGGATTTTATTCAAGAGTTTATTGAATCAGGCGTTAAATTCCTTAATCGGTTCCCTATGCTCTATCCTAAGATTGGAGAGATCGTTTATTAGTGTAGTCAAAGACCTATCATCTCCATACTTAGTAAGAAACTGCTCTTGGCAAGTGTTCCAACTGGTAATGGAACCAGAGGGTAAAGAAAAATACCAGGATCCTGCTGATCCTTGCAAGGTATAAGGGAAAAGTCTAACAACAACATCTTGTTCTGTTACTCCTTTCAAGTTGACTGCCAACATGAAGTTATTAATATGTTCCTCAGCTTGGGTCCCATCGTCTGGGTTAAACTTGGGTAGCCATTTTTCAAGAGCATCAGGTAATGCATGCAATGGTGCAGGCATGTTGACTGCACCAGGCCTGGTCCATGGATCTGCCATTATAACAACAGTAGCAGATGATACTACTGTTGAAATTCCAAATGTCTGGGAAGGAAATGATATTGCGGAGTGAGCAGGTTGGGATGTTAAAGTTCCTAATCCCTGATGAACAACAATATGTAATGGGGGAGTGGATGATTGACTTCGCATAGGGGAAAGTGAGATGGAGGATGTGGATGAAAGCTCTTTACTGTCAGATCCTTCAGTATATTTCTTCGCCTTTTTCATTTTGGGTAAAGGGAACTCAGTGGGTTCAATACCGAGATTTTCGCTCTGAAGTCCGGTGAGAGGGTGAGATAAATTGAATTGCGAAGTCGCACTGCTTTGTGATACCTTAGATTTCTGTGGTGAAATCGAGAAGCTCTGAAGTTTGTGGATAAGAGACTGGACTTCAGGGGATTCGAGACTTAATTGTTCTGGAGTATGATGGGTTTGAGCAGTGGTAGTTGATTCCTCTTCTTCTTGTTTGGATACTGGAAAACCAGCATGAAATTGGGAAGTATGAGGTGATACTGAGGGAGAATTACTCTTAGAATGGCCTGTAGATTTGGGTTTGCTTGCCATTCACAGTTGGTCCCTCCTTCTAGTGCCAAAAATGTTGATGCCCCGAAAATCGTTGTATCAACATTGGAGGATAACCACCCGGTCCGGACCTTAGTACAACTCCTTTTCCATTTGGAATGGTGGCTCCGACTGGGGATAATGGGACCACTTTCCTAGTAATAGATAAACAGGATGAATGAATGATTGGTTGACTAATCTAATGATAGGCGAATAACTTAATCTATCGGCGAAATAAAATAAATACTACTAATCCTGGGAACTATTGTACTTTTAAAGTGTAGCACTTGATGATCTATGTTTATAAACAGGCATGTAGATGACTTTATTCAATAAACATGGAATTTTATTCATTCAAGAATTACTCTGCTTAAATCGTTAAACAAAGGGATTAGCGCAATATTGCTACAATTTATATATCATCGATACATATATGATCAAAGGAAAGGCATCCCATAAACATCCAATATTGGAAGGAATAAAGAAATGTTGTTAAAACACATACATATATTCGATAATAGGAAAGGCAATCAAATAAAAATTCATATGAAAAGAATGAATTCAGACATAGATAATAGTACCATATGAGTTGCTAAACACTCCCAATATCAATCGCTATTTGAGATTCTTCTTCCAACGTAGAAATACTTTCAAACAAAGATAGTAGTGCACATTTGCATAAAAGCTACCTTGTCAAAATTAGAATAACTGGTCCAGTTTTATAAAAGAATATGGCTGAAGCACAATAGTGCAAATTTAGTCTTTAAGTCAAATACAAAACTTTACGACCCTTTCTAAAAACATGAAAGGGTTTATAAATACTTAATTAAGCTAACTATCTATGAAGCTGAAATCCTACTTAATTGGTATCAATTAATTTTGATCATATTTTCCTCAGCAATCTGGCAGTCGACGGCATGACTCATCAAGTAGGTTGTTTGCCTTTGAATCTGAGCTGACTTATCGCAAGCATCGGCTCCACTTCAGGTGGTCTCTTGAGGTGAGAGCTAAGCTGGGAAGCATAGGTGCCATCCTGAATATCGGGGATAATATACCCGATTGCATCTGTAAGGCACTTGAGGGTAGCTCTTTGAGTGTGTGGTTTTACCAAGAAGAACTAATAGGTGTCCCATGCTAAACTGTTAATTCCAGCAATTAATCTCCCCTTTTCCTCTAGATCTGGATAACATGACTGCTCCAATGTTTTCATCGCTGTCAATTTTCCTGGTGTGCATTGGGAAATCATGTTTGACAAGTAGAGAGTGTTATTAACTAATTCAACCAAATTGCTTGTAGTTCATTTGCACCTTGAAACTGCCCTCTCTGCTTTCATTAACTGGGACTGCCATTCTGTAAATAATATATCTTTATGTGACTCTAAAATTCTTGGTAAATTCACCGCTTGTCCCTGGTCAGTATCTTGCCAGTCAAGAAATGCAGCTATTGTTTCTTCAACTTGATCCAATTCCATCCTAGCCTTTTCTATTTTCTCACTTATTGATGCCGTTAATTCACATAGTGGCTCTACCGGGGCGATTTGTTGACATAGAAGTTTGATTTGTGCTATTAATGCCGTATTTATCTGTAGTGCTTCTACTCTGAATTCAGTTATTTGTGGAACGCCCTTTGTCTTCTCAAGCTTTGCTGATAGTTGAGCAATCTGCTCATCTTTTGTTTTCAGCATTTTCTCATTTGCTGCCTTTAGTTGTGCTAAGGCCTCTAACAATTCTTTCTGCTTTTGGATTGCGCTGTGGTCAATCCTTTGTTTCTCTTCCTGCAATTGTTGAGTTAGTTGATTGTTCACTTGCTGTTGTGTCAACAATTGTTGTTCTGCCTGCTCCGATTTCTTCTTTGCTTCAGTTAGCTGTGCCTGTAATAAGAAGATTTCCTGGTCCTTTGTTTTCAATAAAAGACTCACCTCTGGTGCCTTGTCTATTGTTGCTGCCGAATAGGCTCCAGCATATTGTGACAGTTTTGTCAGGTCATCAGAGGGGTCTAATTCCTCCTTCCAAACCACAATGCCCGTGACCGTCTGTTCTGGGAAAAGGGAAGGTTGATCAGTCCTTCTTTTCTTCCTCTGTCGTTTTACTACAGCTTTATGCCTTGGGCTGTAGAAGACATCCAAGGGAGGAATCTCTTCTACCTGCAAAATGATTTGATTGGAGGGGTCCTTTGGTATTATTTCTACCTCCTTTGAAATGGGTGGGCCGCTGGTTCCACTTGGAACCTGTTGTGAAGTGGTTTCCTGTGTGTCTGCTGCTTTCGAAGTTTCAGTGTTCTTTGAACATTCCAAACTGCTGATAATACAATCAAATTGATTCCATTCCTGGAGCAATTTTGGGTCAATATGAGTATCCACATTTACTTCAATGTTGGTCTGTTTCTGCTCTTTAGTTTGGGTCTCCTCCCGCACTTTCTCCTGCTCTTTAGTCTGAGTTTCCTCCTGTGGTTTTTCTTGTTCTTTTGTTGTAACCAGAGGTTCCTTTGACTTTTCCCATTCAGGCTTGCTTGATGATGTTTTTGGGGTTGTTGCTAACAGATCTAGAGGCAAAGTTTGCAATCTTTGTTCTCTAAGTCTGTTGAATTCAACCAACCCTTCATCTTGATATTTCATTTTGGCAAATGCCTTAACCTGCATTATTGACTCGGCTGAGGAGAATGGGTCATCGAACATATCTTCTTTATGATCAAACTTTGCCAATTTTGCCTGTTCAAGTGCATTATAGGCGACTTTGTTGGGATAAAATTTCCTATTAGGGAGAGTTGCTAGAGTTAATGATTTTATCTTTGTAGCTTATTTCTCTGCATGTTTCAAATCATGCAACGTGTAGACACCACATCTAAAAGGAAAATAGGGCCAACCCTGCTTCTTATTTTTCTTGAGGGTCTGTGTGACTCCCTCGGCAATGATCTGATAAGCTATTTCCCTCGCCAGCCGTTTATCAGGTATGTACAAGGGAAGGACATGAGGTTCGGCTTGGCTACCGAAAACTCTTATATAAGTGAACTTTTCCTCCCCGAACCATCTTCCTACTGATGTTAAGTCAATCCCGGCTTGGTAGGAAATCTTGGGAGCAGGTTTATCAAAAATAGAATAACGAATGGGTAACATAAAGCCATTGCAGACTTGGTATAAATGGTGCTTATAAGAGGATTTCCATAATTTCTGACGGGATATGTGAATAGGCATGGGGTCTTGTGATGTCCACCTCCAGCCGAGCATAGGAAATTCATAATTAAAACACAAGGTATCTAAAGTATAGGCACTATAGTAGAATGGGGGAATTAACCTTTCAGTAACGCGGGTCTTATTTCTAAACTCAAGAACAACTGTTGCTAGTTTATCTGACAGTATAGTTGCCCAATCCATTATTTCACTGTTACACGCTGCTTCCATCAAGGGAACCATTTCTATAGTGAAATTAGCGGAATCGTGCAACCCCCACAATCTACACATAATTATTCCAGCATAACAATAAGGAGAACATAGGGAATCAAACGAGTACTTACCGGAAGATTCATGTTTGTGTTTTGCAAGATTTTGTCTCCAATCCCGGATGGGTTCGAATTCAATTTCATTCTCTTTTCGGAATTTCTCCAAAAATGCCTTGTTGTACTTCTTCTCTGGCTTAGGCAAATGATACATTTGCCTTAAATCATCAGCCTTGAATGACCCGAAAATTCTCCCATCTCTGGTGCAGAAGGTTCTGTCCATGATTGGGATTTCCTCAATTGCCCACCGTACTACATCCGTATATGGGAGATTTTGTTCCTGAGCTGCTATCCGATGAAGGAAGGAGTCAGCTAAGTCCTTTAAAGTACCATCAGATTTCCGAGTTGAATCTGCAGAGGCTTGTACTGTTGTCACTTCAGGTTCTTCGGCTTCAATCAAATTGTAGGTACTTTGCCAAGTAGTTTTGCCGAGACCAGAACATGTAGTATCAGATATCAATCCTTTCTTTTTATTTGTTGGATCAGCGATGGCTTGTCCTGTGGCTGGCGCAGCGGAAGCGACTGTGGTTTTCTTAGACTTCTTCCCCATTTTGTTTGAGTTTTCTGCTTTGGAAGAATTCTGCACAGGAGTGAAAATAAACGTAACATAGAGAATTGGTAATGAAAATCGAATATGAGAAAGATATATTGATCAATGCGTGATGAGGGATTAACTTTTAAAGTGGTCGTGGATACAATCTATGGGAATATTTTAGGACTTACAATTACATTAAATGGTCGTTTAGAACCTGCCAATCCTTTAAATACCCATCATATCATTAACCGGCCAAATGATTTGTTTAAGCGTCCCTTGGATATTTTGGCGGTTGAGCGCAGGTAAATCATTGTTCGACAGATCAAGCTTTTAATATGAATTGATCGTAATATCCCTATGTTTTAATGAATTTTTGAAATTTTCGCTTTTGGCTTTATCGCAATCGGGCGTAGGGGAAAACTTAACTCCTTATATTGACACCTTTTGAAATCCCTGATTGCCGATAGCGATATCGCATCGCATCGGGAGTGTGAGCACTTTTACGAACGCATGAATGGTATATCGCCGATCGTCGATAGCGATATCGTATCACATCGGGTGTATTACCTGGGGTGCTTTGAAAACATGCATAGCATATCGTCGATCGCCAATAGCGATATCGCATCGCATCAGAGTGAATTACCTGGGGTGCTTTAAGAACATGCATAGTATATTGCCGATCACCGATAGCAATATCGCATCGGGGAAAATGAATGGGCCGTTAAAGTATGCTTCCTCTGTCATTGCGATATGCGATCTTGCGATCGCTTTATCGCAATGATAAAAGATTGATTATTTGTATTATTAAGATCAAAATGGGTTTATCCAAAAGGTTTTCATAATGTTTTTTCATTTTGTTTTCGGACCTTTTCTGTATAATACAATGTTCATACCAATCAAAAGTAAAGGGACCCATTTCATATGATAGTTTTCCTAAATAAATAATGATATGAAATGGGGGGTTGTTGTAGAGCACAACAAAAGAATGATCAACAAATTAATCAATCAGTTATATAGTGGACCTCATTAATTAGAAGAAATTCAACTGAGTTTAACTTTACATATTTTATTGATTGTTTCATACATCCTATTGCACAACTTCTTAATAGCCAGATTGAACCTAGAATCATTTCTTAGATAAAAGGCGTCCCACACCTAAGTGACCAACCCAAAACTAGAGACTAGTATATTTACAAGAATTATACAGAGATAAGGGTATATGTGTGTGAGATAGCTCCTTATAGGTGGCCTAAAGATGTTCCAATGAGAATTTTCTCTCTGTAATATATAAGGGAAATGATTAACATGGATGAGCTTCAGTTTCTTTCAGGTGAGAGAAAGTCTGAGTTTAAAATCAAGTCCCAAGTGGGACCTTTTATATGTAATACTAGAGCAGCATGACTTGAAGCAGATTCAATTCTTAAGAATATGGGATTCCAACCAAGCTTTACCTGGTCATATGACCCACTCAACATAATCTCTAATTTAAGGGTGGAACTCAAAACCACATCTTATAATACACTCCTAGACCAGAGATTGGGAAATACAGGAATCAAGAATTGTGGGAGGAGAACACACTTGAGGAAGTAGAAGAGAAAATTCTACCTTCTTCTACTTTATAGACTCCCATTTCTCAAAGCAAACAAGAAAAGAGACTGATAGAAAAATCATCATCTTCAGCAAAGGGTGCAAAAGAGTTTGTCATTTATCAGAAAAAACAAAATACTGACCCAAAAGTTACCACTATTCAGGGTCAGAAAGAGCCAATAATTATTAATTTGGATGATTCACAGGTTTCCAAAGTATCACCAGAAAATGTCCTTAATACTCCATCCTCCTCTTTAGTTTTAAAAAATCTATTGGAGATTACACAGTCAACATGAGTAAATTAACAAGAAAATCCAATATCTTCACTAATTTTCGAGAAGCTAAGCGAAATAATGAATCTATTAATGCCAATGTCTTTGCTCAATTTTAGAAGCAGGCATCTACTTCATAGCATAGATTGTTGACATCATCAGACAGTGAAAAAGGAAGGATGAAAACAGAATCCTTACAAGCCCAAGTGCCTTTTCCAAAGACTTCTTCAGACTATAAAAAAACTATATTTTCTTTTGATGCAAAACAAATACATCCCATCAACCAAATGCACATGCATAGATAGTTTGGAGAGATTCTTTTCTCCACCACGACTAACACTTCCATGGCACTGTCAAAGTTAAGAACAACTCTTTCAAACGTGCAGTCACAGTTGAAGATAGAGAAGATATCCTCCTTGCTAAAGGATAATAGGGTCAAATCATTACAAGATTTAGTGATCAAGATTGGTATGACACCACTGATGTTGAAGTTGTAGAGGACATCCTTAAGAAAAAGAATGCAAACATTACAACACCTAGGAAGAAACTCAAACTACCTTCTACAAAAATCCTCAAACCAAGGAGATAGACGAAAGTGAGCAACATAAATAATAAATGCTCAAGCTAATCATTGAGCAGAATATAGAAATAAATAAGATGGAGGAGTAGATAGAAATCTTGCTCAAGGAAAAGGAAGAGTCGACACAAGTGGCCATAGCTCCAATCACAGTTATACCCATCATAGTGGCAAGGACAACAAGATAATCAACAACAATGACAACATAGTCTACATCAACAATAGGTGATGTAAATAAAGTCCTACAAGAATTATCTCTCCAGAGATAGGAAAATGAAAAACTTCAGAAGAAATTCAAAAACTTAGAGGCACAAAAAGTAAAGAAAAACATTGCTTATGTAGAAGAGATGCATAAGAACCACAAACTGACCAGGAAGATCGAAGAGTTGGGAAATGAGTCACTAATGGCTCAGACCTTGGCCCAAGCCAAGGAAAACATTTCGGCATATATAAGTCAAGATATAACTGAAGTTTTCCCCTCCATACAAATTATCTTTTAATAGAAAGAGCTTATTACTAGATGCCAGACAATTATTGAAGAAGTCAAGGAACCACTTCAATGAACACCAGATGAGGCCACATATATAATTGAAGTGTTGAATTAAAAAACAAGAGCAAAATTATGAAAGAATCAGATTGCAAACATAATAGAAACCATTTTAGAGATAAAAAAGTTTTGGGGAAGAAGAATCTTATGACTCAGTTGGAGACAAAGTGCCAGACTTTGAGCATTCTTGTCCAACGATTTCACTTTAAGTTCAAATTGCTTAATCAAAGAGGATAGCTAGGACTAGTAGCACCAAATGACATATTGATTAGTTTGGAGGAATATTGGAAAGATATTTATACAGTTTCAACTGATAAAGATAAATTTGCAGGTATCAAAGGTCATCTTACACTGAAGGCTTTCTTAGAGGCTTTAAAATTAAATTTATTTATCAGGCATGAAATTAAACATATCTTTGTCAATAAGCCTACTTTTGAAAAGTATACCGAGGTGGATGAAGTCTATAGAAAATTAATTAATCTTTCTATACCAAGTGAAGATAGATGGGATCACTTGTGTGAAATCATTGAGTAACTTTCAACACCAACTCATAGACAATGAGGCAACACATCCTGGGGCCAGATCATCAACAACTTCCTTGAAGATAGTGCTAGCATCTCAGCAAATTTTCTTGGATTCCTATAATTTTGTACTATTTTTGTAATTTGTTAAAGATGTTTCTAGAAAATAAAGTGTTTTTGTATAAATAAATCCTCATTCGATTTATTAAGGGTTGAACCCTTGGATGAGCTTTTCAAAGTAGAATTGTAATTAAAATGGAAATTTTCTTCGAATTAATGAAATGATTCTAGATTTGCCTCAAATAGTTTGTCTCCTTGTGAGTCTTTCTCACGTTTTCATTTCATTACGTTATTGTTCATTTATTGAAGTTTTAATGAAGAACTATGGGTAAGATTAAAATGAATATCAGTTTATCTTAAATCCCCTATGAAGTTATAATAAATATTAGAGATTAGTTCATAAATCTATCTGTTATTATAAGCTCCTCTACATTTATAAATTTTCATGCCCATCTTCATAGAATTAAATACATTTTGTTTGGGATGTAAATATTGTTTACCTGCATTATGTCTTATAATTAGCTGAATACTCAGTTTAAATATTTAGTGATTTATAACTTTTTCAACTTTGGTATTCATGCAATTATAAATCAATTTATTGTTTAGAGACAAAGAATCAACCCATTCATTATATTCATCATTGTTAAGGTTTAAGCACCTGTCTTTAACTATTCATAACTTTGGTCATCCAAAAAACCTTAAAAAAAAATAAAACATTTTAGATGCTCTGGAATGATTAATTAACCTAGAATTATCTCATAGGACAACAGATGATATTTCAAATGAACTTGTCATATTTTTTTGTTTTTCTTACCATTTGATGCTTCCTTTTCTACCATGAAAGTACAAAATAAGTAGGTTATGTTTAACCTAATATGAAAAGAGAGAAAAATATAAAAATATATATAAAGTAACTAGATAGAAGTTGTGAGACAGTAAGAGGGAAACCAAGAAACAAATCACTTCAATCTATTAAAAAAGAACGAGGGAAATTACGATAAATTTAAGTACATGTTTATAAAATTATTGTATTAAATTGTTTAACGATTCAGTTGACAACGGATCTCGTATGGCTAGAAGCCTCTTTGGGTCGTGGCCCTCTCAAGAAAATTTCCAATCAATCTCTGTCTCAGTTTTGTCTTGTGTTGAATGAAGCAAATGAGAGTATTTGATTATGAGTACTAAATCAGAGAAAATAATATTAAATACACTACCCATAGATCAATATCCTTCCATGTCTACCCCGTACCAATACTTTACCCCATAACAATACCTCTATATAATGCAATGGATAATTGCCTGTTTTGCCATCATCCCTCAACTTTTGGAGCGGGGATGCGGCTACATAATGATGCAAACCTAGAATTTTTAAATAAAACCAAAGTCGACTTTGGAAGAAAGAAAAAAAATTCACAGTGCGGGTGTAACCCTAGTTCAAAGTGTTTCGTATATGTCACCTAGAATGACATAAAATGTAAGCTCATGTGAGAATTTATCAATTATAAGTTAGGTATTAATACCATCTTAATTCATAAATGCATTCGTACTCATATATGTATGTGTGTGTGTGTGTGCGTGTGTATGTATGTCCCTGGATGCAGGTGAGATCAAGTCTAATATCGTCCCCTCAAGGCTCCCATGGCTCGTGTATCCATGAGCCTCAAGATCACCCCTTCGTGGTCCTCACATGCTAAACCAACTAATGGACCTACCTAACATTCAAATAAGGAGTTAATGTGGTCACCCCAGAGTTGCAAGGTATTAACTACCTCAATACACCTAGTGATCATATCATTCATATGTATATATATAATATATGGGTTGGAGAGACATGCAAAAAACCTAATCCTTCTCAATGGGAAAAGATTTACCTTGTCTCAGAATTGAGTGAGACATTGTCTATAATCCTTCACCTATATTTACTCATTTGCACCTTCTCTCACATGCAATTCTATCTCCCTTGCATATTTCCTTCCCTCTAACGCCTCCACACTTTGTCTCTCTACCCCCTGCATGCATACTCCTTCCCTCTTCTACTTGCATTCACACATATGCTATGTTATCTACGATACCACACCCTCTAGTTCGATGTTCAGGCAAACATGGATGTCCTCATCATGGTGCAAATGGTGAAGTGAAATGCCCACTCCCATGATGGCATGGTTTGGGTGCCAAACATTTTGGTCCTAATATCCAATGGAGATATCATCAATAGGTCACAAACCTAGAAGCTATCGTGTTATGTTTCATGGATGATCACACCTAGGCCTTGATAAATATCTTTGGTCATTTCCTTTGAGGCCATGAGGATAAAATGTTGGTAATTGAGGGTTTTATTATTGATGTTAGGAAACCAACTCACGAAAATATATAAAAGATATATCAACGACTTCGAATTCAGCCTCTTCGAGGGGGCAACCTCCTTTACATTACACAAATGAACAATTCTTGGATGGTACAAATGACTAAACTTCCCTTCTATATATAGGAGTCTCAGGGGTTACAATATAATCAAGCTGACATAACAATAATAACATAAGGGCACCAAAATAACAATAGTGGGTTTCTATGGGGCATACTAATAACAATATGGAGACAATAGGGGCACAATAATAACAATAAGGGATACAATGACAATAGTAATGGGGGAATCACTAGTACTATAGGGGCCTAACATGCCCCTCTTCTTCTCAAAAGCATTGTCCTCAATGCTTGAGTAGTTTTGGATGATTCTATATAAAATTCTCATCCTCCCAAGTGGAATCTTTAGTAGATAAGTTCTTCCACTTGATGAGATACTCTGAAATTGATCGATTTCATAGTTTTCATGTTCTTGTTTCTGTGACTGCTTCTGGTTCCAATATGATATTTCCTTCCTCATCAAGTTCTGGAAATATTGTTTGAACTAGGAGCTTGTCACCTATAACCTTCTTTAAACATGAAACATGGAAAACTGGGTGAACTCAAGAAGCTACAGGAAGCTCCAATTTGTATGCCATAGTACCAATATTTTGCAATGCCTTGTACGGACCATAATACTTTGGTGATAATTTATTATCCTTCTTATCTTTCTTTAGGGACATTTGTTTATATGGTTGTAGCCATAGGAATACCCAGTCACCTACATCAAAACTTCTTTGGCTACGATGTTGATCTACCTGTTGTTTCATTCTATTCTGTGCTAATGTGAGGTTATCCTTTAAGAGTTGGAGAAATTTTTATTGATGCTCGATGTGATGTTCCACTACTTGAACCTTAGAATTTTCTCTTAAATACGATGTGATGGATGGTGGATGATATCCATAAATTTCCATATATGGGGTCATTTTTGCTGCAGTATGGAAGGAAGTGTTATACCACAATTCAGCTAGAAGCAACCATTTCACCCATTGTGTATGTTTATCAGATACAAAGCAATGAAGATATCCTTCCAAACATTTGTTTACTATCTTAGTTTTCCCATCAGCTTGAGGATGATGAGATGAGCTATGAGCTAACTAAGTACCGAGATAAGAAAATAATTTTGTCCAAAAATTTCCAATGAAAATGGGATCTCTGTCACTTACAATAATATTTGGGTTTCCATGTAGATTTTGAATTGTTGCCATAAATGCAGTAGAAAATTTACTGGATTAAAATGGATGTGATAATGCACAAAAGTGTGCCTACTTGGTAAGTCTATCAACTACCACCATGATGACACTCTTTCCTTCGTACTTGGGTAAACCTATGATAAAATCCATTGAAACCTCCTTCCAAGGTTGGCTTGGATTGGATAAAGGTTGTACTAGACCTGGGGTCTTAATTGTTTCAACTTTATTTTGTTGGCAAACCAAACATTCTGCCACAAAATTTTGAATATCTGATTTAAGGTCATCTCAAAAGATTCCTTCTTAATCGTGTGGTAAGTTTTTAAAAATCTTGAGTACCCTCCTAAGGGAGAAGTGTACAATTCCATAAGAGTATTTTGTTTGAGTTGGGAATTCTTACATAGGTATAAGCAATTTTTGTACCATAAAAAATCATATTTCCAGCTAAATGTATCATATGTACTGGGATCTTGTTGTAACTTTCGAATGAGTGCCCACACTTCTTCGTCATCCATGCCATTCATCTTAGCATCCATCCCATTCATCTTAGATTCAATGCCATCCGTCTTAGCTTCCACACCATCCATATTAACTTTCATGCCATTCATATTAGCTTCCACGCCATTCACCATGGCCTCATTTACCTTTAGTGAGAGTGAAACTTCTTGTACTTAGTCTTGTAATTTTGATATATCATGTTGCATTTCTTCCTCTTCTTCATGAGTCATATTACTGCTTTCAGGTTTCTTACTAGGTGTTTCCATTTTCTTTCTTCAGGGCATTAATTAATGATAATAATTCTTCACTATTCCCTTTGAATTCCTTCAAACCAAATTTTCAAACCAATTTTATGAAAAATTTAAAAAAACTACACACCTCTTTTTAACATTCTAAGAGATCAATATTAAATCTGTTGTATCTCTGTAACTGCATAACTCAAATTTCTAAAATCTCGCCCTACGGTAGCCGATTGAGTCTTCTTTCTAAGCCCACATGTTTGATCAAGATTGGATTCTCCAACAGAGAGTTATGCCAAATCTCCCTCGATGACCTGATTATAGACTAGTTTAGTAAAGTGAACTTGTATGACGTGCCACGTGTCACAGCTTTGACCTTAGTACCTAAAATTGATACAAAGAAAACTATCAGTAATCCTCTTTCTAAAACTTCTGACGAAATTTAAATTTGATGCTCAAAAAAAAGTTATGATGATTTTCCTCGGGTCACCTGTTTGGAATGTACATCGAGAGACTGAAAAAACCCTAACTTCCTCAAATCATATCTTCGCAAATATAGTGAGACAAGCTATGAAATTTGGACTCGAAGTTTATAACGATTTCGGCTGAAATGGGTTTTGTTTGTAGCTTCTAAAATGTTGCAGAAAAAAGTTATGGTGAAAATGCCGTGATGACCCATTTGGAGTAGTGAAACCCTAGAATCCAAAGCTCTGATACCAAATGTTAGGAAACCGGCTCACAAGAAGATAGGACAGATAGATCAACACCTTAGAACTTAGCCTCTTCGAGGGGGCAACCTCCTTTACATTACACAAATGAACAATTCTTGGATGGTACAAATGACTAAACCTCCCTTCTATATATAAGAGTTTAAGCGGTCATAATATAATCAAGCCGACATAACAGTAATAACATAGGGTCACCAAAATAACAATAGTGTGTTTCTATGGGGCATACTAATAATAATATGGGGACAATAAGGGATACAATGACAATATTAATGGGGGAATCACTAGTATTATAGGGTCCTAACAATTTACCTAGTTCACTTCATATGGAACCCCAAGGTAGATCTAGGTGACATGGCCAACTTCCTTGGCATCAACTTTCTCCCATATTCTCCATCACTATTTCCTTTGTCTTTTCTAGGCATGCCTGTTGATATTTCATCCTACTAAACTTCTCTTGGGACAAACATACATCCCTCCTTAGCTCCTCCTAGAATAGATCTCCATCCATATCATTGAATCATGCCAAGTGTTCAAGTGTTGAAGGTGACTTCTAGGCTTAATAAAGCCTTTAGCTCAGAGATGATGCGTAATTTGGACCAGTGCCCATTTAGAAAGAGGAACATGTCATGTTGAGGCCTTCTTGAGGAAGTGTTCTTGCCTCTCATCTTTCTAGTTTTGTCTTTCTCTAGTTCATGATGCAATCTGCTACATACTCTCCCCTTTGTTAGATTTTTGGTGACATTTCCAATACTGCTTCTGGCCTCCTACAAATGTTTTTTGGAAATTTTTTATTTATTTTTGTTTTACACACTTTATAATCACAGGGAAAACTTTGAAGGTTTTTTATTTAAAGCCAGAACAGTGTAACTATTGCAAATATTTGTAATACAAAGATATTGAACTTCCAGAAAGAAATATTACTATGTTGTAGGTAATAAGAAGTAATATACATATTAATATATGTTTTCAAAAAATCTATACAAACTCAATAATTTTCAAGAATGATTTTTTTTCCCAAATTAGAAATCAATAATTGGCACCATTGCAATAACTAGATCTATTTGTATTATCCCATACATATTAGCTTATAATATTATGTACTTAGAAAAATGTGATCTATATACATACACACATTGATGTGTATAATATTAGAAAAAAGCTTCACAAAATAATTAAAGAATCATTAACTTAAGAGGAAAAAATATTGAGAAGACTTCTACACACACATATATAAACTATTCTAATATATTCTTATTATATATTCTAACAAGTGTATTTTCTGGAAGAATATAAGGGGATGCATGATGTCATCCATGTGAGTGAACACAATTTTTTTTAAATGAAAATATGAAGACGATTTCGATAAAAAAAATAATAATGATTATACATGTTTGGTTAGTTTTAATTATCTCATTATTCTAGCTTAGTTACCTAATATTGCAATTCAATATTAACGATAGGTGAAAATCTTAGCCATAAATAAAATATTTTGATATCCATATAAAATAACATAATTTTCTAACTAATTTAGATAAAGCTAACGTAATTAAAAATAAAAATAAGAATCTTATATTTTCTCTTTTGAGTGTTAAAAAATGTGTAATTCTTATAGTTTTTAAAATATTTGCATAGAAAACTTAAATAAATCATTTGAACATCAATGCCAATTAATATATATTAATATCCATTTTATATATATCACAAAAGAAGGGGTGTGTAATATTAACCATCCTAAAATATTTCAATCTGTAAGGAGTAGATGTAATTGAAAGTAAAAAACTTCAATTATTTCCTCATAAGAATAATAAAAGAAGATGTGTATTTCATTCAATATTTAATATAAAATTAATATTTGCATTTAAAATATTGTTAATATAATAAATTTGTTGTAGGTAATAAAAAAGTAAATTTAATAGGCTATATTAACTAATATTAACATGTATAAAAAAATAACATAATATTAACATGTATTAAAAATAACTAAAAAAATATTGTATACAATGTAGTTTATAAATAAAATATCTCACTAACTATGTGAAGTAAAAGGTTTCAAAGATTTGTTGGAATTGCAATTGTAAGCTATGTACATTACGAAATCTAAATTCCGAAAGAGATTTTGAATGCATTAAATCCATTTATACATTTTAAAATGAAAATTAAAAATGAAAATTTTCACATGGTATGTGTGTATACACAAACATAGACCCCATATATCTCTCAAGCACTAATCAAGATTTAAACTTTTTTCAATATTTAAGCTATACACATGATTAGCTCCTCAAAATCTTGATCCCTCTCAACATGCTTAAGGGATCTATTATTATTATTATTATTATTATTATTATTATTACCCCAATATGAGGGGATGTATGATTATGTTCATGCTTGACACATGTCTCTTTTGAAATAAAAATAAAATATTTTCGAAAAAAAATACAAATTCAACTATAATAAAAAATAATAATGAATATGCATGTTTCATTAGTTTTAATTATCTCACTTTAGTTAGTTGATATTACATCTCAGGATGAAGGAGAAGTGAAGTTTTTTCACTCTCAATCTCAACCATGAATAATATTTCAATATTGATATGAAGCAACATAATTCTACAGAAAATTTAGAGAGAAATAAAGTAATTAAAAATAAAAATAAAAATTTTAGGTTTCTTTTTTGAGTGTTAAAAATGTATAATTCTTATGAAGTCCACAAAGAGAAGAGGTAATTGAAAGTTAAAAAGTTCAATTAATACCTAATAAGATCAATAATAAAAGAAAGATGTGGATTTTATTCAAAATTTTAATATAAGATTAATACATTACATTTAAAATATTAACAACATTAAAAAAATTCAATGTAGGTCATAAATAATTTTTCTTAATATGCAATAATAAATAATATGAACACTTGTTTAGAAATATATTAATAATAGAATTTTTTTATATACAATATAGTTTATGAATAAAATATTTCACTTCCAATGATAAATAAAATATTTCAATATCACCTATCTATATATTGTATATAGTTAATAAAATAAACCATGTATATTTCATCTAGCACAACTGAAAAAAAAAAAATATGGTTAAAATATTTCAAGCAGTCTCATTATTTTACATTTTAGTCTCTTTCTAGGTATATTTTTTGGGTCAATTTTGTCTAACATTGAACATAGATTTGTTGGAGTTGCAAGTCTAAGTTGTGTAGATGACACAATACAACTTCCCAAGGATATTTTGAAGACATTAAATCCATCTATACATTCAAAAATTAACTTTAAACAATGAAAAATTACAGTATTATATAGATACATGTAACATTAAATTATTATTTTATTAATCGTATGAATGTTACATGTAAGGTGAATCAATGTGGTGTGAAAATTATCATTTCAAAATATTTCAACAATAATCAAACATGTAGCAATATATCATAAAAATTTGAAGTTATAATAATAAATGAAGTAATGCATCAAGAAGCCATTATCATATCAACAAGATGACACAAGATTTTACATGGAAACCCTTATGGAAGAAAACCACAATTGTTCTTCTTCTTCTTCTTCTTCTTCTTCTTATTTCATTCATTATATAGTTTTGTAGGTATCAACATGCAAGATGGAACCACCTCCAAGATATGAAAACAACTACTTGTGATAGGCTAGAACCTGATCGAGGTACCAACCTTGAAAAAGTGCAAGTAGTCACTTGCAATATGCTAGAATCCAATTGATGCACCAATCTCAGAATGAACAAGCTTTGATTTGCTATAGGCTTCAACTTAATTGATGAACCTACTTTAGTGGAAGCACCTACCTCCTTCTTGAACTCCATGTGGAGCACTTTTCATAATATTTCAAATTAGATCCACTTAATCTTCAATATCGGTCATAAAAAATGAACATGCTATTGTTGTCGTAACTTAGTCATTAACCTATAATATCTTGTCCATACCTTGTTATAACCTAGTTTTCAATCTGTCACATAAAATTCTTCTCATAACATGTTTTATCCATAAACACAATATTGTAACTTGATCATAGACCCCAAAACACATAAAAATGATTATGAACATTAAAAATACATCATCAAGAATTTTCATGCCTTTAGGAAAGTTCATAACTCTTGGCTTAATGGGGCTTGACCTAGGTTCAGAACTGTTTAGCCAAAAAAATCATGACACTAATGGCCCTTTCGGCAATAGTCTACGGAGTGCGGACTAAAGTCTCACCCTACGGATGTCTTCATGTGGTCTGGGTTTGTGTGGAGCGATCCTACACGATGTGTTGCTTCCACGTAGCTGTCTTCTTGGAGTGACTACCTTAGTCAAGCGCAGATGCAATTTACCCTTTTCTGTGCTTAATATTATTATAGATCTTTTGTTAGTTATGAAGGTATAACTCTTTTCAGTTATTATTTAACATAAACAAGCATGTGCATAATCATAAATTAGGAACATATGCATAAACCAGAATCTAGAACAGATACATGATATTTCAAATTAAACCTATCTTTATTAATTCATTTATCTAGCTACAATCCACTTTCTGCCCTACACACAGAGATGCAAATTCGACCAGGCCTCTGCGCACATAGCTGCGGAGCCTCTATCTCCTATTATACCCAATCTTGTACTTACAGACTCAAATCCACTATCTCTTTCAGACACCCATATTTCCAAAAAGATGCATTCTTTCACTTAGAGCCTTGATCTTATTTATACATTCCCATGGTCCGCAGACCATGGGAAGGGAAACACATTCTAGATTAATTTATAATATTTTAGGTCGAACTACCCTTAGACTTGACCCATTACAATTCACACTCTGTGCACTTCATGGAGCTTTTACAATACAATAACCAAAAATGTGGGCTTTAAGCCCAAAAACCATTATGCAGGGGATCCACTACCCAACAAGCCCCCAACACAATCATTGTGACTGATCCCGAGTCACTCGTCTATGCGACAAGATACGCTGCCAAGACTTCACAGTTCACCATCCCTGTGAGTGACGCACTGCGCTTCGTTGTTCCATCCTTGCTTCATGCAACACTTCTTCAAGCTCTTGCTCCATTGCCCCTACTAATTCACCTAAATGATGATGCTCATTCTGCTCTGCTCGGTTAACACAAAGCAGGTCCTCATAGGATTTTAGCTCTAGCTGAGATGCTAAATCCATGAACTCTTTGTGCAAGTGCAGCAAGTTTGCAATCTCTGGTCCCGTATACTCAATATCTGCTGCAGCTTGTGTTGCATTTTTGCAAGAGAGATGTTGTTGTGCAAGGTCCCAATCTTCAAGTTTCATCGTAGGCATGTAGACTAGGGTTGCACTTGTCCATGACCTTCTATATTTTATCCCAAGATTTACCATCTCACCCTTATCTTTCATAGATCGCTTACCCAACGACTGGTTTTTCTGCGATATTCAGACTAGTCTTGCTATCTATCTGGGAATTTGTGGCATGTCTCTTACCACTAGTGTTGGGCTCAGCACAGCGACTTCAGCCGTCGGCATCACACAATCCCAAAGGTCCTCCAACACATCAAAGTTGCAGTCCATATCAATCAGGTAACTCAATAACTTAAGTCTCATAGTGCCATGATTTTATTGGTGGGCAACCAGCTGTGATTTATAAGCCGACCAATATTCAAATTCAACCATTCCCTCCTGTTGTGGTTCATTAATGCGCTACGGACTGGTGATCATTTCAAATCCAGTACTGACTTCATGTCTTAAATGCACTTCATCCACTCCTTGGTGCTTCAGATTGACCATCTTATCATGAATAGTGACCTCAACAATCATTTTCTCGCCCTTATACGTAGCATCACAGCCCTTTATGCGCGACCACAATTTCTATAATAAACACTTCTTACACGGAACCCTATGTCCACGCAGCTTTCCTGTAGACTCGTTTATAGTCTCGTGCCTTCTTTCAACTGCTTGAAGTGCTGAGACTATACTTTGGTCGGTTAGTCAGGTATCTGGCCCACTTGTGTAGAGCTTCAGACGACTACCATTTACCTATCCTAGGAAGGGCTCACCATTAAAATTGTAGAGCTAGACTGTGCCACCATCTGTGACCTCTTTGACTACATATGGTCCCAACCAATGCATTCGGAGCTTTCCAGGGAATTTCTCAAACTTGCTATCATACAGTGATACCAATTCATTGACTTTGAATATGTGCAACTTGATGTGGCGATCGTGCCAAGCTTTCTCGCACTATTTCTGTACCTGTTGATGGAACCTTGCCAAAAATCATTCTTTGTCTAGTTCTTCCAGTTGTGTAAGCCTCTCTTCCAAGGCTTCGTGGTCAACCATGCCTGTCATCACTGCTATCCACAAAATGGGTACAATGTATTCCATTGGCATGATGGATTCCGTGCTGTAGACTAACCTGAACGGTGTCTGCCCTGTCAATTTTTTGCATGTGGTTCTGTATGCCCATAACATAGCAGGTATGTGTAAATCCCAATCGATTCGCTACACATTACATACTTTGTTCAATGAAGTCTCCAGAATTTTATTGAATGCTTCTACGGTCTCATTTGCTTGTGGATGATACGACGTGCTTTTCTCATGATACAACTGGAATTCTTCAGTAAGTGTGTTGATAGTTTCATTTAGGAAGTGTGTTCCATAGTCGCTCATTGGAATTTTCAGACATCCAAACCACGTCAAGATGTTGTCAAATAAAAATTTCATATTTGTAGCAGTCATGCAGTCCTTAACCAGTTGTGCTTCTGCCCATCTAGTTAAATACTCTATCACATTGATGATATAGTGCACACCCGTCTTCCCTTGAGGGGTGATAGACCCCACAAAGTCTATGGCCCATTTTTGGAATGGCTGCAGCGTCATCTGTGGATTGAGTGGCATCTCATCCCCTCGCGGTGGTTTCCCCGTCTGTCGACATACGTCACAGGCCCGACAGTATGCTTTTGAGTCTTGATGTAGGCGCTGGCCACCATAGTCTAGCGCGAAGAATCTTCTGTGTTGTCGCCCGTCCCGTATAATGTCCTCCTACAACCCCCCCATGTGCTTTTGTGAGGATCTTTCCTTGTTCAAATTCATGTATCTTCGTAATATTTCGTTATTTCCGATTTTGTAGAGGTGCCCCATGATAATAGTAAAATCCACCACGCGTACCACCAATTCTTTCTTCTGTTGAACGAAATATCCTTGCAGTGTGGTTTCTGTGGTTGAGAAGTGGATTATATCCTCGAATTTGCCATCCGAGATGCACACTACATAGAGCTATGCATCAGGTAGACCTTCCTCCAAATTTGTTCGCTCCTCACCATTCTCTATTCTGGACAGGTGATCTGGAACTACGTTTAGGCATCCTGGCTTTATGATGACCTCGAAATCATATTCCTGAAACTGTAACAACCATCTACAAATGTGCCCCGACAACAAAGGTTTGTTCACCAGGTATTTCAACATGGAGTGATCGGTATACGTTTTGAAGTTCCCACCGACTAGAAAGTGGCAGTATTTTTGGAGTGTGTATACCATCGGCAACCTCTCACGCTCAGTAGTGGAGTAGTTCTTTTCTACTTTAGACAATTGTTGACTTGGGAATGTGATCGAGTGATCAATGCATTCTGCTCCTTCCTGCATGAGTACATCAGCCAGTGTGATACATGACGCATCAACATGTACATGAAATTCAATGTCTCATTTTGGGAAAACCAAAATGGGGGAAGATGCCATCTTTTCCTTTAGAATCTCTAGACTTTTCTTATAGTCATCATTCCAATAATATGTAGCGTCATTTTTCAACAATTGTTCCATTGGTGGCGTGATTTGTGCATAGCCCTTAATAAACTTGCGATAGTAGCCAATGTGTTCAACATGGTACAGAGCTATTTGACACTACGCAGAGCTTGCAGGTTGAGTATGACAACAATCTTGACAGGGCCCACCATTAGGCCTTTTTTGCAGATTACATGGCCGAGTAAGTTGCTAAAAGGGATGAGGAATGTACACTTTTTAAGATTAGGTGCAATCTGGTGTCATCGACATGTATCTAGCATCAACCATAAGCTTTCTACATGTTTCTTGACTAGCCCAAATACAGTCCAATCGTCAAAATAAACCTCCAAAAACTTATGAATGAATTCCTTGAACGTGGCCACTACTACATACAAAAATATCGTTGGCACATTCTTCAACCCAAAGGGCATAACAATGTATTGAAAACATCCCCATTCAGTCACGAAGGTGGTCTTGCTCCTATCTTCCAGCGCGATCATGATTTGATGGTACCCCGAGAACCCATCCGTGAATGAGTACGCTTCCTGTCCACCAACATTTTCCAGGACTTCATCTGTAAAAGGGGTCGGGAACGGGTCGTGAACGCAAGCATCATTCAGTTTTCAGAGGTCCATGTAGATTCGAATTCCACCCTTTTGTTTTTTCTCTTGCACTATCATAGGACTCACTCAGTCAGACTCTTCCACGGGTTCAATAATTGCTACTGCAAGCATTTTGTCCAATTCTTCATGGAATTTTTCCTTATATTTTGGATTCAAATGGTAAGGACACTACTTAACTAGCTTCGCTTCTGGTTTCAAGGTTATCTTCATCATCCCTAGGTTGTTGAGGATCCCTTTTAACTCTGTTATTTTTGTCATGAATAAGTCTTGATATTCATGAAGTAACTCAGTGACCTTATCCACCATGGCATCATCCCACTAGTCCCCAAGAGTCGGGTACTTCGGCTCCTCATCTATACCAATGTTCACCTGTTTCGTTTTTAGTGGTGCAGTGATGTCAGGGTCCTCGATTGACGGTCCTCGAATTTCTTGACTCCCTTCTGTTTCCTGAATGTTAATGTTTCTAGGGTCATCATCATCATCATCCACTTGCATGTTGTAACATTCTAGGGCATGGCTTAACTGATGTGACCATTCTGGTTGAACGATTTCTTTTCGTTCCTATGGTATTTTGAAGATGGTAGCTTTCACAACTTGCAGTGTATCGTCAACAGTATCCATCCATTGGTCTTCAAATAAGAACGTTAATAAAAATCCCTCGCACAAGATATCCCATTCGCCTGTACCATGCCGGAGTTCTGTCTCACTATACCAGTTTCTTGGGATGACATCTAGGGTATGATAAAATAAGTGTACCCATTCAGGCTAGGGATCTTTGCCATAGGCTTTGGTCCATTTTGTGAGGTGTATTCGCGGGTTATCACATGCATCATATTTCTTGGTTATTCATAGTTCTGGCTTCCCAAAACTTTGCTGCATTTGTTAGAAAACTATATATTACATAGCAATGGAACACATAGAATATTGCATAAATATAAACACAGAAAACACATAAAACAGAGAGACATATATATATCTGGTTCACCTAGTTTGGGCTATGTACACCACGAACAACCACTCCTTCCTTTCGATTATCCAACAAAATGAAGAGACACAACCTACAGCAGATCCGCCGTAATATCCTCTATTTTCACCTCTCTATTTTTCACTCGAAGAAGACATAGCTATTTCAAAACATCAATACAAAGCCCTCATACGAAGAGAGGGGTTGCCTTCTAGGGAAAAAAATCCTAAACTAAACATAAGTTCTACTGTCAGATCATTCGCCTAATGAACGGCCCAAATTGACTAGAACTTACTATACTTTTACAAGGCAATTTTACGTCTATTTTTAGCTTTGGGGGCACTGCCGTTGAAACCCCCACCTGGGGACCACTGGCCCCCAGACCCCCCAGCCAAGGGGGATTGGCCCTACTGAACCCCAGCCGGGGGGATACACCCCCCCTGCACGCCCCTGTGTGGAGGGGTGTACAAACTTCCTGGGGTATACATCTGGCTGAAACAAAGATCTCTAAATAATCATGCTCCACACCCAACATCATCATCCTTCTGCAATCACGCCAATTTTCAAAATTTCTTTCATGTGTTCCCCACCAACGCACGGGTCTTGCAAGAAGCACCCATTTTAATGCATCGAACCTCTGGTGCTCTGGAACTGCACTCTCAAACTTGCTTAGGAATTCTTCCACTGTTTTCAGTCCATCATATGTTGGTAGGTCTCGAGCCTGGGTGGTTGCGCAATGTAGTGATTTGGTCATCATATTACAATTTAGCATCATCACTTCACCCAAGCGATTGTGTCATCGCTCATCTTCTTCGTTGGACTCCGAAAGGCAGGATTCTGCACACTCTCATGGGACCCTTCCATCTATAGTCAGATTTAGCCAATCCTGGTTTCATGCAGTTATTTCATAGATATAATCTAACACTTCATTTCTTGCATCATTGCACATGGGTTCAGTGTAATGTTCTCCTTCAGCAGGATCTAGTGGAAATATCACATGTAGGTATTTTTTCACGAAAATCATTTTCTGCTTCTTTAGGTTGATGACTCCATTCATATCTGTTGCCCAGTCTATTCCTAGTAATGTGGGGTAAAGGATACTATCATCTACAATCTCTATTACCTCAAAATCTGTCTACGTGCTCGATGGTCAATATCCACTGTTAGTCCTGTCAATCTTCCCATCGACAAGATCTTTTGTTGGTTCACCATCCATAATTGAATAAGAGACCACTGTAGTGCAGGCCTGCCCATGCATTCCCAAGTCTTCTTTGGTAATACATTCGCATCTGAACCCAGGTCTAAGATTACTTGATCCATCTCATATTCGCGAATTTGCGCTATCAACTGCATTTCCCATCCACTGTGTAGAGCATGCTTCCCCATTTTTCGAACTACGTGCAGCTCCCTGACCCCGCGCACCTAGCGATCAGCTCTTGTAGCCCTTTAACTGCCTTATTGTCACACAATAGTTTCATACATGTCTTTGAAAAGGTAGTTCGCATAGAAGGATCCAGGCCCATCTCTGGGTGATCTCTACTACCTAAAGTAGAGACGTCCATGAAGCTCTTCTTAGCTTCTATAACATTTCTTTTGCATGATCCAATTCAAACTCAGGCTCCTTTGCAGGAGCCTTACGTACCCAGGTATCCTCTTCAGGCTGCTTCCCCTTATCTTCCCCCATGGTCATGCCACTTCTGAGCACCATGTTTACATTAGGGTCCTCTTTGCACAGTTTGGACCTCATCATTTAGATATTTTGTGTCGGAGTGGGCTACAACACCCCTTTTTCACACATTTGTGCATTCAGCATCGGATAATCTATCATTTCATGATCAAACTATTCACAGTACGAGCAAGATAGTCTCATCGGTTTGGTACAATCATGAGCGTAGTGCCCAAGTCCTCCACAATTGTAACAAATTAGATGTCTGCGGCCCCTCCCGGGCCCCATTCCCGCGTGACCTCGACGTCACTGTTGGAAGCCACCCCCTGCAATTTGTACAGCTGGATCAATTTCTACAGCTGGATCGAGGCCTCATGTTTCTATCTGCATTCGATAAGATGGGGTCCTATCCATCATTAGTTCATAGCTTTGACATGTTCGCTCATCATGACCCATTGATCTATAGAAATTACAATATAATTGTTGCGGAGTCTAGGTATATTTTTGCAATAGGTGACAGTTGTCTATTGCGTGCTTTCCTCCCACCTAACAAATCATGCACCAGAGAGCGGCAGACACACTAAGTCTTGCTTGTGAATTAGGTCTTAATGACATCGGTCCCCCTCCTGCTAAATACTTTGCGAATACAGGACAGTGATCCTTATCGTGACCATGGCCTTTACGTTATATACACCACACTTCTTCGCACGCCTCTAGCTTCGGCGCCCTATCCTGCTTCAAATTTTGCATCTCCAAGAATAGGTTTTGTAGCTACGCGTGGATTTGTTGGACTCCCAACCCCAGGTCCTATGTCGGTGTTTCATGCAGCCTCATCGCCATTTCCAATGCCTCTGCCTAGGTTGAGAGCTTTTGTTGTGATAGTGCCATCCTCAGGTGTGGTGTCAAAGATGCCACAAACCATGCACGTTGTTGTGCATCTGTTAGTGTCATATTAGCGTCATGAATCGTACTTTTCATCCTCTGATCTAGATCCTTGGGGGTTTCACCTGGAAACATCACGATCTCCTTGAATCTGATGATTGACTGTGTCTTTGATTTTGGTCGGCTAAATTCTTTGTTCAATGCAATCTGAATTTCTGTTGTTCCAGCATTCGGATGATCATTCGAGTGCTTGATATACCAAGTCAGCATGTGATCCTGTGGTGCACTTACCAATGTGGCCTTCTTAATGTTATCTTCCATAACCCCGTGTGCTTCCCACACTACTCTTACTACGAACCAAAACTGATCGGGATCTTTGTTTCCTACTCCTCTAAATACAGGCAACTTGATCGCGCTCGCCATGCTAAACTGCTGGTTTGGTGGAGGTGGAGTGGGCAAGGTTCGAGGTGAAGAAGGAGATGGGAGTGGTGGCGTTAGCAAAGATGATAACTGTCGAATGCGTTGGCCGATCAAACTGACCGCACTCCTTGGAGAAACCCAAGTGTGCTCTTCCTCACTTGCTTGCAACGGTGAAATTAAAGGATTGTTTCCTAACCATTTGATCCCTTTGTAGACCCTTCTGCTCCACATCGTTCTTCTCATTAATGTATGTGCATCACCCATTTTTCATAGAACAACACCTTAATCTAGGTATTCAAAGACTTGATGTACTTACCTTGTGGTCCTTTGAGAAAACAACTTTCTGCTTTGTTGTAGCTGGCGGTCATGTCTATCACAAATTTAGTGATCAACCCTCCTATTATCTGATCCAACCAATGATATATGGCCCACGCAGTCTTATCTTCATATGCCTCTAGCCTACGCACCAACTCCGGAGTCCACACTATCGGTTGATCAAGATTGCACCTCCCCAGGCTGTCTGCTAGCCTTGCGATCCAAGAATATAGTTCTAAAGAAAATGTCGTGAAGAAGACCTCATGGATTTTTGTATATATGTAGCAATCCAACCACCTTCTCTCATATATCCGCAGAGTTTGTTTTCCTATATTACAAACTCATACAGGCTCTGATCCAACCAATCTTCAAGTTCTTTCTTCATAGGGTTCCAGCATTCTGACATCAGACATCCCTTAGGCAGATCCTGGTCCTGACAACGGAACCATTTGTTGACTTAATGGTGCCTGACCCAGGTTTAGAAATGTTTAGCCAAACAAATCCCAACACTACCGGCCCTTTTGGCAACAGTTCGTGGAGCGCAGACTGAAGTCTCACATGAGGTACTATGGGAGGGTGTTGGAACCATGTTTTCGCACCCTAGGGATGTCTTGATGTGGTATGGGTTTGCGGAGAGCAATCCTACGTGATGTGTTGCTTCCGCGTAGCTGTCTTTTTGAAGTGACTACCTTTGTCAAGTGCGGATGCAACTTACCCTTTTTTGTGCTTAATATTATTATATATCTTTTGTTACTTACAAAAATACAACTCTTTTCAGTTATTATTTAACATAAATAGACATGCGCATAATCATAAATCAGGAATAAATGCATAAACTAGAATCTAGAACAGATACACTATATTTCAAAGTCAACTTATCCTTATTAATGCCTTTATCCGGTTATTTCTTGCCATGTGCACACAGCTACAGCGGTCCATGCACATAGTTGCAGACTCTACCAGGCCTTCATGCACATAGTTGTGGAGCCTCTATCTCCTATTACACCCAATCTTGTACTTATACACTCAAATCTATTATCTCTTTCAGACACCCATATTACCAAAACGCTACCTTTTTTTACTTAGAGCCTTGCTCTTATTTATACATTCCAAAGGTTTGTGAACCATGGGCATGCCAACACATTCTAGATTAATTTACAATATTTTAGGGCAAACTTCCCTTAGACTTGACCCATTACAATTCGCGTTGTCCACACTTCGCGGAGCTTTTACAATACAATACCCAAAAATGTGGGCTTTAACCCCCAAAACCATTACGCAGTGGATCCACTGCCCAATAATAACAAAACCCTAATCATCACGCTTCCTCTAGAATTCAATTTGGATTTGAAAGTCTCCTAGAACCATCAAAAACCATGCAATACTATATAAAGCCATACAAAAATTAAACATTCGACAAAATAACACAATCCAGGTGCATTATACAAAATGGAATTTTATGTCATCTATAAATAATCTGATTTTGCTATAAAATTGTTAAGTTTGACACCCTAGTATCCCCATATTAAATAAAAGATTAAGTTTGACCAGACTCGAACCCATGACCTTCATAGTGAAGACTAAACCATAGAATCAACTAATTAATTCCACGAATAACTGGTCATGGCTACACATGGACGTGTATATAGGATATAGGCCTATGAGTTCCTCAAATCATCAACCAACCAAAGTGACATGTCTTCACAAAACTTGTGTTGCACATATATACTAAGGATATGTGTCTTAGCTCCTTAACCCTTCGTTCAACGTCACAAATACCAAGGTGTTGAGCCTTTGCAAAAACTTGTGTCACACATATATATATCAAGTGCATGCCTCTAACCACATCAATAGTTTAACCAATGAAAGTGGTGAGTCTTCACAAAAATGGCAATGTTGAGACTTCCCAAAAAACCATAGTGCTAAGAATTCACAAAACCATAACGTTGAGACCTCACAAAACCATGGTACTGAGGCTTGCATATATATAAGGGACATGTCTTTGAGTGATTCCAAAAATCGACTAGGTGCTTCACAAAACTTAATGTTACGTATATATATTGATCACATGGAAATAGGGCTCATGAGGGCTAATCAATGTTCAACTTAATTTTCCATTATAGAACCGTCAACCATAGGGAAATATAATGTTGTTAAAATCCATGCAAAGTGTGATATATTTTCGGAAAGGTAATGACAAGGAATATCCAACCATACTATCCATAGGCTCATTGTGATATCATAACCGCATAAAAAATTAATGAATTTTAAATTTCTTGAGGAGGGAATGCATGAGGTGAGGCTATCATATTGCTTCATAAATGACATTGTTTCTTCCTTAAGCATTCCCTTTGACATCAATGATAGTAGTTATCATTAGTGACAAAACTATGTGCAATAATCACCCCCTTCATCATTAATAAGATGCCACCTAAAGTTGATAATAATTGATATAAATGGGCCAAAACACCAAAATCACATTAAAATGTTGTTAGAAACTTTCTAATTAACTCTATTTCTTATATTCTTTTCCCTTCTTCTTTCATGTATGCATTGTCTCTCCCAATAACTTTTTGGCTTGATATTGTTGATCACTTCTCTTCCTTCTTTAATGTCTACGTTATCTCCCTCTTTGACATCATTGGCAAAGGGAAATGGCTTCCAACCAGTTTGTCATGACTGTGTGTGAGCTTCTTCATAAGTGAAGTCTTCCACTGAGGTGATGCTTGTAGGTGCCCACTCATGCTTCTCCAATTGTACCTAGACTTTCTTGTGGACCTAATTATTCTACCAATGCTTCAACAATTATACCTGGACATTTCTATGGAAATAATAGTCTCTACTGAAGATGATATTTCCAATATTTATCCCATTATTCTAGTGCATTTTTGTGGACTTGATAGAGTCCCCCTTATAGGAATGCTACCAATGCTTCTCTGACTAGACTTTTCTATGGGCCTAATAAAGTATCCCACAAAAGAAGGATTCCTATGGACCTGATCTATACAAATTTCCCTTGTAAATATGCTTTCGCTTTCTAATATACATCTTCATTTATCCTCACACTTATTTACATTTGAGATATCATCAGCAAGTCATACTTGCTAATGTGAATGTTATATCACCCTATCTCTACTCATGTGTTTCCCCCATACTAGTAACTTCTACCTATAATTGATCATTCTTTCTACATAATCTTGTGTCTTGATGATTTGATTCAACAAGTTATTATTTTGAATAAGCTCACACCAAGGAATTACTGTTGAGGGTCATATATAACCTACATTCTCCATCCTTTAGATTTGATTATTAGATTAATAGGTAATCCCTCTCTCTTGTTCCATCTCAAGTTGGGTTTGCAATAATGTGTTGCATGTCCTTGAATTTGACACATGTAACGCACAAAATTGGGCTTCAACATTCATTGAAATGACCCATAAAATATATTTTTAATCCGATAGGTATGTCTAAGCCTTAGAAATTTATCATTTCCTCTATACCTAATCATATAATGTGTTTTAAAATGTTGTGCTTTGTGGACAAATTTTCGCCATGATAACTAAAGAAATTATTATGATACATAGAGGTATAGGGAGATAATGAGCTCCCGAAGTTGTTCCTTGGAAGATTCTTATCCATATGTTGATTTCTAAGTATTGCTCCAATTTTTCTTCTAGATCATTTGCGAATATTTTTTACCAAAGGGGGTTCCATTCTTTAATTTTGGTTCCTTCCCTTTTGTGAATTAGATGTACCCTGTTGATTGTTAGCATAATTCTAAGAATCATTAGATATTTTGAAATGGAAATTCTTTTATTGATTCATTACATGCTTAAGATATTCAAATGAGTTGTTTTTGGATGTGATGAATGTTTGATAAATCTTCTTTGGATGATATTCATTTGATGTGCTTGGAAGATCTTTGTTCCTAGATGTCTTGCAAATTTCTTGATAACCAAGAATTATTTTGAAGAGAGGAAATATTTCCATGCTAAGGATATGATCCAAATATTAAATCATTTTATGAATATTTAGGTTATATTTGATTTTTTCCAATTCTTCTTTGAAAAGCACAAAATTCCTCTTGTATCATTTCACAAAATTGTTCTCTCACATTTAGTTGTGTTGTTGAGAACTTCTTTATCCTTTCATCTTCCTATAGTTCAACCTTGAGGGCAAGAATGGTCTCCTCATTCATATATTTGTCTTGGAGTTGTTGCATTAATTATCCTTCCCTCTTTCTAAGGGATTTTATTTCATTTAATGCACTTCTAGGTTCTCCTACATAATCTATTTATAATTTAGGTTCTTCTATGTAAATGAAGAACAATATTTCACCTATTGAGTAATTATTCACATATTCATTGTTTCCATAGTAAATTTCTTCTATTGGGATAAAATATTGTTTTTTTCACCTCACTTCCTCTTTTGATTCTTAGACTTGAATCTTGTTTCATCATCAATAACATTCATTTTTGCATAAATACATTTAGAATAATAATGTCCTATTCTTCCACATTAAAAACACTTGAAATGGAGCTTACCTTCTAAATTTCTAGTTCCTCTTTTCAACTTCCAGATAGACATGGCTTTTTCTTCATCAGAATTGAATTTTGGTTCATTTTCATGATTTTCCCCTTCTTTGGCTGCTTGAAGTGATTCTTCCTTGACTCCTAATTTTCCCTCCTTTACCCTCATCTCATAAGCTGAGAGTGTTCCATGAAGTGCATCCATAGTCCTTTTATGCATGTTTATCAGTACTTTAAGGGATAATACTTTGGGATTGAATATTGGAAGAAGAGATCTCAAAGTGTTTTTAAGAAAAACATTATCATTGACCTCTTCACTGATACCTACAATAGAGTTGACAATATCTTCTACTCGAAGAAAATAGAAAATAATATCCTCATCTTATTCCATATTTAAACTTCCATATTAGTCCTTGAAGGATTGTAGCCTAGCTTCTTTTACCTTCATGTCCACTTCATAAGAATTTTTAAGCTTGTTCCATATATCATGAGGCAACTTACATAACATTAATTTGAAAAATTATGAATCTGTCAAACGACTCAAAATAGCATGCTTAGTTTCTTGCATTGGATGTATAATTTTTTTTACTAGTTTTATCAATTGGAGGAGTATAAACAACTTTATACTCGATTTCTACAATTTCCCAAACATCAAGGTTCTGAGAAATTGAGATAGATCTCCACTTGTATCTTATATAAGGCGTAGTTAGATTCATCAAACAATAAAAAAATGCCTATTTCACTGATCATGACTATCTTTCCTTGCAAATCAACCTTACAATAGTTAACTGTTGTTGAAGGCATCCATTTTGACACGACTTATTAAACCAAATATCACATTGAGAGGGGGGTGAATCAATATGGCATGAAAATTACCATTTCAAAACTTCTCAACAATAAACAAACATCCAAAAATGTATCATTACAATTCAAATTTATAATAATAAATGAAATAATTCATCAATAATCCATCATCACATAAAAAGTAGGACAAAAGATTTTACGTGGACATCCTTATGAGAGGAAACAACACATTCATTTTATTCTTCTTTATTTATTCATTACATAGAATTAGAGGCATTGACCTATTATAGGCACCCACCCCCAAGATATGCAAGGAACTACTTACAATAGGCTACAACTTGATTGAAGCACAAGAAGCCATGTGAAATAGGCTACAACCTTGAGATAAAGTTTTGGATGAAACTATTTGGAGGATGTTCAATTTTGTCCAACATTTTGAGTGGACACTTCACCCATTGTCAAGGAATTTGATTTAGGCACCAACCTAAAAAATTCGACAACTTCAACTTTTTGTAGGCTCCAACCTAATTGATGAACCAACCTTAGAAATTACCAAGGCCCAACCTTTTTCAAGGCTCAACTTGATTGAGGCACCAACCTCAATGGAGGCACCCACCCCCTTCTTCAACTCCACATGGACGAATTTTCATACTATTTCAAATTGGATCTCGTCAGTCTTCAACATAGTTCATAAAAAATGATCACACTGCTTCTATCATAACTCCATTATCAACCTATCATATCCTGTCCATAGCTTGTTGCAACTTGTTCATCCATTTTTCACATAAAATTATTTCTAGAATGTATTATTCTAGACATAAACACAAAGCCCTTTGAACCTATGCAAAACCCCAAAAGTACATCATTAAATCTTTTCATTCCTTCACAATTGTTCCGAACCGAAACCCAATGATCATGCTTATGCTAGAATTCTATTTGGCTTTAAAATAAGCCTATAACTCTCCAAAAACCATATAATACTATATGACACCATACAAAAATTAGTCATTAGATAGAGTGACACAATCCAGACACATTATACAAAATGGCATTTTATGGCATCTACAAAATAGACTGATTATTTTAGAAAACACTCAAATCTAGTGCACCAATATCCCCATATAAAAAAAGGTTGAACGAATTTGATTGGATTCAAACCCATGACCTTCATAGTGAAAAATAAATCGTAAGATTGTTGTGCAAGAAACTCACAAAATAGAATAAAAGATAGATCAACAACTTAAAAATTAGCCTGTTTGAGGGGGAAACCTCCTTTAAATTACATAAATGAACAATTATTGGATGATACAAATGACACAACCTCCTTGTTATGTATAGGAGTTTAACGGGTCACAATATATTTAAATCCTACATAACAATAATAATGTAAGGGTATAATCATATTAATGTAAGGGCGCAACAACATCCATAGGGGGCTACACTAACAATAATAATAAGGCAGATATGCTAGTATTATACAGACCTAACATGCCCCTCTCCTTAAAAAAGCTGGTATCCTTAACACTTGAGTAGTTTTGCATGCTTGTGTATAAAATTGTCATTCTCCCATGTGGAATCTTCAGTGGGTAATTTCTTCCACTTAATAAGATACTTTGAAATTAATCGATTTCGTAGCTATCAGGTTCTTGTTTCCATGTCTTCTTCAATTTCAAATATGATTTTTCCTTCTTCATCAAGCTCTGGCAACATCGTTTGAACTGGGATCTTGTCACTGATAACCTTCTTTAAGGATGAAACATGGAGAACTGGGTGTACTCGAGAAGATGCATGCAACTCCAATTTGTATGCCATAGTACAAATATTTTGCAATGCCTTGTAACGACCATAGTACTTGGGTGATAATTTATTATCCTTCTAAGATTGCTTGAGGGAAGTTTGTTTATATGGTTGTAGTCATAAAAATACCCAGTGTCCTACATCAAAACTTATTTCACTACGATGTTGATATTCTTGTTGTTTCATTAGATTATGCGCTAGAGTGAGGTTATACTTTAAGAGTCAGATAACTTGTTGTTGATGCTTGATGTGATCTTTCACTTCCTGAACCTTAGAATTTTCTCTTAAAGATGATGTGATGGATGATGGATGAAGTATGTAAGCGAGTGTTACATCACCATTCAACTAGAGGTAACCACTTGACCCACTTTGCTTGTTTATCAGATACAAAGAAACGAATATATCCTTCCAAACATTTTTCTCCATATCAGTTTTCCCATTAGATTGAGGATGATAAGATGAGCTATGAGCTAGTTGAGTACCAAGACAAGAAAATAATTTTGTCCAAAAATTTCCAGTGAAAATGGGGTCTTTGATGCTTCCAATAATCTTTGGGTTTCCATGTAGCTTTTTAATTGTTTCCATAAATGAAATAACAATTCTACTCACTTTAAAACGATGAGATAATGCAAAAAACAGTGCTTACTTGGTAAATATATCAACTACCACCATGATGAAACTATTTCCTTCAAAATTGGGTAAATTTATGACAAAATCCATTGAGACCTCTTCCCAACACTGAATTGTAATGGCTAAAGGTTGTCACAAACATGGGGTCTTAATTATCTCAATTTTATTTTGTGGGTAAACCAAACATTCTTTTAAAAACATCTGAATATGAGATTTAAGGCCATCCCAAAAAATTCCTTAGAACCCTATGGTAAGTTTTTAAAAATATCGAGTGCCCTCCTAAATGGGAGGTGCGTAATTCTAAAAAAATATTTTGTTTGAGTTGGGAATTCTTACAAAGATATAAGTAGTCTTTGTAATATAATGAATCATTTTCTAGCTAAATGTATCAGATGTATTAGGATCTTGCTGCAACTTTTGAATGAGTGTCCACACCTCTTTGTCATTCTTCTATTCATCCCTTTCTTTCATTATCCAATCAGGTTAGATAATATAAATCACACAAATAAATTCTTCCATATCCTCATCTTTCCTTGAGAGTGCTTCTGCAACAACATTTTTCTTCCCTTTTTTGTACATGATTTCAAAGTCATAACCCAACAACTTTGTGACACATTTTTGTTTCTCTTCTGAAGAACATTTTTCCAAAAAGCATTTAAGACTATCATGATCTATTTTTACCTTGAAGTGTCTTCTCATTAGGTAAGGTCACAATTTATTTAGTGTATGTAGAATTGCCAACATTTCCTTCTCTTGAATAGATTTGAGTAAATGCTTGCCTTTGATTGGAAAAATTTCAAAAGAAACGGGCCTTCCTTATTGTAGTAAAACAACACAAATTCCATTTCATGAGGCATCACATTCCACACTAAAGTTTTTATTGAATTCTAGAGTAGCGAAGAACAATGCTTGACACATTGCCTCTTTAAGATGTTCAAAGATCCTAGTTGTTTCTGGAGTCCAAGAAAATGCATCTTTATTTAGTGATGTTGTTAGTGGTGTTTTTATTCTCCCATAATTCTTAAGAAATTTATGATAGTACAATGTCAACCTGAGAAATACTTGAAGATGCTTTATGGTTTTGGGTATTTTCCATTCATTAATGGATTTAATTTTTTAGGGTCTAGCTTAACACCTTCATGAGATAAAATATGACCCAAATATTCCACCTACTATACTCCAAATAAATATTTGGAGGTTTTTACATATAATTGTGTCTCCTCCAATAGTTTGAGCACGCTGTCAATATGTTGAAGATGATCCTTCCATGACTTCCTATAGATTATTATATCATTAAAAAATACTAACAAAAATATTCTAAGGAAGGGTTTGAAAATATAATTCATCAAAACCTGAAATGTGGAAGGTGCATTAGTAAGCAAAAAGGGCATAAACAAAATTTCATAATGAACCTCATGAATTCTAAATGTTGTTTTCAGAATGTCTTCAGTCTTCATTCTAATTTGATGATATAGTGAATGAAGATCCAACTTAGTGAACTAAATTTCTCCACGTAATTCATCCAACAATTCATCAATGAAAGGAATGGGAAATTTATCTTTAAAAGTGAGATTTTCGATCTCCCTATAATTTAAACACATATGCCATGATCCATCCTTCTTATGCACCAATACTAATGGAGCAGAGAAAGAAATTTGACTAGGTTCAATTATGGCGACCTCTAATATTTCTGAAACCATACATTCAATTCCACTCTTTTGGGCATAGGGATATTTGTAAGGCCTAATGTTTGAAGGAACACTTCTTGGAATCAAATGAATAGCATGATCATGACCACAAATATGTGGGAGGCCTTTGGTAGTCTCAAATACCTTGTAATGGTTATCAAGGACCTTTTGTATATATGGAGAAATATATGATTTCGTCGTTTGAACCTCTAGTGAGCATAATTGTGAAACTAGGCCCTATTGTTCTTTCTTCAGAAGATTTGTCATTCCATTAGAGCTGATTATACTTCATAGATTCCTTGTGATACCCATTAATTCAACTTCCTTTCCTTTCCAAAAAAATTCAAGAAAAAATCTTGAAAATTAAAATTTATCATCCCTAAAGATTGTAAACATTGGACTCCTAGTACAACATCAGCACCACCCACTGGAATGGAAAGGAATGTACTATCTAATACATATTCACCCATGGTTATCTTGATATTAAGATACTTTCCATAGAAATTTATAGTTCCTCCATTTGAAACCATCACTTGACACTATGGTGCTAGATATAGGAAGCTATTCATTTCCTTGGCTATCTTACAACGAATAAAATTATGGGTACTACTCGAATCAATCAAAACTATTACCTTTTTATTCCCGAAATATTGTTATATGTTGAGAGTATGAGGAGTGGTAATTCTTGTGAATGCATTACAAGATATGGCCAGGTTCATTTATTCATTCTCTAGGGTCGTTTCCTAGTGTATATCCTCGTCTTTTTATGTTTCATGTTCCTTTTCTTCCTCGTCTTCACAATCCATGTAAAATAATTTCTTCTTAGCATAGTTATGACCGTTAGTGTATTTTATATTAGAACTGTATCAAATCCATATTTCTCTTTTTTTCTCCAATTGTCGTGGTGTCAACCTTGTAGGTTTTGGAAGGCTTGGAATAACAACACTTCCATATTTATAGTTTTGATTAATAGACTTCTTTATTGCCATAATTTTTCTTTCAAAGTTTCTTGCCACCGTGAATGCCTTATCCAATGAATCAGGTTCTCAAAGGAGAACATTATGTTGGATGTTATATTTTAAATAACCTATGAAGACATCAATCCTATGGTCCTTTGGAATATCAGTTACCCTGATATTGAATTTTTGGAATTCCTCAATGCACTCCATCACTGAACCCTTTTGTTTGATATGTATCAATTGGCTAAAGAATTTGTTGCTCTTTGTATCCTCATAATGTGCTATCATTCCCTCTGTAAAAATTGACCAAGTGAAAAGTGGTTTATGAGAACAAATCCATCGATGCCATAGAAACTAATATGGTTCTAAATATAAATATGCAATGCGTACCTTTTGTGTGTGCTCCACATCATGGAGATCAAAACACTGCTCCACTTGTAGTGTCCATGTTACGGATCCTTTCCATCAAAATTCCTCATATCGATTTTTGGAATGTGTTTATTATTCAACCCAAATTTAGAGTCTTTAGAGTCATTATTAGCATTTCTTTTATTCTCATCATGAGTTTTCATGGAATACCTTGTCACCATTGGGAAGCATTTCTTGTAGAAACTTTGTCAAACCTTCCATATCTACCTTCAAAAATTTCATCTTAACAGTCATGCCATCCTTCAAATCTTCCATGACTTATTTTAAACCATTCTTCAAATCTTCCATTTCATTTTCAGTTACTCTTTGCAAGAGCAAAATTTGTTGCACTTGGTCTCGTAATTTTGATATACCATGTTGCATTTCTTCTTCTTCTTCATGTGTCATAGTACATATTTCAGGTTTCTTATCAGGCATGTCCATTTCTTTTCTTCAAGTAATTTTTCAATCACACAACTATCTATGCACTTCACTATGCCCTTCGAATCACTTCAAACTAACTTTTCAAACACAATTGATGAATTTTTTTTTAAACAATGCACTTTTTTTCTTGGTTTTTAGGAACTTGATATTGAAAATATTTTACCTTTGTAATTTAGACTCTCCAAGATTTGAAATTTCATCTTAATGTATCCCTCTAAGTATTTTTACCAACCCCAAAAGCTTGACTAAGATTCCATTTTTCAAGAAATAGTTATGCCCAATCTTCCACGATGACCTAATTATAGACTCGTTCAGTAGAGGAAACTCATACAAAGTGACATGTGTCAATGTTTCAACCTTAGTTCATAAATATAATACAAGTAAAACTAAGGTCCGTTTATTTTTAATCACTTTTTATAAAATTTAAATCCGATGCTCGTAGAGAAAGTTATGAAAATTTTACTGAGGTCACATGTTTGAGATAAAATTATGGAGCTTGCAAAAGCCCTTCCTCTGATCATATCTATGAAAATATAGCGAGCCAAATTTTGAAATTCATACACAAAGTTCACCAATATTTCAAATCCACGTGGTTGAAATTTAATCTTCTGAAGCCTTGTATAAAAAAATTATACTGAAAATTGTAAGAGGACCTATTTGAAGAAGTGAAACCCTAGAATCCAAAGCTCTGATACCAAATGTTATGCATCCATCTCACAAAATGGAAAAATAGATAGACCAATGACTTAAAAATTAGCCTCTTCAAGGGGCAAACCTCATTTACATTACATAGATGAACAATTCTTGGATGATACAAATGATAAGACCTCCTTGGTATATATAGGAGTCTAAGGGGTCACAATATAATCAGAGGCTACATAATAATAATAATGTAAGTGTAGAACAATAACAATAGTGGGCTTATATGGGGCACAAAAATAACAATATGGGAAATACATGGGAACAAAAATAACAATAGGGTGCTAGAATAACAATAACAATAAAAATAGCAATAACAATAAGGGGGATACACTAGTATTATAAGGACCTAACAACAATCAACTAACTAGTTCGACAAGTCACTGATCATGGCTACACATAGATGTGTATATAAGAGAGATGCTTATGGGTGTCTCAAATTGACCAACCATAGTTTTTTGCCTTCATAAAACTCATACTACACATATATACAAAGGGTAGGCCTCTAAGCACTTTGACCCTTCAATTAACCACACAAAAACCATGGTGTTGAGTGTGCACACAAACTTGTGTCACACATATATATCAAGAACAAGCCCCTAAGTGCCTTGAACCTTTGACTAATGATAGTTCCCAAGCCTTCAAAAAAGCTAAAATTTCAAGACTTTACAAAACACCATAGTGATGAGACATCACGAAACCATAGTGTTGAGTCTTTACAAAACAATTATGCTAAGACTTCATAGAGCCATAGTGTTGATACTTTAGAAAATTGCAGTGCTAAGACTTCACTAAAACACGGTGCTAAGACCTCAAAAAACCATAATGTCAATACTTGAATACATATCAATGAAAAGTCTCTGAGCGCTTCCAAATATCAACTAGGAACTTCAAAAAACTTAGTGTTACATAGATATACCAGTGACAGACCTCATAGTGCCTCAACCATCAACCAACTAGTTTAAAAAACTTGGTTTTATTGTAACCACCCCTCCCACATTTGCCCACTTTCATTGGTCTATCAGGGTAAACATGACTTGAGGGCTACTATGACATGAATAAATCTCCTAAGTACAATTAAAGAAGTAGAGTCAACAAAGTGAAACCTTACTAGCCTTCCTTAGGAGCTACATGACACCCAGGAGCCAAACCACCATTCCCAATGCCCAATCCCTGAGCTTGAGTGTTTTTCTAGTGATCTGGGCTCCCAACTGCATGAATTACAAGGCCTCCATGTGGTTGAGGGCCTCCAACTATATGCATAAGCCTACTAGGTTGTGGTTGTTACATAAAATCCTTAATTCAGATGGTACGATCCCAGATTCTAAGCCTAAATTGCACAACAGCCTCTAGACCATTGCTCGTAACTCAATGATACTTTCCAAAATGACAACTAACATCAAGAAAAATCCATTCATACAAAAATCTATCAGATACTTGACCAAATTAGGTCTAACCATGAGAGTCATTTTGTCAAGCGTATTGGGAATATGTAATATACAAGTCATCAATGAATATTTGAACATAGGAGTCTAAAACTTATCTGAGAATCAACAAGAAGGTATAATTCCCTCTAATAATATATTCGATAACATATATTGTCTCATGCATTCAATAATGATTGATCAACTAATCAAAACATGTCAAGATCTATAGAAAGAACCTATTATAGAACCATGCTTATAACCATCATATAACTAGAATGATAACCATGATAGAACAACCATCAAATTCACATAATAGAAAGTACAAGTAATCATGGAATAAAATATAAAAGGATATTTTATTAACATATGCAAGAGCCAAGAAATTCAGGACTTCCACGTACCACCTGACCATAGATTGGGCTAAATCAAATATTTCTTTGAGCCAATCACCCCTGCGCCAAACTCCAAGTGTATAGGGATCTCATGGAACGAACGAAACAAAACCAAGCCGTTGTATTCTAGACGTAATACTACCTCAATGCTAAACCAATGATTCCACCTCATGATCGGACATCACTATCACTAACTAGGTTGGTCACCACCCAAGTTGTCTTGCACTCGAGAGTGTTTGTTGCAACCATGGCTCTAGGAACTAATAACTCAACTGATAGCCTTCTAGGGATGCAAATAATTTTTCCAACCAGTATCGAGGGACTAGTAACTCAGGCCACCAAGGGCTCTAGGGAATTTGTCCGAACCTAGGCTCCAAGACTAGTAACTTATCTCATGTTGTTCTAGGGATTCTAGAGAATTTGTCCCAACCAATGGCTTAAGAACTAACAGCTCAATCCAAAACCATAAGGAACCTGAGAACCAATCAGAAAATAACAAGTGGAAAGACCCACAACACCATGGCTATCCAAGAATAGTAATGTAAGGCTAAAACCACTATCAATGTAGGAAAATATCCATGCCCATGATAACACATAACTGAGAAACTGCATGCATATACTATGCATGCTAAAACTAGTAAGGAAATCATACATATAAATCAATACCTACAAGTTATCTAGTTGAAGTTGCTGATCCACCTATTCCCTTGTGCTCTCCTACTTCCCCTTGCCTTCTTTCTCCAATCCAAGTGAAAACTAGAGTGCTCCAGGCATGCTCCAGGAATGCTCTATGTTTACAAGATTATGAGAGAACGAAAGAATTTATGAGAGAGCCAAATATTGAAATGAAGAAAGCCATGAATTGAATCTCAAAAGACTTTTTTATCACCAAGGCCTCTATTTTCTTCATCTTCCTCTATTTTTCCTTCAATTTCCCTCCCATGAAAATCAGTGGTCACGTTTCATCTCACTTTTCTTGTATTTTCCTTTACTTCATAAATAAAATGATAATTACTGTGACTTTTCCTTTGCCAATGCTTTTTCCAATTTCCTTAGCCACAATAAAATAAAAGTGAGATACACTAGGATGCTTTTCACATCATTCAACTTCAAATACATATCCCATTATCTTGGTCTTATATTTTTACATGGAAAATCAACCAGGGGTTGTTACAAACCCCTCCCCCTTAGGGGAACATCATCCACGGTGTTCTATGACACATATAACCAGCAAACCGCCAAAAATAGAACATACAACCCATGGAGCTTTGTAAATCTAGCTCGTTGCAGTAGTTATAATGAAATCTTGCTGAAAACATTATAAAAATAACATTTATTAGATCTTTATAAAACATATCATTACGATATTTATAACAACAACAACATTAACTTATGCATATTTGCTCCAACCAGAAAATAATCATATTGTCTATGGATATTTGTAACCACAACTCAACACAATATTTATAATAATATACACATATACATATGTACACATTTTCTCTAACCAACAAATAGAAGGATATGACGCTCACATTAGTCAGCAAGGGAATCTAGAGGCTCACACCTCCACCCTCAAAAGTAGTACTTGGATTCACCACCTTCTAGGGAAGTCCAAAATCCACTACCAAATTCAAGATGGCATCGAATGTCCAACACTACAATCCTTGTGCTACTTGTTCTCTCAGTGAATAGTTACCATCTCATTATTCCAAGGCACACTCCTATTGTGTTTCTGATAGCATAAAAGAAATTGATTCCTTGACCTTCCCTTATCTGCTACCCTGTCCCTTGGGAAATCTAGCTACCCCTTTCTGTGCAGTCACACACCTTCCAAGTTTCAATGGAATCCCCTTATCTTCTACAAAGTCGCTTAGGTGACCCATCCCTTGGAAAGGCTTCCTCACATCGAAAGGTCCATAAGCCAAGGCATATCCCTACCTCAAAATCATCATTCCGGTCATAGCATGCTCATAGGAATCAATGGACACTATTGTGTACCAGTGTCCTGTAATGGCCCTGCTCTTGAAGCACTTTACCAACATAATATTTCATGTTTCAATTTCTTTTACTGTTGTTACTAACATTCTTGTAGTCATTTCCAACCACCCAAATCAGGAATTTTAGTCACCCAACTAGGAATTTTCCATGCTTTCCTATACCAAGCACATAATTTCCATTGGATTCAAAATAAATTGAAATTAATTGAAATCATACCTCATTGGTGGCATGTTAATAAGGTACACTTCGAATTATGTTACTTCATGTCACAATAGTCAAGCTAACTCTTGATCAAATCATCATGTATATATACATCACATTGAGTTATCTCAAAACACAACCATCATATATCACATGCATAATCAAAATTGAAATAAAATTTTGATACTTATCCTTCAATCGGTTCTTTGGTTCAGCCTCAGTTCTTTGTCCTTTCCCTGCACACTCTGGATTGGTTTCCATACTCGGAAAAAACCCAGGGTGTCCTCTTCTCTTTAATAACATACACATTCACATGGTGTACATCACATGCATACACACACACACGGTGTACAACACCACACAATACATGGACTTACACCCAGCACACAACATAAGACATATACCTACACCCAATGCACAATACCACACATACGCCTATTCCTGGTCTACAACACAATAAATTACACACACCTACACCCCCTATATAACACAACACATATATGTACAAATAATACAACATAACAAATACACATGTCACGATACAATGACTACACAATAAACATAACATAGTACCATGTGTGCAGGACACAATGTGTACGCAATACCACATGTACACAACACCACATGCACAACATGTATATAGTTCCACATGTACACAACACCTCCTACAAAATTTGTTCATAGTACCACATGCAAGCAACACCATATGTACCACATGTACATAGCACCATGTGCACACGACACCACATGTACCATATGTACATAGCAGCACATGTGCACAAAACCACATGTACAACATGCACACAACACCATATGTACACAACACTGCATTACAACATGAGCAGAACACCATACATACACAACATTGTAGATATAACATGCACACAACACTATATGTATACAACAATGCATATACAGCAATGTGCACAGCACCATATGTACACAGTACTCCATATATAACATGTATACAATACCAGTACTACACATTAGAAGACCACATTGTCTCTACCAAGCAACCTCACTTCTAGTGTCTTTCCACTATTCGTGCTTGTCCCAGCATGCTGTAGATCACACTACCTTGATTCCGCTAACATATCCCTCATCATTACTTGTCCATAACATAAACATAGGCATAGTATAAGAAAATAATATCAAATCATATGCACATGATACTACCTTGTAGATCTGTCAAGGCTACTCTGCCCACTTTATTCCTCATAAACCAGGAACCTCTTCATGTCGTTCACTTGTATAAGCAATCATTCCTCAACAAGCATGATCCCTGACAAACCTATCAAAAAATGGCATACAAACATCTACACATTATCATAAAACAACCATGATCCTTGAAGACCCTATCAAGAAACGACATACATATATACATATATAAGCGTCAACATAATCATAATCATAACACAAATACCATATATCATCAGGTAAAGTTTAAGAGAACTCCATATAGTTGTGCACAACATGCAAAACATTGAGAACAAAAGTTCCCAACCTAGCTAAGGCATCTGATGCTTAAAATTCATTTACTTCACCTTTCCTATTACCTTCCTCATAATTGTTCTGCCATTGTATATTTATCCCAATGCACCCAACCAATCTAACTGACTATCATATTCTTGCTTTTAGTTTCCTTTTACTTGTGCATCAACTTCATCTAGGCCTTACATTACCTATTGGGTTTGATCCAACTCTTCCCAATCTCCATTAACTTTCATCTTTCCCCAACCAATTCCTAAGACCATAAAAACATAAAAGGCAAGAACAAAAAAAATAAAAATTAATAAAACCATGAAAAACCAATAGCAACATGACACCACAAATAAAGTGGTAGGGCCATGCATGAGACACAATCAAAACCACATGTCAAACACAAACAATTCAAAAAACACTGAAAGCACAAACTAGCAACAAACACCATGAATCAATTGCCATGGGTTCCCAGCGCTTCCAAAGGAAATCTCAACTCGAGCCTTCTTCAAAATATATGGAAATTTATTTTTCCATGCAATTCCCTTCATCATACCACCATAAACAAATATTTGTTAGTACATAAATAATTATAACAACATACCAATTAACTTACCATGCTATGCCAAGCATGTTTCCTTCTAACTGAACATGTGCATATATAATCTCTCAAGGGAATCCAATTCCTTAATGAATCCAACCATAACTGGAAACCAATTGTTATACCTTTTAAATAAATTTTCATGAGTATATCACATATCTACATAATCTTAGACAAAATCAAGGTTAATAAGACTTCCTGTATCCATGAAAACAACTCGTTCATTTGGAATTGTGGTTTCCAAACATAGCCAAAGGAATCCCCTTTCTTTACACTTTTATCTTGCTGCAATTAGGTCTTATTATGTGATATCATATTCGCCCAAATATGAATTATATAATCAAATAAACTGTTACCTTGTCATGCTAATACCAAGCATGTTTCTTTGCAACTATTCACACATGCCAGTCACATGTTCCAAATATCAAGACATCATGTCTATTAATTTGAAATTAGCCTTTAACATGACTAAAAATTGTTTCATAATCAATAGTCAACTCATAGTCATTACTCATAATACTACAACTAACACTCACTTGCACTCAAGTGCATGTCAACTATCTCAGTGCATATTGTGTTAGTATAATTGTCTTAAAACAAGACCATTCCTTCATGAACTATTATAGACACATACTCACATCATCTAATTAATAAAAAAATCAAACAACTTGTAAACATACCATGTTGGATAAACTAAATAGACCACATAATAAAACTCATACCACAATGTATCTCAAGGGAGGCTATCACATCTGCATAAGTCAACCTAAATTAGTATGACACAATATAAAAAATATAACAACTCCTACATGAATATCATAACTATAACCATCTACACAGGCCAACCCAGATTAGCACAATACATATAACATCAAGATCTGAAACAAAATGACAATAATTGTTATGAAACCAGCTCACAAAAAGATAGAAAAGAGAGATCAACGCCTTAGAATTCAGCCTCTTCAAGGGGGAAACCTCCTTTACATTACACAAATGAGAAATTCTTGGATGATTTAGATGACAAAACCTCCTTTCTATATATAGGAGTCTAAGGAGTCACAATATAACCTAGCCGACCTAACAATAATAATATAAAGCCACAAAAATAACAATAGAGGGATTCTATGGGGCACAGTAATAACAATATGGGGACAATAGGGGCACAACAATATTAATAAAGGATACAACTACAATAGTAATGGGGTAATCACTAGTATTATAGGGACCCAACATGCCCCTCTCCTTCAAAAAAGTGTTGTCCTCAACGCTTGATTAGTTTTGGATGCTTCTGTATAAAATTGTCATCCTCCCATGTGGAATCTTCAGTGGATAAGTTCTTCCACTTGATAAGATACTCTGAAATTGATCGATTTCACAACTGTCGAGTTCTTATTTCTGTGACTGCTTCTGGTTCGAATATAATTTTTCCTTCCTTGTCAAGTTCTGGAAATATTGTTTGAACTAGGAGCTTGTCGCCTATAACCTTCTTTAAACATGAAACATGGAAAACTGGGTGCAATTGAGAAGCTACAGGAAGCTCCAATTTGTATGCCATAGTACCAATCTTTTGCAACACCTTGTACGAACTATAATACTTTGGTGATAATTTACTATCCTTCTTAGCTTTCTTGAGGGACATTTGCTTATATGGTTGTATTTGTAGGAATACCCAATCACCTACATGAAAACTTCTTTCGCTGCGATGTTGATCTTCCTGTTGTTTAATTCTATGATGTGCCAACACGAGGTTATCCTTTAACAGTTGGAGGACTTGTTGTTGATGTTCAATGTGATGTTCCACTCATTGAACCTTAGAATTTTCTCTTAAATATGATGTGATGGATGGTGGCTGATATCCATAAAGTGCCAAAAATGGGGTCGTTTTTGTTGCCTTATGGAAGGAAGTGTTATACCACCATTCAGCCAGAGGCAACCATTTGACCCATTGTGTCTGTTTATCAGATACAAAGCAACAAAGATATCATTCCAAACATTTTTTCACTATCTCAGTTTGCCCATCAGATTGAGGATGATAAGATGAGCTATGAGCTAACTGAATACCAAGACAAGAAAATAATTTTGTCCAAAAATTTCCAATGAAAATGGGATCTCTGTCACTTACAATAATCTTTGGGTTTCCATGTAGCTTTTGAATTGTTTCCATAAATGCAATAGAAAATGTACTGGGTTTAAATGGATGTGATAATGCAAAAAAGTGTGCATAGTTGGTAAGTCTGTCAACTACCACCATGATGACACTCTTTCCCTCAGACTTGGGTAAACCTATGATAAAATCCATTGAAACCTCCTCCCAACGTTTGCTTGGAATGGATAAAGGTTGTAATAGACCTGGTTTCTTAATTGTTTCAACTTTATTTGTTGGTAAACCAAACATTCCGCCACAAACTTTTGAATATCTAATTTAAGGCCCTCCCAAAAAAATTCCTTCTTAACCCTGTGGTAAGTTTTTAAAAATCCTGAGTGCCCTCCTAAGGGAGAAGTGTGCAATTCCATAAGAATCTTTTGTTTTAGCTGGAATTCTTACAAAGGTATAAGTGATATTTGTACCATAACGAATCATTTTTCCAGCTAAATGTATTAGACGTACTGGAGTCTTGTTGTAACTTTCGAATAAGTGCCCACATTTCTTCGTCATTCTTCCATTCCTCCCTTGCTTCGTTTATCCAATCTGGCTGGATAATAGAAATGGCGCACAACAATGCTTCCACATCCTCATCCTTTCTTGAGAGTGCATCTGCCACCACATTTTGCTTCCCTTTTTTGTAGATGATTTCAAAGTCATAACCCAACGTCTTTGTGACCCACTTTTGTTGCTCTTCAAAGGATAATCTTTTTTCTAAAAAGTATTTAAGACTATCATGATCCATTTTTACCTTGAAGTGTCTTCCCATTAGGTAGCGTTGCCATTTCTTAAGTGCATGGAGTATTTCCAACATTTCCTTCTCATAAATAGCTTTGTGTAAAAACTTTCCCTTGATTGGATGACTTTCAAAAGAAATGGGTCTTTCATCTTGCATTAAAACAACACCAATTCCATTTCCTGAAGCATCACATTCCACAATAAAGGTTTTTGTGAAGTCTGGTGTAGCTAAGACCGGTGCTTGGCACATTTCCTCTTTAAGATGCTCGAAGGCCTTTGTTTCTTCTGGAGTCCATGAAAATGCATCTTTCTTCAATAATGTTGTTAGAGGTGCTGCTATTCTCCCATAATTCGTCACAAACTTGTGATAATACCCTGTCAACCTGAGAAATCCTTGCAGATGCTTTATGCATGTGGGGATTTTCCATTCCTTCATGGCTTTAATTTTGCTATGGTCTACCTTAACTCCTTCATGAGATACAATATGACCCAAATATTCCAACTCTTGTACTCCAAAGAAACATTTGGATCTTTTTGCATATAATTGTTTCTCCTCCAATAGTTGTAGCACCCTGTCAACATGTTCGCCATGATCCTTCCAAGACTTGCTATAGATTTGTATATCATCAAAAAATACTAACACAAATTTTCTAAGGAATGGTTTGAAAATGGAGTTCATCAAACCTTGAAATGTTGAAGGTGCATTGGTAAGGCCAAAAGGCATGACCAAAAATTCATAATGACCCTCATGAGTTCTAAATGCTGTTTTTGGAATGTCTTCAATCTTCATTTTGATTTCATGATATCCTGAACGAAGATCCAACTTGGTGAAGTAAATTGATCCATGCAATTCATCCATTAATTCATCAATGATAGGAAAGGGAAACTTATCTTTAATAGTGATCTTGTTGAGCTCCCTATAATCTGGACACATTCGCCATGATCCATCCCTCTTGTGCACCAATACTACTGGAGTAGAGAAAGAACTTTGACTAGGTTGAATTATACCCGCCTCTAGCATTTCTGCAACTATATGTTCAATTTCACTCTTTTGGGAATAGGGATATTTGTACGGCCTGATGTTTGGAGGAACACTTCCTAGAATCAGATGAACAACATGATCATGATCACGAATAGGTGGGAGACCTTTGGGAGTCTCAAATACCTTGGAATGATTGTCCAATTCTTTTTGGAGATCTGGAGAAATAGATGATTCCAATGTGGAAACATCTAGTGAACATAATTGTGCAATTACACCTCTTTGTTCCTTTTTTAGAAGCTTTGTCATACTGCTAGAGCTGATTATCTTTCTCGGTTTCCCTGCAATACCCCTTAATTCAACTTCCTTTCCTTCCACACAAAATTTCATGAAAAGTTCTTGAAAATTAAAAGGTATTGTACCCAAGGATTGTAGCCATTGGACTCCTAGTAGAACATTAGCACCTCCCATTGGAATGGAAAGCATTGGGCTAGTCAATACATATTCTCCCATGGATAGCTTGATATTATGGCACTTTCCAGAGCAATTTATTGTTCCTCCATTTGCAACCATCACTTGACACTCTGGTGCTGGATATAAGAAGCAATTCAATTGTTTTGCTACCTTACAATGAATAAAATTGTGGCTACTTCCTAAATCAATCAACTCTATTACCTTTTTCTTCTTGATTTGTCCTTCTATATTGATGGTTTGAGGAGGGGTAATTCCTGACAATGCATTACAAGATATGGTCAGATTCATTTCTTCTTTATCTAGGCTTTGTTCCTGGAGTATATCCTCTTCTTTTGACCTTTCTTGCTCCATTTTTTCTTCCTCTTTCCAATCTATGTAGAATAATTTCTTCTCAGCACACTTATGACCTTTAGTTTATTTTCTACCACAATTGTAACAAAGCCCTTTTGCTCTTTTTTCTTTTAGGTTTCTTACTAGGTGTTTGAATTTTCTTTCCTCGGGGCATCAATTACCGAATCAAACTAATTTTTCAAACCAAGCTTATGCAAAAATTTAGAAAAAACTACACACCTCTTTTCACTTTGTAGGAGCTTGATATTGAATCTGATGTATCTCTGCAATTTCGGATCACCCAGTTTTGAAATTACAACCTATACTGGCCCTTTTTTTCTCTTTCCAATGCCACCAATATGATCCAAATTAGATTCTCCAAGGAAGAGTTATGCACAATCTCCCAAGATGACCTGATTATAGACTAGTTCAGTAGAGAAAACTTGTATGATGTGCCACGAGTCACTGTTTCAACCTTTAGCTTTGAAAAGTATATACAAAAAACTACAGTCTATCCTTTTTCTGTACCTTCTTACAAAATTTCAATCTGATGCTCAGAGAGAAAGTTATGACGATTTTTCCCAGGTCACCTGTTTGGAATGTAATTCAGGAGTCTACAAAAAGACCAACTTCCTCGGATCATATCTCCGTAAATACAACGTGAAAAGCTCTGAAATTTGGACCCAAGATTTAGCGCGATTTCTTCTCAAATGGGTTTTTTTTAGCTTCTGAAACATTGTAGAAAAAAGTTATAGCGAAAATGCCACAATGACCTGTTTGGAGCAGCAAAACCCTAGAATACAAAGCTCTGATACCAAATGTTATGAAACCATCTCCCAAAAATATAGAAAAGAGAGATCAACACCTTAGAATTCAACCTCTTCGAGGGGGCAACCTCCTTTACATTACACAAATGAGAAATTCTTGGATGATTTAAATGACAAAACCTCCTTTCTATATATAGGAGTCTAAGGAGTCACAATATAACCCAGCCGACCTAACAATAATAATATAAAACCACAAAAATAACAATAGAGGGATTCTATGGGGCACAGTAACAAAAATATGGGGACAATAGGGGCACAACAATATTAATAAGGGATACAACTACAATAGTAATGGGATAATCACTACTATTATAGGGAGCCAACAATAATCATCGTGCATATGACCACAGTGCATACAGCAACAAGTTACTACCATGCATGACTATGTGACGCATGTGCATATGATTGCATTAATTAATTAGCAGCTAACATGCATGTAACCATAACAATGATAGAATGATGAGCATGTACATAACAATAATGCATATAACAACCTTTAACTCTCATACCCGCATGGCAAGATACAAACCTATATTATGATTTTCTCTTACGTCGAGGTCCAGTGTTGCAACCTCACTCTGATAATGTGCATCTCCTACTCCATTTCAGATCAAAACATACCAACAACATAATGAAGACAAAATTTTCATAATGACCACCAAGATGCATGTCTAACCTACCATGCATGCATAAAAACATGCATCTATCCCATTGATTCCAAGTGTTTGAACCTAGGGGCTATGAAACAATTCCATAACCATCCCTCACTCATTTACCCACTTTCTCTAGCCTGTGAGGGAGAACATGAGCTGAGGGATACTATGACATGACTCAACCTCATAATTTAAATTAAGGAAGTGGAGATGATAAATTGAAACCTTATTGACCTTCCTCCGAAGCTACAGGACACCCATGATCTAAACCATGACTCCTAGTGCACAAACCCTAATCTTGAGTTTTTTTTCAGTGACCACGTCTCCCAACCTCATGCATGACAATGCCTCCATGCAGTTGAGGGCATCCAACCGCATGTATAAGCCTATTAGGTAGCAGTGTGCCTAATATCCCTAATTCAGAGGATGTGGTCCCAAATTTTTAGCCTAGATTCCAGTTCAACCTGTAGTCTACTACCCATAACTCAATGAGACTTTCAAGAATGATTACTAACATCAAGATAAATCCATTCATATAGAACTTGATCAAATAATTTACTTAATCACGCCTAACCATGGTGGTCATCTCATTAAACATATTGAGAACATGTAATCTACAGGTCATGAATTCATATCTCAACATAGAAGTATGAAACTTAATTGAGAATCATCAAGAAGATCTAATGCCCTTTCAGAATAGTTGCAATAACATATGCTAGCTCATGCATTCAATAACCATTCATCAACTAATCAAAACAAGTCAACAGTCACAACTAGAACTTATTATGGAACCATGCTTATAAAAAAGATATAGCCAGAATTATAGCCATGATAAAATAACCATCAAAGACACATAATAGAAAATTCAATTACTCATTAAATAAAATAGAAAAAGTCAACCAAGTTATGGACTTGCACATACCACCTGACCATAGATTAGGCTGAATCAAATCTTTCTTTCAGCCAATCACCCTTGCACCATATTCCAAGCGTGAATGTGGGATCTCATGGAATAAACCAAACAAAACCAAACCCAAGGATTCTAGAGGTGAAACCCCCTCAATCCTCCACTAGTGATTCCACCTCACAGTCGGAGAACACTATGACCAACCAGGTCGATCTCTACCCAAGCTGTCTAGGGCTCCAGAGCATTTGTTCCAACCATCGATCGAAGAACTAATATATCAACCCACAACCTACTAGGGCTCCATATCGTTTGTCCAACCCAGTTCCAGGGACTAGTATCTCAAATCACTAAGGGTTCCAGAGTGTTTGTTCCAGCCTAAGCACTAGGAGTAGTAACTTAAGCCAAGATATTTCAAGACTTCTAGAGATTTTTTCCCAAACAATGACTCGAGGAATTAATAATGCAATCCATAGCCATAAGGAACCTAAGCACCAATCATAAAAATATAGGTGGAAAGACCTACAACACCATGCCTATCCAGGAATGGCAAGGCAAGGCTAAAACCACCAATCAACGCAAATTTCAATCCCTTTGACAACATAGAACCAAGAAACCATATGCATATACCATGAATGCCAAAACTAGCAACGAAATCATACATGCAATTTGATACCTGCAAGAAATCAAACTGTAGTTGTTGATCCACTTGTTTCCTTGCCTTTTTTCTCCATTCCAAGTGAAAACTATAGTGCTTCAAACATGCTCCAAGAATTCTCTAAGTTTACAAGAGTATGAGAGAATAAAATAAGAGAGCCAAACACTAAACTCAAAAAATCCATGAATTGATCGCGAGAATCCTTTTTATCATTGAGGCCTCTATTTTATTCATTTTCCTATATTTTCCCTTTGATTTCCCTCTCATGCAAATATGTGACCTTTCATCTCACTTTTCTCCTATTTTCATTTATTTCATAAATAAAATGTCAATTAATGTCACTTTGCCTTTTCCAATTTCCTTAGCCATAATAAATTGAAAGTGACACCCACTAGGATGTTCTTCCCACCATTTATCTTGGAATATGTGTCCCATGACCTTGGTCTTATAATTTTACATGCAAAATCAATGAAGGGTATATTTATAGACAATTAAGTTCCTTGAATTATCCAACCATCATGCCAAGACTTCACATTACTTATGCAGCCACAAAACTCAAACATCAAATCATGACTGAGCTTCTCATCATTTGAATGTGATTATTAGTCATGGTGTGGAACATGTATACATATTGATCAGATGGACATAGATCTTATGAGGGCTCACCTTAGGGCTAATTCGTGTTGAAAATAATGTTCAATAGGAGGACCACCAACCATATGGAAATAAGCCATATAACCCTACCAAAATGACCATGTCCAAACTTTAAGGTTTCGGTGCTAGAAAGATAACCCGTATGACCATAGCCCATAACCTAGTCCTTAGGGGTAAATGGTCATCAGTATGATGATTTCATCATGACATCATAATTCCACATGGTAGCATATGAGGGGTACCACATGCCACCCAAATTATTCCTTTTAACCAATTAGAATGCCCCAAATATTCTTGTTGCATGGAAAACCCTAGAGGCACACCTCACCTACTAACATCGTCCATCTCAACCCATAATTGGCTACCAAGTGTCACTGTACAATAGCTCGGTGACCTTGGTTAAACTTTACAGAAGTAATTTTATCATATGTTCTTTCGTTTCTCATTTGGTTGTAAAATATGTCCAATTAAAGAAAACATGCTTGAATTAAAGTTCATGCAAGTTGGACCACCAACCACCTTTGATTGAATTACTGAACGATAGATACACCTAGAAGATGCACATTGTTTAACATATTTGATGTTTGCAGTTTTTGCTCCATAGTTTGGGCCCTTCACAAATATTTATTTTCAAATGAGCATAACTTTTCATCTAGAACTTGTTTTTTAGAGTTTGATATACAATTGCAAAGATCTTGAGAAGGACTATCCAACCATGGCATCCATAGGCTTGTTACAACATCACAATTGCATCATAAATTCAATAAACTTTGAATCACTTCATGAGGGCATGTAAGGTGTCACACTATCATACCACTTCATAATTAACATGACTGTTTCTTTAAGAATTCCATTTAACATGAGTGGTAATGGTTTTCATTAATGACAACATTATGTGCAAAATACCTATGTAGGGGTTTTCCCATCTATTGCATGGAAGAATGACTTACTATCAATAAAATTGTTGGAAACTTGGAGGACTCTTACGAGTTTAATCTTCATACTTGGTGACTTGGTAGGATATATATATATATATATATATATATATATATATATATATATATATAATTGAGAGAGAGAGTTCTTAATTTCTAATATATAACCGGATTACACTCATACAATATGTATATAGTATTAACTATAAATAAATATTATTTTAACTATATTATATTATAGGCATGTTCAAATATAAATTAGTTAATTTGTAATATTATAATATAGAGTGATATTTTATATCTTTATATTAGTTACTTAAGATTATATATTAAAGTTGTATATTAATAGTTGTTATATAGTTAGTAATATATATTATAATTTATTATAAATAGATATTATTACTGTATTGACGTTAATTAGGTTTCACTATATTAAAAAAAAAAAAAAATTTTTTGGGTTTTAAAGATTAGTAACTTTAGAAAACTCACCAAAAACTTAGTAAAAGTTCCAACAAAAACTAAGTCTAATTTATATGATGAAAGAACAATAACATAGTAAATAAAAACGTAACTAACATATTTTCTTAACTTAAAACAATAAAATAAATTTAAATATTTATAGTCAAGAGGTTCATTAAAACAAATTCCATAGTAATTCCATTACTATAGTCGGCCTTCTCAAAGGACTAATAAAAACATATACATTTGTGAAAATGAAATAAAGAATGAGGTTTATCTTTCAAATAAATAATTTAATATAGTAAATTTTACTTTACTTTAAATTAAGTAGTATAATGGTAATATGATTATGAAGTATAACTTAAAACTACCTTTTTTAAGTTAAGATTTAGTCTTTATTAAGAAAACAGGGTAAAACCTCAAAACTCATAAATATTGGTAGGAGTGAAAGTTTACTTCTTTATGGAATATCATTCTAAATGGTTTGATTAGTTAATAATGCATAGTTATAGATTTTCTCATTGTTATAGAAAAAAATATATATATATATATAATATAATAAATGACCAAATTATATTTTAGCCTAATATTAAAGAAATATTGAAATTAAAGTTACACTATATATATATATCCAGTGAAAATAGTATGAATACATTTTTTTAGATGGATTAAGTATTTATTTATTTATTTATTTTTCTGAAAGCCCAAAAGATATATAAATAGATTAAGTAAACTACCATAACCACATTAATGAATGCAATTAATATATGCTAATAAACCTATATAAATTACATGTTTATATAATATTAAATTATTACATAGTCTCAAGGGTTAGCTCAACTAGTCGAGTCCGTTGTTAAGTGTTTTATTTATTGGAGGTCACGTGGTCAATTCTCCTTAGCACACTTGGGGTTAGGCCTTGGCATTTAATAAAAATTGACGCAGTACATTTGTCATAATTTTATGGGAAAATGAGATAATTAATGTCACATCGAAACGAAAGAAAATTCAAACCATTAATGAAAATTGACATTGAAACAATTAATAGTTTGCATTTAAGGAAAATTGAGGATAACCCGTGCATTTGTCATAATTTTATCTAAGAATAAAATAATTAATGTCACATAGGAAAGAAGACTCAAACAATTAATAGTTTGTATTTAATGAAAATTGAGGATAACTGGTGCATTTGTCATAATATTATGGCTTCAACTATTTTCATTAGCAGAAGATAAATACATCATAATGCTATTGATTCAATTTTTTCATTTTCCTGGCCAATAAGATCACATACATTAAAAACTCTTTCAATTATCCAAATCATTTATCATAATCATAATTATTGTGTCAAGTGCAAAAATAGTGAAATACTGAATTATATTGTGACACATAAATTTATATAAATTCTTAATCTATTAATAAAATGGTTACCCTAGCTTTGGCTGGAATTTTTCAAAAATGATTAAACCCTAATTATTTGTTCAAGTCTCACATGAACAGATTGGACGTTTTCACACCTTTACTGCACTGAGTTCAATATGAATGGGAATTTTTGATAAATATTTAAAACCCTAACTATTTTGTGAACGCTCACCTCTCATGTTTGAACTGGATTATTTTCTATATGATTGTGCACCTTTGGTTCTTTGAGTTTAGCATCAATTGGAATTGTTGACAAATGATTAAACCATAACATTTTCAAAACTCTCACTAGGACAAGGTTAAGTTATTACAGTAATCTTAAATTGCACTGTTCATAAAAATGCTGTAGTTTATTAATTATGTTTTTTCTGTGAAAAGTTATGGAAATTTTGTTCATATTTTGAAAAAAATTTATAGAGATTTTTGTAAATCTAAGTAAAAGCTCTCCAAATTCATAATTTTAGATGTTGTAAATGTTTTTAATGGTACTGAATCTATTTCCATCATCAAAATCATTATCCAAACACTATATCTACAAGATGTTTTGAAATATTTTTATCCAAATTCCAACTACTTTTAGCTAAACAATTCGTAAGCCTCCCTAAACCACTCTAATAAAATTAGACATGGTCGAATTTCAACTTGATAACATATTGTATAGTTGCATTACTTTAATACTTTACCATCTTGCAGAGGAACAAGTGGAATCATGTTCGTTGCTAGTCACGCATAATATACTTTAAATGGAGATTTGATTTTCCATACAATGGTAGAAGATGAATGAATATTGGTGATCGCACAGATATTGAATGTCGTTTGTGACGTGTTGATTAATTGCCTCCATCCGACGGCCCACAAAACATCCACGTTATTAATTATTAATTATAAAATAAGAATTTAATCTTATGCCTCCATAACAATGTTAGACGAAGAATATGGATTGACAACAAATCTTATCTAACCATTTATTAAAAAACTAAATTGGTTAGAAGCCAAAGTCCAACATAGATCATGCTTATCGGCCTACAAATAATATAATAAAGTGAAAAATATTATAGTAAAATAATATAACTGAAAAATAATATAATATAATAAATGTTGAAAGTGTATTTTGGTGCAATGTTAATGAAATGAAATTATAGTTATCGAAATTTATATGAATCAATAAAAGTAGTTTTTGTGAGGATTATGAGATATTAATTTTTTTAAATGTATTTTGTATTTAGTTTTTTAAAATATAAAGAATAGATTAATTGGATAAAAATATTTAAGTGAAATTTTAATTTTTTTATAAACTAGTTAATTTTATATTTATTTATTATTGAAGGGATCAAATATATCAACTTGTAAGTTGATTTTTTTTAATGTAAAATTTAATGGAATATTTGTATTTAGAGATATTTTTATAGTTTTTTTGTCTTTGATAGATCCATAATTAAGATGGATCCAGATTGATTTAATATTTTTATATTAAAACAAGTGTTACTAGATGTAGTGGACTCCCTTCATATTATCTACATAATGGAATAAAAATTGTCAAATCTAATACCATTAAGATTATTAGAATATATACAAGAACTTAATTTAATACAATCCAATAAAATAATAAAATATGATACACTACTAGATGAGTAAAAGAAACATTATATAAATTTAAATAATTACAAAAGTGTAAGTTCCAATAGCTACCATTATCAAAAAATAAATTTTCCATTTAAAAAAAATAAAATTCTCAAATAAAATATATCTTATCATTATCCATATAACAGAAAACCATAATATCACCCTCGTTTACATTTCTAAAAATTTGGTCAATATAGGATAGCATAACATAACAACAACCTCCTCTCGAGAGTAGATAAGTTATAAAAATAGATGGATAATTACCAAATAGCCCGAGGATCCGACATGTAAAAAATATATAAATAATTCTAATTGTAATATTATTCCAGAAAAAAATATATATACATTTCATGCAAATTTATAAAGAAAAGGAACATCTAGACTAAACTCTATGTAGGCATTAGTTGAGTTGGTGAATTATTATATTTTGAAGGCTTTAACTTCAAAATTACCAAATATGCATCTGTGAGAACCCTGTTTTAACTTTTTACTATGAAGAAATATACACTTCTAAGAAATTTTCTTTTCAGTGCCTTATTCGAGCATTTCCAACAAATCTGTCAATCATTTGTGCTACATGTATGATTTAATTTTGCCCAAACATTAAAAGAAAATTATCCTATGCAACAGACAACATTTGATTCAAACTTCAACCTTCTATGAATATTGATCTTGCGTGTGGTTAGTTCTTATTAAGTGTGAGAGTTTCTCGCAGAGGCTGTCCATATTAAGATAATTGATATGACACCTGCAATATTGTAAAAAAAATCTTATATTCTAGAACACAAGGAAGAAGAGTGTTGCCACTTATTATAGGATATTACATTGGTATGTATGGTGTGATAGACTCTGTTGTTAATGGCAGAAGAAGCAACACACAGAACCTCCAGTCACTAAGTTAATTAGAGTAAGGAGAGGGGTGAAAACTTAACAAGTATGTCATAAGTATATATAAATATCCTTCTCATATCTCATACTTAAGACAATGACAATGATCTCAGTGAGGGTTGCACAATTTAAAGGACAAAGAATCCCTAAAAAGTAGGGATCTATTTTTAGCATCCCAAAGGAGGCACTTGTGCTATTTTTAGAAACTTCTGCCATGTGTCATTTTTTCCTTGATTTTATCCATGCGCATCATAAACCCTAACTTGACGAAATCAATTTAATCGATGCTACTAGAGCTCATTTTTTAAATTTATCTTGTAGCTCTAACATTCCTCACGAGATTAAGGAGCCTTTGGTGCAATCGCCTGCGCTTTTGCGGGTGAGTTTTTCTTTTGTTGTATTTTGCCACTTTTTTTGTTGCTTTTTGTTATTTTTCTTGTGTGTGTTGTTGCACTTATTTCTTTGCATGGTTTTTGGCATCTTAAATTGTTTTAACTTGTAGAAGTTTTTTTTTAAGTTATAGATTTCCTTTCCAAAGTGTCGCAAGATTTTTCCTATTTTTGCACCAACAATCGCCGTTGTGACAACTCACCTCACATGCTTTGTTTTCCTCTTGTTTAATCAATTGTTTTAGTTGATTCACATGCATGCATCTAAACTTAGTCATATCTACACTCATCTTCATACTATATTTCATATTTACTTGTTTTTCACACTCCCTTGGGTATATCTAGGTTCCCTTGTCTGGATCTCACTATAAACAGCTTTCACTGTGTAATCTGGAGAATGGAGCCTCTAGCTTAGTATCTGAAATTGTCTAAAGAATGGATTGGGTTGGCTCTAACAATGCACTATGCAGTTCCAGGAGCCATTCTCCCATCTTGGCCACTAATATTACGCTATGTGTAGTCTCTCCTACGCCTTGTTAGATCCAGGTGGATGTTGGCATCCACTAGCCTATTCCACTTAGATCCCCACCGCTATCTCTTTCTGATTTTCAGTTTCCTTAATTGTAACACAATTTACTATTTTTGGCAGTTTTTCGGGTCGTGAACTTCTAGAGCCGTTTTATTTTGGACCAACATGGCCAACAGGGGTCATTTCTTAGGGTTAGCTAGTCAAAAGTTGTATTCCTCTGATAGATATTTCTAACGAGGTATTTTTCATGTCAAATGAAGATTGTATGCCAAAGTTATGACCCTGGGAAGTTGATGTACCAATTTACCAAGATGTGGCCCATAGTTTTGGCTCTTCATCTCCTAGGGTTAGGTGTTTTGGATGTTTAGGGCATTCCATTGTTTCTCAATAAAAAATAGCCCTTTGAGCCTCATTGTAACATATTTTAGAGGAATGTAGCCACCACATCTCTTCTCAGAGATAAGCTAGCATCGCCCGAGCTAGTCTTATTACCATTGTATTTGTAATAATATTTTAGTATTTGATATTAAGGAAATGAAGTGTTATTTATGTTGTATCTCTGTATTTATGGATATATCTGTAATTTGTTGCATTCCTATTTATTTTTGGATCACTGGTATTATATTTTTATTCTCTTTCTATGCTTTTTTTTGCATGTCCCTAACGAGGTCAGGATATAAGGAGTTAGGGCTTGAATTGGTTGAACCTTTGCAATACCAACGTCACAAATCCCCATGACCTCTCATGGTGGAAGAGAAGAAAGGCGAGGGGGGAGGAGATCCTTTCAAAATCTTGCTCGAAGAAGCACGCGAGCAATAGAGGAATGCAATGATGGACAACTTTGCCCAGATCCTTCAGCGACTACCCAAGGGTGATTTATCTCCTTCCAACATTTACTCTGGATGTGCCACACCCTTTAAGGTACAAGTTAACTTTGACATCCCCATATTTGAGAGACAGATAGATGCAGACACCATAGATAAATGGTTAAATTTGTTAGAAGGATATTTTTTTGTTCGTGATTTTTTCAACTGATAAAATATTATTCTTGCACTTCTCAAAGTTGCCCCCCACGTCAAGGACTGGTGGAAAACCTATTGTGAGAAGAAACATGAAAGTACACCCTCACTATTTTCAGCCACATCCACTTGGAGTTTGTTTTGGGATTCCATCAAGGAGTAGTACTACCCTGTTGGGAGCTATGAGGATAAATACATAAAGTGGACGACACTATGGGAGGGAAGAGACCAAGACGTGCTAGTGTTTACCAATATTTTTCATACCCTTCACATGAAGTTCAATATAAGGGATTCTGAGCGGCATTTGGTACTCAAATATCTTGGGTTTCTACACAAGTATAACTAGGACAAGATGGAGTTCATGGAAATCTCCTTGCACAACACGACATACTAATATGCTGTCAAGATTGAACAAAAGTTCAAACAAAAGAAGCGAGACTTTGGATCAATGAATTGGAAGCAAGGGAAAGGTTCCCCCAAATCGAAGAACAAAGGACAAAGACAAAGCGTGGTGACCCAAGAAAACCCATCGAGGCCACAAGAAAAGAAAAACACAATGAAGTCAAAGAAGGACATAGGAAGGTAGTGTGAGTTCCATAAGCGCCCCATTCACAATAGAAGTGAATGTTGGGCCAAGCAGTCACTGGTGGTTGAGTTCAAGTCTTGAGAATTAGATCCATGTTTTGAATATGAGTCAGAAACCAACTAGAGGAATGGAAAAGGGAAGCAAATTATTAATGCAGAGCCTAGCACCACTATTGCCACCACGAAGGTCCAAAAGAATGAGACTGAAGATCCAAAGGAGGGGGAGTGCCACTTCCACTCAAAAATGTGGGTGAAGGGTTGGGCGCTGCAATTCATTGTTGGAAGTGGGAGCTAAAAGAACCTCATTTTATCAGAGGTCATGAAGCAGTTGGGCCTACTGACCATACAATACCCACAACCGTACAACATCAGGTGTCTTCACAAAGGACGAGATCTTCGGTCAACCAATAATGTCACCTTTCCTAGAGCATCAAGCCCTTCACAGATGAGGTATTGTGATGTTTCTCCTCTTGACATTTGTGATGTATTATTAGGACAACCATACATGGGGAAGCGACATGTTGTATATGAGTTGAGACCTTGCTTCTTTATTATTTCTTTGGGTAATACGTTATACAAAATACCGAAAGTATCCCCACTTATCGCCACCTCTTTGATCTATGCTGAGAAATGCAGTAATATCATCTCGTAGAATAGGAAATATATTTTCTTTATGGTTCTCTCTCAAAATACAGGAAAGATCATAGCCACATCCATCGCCCCCGGGAAGGGTTCCACCATGCAGCAGAAGCAGGTGGATACAGTCATGAAAGAATACATGGACATCTTCTCCTCACCCATGGGGGTATAATTACAATGTCAGGTCAAGCATTCGTTCTATATGACTCCCAGAGCACCTCTACCCAACGGGTCGATATATTGTCATTCCATTATGGAAAATTCCAAGCACAAGAAGTGAAATGGTCAACATCGGGTGCCGCACAAGTTTCAGGTGGATGACAAGGTTTGGTTGAATTTGTAGAAAGAACGCCTTACCAGATTCGAATGCAAACTCAGACCAGTCTGATATGATCCTTACACCAATACGAAGGCTATGGGAGATAATTATTTAGAGTGCATAATTTTCCCATTCCTGGCTTGCACCCATTGTTCAATGTGGCCTGCCTTCAACCATGCTTCCCACATTATTGGACACATCATACATTGTAGAACAGATCATACCAACAGATGTTTCCCCATCTAATGGAGGCACTCAACACAATGGAGACCATTCTTTCCTAAGTGGGGAGGAATGATCTAGGCAGATGCTTACGACCACCTACCTATTCCACTTTGACCCCCACCACTATCTCTTTTAGATTTTCATTTTCCTTAATTGTAGCACAATTTACTATTTTTGTTGTTTTTCACGTCATGAACTTTTGGAGTCGTTCTGAGGCCCTAAATGATGTTTTTTGGGAAAAATGGGGCCAACAGGGGTTGTGGACTGGTGTTGTCTGGTTAGAATTTCTATTCCTTAGATATATATTTCTAACAAGGTATTGTGTGCATCAAATGAAGATCGCATGCTAAAGTTACAACCTAGGGAAGTTGATGTACCAATTTACCTAGACGGGGCCCATAATTTTTCACTTCATCTCCTAGGGTTAGGTTTTTGGATGCTTAGGTTTTCCATTGCTTCTCAATAGTAAATAGGCCTTCGAGCCTCATTGTAACATAGTTCAGAGGCATGTAGCCTCCACATCTCTTCCTAGAGATAATATACCATCACTTGAGCTAGTTGTATTTCTGTTCTATTTGTAAGCATATTTCAGTATTTGATATTAGTGAAATGAAGTGTTATTTTTGTTGCATCTATGTATTTATGGTTATATCTATAATTAATTGTGTTCCTGTTTAAGTTCGGATCATTGTCCTAGACTGAACTACGCATTGTGCAGTTCCAATCATCATTATTCCACCATGACTACTAGGATTGTGTAGTGCCTAGTTCCCAAAGTCATTCATTCACCCTTGTAAGTCAAAATTATGCAATCCTTACCATCATGTTCCCTAATTTCTTTTTCAACTTGTCTTGAAGTTGTTTTTCTCTTAAACTAAAATTTGCTTGCAATGAGTGTCCTCTCTATCCCACAGGTACAATAGTTGTTGATCATCTCTCTAATAGTCACAGTTAACATGAATCCAAGAGAGCTGCATCAAAGGAAACATCTTAGAGAAGTACTGGGGAAGTATTTGAATAGATATCAATTGATTTCGCAGTATATGCAGATACTCAACTATTTATTGAGAAGGGAACATCACTAACATGACAACAGATCAAAGACACTTTTGAAAAATAATTTGAGGCATATTTGGAAGACCCACAAGTATATGCTCGTATCTATCAGTCAGGCTTATGCAGGGCTGCATGTAGCTATCCCGCCTTCCTATGTGCGGATATCATCAGCTCGATTGTCTCACATACAAATGAAGATACTATGACATTGAGCATTGCTATCGGAAAGAAGCTTGCCACCTTCAAGGAAGAAAACTTTCAACAGATATATCATTTTCCAAAGTTGGTGAAGTGCATGGACTCACTTTTCTATGGCACCCATAGTTATTTTAACATAAGAGACATTTTCAAGCATTAGGTGAAAGAGCCATCAATTTTTTGAAGAATTCCTTAAGGAAGGCTTACCAATTCTTAATCATCTTTGCCTGGATAATATATGGTCAAGAGAGCACATAAACCTTCCTTGAAGGGTGGAAAGTATTACTAGACCAACTGGTGAATGATTGAAGGCCAATAAATTGGTCAGATATCTTGTCTCAACATTTGAAGTCCCATGTGGCTAAGACTCAGAATCCACCCAAGAATGAGTAATAAAGGGTTTATATGTCTGCATAATTACAAGATGCAATCTGTGTAGAAACAATTACCTGGCATGAAATGGACATGGACACCACAAGAGACTATCGTGAACATCTATTGCAAGTTTATTTTCGACTACAGTTATCAAGGAGTGATGGAAAGGCTAACTGAACTCTTTATCATCTCATTATACAAGCTTATATTTGAGCAAGACCCAACTTGCATGCCCCAAGAAGCAATGGAGGTGATAGTAGACATTTCAGATTGGTATGCCTCACGAGGTACAACCTTCATCAAAGTGTTTGGTGAAGAGAAGCCTCTGCATGTGTTACCAAGGTATGCCACTGACAAATTGATCATGCAATAAGTATCATACCACCTCGCGACATGGTTGTTGAAGGACTGCATATGAAGAGGAAAGTGTCATGTCTGGCTCTTCCTTTGTGAATTGAATTATACAAGATTGAGAGCTTCAAAGATGTAGACGATGAGGTTAAGGAGATAGTGAAGTTTGAGTTTAGCACTAAGGACATTAATCGTTATTATCCGAAAAGTTTTTGTAAGGACCATTGTACATGAGTTTACTTTTCATAGATCAACGAGACATTCTATTAGTCAGAGGAGGATGCTTGGAAGTATGATTACAATGCCTCCAAACTCAATGAGTCAGTTTGTATAGAAAGAAATTGGAAGGTTTCTCTAAAGAAGGAATAAGCTCCAGAAGAAACAACAACAATAGCAGAAGGAAAAAATACGGTGCAGGATAAGGGAAAGAGGAAGATTACTAAAACTCAAGAGGGATATCAAAGCTACAAGATGATGGAAAATCCTATCTTCGAGAAGGAAGCTTTGGGAGTGGAAACAAAGAGGGAGTAGCAGATCAATTGAGCAGAATGGAGGAAGAGAGAAAAGAAAACGTGTTAGGTCCCTAGACTACTAGTGTAACCCCTTATTGTTATTAGTATAACCCGATTATTATATCGTTGTGCCCATGTAGTCCACATATTGTTATTATTGTGCCCCATAGGAGCCCACTATTATTATTATTTTTCCCTTACATTATTCTTGTTATGTTGGCTCTGATTATATTATGACCCCTTAGACTCCTATATATAGAAAGGAGGTCTTGTCATTTGTATCATCTAAGGATTGTTCCTTTGTGTAATGTAAAGGAGTTTTCCCCCTCAAAGAGGCTTATTTCTAAGGTTTTTATCTATCTTTAAGATATTTTTGTGAGTTGGTTTCATAACGTTTGGTATAAGAGCTTTGGATTCTAGGGTTTCACTACTCTAAACAGTGCATCGTGGAATTTTCGCTATAACATTGTTTCTATGATGTTTCAGAAGCTGAAAAAAACCCATTTGAGATGAAGTCGTGTTGAACCTTGGGTCCGAAATTCAGATCTTGTCTCGCTATATTTTCGGATATATGATATGAGGAATTTAGAGATTTTGAAAACTCCCGAATTACATTCCAAACAGGTGACCTGGGAAAAATCATCATAACTTACGTTTTGATCATCCAATTGAAATTTCGTAAGAATTTTCAGAAGTAGGAATTCCTGTAGTTTTTCGTATATTAGTTTCAGGTACTAAGGTTGAAATAGTGACACGTGGAACTTTGTACAAGTTCACTCTACTGAACCAGTCTATAATCAGGTCATCGTGGGAGATTTGACATAACACTTCCTTGCAGAATCCAATCTTGATTAGACTTGTGGTGTTAGAAAGAGAACACATAGAGATACCGTAGGAAGAAATTTCAGAACTTGGAGATCTAAAATTACAGAGTTGCATTCCCTTCAATATTTAACTCCTAAAATCAAATAAAGGTGATATGAGGAATTTTGATGGCAAGGATCCGGTAAATTGGATACTTTAGATGGAGCAATATTTTGATCTACATGGTGTACCATTGTTACAAAAGGTATGTGTTGCATCTTCATATTTAGAACCGGATCAATTTTTAGGGTATAAAGGGCTTTGTTCTCATAAAAAACTTGTTACGTGGTCAATTTTCATGAAGGAAATGATGGCACATTATGAGGATACAAAGAGCAACACGTTATTTAGAGTAACGCCGCAACAATTGGAAGGAAAAGGAGAAAAAGGGCTTTGTTACAAAGTGGAAAGAAAGATTATGGCAACAAGGAATTCTACCCCTCTTCACTATAAATATGGAAGTTTTTCTTCTCCTAGCTTTCCACAACCTACAAGGGTTACGCCGCAACAATTGGAAGAAGAAAGAGAAAAAGGGCTTTGTTAGAATTGTGATAACAAATACATTAAAGGTCATAAGTGTGCTGAGAAGAAATTATTTTACATTGATTGTGGAGAGGATGAAGAAAAGGATCAAGAAACATCAAAAGAAGAGGATATACACTCGGAACCAACCCTATAGAAAGAAGAAATGAATCTGACCATATCTTGTAATGCATTCATCGGAATAGCACTCCTCAAGCTATAAATATAGAAGGACATATCAAGAAGAAAAAGGTAATAGTGTTGATTGATTCGGGTAGTACCCATAATATTCTTAATTATAAGATATCCAAGGAATTGAATTGCTTATTGTATCCAGCACCAGAGTGTCAAGTGACGATTGTAAGTGGAGGAACCATAAATTGCTCTAAAAAGTACCATAATATCAAGTTATCCATGGGAGAATATGTATTGAATAGCCCAATGCTTTCCATTCCAGTGGGTGGTATTGATGTTGTAGTAGGATTCCAATGGCTACATTTCTCAAGTACAATAGCTTTTAATTTTCAAGAGCTTTTTATGAAATTTTGTCTGGAAGGAAAGGAAGTTGAATTAAGGGGTATCACAGGGAAGCCAGGAAAGGTAATCGACTCTATCAGAATGACAAAGATTCCAAAGAAATAACAAGGAGGCATAATTGAAAAATTATGTTCGCTAATGGTTCCTTCATCGAAATCATGTATTTCTCCATCTCTCCAAAAAGTCTTGGACAATCGTTCCAAGGTATTTGAGACTCCCAAAGGTCTCCCACATATTCATGATCATGATCATGCTATTGATTTTATTACAAGAAGTGTTCCTCCAAATGCCAGGCCTTATAGATATCCATATGCCCAAAGGAGTGAAATTAAACATATGGTTGAAAAAATGGTAGAGGTTGGTATAATTATCCAACCAAATTTGATAAACAAAGCAAGGGATGAATGGAAGAATGGCGAAGCAGGATGGGAACTCATTCAAAAGTTGCTGAAGATCCTAGTTCCAACAATATTTCTAGAAATTGACAAGGAAGGAATAATCATATTGGAACCTAAAGCATTCACAGAACTGAGAAGTCGACAACTACGAAATTGATCAATTTCAAAGCATCTCATCAAGTGGAAGAACTTACCCACTAAATATTCCACATGGAAGGATGAGAATTTTATACCGAAGCATCAAGAAATACTCAAGCATTGAGGACAACACTTTTTGAAGGAGAGGGGCATGTTAGGTCCCTAGACTACTAGTGTAACCCATTATTGTTATTAGTATAACCCCATTATTATATTCTTGTGCCCATGTAGTCCATATATTGTTATTATTGTGCCCCATAGAAGCCCATTATTGTTATTATTGTGCCCTTACATCATTATTGTTATGTTGGCTCTAATTATATTATGACCCCTTAGACTCCTATATATAGAAAGGAGATCTTGTCATTTGTATCATCCAAATTTGTGTAATGTAAAGGAGGTTTCCCCCTTGAAGAGGCTTATTTCTAAGGTGTTTATCTATCTTTTCTATCTTTTTGTGGTTTGGTTTCATAACAAAATGTTGCAGGAAGTAGAACTAAAGCTACAAGAAAAAAAGAAGAAGTTGAAGGAGGAATAGGAGTTGAGAAGGAGAGAACGAGATGAGAAGAATAATCAAGGAGAAGAACAAAGGAAAGACATGATGATGAAGGAGACAATGTCCATATAGGTAGAAGAGTTGGAATAAACAACAGTAGAGGAGGAAGGTGAGCAGATGCAGGATTGGGAGTTTGCTCAGCAGATATAGAAATTGATCAAACTGATAGACATGGAGTTGGAACATGAGCCACAAAATGAAGATGTTGACCTGATACCAAGAGAACGATAGATCATCCCTCAGTCTCCACCACCTCCAACAACAGAGCCAGTCCCAATCGATCAAGGAGATTTTGTTCTCCTTGATGATGATCTGGTGATTGATGTGTACAATATATCATTCAATGAGTTCCAGAAGAGGATTTTACAGGTGCAGAGGAAACACTTTCTCAATGATCATACATCACCTATATTCATTAAGGAAAGGGTGATAATGTGGGACATGAGGAGGCATCAAACTACCATTTGCGAATCTAGCTTGGTCTATGCAGGAGAAATAAGCTCAAATATTAAGTATTTGACAGTTGAGAAGAATAATTGGTATATAAATTGTAGTCTTTCATGAAATAGGTAGAACAACTCTGAGCAACAATGCAGATTGTAGTTTCTCCATTGGGGAAGATGAGGACAATGGTACTTCCTGAAGTAGCATCAGTCAGAGAAACCATGTGGAAGATCTATGATGGATTCGTCATTGTCCATAAATCAGGTTTCTATTTGCATGGCCTACAACAGAGGAGCAAATGCTACCATCGCCAATGTACAATAGTGGAAAATACAGTACAAAGGGGCCCCACTTGACATGGTGAAGAAGATGAAGCCATAGGTTGAGCTAGAGAAAACAAAGATTCAAATGTTGATCTATGAAAATGAGAAACTTTCCTCATTCATTGGCAACACACAGGCCTGATATGTGTCGTTGTAGAGTATTTTGGATGTCTTTGTGAGAAAGCACTAGATCGCATCAATCGCTCCCTCACTGACGCCAAACCCAAGAACCAGGTGTGGTTTGAGATTGATCAATACTTGAAGCATCTAAGACAAGAAGCCACTAAGGAACACTTGGGGTTGAATGCACACAATGTGAAAAACTACATTAGTGGTCCTATCATGGTCAAGACAATGTTGCTCATGCTTCAGAATGATTTGGACACAAGTTCCAAGACAATATACCTGGATGCCATAAATGCTAGAGTCTACTTCAAAAAAGACATCGTTAAGAAGTTTTGGGACACCATCACATAGTACTAAGCTTGGCACCAATATGTGAATGAGAAACAATAAGTGGATGTTGTCGAGCTGGACTTTCCCCAAGCTTTGAAATCATAGTGTTGTGTCTTGTTAGGAAGTCTCTAGCCTATTTTGTCTTATGGGTACATGTGGAAAATGTAAAATTATTTGTAATTATGTTGTAAGTGAAATTCCAAGTGTCAATATTAGAATATGAAAAGTCACCATGTGATGTAATTTTTCATCTAGTGAAGAAGTTTAAGAGTGACAAGGGTAGTACAAAGGTGACAAAGGGGGAGTTGAAGAGTCACACCCCACTTGTTGTAAATAGAACCTCATAACAAATGTAACGAGCTTTTGAGAGGCAAGATTTTGGCTAGGCTTAGGCTTAGAGAAGTCTTGGGAGTATTTATAAGAGACTTAGGTTCTCCATATCATAGAGCGAGTATACTTGTTTGGAAGCGTAGGTGTTCTTCACTGTAATGTTCCACTATTAGGGCTAGTGGTCATCAATGGTGTATTTATGGATGGAACTTTCAATTATAATAATAAAATAAGAGCCAACATGGTTTCCTACTTTTGTTGTTAATATAGTAGGACTATTCTTGTTCTATTGGCAATGTATGTTATTTAACTTATGCATCTACTTATGAACTACTTTGTATGCATTTGTATGAATCTTGTTGAATGCATGTTGTTGGATTCACTCATCACTTTAATTTGTGGACTATTTTGCATCTTATCTTGTGATGTCATTTTGCTCATGTGTTCCTTTTAAGAAGTGTACTATTATAGGCTTTGAAGGGATGCACTTCCTTTTCCCTTCATGTGTTGCAACCATTGTGCATTGCACTTAACTCTCCATAGGGTCACACACTTGGTCTCACCCAAAGTTATCATACTTATCTTTGCACGCTACCACGGTATAGGCATAACATTACCACCCATTACTAGGACTCCTACTCCAAATAGTGTGAGGTCTAGTTGGGACTTCATATCAGAGATCCCATCAATATTGGTGGGTCCAACACAGTTAACATATGGAGAAGGAACCACCATGGGTTTATGGGATAGACAGGGTCCACAAATGACAAAGGAGATCAAATGCATAGTAGCAACATAAGAATAGGTAATGTCAGGCAGGGGTAAGGTAAAGACACCAATAAGGAATGGGATTTTAAATAGTCCCACACCAACACGATCATAAGTCATGGGGATATCTCTAGCGAATGGCATAGAATTTCAAATAGTGCTATAATTGGTTGAAGTTATATAGTAATAAAACAAATGAAACACATTAAACACCCAATATGAAGCAAAATACATGGCATAAAACCAACTATGGACAAGGATAAAATTATAGTCTAAGGCATCATTGATAGCTTCAAATTCAACATACACAATTTTTCCCCTAGCTTAATGGAAAATTAAGGAACTGTTTGAAATTCCTGAGAGGGGGTTGAGTTAGTATTTCCCCTAAATTTTTTATTTTTAACTTTCATATAATTACATTCATTGAATTATCATCAGAACACATCAACAATAAACAACACAATTCAACAATGCACAAACATCAAGACAATAGAAAACAATTTTTTTAGCTGGAAACCCTTCTAGGAGTAAGAAAACCAAGCCCTTCTTAACATTTGTATTCAATTATTTACATCAACTAGGAATATCAAATTTCCAATATCTTTAGCTCTAACTAAGGGAGGCTCCAGCCCCCTGGTTTACAAGTTCCAATTAGAAGGACATTGCAAACCCCTGGTTTACAAGCTCCAACTTGAAGGATTCTCTGACACCCTATTTACTAGCTTTGACTAGAAGGATGCTCCAACACCCTGTGTAGGCTTCAACCTTCCCTAGCATCATCGTACTACCCTGAAGTTTTATGAAGATCCAACTTGAAGGAAGCTTCACTTTCCTTCCTTGTACCACTATACCACTGTCATGGGCCAACACATCATGTTTCAATTTTTTTTGACTGGATCCACCTATGATCAATAAAATAAATAACATCAAAACTGTCTATTAAATTTTTTCGGTCAAATCTTAATTTTTTAATTCCTCTATCATAATTAAACTTGCTTTGGCCAAACCCTCATTGTTAATACAACTATTGGACCCTAGTTCAACAACAAATCCACTGTTACCTGATATGCATATCAAATGGAAAAACCTTTCAGTTCACATCAATAGCTAATCCACTTCTCATCTATCCAATAGTCATAATTAACCAAGTACTATGTTCTCTAAGCATCTACCTTACACATACATAAACTTATACAAAAACCTTAACATCTCTACTCAACAAATCTTAAGGGATATGCTCAAGTCATTTTGGGTTTTAACTAGCCTCACCCATACTGAAAATTCTCAATAGTCATCTTTTCTCAAGAATCAATCCTAGAACTTTTGTTCATATGCTGGAGCAAACCAAAACTACGACAATAACACTGGTCAAAAAAAATATTTTCTCAACATATCTTGGCATGTACACTTCAAAGTAATTCCTACTATCATCCCTAGTAGGAGGATCAATCTAGTAATAGACTCTTTCAAATATGAAAACCTTAGTGAGGAAATCATTGTATGCAATGAAAATTCTATCCAAAGCATGCTCACACAAGCTAATATGTTTTCATTGTAGTACCATAGAAATATATGGCTTATCACAACCTACGAACAATACATTCATTAATAGTAAGTTAACCATCTCAACAACTCAATAACAACACAAAGTAGGAAACCTAGATCATTAATATATTATTTCTTGGGTTGCATCATGCTCTAGTTGGGTAAATCTGAGTCATACTTTAGCATATAGGTCTTATATATATTATGTCACAAACAACTAAAAATAAAAACAATTATATATCATGTTGTCAAGACAATAGGGAGATTAACCTTAGCTTACATATTCTTAATAACTATCTACTCATACACTCAAAATACCATGAAAACGTTGATCAACTATATAGTAACATCCAATATAATGGTACCTAGAAATAAGCAGTTCTCTGTCATCATAGTATCAATGCAAAAGATATAGATATTTCATATAATCAAACTTAACTCCATTTTTCTATCCACTATTTATGTTACATTAACTAGCTCCTTTCAACATAGTTTGTATCCAATCTGAGTCCTCGATCTTGCACTAGTCAATCATACACATTGTCATATAGAATTAGAACTGAGATACATTCACTCTACACAACAACTATCTAGTTTATCAAATCCAGTTACGTCAATTCCATCTATAAATGATGCCCATTAATCTATGAATCATTCTGCCAAGGGTTTTTCTATCCTTTAGATCTCTCCTAACTCATATATATCGTATTAACCAATCATCTTTCCAGGTCATAAGATCTATGATCATGTTTAATAAACACATGGCTTATATGTAACCCGTTACTAGGTTAGATGATATGTAGCAATCATTAAATCCTTTAATCAGCTAGGTTCTAACCACATGCATGACAAAGCTTGATTACTGATTTCAACCTTTTTAAATTCATAACTAGACTTATCATTTTTGTTCAACATTATTTTGCTTTTGGCCTATAACTATTACTGTGAATCGATGATTATGACAGAGCTATGGTCATTATTCAGAGTGGTAAGACTATTTGTTAAATAAAAATCTATGGCCTTTTCATGTGCCCATTGGAATAAGGAGTTACTGGGAGGGGGAGTTTAATATGTAATAGTGAGGTTCTTAGATCCTTAAGCATAAATATTTTCTTATTTTATCACTATGAGTTAGTTGTGCATGCATTCATAATCCAGTATATGTAAACAACTATATAAGCCAATCACATGTATACATAATCTATTAAATGAGAAACGCACACATTGACATGGGTATTTTTACGTGGAAATCCAAAGGAAGAAAATTATGAATACATTTGTTGTTATAATCTATATTAATCACTTAATCACATTAGTTTGTTTGTGAGCACCCACTTACATGATGCCCCTATCCCCTTCATATAAGAAGTTACAACTTACCAAGAGGCACCAAAATCTTATGAATGGATACCACTACCTCCTTTAGCCATTATTCTAATTTCATAAAAATTTGAAAATCAAAACAAGAACTAATACATATATACGGAAATATAAATCTTATCTACTGAAGTACCAAATCCTTTCCTTTAGCTCTCCAGTTCTCCTTTCAACTGTGTTGTCTTATGCTCAACCATCTTTAGTCTCAACCCTCCCCTACACTGTCTCTTAGTTAGCACTTGTCCCAATCACCCATTCGATTAGACTATCACTGCACTGCATTCTTAAGCTCACAAATATTCTACAGTCCCCTCTTTTCTCAACTTCACTCAACTATTTTATTCCTCAGCTACACTGAGAATGATGGTGTCACTGCATTCATTCCTTTGTTGTCTCTATATATGATAGTGTGAATAGTATGGCATGGTATGTTGTCTTTCCATCAGGTTTCCTACATTCTACAACCATATTTAATTCCCGATATGGGTTTAGTTCACTGAACCATTGTAGCCACATTGAATCGCTGACTAGTTGTCTAGGTGTCTCCCATATTGAGAACGAGAATTTTTAGTCATTCTACACACTTTAATGAGGCTCCGAATTTCTCATAATTAAATACCCATAGAGCTTATAAAGTACTTAATATATGCCTCTTCCTCTTCAATTGCAGCATGCCATCAGAGGTCATAAACTTACTGATATGATGTCATGAAGTCATTCTCTTCATTTATTCCACTATGGCATGCAAGTAATTATCAGAGTAGGATTTATTTAGCTGGAGATTGACTTTACAATCACCATTAATCAATTGACACCAACCTCTTTGTGCACATTCACTATCAACTCTTGACTCCTTCATCCTATCTAAACTATGCGCAACACTTGCCCAGAATTCCCTCTTTTTCAATGTGTGTGTGTGTGTGTGTGTGTGTGTATATATATATATATATATTTCCACTGGGTTGAAATCTCAGATACCCATATCCCTATAACTTTTATAAATAGTGTTCTTCAAAAACTTATGGACTTGCGACTTTTTGAGGTTGGACCACCTAACCTTACGGATTTTCTTTGGTGCCTTTACTTTGATTTTTTCCTGAGCTCATTCATTTGTTTTCCCACAGTGTTTTAGCCTTATCTATGGCTCAAAGGCCCTTGGTCGCCAGAACACATGAAACTATCACAAAAAAAAGTCTTTGGCATGCCTTTTGATAGTTGATGGAACATCAAATGTCAACAAAATATATGTCTCTTGTCCTTGTTACTTCTTTCATACACTTGTAGCCTTATCCTTTTTCTTATCTCTTATGGGCTTCAAGGCTTTCCAAGGTTCCAGGCTTCTGGGTATGGTTCTCTACTTTTCCAACTAATTTCCATCCATGACCACCTTTTAAACAAAACTATAGGGTTTTAGGGATCCAAGGTTCATGCTACCCCAACTCACAATAATCCCACAACTCGTTTTTAAATAATCCTTCGTATTTCTAGGCCTTCTGGGGTTCTAGGCTCATCTATTAAGGACTTGAAAGTCCTTTGACTGATCATAACTTTCGATTTAAAGGCCCAGCTGCATACTTCCACATATATTTGGAAACATATTTTCAGGAACTTTCCAACTATTCCACTTTGAGGATAGACAAGTATGATCTCTTGAGACATAATATCCTCAAAATTCTGGGACTCCCCAGCCATCATAGTCATCTTTTTATGGCTTCTCCAGTATGCCTTCTACTATGATGATTCTCTATTGATCACTGCAACAGCCATGGGACTCTCGCTGAATAGTATTCTCATTAATGCCAACATATTATGATAGTCCAATTGACATCAATGACAACAAACTAGGTGCCATCAACCATTCTGATAATGCCGACTATGGAACAATCTTCCCCTTTAGCATTGACGACAAGAAACTAATATCCCCTTAAAACCAAGCATGGTTTTCTTCATGGTTTCTATTCTCCTTGGAATTAGTAATCTTCTCCCACTTTTTCATCAATGGAAAAGGATGCTTCTAAAGCCCCCCCCTGAAACACTGTGACCTACTCTTCAATTTATCCTTCAAGTTGAGTGGCTGCCAATACTCATTTTAATTAAGTCATTGGGAGATGGAGTCACAACTCCTATCTATTCCCGAGATACATAAATGGATATGTTTCAAGTGGCTTAGTAAATACATCTACAATTTGTTCTTTAGTGGCCACATACTCAACTCGTACAATATTAGCGGCAACCTATTCTTTTAAGAAGTGAAACTTGATAAGAATGTGCTTGGTCTTTGAGTGCATTATAGGATTCGTAGAGATGTTGACAGAACAAGTGTTATCACACGTGATTGGAATTGGATCAGGAAAATCTACCTTAACATCCTTCAAGGTTTATCTCATCCAGAGAATGTTTCAGCAACAAGTCGCAGTTGCAATATACTATGCTTCAGACGTTGATAAAGAGATGAAGTCTTGTTTCTTAATGATATAGGACACTAAGGAATTTCGAAAAACGAATGTTGCACCAGAGGTTCTCTTCCTCTAATCAATATTGCCTTCCAAGTCAACATCAATGTACGCCTTTAATATAAACTCTCTACTCCTAGAATACAATAGCCAATAATCTATTGTCCCTTGTAGATATTTGAATATCCTTTAGATAGCAAGGACACAACTTTCATTGGGGAAATCTTGAAATCTAGGTACCAGTGTAACCACTTCAATGATATGTCTTTTAGATGTTGTGAGATATAAAAAGCTTCCTATCATTGATTTTTAGACATCTGATTAACCAATGGGGTCTCATCTTGCTTGCATAACTGATAACCTACAACCATGTGGGTGCTAACCGAATTGAAATCTTCCAATCCAAATTTATTTAGATTTTCTTGTATGTGTTTAGATTGGGAGATAAATACCTCATATTTTGATTGAGAAATTTGCAATCCTAAGAAAAAGGAAAATTCTCCTATCATGAAAATATCAAACACAATTTGCATGCAGTTTGTGAATTGATGTACCAATTGCTCCAAATCATTGCCAAAGATTATATCATCCACATACAATACAACAATCAGTCATTGGTCATATTCAGATTTTATATAGAGATTTTTGTCTACAGTCCCCCTCTTAAAGGCTTGTTACTAGAGGTATCTATACAGTCTTACATACGAGACTCTGGGGTTCTGTTTTGAGTCCATGTAGTACTACATTCTTCATTTTGTACAGAAACCCTTCACTTTCAATGAACATGAACCCCTCTAGCTTCTCAATATAAACTTATTCTTCCATATATCGGTTAATGGATGACGACTTCACATCCATCTGATAAACCTTGACTTTTTTATGAATAGAAAATGCAACAAACATTCTAATGGCTTCTATTCTTGCTACAAGTGCAAATGTTTGTGCAAAATATACTCCCTCTATTTGGGAACATCCTTTGTAGACTAAGCAGGGCTTGTTCCTAATCACTTTTCCTTTCTCATTTAACTTATTTTTGAAAAACCATTTGGTGCCTATGGAATTTTTCTCTTTAGGTCTTCGAACAAGCCCCCAAGTGTCATTCTTCTCGATTTGATCAAGATCTTCATCCATTGCCTTTATGCAAAATTTATCCTCACTTGTATTACTAATATTCTTGGGATCAAACTAAGATAACAGAGTTAGGTTCTTTCAGCTTCTAATAGTGAGGAACCTTCTCCTAGTTTGAACCCCAAGTCTTTGATCACCAATAACTTGACTGTCTCAATGTTGTTTCTCTACGTACCTTGAGGTATAGTTGGACATTGTTATTGTAGTTATTTATTGATATTCACCATTAGGCTCTATTTCTACTTGATCAGAGTGTCTGGTGGTTGAGGTTTCTTCTCCATCTAAGTTTGTGTCTCTTTTGGAAGACCTGGAATTTGGAATTACTTCATCCACTACGAGATTAATGAATTCCTCAACTCTTTTTTCCTTTGTTGTAGCACCTATACCATTTACTTCAGGCAAAGTACCTAAGGAATATACCCTAGCCAACATGAGAATCAAATTTTCCAGTCCCTTTGTCATTATTATTCATAAAACATTTTCTCCCAAAAACCTTGTAGTTTTTTCCTAACGCGAGTCTCTCCTTCCACAACTCATAGGGAGTTTTATCACTATTAGGCCTGATTTGTGTTCTGTTTGATAGGTAACTTCTGCTTTTTCTGGTTCTTCCCAAAAGGTATTAGGTACATCTACTTCATACAGCATAGCTTTGGCCATCTCCTGGATTGTTGGTTCTTTCTCTCTACTACGCCATTTTGTTGTGGAGTTTTTGCCATAGAATATTGCCTCCTTATGCCATGCTCTTCACAGAATTATTCAATGTACCTTTAAGTTTATTCTCCTCCTTTGCATGATCTTAAGCATTAAAACTTTAAATATTTTTGATTTTCTACTTGAGATTTAAATGTCTTAAATTTTTTAAGTGGCTATGATTTCTCTTTTAAGACCATTATCCATGTTTCTTTGGGAAAATCATCAATAAGCAACATAAAATAGCTCTCTCCTCTTAGGAATTGTGTTCTTGTTGGTCTGCAGATATCTATGTGAATTAGTTCCAGTGGTTTAGATGAAGAGAAATCCTTTTCCTTGAAATGAGTCTTGTTTTGCATAAAATTGACAAGACTTGCAGATTGAATTATCATGCTTTCAAAATTTTGGAAATCCCCTCATAGCTCCTACATTATTGAGTTTTATCAGATAGACAAAATTCATATGACAAGGTCTCATATTCCATAATTGGCCCTCAGTTGTCTTCCTCAAATAACATCTTACTCTGGAGTCATCAAACACATATACATTATTATGAATTTTGAATGCCTTTCCCACCAACTTTCTATTATTTTCAATGTCATATCTCACAATATTTAATTCAAAAGGTCACATTATAGCCATTATCACACATCTGGCTTACACTAAGAAAGTTTTTCTTGAGAACTTCTAAATACAATACATTTTCAACTTTATTTTTTTCATGAAGACTGACTATGTGTTTGCTTTTAATTTTTGTGGGAGCATTGTTGTTCAACGTGACATTGTTCCCTCAGCATTTTCCTTTTACAGACAAAAATTTACTTTTATCCCTATTCATATGGTTGGAATAACCACTATCCACATACCATTTGTTTTCTTGGTCATGTGTCGATAGAGCAAGTCCACATTCCATGCTCTTTTCAGAATTACATTTCCAATTCTTATTATCCTTTTGAAATTTTGGTTGCCAAGCATTCTGAGGCTTAGATGAGTCCTCAAATATTCTTTTGCATTCACTTTTATTGTGCCCAAAATTATTGAATTTGAGGCATTCAACATCATTCATCAAGGGAGAGAAGGGGTTTCAATTTTTGGAGTGATATTTTTGAGATCTATAATGCTAATACTTATTGTATTTGAAATTCTCATCTCTTTAAACTTGGACTCTTCTACAATCAACAAACCTATGTCCAAAGATATGGCATTTATAAAAATGGCCATAAAATATATTTGTGTACCTAAAATTGGAAAGTTCACGAGTTTTTGCATGAAGGTACCTATGTTGTCTTATTGGTTGATTCATTCTACATTGGTATGACTCCTTTAAGAAGTTGGAATTATTGTTCCATCGAAGGGCTCCCATCTTGCTTTGTAGCTTTCTATCTTCATTGATTGATGCACCTTTGTATATCTCTATGGTTCCTCAAATCCTACAGACATGAAGTTCACCTTCCTCATACAAGCTTCTTGAGGTCTAGAATATCTCAAACCTATTTTTTTCTCTGGCGACCTTTCACTTCTTAGAATACAATATAGCTTTCTTGTCCCTTCTGCAAATGTTTCATATACACCCTTCTCGATCTCCAGTATCTCAAGTTCCATTCTCAAAGAGACAACTTCTCCCTTGAGACTCTGCCATTTTTCTTCCCATTAATGGATCAATTCATTAAGAAGTTATTCTTTTCATTTAACTTCTTCTAATTTTCATTTCAGGAACAAAATTTCTTCTTTGCACATGTTTGAGATCATCTCCTTCTTTACTTTGAATATCTCCTGCTTTACATTTTTGTTTTCTTGCTCTAGTTTCTCACATGTTTTTTGTTTCTATTCTAGTTGAAGAGCTAAGATGTATTTAATTTTAATAGCTTCTTCAAGTTATTCTTTTTAATAAAAAAATTCCTCACTGTCTAAGTTATACATACCTTCTTTAATACACTGCAATTGTTCTTTTAGTTGTGTTCTTTCTTCTGGCCTTTTTTTAACCCATCAAAAGCAATGATGAGTTCTCCTTCAAACTCTGCTACTCATTCTTCTTTTTCAAATTCTATAATATTTTGTTTCTTGGAGTCTACTCAAAATGCCATGAGTAACCACTCATTTAACTCATCTTATTATGAGTTTTCACTATTTGACTATGATCCTGAGCTATCCTATTCCGAGTAGAGCCCCTTCTTCTTATCGATCCTCTTCTTTTGATATTTTTGATATTTTCCTTTGAAACTATAATCATCTTCCTTTTTTTTCCTTTCTTTGTAAGGGAATTTCAATGAAAAATTCCCAACTCTTCCACAATGAAAGATCTTTAAGGGAAGCTTCCCTTTATACTTTCCTGAGCCATATTTTAGTTTACTAGCTAAGTGAGTCAACTATTATTCAAATTCACAATTGGAACTATCCTTATATTCTTTGTGCTGCTTAGGCTTCTTGTACACCTTAAAAATTTCCTCCTTTGGTTCAAACTTCTTTTTTTCTACTCTCATATCATGGGATGTGAGAGTACCGAGTAGTTGGTCCATTGTATGATTATTTGGGTCAAATATATCTTCAATGGTGGTGATTTTGGCATCAAATCTCATAGGAAGAGATCATAAAACTTTGTTAACAATTATATATTATTTGATGGCTTCACCAAGTCCTCTAATCATTTTGGTTACTTCATCATCTCTGAGGAAGTATTTTGACATACTTTCTTCTTCACTCATTTTTAAGTGTTCACACATCATTTTTAAGGTTTTAAGTTTGGCCTTATTTACTTTTCATCTTCTTCATGACTCTTATTAAGCTTCAGCCACACTTCCTTGGAAGACATACAATGCATTACTTTTACTAGTTTAGATTCACTAAGGCCAAGGAGAATGGCATTCTTAGCTTTAGAAATATTTCCATACACATTTCTACTGTCTGCATATGTGGGAGGGATATCAAGAACATCATAACGTGTCAATATAGAGCTCCAAACATCTACCCCTTGAGAGATACGATAGGCTTCCATCATAACTTTCCAAAAAGCATAGTTTGTCCCATTAAATACTAATATCATTCTTGAGTAAGCATTGATGGGCCTCCGAATTAGAAATAAATTAAGGCCCATATGACCATCCTTCAGAACATTAAACCTCTATTTTTTGCATTAGATGAAATATTTCTAGCTTTAATATGTTCATTAGGAAGGTTTAGAGATAATTTCATATTTGTGGCTAATATTATTTATTGTTATAGAATGTTGTGAGAATATTAGGCAAATTATAAAGATTTGGATGAGGAGATAATCTAGGGACTTGATCCCTAATACAAGAGAATCAATATTGGATAATAGATTAACAAAATATCATGAAATCATTGACAGATTATGGAGCTCCTGTGATTGAGAAAATCTAGGAATGTCTTCCCTGTCATTTAATGCAGAGTCCTAGTGTTTGGAACCATATCTAGTATTTGATGGATTTTGGAGGGGAAAGCTTCCTCCTTTAAATGATATTTCTTCCTCGTCATTTTTTGTAATTAACTATTCTAATTTTCCTCTAGGGGCATGTATTTTTTAGTCTTCTTGTGGACAAAACTTGTATTTTTGCAGCTCCACTTGCATTTGTAGCTGGGATGTACCTAGATTGATTCAAATAATGAAGTTTCCTGACACTTTTAGCTTTCAAAAATTGGTTTCATTAATATTAATTTGAGTATCCTTAGGATTTTCCATCCCAGGAGCCTCAGAGCCTTTTGTAATATTTGTTTTCTTCTTTTCAATTATTATTCACATGCATCTCTTATTCTTGTTTCTCTTATTTATGCATTTAGTATTGACGCTTCTTTTGTTGTAGGATTGGGTTAAATTGTTCAAGTAAGTTATTTATAGGTTATTTAAAGAGTCACAAATATGATTAATCCTTAGAAAAATTTTGAAATTTCATCTTAATCATTGAGCTACTTAGATTGGTTTACTAGTTCACAAATCTAGAATTTCTGGAAGACCCTTGTAGCAAAATAGTAGTAATTTTCTGCTATTTTCTAGAACGTGTTAATGAGATTCATTTGTGTTTATTCCATTTGAATTAGGTCAGAAAAATATTTAAGTTTATAATAAAATTTACCCCAATTCATTTTCAGTTTATTAGGTTATGCATTTGATAGGTTAACTAGCTCACTAGTTCTTGAATTTCTAGTTTTTATAGTAATTTTTTGTTACTTTATAGCACATGTTAATAGCGGTATCTTAGAGTGATTCAAATTTTAATGGAGTCCTAAGAAATCCTAATTAATAAAAAAATTGTCCCATCCCATTTTAATTTGATTTACTTGGTGATTCAATGAATTATCTCCTCTTGTAGAAATTTTGTTTCGCCTGTAGCAACCTCCTGTGGCACATGAAAACATGGCTATATTTTCTCCAAAATCTTATTTTTTGTCTCTTAGGCTTGAATAATTACCCATAGGATCTAAATCCACGATAGAGGAATAATAAACACCTATTAGTACATGCCTTTTTACAAAGTAGATTACGCCTATTTATTTGAATTCATGCTCTAAGGATTTCAATTACGAATTGTTGTTCTTGTCTATGATTCATTTATTTTGAAAGTAATATTTCATTTATACAATTACTTTAGGATTTCATTTCATGACATTCACTCCATTACATCAGATAATTTAAATAAGGACACATTGTACATTGCACATATAGTGTCGACACCTCTTAAGTGTGTACGAACACGTTGATAATTTAAGTTGGTAGCCTTGGGGGTTGCAACATTCTTATTGCAATACTGAGGCTCATCACTTTTTGGTGCCATTATCAAGGAGATGTCAAAGTATGAATTTTTTTATTCCATAGTTGATTCATTTCTTTTACTTTCTATAAAAACAAAAAAAAATTGCATTAGCCATATTTCATTTCAGAAAATTACATTGCATTAGCATTCTTATTCAATATTTAAAAAAAAAACATAAAAAATTACTTCTCCAACACCTAACCCCCCACTTCATCACCTAGTGCAGTAAGAACCATATCACCATCCACATTTTTTGGTAGAAGAAGAAGAGCGGGTAGGGAAGCTAGAAGAAATTGATGGAGATGATAACAATGAAGAAGATCCTCTTGAATTTCCCATTCAATATACTGATGTTAGTGTTCATATGAAGAACATCTCTCCATATTTCCTTCCCATCTTCCATTGTATGAGTTTAGAGGATCCAAAAAACTTTCTCTTTGAATATGAAATCCTTTGTAGATCTTATGGTTACTTACTAAACACCCAAAAGTTGATATCGTTTTCGGAAACATTGAAGGATAGAGCTCTGAAATGTTTCATGTGTTTAGGGACTAATTCAAGAAGATCATGGAATGATATGCAAAAGATATTTCTAGAAAAATATAAACATGATCATATTAAAGAATAAATATTTAGAATGACCCAAAATAAGATGAGAGCCTTGAGGATCTAATAAAGAGGTTCATGTATAATTTTAAGAGGGAAAAATTACATCATTTAGGATCTAAGACAATTAAAAACTTCTTACTTAGAACAATTAGGGATAAGTGGATTGATCTCCTTGATCTCATGAGTAGAGGTGATGTATACCAATTATCATTTGAAGAAATTTGTGAAATATGGAAACACATATCAAGAGGAAGGGCAAGAGTAAGTAAATCAATATCAAGATCGGTAAGTCAAGCTAAACTTGGAAATTTGTTTGATGACTTTAAAACATAAATTCCTATCAATCTAAGTGAACAAGTAGAAATGTTAAGAATGTAATATGAGGAAAAAGAAGATGATGATATTTTTGTTGTCCATGCAGAATCACATGCTATTAAATATTTCCAATCATTACCAAGGTTGAAGGAAGTTTACCAAGAGGACAATGGAGCAAGTCAATCACCAAAGAAACAATGTTGTGTAGTGCCAAGACGACCATGGTATCCTAGTCAACCTAGTATGATGCAAGAACCTAATTCATAATTTCAATTTTATGCACATTGATCTCAAACTAATTGGAACACACCCTTTCCTTGTCAACCTTGGCCATGTCAACCACAAAATAAATGTTGGCAACAAGGTTGGCAAGGAACTTAGTGGATTAATCCACAATATCCTCAATATTTTCATTAATATCCTCAATACCCAACTCCATATTATCCCTACCATAAACCTCCACCACAACCACAACCCCAACCATATCCCTCTCAAAGATCCACTCCCACTCAACTATATGTACCACCATTTCGAAACCCACACAACGAAGTAGCTCAACCCACTTACAATGCTGAGGTACAACACTCCCTAATATCTCCTCTTGATCTCAATGGTATTCATCTTAGCTCAAGAAGAGTATTACAAAAAGGAGATTCTTTTGATGTCATTGAAGGAAAACATTCAAAGAAAGAAGAATCAAATGAGAAGACCAGAGAATCATGGGTTGCACTTGATGAAGAGCACACATCAGAAATTAAGATTGACAAAGTTCACTCATGTTTACCATTAGATCCTCCATATGTTCGAGAGAATAATAAAAAAAATGAGGAAGATTTGAATTTTGTGGTAGAATAATACATGAAGAATGATCCATATGACAAAGCAAACCAAGGGCATTAAAGCTATGTTTAGGTTTGGTTCGAGAAAATCAACAACATGGAGCATCACTCTCTTCTTCAACAAGACTTGATCTCTTCAAATACAAATCATTTGGTCTCTAAAATTTAGGTACATGTCAATGCATACATTTTTGGCCTACACATGAGTTTATCTGTCATCTTGATGTGCACATGGTTCTATTGGAAGTACTCCTATACTTGAAATAGATTTCATTTTTCAAGTAGAGTAGGAGAGAAAAGGATATAAAAAAATAAAAATAAGAGGAAAAAAATAAAATACTAGGTGAAAACCTCCTCTGAGGCACCTTAGATTGGCACATTGATTGAAAACCTCCATGAGGTAGTCAATGGGTTCGAAAAATAAAAAAATGAGAAAAAGAAAAGATCCTAGGTGAAAACCTCCCTTGAGGAACCTAGGCATACCTACTATTTGAAAACCTCATTGAGGTAGCTAGTAGGCCTAAATGAAAAAGTGATAAATGAAAAAAATATTTGCTCCATGTATCTCTCTTTGATGAATGCAGGTTCTATCAAACATTTTCAAGAAAAAAACAAGTTAGCACCAAAAGAAAAAGTTGGTCAAAAATCTAGTCAAAGGAAGTAAAACTTGGGCTTTCTCTTCCTTTGCTCAGATGCACCAACATGACCAAGGCCATGTCAATGATTCATCCACATCCATTTCCAACATCCACCCATCATTCCCAACCCTTTCTCATCAATTTTCCTTGTTGTCCTAAAATGCTACAAGAGGGCTCTGTTTTGCAGCAAGAGGGATCTATTTCGCTATAGGAGGCCAAAATACATAGAGAAATTTTACTTTATCATATCTTTAAAAACTTTCATCCATTGCCCAATTTCTTTCATGGGGAGATGCATATGGCTGATGTTAACATGCTCAAAAAATTTCAGTAAATTCCAATGCACACTTTTCGAGAAAGTGGCCTCCATCACCTACAACCATTTTCTATTCTTCTATAGATACATGCACCCATTGGCTAATATGTGTTTTGCAGATGTGCATCAGGATGATGAAAACATGCTGAAAATTGTTTAGGTCAATCTAGTCTACCATTTTAGAGATATGGATAAAATAATTTGGCTATAGGAGACTATGCTAGAATGCTATAAGAGGAGCTTGAAATGCTACAAGAGGTCGAAAAAATTGGAGGAAAGGTTCAAAAGATCATGTCTTATTTAGGGAACGTTGAGAGATGTACCCCAACACCATTTTCATCACTTATTCAATCCATCTAGCCAAGATTCATCTTCTAATTCTCACTCTTCCTTACATGAAAAAAATTAGAAAAAGATTTGTCATCAACTTTTTCACCACCTACACCACCTACACCCCCTCTTGATGTTTTTAACCTTGTCCTTATACCTCATATGACTTTCCATCAATACCACATGTAATAATGAGGTATCGAAGAGAAGTTAAATGATTATTAGAAGAAGAGAATTTCTACTATAGTAGACTGTAGAGTTACAACAAAACTCAACATCAATTTTTTCCACCAACGAAGTAGAATATCCAACCACCTTAAGCATCACGAAGTCATTTTTGAAGTTGATAAGGGACACATACTCCTTAGGAAGCAGTCCATCCACTTGACCAACAGTGGGTGGGACAAGGCGACGAAACCTGCAAACACAAAAATTTTATTGGTCAAAGGATCATCAAGCTAAGAAGACATGCATAATCAAACAAACGAAACTAACACCTTCAATATCATCATATTATGAAGTCCAACTCCAGCATGCAAGCATATCTAGCAAATCGACATCATAGGTAGGTACAATTATAAAATGTGCTTCACCTATTCTCTTGAGCATGCTATGGATATAATTTTTTTGTCAATACATAAGATATGAGGTTTTATAAACTAAGGGTGGGTCAACAATCTTGGTCACCCTCAACTAGTTAAATAACATCCTCCTTCTTCAATTTACATACAATTTCGTCGTACATGCATCATGTAAAAAAAACCTAAAGAGGTATATTCCTTTCGAAAAATTATTTTCTTATATAGGAGGGTAAAGGCAAGAGTAGAGGATGTCTTTCGCTGAGATAGGGGTGTCATTCTTCTATTTCCCTAATAAAAAATCAACCACCATATCTCTACTTTTGGACCATATACTGTTCAAAGAAAAGTCTTGGAAATTCCTTTCAAATAATTTAAGGAGACAGCAGTAGGACCATAGCGGGTAGGTTTCAACCAAATGGGAAGTAGCTTTTGACATCCATGAGAAGGAAAACCACTAGAGTAGCCCCAACTAAGTAGCTCAAAGCTAAAACTGCCATGCTATAGGAGAAAATGGGGCTTCTATAGGAGAAATAGGGTTGCTACACGAGAAACATATTTTCTATAGGAGAAGACAATGTGCTACAGAAAAGTCAAGAGAGCTGCTAAAAGCTTGATTTTGAGAAACTTTACCCTATATTTGAAGAGGTATGTCAAAGAGAAGGGCAAGTACACAGTTTTCTCTGCCATGTGTGGACAACAAACCAGCAAAACCTCTCATTCCTTCAAAAAAAATTCTGATAGCAGATTGAGAGTAAAAAAATTGGATGAGACTGTTTCCTTTGAGTTAAGAAAGATAAGAAAGGAAATGGAACTATTTTTTTTTTGAGTCTGAAGTTTTCTTGCTTCTAACCAGTATGGATAAAATTTCTCTTTTACCATTGTAACAGATTGAGGGTATTGGATTTTGAAACTTTGGAAAATCATAGTGACAATCATGGGGGGTGGTTGCAATTAAAGAGAGTCGAAAAACTCATCAAGGATGCTATTTATCACATATGTTGTGGAGAATATTAAAAATCATGTATCATGGTAGAATATTGTGGACATTAAGAAGGAAACATTTCTTATGACACTAGCACAATCCTAATTAGAACTTGTAGAAGATGACGAATCTTCAAAAGAAGGAGATCGAGAAGAAGATGAATCGAATGGAGCAAGAGAATAGGTGCCAAAATTCCTTATGAGGTAGTGTGGGATGTTAAGGAGGGCATGAGGACCATGAATGACATACAATTAGGTCACTAAGTTGCTTAGTTGATGAGCAACACTTACAATAGGGGATATGATGGGCCTCCAAATTAGATATAAATTAAGGCCCATTTGACCATCCTTCAGGAAAGTAAATTTCTATTTTTTGCATTAGGAGACATATTTTTAGATTTAATATGTTCATTAGGAAGGTTTAGAGATAATTGGATATTTGTGCCTAGTATTGTGTATTTTTGTAGAATATTGTGAGAATATTACACAGATTATGAAGATTTGGAGGAGATAATCTAGCGACTTGCTCCCTACCATAGGAGGATCAAGATTGGATAATAAATGAAGAAAATATCATGAAATTAATCACAAATTCTAGAGCTCTAGTGATTCAGAAAATATAGGAATGCATTCCCTGTCATTTAATGCATATTCCCAGTGTTGGGAACCAGATCCAATATTTTAAGGATTTTGCAGGGGGAATCTTCCACCTTTCAAGAAGAATTCTTCCTCATCATTTTGTACATGTACCAATTCAAATTTTCCTCTAGGGGCATGTATTTCTTAGTCTTCTTGTGGAGAAAATTTATATTTTTCCAACTCCACTTTCATTTCTAGCAATGATGTAACTGGATTGATTCAAGCAATGAAGATTGTTGTAATATTTATCTTCTAAATATTGGTATCCTTCATAGTACTATGAGTAGCCTTGGTATTTTATATCCTAGTAGCATTAAAGCCTTTTGTACAATCTATTTTTTTTTTCTTTTTACTTATTATTCACATGCATCTCTATTGATGGTGTTGGACCCGCCAACATGTCAAGCGATGTCCCCGGTAAGAACACCCAACTATACCTCAAACCATTTTGTGTAAGAGTCCTAGCAGTGGGTCTTACGGTAATGCCTTGACAATGATTTCACACAGAGGCAAGTAAGATAACTCTATTGGTGGCAAAGGTATGATAGCTGCAGCAAGCCAAGGAAGGTGCATGAGCGGTTCTAACACACATGAGTTGAGATGAGTGCACCTCTAGGAAACTTGTGATAGCACGCAGATAGTAATCGAACACACGAGCAGAGATACATCACATCATGGAAGGTAATTTAGCAAGAAATCCAAAGTGATGGTTAAACCAATGACACATTTTAGAAAGATTCATACATAAATACACAGATAGCTATACATGCATGCATAAGGAAACCAATACATATATCATTTAGAGTAAACCAGATAACATAGAATACATTACAACATATGCATGAAATGTGCTGGCTCTTGTTATATTAAGAAGTGTAAGTTCCAATAATAAAATACATCCATGTCCAACCACTAATTTCGATAGTGGAATGTTACAACCACAACCACCTACTCCTCCAAAGAGATGTACTATCTCTCCGCAGTGGAGAAGCCAAGGCTCATTATAATACTATCCAACATCTCTCCAAGATAGCCTTATCGGACGCTTGGATGACCAAAATCCTCTACAATGAGTTATGAGGGACTATTTATAGCAATGGATGGGGTGGCCTTTGACATTCCCCTTTGTGATAGTTCAACTACCCTCATGACTCTTCATCTACCCTATGATTGTTACATCCAACTACCGACACTTGACTTACACTTGACATGACGTTACATTACAATGCACATGTACCCATGTGACACAAAATGGATTGAGAAAGCCATGCTAGACATCATCCTCACTTAGACAACCATGGAAGTCCAACTCTTGAACATACTCACGATGATCAACAGTAACATATTGATGCGAAGATTGGTAGACCTTGATGGTGTCTGTGTGATCCAAGGTAACATCTTTCTAAAACCTTAGTCTTTCCTCCATAACATCTGGGTACGCTGCTCAGGCTCTTCTGTCCAACTCGTCTGTAAGCATGCACATCATTGTCTTCAATGAATTTGGACCAGAAACATACTTGTGCATGATGTCTGCAATGATGGGTAAGTGTGGGCTGGTAGCGATGCACATCAACTCATCGAAGTACGAGTGAGTCTCTAGTCAGAATTGTGTCTTTGACTTCACCTGGGTGAGAGTCCCAATAGATGGGGTCGCATGTGCATGCACCATAACATCCATACTCTTGAACACACGTGCATGGGAAGCCTATATACTGGTGATCATCTGCGGGAGCTCTTCTTAGTTTCGCATTTGACTTCGGATACCTACCTTCAGCACAACTACACTAGACTTCATAATATTAGGCAAGTGAAGTGGGACTCCATTGTATCTCATCGTCTATGCTTGCATGTAATCAACAACAACATGTAAGCTCATCAAGATACATGCTCTTCTAGCACATCATTGCTGCCATCCATTGAGATGGACGACTACCTTATGAACTGTGCCAAACTTGGAGAACAAAACTCACATAAATGTGCCAAGGGACAATACTTCATTTTGTATTGTCTTCTTCACATCAACTCAAGTGGACGTTGCCACCAACTCTCCTCCTTGCTTGGTCTTATGTAGTTCCTTAGCCATTCGATCATTATCAGCTATCAGAAAGTGAAAACTTAAGCTAGTGGCTTCGGCATACATTGTAGTTGCATTGGCCAAGGCTACTGGATGTTTGTGCATGTCATGCATGATCACTCATTCCTCAACTTTCACAAGAGATGTATGATCATCCAGAGTCGACACTCTACGAGACTGCATAACTCTGTGTTGAGACTCTTCGAATGATATGCTGTACATCTCTTCTTCTAGTTGATCTCTGAGGATCTTAGTACCTCCTCGATCACTTGAGACTTGCTCATCACCTAGATGGGGCAGAGAAGGTAAGTCGAATTATTGGTGGTGATGCATAAGCTTGATGTCTTGTTTCGATTCCCATTGCTCCATATCTATATGCAACTGTTGAAGTGCTTGTTCTATGTCGTGAGTGAAGTCTTGTTCTGATGAATGCACTACATGTATGGGTGTTGTTTCATCTGTCTGCAAATGTTGCGCCCCCTAGTATACCTGTTGCTATTGCACTTCCCTCTCCTGTTTACGTAACTCTTGTTCCTTCTAGAGTTTCTCCTTCAACTCATGAAACTTCTTCTCTGCTTCTTCCATTCTTCTCTTATGCCTCTGCCTTTGTGCAATTCACTTCTTGTGATGTTGCCTCCTTGCCTCTATAGCCATAGCTTCGTTCTCCACAAGTGGATCTACTCAGAAGTTGCAGATTTTCTCTTCCTCCATGCGATCAATAATCTTCCTCTTTCCCTTGTCACGCACTGGTATGCTTCCCTCTACTACTATTGTTGTTGGCGTTGGTGTTCTGTGGGATGCTACTTCACGTTGCTTTTCTAACCACTCCACAGTGAAGCCAACCGATTCATTGGGTCTAGAGAAAGTGTAGAAATATCTCCATGGGTCCTCCTCAGCGCAATGAAATGCCCCGTGGACCAAGTTGAATTGTCCTCTCATGTAGTGATCTTTCACAATACAATGTGGGTCATACAGATTGTAGCTTCTGTGGTCAAATGGATACTTCTTCATCAATTCTACTTTGACATCTACTTACTTGATACTTTGGATCTCATATAACCTGATCCGCAATGGAAGAGTGGGCCAAGATGATTTCTTCTACCAATGCAGTCTAGCTTTCAATCCTATCAAGATGTCATATTCTACTTCCTACATGATGAGTATGTCCATGGAAAACTTCGATAGAACATGCGGAGATTTCTTCACACTGAACATTTGGATGAAGGTGTTGGACAATGAGGCATACCAATCAACAATGTCTATCAATGCCTCCATTACTTACTTCGACATGCAGGGTGGATATTGTTCGAATATCATATTATAGTCTAGGGTGAAAAATTATTGGACAATCGTCTGATTACTCCTATGAAGCTGCATTCAGACAACAACTTACAATATGTGTTCATAGCAGTCTCCATCGGTGGCCATGCCCACTCCAAGTCCGGGAACTCCTGTCGGGCACAGATTGCATCTAAGAAGTAGGAAAACATGTATATCTCTACTTGCATACCTCTAGGTGACTGTCGAGCCTTTTATACCTATTCCTTCAACTAATAAGCCAACATGCTGGACTAGTTTCATGGTTTTCTCTCTCTAGCCAATTGGTCCAGCACGATCACCCAACTCTGTGGGAAGGTTTATGTGCTTTCTTGGCCACATAGTTGGCATGAAAATATGATGAAGTATTGATATGCCTTCGACAATATCTTCATCTTATAGATCTAGTTGGGTGTCATCTTGAATCTCGTTGGCTCCTTTACCCAGTTCTTCAAAATGTCTCTGGAGTTGGCACTGCTGCTGGGTAAGCTGAAAGGAGTCTTCATGATAGTCACGGGCTTTGAAATCTGATACATATCATCATAATCTTGTGCCTAGAAGGTGGAAATTACCTACCACTAACACTTCTCAAGGTCATCATCTCAGGATCAGTGTGCGATACAATCCAGTGTATCATGTCTGCGCATGGGAATATGGGGTATCTGCATGCAATACAGTACAAGCTGAACCTGTGAATGTTCACATACACCTGAAGGTATTTGAGGTCTTCCCTGAAAGTTCCCGCAAATTCTTCATTGACCTCTTTCCATTTCAACTTGATGTGCCTTTCTAGAAACGATCTGATATCATCATAGATCGGTAGACATGCGAACACCTGCTCAATTGTTGCTTTGGTTGCACTTTCGTAAGTGTCCTTTGATCCATCTCTCTTGGAGGCCATTGATCTTCTACTGCTAAGAGGTAGGTGAACACTTGAAGGATATGGAGACAAAGCAACATACATGGCAAGAAACCTGTCAGAAAAACAAAAGCAAATTTGTGAAATGACTTAACACATACCTCGGGAATGATAGGCAAAGATTGCACAATTTTTGCCAGGAGGCTGGGTGAATAGCTGCCATAATTGCACAAAAGGTAGTTTGGGCTATCTGGAAGGCAAGAATAGCTAATGGATTTGCGCAATGTGTAATCCAGGCTAAGTACTGACTATTGGGATTGCACAATGAACAATTCTAGCTGGCAATGACTGCAGGCTCAGGGACTACATTGCGCAATTTTCTGGACCAGCAGTTGTTGTCCCTTAAAAATGCAAAATGTCCTAGAGGATAGTGTTTGGGTAGAAATGCACATTTCTGGAGAGGAATAAAGATCCTTCCTTCCCTAGATTGTGCAATGCTGTCTGGGTGAGGCACAGTCTGGGCCAAGGCTTCCCGGACCCGTCGAAAAGCAACTGAAAACAAATCTAAAAGTGAATGCATGGTGAAACTAAGTGAAAGAAGAAGTGATTGATCATGCATGGAAAGATTGAATGAAAAATTCAGTAAACAGATCAACATGCGTGTGAGTGAAGTGAGTCACCAAATCGGTGACCATTTGTGCAAATTAATTTCATGCATGCGACAGTAGTGAAATAGCAACGAAAACTGAAACAGTGCTACTACAAGATAGTATGGATGTAAATGACAACAAGAATTCAAAGAAATCAAGCAAAGAACACTCACACAAGTGCAAACACAAAAGGCTACAGAAATGTTGGAAAAGGAAAGTTGAGAACACTTACCCATGAATAGTTGAGCCAAATGTGTCAAAGAGTCCTGGATGTACTGTGGGATGTTAGAGCTCCAAGATTGATGTGAAAGAATGAGCTATAATTCATTGAATAAATAAGTGTGAGCTCATGACGCGTATGCCACAAATCTAGGAAAAAGTGACACTTGGAGGAAAGTTTCTAAAAAGAACCTTGCATGTAACCTCCAGCTATTAAAAATGGCTCCCTAAATCATAGTATGATTTCGCAGGTTGCCTTTTGCTATTGTAGGAAAAAGCAAGTCATACATACAAGTCAGGTTTTGTTGGTCCCGGGTGGAACTAGTAACCGCAACTGCTCATGCATGAGGTTGCTCAACTGTTGGTAGAAAATTCACATTTCTGGCTGGGAGTTGGGCTCGCTGCCTAGGGGATTTGTGCAACTTCTAGGGAGAGTAGCTAACATTTACCCACAATTGCACAATTCCTGGGCTGAGTGGGCCCCTTGGGAAGGATTGAGTAGTTTTCTCAGTGAAGACTGTCTAGCACGATTGCATAATTCTGGAGCCTAACAGGCTGCTAGATAGAATTGTGGAATTTCTGGAGGAAATGATTGTTTCCCTATAGAATTTCATAATTTCTTGGGAAGCTGCTCAACCTGCAGCTCAACCAAGTCCGGGTGATCAGCCTGTGAGGGGAATGCATCAAGCTTTGACGACATGTTGACTTTGTGCAAGAAAAATAGTGAAGCTTGTGTACTTAGCAAAGCAAGACAAGGTGTTGTGAAAGATGGATAGGGAGGCTCCAAAACGAAGCTAAGGAAGAATTTTGGAGGGTTGTTGTAGTTGCTACAACACTTGGTCACACACTGGTAGAACTCCAACTCTTTGAATGGACCTTGTTCATGAAAGTAAAGTCTAACACCTCCAGAAGTATTTTTGGGTTCCCAGTTCATCTTGGTTTTACACTAGCCTAATTGTAAGATGTAGCATCTACCAGTATCTTTGTCGATTGACACACATTCCAAGCCAAGGAATCATAGTTGTTTTGATTGGGGTTGAGGGGTATATTGGTGCACAAGCAGTATAGTCATCCAAGTCTTAGTTTCATCTCTAGCGTTGCTCCACTTCCAGCAAGCCTGGACAATACTCCGAGGGAGTCACATAGGAACACAAGCATGGCTCTACTGCTAGTGATCCTAGTCAGTACCCTGGTAGAGTTACTTGCATCACCTCTATGGGAAGGAAGCCTTTCTCTTCTTTCAGCTTATTCATTTTTCATTTTTCATTTTTTATTTTTTCACTTTTCATTTTTCATTTTTTTCATTTTCGTAATTGTGCATAGAAATTATTCATTTCAGAGGCAGAAGAGGGATCCCAACTTATTTAGATCGGAAGAGGTTACTCTAGTAGAGAAGTAGTTTATTATACCTGTAACGTGCCTATTAAGGTTTTCCCCTCACCTTACTCTACTTGAATGAGCTGACAAGGATTAACCAAAAAAAACCAACTAGAGTAGGTGACACTAGTTAGGGCACAAGCATTGTGTTTTCACCAAGGTGCACTTCAAATAGTACTTATTTTCCTTTGACGTATGATGGACTTAAAGTAACAAGTTCTTCACATGGAGGTAGGATGACAGATAACCAAGCAGTGATAGTTGTACAAGGCCTCTTGTATTTTACCTAGCTTGTTTCAAGAGTCAGACATGATTTCATGCGAAACAAACCTACAAAAAAAACAAGAAACCTAACAAAAAACAAAGCAATGAAAGAGTAGAAGCAAAAGCGAAAGTAAATATAGTAAGACAACAAGCAAGCAACAAACAAACAAACAAAGCAAGTAAGAAAACAACCATGCAAGAAAAACAACTGAGAGAAAACACTACTCCTACTCCTAAACTAACGGTGCATGGGCATCATCACGTGAAGTGATATTTCAAATGCAGCCACTAACGCATTGGTTGACCTGTGTTGGTGAAGGCTTGGTCTGTAGCTAACCTAGTTATGTGAACCAGCAACCAAGAAAGATATAACAATGAAGACATCGACACTTCGTGTTTCAAACTGCCCATGAAACATAAGTGAGTGCAAGTTTATGAAGAGCAATTTGTGGGCATATCATGGTGTTGTGCAACACAGCATGGAGATTTGAAGCATAAGCACACTCTTGACAGTGACATGCAAGCAAACGAAGGAAACAAAGACAACTTGAGTTGTGCACATGTGCTTGCAATGTAAGACTTCTCCAATGCATGAGTGATAGGATCATGTAGTTCGAGTGGAGGTAGCATGATCTGTGTGTGAGATTGAGTGATGAGGAGACCCAGGTGATTGAAAATTTTCCTAATCAAAAGTGAGACTAACCCTAAGAGAGTGAGGGTCTAACATAACCATCAGCTCGGGCTGAAGTGCCTTGATAGTCTTCGGTGTTTCACCTTCATCGTTAGATATATCATCATATACCGATGGCTGCGAAAAATCAACTGCGATGGAAACATGATCATGATCAAATATGGTAGTAGATGGATCACGATAGCCATGATCAGAAAAATCAATGATTTCACCGAAATCCTCATGATCTGATGAATCATACAGAGGGGTAGATGAGAAGCAAACCAATTCATCCTCTGTGCTTCCAAAAGAGGGAGATTAAAGATCAATTGGATTTTCAATGAAAGACTTATCCTATTTTTTTTCTGGATAATGTATTGAAATCTGGTGTGTCCTACGAGTGATGAAAAATGTGCACATCCATGGATGAAGCTACACATGTGAAATCTTGGATGGCAGATTTACCAAAGATGTCAGGAAATAATAGAGGAGGCTTGGACGGAAGGGAGTCATCCTCCACCGAGTGTTGATGCTCAAGATCCGACTCATACTCTTCATGAATGACAACGCATGTTGGTTGTGCAACACCAACCCCACTAGTGGCTTGTTCCTCACTCACAACAAGTGTAGGGTCCAGAATGGAAGAACAGAAGACAATATCATCCGTAGGAACAACTGAGTGTGAAGACGAAAGTTGTGGAACAAAAGGCATATGAAAACATGATGGACTCACAAGCAAATCTACACTAAAATTAAGTGAAGTGATGTTGGAAGGATGTGATAGTTGAACAAGTGTGTGAGAATGATCCTCAACATCACTCTACAATGGTGGAGCTATTTGATGAGGGGATGGCAGACAGTCAGTTGTGACAGTGACCACATTCATGCGGGATTTGTAGCTCCATCACTGGATAATGTTGAGTGAGGCATGATTTCAAACATCTTCTTGGGATCAACATATTTCTTAACACAATACTCAAACCAGTCCCAAAGATAGAAAAATTTCATCTGGCTCTTTGGAGCTTGAAACTCCAAGTCATCGAAGCGTTGTAAAAAATCCATAGTTGATTCATTTAGAGCCTTCTATTGTTGTGATATTTTTTGGTCAATATGGTCTGGATCAAAATGATAGAAAGTGTTTTCAATGAGATCATAGAAGTGCTCAAGTGAGTGCACATTGTTATTTGGTAGGCTCCACAACCATCGAAGTGTAGATTCACGTAGTGTGTATGCAAGCACCAAGCTGGCCTATTCGTTAGAACACCCATCTTCCTAATGAAGCATGGAAATAAAGTCATGTAATAAATTAGGTCATTCCACTTTGCCTGCACCATCATACATGCAAGTGGACAAGAGATCAAAGAACACCCTTGTGGTGGTGACATATTCATGATTCGAAAATCATCAGGGAGGGAGAAGAGTGCAGGAATCCATGATAGATATGCAAAGGTTTAAAACAGGATGAGAGGACACAACTTGGCATCTGGCCCTTCTTCTAGTGCCATAAATTTTGACAGTGCTGGACATGCCAACATGTTAGGGGATCTCCCTGGTAAGAATTCCCAATTAGACCTTAGATTGTTTGGTGTAGGAGTCCTAGCAGTGTTTTGTATGGTAATGCCTTGACCACGATTTCACACAAAGGAAAGTAAAATAAATCTATTGGTAGCAAGGGCATGATAGCTATGTTGAGCCAAGGAAGATGCATGAAAGGTTCTAACACATGGGGGTTAAGATGAGTACGCCCATTGGAAACCTGTGATAGCACACAGTTAGGAAGTGAACACACGAGCAAAGATACATCACAACATGGAAGGAGAGTTAGGAAGCAATCCAGAGTGATGGTTAAACGAACATCACATTTCAGAAAGGTTCATACATACATACACAGATAGTTATACATGCATGCGTAAGAAAACCAATACATATATCATTTAGGGTAAACCAGATAGCACAAAATACAATACAACATATGAATGAAAGGTGTTGGCTCTTTTCATATTAAGAAGTGTAAGTTCCAATCATATAATACATACATGTCCAACCACTAGTTCCGATAGTGGAATGTTACAACCATAACTGCCTACTCCTCCAAAGAGATGTACTATCTCTGCGCAGTGGAGAAGCCAAGGCTCATTACAATACTTTCCAAGCTCTCTCCAAGATGGTATTATCAAAAGCTTGGCTGAACAAAAGCCTCTGCAATGAGTTATGAGGGACTATTTATAGCAAAAGGTGGGGTGGCCCTTGACATTCCCCTTTGTGACAGTTCAACTACCGTCATGACTCTTCATCAACTCTATGATTGTTACATAACCTATTAACACTTCACTTACACTTGACATGATCTTACATGACAATGCAGATGTACCCATGTGACACAAAATGGCTTGAGCAAGCCATGCTAGACATCACCCTCACTTAGACAACCATGGAACTCCAACTCCTCAACATCCTCGCGATGATCAATAGTAACATATTGATGCCAAGATCAATAGTCCTTGATGGTGTCCGTGTGCTCCAAGATGACATCTTTTTGGAACTTGACTCTTGCCTCCATACCATTTGGGTACACTACTCGAGCTCCTTTGTGCAACTCGTCTCTAATCATGCACATCATTGTCTTCGATGCGGCTGGACCAGCAACATGCTTGTGCATGATGTCTACACTGACGAGAAAGTGTGGGCTGGTAGCAATGTGCATCAACCTGTCGAAGTATGAGTCAAGATCTAGTCAGACCTGTGCCCTTTTCTTCACCTGGGTGAGAGTCCCAATAGATGGGATCACATGTGCATGCACCACAACATCCATACTCTTAAACACACATGCATGGGAAGCATGTATAGTAGTGATGAGCCGCAGGATCTCTTCATAGTTTTGGATCTGACTCTGGATACGTGCCCTCAGCTCAACCGCACTGGCCTTCATCATCTTAGGCAAGTGAAGCGGGGCTCCCTTGTATCTCATCATCCATGCTTTCATGTAATCAACAACAACATGCAAGTTCACCAAGATACATGCTCTTCTATCACATCGCTGGTGCCATTTGTTGAGATGGAAAACTGCCTTATGCACGATGCCAAACTTAAGAGTACAATGCCCACATAACTATGTCAAGGGACAATACTTCATCTAGTATTGCCTTCTTCAGGTCAGCTCAAGTGGATGTTGTCACCAACTCTCCTCCTTGCTTGGCTGTCTGTAGATATTTAGCCATTCGCTCATTCTCAACAATCATAAAGCAAACATTTGAGCTAGTGGCTTCGACAAACACTCTAGTTTCATCAGCCAAGGCTATTGGATATTTGTGCATGTCAGACATGATCACTCATTCCTCAAATTGCACAGGAGATGTATGATCATCTGGAGTCGACACTCTACAAGACTACATAGCTCTATGTTGAGACTCGTCGAATGAGATGTTGTGCATCTCTTCTTCCAACCGATCTCTAAGGATCTAAGTGCCTCCTCGGTCACTTGAGACTTGCTCATCATCTAGATGCAGTGAAGCAGGTAAGTCAAACTCTTGGTGGTGAGGCATAAGGTTGATGTCCTGTTCTAATTTTCATTGCTCCATATCCATATCCAACTATTGAAGTGCTTGTTCTATCTCGTGAGCGAAGTCCTACTCTTGTGATGGCTCACCCTTTTTGCCTGATGCCAGTTGTCCTGCTGAATCCACTACCTGTACGGGCATTGTTTCATTTTTTTGCACATGTTGTGCCCCCTACTGTACCTATTGTTGTTGCATTTCCCTTTCCTTTTATTAGAGCTCTTGTTCCTTTCATAGTTTCTCCTCAACTCATGCAATTCCCTCTCTTTTTCTTCCATTCTTCTCTTATCCCTCTACCTTTGCCCCATTCACTTATCACACTATTGCCTACTTTCCTCTATAGCCATAGCTTCTTTCTCCACAAGTGGATCTACTCGGAACTTGCATCTTTGCTCTTCCTCCATGTGATAACAATATTCCTCTTGCCCTTGTTGCGCATTGGTATTCTTGCCTCTACTGCTACTCCTGCTAGTGTTGGTTCTCTCCGGGATGCTACTTCACGGTTCTTCACTAACCACTCCACAGCGAAGCCGACCTATTGATTGGGTTTAGAGAAAATCAATATCTCCATGGGTCCTCCTTGGCCCAATGAGATGTCCCATGGACCAAGTTGTACTGTACTCTTGTGCAGTGATATTTCACAATACAATGTGCATGATATGAATTGTAGCTTTGAAGGTTGAATGGATACTTGTTCATCAGTTCTGCTTCAACATCTACTTGATTGATACTTGAGATCTCATATTACCCAAGCTGTAATGGAAGAGAAGGCCAAGGTGCTTTCTTCTTCCAGTAAAGTCTAGCTGTAAATTGTGCGAAGATGTGGTATGCTACTTCCTGCATGACAAGTATGTCCAAGGAAAAAACTATAGAACATGTGGAGGTTTCTCCACGGTGAACATTTAAATGAAGGTGTCATATGGTGAGGCATACAAATCTGCAATGTCTATCGGTGCCTCCATTTCTTCCTTCAACATGTAGGGTGTATCTTGTTCGAATATCATGTTGTAAACTGGGGTGACAGAATGATCAGACAAGCGTGTGATTACTCTTCTAAAGCTGCATTTGGACAACAACTTACAATATGTGTTCACAATGGTCTCTAACGCTGTCCATGCCAACTACAAGCCCGGGAACTCCTGTTGGGCATAGATTACATTTAAGATGTAGGCAAACATGTATATCTCTCCTCGTATACCTTCGAGTGACTGTTGAGCCTTCCATACCTATTCATTCAGTTCATGAGCCAACATGCTAGATCAGTTGTATGGTTTTCCCTCTCTGGTCAGTTGGTCCAGTGTGATCACCTAACTATGTGGGAAGGTTTCCATGCTTTCTTGGCCACATAGTCTACATGCAAATATGACCAAGTATTGATACGCATTTCGCAATATCTTCATCTTATATATCTAGTTGGGTTTCATCCCAAATTTGACTAGCTCCTTTACCCAATTCTTCAGAATATCTTTGGAGTTGGCTCTAGTTCTGCGTAAGTTGAAAGGACTCTCAATAATAGTCACGGGTTTTGACATCTGATACATCTCATCATAAACCTATGCCCATAAGGTGGCAAGCTTCATCCCATTAACACTGCTCAACGTCATCGTCTCAGGATCAATATGCGAGATGATACAATGTATCATGTCCACGCATGGGAACGCGAGGTATCTGCATGCAATTCAGTACAAGCTAGACTTGTGAATGTTCACATACACCTTATGGTCTTTCCCAAAAGTTCCTACAAATTCTTTATTGATGTTTTTCCATTTCAACTTGATCTCCTTGTCTAGAAACAATTTGGTATCTTCATAGATCAGTAGACATGCAAACATCTACTCAACTACTGCTCCAGTTGCACTTTCGTCAATTTCCTTTGATCTTGCTCTCTTGGAGGCCATTGATAATGTAGTGTTAAGAGGTGAATAAACACCTAAAATATCTAGAGAGAAAGCAACATGCATGGAAAGAAACCTGCCAGTGAAACCAAAGCAAATTCGTGGAATGAATTAACACGTACCTACGGAATGATAGGCAAAATTGTGCAAATTTTGCTAGGAGGCTAGGGACTAGCTACTAGAACTATGCGAATGGCAGGAAGGGCTATATGGGAGGTAAGAATGGTTGTTGGATTTGCGCAATGCACAATCTAGACTGACTGTTGACTGTTGAGATTGCACAATGCGCAATTCTACCTTGCAATGACTACACCCTCAGGCACTGCAAGGTGCAATTTTCTGGGCCAGCAGTCACTATCCCTTATAAATATGCAAAATGGTCCTGGAGGACAGTGTCTGGGTAGAAATTCACATTTATGGAGTGGAAAATAGAGCCTTCATTCCCCAGACTACGAAATGTTGTATGGGTGAGGCAAAGTTCAGTCCATGGTTGTCCAGACCCGCCGACGGGTAACTGAAAGCAAATATGAAAGTGAATGCATGGTGACGCTAAGTTAAATAAAAAGTGATTGATCTTCCAAGGAAACATTGAATGAAAGATTCAATAAACAAATCATTATGCATGTAAGTGAAGTGAGTCACTAAATTGGCAACAGTTTGTGCAAAACAATTTAATGCACGCGATAGTAGTGAGATAGAAACAAAACTTGAAGCGATGCTACCACAAGCTAGTATGCATGTAGATGACATCAAGTGTTCAAATAAATCAAGAAGACAACACTCACACAAGGGAAAGCATAAAAATTGATAGAAATGATGAAAAAGACAAGTTGAGACCACTTACTCGTGAATAGTTGAGCTGCATGTGTTGAAGAGTCATAGATTGTCTATGTGATGTGATAGCTCCAAGATCAATGTGAAATAATGACTCTGATGTGTTGAATAAATATGTTTGAGCTCATGACGTGCATGCCACAAATCTAGGAAAAAGAAACACTTGGAGAAAGTTTCTAAAACAAACTTTGCATTTAACCCTCAACTGCTAAAAATGGCCCCCTAAATCATGGGATAATTTTGCATGTTTCCTTTTGCTATTCTAAGAAAAAGTAAGTCATGCATGCAAGTGAAGTTTCCTTGATCCCGAGTGGAAATAGTCAACCCAACTGCTCATACATGAGGCTACTCAACTACTAGGAGGAAATGCACATTTCTAGATGGGAGTTGGGCTGACTACCTAGGAGATATGAACATTTTCTAGGTAGAGCAATTGACTTCTGTCCAGGATTACGCAATTCTTTGGCTGAGCAGGCCTCCTGGAAAGGATTGCGCATTCTTCTGGGGGAAGACTATCTCGTAGGATTGCGCAATTCTAGAGCCCAGCAGGCTACCAGACGAAATTGTGTAATTTCTTGAGGGAAGGCTAGTTTCCCTAAAAAATTGTGCAATTTCTTGGGGAAGCTACTTAGCCTGTAGCTGGACCAAGTCCGGGTCATCAGCTTATCAGGGGAATGCATTAAGCTTTGATCGACATATTGACTTTGTGCAATAAAAAAAGTGAAGATTTTGTACTTGATAAAGCAAGACAAGGTGATGTGAAAGTATGGTAGGGAGGCTCCAAAATGAAGCTAAGGAAAAATTTTGGAGGGTGGTTGTAGCCGCCACAACAATCTCTTATTCTTGTTTTTCATATTTTTGCATATAGTATTTATACCACTTTTTTTGTAGAATTGAGTTAAATGATTGAAATAAGTTATTTTTAGGTTATTTATAGAGTCACAATCATTATGCATGCATAGAAAAACTTTGAAAATTATTCTTGATTATTGAGCTACTTCGATTGGTTTATTAGCTCACAAATCTAGAATTTCTAGAAGTCCCTTGTAGCAAAATAGTAGTAATCTTTTGCTATATTTTAAAACGTGATAATGAGCTTCATTTGAGTTGATTCCACTTGTATTAGGTCATAAAAACATTCAAGTTGATAACAAAATTCACACCAATGCAGTTTCATGTCACATACCCATATAAAATTCCTAAGTAATAATTTTAATAATGACAATTTTTAAACAAAATACAAACTAGTCATTATAATCTTTATACTTCCTAATGGTGTTAAGAGAATCAATGTGATTTTAATTTCTTTATAAATAAAATCGTATTTTTTTCCTTCTCAATTTCCTAGCATTTTTTATGATAGATAACAACTGAGCTATTATTATGATGTTACAGTTCAAGTCCTTTAATTTTCTGAGCTTCAACTTTACATATGGTTTGTCTTTCGAATGACTTATGATGGCATTCAATGCTATCTTAAACCTAACTAGGTGGTTGGCTGTCCTAGACTTGGTGGTACATGAGTCTAGATTCTTCGGAGTGTAATCTAGTTGGCCACCTTAGCCTCGGTATATTCTCCACATCTACAACCATCCTACAAGATTTACATCAGTCGGTGGAAAAGAAAACTCGACGATCTATGTTTCTTAGCGTCATGGTTTCCTTGGCATTTTTTCATTTTTGGCAAGGTCTTCACAGGTTGGTCTTCACCATGCTTCTTCCCTCTAATTTCTCTATGTTAAGGGTTTACTCTATTACAGTTTTGTGAAATTACTGTGTCTAAGCTAAGAGGTTTCTCCTTTTACAACTTTGTAGGTTTTCCATTTCCCTGTCTGGCTTTCTACCCTATAGATGGCAACTAAACAACTAAGCTTTTCTAGGTATGGACTATGTATTTGATTGCATATACAGGTTCACACCTCCATTAATTTTCTAGTTCTAATATTGCATGTTTACATCGCCTAGGTAATTGTTGGAGGGTTTCGTCAACCTCCCCTGTCTGGAATAGATATTGGGTTCCAAGTCAGCTATTTGGCTTGTCGAGCACTGCGAACTTCAGCGAAGCATGATTTTCGAGTAAAAATGCATCAACGAAGCCGTGAATTTTCACCTAGGGTTTAGTTCTAGAAGAGGAACTTGTCATTTCTTGAAATCTTCATTGGATTTTGGTAGCTTTGGTCGTAATCAATCTTCTCTCTTTATGTTATTAAATGACCTCTAGTTGTATTAAACTCTTTCCAGCATTGGTTTCATTCCATACTTTCAAGAGATAAATATTTTTTTTGTAAGCTTGGGTTAGATGGGTTTATCGGCCAGCTTGGTTCTAGATTTTATCTAGAGCTAAGCCAAGAGTTCCTTGTGGAACTACCCAGAACTGTTAAGCTCTATGAGGTCACCCTTCGATGGTGAAATCCTCAATAATGTGGATGGACTGTTGTTTTATTTTATCAGATGAGTTCGGATGGCATCATCAATTTGTGACTTCTATATATAAACAATGTCGAGAGATTTAAAGTTTAATTCACGAATTTAGACTGATTGTTATTCATATGTTTTGTAATTTTATGATGTGTTGAGCTCAACGGTTACCTCATGTATGTCAAATACAGTGGTTAGTTTCTCTCTTGTCGCATCTTAGTTTTAAACCTGGAATTTGTTCTTATGCTTGTTGATTCTTTACAGATTTGTTCTCTATATAAAATTTAAATAGTAATTATTATAATCCCTATTTGTCTTTTGCAGTATTTACTCTCATATTTAGATTTATACTCTTCTTCCCTGAAGGGACAAATGTCTAGGTTGTTTTCGTTTATGATTACAAGTTAATTTTTTTGCCAATACCCTAGCTCGAAGGTTATATGATTATTTTTTAGCTCGTTCACTGAGATTATAAATCTTTTCTTTATGCAGATTAGTAGAAATAATTCCTTCATTTTATGAGGGAAAACTGTTCTTTAGTTTAGCATAATAAATCTTTCAATTTTTAGAAGACTTATCACTTATACAACATCAAATTACTTATATGATTATTCGCTAAAAATTCTTGTCGAGTGTCTCATACAGACCTTAGATTTCTTCTCATTTCCCTCCAAACGACGAGACTTGCTATTCTAGCCTGAGTCTCCCCCCGAGTTATTCCTCACACGCATGATTTTCTTTCATGACTACAATCTTAACTTGTCATAGTTATCTGGTCCTAACTAGACTTAGCTTCATGAACCTTTTTGACATTACAACACAATGTTCTCATTCTTAGATTTAATCTTTTTCCCCTTTTTTGGTCCCAGGTTCGCATACCCTCTCGATCTCTTCCTTGAGAATAAATCTCCAAGGAGGTAGTTAGGGATAGGTAACCAACTAACCTAACTACCTGACATGTGAGAAATAAACAATTGTCATTATTACGACATTCCACTTTCTGCATAGCTTAATCAAAATAAATAACTATATAAACTAAGAGGTATTCAGCTTGTTTAATTGCAGTAATTAAATATTTATAATTACTGGGGACATCATATCTTCCCCCCCAATATTAAACATCATCGCAATGTTTGTCTACTTGAAATAGACTTGGAAAAGTCTTCCTCATAGCCTGTTCATCTTCCTATGTGGCCCCCTCTACTCCAAAGTGATGCCATTGAACTTTAACTTGTGTGATAAATCGTTTCTATAGAATTACTTATCTCCGATTGAGTGTACCCTGGGGTTCGACCAAGAACTTTCCTTCCGGTTCGAACTATACACAGTAAAAACAAAAATTTAGTTAGTGCTTTTCTTTGGCAATAAGTCTTACAATTTTATTTATAGTATGCCATGTTCTTCAATAATTCTTCTAATATATGTGTATGTCCTATCAATTAACTATATTGTTAGGATAATATATGTATTTTTTAAGACAGAAACTTGAAAGACATTATTCACATGAATATGGCTAGGAAAAGCAAGCTGATAAGCCACAGGTTCAATTTGAGTCACAATTTGGAAAGGACCACAGAATTGGGGTGCTAATTTAGCACACCCTCGCCATTGCAGAGTACTCTTCTTGGCTCGTACACGAACATAAACATGATCTCCAACTTGAAATTCCTAAAAACTTCTCTTCCAATTAGAAAAATTCTTCTATCGATCCTGAGCAGTCTTTAAATTGGAGCATACCCTTTTAAGCATCTCTTCCATTTCTTTTAACATGTCTAGGTCTAGCATTAGTTTATCTTCTGGGCCACTCAAAATCGAGGGTGTCCTGCACTTGCATCCATATAACACTTCAAACGGACTCATTTGAAAAAATGTATGGTACTTTTTGTTGTAAGAAAACTCTAATAAATGTATATAATCCTCCCATTTGGATGGTTATTGCATTACATAAGTTAGGAACATATCTTCCACTATTTGATTCACTCGCTCAGTCTGCCTGTCTTTCTGAGGGTGATAGGAAGTGATGAAATGCATTTGTGCCTAAACCTCCAAATAAGGCTTTCCAAAAAGTTAATATGCATTTTACATCACGATCAAATATTATAACCTTTGATATTCCATGTAATCTAAAAATAGTTTTCATGAATATGTTAGCAATTTGAACAATATTGTAAGTAGAATGTACTGGTATGAAGTGAGAATATTTTCTCAACTTGTCTATTACCACCATTATTGAATCATTCTACTTTTTAGACTTAGGTAGTCCTATAATAAAATCGATGGAAATAGTTTCCCACTTCCATTCTGGAATAGGAAATGGGTAGAGTAATCCACCTGGGTGTCGTGTTCCACCTTGACTTGATGGCACTCCAAATAGCGAGCCAAATATTTATCTACTTCTTCAACTCAGGCCAGAAATATTCCTTTCTAAGTGCAGTAATTAATTTATGATATCCGAGGTCGCCTGCATAAGGAATTTTGTGATATTCATCTAAAATCAATTGTTTAATATTTTTCTGGTTAGGCACATACATTCTTCCCCTATAAATCAATATACCTTCTTGATTTACCTCATATCCTAGCTGTTGTTCATTGTTGTTTAGAATTTTAGCTTGTTTCCATAAGAATTTATATTCAGGATCTTGCATTGCATCTTCTTTAATCTGCTCTTTAAAATTGGTATGCACCTCACTAAAAGAGACCTCATGAATACAGTTTACCTTCTGACTTAAGGCATCTGTGACTCGGTTCTCCTTTCCTTCCAAGTGCTTGATTTCAAAGTGAAATTCACTTAGGAATGCAACCCAATGAGGTTTCCTAGCATTTAGAGTGAGATGCTTAAAATAGTTAGTTAAACTATAATGACTAGTCATTAATAAAAATTTCTTACCCATCAAGTAATGTTTCCACGTCTTTAATGCGTGAAGGACCGTCATTATCTCTAAATCATAAGATGAATACTTTTTATCATGCTCATTATGTTTCTGAGACTAATAGGCAATAACCCTGCCCTCCTCCATTAGTACACCACCTACACCTTCCTTGCTGGCATCTATGCAAACCCCATAATATTTGTTTGGATCTAAATTTCTCAGAATGCGTGCGGTGGTAAGTAAATGTTTAAGTTGGTCAAAACTTCTTTAACAATCCATGGTCCAATTGAATTTTTTTCTGTTCTTTTACATATAGGTAATGGGATATGCCACTCTAGAAAATCCTTCAACGAATCTCCTATAGTATCTCACCATACCAATAAATGATCTTATATCAACCACATTATTTGGTACTAGCCACCCCATTATAGTTTTTATTTTTTTTGAATCTACAACAATTCCGTCTCTGGTAATAACATGTCCTAGATACTAGATTTTCTCTTTAAAGAAATCACATTTTTTGTACTTGGCGTATATTTGATGCTCCCTTAAGACTTGCAAGACAATACATAGGTGCTCCTTATGTTCTTCTATATTCCAAGAGTAAACTAGTATATCATCAATAAAAATCAATACAAACTAATACAAATAGTAATGAAAAACACTGTTCATGAGACAGATGAAGTTCACGGTAGCATTAGTTAGCCTGAAGGGTAATACAATGAACTATTAATGCCCATAATGCGTTCTAAAGGTTATTTTTGCTATAACTTCTTCCTTTATTCTAATATGATGGTAACATGAATGAAGGTCAATCTTTGAAAACATAGTCGCTCCCTTGACTTGATCAAACAATTCATATATTCGAGGCAAATGGTATTTATTCTTGAATGTCAATTTATTTAACTGTCAATAATCCATGCACATTCGCAGGGTTCCATCTTTCTTCTTAATGAAAAGCACTGGAGCTCCCCAAGGTGATACACTTCAGTAGATATTTTTTCATCAAGCAGTTCCTGAAGCTACAGTTTTAACTATGTTAATTCTAGTACGCTCATTCGATAAGGTGCTTGGGATTCTGGGGCAACTCCCAGGATCAGCTCAATTGTAAAATCTATATCTCTTTTTGGTAGTAGTCCTGGAATTTCTTCAGGAAATACGTACAGAAAATTCTGCACCACAGGCATATTTTCTAAGGAAACAGATTCCTGTTATGAATTAGTATATCCTACCTGTATGGCATAAATTTGACATCATTTTCTAATACATTTTTCTAATTGATAGGTTGTTACCGTTCTTATTTTCAGTGGCCTTAGTATACCCTGAATCTCCTGCATTTTTCCTTCTTCATCCATATAGTTAATTATTTTGTTTTTACAGTTAATGAGGGACCAACGTTTCTCCAACCAGTCCATACCTATTAGGACATCATATGATCCTAAGGGAAAGAAATTTAGGTCAGCCATAATAGACTTACCTGCTAACTTTAGGGGGCAATTACTGGCCTTAGCCAACACCCTTCTCTTTAATCCCGGAGCTAGTTGTACTAACCAAGGGTTTTTAAACTTACAATGGTTGGTTGGTATTCTGCCTGGTGATCTTCAAGGCCATCATTGATTTTAGGAATACTCCTTGCCACTTTTCCCACAATTGGTGCTTCTTGAATCTGCACAACCTGATCAGTTCCCTTACGGTATGGACAATTTTTACGTAGTGTGGTCCTCCACATCTCTAGCAATGTACTGTATGTCTAGCCGCTACTTCCGCTTCAGTTCTGTACGATTAGTCATTTGTCTTGGACTCACTTGGAAATTTATATTTGGGCCAATTTTTATTCATATTTTCATTTACTTGTCCTTTATGGGGTCCTTTTTTTACAATAGTCTTATTCCCTTTGCTGCCAGAGGTAAACTTAATTCCCTTTTTGTCAGTCCACCTCTTTCCTCCATCTCCCTTTTGTCCATTTTGCTGATACCATAAATAGTTGTTTGTATAACTCCATCCATGGTCTTCGGGTTGTCAAACTTGAGATTCTCTTTCATGAACACTCTTTCTGGTTATCTCACTTTTTCTTTTTCTTCCTTTATGTAGTAGACATATCATAGTAACTTTCAGTTAAAATACTTTTGAAATTTTTCCCAGGTTATGCTCTACTCATTTACTCCACATACCATTTTTACCTCCTCCCACCATAAGGTGGATTTTCCTTGCAGATGAAAGATGGCTAAGTGAGCTTTTAAATTATGATCATATTCATACAACTAGAAATACTTATTCATATTAATAAGCTAGGCTTCAGTTGCCTCCTCCTGTTCACCATCAAAGGGAGGAGGTTTTATTTTCTGAAATTCTCCTTGTAACTCTATTTTCTGTCTTTTCTATGTTTTTTGTTTTGATACATTATCGGATTCTTCCTCTCGATTATCTTCGCCCCCTTCTATTTCTAATCTTAGTTTGGAATTATTGTTTTCCAATCATGTCTTGGTGCTCGGGATTGGGAATTGGTTGTTGCCGATTCTTTCTATATCACAAACTCTTCATGACCTTTTCCTACTCCTACATCAGCATTTCGTTATCTGGCCATAACCAAGAAATCTCATCCTTTAATTCTTGTATAGTTTCGAAAATGGAAGTGTTAGTATTGCAAGTCTCTTCCCCCAACTATACCCACACCTCGATATTCACTTCCGGAAAAGGTGTTGGTCCTGTTCTTGTCACGGGTCAGTGGGGTGTAACTCTAGTGCTCCTCATGATGGCTTCTTTTCTTTCTTTCTTTGTGCACATCACAAATGTTGTTATTCTTTTAATTCTCCAGATGTCTTAGTACCTAAGCACTCTGATACCGCATGTTACATACCCATATAAATACCTAAGTAATAATTGTAATAATGGAAATTAAAAAAAAAATACAAACTGGTCATTATAATCTCTATACTTCCTAACGGTGTTAAAAGCATCAATATAATTTTAATTTCTTTATAAAAAAACCATATGTTTTTTGTTCTCGATTTCTTAGCATTTTTTATGATAGATAACAATTGAGATACTATTATTATGTTACATTTCAAGTCCTTTAATTTTCTGAGCTTTAACTTTACATATGGTATGTCGTTCGAATGACATACGATGGCATTCAACACTATATTAAACCTAACTCGGTGGTTGGTTTCCCTAGACTTGGTGACACATGATTCTAGAGTCTTAAGAGTGCAATCCAGCTAGCCAGCTTAGCCTCAGTATGTGCTCCACATGTACGGCCATCCTGCAAGATTTACATTGGTCGGTGGAAAGGAAAACTCATCGATCTATGTTTCTTGGTGACATGGTTTCCTTGGCATTTTTTTGTTTTCGGCAAGGTGAACTCGATCTAGGCCAGAATGTTCGAATCATTTGCACAGGTAGGTCTTCACCATGCTTCTTCCCTTTAATTTCTTTGTGTTAAGGGTTTAGTCCATTACAATTTTCTGAAATTACTGTGTCTAAGCTAAGAGGATGCTCCTTTTATACATTTCTAGGATTGCTTGTTTCCCTGTCTGGCTTTCTACCTTGGAGATGGTGACTAAACAATTTATCTTTTCCAGGTATGGAGTATGTATTTGATTGCATACACAGGTTAATACCTCCATTAGTTTTCTAGTTCTAATATTGCGTGTTTTCCTTTCCTAGGTAATTGTTGGAGGGTTTCATCGACCTCTCCTGCCTGGAATGGATATTGGGTTCTAAGTCTATTGTTGGCTTGCCGAGCTTTGTGGAATTCAACCAAACTTTATTGTTGAGTAAAAATTCATCGACCAAGCTATGAATTTTCACCTTGGGTTTCGTTCTAGAAGAGGAACTTTCCATTTCTTGAAATCTTCAGTCGATTTTGATTGTTTTGGATGTAATCATTTTAATATTATCTCTTTATGTTATTAAATGACCTCTGTTTGTATTAAATTGTTGCCAACATTGGTTTCGGTCCATACATTCAAGAGATAAATATTTTGTTTATAAGATTGGGTTATATGTGTTTATTGGTTTGCTTGGTTTTATATTTTATCTGAAGCCAAGCCAAGACTTCCTTGCGAAACTATCCAAAACTGCTAAGCTTTATGAGTTTTCCCTTTTATGGTGAAACCCTCAATAATGTGGATGGACTATTGTTTTCTTTTATAAAATGACTTTGGATCACATCATTAATTTGCGACTTCTATATATAAACAATGTTGAGAGCTTTAAATTTTAATTCATGATTTTAGACTGACTGTTACTCATATGTTTTGCAATTTTATGATGCGATGAGCTAAATGGTTACGTCGTGTATGTTGAATACAGTGGTTAGATTGGTTGTTGCCTCATCTCAGTGTTAAATCCATAACTTATTCCTATGTTTGTTCATTCTTTACAGATTTGTTTTCTATATAAAATTTAAGCAGTGAATATTATAATATCTATTTTTCTTTTGTGGTATTTACTCGCATATTTGGATTTCTATTATTTTTCCCTGAAGGGAAAAATGCCTAAGTTTTTTTCCTTTATTATTGCAAGTTAAATTTCCAAACAATACCCTAGCTATAGGGTTATATTATTGTTCTTTAGTTCGTTCACAAATATTATAAATCTTTTCCTTATGCAGAGTAGTAGAAATAATTCCTTCATACTATGAGAGAAAACTTTTCTTTAATTTAGCATAATAAATATTTCAATTTTTAGAAAACTTATCACTTATACAAAATCAGAATATACTTATCTAATTATTCGCTAAGAATTGATGTTGACTGTCTCAAAGAGACCTTAGATTTCTTCTCATTTTCCTCCCAATTGTGAGACCCACTATTCAAGCCTTAGTCTTCTGCTGAGCTATTCCTCACACATAAGATTTCCTTTTAAGACTACAATGTTAACTTGCCATAGCTATCTGGTCCTAACCAGACTTACCTTCATGAACTTGTCTCACATTACAGCACAATGTTCTCCTTCTCAGATTTAATAGTTTTCCTCTTTTTTGATCTCAGGTTTGCATACCCTCTCGATCTCTTCCTTGAGAATAAATCTCCAAGGAAGTAGCTAGGGATAGGTAAAACCCTAACCTAATTACTTGACATGTGAGAAATACATAATTGTCATTATTATGACGTTCCACTTTCTACATAACTTAATCAAAATAAATAAATATATAAACTTATAATAGTGTTCAATTTGTTTAACTGTAGTAATTAAATATTTAAAATCACTTGGGACATCACATTTCACCTGATTAGGTTAGGCATTTCATAGGTTAACTAGCTCACTAGTTCTTGAATTTCTAGTTTGTAGAGTAGTAATTATCCACTGTTTTTCATCACATGTTAACAACGTTATTTTGGAGTGATTAAACTTAGAACGGAGTCCTAAGACATCCTAATTAATAAATAAAAAATTCCCATCCAATTTAGATTTTATTTACTTAGTCATTCAATGAATCATGTCCTCTTGTAGGACTTTTGTTTCGCTTGTAGTAATTTTGTTTCCCTTGTAGAAACCTCTTATAGTACACTTGTAGCAAGTGTAAACTTGACCAGATTTGCTCCAAAATATTGGTTTTGTATCTTAGTATTGAACCATGTACCCTAGACTCTAAATCCATGATTGGGGAAGAATAAAAACCAATTAGGTCATGCCTTTTTACAACGTGGATTAGGCCTATCAATTCATGCTCTTAGGATTTCAATTACAAATTGTTGTTATTGCCTTGGCTTAATTTCTTTTAAAAGTAAATTTTCCATTTATGCAATTAGTTTAGGATTTGATTTCATGACTTTCACTCCATTACATCATATCAACGAAATAAAGACACATTGTATGTTGCACGTATATTGACAACACCTCTTAATTTTTTACGAACCTCGGGTTGATAATTTAAGTTGGTAGCCTTAGGAGTTGCAAAATTCTTGTTGCAATATTGAGGCTCATAAAGCATCTTGAAACTCTTTCCTAAACATAATTTCTTATGCATATACCTTCCAGTGGTTAAAATTTTCCTAAAAGAACTTGGCTTTGATACCAATTGTTGGAATAAGGGATTACTAGGGGGTGAATAAATATTAGTGAGCTTTTTAGTGCCTTAAGAACAAATATTTGTTTCATTTATCACTGCTATTAACTTGTGATTGAATTCATAATCCAATATAAGTAAAAAACCATATAATCCAATCCAATGTATACGGAATCCATAAAATGAGCAACACACATATTGCCATAAGTATTTTTCCGTCGAAACCCAATAGGGGAAAACCACCAATATTTTTCTTTTATGATTTAAATTAAGTACCTACTTAATTACATCAGTTTTTGTTGAGAATCCACCCTCAAGTGGCCTTGACCCCCTTTATATAGCAAGCTATAACTTGTGAACATGCACCAAACTCTTATGAATATAGGCCACTACCTGCTCTAGCCACTGCTCTACTTTTCATACTATTTCCAGAATAAAAATAAGTATTAATACCTATACATAGAAATATAAATCTAATCAATTGAAGTACCAAATCCTTTCCTTCAACTTTTCAATTCTCCTTTGAATTTTCTTCCTTATTGCTCAACCAACTCTGGTCTCATCACTCTGCTACACTGTCTCTCAGTTAACACTTTTCCCAATCATCATTTTATTTACTCTGTCATTACGCTGCACTTTTCAACTCATAACTATTCTACATTCCCCCCTTTACTCAATTTCACTCAACTGTTTTGTTCCTCTGCTACACTGGGAATGATTTTGTCTCTACAATCCTTTATGTTATTTATGTTCTCTCTATACTTGATAGTGCGCTATAGTATGGCATGGTATGATGTTGTTCCATTACGTTATCTCCACTCTACAACCATATACAATTCTGGAGATGGGCTTAGTTCACTCAACCACCACAGTCGCATTAAATCATTGACTGGTTACTAGGTGTCTCCCATACTAAGAACGAGTTTTTTTAGTCATTCAACAAAACTAAAAAAGGGTCCCCATTTCTCATAAATGCCCATAGAGCTCAAAAGGTACTTCATATATGTATCTTCCTCTTTCTTCAACTGCATCACACCATCAGAGCTCATAAAATTACTAATATGGTATCCTAGAGTCATTCTCTTCATTTATTCCCCCATGGCATGCAAGTAATTATCATGTATGCATGCTTTAGATCGGGACAAACTTTATAGTCACCATTAATGAAATGACACCAACCTCTCTTTGCAAAATTACTATTAGCTTTTGACTCATTCATCCTTTGTAATAAATACATAACACTTTCCCACAATACACCCTTTTTCAGTGTATAAACATATACATATATATTCTTCTGCTAGGTTGAAATATGAGATCCTTGTATCCTTGTAACTTTTATAAATAGAATTCCTCAAAAAATTATCGGCTCACAGGGTTTTGCGGTTGGCCTACCTAGCCTTAGTGGTTTTCTTTGGTCCCTTTCCTTTGACTTTTGCCTTACCCGCTTCATTTTCATGCTCGCAAAGTTTTCGAATTGCCCATGGCTCAAAGGTCATTGGTCACTAGAACACATGAAACTACCACACAATTAAATCCTGGACGTGCCTTTAGATATTTGATAGAATTTCAAATGTCGACAAAATATATATCTTCCATCTTTGTTACTTACTTCAAAATCCTGGGGTCTTATCATTTTTCTTATTTCTTACAAGCTTTACGCTTTCTGGCTTTCTAGGCCTCTAGGTATTGTTCCCTACTGACCTGGTTGCTAGCCATCCCCAACGACCTTTTAAACAAAAATTCATGGTTCTAGGCTTCTAGGCTTCCCACTACCCTAACTCACTGTAATCTTGTAACACCTTTTTAAATACATCTCTGGGGTTCTGGTCTTTCTAGAGTTCTGACGTCCCATGTTGATTTGTCTAGCTTGGGAGGTACTCCAAACCCTAGGGTTCAGGGTTTGGAGGGAAAAATGCCATTAGGGTCACTTGTGGGCTTCAAACCCAAGTATGCGGTTTTGCACCCAATCGTGTTTGGGGCAATTTGGAAGGCACATTTCTACATATGATGGCATCAAATGATAGAGAGCAAAAAAGTGAATCGAATGCTTTGAGAGTCATCGAATTTTGACTTGTAGAAGTGGAGAAATGAATTTTCGAAGGTCACAAATAATTATTTCGTACTCAATTCATGTAGGCTTGAAGTAAAATTGTCCAAGAAACATGTCATTCTACTCATCCAAAAGCTGAACACATACATTGGTGAGCAACTCGTTAGAGGAGAGGATTGTCTGAATTAGCCACAACAAGGAGAGGTAGTCTAGCGTGGGTGAAAGAGGGCTATTTAGGGCTTGTTTCAGGGTGACCAAGGCGTGGAAGGTAGATAGAGTACCTACCCAGAGGGCTTAGGAAATACGGGTATTTTCAAGGGTTATTTTGGAGGTAATATGTCGGTTGCTAACTCTGTTTTAGCAAGACATGGAACTAGGAATTAGTTGTGGTAGGCCGCAGGCCCTAACCCCACAAAAAATAAATTGCATGGGACTATTTTTGGGTTGGTGCAGATTCCATAGTGATGTGATTGAGTGCCATTTATCTAGTTGGAGGGCAGTGCGTTGCCTACTAGAAGTAGCCATCGAGAAGCAGACAAGAAGGACATTGTTGGTGCATGATTGGGTGAATATTGTAGCCTTGTGAGTAACTCTTTAATGGACGAAAGAGGCTACTAGAAGGAACATTGGAGCTCAAGTATTGGCCATCCTAGAGAGGAGTTTGATAAGACCGTGTACATGTGATAAAAATGACCTACAACATTGTTAGGAGGAATCCATGTTGGAGTTTCGATGTCTAGTGGCCTTTATGGACTATGCCCCTACTAGTTAGCAGTACGGGAGCAAAGGACCGACAAGAAAATATATGAAATCAAAGTTGTGCAATGAGGTTTGTCATTGTATCTTGTATACCATAGACTATTGTATTATTTATATTTTTTTTAATATAACCAAGATTTGGATTATACATAGTGTACAATTTTTTTAAAAACCGTGTATATTTATGCGTATGTGATTTACTGCTTTATATTTTTGCTCTGCAAAGTAGTTTATCGTTGAGAATCTTGGTTTGGTAGTGCCAATGATTTTAAAGCTCTAACATAGACCTAAGGTCTTGGAAATTAAACATGGTATCAGAGCATGTCTGAGCTACTTTGGAAGTAATTCAATTAGATTTTTGTGCAGCGAAGTCTTGTATGAGAAGAAGTTAGTCACATTATCAATGAAGGGTTCACTATAATGTCTAACTTGCAAGAAGGTCGCTAGTATGAGGAAAGCTTCAAGGGGTTCTCCAACTATAATCCTTGGAAGGAAAGGATCAACTTGGTTTTACTGGTCAATAAAGTCTGGGAGTTTGCCGAGAAAGAGGTAAAGAAGCCAACCGGCCCTAAGGAGCTAGATATATATGAAGACATGGATGTGAGGATGAGTTTGATCATTCTAGACAGTGTGAAGGATTCCCTAATACCTCATCTTTTTGGTAAGAACAATGCACATGAGATGTGGATGGCTCTTTAGAACTTATTCGAGACGGAGAATGAGAACTGGGTACTAGTATTGGAGGATAAGTTGAAGCCCACCAAGATCATTAAGGGTGAAAGTGTGACCTTGTATCTGACGATATTGTCTCAGGTCAAAGATGAGCGTGCTTCCATTGGTGTGTCTACCTTACATGGATATATGGAAAGGATTTCCTTAAAAGGGTTCACTGAGGATTGGAATCCCTTCATCAAAGTGATCATTTCTAGGATGAAGCTGCCAGACTAAGATAGGCTGTGAGATGACTTCACTGAGGAAGAGTTACGATATGATGATACTCATCTGAAGAAGAACACTTCAGATAATGACATGGCACTTGTAGCACGAATGAAGTGTAAGAAAAATAAGGACTTGAGTAAAGTCAAGTGTTTCGACTATGGCTAGATGGGTCATTATTTGTCAACATGTTCGATGAAGAAGAAGGGAGATGATGGTATGAGGAAAGTAAAGCAAGCTGTCGATGTTTCCACTTCAGCAGATATAGATGATCTCTCCAGGAGATTGGAAGAAGAGGACTTTGCTATGGTTTCTGATTTCTCGTAGGGTACTATCAATGAGGATGGATGGTACATGGATAGATGTGCAACAAAGCATATGATAGGATCACGAGAGGTTTTTGACATTCTAGCTAAATGAAACTCAAAGTTGCACATCATGTTGGGTGACAAGAGTCAGTTGGAGATTTGAGGATCGATTTTTGTGCCATTCAGGATGGAGATAGGGCATGTGATGTAGGTACATGATGTGGTGTTTGTACCAAGACTCATATATAGTGTGATTTCCATCTCGATGATTGAGAGGAAGGGGTTTTAGTTTTTGTTCCAGGATGGGAAGGCAAGACTCAGGCTCAGAGGCTCTACATCTGATGGGATTGTACTCGGAGTTAGAGAACATGGTCTGAATAAGTTGGTGAGAAAGCCTGTGGATCATGGAAAAATGCAGATGGAGCATATGCAGGTGCAAGCTTCAAGGAGCAAGTACAGGTTCTCTACGAGATGGTACACCTTCCTAAGAAGGTCCAGGTTCCATAGACTCGGAGAGATTTGAGTTCGAGAGGAATCTTGTAGATTCGGAGGGAGACTCTATAATCCAAGAAGAGTGTATGGTCAGTGGGGAGCAAGGGTACTCCTACAAATACCAAGAAGGAATCGTGGAGAGAGTGGAATACGTTATAGGATAATAATAAGAAGCATGGTGCTTCCAACACTTTCAACAGCAATTCTGAGAAGGGCATAGTTCACTGTAGAGGGATGGTTGTGATTGTCAGTGACATGAGTTGGGAAAGTGTTGTGAGAAGTGATGGCGATGATGAGTTGCTTCCTATTCTTGTAAGTACCTCCCTATTGAAGAGGGAGTGTTGATTTGTGTAGCTTGGGAGGTACTCCAAGACCTAGGGTTCAGGATTTGGAGGGCAAAGTGCCACAAGGGTCATTTATGGGCTTGGAACCCAAGTATGGAGTTTTGCACCCAATCATGTTTGGGGAAATTTCAGAGGCACATTTATACATGTAATGGAGTGAGACGATAGAGGGTGGAAAGAAGAATCTAACGCTTTGAGAATCATCAAATTATGAGTTGTACAAGCAGATAAATGAATTTTTGAAGTTGAAAAATAATTATTTGATATTCAAGTCATGTAGGCTTGAAGTAAAATTATCCAAGAGACATCTCCCTTGATGAATTTGTGGATCCCTCATGTTTTGTATAAATATTACGTGAGGTGGATTCATTCTAATCATCCAAAAGCTCAACACATACATTGGTGAGCAACTCGTTGGAGGAGAACATTGTCTAAATTAGCCGCGACAAGGAGAGGAAGTCTAAAGTGGGTGAAGGAGGGATGTTTTAGGGCATATTTCAGGGTGACTAAGGGCTGGAAGGTAGGATGAGTACCTTGTTATAGGGTTGAGGAAATATGATTTTATTTGAGGGTTTTTTTGAAAATCATATGGTTGTTGGGAACTCTATATTAATAGGTTGTGGAGATGGAAATTACCTATGGTAGGTCGTAGGCCCTAACCCCATAGAAAAGAAATTGCATAGGACTATTTTTGGGTTGGCTTTAGCCCTAATAAACAACTTCTAGGGAAAGGATTCAAGCAAGGGAATACTATAGTTTTTGAGGATTGTTTTGATGACTAGTTATGGGTTGTTACAACACTATTGTGTGCCCTAACTAGTCACTATGGTGAAAACAACAAAAACATGGATAGAAAAACAACCTTGAAGTGTGTTGGGTCACAGTTTCATGACTAGATTTGGATCAGATTGACTTGCAGCTTGTGGGAACCAATTTGTAGGCGATATTGAGTGATGGCATGTCTTCATTGTTGTAAATTACAAGTGATGTGATTGGGTGCCATTGATCTGATTGAAGGGTAGTGTTTTTGGCTACCAAAAGCAGCCCTAGAGTAGCATACAAGAAGGAATTTGTTGGTGCGTGATTGGGTGAATATTTTAGCCTTATGAGTAGCTATTTTATGGAAGAAAGAGGCTACTAGAAGACATCTTGGAGCTCAGGTATTGGCCAACCTAGAGAGAAGTTTCATGAGCCCATGTACATGAAGCAAAAGTGACTTAGAGCATTGTTAAGAGGCAACCCTCTTGGAGTCTCAATGTGTAGCAGGCTTGATGGACTAAGGCACTACTAGTGAGAAATACGGGAGAGAAGGACTGGTAGGACAAGATACGACATCAAAGTTTCACAATGAAGTTTGTCATTGTACCCTGTATACCATAGACTATTGTATAATTCAAATTTTGCTTAATATAATGAGTATTGGGATGGTACATATTGTACCATTTTGTTAAAAACCATGTATATTTGTGCATATGTGATTTACTGCTTTATATTTGCACAGTGCAAAGTAGTTTCTTGTTGAAATTCTTGGTTTGGTAGCTTAAGTAATTTTAAGACTCTAACCTAGACCCAAGGTCATGGAAATTGAACATTATAGGCTTTGATACTAAGGGAGTCAAAGTACGTACTTTGAATGATCATAAATTTTGATTCAAAGGTCCATTTCCAGACTTCCACATATAGTTGGAAATATATTTCCACACACTTTCCAATAATGCCACTTTAAGCAGAGACTTAGCTGATACTTGATACACAATCTCCTCCAAATTTTAGGACTCCCCAACAATCACAATCATGTTTTTATGGATTCTCCACTAAGCCTGCTACAATGATGATTCTCTACTCAGATCACTACAACAACCATGTGACCCCCCCTAAATAGTATGATCATATATGCCAACATATTATGATAGTCCAATTGACATAAATGCCAACAAAATAGGTACCATTAACCATTCAACAATGTTAGCTGTCATATAGTTCCTTATAATATATGACCCCTATCAGAGAAAGCTTCCTCTTTTAGAGAGATTTCAACCACTATTACAATGAAAGTCACACGGGTTTTCCACTAAAGTTCAAAAAGGAAGGCATTTGTGCAATAAACTCTTGAAGAAAAAGAAACTTGTGTATATAATTCCTTTGACTGAGACCGTCTTAGAGTTGCAACCAGTCTAGAGATATTATGACAAATGAATAAGAGAATTTTTAGAAATTTGAAATTTCATAGAACTGCCTTCAAATAGCTTTGTAATACATATTTAGGACCCAACAAAACTATCCAAGATATATGCAAGAATATGGAAGGATGATGTAGTGGACCACTGACAGAAAGCCTTAGTTGTTTTGCATTTATGTAAGTGAACATAGGAATTCTTTTCAACACGAGGGCTGAAAGTATCATATTGATAAATATTGAGATTCATACACATAACAATCTCAAAACCCCAGCAAAAACCTTACCCGAGAATAAATAACTATAAGCCCAAATTTTTCAGAAAGATTGACATCCCACAGAGATGCTCAAGGCTACATAGGTTCTTAACTTCTTTTGATTAGAGATGTGATCCTTTCTTGATGATTCATTTGAGGGAGAGTTTTCATGTATATATAGTGGAGGATAGGGCTCTTAGAGGGACAACTTCACCAACAGAGAGGGAACACATTTAATTTGAAATTTTAATATTAGAGCCAAATTTTCCCTCTTGTTCTGGACAAAATTAAATTTGAATTTGACATTCCCTCAGGATTTGGATGAAGGTAAAATGGAATAGATAAAAAAAATAATTCTACTTTCAATCCTACACTCCTTGTAGTTGTAAGTGTTTATGATCTTAGGGTATTTCCATGTTAGCTTATCCTTAACATTAAATCACCCTTTACCAAAAGATGAGTTATCTACTTTACGAATTCTTGTACGAGACACCTCATCAATGCAATCCAATAAGAGATCTTCTCAAAATTGCTTGGTACAAATTATGATATCAATCTAATTTAATAGATTTCTAAATACCATTTAATTGACCCAATGGTTCATGCCATTTTTGTTACTTATTAATTACCATGGTTTGTACACAATAATACCTATAAGTTCCATTTTGTATATCCAATGAATATGCATATGTCTTGGAAATCTGTTTAAGTTAAATTTCCACTTAATCATACTTTCTTCCATCTGAGGAACAATTCATATTGTAAGAAGATGCATTAATCAAAGGATTAATTTGAACCACAATTTGTATAGTCATGTAATCTTTTACTATAACCTTCAATTTTTCTTGTTCGGCCTGAGTTTTAAGATAGTCATGAATACTTTTCCTATTTAATATTGGCATATAACAGCCCAGGCATGCATGCTTAACAAAGTATAACTTCAATAAGCAACTCAATCCCCTGCATGGAGGAAAAACCAAATCTCTACATGTTATGCATATTTGTAAGCATTGATAGGAGCATAACATTGATTCTACAGATCACAAACCACCAATCCTTTCTCACACAACTATGCTCAACATCTAAGCAACAAAACATATAGTCTACAATAACAACTCCATACTACTTTAGCAATATAATCATCATGTCAATCATGCTCTTTCCTTCTCCACAACATACTCCCCTTTAATAGGTAGTGGTGTAACCAATATTTTTATGATTGTTGAGCAATGACTTTTACTTTCTTTCAACATGTAAAAGACTATGAATACCAGGATTCATGAGTAAGTTCTTACATGGAAGATTCATACGACTAATTACTATGCAACTATACTATACCATTTGATAATACAATATTCTTACAAGTATATAATACTCCGCACACATGTGCTAGCATGGTAAACTGGTATAACTCATTAATATGCATGGATATTAGACATGATCCATTTTAAAACATTTTTGTCTAAATGACCACTCAGCCAAACTATGGTAACACATACAATTCATGACCATGCATGGGTATATGTACTATTACGTAAGCATATAACAATGCTACAGCCATGGTTTTCTTTATTATCTAATTTTCTTTTATAGTGTTAGGTGATTTTATTTAGCGCTACATCTATACTGCAATTGTACCAATTACCATTTAAATTTCTTACCTATTGGAACAATCAATTGCAATATAGTTTTCCACATGGTTCATCGACCGATTCATGGCATGGTTTGGAATGTTGATCCAATGGTAAAAAATGTGTTAGAGGTTTTAAGCAAATCTCTCTAACTTCTCTTCATCATTCACAATACCAATTTTTCTCAAGTTTCCTTTCATCTAGATGTTATCATGCATATATATGTATTTTTCCTTCACTATCGATACCACAATGTCCACATGCTCAAGGATGACTATTTTGGAGATTTGCATGAAAGTTAACCCACTAGAAAATTTGCCTATAGATGAGTTATTGTTATAACACATATGGTCATTTTAATAAAGAATAATTGTTACACACATCAATGGTGGCCATTTTGTTATGATGATTAGCCCACGCTTGTCACTAAGTATTGAGATTTCTTCGTACAATCGACATGGAACAAGATAGCAATAAGTATAACATTACGTTGGGTTCTATGAATGAATTGCAAAAAACATCATCAATTACAATGTGTTTACTATATAATACCATATATATCAAATGTTTGTTTTGATTGCAGCAATAAAGCTACACAATACTTATAATCACTATGACCTTAGCACATGTGAGCCTCCTCACTATCTCACATCATCATTACTTTTTAATTAAAGAAACTATAACATTTTAATTCCGCAATCTTAGTCATATGCAATGATTAGTGTTGCAATACACTATTAGAATACTTATCACCTGTACATCATGGTTACTGGCAACTTAGTTTTAAGAATTTTTATATAATGGCCTTCTCAATTGCTCTTCAAGCCCGACGATATATCTTAAATTTTATTTTTAATCGTGAGAAGTATTAATGCATGAATGCACATTTACATAACTTTGTTGCTTATAGTAAACAAATATATCATATATGTAGTAATATCTAAAATATAACCTTGAAGAATTAATATAAACCTAACAACTCAAGGTAACGATATAATCTCTTTGGTGAAGTTCATTTATCCCCTTTATTTTTTTCGTGTATTTTTGCAAAATTTCCCATTACGAAAAAATATGTGAGAAGCATGTTAAACCCTATTTGGAAAATTTAGAGAAATTAATTTTCTTCCATCTCAGATGAATGATACGCAGCTACCAAAGCTCAAAATTTTGGTTTTATTTCAAGTTTCTAGAGTTTTAAGTAGGAGTTATATCTTCTACTACAAATTCACTCACACAAATTCTGCCATGATATTTTATCTGTCCCAATTTGGCCCGAGACTCATATTTTCATCTTTGCATATTTCTCTTTGCAATATCCACAATTCCAAAAGCCTTGAAGCCTAGCATTTCTATTCCATTGATATGAAACACTTCATTCTGGCTATAAATTTTAGTGATAGTTCCATCTCCAAGAACTTGAAGAATTTATCATATGTCGATCTCTTATTCTACGATATTTTGAGCTAAGAAATTAAATAACTTTCATCGAAAAACTATATAGCACACATGTTGACAAAACACAGACTACCTGTACCTCCTCTAATGTGTAAGATTATTACATACGTTGCATTCTCAACCTCACATTATCTAGTTAATGCTTATCCTACTAACTAAAAAGCCTAAATGTTACATTAATTGATCACTTAGGAATCTAACTTCCTTAAAACGCCCGGTCCCCTATGTCTACTAAATACATTGATTTTCTCTTGGGTTGAATGCTCTTGCATCAGACTCCCAAAGTAGAAAATATTCATGATCTCCTGATCATGTGTCTTCTTAAGTTGATAGAAAACCTCCAAGGTCCCAAACTTTAGTTTGTAACTGTCTGAAAGCTTTTTTCCTTTGTTGCTGCTGTACTTCCGCTATAGTTTGTTCCATCTTATTCTCCTTTTCAATCAGGTTCATATTATGATTGATCATCCTTCCTGCTACTATCATTCTCCTCCCTATGGCCTATTTCATCATTAACTACCATAATTCTTCAATCTTTGTCTCCAGTTTATCCTTGGACTGGTCCATGCTTTTCTGCTTACTTCTGCTTCTTTCTCTTTGTTTCAGGTTATTTCTGCTATCCACTAACTCTTCAAACTGTTGTTGGTTACTTTAAATTTGTAGTTGTTGGTCTACTTTTTCTTCCACTTTTGCTCTTTCTCCAATTTTTGTTATGCTTACTGCCTCCATTTCGTCCTTACCCTCTTTCATGATTATTTTTGTCTGTACTGAATCATGAATTTCCATCATTCTCTCCAACAATTGAGCATCTCTGTTCCATGGATTGAATTATTCCACAGAATATTCTTCTTCCATCTTTATTTGGCTGCTCATCTGTGCCAAATTTCCTCCAGCATCTACAACAAAACTTGCACTCATAAAACACTTGTTAAAACAAAAAACATAAGGCTTCTATGCCTTATTGTCCTTTGGCAACGATTCAGTTTGTTGCTTTGTTTCTTTCTCCTCTGTCAGCACATCAGTATGCCGGTTCGAATTCTCAAAAGAACTCATGAGATTGTCAACTAGTCTCTTTTCCACATTATCTGCTCTAATGATGTCTTCTTGCTCTTGTCCACCATAGTGACCTCCTTCCCTTGTAATCACAATGTCATACATTGAATTTCTCATCAAATACTCCAGTAATGAAATTTCTTTGTGACACTTCATAAGTGTTTCATCATCACCTATGTTTCCTGCATTTATACATAAATTATTAGTTTGGAAATCATAGGTTCAACCGTCTCATTTGTTTCTTCACATATCAGCTCTTCAAACTGAATTTCTTCTCCTTCTTTCACAAGAACTTGCTCCTGTGTTGTCACAGTTTCAAATATCAATGCATTATTAAGTTCTTTTTGCTCTAATAAATCACTACTTCTCTCATTTAAGAGATACTCTCCATCCTCATTTACTTCAGAGTTTTTATCTTCTAAAAGATATTGTTCCATACTTCTGACAACTTCAAAAGATTGCTCATCCTCTACAAAACAACCTTTGTTAGTTTTCCTTCTCCCAAGGTTAAATCCTTTGCATAGGCTTCTTCCTTCTTAACATCCTTCAATAGATGTCCTTCTTTCATACTATTTGTCTCAACAGTTTCCATGGCTATTTCCATTGTGCCTATCATCGTAGTGAACTGATGATCATTTACTATGTTTTTAGCTAACATAGTCTCTTCTTCAAGTTTGCCTTTGATCTCTTGTTGTTTACCTTCTCCAAGAGTTATCCTTGTCTCACCATCTACATTAATATTCTTCTGCATTTATTTTGCATCCATAGACAAACGATCAGTCGTAAAAACATAAGACCCTATGGTCCCACTTGATGTTTCAACAATAATATCTCCTTCTTGTTCTAAATCCTTCATATGATTCAGGAAATCTTCGATGGTCTCCTCTTCAATCTCCTCAAGCCCTTCACTTGGTAGCTTGATATCTTTCTCCAACTCTATATGAGACCTATCTATCCCATCTTAATCCAGAACAAAATTTAGATTCTGCTTATCTTCTTCCTCCTTTATGAAAATATTAGCAAATTCTCCTTCACCTGTTTCACCTGCAAACATACACAAATTGTCAGATTTAAAACCATGTGACCCTTTCGCCTCACTTGAAGTTTCAGTCTTCAAGTCTTCATCTTCTCTTTCTCCCAGAATTTCTCCTTGTTCTGGTTCACAAATGGACTCTTCCATTTCCAACTTAGCTTCTTTGAGTTTTTCCATGAGCCACCTTTCTTGCCTTTGCTGTAGCCTACTCTGTAATTTACGCCACTTCACTGGCTTCTTCCTCAAGACCCAACCTAGTCTCTGGATTTCCTCAAGTATTCTCCTTAATGCATCGCGTTGTTCTTTTAACTTTGCAATCTCTTTGTCAATTTCCTCTTGATTCATCCTCTTTTCATTTGCCTTGGCATTCTCTTTCTTCATATTTATTTTCTTGTGGTCTTCCTCAGAACCTCTGCTATGACTATGAGTAGCCATCTTCTCTTCTCTCCTCATGAGATCCTCACTCACTTACTATGAGCTGCATTAAAGCCTCTACAACAACAAGTCCTCCTTGTTGTTGCTTACCTCATCAAGCTTTCCTTTGTACTTGGTATTTTGGCAAGCCCTTGGTTCTCTATCTCTTGAACCTCCTTTTAGCACTTCTCTCTGCTCCTTCTAGGCTTCAACTCATCTTCATATTCTCAAAAACACAACTATCCTCTTGTATTTCAATCAGCATCAAATACTTGGTTCTGACCACCTGTTCTTTCACTTAGAAAGTCTTACCAGCTTCCTTCATCCCTTAGCAATTCTACCCACATCCTCTGTTGAATCACCTTTGTGATCTGCAACAATACCTCTAAAGTAACAAGTCTCTTTCTTGCTACATATGCTTCACTAAGCTTCTCTCCTTTGAGCTCAGTCTTTTAACATCTCTCTGGCTCTTTCCTCTGGAACCAATTCAAGCACTCCTTGGTCTAGATTGCTGCAAACTTCACACCTTCTTATGCTATCACCTGCATATCAATGTATAAACACACATTCTCAAATCAAAACAGAACATTTCACCTCACCTTCAAGATCTTAGCATGATCTTGTTTCACCATTCCACTTGTACCTTGAATGGAATGTCCTCTGTCTCTTGTATCTGCAAGTTTTGCTACACATCCCCTCCGTGTGCCTTCTTTCTTCCAGATTAGAATCTAATCCTTCCTTGCCTACATAAACATCTTAACACATAACTTGTTCTCAATTCTTTCACATAATATTTATTTGTATTGTTTTAACACCAAATGTTTCAATTACAATTCTACTCTGATACCAAAATGATGTAGGGTTATCCCGCTTACACCCACAGTATGCATGTAAAATGCATAATCACACTTGTCCTAGGTATTTTAACTCTCTAAGGAGTCAAAGTCTTCACCCTCCAATGGTTAAGGCCCTATTAATCAACATAGGCTAATTCCTATCCATATATACTTATAAGGACTTTAATCAAAATTCAAGCCTCCACTTTAGACTTTATTAAAGCTTTTCATTCAATTCTTCCCATCGACACTCATTCACTTCTATCGAGTCTCTATCACCCCGCATATACCTTCGTTAACCTTTTATTAACCCTTAAGCCCACATATATATTTAACCTCATTTATAAGTGGACTTACACATAGGATCCTCCTATTGACGCTTAATCCTTTATAACCTGTTTACAAAGGAAATATATGCATAAACATACCTTTTTGCCTTTATATGCCCTCTGCACACTTCCCAAGGTCACCTTTATCGCAATCGGGGTATCGCTCCTCCGCGGCACACTACATATATGCCTCATCACCCCTTCCCCTCTGATATGCAACTTTCAGAATCATTTGAATAATGTGTAAGCCTTAAAAGTCTCGACACAACACATTAACGCAATACAAGAATGCACGAGAATTACACGAAATCTTGCTCCGAAACACATAAGCAAATCTCAAATCTTATACACCTATTTCTATAAAATCATCTGGTATGCACCTTTAGTCACTCCACAACATTCGCGTCCCAACTCCAATAAACCTATTCTCTGATCAACCAACTTACATATTAAACCTTTGTCGTTGTTCTACTCTTAGTAGATCCGGCAGTTCACATTTGCTTTGGGTTGAAAAAACACACGAGGGTTAACCGCCTGATAAAGTGGTTTTCCCTCACTCCTCTGTTGCTATGTTTCCTCTGATTAGTGGAATTGGAGCCAATCCCTCGATGCCACTTACCACTACTTTGCCGCTCGAGATACCACTCAAGGTTATAAATCCGCCTTTTCACTACGTTAACTCCTACGCTCTTTCACATGCGATGACCGTTGATATACTCCATCAGTCGGTTACAATATTTCTTTTAGGTTCCTCTGTTGTTTAATATAGACTGTTGATCACTAATATCCGATGGTAACTCTACGCTAACGCCTCACTTCTTCGCTCATCCCTTTTACTTAGACTTTATGTTATTTTCATTGGTTCCTCTATGATTTTGAGGTTTTCTTTAGGGTTCCGGGTTTTCACTCTTTTGCTTCCTCAGAGCTTAAGTCTCTAAGTTCTCCCTTCGCTTCCTCTTTAGAGGTTCCTCTGATTCTTTAGCTAGATTCCAAGATCCCTAATGACTCCTCTGAATCATTCTCTCCTGTCTGCGCATTCTATAGAACTTTGTCTGTAACCCTATTACAAAACCTACGAATTCACACATAAATCAATCATTACATACTTATTTCACACATTACACAATTCCCAAATGAAGCTCTATATATAAATATGAAAAATTGATTAAAATCAAGACTTCTCTGTCTCTCACAAGCCTATTCTTCAGTATCAGTGGCCTCCTTTTCTTTTGCCCGTAATCTTACATTTATACTAGAGAGTTTTGTTAAACTAATTCTAGTTCAATTCTTAAATCTACTGAACTAACTCTTAAATCCTCTTTGTCCACTTATAACTTCATTTAGTTCCTAATAACTCTCTCTAGTTCCTCGAATCATGAACTTCTTTAAGAGTTATATTTGACTTTTAACTCTTTTGTTTTTATTAACGACTCATGTTCTCATTTATTTGAGAGCATTTACAAACAACCTCACATTATCTAATTAATTCTTATCCTACTCCCTAAAAAGCCTAAATGTTACATTAGTTCATTACTTATAAATCTAACTTCCTTGAAACAATTGACCCCCTATGTCTACTAAATACAATGATTTTCTCTTGGGTTGAATGCTCCTGCATCAATATTGAAACACATCACCTATCACATTTTCTTTGTGATTGTCCTCTTGATGTTCATATCCTTCTTTTACCTTATGAGGTTTACAGTGTTTCTTCATGCATCCTTTCTTCCCACATTTCCAACACACTATCCTTGGTCTAGATTCAGATCTATTTTTCATTGACTTACTATGATATCCTGGGATCTTTCCTCTCTCTAGTTTTCTTCCTCTAGTATCTACATTCAAAATATTACTTGTTGTCTCACTCGAGATTTTCTGTCACATTTCCTCGCTAAGGATAGCACTAACAACGTCATCAAAATTTAAAGTACTATATCCAAAGACATAATTACCAATCGCTATGACTAAGCCATTCCAACTTTCTTGGAATGAGAATAGAAACAAAAGATCTAAAACTTCATCATCAAAAATTAGTCCTACAAAACTTAATTGATTGGTAACTATGTTAAATTCATTTAAAATATCAACAACATATCCACCTTCTAAGATATTCATATTAAATAAATACTTCTTAAGGAATACCTTGTTTGAGGTCATTGCTTTTCGATATAGTCTGGCCAATACCGTCATTATACCTTCTATTGTTCTTTCTTTTGAAATGTTAAAGGCCACCAACATTACTGGGCATAATTGTATTGTCCCTAGTGCCTTTCTTTTAAGAATCTCCAATTATTCATCTTCCATACTTTTTCATTTCTTTGTTTTTTGCTCAATGGTACGTAAATATCTTTCTGATGCAAATAATCCTCCAATTGCATCTTCCATCGCTGACAATTTTGTCTAGTGAATTTCTCAACCCTTAAACCTATCATCTTCTTCCATTTCTCCCACTCGAATCAGGAACCCTTCTTTCCTAGTTTATCATCCAAATAGACCTTCAACTCTAATACTAGTTGTTAAAAATAAAATAACAAAGCAATGAAACACATAAAATATTGCAGAAACACAAACATAAAAAATCACCAAACAAGAGAGACATAGATATACATGGTTCACCAAATTTGGGCTACATCCATGAAGAAACATCTAGTCCTTCCTTTTATATTATTCATGAAACTAGGCGAATACAACCTACAAAAAATCTGATCTAAATTCTTCTTTGATTTTACATAGTCTCCTCTCTTTTTCTTGTATGGAATAATAAATAGTGCAATACAATTCCCTCATATAAACTGAGGGTTTCCTTCTAGGGAAAAAATGCCTAAATTGGCATAAATTCAACGATTAGATCTTATCCCTTGTTGGCATTATGGCACAGGTTTGGAGCTATGGCACAAGCGTTGTCCTTGATGGCAACTCTCTTTGATAACAGATCTCAGTTCAGGCTTTCAGAATGAAGGAAAAGACATATACGCAGGTTCATCTAGACGAAGATGCATATACACGTGGGTTAGACATTACAAAGGCGCGTATGCGTATACATGCACTTTCACGCAAGGAAAAGTGCGTATACATTGGAAAAATTACCTTTGGTCCGTGGTAGTTAGTCCTTGGTACTTGAACCTATGGTTTTGGACCATGGTATCTCGTCAGAAGTGTTGATCCCAAGTATTGCACCTGTGATATTGTGTTATTATGGTTTTGGACCGTGGTATTGAGAAAGGCCTAAGACTATAAAAGAGGAAGGAGATCATTTGGCAAAGCATCTTGGGAATCAATTGAATATCTAACATGTGCTAGATCTGAAACTTTTGTGATTGGGGTTATGGTGTAGATCTGGATCTGAATGAAGGAGGAACCTAAGCGCATAAGGAAGGATAAGATCTATTGATGGGTCATAATATTTAAAGCTTGAATGATAGTATCTTTTTGTATGATTTTGATATGTTCTGTGAGGCGCACACTTGATCAATAAATCTAATAATCTGGGTTATTTAGCATTTGACTGTTTGAAAGAGTAAATTCTCCTTTATAGATCTATACATAGGTTCAGTGAAGCGAAGGCGCATATACACGCAGGTTCAGTAAAGGAAAACAACGTATACGCAGGTTGCTCCACCCACAGGAGCGTATTCGCGTAGGTTACAGGTTGTTTAAGTAGCGTATAAATATTTTATTGTGATCTAGCTACCTCTGTTTGTTGCTGCAATGTTTTGGGTTTAGAATTTCGTATATGGTTACTATTGTTGTGTTATGGGTACAACTATCAGAGAAGTGTTTATTGTGAATCAGTTTTGTTCGGTGGATAGGAGATTGGTTGAAGCAAAAATCTTGATGATTGATTGATGTTCATGGATCCAGTATGAAATTTATGAAACATGGTCCCTGGAAGAAAGAGAAGGTTGTAGCCTTCAATAGGCCAGCACCTACATACTAGTATCTTGACTAGTACAAGAGCTAAGGGGGTTATAGCCCCCTTCCAGTAGAAGCTAGAAAATGAGAGAGGGTTGTAGCTCTCTATAGGTTGTAGACTATGTACTGGTAAAGGACTGCACCAGTACATTGTAAAAGGAAGTTTCTAATTAAAGAAAGATAGAGACGAATTGGAGCAAGTGGTTTTCACCCACATTGGGTTTCCACCTTATATCTTGTGTTCTTGTGTGTGACTGTCTTCTATTTTATTTTACTGGTCTAGTTACTGTTTATTTCACTCAGATACACAGATTAACAATCAACATTTGAAAGATAAAGTAAATCATAAGTTTTCATTGTATACACGGGTTTCCTTCTACATAGTTGCGTATATACGTGAGTTTTACTAACTGAAGTAGTCTATATCCTCAGATTTTTAAAAGGGAATATTTGGCTGGATAATACTGATTCACCCCCCCTCTCAGTATTATTTCAAACAATTGGTATTAGAGCAGGTCCTTCTGAAGAAGCTTGATCGCTTGGAGGAAGATCCATCATCATGAACAACTACGAGAGAGAAGCATCTATCAGGCCACCGATTTTTGATGGGACAAACTTTGTATATTGGAAGGTAAGAGTTACTGCCTATCTTCAATCTCTTGGTACAGAAGTCTGGGATATCATTGATACAGGGTACACTTTTCCATCGGCAAATCCTACAGATCCGGCTGAGAAGAAGAAATATGAAACAAATGCAAAGGTAGTCAATACCCTATTAGGATGTCTATCTCAATCAGAATTCATCAAGGTTATGCAATATAAATCCGCAAAGGAAATATGGGACAAGATTATTCTGAGATATGAAGGAGATGAACAGGTAAAACGAGCAAAACTTCAAACCCATAGAATTCAGTATGAAAATCTCAGAATGCACAATGATGAAAGTGTGGCTAACTATTTCCTTCGTGTAGATGAGATTGTTAATTGTATGAAAAACTTGGGTGAATAAATAAAGGAGGCTATTGTCGTTGAAAAAGTTCTAAGATCTTTGTCCCCTAGGTTTGAATCTAAAGTTTCGGCAATAGAAGAAAAAGGGAATCTATGAAACCTTACCATGTCACAGCTGCACAGGATTCTAACTTCTTATTAAATGAGGAAAGGAGGACCATTGGACAGGAGAGAAGTTGCTTTCAAGGCTTCAGGAAAAGGAGACTACTATGAGTTAGGACACGTGTCTGAAGAAGAAGAAGAATCAAATTTTGTCAAGAATCTTCAACGGGGTACTGGAAGATTCCGAGGTAAGTTATCTTTCAAATGCTTTGCTTGTGGAAGAGTCGGTCATTATGCTGCCAAGTGTTCTCATAAGGATAAGATTGACAAAGGGAAGGAACCTGTTAGATGGAACAAGAAACAGAATGCAACTAAGAAAAGTTACTACACTCATGAAGATAGTGATGGCCTATCAAATAGTGACGAAGATGAACGAGGTAATGATTATAAACTTTTAATGGCTTTTGAAGATGATGATTACATGGATGCTATAGATGTAGATGGTTTTTATGAAGAGATTTCTAGACTCAAAACATGCTTAGAAGAAAAAGATATGATCATTGATACTCTGCAATTCCAACTTGATGAAAAAGAAAAATTTCTTAACAAGTTAGAATGTGAAATTGTTGGCCTTAGAAAAGAAATTGAGAAAAAAAAGGCTCTTAATCTTAAATTTGTTAAAGGATCTGAAACTCTGGATGATATTATGAATGTATAGTGTTCTCCATTAATCAAGACAGGTCTAGGGTATAATGGAGAAGCATCTCAAGCATCCACCTCAAAGAGTTATCTTGATGCAGCAAGGAGGAATGAGCAAAAGCACAATGGAGATCACGAGTTAAAATAGGGATGAATTACATCAAGAATAAGCAAAGACTACCAGATAAATCAAGGGCAATCCATCTTAAGGGTGAACAAAAGCTACAACCAGCCACAAGTAAAAACTTCTCAATTTGCTTCAAGAATGGATGACAATAGAAACTACAATCATTTGGGTGGTAGATTTGATAATTGCAGAAGTTTCTTCAATGGCCAATGTTTCTCTTGCCATAACTTTGGTCACAAAGTAGCTCAATGTGTTGCCTATAAGACAATCATGACTAGAGAAGCTCAAAAACAAAGAAGTATGACTGGGATTATGAAAAGGACCTATAACAACTTTTCGGCCCTTGAAAATGAAATTGAATGTTCTATTTGTAATAACTTCGGTCATGAAGATTATGAATGCAGGAGAAGGTTTCGGTAGACAAAGGAACAAGCCTCAAGCATTAGAACATGGAGAATAAAGGAACCACAACCAGAAAGATGTGGGATAGCTTTTTATGCAGAAGGACAGGAAAATATATGGTACATTGACACCGGATGTTCGAAGCATATGACAGGTGATAAAGAAAAGCTTGAATCATATAGTGTTTCAGAAAAGGGAAAGAAAGTTTCTTTTGGAAATGATACCCCTGCAGTCATAAAAGGAAGAGGCACTACTCAGTTGAAAGAAAAGGTCAAAGCTTGAAATTTTTTGTATGTTGATGGCTTGAAGCATAATCTACTGAGTGTTAGTCAGATGTGCGATCAAGGAACTGAGGTAATATTTCGATCAAATGGATGTAGTGTTCGTGATCTTGATACAGGAAAAACAGTGATCAAAGGTAGAAGAACTCCAAATAATTTATACATATTTGAAGAAGGACAACAACAATGCTATTTTAGCAAGGATGATGAAAACTGGTTACGGCACCGGAGGTTGGGGCATCTAAGCTTTTCACAAATAAGGAAAGCATGCAAATACCAGGCAGTTCGTGGTCTTCCAGATATCAAAATTCCAGACAACACAATATGCAAATCATGTCAGTTTAGTAAGAAAACCAGAACTAACTTCCCTGAGAAGGAAGGATCAGCTAGCATGCCTCTTGAGCTAGTCCATACAGATGTATGTGGTCCATTTAGGACAAGGTCACCTCGAGGAGAAGAACACTTTATATTATTCATTGACGACTTATCCAGGATGGTTTGGTTAGGACTTATGAAGCACAAAGACGAAGCATTCAAAAAATTCAAATCCTTAAAAGCCTTGGCTGAAAACGAATTAGATCACAAAATTAAGTGCCTTAGGTCCGATAGAGGTGCGAAGTTTACCTCAAATGAATTTTTTGATTTCTATGAAGAACATGGAATAAGAAGGGAATTTTCTACAGCTAGGACTCCTCAGCAAAATGGAGTGGTGGAAAGCATGAACAGAACGGTCCAACAAATGGCTCGTGCTATGCTTGATGAGTCTAGAACTCCCGCAACCTTCTGGGGTGAAGCTGCATTTGCTGCGGTTGTTATTCTCAACAAAACAAATGTCCGAGTGAATAGCACTCAAACTTCTCATGAGCTCTGGTATGGTGAGACTCCTTCGATAAAGCATTTCAAAAATTTTGGAAGCAAATGCTATATTAAGAATAATGATGAACAGCTTGGCAAACTTGAACCTAGAGTAGATGAAGGCATTCTCCTTGGTTATTCTCCCCACAACAAATCATATAAGTGTTACAATAAAACACTTGGAAGAATTGTTGACAACATTGACATAGTGGTTGATGAAAAAGGATACATTCCTAGGCAAGTAAATTATGAAAATATCGAAGAGGATGAAGACTACTCTCCAAATTAGACTGATGATGAAGAAGAACCTCAAGAGGGACCAGAGGAACAGATAAGGATAGAAGAGAAGACTCCATCCAGGTATGTTTAGAAGAATCATCCAGAATCTCAAATTTTGGGGCAGAAAGAGGCAGGTATACAAACAAGAAGAACAATTGCAGAAGCCTCAAGCTATTTGGCTTTGCTCTCCTCCACTGAGCCACAAAATGTAAAAGAGGCATGCAAAGATGAATGTTGGGTCAAGGCAATGGATGAAGAACTTGAGCAGATCGAAAAGAACAACACTTGGGTGTTGGTCCCTAGAACAAAGGATAAGAATGTCATAGGAACAAAATGGATCTTCAAGAACAAGTTGAATGAAAATGGGGAAGTTATTAGAAACAAGGCCAAACTTGTCTGTAAAGGGTATGCTCAACATGAAGGAATAGACTTTGAAGAAACTTTTGCTCCCGTTGCTAGACTTGAGGCCATCCAAACGTTCCTTGCTCTCTCAATCTTTCAAAAATTCAAAGTATTTCAAATGGACGTGAAATCAACGTTTCTGAATGGAGACTTAGAAGAAGAAGTGTACATTGAGCAACCAGATGGTTTTGTTCTTGGGAATGATCCAAATCTTGTATGCAGACTTAAGAAGGCCCTTTATGGTCTTAAACAAGCTCCAAGGGCTTGGTACTATCGTTTGGACAAATATCTTCATCAACAAGGTTTTTCAAAAGGATGGGCAGATAGCAATCTTTATATAAAAATTGAAAATGACAAATTGCTAATACTTGTTGTGTATGTTGATGATATTATCTTTGGCAGCAATGAAGAAGCTATGAGTCAAAGCTTTGCCTTGGTGATGCAGAAAGAATTCGAAATTTCTTTGCTTGGAGAACTGACATATTTTTTTGGGTTGCAAATCCAACAAAATGAAGGAGGTATTTTCTTGTCTCAAACCAAGTACCTCAAGCAGATTCTGAGGAAGTATGGCATGGAAGATTCAAAACCAGTATGTACCCCTATGGTTACAAGATAAAGTCTCAGTGCATCAACCAACCTATAGATCTATGATTGGAAGTCTACTTTATTTGACAGGTACCCGACCATACATCATGCATGCAGTGGGAATAGTTGGAAGATTTCAAGCAAATCCTAAGGAAACTCATCTTCAGGAAGTTAAGAGAATCTTCAAGTACCTTCAAGGAACTCAAGCCTATGGCTTATGGTATCCTAGAGATACAGATCTCACACTTCATGCTTATACAGATGCAGATTCGGACGGAAGCGTGGATGATAGGAAGAGCACAAGTGGTGGTGCATTCTTCATGGGTTCCAGATTAGTATCTTGGTTCAGCAAGAAACAGAGTTCGATTGCTTTATCTACAGCTGAAGTGGAATATGTGGTTGTTGCATCTTGCTGCACTCAACTCCTTTGGATGATGCAGACCTTGCAGGATTTTGAAATCACTTGTACACCACCTATCTCCATCTTATGTGATAATACAAGTGCAATCAACATTTCAAAGAACCCAGTCATGCATTCAAAGACCAAGCACATACCGATCAAGTATCACTTTCTCTGGGAAAAAGTGTTGGAACAAAAGGTCAAATTGGAGTATGTTCCTTCTAAGGAACAAGTTTCTGATATTCTCACTAAACCACTACCCAGGGAAACTTTTGAATACCTCAGACAGAAGCTAGGGGTATTTGATGCATCATCTTGCTGTTAAATCTTGTCTAGTTCAGAAGAAAATGGGTGTACACGAGTTGCCTAAGGAGGATCCGCATACATATGTCATTTTGTGCAGAGACAATCACGTATATGGAGGTTTGATGGATATCAGTAGGGACAGGCTCTGGTTGAAGATATTTTGATATGGTTCTGATAGAGACCATCTGGCACAGGTTCAAGGGGAGTAGATAAACTTATAATGATGCATTATTGGCATTATCGTAGAATCTTTTGGTCCTAAGTTGTTGTTGAGTTCAAGTGGAACAAAGGCAGAGGGAGAATAGAAGGAAATCTTGGTTGTTGATCTGAATGGTGATTGAAAGATGTTGCTGCTATTAGTTATTGGTGACTTTCATAAGTATTTCGTCTCTATGTCATGTATCTCTTTTGTGGTATCTCATTTATGGTGTCAAGGTCATGTAATGGTCTATTTTGGTTTCCCCACTATGCCTGGGATGAACATGTAATGAACTTGGTCGTCATATGTAAATTTCTGATGTATCCCCACTTGGTTGGGTGGATGATCCCCACTTGGTTGGGTGATGGATGTATGTATTGAGTCTTTTGGTGATAGGAAGGTCTTTTATGATGTATAAGTCATGGTTCTTCTTGAAGAACATCTTTTTGCAGGTCTTGCCAATAGTCAGGGGGAGCATGGTCAGCATATCAGGGCAGATATTTCAGCATGTACTCAGGGGGAGCACAACCCTTTGCCCTTGATGACAAAGGGGCAGAATGACTTTGAGGATCTTGGGATTGCTATCATGTCCAAAGGGGGAGATTTTTGGCATTATGGCACAGGTTTGGAGCTATGGAACATGTGTTGTCCTTCATGGCAACTCTCTTTGATAACAGATCTCATTTCAGGCTTTCAAAATGAAGGAAAAGACATATACGCAGGTTCATCTAGACGAAGATGTGTATACACACGGGTTAGACGTTACAAAGGTGCGTATGAATATACACGCAATTTCACGCAAAGAAAAGCGTGTCTTTGTTAGAAAACTTACCTTTGGTCCATGGTAGTTAGTCCTTGGTACCTGAACCTATGGTTTTGGACCTGTCGATGCCCTGAAAATCGTTGTATCAACATTGGGGATAAACACCCGGTCCGGACCTTAGTACAACTCCTTTTCCGTTTGGAATGGTGGCTCCGACTGGGGATAATGGGACCAGTTTCCCAGTAATGGATAAATGGGATGAATGAATGATTGGTTGACTAATAATATGATAGGAGAATAACTTAATCTATGGGCGAAATAAAAGAAATACTACTAACCCCGGGAACTATTGTATTTTTTAAAGTGTAGCGCTTAATGATCTATGTTTATAAACAGGCATGTAGATGACTCTATTCAATAAACATGGACTTTTATTCATTCAAGAATTACTTTGCTTAAATCGTTAAACAAAGGGATTAGTGCAATATTGCTACACTTTATATATCATCGATACATATATGATCAAAGGAAAAGCATCCCATAAACATCCAATAGTGGAGGGAATAAAGAAATGATGTTAAAACACATACATATATTCGATAATAGCAAAGGCAATCAAATAACAATTCATATGAAAAGAATGAATTCAGACATAGATAATAGTACCATATGAGCTGCTAAACACTCCCAATATCAATCGCTATTTGAGATTCTTCTCCCAACGCAGAAATACTTTCACACAAAGACAATAGTGCACATTTGCATAAAAGCTTCCTTGTCAAAATTAGAATAACTGGTCTAGTTTTATAAAAGAATATGGCTGAAGCACAATAGTGCAACTTCAGTCTTTAAGTCAAATACAAAACTTTACGACCCTTTATAAAAACATGAAAGGGTCTATAAATACTTAATTAAGCTAACTATCTATGAAACTGAAATCCTGAAATCCTACTTAATTGGTATCAATTAATTTTGATCATATTTTCCTCAGCAATCTGGCAGTCAGCGGCATGACTCATAAAGTAGGTTGTTTGCCTTTGAACCTGAGTTGACTTATCGCAAGCATCGGCTCCACTTTGGGTGGTCTATTGAGGCGAGAGCTAAGCTGGGCGTCATAGGTGGCATCCTGAATATCGGGGATAATATACCCGATTTCATCTGAAAGGCACTTGAGGGCGACTCTTTGAGTGTGTGGTTTTTACCAAGAAGAACCAATAGGTGTCCCATGTTAAACTGTTAATTCCAGCAATTAATCTCCCCTTTTCCTCTAGATCTGGATAACATGACTGCTCCAATGTTTTCATCGCTGTCAATTTTCCTGGTGTGCATTGGGAAATCATGTTTGACAAGTAGAGAGTGTTATTAACTAATTCAACCAAATTGCTTGCAGTTGATTTGCACCTTGAAACTGCCCTCTCTGCTTTCATTAACTGGGACTGCCATTCTGTAAATAATATATCTTTATGTGACTCTAAAATTCTTGGTAAATTCGCCGCTTGTCCCTGGTCAGTATCTTGCCAGTCAAGAAATGCAGCTATTGTTTCTTCAGCTTGATCCAATTCCGTCCTAGCCTTTTCTATTTTCTCAGTTATTGATGCATTTAATTCACATAGTGGCTCTGCCTCGGCGATTTGTTGACATAGAATTTTGATTTGTGCTATTAATGCCGTATTTATCTGTAGTGCTTCCACTATGAATTCAGTTATTTGTGGAATGCCCTTTGTCTTCTCAAGCTTTGCTGATAGTTGAGCAATCTGCTCAACTTTTGTTTTCAACATTTTCTCATTTGCTGCCTTCAGTTGTGCCAAGGCCTCTGATAATTCTTTCTGCTTTTGGATTGCGCTGTGGTCAATCCTTTGTTTCTCTGCCTGCAATTGTTGAGTTAGTTGATTGTTTACTTGCTGTTATGCCTGCTCCGCTTTCTGCTTTGCTTCAGTTAGCTGTGCCTATAATAAGAAGACTTCCTGGTCTTTTGTTTTCAATAAGAGACTCACCTCTAATGCCTTGTCTATTGTTGTTGCTGAATAGGCTCCAGCATATTGTGACAGTTTTGTCAGGTCATCAGAGGGGTCAAAATCCTCCTTCCAAACCACATTGCCCGTGACCGTTTGTTCTGGGAAAAGGGAAGGTTGATCAGTCCTTCTTCTCTTCCTCTGTCGTTTTACTATAGCTTTATGCCTTGGGTTGTAGAAGACATCCAAGGGAGGAATCTCTTCTACTTGCAAAATGATTTGAGCGGAGGGGTCCTTTGGTATTATTTCTACTTCCTTTGAAATGGGTGGGCCGCTGGTTCCACTTGGAACCTGTTGTGAAGTGGTTTCCTGTGTGTCTGTTGCTTTCGAAGTTTCATTGTTCTTTGAACATTCCAGACTGCTGATAATAGAATCAAATTGCTGCCATTCCTGGAGCAATTTTGGGTCAATATGAGTATCCACATTTACTTCAATGTTGGTCTGTTTCTGCTCTTTAGTCTGGGTCTCCTCCTGGACTTTCTCCTGCTCCTTAGTCTGAGTTTCCTCCTGTGGTTTTTCTTGTTATTTTGTTGTAACCAGAGGTTCCTTTGACTGTTCCCGTTCAGGCTCGCTTGATGATGTTATTGGGGTTGTTGCTAACAGATCTAGAGGCAGAGTTTGCAACCTCTGTTCTCTAAGTCTGTTGAATTCAACCAACCCTTTATCTTGATATTTTTCTGGCAAATGCCTTAACCTGCATTATTGACTCGGCTGAGGAGAACAGGTCATCGAACATATCCTCTTTATGATCAAACTTTGCCAATTTGGCTGTTCAAGTGCGTTATAGGCAACTTTGTTGGGATCAAATTGCCTATTAGGGAGAGTTGCTAGAGTTAATGATTTTATCTTTGTAGCTTCTTTCTCTGCATGTTTGAAATCATACAACGTGTAGACACCGCATCTAAAAGGAAAAGAGGGCCAGCCCTGATTCTTATTTTTCTTGAGGGTCTGTGTGACTCCCTCGGCAATGATCTGATAAGCTATTTCCCTCGCCAGCAGTTTATCAGTATGTACAAGGGAAGACATGAGATTCGGCTTGGCTACCGAAAACTCTTATATAAGTGAACGTTTCCTCCCCGAACCATCTTCCTACCGATGTTAAGTCAATCCCGGCTTGGTAGGAAATCTTGGGAGCAGGTTTATCAAAAATAGAGTAATGAATGGGTAACATAAAGCCATTGCTGACTTGGTATAAATGGTGCTGATAATAGGATTTCCATAATTTCTGATGGTATATGTGAATAGGCATGGGGTCTTGTGATGTCCACCTCCAACCGAGCACAAGAAATTCAGAATTCAAACACAAGGTATCTAAAATATAGGCACTGTAGTGGAATGGGGGAATTAACCTTTCAGTAACGTGGGTCTTATTTCTAAACTCAAGAACAGCTGTTGCTAGTTTATATGAGAGTATAGTTTCCCAATCCATTATTTCACTGTTACATGCCACTTCCATCAAGGGAACCATTTCTATAGTGAAATTAGCAGAGTCGTGCAACCCCCACAATCTACACATCATTATTCCAGCATAACAATAAGGAGAACATAAGGAATCAACCGAGTACTTACCGGAAGACTCATGTTTGTGTTTTGCCGGATTTTGTCTCCAATCCCAGACGGGTTCGGATTCAATTTCATTCTCTTTTCGGAATTTCTCCAAGAACGCCTTGTTGTACTTCTTCTTTGTTTCAGGCAAATGATACATTTGCCTTAAATCATTAGCCTTGAATGACCCGAAAATTCTCCCGTCTCTGGTGCAGAAGGTTCTGTCCACAATTGGGATTTCCTCAATTGCCCACTGTACTACATCCGTATATGGGAGAATTTGTTCCCGAGCTGCTATCCGATGAAGGAAGGAGTCAGCTAAGTCCTTTAAAGTACCATCAGATTTCCGAGTTGAATCTGCAGAGGCTTCTACTGTTGTCACTTCAGGTTCCTCAGCTTCAATCAAATTGTAGGTACTTTGCCAAGTAGTTTTGCCGAGACCAGAACATGTAGTATCATATATCAATCCTTTCTTTTTATTTGTTGGATCAGCGACAACTTGTCCTGTAGTTGGCGCAGCGGAAGTGACTGTGGTTTTCTTAGACTTCTTCCCCATTCTGTTTGAGCTTTCTGCTTTGGAAGAATTCTGTACAGGAGTGAAAATAAACGTAACATAGAGAATTGGTAATGAAAATTGAATATGAGAAAGATATATTGATCAATGCGTGATGAGGGATTAACTTTTAAAGTGGCCACCGATACAATCTATGGGAAGATTTTAGGACTTACAATTACATTAAATGGCCGTTTAGAACTTGCCAATCCTTTAAATGCCCATCATATCATTAATCGGTCGAATGATTTGTTTAAGCGTGCCTTGGATGTTTTGGCAGTTGAGCGTAGGTAAATCATTGTTCGACAAATCAAGCTTTTAATATGAATTGATCATAATATCCCTCTGTCTTAACGGCTTTTTTGAAATTTGCACTTTTGGCTTTATCGCAATCGGGCGTCGGGGAAAACTTAACTCCTTATATTGACACCTTTTGAAATCCCCGATCGCCGATAGCGATATCACATCGCATCGGGAGTGTGAGCACTTTTACGAATGCATGGATGGTATATCGCCGATCGCCGATAGCGATATCGCATCGCATCGGGTGTATTACCTGGGGTGCTTTAAAAACATGCATAGCATATCGTCGATCGCCGATAGTGATATCGCATTGCATCGGAGTGAATTACCTGGGGTGCTTTAAGAACATGCATAGTATATTGCCGATCACCGATAGCGATATCGCATCGGGGAAAATGAATGGGCCGTTAAAGTATGCTTCCTATGTCATTGCGATATGCGATCTTGCGATCGCTTTATCGCAATGATAAAAGATTGATTATTTGTATTATTAAGATCAAAATGGGTTTATCGAAAAGGTTTTCATAATGTTTTTTCATTTTGTTTTCGGACCTTTTCTGAATAATACAATGTTGATACCAATCAAAATTAAAGGGACCCATTTCATATGATAGTTTTCCTAAATAATAATGATATGAAATGGGGGGTTCTTGTAGAGCACAACAATTGGCGATTCACTGGAAGAAACAGTTATCTCTGAAAAGTATGGAAATACTTAAACTTTTTCAAAATAGAGTTCTCATTAAAGGGGAAAATTCTAATATAACTAGGTATATATGCATTCTAAATAAAAGGAATCTATCTTTGTTAATTTCCTCTCTTGTTTAAAATTATATACATTCTAAGTTTTAAATTGGCTCTTATTGGTTTATAATTATAAAACAAAGAACCTTTCGAAATCAGCTTTTAGAATTGACTCCTTTGTCATAGGTAGAGCCTCTGCTGCCAGCAAACGTTCATAGTTTCGACAGGGATACCTTTAAACCATATTATTGTCCATTGTCCCATCCATTTAAGAGTGTGATTAACAGAATGAATTCAAAACATGTTTTCACATTTTGTATTTCCTTTCTTTTTCTGTTATTGCTAAGATAAAAAGCCATTGTCCTGGTTTGGTGGCTAGCTATCGACAATGCCATTCACTGGTAGTAATCTAACCGAACAAGCACCCTGAAGATTTGAACTATAAAATGAAATGGGTGCTTCCACATTGTGATCATTGAGCCGCGTGAGTACTGCTGCATAGGACAAGTTGGATGCAATAGTATACAATGTAAAATGATTAGAAAAATAGGAGTATTTAAGGTTGGGGCATTGATTATTGATTGTTTGATTAAATCGAACGCTTCGTTTTCTGCTGATCCCACTTAAAGACTGAATTTTTCTTAATCATAGTTTGAAGTGGCAAAATAATTTGAGAAAAATCTAGAACAAATCTTTTGACAAAATTGATTTAGCCTAAAAATGACTGCATGGATTTTTTATTATGAGGGAAAGGGATTTTAGAGATTTCTTTGATCCGGTCAAGTTCAATATAAATGGCATCTTTAGACACAATAAAGCCTAAGAGCTTTCCTTGGTCAAGAGCGAAGAAAGATTTTTTAGGGTTAAGAGAAATACACCTTTTGCAGTGTTGAAAGATTTGATTTAGATCATGCAAATGATTGGACTTCTCCTTAGAAAGTACACTAATATCATCTAGATAGACGACTATTGTTTTATTGATCAACCCTTTAAAAGTTATATCCATCGCTCTTTGGAACGTCGCTCCTACATTAATAAGTCCGAAAGGCATTTTCTGATACGCATATGTTCCCCATTTTGTTCTGAATGTGGTTTTAAGCTGGTCATCAGGATGGACCAGAACTGGTTATATCCTGAGAAACCATCTAGAAAGGACATTAACTCAGAGCCTGCTACTAATTGGAGTATCTGCTCCATAGTAGGTAGTGGGAAATTATCTCTTAAGCTCACCTCATTCAAATTTCTGAAATCAATACAAATCCTAATGTCGCCATTTTTCTTTCTGACTGGCACCATATTGGAGACCCAGTTTGAGTGCCGAACGGGAAAAATAATCTTAGCTTTCAAGAGTTTGTTAAGTTCATATTTTATTTGACTCTCTAAGTTCAGATGTATTTTCCTCAACTTCTGCTGAATTGGTTTCTGATCGGGAAGCATTGGAATGGTATGCTGGATGATGGATGTATCACATGTCTTCAAATCATCATATTTCCAAGCAAAAACCTGTTTATTTTTCCTTAACAGTCTAATGAATGCCTCCTTCTCTTCCAAGGAAAGTCCTAATCCTAAATTAATGTTTTGAGGAGTTTGCTCAGTGCCAAGATTTATCAATTCAAACCTTAGGGTATAACTTTGGAGCTTTGCATTAGTCACAGGTCTAAACCTGTCTTTAATATCATAAAGATCCTCAAGCTTTACCACAGGCTTAGGGATTGAGTTTTCCTCAGGTTTACCTCTCATTTGAAGGTCATGCTCATTTTCCTCAATGATTTGATCCTCATAGGACTTTTCAGAAGTTAAGAACTATAAAATGTCTTCATCATGGTTGAACACTCTCCAATTCGTGACATTGTCAAGAATTGATGGCCTAAAAAGCAATTGTACTGAAAATCTATCTGGGCTGTAGACATCGGAAGGTAGGAGCTTGGAGGAAACATTGGCTAGCAAGTTAGCTGCCAAATTTTGAGACCTGGGAATAGAAGAAATATTGAATGCCAAAAAGTGGGAGGTAAGTTCCTGTGTCAGCGATTGATAATGCTTAAGATGGGTGGAAAGACAATGAATTGTATTCCTTACCTGTTTGATAATAATTTCAGAATCTCCGAACACTTTCAAATATTGGACCTTAAGGATGATGGCTTTATATAGTCCTTGGACTAAGGCGTCATACTCTGTTGTGTTATTTGTGCATTCAAATTCTAACCTACAGGACAACATTGTTTTTTCCCCTTCTGGGCTAATCAAAATACATCCTGCTCTTGAGCCCTCACTAGATTTGGACCCATCGAAATATAATGACCAAAATAAAGAAGTATTAACAATTTTATTTACAGTTTTCTCAATACCATTGAAACATCTTTACCTATCTGTTTGTGAAAAATTTTCAATCTGAGATGTAAAATTGTTTACTGAGAAAGGGGATGGCTGGGCAGTGAAGTTGCCAAAGAATGACTCTGATGAATAATTCCCCAAAATGTTGTTATTAAATGCTATTGGTTGGTTTTCTTGCTCAAACTCAGTAACTGTATGGGTCATATGTTTTTCCCGATCGATCCTTATTTGATTTGGCTTACCCTTATAGGGAAGCCACATATGTGACCAATCAGTAGAAATATACCCATGTAGTTTCTCAGACCAATCCCTACTCAAGATTAAACCGTAAAATTTAGGTATGTCAGCTATTAGGATATCAATCCTTTGTACTATTCTGGGATCAACAGATAACCTAATAGTTACAGAATTAATCTCTCCCAAAACCTGTACTTTAGTCTTGTCCAACTGTACAATATGAATAGCAGAATTCTGGGGTTCAATGTTCAGTTTGGAACAAACTGAAGCTGGCATTATGTTAGAAGATGCCCCTGAGTCAATCAGACAGTTTTGCAGGTTTCTATTGTAGATCTCATAGGTTAGAAGGAAAGGTGGAGTATGAGAGTTTGATCTATCTCCAATTAGGACTGCATCAGTATCTTCAACCATACCAGAAGGTGGTTGACCTGTATTGTTAGCGGCTTTAGCACTAGGAAGAGGTGAAGTGGGAACAACATTTAATTCTTTGAGAAGCAATTTTTGCTGATGTTTTAACTTGCTAAGTTCAAACATGGTAATGTTTGCCTTAGTTTTATTCATATCATCAACAATATTGTAATCCATTGAATCGGATACCACCAAAGTTTTAGACGTTAAAGGAGTATTTGAGGTTGAAGGTTTGTTTTGAGGAACTGCTGTAGGTGGCTTCTTTGTAGATACTTTTTCTTTTGTTGTAGCAGCACCGGCACTCCTTTTCTTTGAAGTTGCTTGAACAGGTTCGGAGGTACTTCTACTCCTAGTAGTGATAGGAAATGCTTCTTCTTCATTATCTGTATCGGAGTTAGGCAGTATGAAATCCCACATTCCATGACATTCAACAACTTCCTCTTCTTCATCAGTAGGTATAACTGTTTCTTCTTCTCCTTCTTCAAGTTCTGAATCTGCATTTGATATAACATTTGGTGGTTTTGACTCAGTTTTCTTATAATTTCTAAAGGGTCTTTTGGTTGAGGTTTCGACTACCTGTTTTTTGATTTCAACCATTTCATTTGACAAAGTCTTGAGGACCTTTTGCAGACCTTCCATGTCATATGGATATTTTGGGGTTTTCTTCTTTGAGTCATCTTTAAAGGAAACCTTTTTGGCTTTTCTGTCTTCTAGAGCAGCTTTCTTTTCTAGAGCATTAATGCATTTCTCCACAGCAAGTGCTTCTTTCATGTTTTCAGCTAAAGTAGGTTTCCCAGCCTTGTCTACAAAAATAGCTATATTGGCCGGTAGGGCAGTTATATACCATTCGCTTCGGATTTTCTCACTTGGTTTGGAGGCTGTTGGGATTTTATTCAAGAGTTTATTTAATCGGGCGTTAAATTCCTTAATCGGTTCCCTATGCTCTATCCTAAGATTTGAGAGATCGTTTATTAGTGTAGCCAAAGACCTATCATCTCCACACTTAGTAAGACACTGCTCTTGGCAAGTGTTCCAACTGGTAATGGAACCAGAGGGTAAAGAAAAATACCAGGATCCTGCTGATCCTTGCAAGGTATAAGGGAAAAGTCTAACAACAACATCTTGTTCTGTTACTCCTTTCAAGTTTACTGCCAACATGAAGTTATTAATATGTTCCTCATCTTGGGTCCCATCGTCTGGGTTAAACTTGGGTAGCCATTTTTCAGGAGCATCAAGTAATGCATGCAATGGTGTAGGCATGTTGACTGCACCAGGCCTGGTCCATGGATCTGCCATTATAACAGTAGTAGCAGATGATACTACTGTTGAAATTCCAAATGTCTGGGAAGGAAATGATATTGCGGAGTGAGCAGGCTGGGATGTTAAAGTTCCTAATCCATGATGAACAACAATATGTAATGGGGGAGTGGATGGTTGACTTCGCACAGGGGAAAGTGAGATGGAGGATGTGGATGAAAGCTCTTCACTATCAGATCCTTCAGTGTATATCTTCGCCTTTTTCCTTTTGGGTAAAGGGAACTCAGTGGGTTCAATACCGAGCTTTTCGCTCTGAAGTCTGGTGAGAGGGTGAGATAAATTGAACTGTGAAGTCGCACTGCTTTGTGATACCTCAGATTTCTGTGGTGAAATCGAGAAGCTCTGAAGTTTGTGGATAAGAGACTGGACTTCAGGGGATTCGAGACTTAATTGTTCTGGAGTATGATGGGTTTGAGCAGTGGTAGTTGATTCCTCTTCTTCTTGTTTGGATACTGGAGAACCAGCATGCAATTGGGAAGTACGAGGTGATACGGAGGGAGAATTACTCTTAGAATGGCATGTAGATTTGGGTTTGCTTGCCATTCGCAGTTGGGCCCTCCTTCTAGCGCCAAAAATGTTGATGCCCCGAAAATCGTTGTATCAACATTGGGGATAACCACCCGGTCCGGACCTTAGTACAACTCCTTTTCCATTTGGAATGGTGGCTCTGACTGGGGATAATGGGACCAGTTTCCCAGTAATGGATAAATGGGATGAATGAATGATTGGTTGACTAATCATATGATAGGCGAATAACTTAATCTATTGACGAAATAAAAGAAATACTACTAATCCCGGGAACTATTGTATTTTTTAAAGTGGCTTGATGATCTATGTTTATAAACAAGCATGTAGATGACTCTATTCAATAAACATGGACTTTTATTCATTCAAGAATTACTTTGCTTAAATCGTTAAACAAAGGGATTAGCGCAATATTGCTACACTTTATATATCATCGATGCATATATGATCAAAGGAAAAGCATCCCATAAACATCCAATAGTGGAGGGAATAAAGAAATGTTGTTAAAACACATACATATATTCGATAATAGCAAAAGAAATCAAATAACAATTCATATGAAAAGAATGAATTAAGACATAGATAATAGTACATATGATGCTAAACCATAGTACCATAATGAGATTGCTAATTTTATAAAAGACGACTCCCGCCAACATTATCATATCGCATATTTTAGTGAGATTCGCCAATTCTTCAAGAAAATTTTCCATCCTTACCTTGCAGCTAAACACTCCCAATATCAATCACTATTTGAGATTCTTCTCCCAACGCAGAAATACTTTCACACAAAGACAATAGTGCACATTTGCATAAAAACTTTCTTGAGAAAATTAGAATAACTGGTCCAGTTTTATAAAAGAATATGGTTGAAGCACAATAGTGAAACTTCAGTCTTTAAGTCAAATACAAAACTTTACGACCCTTTCTAAAAACATGAAAGGGTCTATAAATACTTAATTAAGCTAACTATCTATGAAACTGAAATCCAGAAATCCTACTTAATTGGTATCAATTAATTTTGATCATATTTTCCTCAGCAATCTGGCAGTCGGCGGCATGACTCATCAAGTAGGTTGCTTGCCTTTGAACCTGAGCTGACTTTTCACAAGCATCGGCTCCACTTCAGGTGGTCTGTTGAGGCGAGAGCTAAGCTGGGCGGTATAGGTGGCATCCTGAATATCGGGGATAATATACCCAATTGCATCTGTAAGGCACTTGAGGGCGGCTCTTTGAGTGTGTGGTTTTACCAAGAAGAACCAATAGGTGTCCCATGTTAAACTGTTAATTCCAACAATTAATCTCCCCTTTTCCTCTAGATCTGGATAACATGACTGCTCCAATGTTTTCATCGCTGTCAATTTTCCTGGTGTGCATTGGGAAATCATGTTTGACAAGTAGAGAGTGTCATTAACTAATTCAACCAAATTGCTTGCAGTTGATTTGCACCTTGAAACTGCCCTCTCTGCTTTCATTAACTGGGACTGCCATTCTGTAAATAATATATCTTTATGTGACTCTAAAATTCTTGGTAAATTCACCGCTTGTCCCTGGTCAGTATCTTGCCAGTCAAGAAATGCAGCTATTGTTTCTTCAGCTTGATCCAATTATGTCCTAACCTTTTCTATTTTCTCACTTATTGATGCCGTTAATTCACATAGTGGCTCTGCCTGGGCGATTTGTTGACATAGAAGTTTGATTTGTGCTATTAATGCCGTATTTATCTTTAGTGCTTCTACTATGAATTCAGTTATTTGTGGAACACCCTTTGTCTTCTCAAGCTTTGCTGATAGTTGAGCAATCTGCTCATCTTTTGTTTTCAGCATTTTCTCATTTGCTGCCTTCAGTTGTGCCAAGGCCTCTAACAATTCTTTCTACTTTTGGATTGCACTGTGGTCAATCCTTTGTTTCTATGCCTGCAATTGTTGAGTTAGTTGATTGTTTACTTGTTGTTGTGTCAACAATTGCTGTTATGCCTGCTCCGCTTTCTACTTTGCTTCAGTTAGCTGTGCCTCTAATAAGAAGATTTCCTGGTCTTTTGTTTTCAATAAGAGACTCACCTTTGATGCCTTGTCTATTGTTGCTGTTGAATAGGCTCCAGCATATTGTGACAATTTTGTCAAGTCATAAGAGGGGTCAAATTCCTCCTTCCAAACCACATTGCCTGTGACCGTCTGTTCTGGGAAAAGGGAAGGTTGATCAGTCCTTCTTCTCTTCCTCTGTCGTTTTACTACAACTTTATGCCTTGGGCTGTAGAAGACATCCAAGGGAGGAATCTCTTCTACCTGCAAAATGATTTGATCGAAGGGGTCCTTTGGTATTATTTCTACTTCCCTTGAAATGGGTGGGCCACTGGTTCCACTTGGAACCTGTTGTGAAGTGGTTTCCTGTGTGTCTGCTGCTTTCGAAGTTTCAGTGTTCTTTGAACATTCCAGACTGCTGATAATAGAATCAAATTGCTGCCATTCCTGGAGCAATTTTGGGTCAATATGAGTATCCACATTTACTTCAATGTTGGTCTGTTTCTGCTCTTTAGTCTGGGTCTCCTCCCGCACTTTCTCCTGCTCCTTAGTCTGAGTTTCCTCTTGTGGTTTTTCTTGTTCTTTTGTTGTAACCAGAGGTTCCTTTGACTGTTCCCGTTCAGGCTCGCTTGATGATGTTGTTGGGGTTGTTGATAACAGATCTAGAGGCAGAGTTTGCAACCTCTGTTCTCTAAGTCTGTTGAATTCAACCAACCCTTCATCTTGATATTTCATTCTGGCAAATGCCTTAACCTGCATTATTGACTCGGCTGAGGAGAACAAGTAATCAAACATATCCTCTTTATGATCAAATTTTGCCAATTTGGCCTGTTCAAGTGCGTTATAGGCGACTTTGTTGGGATCAAATTGCCTATTAGGGAGAGTTGCTAGAGTTAATGATTTTATCTTTGTAGCTTCTTTCTCTGCATGTTTGAAATCATGCAACGTGTAGACACCGCATCTAAAAGGAAAAGAGAGCCAGCCCTACTTCTTATTTTTCTTGAGGGTCTGTGTGACTCCCTCGGCAATTATCTGATAAGCTATTTCCCTCGCCAGCAGTTTATTAGGTATGTACAATGAAAGGACATGAGGTTCGGCTTGGCTACCGAAAACTCTTATATAAGTGAACTTTTCCTCCTCGAACCATCTTCCTACTCATGTTAAGTCAATCCCGGCTTGGTAGGAAATCTTGGGGACAGGTTTATCAAAAATAGAGTAATGAATGGGTAACATAAAGCCATTGCAAACTTGGTATAAATGGTGCTTATAAGAGGATTTCCATAATTTCTGATGGTATATGTTAATAGGCATGGGGTCTTGTCATGTCCACCTCCAGCCGAGCATAGGAAATTCAGAATTAAAACACAAGGTATCTGGAATATAGGCATTGTAGTAGAATGGGGGAATTAACCTTTCAGTAGCGCGGGTCTTATTTCTAAACTCAAGAACAACTGTTGCTAGTTTATCTGAGAGTATAGTTGCCCAATCCATTATTTCACTGTTACATGCTGCTTCCATCAAGGGAACCATTTCTATAGTGAAATTAGTAGTGTCGTGCAACCCCCACAATCTACACATCATTATTCCAGCATAACAATAAGGAGAACATAGGGAATCAACCGAGTACTTACCGAAAGATTCATGTTTGTGTTTTGCCCGATTTTGTCTCCAATCCCAGATGGGTTCAGATTCAATTTCATTCTCTTTTCGGAATTTCTCCCAGAGCGCCTTGTTGTACTTCTTCTCTGGTTCAGGCAAATGATACATTTGCCTTAAATCATCAGCCTTGAATGACCCGAAAATTCTCCTGTCTCTGGTGCAAAAGGTTTTGTCCATGATTGGGATTTCCTCAATTGCCCACCGTACTACATCCGTATATGGGAGAATTTGTTCTCGAGCTGCTATCCGATGAAGGAAGGAGTCAGCTAAGTCCTTTAAAATACCATCAGATTTCCGAGTTGAATCTGCAGAGGCTTGTACTGTTGTCACTTCAGGTTCTTCGGCTTCAATCAAATTGTAGGTACTTTGCCAAGTGGTTTTGCCGAGACCAGAACATGTAGTATCAGATATCAATCCTTTCTTTTTATTTGTTGGATCAGTCACGACTTGTCCTGTGGCTGGCGCAGCGGAAGCGACTGTGGTTTTCTTAGACTTCTTCCCCATTCTGTTTGAGTTTTCTGCTTTGGAAGAATTCTGCACAGGAGTGAAAATAAACGTAACACAGAGAATTGGTAATGAAAATCGAATATGATAAAGATATATTGATCAATGCGTGATGAGGGATTAACTTTTAAAGTGGCCGCCGATACAATCTATGGGAAGATTTTAGGACTTACAATTACATTAAATGGCCATTTAGAACCTACCAATCCTTTAAATGCCCATCATATCATTAATCGGCCTAATGATTTGTTTAAGCGTGCCTTGGATGTTTTGGCAGTTGAGTGTAGGTAAATCATTGTTCGACAGATCAAGCTTTTAATATGAATTGATCATAATATCCCTCTGTCTTAACGACTTTTTTGAAATTTGCGGTTTTGGCTTTATCGCAATCGGGCGTCGGGGAAAACTTAACTCCTTATATTGACACCTTTTGAAATCCCCGATCGCTGATAGCAATATCGCATCGCATCGGGTGTATTACGTGGGGTGCTTTAAAAACATGCATAGCATATCGCCGATCGCCGTTAACGATACCGCATTGCATCGGAGTGAATTACATGGGGTGCTTTAAGAACATGCATAGTATATTGCTGATCACCGATAGCGATATCACATCGGGGAAAATGAATGGGCCGTTAAAGTATGCTTCCTATGTCATTGCGATATGGGATCTTGCGATCGCTTTATCGCAATGATAAAAGATTGATTATTTGTATTATTAAGATCAAAATGGGTTTATCGAAAAGGTTTTCATAATGTTTTTTCATTTTGTTTTCGGACCTTTTCTGAATAATACAATGTTGATACCAATCAAAACTAAAGGGACCCATTTCATATGATAGTTTTCCTAAATAATAATGATATGAAATGGGGGGTCGTTGTAGAGCACAACAGGACCATGGTATCTCGTCAGAAGTGTTGATCCCAAGTATTGGGCCCATGATATTATGGGTTTTGGACCGTGGTATTGAGAAAGGCCTAAGACTATACAAGAGGAAGGAGATCATTTGGCAAAGCATCTTGGGAATCAATTGAATATCTAACATGTGCTAGATCTGAAACTTTTATGAGTGGGGTTATGGTGCAGATCTTGATCTGAATGAAGGAGGAACCTAAGCGCATAAGGAAGGATAAGATCTATTGATGGGTCATAATCTTTAAAGCTTGAATGATAGTATCTTTGTATGATTTTGATCTGTTCTGTGAGGCGCACACTTGAACTATAAATCTGATAATCTGGGTTATTTAGCATTTGACTGTTTGAAAGAGTAAATTCTCCTTTATAGATCTGTACGTAGGTTCAGTGAAGCGAAGGCTCGTATACACGCAGGTTCAGTAAAGGAAAACTGCGTATACGCAGGTTGCTCCACCCACAGGAGCATATGCACACAGGTTACAGGTTGTTTAAGTAGCGTATATATATTTTATTGTGATCTTGTTGCCTCTGTTTTTTGCTGCAGTGTTCCGGGTTCAGAATTTGGTATATGGTTACTGTTGTTGTGTTCTGGGTACAGCTGTCAGAGAAGTGTTTATTGTGAATCAGTTTTGTTCGGCGGAAAGGAGATTGGTTGAAGCAAAAATCTTGATGATTGATTGATGTTCATGGATCCAGTCTGAAATTTATGAAACGTGGTCCCTGGAAGAAAAAGAAGGTTGTAGCCTTCAGTAGGACAGTACCTACGTACTAGTATCTTGGCTAGCACAAGAGCTAAGTGGGTTGTAGCTCCCTTCCAGGAGAAGCTAGAAAACGAGAGAGGGTTGTAGCTCTCTGCAGGTTGTAGCCTGCGTACTGGTAAAGGACTAAACCAGTACATTATAAAAGGAATTTTCTAATTAAAGAAAGATAGAGACGAATTGCAGCAGGTGGTTTTCACCCACAATGGGATTCCACCTTATATCTTGTGTTCTTGTGTGTGACTGTCTCCTGTTTTGTTTTACTGGTCTGGTTATTGTTTATTTCACTGAGATACAAAAATTAATAATCAACATCTGAAAGATAAAGTAAATCATAAGTTTTCATTGTATACGCGGGTTTCCTTCTACATGGTTGCGTATATACGCGGGTTTTACTAACTGAAGTAGCGTATATCCTCTGATTTTTAAAAGGGAATATTTGGCTTGATAATACTGATTCACCCCCCCTCTCAGTAATATTTCCAACATGCCTAATAAACGACCCAAAGTGACTATGAAAATACAATATTTTACACGGTATTTTTTTTATCTACATTTTGTTTTGGGGGGCACTAGGTCCAAAACCCCGCTGGGGGGGGGGGCTCCAAAGAATAACTGTCGAACCCCCTTAGCAATGTTAGTGGTGGGGGTTGAGCCTCCATAGACTCACACTCCTCCCTCCACCCTCATCAAGGACTATGATCCAAACGTATTTGAAATAAGAACACTAAATTAGGAAGATAATAAGGTTCCACACCAAATAATACAGACATTGAAAGCTTTGCATAATGAAACAAGTGTTGAATAATTACATTGGGATTTGCATCTGTATCTAGCTTTTCGACTAACATAAAGAAATTATAACATGTGGATATCCAATGGACAATATAGATTAGCATTCAAATGACAAATGAAATATGTTTGCAATTTAAAAGTTGGAAAACATACAGGCACCTAGAAATTTCTTACATATGCAAGAAATCCATCATCACAATTTGGTTCTTTGGATAGTTCGAATTGAGCTTCTAAAATAATTCATGTACAAGCAAAATAATTTTGGGAAATTTCATATATGTGCATTTAAATTTTGTAAGTCCACACTTCCTCCGATTTATGAATCTTTTATTAAGCACTTTGAAATCATCAAATATATGATACACTTTTTCATGAGCGTGCACACTCTAATTATTAAGTTTTTTTATAGTTTAAGGTAGTTTATAAGTTGAAATTATGTACTATTTATTAATAGACAAATTTTAACTCTGCTGCATGGCATGAAAGAAAGCATCCATTAGTGCATTGATTCTATACTATAAATGGAATTAGCAATTTCCATTTCTCACTTTTCATTAGTGTAAGTATTGATACATTTTGTGAGGATGTGTGATTCTAAATTTTCTCTAGCCCACGTAGCTCGGATTGGAATTTCCCTCTCCTCTAATGAGGAACATTTCGTTTGGAACTCTTATAACGCTCTCGTACTGAAGGAATTAAATAAAAACATGTAAAGCATAGTAATTCTCTACACTGGAAATCTTTGCACGATGAAACAAGACCTACATGGGTAACAAGATTTGAACTGACGTAAAATAACAAATTAAAAAATGAATGATGAATGAAATATGTTTGGAATTTAATGGTGGGAACACCTACGAGAAGAATTTGGGAATCTCTTAAATATCCAAGAAATTTGTCATCTCAATTAAATTGTTTAGATAGTTTGAGCCGAGCTTCTGAAAAAACTCGTGTGAGAAAATTAATTTCGGGAAATTTCCTAGATTTGCATATAAATTAAGTACATCGATGTTTCCTCCAATTAATGATTATTTTACTGGACACTTTGAAATCAATGAATACAGGCCTCGCTCTATCATTAGCGTGCACACTCTAATTATTAGGTTTTTTTTAATAGCATTTTTAAGGGATTTTTTTTTAAAGTTGAAATTGTGTAGTATTTATTAGAAGATGTCTTTTAACTCCACAATTTGGAAGGAAAGAAGGCCACCATTGATTACATTGAGTTTATGCTACACATGGAATTATCAGTTTCCAGTTCTCTCTCGTCGTTAGCACAATTACTCATACATTTTTCATGTTTTGTATGATTCTGAATTTTCTATTGCCTACATATCTCTAATTCATATTTCCCTCTACTCCTATAAATTCAAATCTCGTTGTTATTATCTTAGTCGTTACCTGATCTGGAAATTTGGTGATTGGATATTCTGCCCGATCTATTTATAATGCATAGCAAGATCTGCTCATTCAACTTGTACTCACGATGAACCACACTGGTTGGTTCGAAACGCGTCGACAAAAAATATCTATATGTGATTTTCGTCAAAGATTCTTCTCAAAACTGTGACTCTTCTCAAAACTGATATAGATCACAGAAGCCTAAATTTATTAAAAACATTTAAAATCCAGCAATAATGCTTTTACAAAGTGAAACTCTGCACCCGAAACAATATATCTACATAACATTGATACATTGCTAGGAGTGCAGATGAAACTTGTCTTTGCACCTCCGCGCTCCAGCTACATTGCTAGGAGTGCAGATGAAACTTCTCTTTGCACCTCCGCGCTCCAGCTTTTTCATATTTTACCTTGGGAATAAACTCAAACCAACTTTGTAATTTGGAATTGGAAAATAAAATAAGGTTTTAAATAATTTCGTAATTCATTTCTTTGGAGCACATTAATCAAATGATTTAAAAATTTGGAATACACAAGTATGGGAGAGTGCATATGTGTGAGTTTAAAATTTGGAATACACCATTATTGGAGCTCATAAATAATTTTAAAAATATTTCCACTTTTGGTGACGCGATTTATTAAACATTTTTAAGCTCCAATTCTCTAGTATCACCATTACCGTGTGACAATTAAAATGTATTGAACATAAACGCCACTATTGATTGCATTGAATTCCTGCTGCAAATGGAATTATAAATTTCTAGTTCTCACGTGTCATTAGTTCAAGTATGGATACATTTTTTCATGTTTCTTAAGATTTAGGTCAACCTATTTATAAATTTGTAGTTCTCATGTGTCATTAATTCAAGTATGGATACATTTTTTATGTTTCTTAAGATTTAGGTCAACCTATTTGTGACGATCTGAAATTTAATTCACTTTGTAACTTTTATATTTTACTTTTGACAACTTACTTGGCAGAATAAAATAACTAAAACACACACACATACAACTAGCTCACAATTTCAACCATACTATCAGGTGGATTATTTTCCTTACTAATCCTACTACTAGTTCTTGCCACTTTCGGTGACATATGAAATAAAGTTTTCCATGCTTAGGAGATGGTTTTGACACCCTTCGTGGATTTCAATAAAGATTTGAATTAAAACATATTTATAATTCCTTTCACCATATATCGTGAACTATGTGATGGACATATTGTTTTAAATAAATCTCATCATATATAACGTTGATGGTTAGGTTTGTGTTGACAGTGGCAAATGTTGCCAAAATTGTAAAGAGATCTCCTCGATGTTATGTTCCAATTATACTTCACACTATTTAGTGTAGGAGTCTCATCAATCGTACGGTTTAGACACATTTGGAAAGGTTTCAATGATATTCCTTGGTTATGACTAAGAATAAGAGAACAAAACACCTTTTTGGGGCAACAAGTATCTGAGCTTTGTGAGACACCCAATGTAAGGTGCCTGAGGGAACATCTACTATTGCTAATGGAAAACGCACCTCTGGTAAGAAAATTAATAGTAATATCTTAAAGGAGGACCCAGCAAGGAAGAAAAATACTTGTTGAATACCTGTAGATTAGTCCACATAAAAAAATTAATCATTAAAGAAAAAAAGCACATTCAATAATAGGCATAGCGTGGTCATAGCTAAGAAACGACTTAGTTCATTCATTTAGTATGTAATTAAAGAAACATATATCATAAACATCACAAGAATAGTCTTACTATATCTACGATAAATGTATGAAGAATTGTTGGCTCATAGAGATTATAATTAAGAGTAAAATCTCCCAAGTAGATTGTTACATGAATGAAACACTATATCGAGTAGTGGAACATGAACCCACAACTTACTTCTCCAAAGTATGAGCTATCTCTTATGCACTAAAAGAGAAGCCAAGGCAAGACTCCAATAATCCAAGCCCTTTCTTTGAGTGATGAGAAGCTATTTATAAAAAATAAAAATTACCTTTGAGCTTCCTTGTGACTCTTTGACTTCTATGACCATTAATATTCTATTTATGATTTATTAGTTTCCATATGTGACTATACACATTCCACATGTGTGCCTTGGACTTCATTACATATAATTTATTAGATGAAATAAATTACAAATAAGACAGTGACCTAATAAGATGAAAACGTTAATGGGACAAATGCTCATCAAATGGGTAAACCATTTGATTCCTCATGGAGTTCACTTCTAATGTAAGTGTGCCATGACCTGAACTCTATTGAGATGGATTTGACTTGAACTAGAAAGTCCCCTACATACCACATATTCACCTCCAGTGCCTTCATCACTATGGTCTTGGAGCTTGACTGTACATTATTCTAGATCCACAACAGTTTCGTATGAACTTTGATTGGTGCAAAGGCATACTATAGAATAATGTCTTTGGTAACCTCCAAGCCTTCCTATTCCATTGCCTATTTGATATGTTCTATATATTTCCTAATCTCTTGGAACATGACTTCTCTTCCTATGATCGCTTCAAATGTTCTTATTGTGCACATCTCATGCTTCTGTGTTAGAGATTCAAAACCATTACGTAGTTGCTTAAAGGTAGCAATAATACTAAAAAACTTGTTCCAAGATGCGAGTAGTTCTATAAATGGAATCTCAACTAAACTTTGTGCATTTTTGCAGAAATCATGTCTATCTTTTCCAATTGTTATGAAGCATCTACATACTTGGCAGACGACTCCTGAATTTTTTCGACTACTATGTTTTCTACTTTAAGGAGGTTTACCACTTTCTGTGCTTTCTTCTGGATGCAAACGAGAAGAGCCACCACATAATGTATAAGTATTATCTCATCATATAACTGCACCATGGTTTCTTCCACTGGCCCTAGTTCTTCTTGCATGGCTGACTTCCATTAATGCACGTTGAAACTCGATGATCATAGCAATTGATTCTCTGCCACGTATCGCCTTAATGCAACAATTTCTTTCTTCAATATAGCATTCTCACTCAGTAGTTATTCATAGTTTTCATTTATTGTTTTGGAAAACGAAACATTTACCACCATGATTGTGTTAATATTTATTATGGTGTTGGCAGTAATCAACTTCTCTTTATAAACTAAGACTAGATTTTGAAGATCCTTTGGAAAGTATCTATGCCTCTACTACACGATCCTCTTCTTAAGTTGATCAAATGAGACAATTCATACATCCATGAATCTATCTACTCGTGGAGGTGTGATCCTCATCTCCGCAAATTGAAGATGACACTTTATGAGGGGATGTTCTTCTAGAGTATTTGGTTTATGCTCCATTGTCTAGATGGTATCTTCTTCCTCTAGTTATTCCTCTTCTAGCTCTTCAGTCAATTGTTATTCTTCCAGCCTATATGTTTCTTCTTCCTGCTAGTACTTCCTTTATTTTTATTCTTCTATCGTTCTCCTCTCTTCTTCTCATGCTTCTTGCTTCACTAGAAACTCATCCTGCATCATCTTCCCCTCTTCTTCTTCTACTTCTCTCCTATCATGTTCTGCTTGAATAAATCATATGTTCAAAGGATAAACATTCCATTTCATACTTCTCTCACTTGTCGAATCATATCTATTTCTCTTTTTAGGAGTTATTTTTCAAGCTTGAGGTGTTATTTGTTCTTCCTCTTGTACTTGCATATCTTGAGCTAGACAATCCTACGGTGAACTGGTATCCACTGCTCGATGTATCTTTCTAACTGCATTATACCAGTTCTTTACCATCTCATCTTTTGTTGTGGAAATCAATGAATACCATGTATTGAAACAAATCCTTTCATAGTATTGTCTACACAGTCTCCAAGGATCATAACCATGAAACTATGTAGTGGTGAAGTGAAGTGATTCAACATTTTTATTTCTATTGTTATTTCCTTGTCGTTTTTCAACTCATATAATTTCATCCTCAACAGGAAGGTGGGGCAAGGGTCTTTCTTCTTGATGTGAAGAATTCTTGACAATCCCTTTTCTAGATGATTTGCTACTTCATGCATGACCAGCTTATTGGTCGCATACCATGGCATGAGATGAGGGGATACCTAAGAGCCAAAAAATATGATCTATGTACCCTCGGGAGTTGCAAACTAATCCACGATAGCTTATAGTGACTTGTTCACTTGATCAGTCATGTAAGGAGGATCAATCTCGAATATCATATGAAAAATAACTACAAAGAAGTGATTGACCAATTTGTCATATGCACCTCTGAAGCTTGATTTTGACAACACTCTGTAGTGGAAGTACAATAGGAACTTGTTCTCGAGAGTCGAGTTCTAGTACAATGTTGTGAAAGCATATGATGGATAGATCCATCTAGAAGAAATTTAGACTTGTAGAATTTAGGTGTTTGTTTCACCCTCAAAGATGCTTTTACCTACCCAACATGACACTGCAATTAAAATGATAATATATTTTCCCAATTGAAATATTTACCCTGGGTGACCACCACATTGAGCATATATATCCAATTATTTTTAAACACCTCAACATTCTCATGCTCATGCAATTGATAACACACGGCTATCAAATACTGATATACATCTCTAACAATATTAGTCGGATATACTGTAGATGGGTGATGGTGAAACTTGGTAGGCTCTTACCACCATGATTTGATAATGTCTCTTGTGTCGAACTTGGCCCATCCCATGCATAAATCCTCATTTCCATATTATTTTGGTCTCAGCATATTGTAATACAGTTACATTTCTTCTCCATAATAAGTGGTGAGCTTACCACTACTCTCAATGTGAAGCAGAAGATGGGAGTCATCCATATGTGTAATGATCCACTTAATTAATTCCGCATAGTAAATGATCGGGAATTTTCATGTGATCCTATGCATCTTGAACCTATTGATATTGATGAATACTGATAAGTCCTCCAAGTCCTCAGGAAACTCTTTTAGCATGAATGTGTCATTTATACCACTCCATGTGACCTTATTTGAATTATCAATGAAGCACTAAGTTCTTGGATATATAGGAATGGTTGGCGTGGTCACTTCAATAGGTTCATGAGTGGTCACTTATCAGAATTATTTGGAGTCAACTTTTTGAGGATGCATGGCTTAAACAAATAATGAAAGGGTAACAATACTTGCAGCATGAACACTTGTTTGTGGAATTACACTCATAATGACAAGATTAGCTTAATCCAAATAACTAAGCAACAATATCTTGTAAATCATGTACAAAGAGCCATAAAATGTAACTCAGCATGTAAATCTTTTAATGGCAGCACAAAATCCCTTGCATGCATAAGAAAGTAGGCATGAAAACAAGGATGACACATTTTCAAATCATGAAGGAAGGTCAAGGGTCGTTTTAGGCTTTACAATGCTTTCATGTGCTCAAGTAAGTGAAAGAAAATATTATGGGGTGCAATGGTGCACTCGGAAAGGACAAAGGAATGGGTTTTCATAGCTTCTAGGATTCACAACATGCTCATGTGCTCAAAGGAAAGGAGGATGCATTGACGCATGTTGAAGGGATGAACGAATGTGCTTCAAGTATTCGTGGAGAACTCTTGCACTTAAGGGAGGGTGCAGTTTTTTGTAGTGAAGATGTGCACTCAAGAGGAAAAATTGGTTGTTTTCAGTGCATTTTTCAAGGTTGTTCGAGCTTTGAGTTACATAAGTGCGCTATCCCTATTGAAATCTTAGAAAAAAGTTTAAAAACAAGATTTTGATGCAGGAAAAACCTCCTAAAGGAAATTTCCCTGATTTTCATGACAACCTTACATGAACCTATGGGTTATGGCCCACTTATACCAATTAGAAGCGTTTATATTGGGGTTTTAACAAAAATCCTACCAATCACCAAACAACACTTTAACACATAATCTGCCAACGAACAATGGTCTCACTCCGAACACACAAGACCGGACCATAAAATAAACTCGCATCCATAAACTTCTCAGATCCGCTCAGGCCCAAGTCCTATTGGCATCAATCTTCATCGTTGATCAAAGCCCACATGATCCAATGATCAACAGTGATATCGCATGGGAATCTTGCACGACATTTACCCAGCCTTACGGATCTGATAAGTATTATAAATCCTTAATCTATAAATGTTTGGGTCCGTTCTGAGCTCAACGTCTAATCACTTTATGACCCGATACCTATTGGATATACGAGGTTGTCAAATATACGGCCTGCAGGTCTTCTGCTAGAACATGGATTTCCAAAAATCTTGACCCTCGCAGTTGACTATGTTGTAAGCGTTTGAAAATGAGATCGACGGCTAGGATTTAGTGTGGGGCTTTAGCCATGATCAACAAATCCATACTCTTCTATCACCGTGGTCTATTCCTCCACCATTCTTCTTCTGCCATTAATATCTGTCGATCCAAACGATTCGACGGCTCCCTCTACGCTTGTTCGCTTATGATGGAATTTTCATTTCCACCCAAATTAACTCTACCACACTCTATTTAAACACTCACACACATATATTGTAATAACGTTGGATTATCATTGATCCTTATAGTGATCGATGGTCAATCAACAATCCTGCAACATGGAATTTCACTTATTTAATACAGACATCTAACTATTGGTAACCAAACACATGAAATCCACATAACAAATATATTTATATTATACGTAATCAATTATAGTCTAAGGCATTTCACCCTTAGTCACAATTTCTCTATCGATTACATTGTATTCTCACCGTCTGTCTATGCTCTCTCTATCTCACAATATAAACTCTCTTTATATAGGAAATTACATAAGTGTGGATCATCTCGGATCCACAATTTCCTCTCACAAGTCGCATAAATCTCTCTATTCGCATACATGACAGATAATTACATTAAACTACGTCTTCTCGATACTTATCAATTCCATCAAATTAGATTGTTTTTAACAGAAAATTGCTCCCAGTTTACATGATTGTCCACGTCTCCTCCCCCATAGCTTTGAATTTGACTTTTGATTCAGGGTGATCAGATTCTCCTGCATCAGACTCCCGAGGCACAAAAATTTATGACCTCCTGGTCATATGCTTCTCCCTAATCCTATGGCAATTCTACCCACTTCCTCAGTGGAACTTCCTTCATGATCTTTCTGTGAGCTGCAACAAAACCTCTATAGTAACAATCTTCTCTGCTACATGATACCTCACCAAGTTTCTCTCCTCGAGCTTAGTTTTTCATCATCTCTTTGCTTCTCTCTTCTGTGGAACCATATGAGTGTTTCATGCTCTAGGTTGCTGCAAGTTTCTCAGCTTCTGCTGCTGCTATCCGCACGATAGTGTAAGGACCAAAACCTCAACAGTCTTCAACATAACTATACCTCCTTTTTCACACATAAAATCTTCTTTTTGCTTGCAAGAAACCTTTCCTTGCTCTAATGCCACTTAATGCAGGAAAATCTACCTAAAGGTAATTTCCCTTATTTTGGTAATAACCTTACGTGAACGTGTGATTTATCACCCACCTATACAAATTAGAAGCATTTACATTGGGTTTTAAAAAAAACCCAATCAATCACCAAACAATGCTTTAACACATAATCCACCAATGAACACTAGTCCCACTCTGAACGCACAAGATCCGACCCCAAATAAAATAAACTCGCATCCATAAGCTCCCGGGTCCACTCAGGCCCAAGACCTATCGGCTTCAATCTTCGCCGTTGATCAAAGCCCACTTGATCCAATGGTCAACAACGATATCTCACGGGAATCTTGCACGAAGTTTACCCAGCCTTATGAAGCCGATAAGGATTATAAATCCATAATCTATAAATTTTGGGGTTTGTTCTAAAATTAATGTCTGATCACTTTATGACTCGATACCTATTGGATATATGAGGTCATCAAATCTATGGCCTCCGGGTCTTCAACTAGCACACGGATTACCAAACAGATTAACCCCCGCAGTTGACTATGTCGTAAGCATTTGAAAATGAGATCAACGGCTAGGATTTAGTGTGAGTCTTTAGCCACGATCAAGAAATATGTACTCTTCTATCCCCGCGGTCTATTCATCCTCCATTCTTCTTCCACCATTAATATCCGTCGATATAAATGATACAACAACTCCCTCTGTGCTTCTTCGCTTATGATGGAATTTGTGTTTCCACCCAAATTAACTCTGCCACACTTTGTTTAAACACTCACACACATATATCGTATTAACGTTGGATCGTGATTGATCCTTATAGTAATCGATGGTCGATCAACAATCCTGCAACATGGAATTTCACTTATCTAACATAGGCATCTAACTGTTGGTAACCAAACAAGGGAAATCCACATAAAAAATATATTTATATTGTACAGAATCAATTGCAGTCTAAGGAATTTCATCCTTAGTCAAAATTTCTCTATCAATTACATTGTATTCTCACCGTTTGTCTATCCTCTCTCTATCCCACAATACAAACTCTCTTTATATAGGAAATTACATAAGTGGGGATCATCTCAGATCCAATATTTCCTCTCACAAATTTCCTAAATCTCTCTATTCACGTACATGGCAGATAATTACATTAAATGAAGTCTTCTCGAGACTTATCAATTCCATCAAATTAGTTCGTTTTTAACAGAAAATTGCTCCCGGTTTACATGATTGTCCACGTCTACTCCTCCATAGCTCTGACTTTGACTTTTGATTAAGGGTGGTCAGATGCTCTTGCATCAGACTCTCGAGGCACAAAAATTTATGACCTCCTGGTCATATGCTTCTCCCTAATCCCATAGCAATTCTACCCAATTCCTCAGTGGAACTGCCTTCATCATCTTTCTATGAGCTGCAACAAAACCTCTACAATAACATTCTTCTTTGCTACATGATACCTCACCAAGCTTCTCTCCTCAAGCTTAGTCTTTCAGCATCTCTCTTGTTCTCTTTTCTATGGAACCATATGAGCATTTCATGCTCTAGGCTGCTGCAAGTTTCTCACCTTCTACTGTCGCTATCTGCATGATAGTGTAAAGACCACAAACTCAGTAGTCTTCAATATAACTATACCTCCTTCTTTCGCACACAAAATCTTCTTTCTACTCATAGGAAAACTTTCCCTACTTTGATACCACTTGATGTAGGAAAAACTACCTAAAGGAAATTTCCCTTATTTTCATAATAACCTTACGTGAACCTATGGGTTATGGCCCACCTATACAAATCGAAAGAGTTTACATCGGGGTTTTAAAAAAAACTTGACCAATCACCAAAAAATGCTTTAACACATAATCTTCCAACAAACATTGTTCCCACTTTGAACGCACAAGACCAGACCGCAAATAAAATAAACTCGCATCCATAAACCTTTTAGGTCCACTCACGCCCAAGTCCTATCGGCTTCAATCTCCGTTGTTGATCAAAGCCCACTTGATCCAATGGTCAGCTGTGATATCTCACGGGAATCTTGCATGACATAAAACCTGGCCTTACAGAGCCGATAAAGATTATAAATCCTTAGTCTATAAATGTTCAGGTCCATTGTGGGATTAACGTCCGATCACTTTATGACCTGATACCTGTTGGATATATGAGGTAATCAAATCTACGACCTGCGGGTCTTCAACTAGCACATGGATTACCAAATAGCTTAACCCCCACAGTTGACTGTGTTGTAAGAATTTGAAAATGAGATCAACGGCTAGGATTTAGTGTGGGGCTTCATCCACAATCAAGAAATATGTACTCTTCTATCCTCGCGGTCTATTCCTCTGCCATCCTTCTTCAGCTATTAATATCTGTCGATCTAAATGATTCGACGACTCCCTCTGTACTTGTTCGCTTATGATGGAATTCACATTTCCACCCAAATTAACTCTGCCACACTTTGTTTAAACACTCACACACATATATCTTATTAACGCTAGATCGCCATTGATCCTTATAGTGATCGATGGTCGATAAACAATCCTGCAACATGGATTTTCACTTATTTGACATAGACATCTAACTATTGGTAACTAGACACAGGAAATCCACATCAAAAATATATTTATAATATATAGAATCAATTATAGTCTAAGGCATTTCAAACTTAGTCACAATTTCTCTATCAATTACATTGTATTCTCACCCTCTGTCTATGCTCTCTCTATCTCCACAATACAGACTCTCTTTATATAGGAAATTACATAAGCGTGGATCATCTCATATCCAAGATTTCCTCTCAAAAATCGCCTAAATCTCTCTATTTGCATACATGGCAGATAATTACATTAAATTAAGTCTTCTCGAGACTTATAAATTCCATCAAATTAGCTCATTTTTAACAGAAAATTGCTCTCGTTTTACATGATTGTCCATGCCTCCTCCTCCATAGCTCTGACTTTGAATTTTGATTAAGGGTGTTCAGATGCTCTTGCATCAGATTTCATGATAGGAATGAGGAGAAGAATATTATTCAAGCTTATGTAGATGTTGCTACATTCACAGTGGAATATGAAGGGTTGAAGAATGTGAAGAGTTTGTAAATGCGACAATAAATTACTAGTTGTAGCATGAATATTGAAAAGATATGCTAGTAAAAAAATGAGAAAGAAATAAAAAAATGGTAAGAAAATCAAGAACGATAGTGAAATGATGAAAGGAAATGAAAATATTATACATGCAAGACTTACTTGTAACATTGGTTGTTTCTTGGTCCATAACTATGCACCCAAACCATATGAGAATGATTATGAAAATGAATGATTAATTGTGATGATTTGAAAGAGCTTACCTACAAAATTAATTCATTCCTGATCACCACTTGTCGGTGAGTGAAATGATTAGTTAAGGGAAGTTAAGTGGGATCTTATTCTCTAGGAGTGCATCCACATGAAACAAAGGAGAAGATGCATGCATCTAGGAAGAGCACATCTCTTTAGTATGGCATGCACTCAGGTAGGGTAAACTTTCTCAACATGAAGGAGTGAGCTCAAGGAGGGTGCACTTCTTCAGCTCGAAGGAGTGCACTTAACATCAACACATGTCTTCACCAACATGGAGTGTGATTTTCCCCTTATTGGTGGTTTCCTTGATTTTGTTTTCTTTTTATATGCATTTGAGTGCTTTTCTAATGTGTGCATGGAAAAAATGCAAGTTTCTAAATCAAGATAATTTATGAGTTCACCTAACCATGAACTAGATAACTTAAGTGCTTTTAAGGGTGAGGTGACGACACCTAGGAAACATTAACTTAGGAGGATGTGACACTAGGAGAAAAAACAAAAATAAAAAATCAAACAATGTGTCGACACTAAGGGGCTTGAAACAGTGCTTTATTTAGGCTCCAAAATTGACTAAGGAAAAAAATTTAGGAGGGCTTTTTTCATAGTGACAACACTTGGCGAGATGCTAGGAGAAACCCAACTACTCTAAAATGGTTTCATATAAATGCAAAGTCTCAATTCTCCAAGAAATATTACTTCAATTAGTGAGTTACATTACCTGCCCACTCTTACCTTTTATAGAGATATAGTCTTCTCCATTCTATCGCTCGATGTAACACAACATAAAGCAAGCCATACCATTATCCTGTCAGTGCAAGTAAGGGTAAGATAGTACACCAATTTATTTTTTTGCTAAAGCAAGAGTCGTACCTTCTATTCATTAGAAACAAAGAAACAAATGACATATAATACAACTACCCAAAGAGACCTGAGGGACATAGAATCAATTATCCACTCAGGGCTTTGGTACCAAGCGCTAAGCTCAACATTCGGGCCACGTGCCCACAAAATTAACTGTGAGACCTTCAAAATACATACCAATGCCTAAACTGCCTGATCTGTTTGTAAAGATCTATTGGATGAGACTTATATCGGAGCCAAAAAAGGCATATTCTTTAATTCCAATAATAGACCCGATGAAAAGAATAGAAACCATACTAAACAGATTTCAGATCCGAATTGTGGAATAAAATTCACGCATGTGAGCCACCTGAAATATATCTATTCCAACCTCAAGGTTCAATAAGCATGGAAGGTAACAGTGAATCCGGACCAAAAATCTAGATAACCCAAAATTGCAACCTGCCCCCAGTAGCTCGCTAGATCTCCCGCAACTCAAACCCTAGAAGAGTCCCTTTGATCTGAGCCGTCCATTTCGGCACCTAAACCAAAGACCAAGGATGATATCACACAAAAAATATGACCGAAGTTTAACAGGCCGCCCTTCCAAGCTGCACCAACAATCTTGACCGTTGATCCACACAGAGAGGTTCAACGGTAGAGAATAATATTGCATCGAGCAAGTTAACCATATGTTAGTGTGTGATGGAGGGCAGCTTTCCAAACCCTCACTCTGCCACATGTGGGATGTTGGATGGGATCACTGCAAAATCACTAAAACCGTTTCCCACTTTAGAGCGGTGCGATCATCCAAATACCACCAAGGAAGTGGTTTAACACTTCGAGGCCCAAAAATGTGAAGATTCCGGCTGCCGGTAAAACAAGGATTCCTTCCACGCCTGCTCGACTTTCTTGCCTGAACCTGGACCCCAGAAAATAACAGAGACTCTCCATTAATTAAGGAACTAAGGTATCTAATGCACTCCCCCGATGAACAATGATTACCATCACACTGACTCTAGGAATTTTAGAGACCAACCGTGTTCGTCACCCCACCAAATACTAGTTTGCTAGAAACTGATGACACATACGAAGGCCAAAAGGTTAAGAGCTTGGATCCATGGCTTTGTGTCTGAACACTCTCCTATCCTCTTCCTCTTGCTTGCAACAAAGAGTTCTTAGTCTACTTTGTCATAAATCTTGCCACTCCATCGAAACCTTGACCTCTGTACAGCTAACCCCTTGATTGGCAAGAATATCCACCAGCTTGTTGGCCTTTCTGCGAACATGATGGAAACTGAAAATGCGCAGGTTTTTGAGGTGATCTTGAATTCTATAGAAAATCCTGATTATTTTCTAGTGTTTGGAGACTTTCTCCAGTGCTATGCCACTATTTATTCTTTTCACTGAGTTAATTATTAGTTCATAGTTCGCTTCTATTATCACATTGCAGTAGTTATCCTGACTTAGAAAATCCAAGCATTGCTCCAAAGCCATTAGTTTAGCCATGTTATTGGTAGTTTTTCTTAGGTGAAAATGGAAGATGAAGATAATGCTTCCATTAGCGTCCCTAAGGACTCCTCCTTACCCAACATTTCCCAGGTTTCCTTTTTAGGCTCCATCAATGTTGTATTTCAGATATCCTTCTAGGGGAGGATGCCAGAAATCCTTCTCTGTATCCCTTACTGTAACCTTCCTATCAAGACCTTGATGAGTGAGCCCCTTCAACCGCAGCTGCCTGAGAATTTTCCAATCCATATCTGAGGGAGGATTTTTAGGGTGGTTGCAAACAATGGTAGCCACTTTCTCCTTAAGTTGTTTCAGGATTATCTCAAACAGACGATATGGGGGATTTTTTCCTCCTTAAATATTCTAATGCTCCACTCCTTCCAAACATTCCATATAATGAAGCTTGGTTTAAGGGCCCAGGCTGAGTTGAGAATTTTATAGTCCAAAACATTTCCTCTCCAACTAATGAGGGTATTAATGATACTCCCTCTTTCCTTGTGGGATTGTTGAAAGATTTTGGCAAATATGTCCCATAACTAGGGGGTGACAATGCAGCTATTGAGAAGATGCTCCATTGTTTCTTCTTGCAGCCCATAGAGTAGGCATCTAGAACACCCCAAAACACCCCTCTTCCTGATGTTGTCCCAAGTCAAGATTTTCCTGTGGTATACCAACCACATGAACCTGGGGATCTAGCTCAAGGAGAATTCTTTTTTCTTCTTTCAGATTAAAGGTGCCCTCTTTGTTATTGCCCCATCTTAGTTAGTCTTTCCCCCCTAAAACTAAGATCATCCTTTGTTCCACCATTTTCATTAGCTCCTCTGCTTTTGCTTCCAAGGGGTTATTATTTCTACACTCAATGTTTCTCCAGATTCTCCATTTCTCCGTCTGTTTAGTGTTATCCCAAAAGTCCTTTACTTTAATTAATCCTTGTGAATATGTCTCATGTTTAAGGTTGAGGAAGTCTTCTTTTAACAATATTGGTTCTTGTGGCCATTTATCTTCCCAAAAAAGAGCTAGGTCCCCTTCTTTGATTTCCCATAAACAATTTTCTTGAACTAATCTCTTATTTTCCCAGGCTTTGTTATAGATGTATGAGCCCTTAATATTACCTGACATTCTTATGAGATCACTAGTTTTCCAGGATATTGCATATTTTTCTTTCTATATATTTTCCCATTGATTCTCTAGATTCTGAACCCAACGCCACCATAGTTTGGCCCCTAAAACCTCGCTGAGTATTTCTTGATCGTCCAAGCCAAGCCCTCCATGGTTTTTGGGTTTGAAATTTTTTTCCCAACACTAAGGCCCATTTCTTCCTCGTCTCCTCCTTACCCCAAAGGAAATTTCTTTGTATATTTATGAATTGCTGAAGGACTCCTTTTGGAGCTGGGAGGGCAGATAACATGAAAATAGGGATGGCTTGTAGAACAGCTTTTGTAAGAACCAACTCGCTTGCAAGATTTAAAGATCTAAAGGTCCATTTACTCACTTTATCCTGCAACTTATTGATCAAGGGTTCCCAAATGCTTTTGAGCATTGGTTTAGCAGTTAAAGGAACTCCCAAATATTTAGAGGGAATGGAATCCCTTTGAAAGCCAAGAACTCTGGAAATATTTCTTTGAATCGCAATATTGGTATTAAAGAAAAATATTTTTGATTTGGAGAGATTAAATTCCATACCTGTGGCCATGGCAAAGATGTTCAGGATTTGTTTATATGTTGTTGCTTCTTTGACTATGGGGACTCCCTATAACATTTTATCATCTACAAATTGTTGATGAGTTAGAGCCTGACCATTCTCAGTTAGTTGAAGGCCATTCATATTACCTGTTACTTTAGCATTCTTGATGGACCTACAAAGTCCTTCCGTCATGAGAATGAAAAGAAATGGAGAGAGTGGGTCTCCCTGTTCGAGCCCTTAGAAGGGCTGAAAATCTCAGAGGGAGAGCCATTCACCAAAATTGAGAACCTGGAGGAAGTTACTAAGGCCATAACCCACCTGACCCAATTATGATCAAAACCAAAAGCAATAAGTACCCTCTTCATATAGGTCCGGTTTACCTTCTCATAAGCTTTGTCTATATCTAATTGCATGATCATTTCAGCTTGCCTTTTGCTACTTAACAAGTGAACTACCTCTTGGGTTTGAATGATGTTGTCTAAATTTTTTTTGCCTTCCACATAATTGGATTGTTCCCCTGAAACTACAGTAGGAAGTAGAGGTTTAAGTATATTAGCCACTACTTTGGATATTATCTTGTAAACCACATTGTATAGAGCTATGGTCTAAACTTATCTGGTGTTTGAGAAATGTCCTGCTTAGGGAGAAGGGAAATAAAGGAGGTATTGAGCACTTTGAAAATAGTTCTATTCAATCTGGAATCCTCCACTACATTCAAAATATCATGTTTAACAATATTCTAGCATGCTTTAAAAAAATCTACATTGAAACCATCTAGGCTTGGTGCTTTTCCATTCTGCATTTATTTAAGGACATCATCTACCTCCTCTTTAGAAACTGGCCTATTTAGATTGAAATTGTCCTCTCTGGATACCAACTTTGGTATGTTTCTAGTTACATCACTGATGGACTGTTCTCTGTCTGAATCATTTTCCTGAGTAATTCTTCAGAAGTGATGAACTAACACAACTTCAATATTCTCATGGGAGGTGAGAAGATTCCCTTATTCATTCTTAATTGAAGATATTGTGTTGTGCATTATATTCGCCATGGTGGACCTGTGAAAAAACTTTGTGTTACGCTCCCCTTCTTTTAGCCATTGAACCCGAGACTTTTGTCTCCAAAAACTTTCCTCTTGTTTACACAGATTATCCCATTCTTGATGATATTTGTCCACTTGGTTGCTTTTAACTCTATCAAATCCATCCTTGATCAGAGCTTGGTTGAGAACCTTCATTTCGTTTTCATCAGATTTTTTGTCCAAAAATATTGCCAAAATCATTTATGTTCCAATCCTTTTGTCTGAGTTTGATATGATTTAATCTTTTATGAAGAAGAAACATTCTTGTTCCCTAAATATGTAAATCTTCTGACCACCATTTTTTAATATTGTTTATGAAATCTAGGTGGGAGAGCCAAATATTCTCAAATATGAAAGGTCTGTTTCTGAGAGTACCCATACCTTTGATCTCCATTTGAACCAACCAGTGATTTGAGCTTCCAAAGGGGAGAACTTCCGCTATTACTTCCTTATTTGTTAGCATAAGATCCTTTGAGATAATGAATCTGTCTAACTTTGAGGCTACCTAAGACTCTCCTCCTCTTTTATTATTCCAAGTAAAGAGTCGAGTATTCATTTCAGTATCAACAAGGTTCATATTGTCTATAAAGGTTTGAAACTCTAAAGAGTCTTTACTTAGGGTTCTTATTCCTCCTTTTTTCTCTGAAATATATTTGATCATGTTGAAGTCCCCTCCCATGATCCAAGGTATTCTTGCTTGTCTGTCACTGAGATCCACCAGTGAATCTAGAAACCTGAGTTTGTCATCTATTTTTTGAGGGCCATATACATTTGTGACCAGATAGGTGTACCTATCTCCTACAAGTTGAATAACTACTGATAGATAGTTCTTGGTTTCCTCAACATCTATTATGCTAATTTTTTGAGGGTTTTGTTAGCACTCAGGTTGTTCGCTGCCTCCAGAAGGGAATACAGCCGAGGTAACCACTAACCAACCTTTTAGCTACAGATTCTAGCCAACCTGCAACCAAAGAGGGCTCTCTCTTTGTAATCTAGCTTTGCTTTGGTGTATTTTAGGCTAGTTATGATGCACAGAGTTTGGTTTTAAGTTTGTTGGATGGTGATCTCAAATAAAGTTGGGGTGTAAGTCCAAAATAGTTTATACCATTGGGCAATGGGGTCAATGATGATATACTGCTGAAAGTGATTTCTTTGGTAAAGGTCAATGCTATAGAGCAAGATAGTAGATCTTGGAACAAATTTGAATCTAGAAATTGGTGGGATGAAAGCTAGTGGATGAAGGGCAGTCAAGAATCCTTCATCATGCTGGCAGAGGGAAGGTGCTTGAATATTATCAAAGAGTAGTAAAGAATTACTATTTATGACTAATTCTGAAGAAAACACAATTAATAGCAGATATTGAACACAGAGTGTATTTAAACAAATTCTAGGCTATACTTTTTCTCTGTTACTAAGATCATGAAACATGTATGATATTTGCAAACACAGGAAACATAAACATAGGTTAGAGCAACTTATTGATCCATAGAAATACACATGAATTCTGTAGCAGGTTACATAACATCAAATCCACATTCAGACGGTTCAGCAACAATGAACTTCAAACAGCCTTTGTATTAGAGAGTCTCAGAAATATAGTGCAGTCTAGAGAGAAAATCACCAACCCCAAATACATCTTATGGGGAGGTATTTATATAAAAAGGAGATACAAAATATCGTGTATATAAGTTCTCAAGCCATAACTTCCTTTACCAACTCTTCAGAAGAAGTAAATGAGAGAAATAAATGCCGTAGTAAATGTTGGTGTGCTGGCTGTCCAATTTGTCAGAGATATTTGACTTTTTGGACTGAGTGAGTCGACTGGTAGCTGCTTCTTTATTCTGCGTTTCCTGTCTTTGCTGCCTTGATGTCTTGTTGTCACTTTCCTGGCCTTGTCATCAATGCTTGGTTTTTCATTAATGAGCTGCAGTCACAATTTGACTTCTTCTTTTTGCCGTTTTTACTTTTTGACAGGTGGCCGATGCATTTGCGTTTGCTGACCTGTAGCTGACCAAAAAAAGGAAGCAGAAAGAAAATTACCTCGGTAAAACCTACAGTATTCCTTGCCACAAGTCTTCTGTAGGAAACTGATGTCTTTGTATTTTTATCATTGTTTCATCAGCTTCAGTGTATCTATAAAAGTTGGGCTGGACTTCAAAAAGATGGTTTATCTCATGTTCAATGTAGAACATATTTTCTAACTTGTCATAAAGACTCTGTCCAGAGGGAGGCCCTGTTTCTCCCGAGGTGCTTAATGATGCTGTAATTTGATTGGAGATATAATTATTTACCCTATTGGCATATTGTTCATGTGTTAGTAGTCTTCCACAACTGGTTAACAAGCTGGGTAATCCCTTGCTCTGCAATGTTGCAAACTTTAGTTTGAAGGCATTTATTTCTGCCTGCATTTCTTGGCACTTTCTTTCTAAAGTCTGCACAAAATTCCTCAGGGTCAGCACCTTTTTCACTATCAAAATGGTATATGTCCTGTTCCTGATATCTAGAGCTGCCAACTGCTCTTTGGTATGAGTGTTAAAAAATTGAATCATTCTATTGGCTTTCTCAGGCATATTTCCCAATGATTCTCTAGCCTTTTGAGTCTCAAATTGAGCTAAGCCTATCAATTCTATTTGCTCATGTATAGTCTGAATCAATTGCCATTGGTCAGTGATAGATTGGCCAATTTTGGCCCACAATTTTTTCTTGATTTCAGCTAGAGTTTTATCTAGAGTAAGCTCTTTTTCTAAGGACTTTATTTTACTGTCCAAGGCCTTTATTTCCCTTGTTCTCTCAGCCACTGTCATTTTTGATTTAATTCACCTCAATTTTGGCTAATTTTTCTTTGGCTTCTTTTAATTCATCCATTTGTAGTTCTAGAGCCTTTATTTCTTTCATCATCCCCTCCATACTCAGGCTGGCTTCTTGCTCTGCTGCTACTGTAGTTGTTACTATAACTGTTGCTGAAGTTGAGGCTGGAGCTGAGGTACCAGCTGTTGATGTTGGATCAATAGGAGGGACTGCTGTGGTGACTGTAGCAGGAGCAGTCCCAAGAGTTAGAGTTGTTTGAGCTAGCTGAGAGGCCAACTCTCCCTGTCTTCCTTGCATTGATGCCTCCAAGGCTTTCTCTGTTTCTATCAATCTTTCATGCATCCTCATAAGCAAACTTACTAGATCCTCCTCTTCTTTTTGTTGTGCTACTTATGTGTTTGAGGATGTATTGTAGCTGGCGGCTTGATTTGTTTTTTGAGGGCTACTATGTCTTCTTTCTTCTTAATTAAAGCCTATATGCCCTTGGGATCATTGGGATCATGTCCCAGCTCCATAATGGTCTCCTCTAATGATTTGATTCTATTGTCCTTTGCTTGTGATGAAACTTTCTCCAATTCCAATTGGGCAGAAGTGTTATGGAGCGAATTTTGCAATCTATGGGCCAATATTGCCTTATCTGCCAAGGTGGGGTACACCATTTCTCCAGTTTCTTTGTGTAACTCAATCTGGTCCATTGGGTGGATATATTTAGCAAGGACTTCCAGATTGGTTCTGATATAATCAGCAGCTGACTAGGGCTGCTGTGCTGTAGGCCTGAAATGACTAAGGGTCATTTTCCCTTCTTGGATATCATAGGCTGCCATTAGCCTCTGTTGATTAGTAGGTGCCATTCTTAGTAATTGGTTATAGAGCTCGAACCTTACCGGCTCGTTTCTGGCCTTGATTTCGGTGAATGCCTTCTTTATGTCAGAGCCTTGCTTGCTCTGTTGCTTGGTGGATGTAACCTCCACACCTTGTTGTCTCTCTTGATCCTACTAAAAGGAGCTAACTGATGTTTCCATGCTTGGAGGAATCCGTTGTTCGATTGCTTCCTCACCTCTTTGATTGCCTTTTGTCTCCTCTGTAAATTCTTTCTCAGAGTAGGGGTTCAACCTTTGTCTTTTCTTTCCTTGTCATTCTGTGGAGGTCCCTATGGGTGTATCTTCATGCCTGTCACTTTTCTTGGCTCTTTCCTCATTGAGAGGAGTTTGTAAGACAGGGACTTCAGGTGCTTTTGCTTGTGTTCAAGGGGCTTACCCCTGACTTTGTTCTTTTGTTGTATATGGCCAGTCTACCATTGTTTCCTACTGCTCTGAATGCTACACCTCCTTGCCTTTAGATGTCCCTGTAGGTGGAGCACTTTCTTGGGCAGGTTGTTGGGAAGTTGTGGCAGAAGATGTGCCAGCTCCAAGGTGTCGAGTCAATTTGAAAAACACCAGTCCAGTAGAGTCTAGGTCAAGTGTCTTTTCAAACTCTTTCATTTCTTTTTCTAATCTCTCTTCTTCAATAAGTTCCTCAACTAGTGTGCCTTCTATCCACTCCTGTTGATTAGCATATTTTTCAATTTAAGGGATACTATAGTGCACATATCCTATAAGCTTATGTTTGACTCTCCTAAAGCTTATGAAATGTTCAAGGTCATATGGTGATGAAAGAAAGCTTTGTTTCAGCTTAAGTTTGTCTCTCAGAATAGTGTCAGCCTCCTTCCATGCTTCTTAGCTTTTATTAAAGATAAAAGGGATTGAATGGTGCCTTATGTTGAGCTGTGCCTTTTTCCTAGCGCCATAGAAATGAGTCAAGTCTGAACTACTGAATTGCCGGTAGTACTCCAGGGTGAAGAGTCTCATAGGGACATTCTTTGACAGTTTGTAGGGAACCAATTGACAACCATAGACCCTGATCATTGTATGGTTTTGGTAAAAATACCAATCACCAATGTTGTATTCCTTTGAGAGGTGTAAGATTTTTTGCATTTCAGCAGAGAGCCTGGCAGGAGGAGTTATTGACAAAAAGTAGGTGGCTAGATATATGAAAAGGTCAATAAACTCACAAGATGTATATGGGGAGCTACCAACATGATGGAATACTGCGGACCAAAATATTACAGACCTTCGCTCCCCCTTAGCATCCAATTTTTTAAGGGGAACTGGGAAACTATCTAGTTGATAGTACAACATCAAATGGTATATATATGCAGTGTATTTGAACACTCTCTCTCTCTCTAAGTTCATGAACTGCTAATGAATTTTGTTAGCTATGAAGGTGGCATAGTCATACTTGACAGTAGGGGGCTCTCCTGGAGCAAACATAGACATCAAAGCAAAGATAGTCTCATCCATAATTTCACTTGTTCTGAATCCCAAGATGTAGGAAATCATGTCTACGAGCATTTTTCTAGCCTTAGTAAACCAGACATGGTGATAGGGAATTTTTTATCAGGAGTAGCAATCTGGTGGCATAAAAAGCTTGGCAATTCGGTCAACTTCTGCAGAGGACAACTTGGAGGCTTGGTCTAGCAAATTTTTCATGGTGAGAGGGACCAAAGGCTGAGCTGGCTCAAAGCGCATCATCTCATGTATAGACTGAGGGGTGATATAAAAGAGGACATTTGCAGAAGGGTCCAACACTACCGTTTGAGAAGGCTCATAATTAGCACAACATTGATTAATGAGGTCAGGGAAGACATTGACTGAAGGTAGGTAGTATATAGGCATATTAGACTCCCAGATTCTAAATATGTCAGTTTTGTTCTTATGACTATTCCTTATTTCACAAAAAGCTTGCAGGTGAGGCTTTTAACTCTCCAACTGCTTATGAGGTGCGTTCAAGGGTGCAATGTTTAGGGCCACTGGAGCCTCCATGATTCACTATGATTATAATTGGGTTTTGTGTTTGTGTCTCAACTAGAAACAGAGTACTGACAGTGGGATTTTAACAGGAATTCTGCAATTTGAGTTCTATATGAAAGCGATCTTACTGAGTAGAACTCAAAGGGAGGACAGAATCTGCAGAGTTCTTTTAATGAGGAGGCTAAAAAACAGTGGAAAATGCACAGCTTTTGTAAGTGTTTTTGGTAGTTTTGCCAGTAGACATGAGCTCAATTTCAGGTTTTAATAGACAATTTATCAGAGGGCCATAGAATTAACAGGTTTTGCCCAAAAATACGGTCAAACAGTGAGTTAGAGCACAGAGGGTTGTGGGTAGCAGTGTATTTTAGTCGAATTCATCTCTCTCTGTGATCTTAACAGAGAAATCACGTAAAAAACAGGGTTTATGGGTGACTGACGGGTAAATACCTGCTTTACGAGAGTTTGGTGCGAAATGCAGTTGCAGACGAAGCTGAGGTGGTCAAGTTTGCAGCATGAAGACGCCTGGGTGGCAGACTAGAACATTGATGGCGGATTCAACATAATTCACATGCACAGTCTCCACTACCAACAAAACAAAAAATAAACAAAAACCTTGACTTTTGCGAATTTTGACAAAATTTGGGCCTTTTTGGCACTTTTTTGCGATGACATCATCATGACGTAGCTTTGTCGCATAGCAGGTACGGAGGGTGACATGGCAGCTGATGTGGATGGGTGATGGGGTAGACACGATGGATGAAATAATGGCGGGGTTGCTGATGCAGGTGCAGACGTGGTGGTGACGTGCGCGGTAGGGGCGAAAGGTGGTAAATGGTTTCCATCGGACCGCTTTTGGTACAGGGGTGGTTTATGTCAGTGCGGGCCCGATGCAATGGGAATGAGACACGCGTCCCTGGGTACGGCGGGAAAACCTTTTTCCATCGGGCGCTAACTCTCGTACACCGGGGCAGCTCTGATGTCAACGCGGGTCGTTGGATCTACAACGTTGGATTGGATAATTGACAGGAGGGGTAGGTGATGGGGCTTTACGCTGGTGGATTCGCGCATTATTTTAATGCTTTAATAGAGTTTGGTGGGGTTAAAAACTTTGGGTTAAGAGTTTTAATAGCTGCGGTTCTTTGATTAATCAAATTCCAATGTTTCTTGCATGGAGACTATGGTTATTCATTCAACCGGAGGTCAATGAATCCCAGGGTGACAAGTGGCGGGTTGTTATTGGTCCCAAGTGGACCAATGACTCCTGAGAGAAATTTTATAGCCATATTAGGCCGGGCGGGGTATTTACAATATTTTTGGGTTTTTTGTGTATTTTTATACATAATAGGGGAGGGGAAATATAAGGGGGATTTATATAATAAAGTTAGAATATTAACATGAATATGAGGGGAGGCGTTAGGTGCATGAAATTGAAACACCTGGGCTTTAGGGTGTTTAGGAGAAATAAACTCTACACAAGAAATGTGGCTTTTAGCTCTTAAGTAAATATGAAGTTTTACTTAAGTTTTCTGAAAATGGAGTGAAGTTGAGAGTTTGGGCAGATCCAAATCTCTTTGAGGGATGTTAGTGAACATTTCTTGTGAGGGAGGAGAATGGAAGTTAGACATGCAACATTTGATCTGTCATGACACCTTTGCCATGGCACTTGAGATATCCATGAAGTAAATCATACTGAAAAGATGCCACTGCTGATAAACTTGTTTCTGCAACTTCAATCTACTTAATCATTCTACAATTCCTAAAATTTTTACTTCATTTTGATTGGGTGCACTTGAAATTGGAAACCCTGATTTTGCTCTTTTATTTTGACTGCCCTCCTATCTAGGTCTACCCTTATTTCCTCCAAGGGCTCAGATTAAGCAGTTGAGACCCTTTGCTTCTCTACTTAGCTAGTGATCTGCCAAGATTGAACTCTTTGGACAGACCTTCATTCTCTATTTTACAGCAGGAAATTTAAATATGGGCTGGCCTAGATTGAACTATTGGGCCATCCATCAAGTGTGTTAGAAAAAAGTGTTTGCATTTTGTGAAGTTTCTTTACACAAATAAGATAGCAGTGGCATTTTGACTGGCCACTTTCCTAGTATTTCTTTGGGGTTCATTTTCCTTTTCTTTTGTTGACCAATTCATTCTTCTTGCCCTTTGATTTTTCTTTTAGGGCATACCCTCTTTACATTTTTTACTTTTCTTTATCTATGTACAAAATATGGAACCCTTGTAGCATGGAAATGATGATCATATTTGGCACTTCCATAGTCAATCATGAGAAATGATACCTATTGGTATAGGAACCTAATAGTGGCTCCACTTGGGGATGGCTTTTCCAGGTGAAAAGCCAAGAACAGCAGGTCAGATGGCCTTATTTTTAGTTGCTTGATGTCATCTGAAACACACAACTGAAACAGACAGTGAATCTTTGTGGCATGTGTGCACTTCTCATAAGCTGATCTGTACAGAATTACAACTTTGTTCCTGCTGCTTTCTCTGAGTGTTTTTCATCATCTTTACAGTTCCCAAGTTTTCTTCTTGATCTCTTCTGATAAATTCAAACTATACACAAAGGTGGTAAAATTCCTTGATTTTGTTCTCACAATCTGTTGCATCTTATCCCTTATCTAATTGTTGTAAATAATAACTACTAGAAATACAACATTTTATGTACAATATACAGCTGAGTTATGTTGATCAAAGAGAATCAAAATAATGCTTGAGCATTCACCCATTGACTGGGTCTTCCTCAGCTTCTGTGCCATCCAAACTCTTCAAAAAATAGGCATTGTTTCCTTGTACAGCCTGAATGACATAAGGTCCCTTCCATAGGAAATCAAATTTTCCATGCTTTCCTTTGTCTTCCCTCCTAGAGTCCCACCTCAGCACTTTGTTTCCTATCAAGAAATCTTCAGCTTTTTTTCTTTTGTCAAAGATCTTCTTGAGTTTATCTTGCAGAACTTGAGTTCTCTAATATACTTCCTCCCTTGTTTGTTGCAAGTGGATAGTTTGATTGATTCTCCTTTGAATAACATTAGGTTCAGCTTGTATTTCTTGCAACAATTTAATCACAGGGATTCCCAAGGAGGAGGGGAACACAACCTCCAAGCCATATACCAATTCATATGGGCTGGTTCCAATAGATCTTTTGGTGGTCAATCTGTCTGCCCATAGTGCATTTACAAGCTTTTTATGCCAATTCTTTTTATTCTCCTACAAGGGATGGCTTCTATCCATTTGGTAAAGTAGTTTGTGGCAGTCAAAATCCACTTGTGTTGGCTAGAAGAGGAAGGGTGGATTTTCCCAATGAAGTCTAAACCCCATTGTTGAAATGGCATTTAAGTTCAAATGGGTTTGAGGGGCAAAGGTAACAATTTTCTCTTGCCTTCAAAGATCTAGCATTTGTGGCATGAAACTACAAATTTTTTCACATCAGCAAACATGGAGGGCCAATAAAAGCCAGCTCCTATAATTTTATCAGCTGTTGAATTCCAATACAAGTGTCCTCCACAGTCCCCTGCATGAAATTCCTTGAGTATTTTGTCAATTTCATCCCGAATTAGGCAATTCAACAATATACCTTCATGATTTTTCCAAAATAAAACATTGCCTATAATACAAAACTTTGATTCCTTCATTTTCAAGAATCTCTTTTTAGTCCTGGATAATCCTGGATGAGCTTGCAGGTTTAACAATACAAAACATATGTTAGCATAACAAGGTGATTGTAGAAAGGCTTGATTTATCAGTGGAGTCGCCATCTCCTGTTCCTTATCTAGTTCATTGATGTCAAGGGCTTGGAAATTGGTTTCTGTCATTAATTTAGCTAATCCCTGTCCTTTTATGAGTTTTGTAGGCTTGATTTCAATGTCATACTCTAAAATGTTAGCTATCCATTTTCCCCTTTTACCTTCAATTCCTTCTTGAGTTAAAATGTCCTTCACCATAGCATTTGGGACATAGGCTATTACATGAGAGTATAAGATATAAACTCTGAAATCCTTGATGGCTTTTACAAGGGCATAAGCTTGTTTTTCCATGATATGATATTTCAAAGGTGCATCTCTAAGTGCTTTTTTGAAAAAGGAAATGGGCTTCTCACACCCTTGGTCATCTTTTTGTAATAGGACAACAACAATAGTATGCTCGGATGCAAACGAAAAGATCATGAAATCTCTATCAAACTTGGGGGTGATGAGGACTGGTGTTTTGTTAAGGCTATTTTGATGTCTTAAAAGGCTTGTTTAGCTTCCATTGTCGATTTGACGTTAGAATCTCTCTTCAGCATATTATTCAATGGCCTAATTAACTCAGCCATATTGGGAATGAATCTTCTTAGGAAATTGATCTTCCCTAGAAAGGCTTGTAGTTCCTTGATGGTTCTTGGGTGGGGCACTTGGAGAATAGCTTGAATTCTGTCCGGGTCAATTGTAATGCCATCTTTTGGAATTATATGACCTAGGAGTTTGCCTTCTTCTAGCCCAAACAGTGACTTCTTTGGGTTCAATGATATGCCATATTTTTTGCAAATTAGGAGCACTTGTCTCACATGCTCTAAATGTTCTTGGTCTGATTTTGAAAAAGCAGTGAGGTCATCAAGGTATATGACTAAGAAATCATAGATCTCCTTGGCAAAGGCTATGTCCATTGCTCTTTGAAATGTGGCCCCAGCATTTTTGAGTCCAAAAGGCATTTTCACATATTTGAAGGTTCCCCAAGGTGTTGTAAAGGCAGTTTTGTCTTGATCATCTAGGTGGACTAGGATCTGATTGAATCTTGAGTATCCATCTAGCAATGAGATCCTAGAAGCCCCCACTACCCTTTGTAGGATATGATCCATTTTTGGTAAGGGGTAGTGGTCTTTGAGAGAGACTTTGTTCAAATTTCTTAAGTCAACACACAGTCTTATCTCTCCCATTTTCTTCCTAGTAGGCACTAGATTTGAAATCCACTCTGAGAACCTAATAGGTGCAATGATTCCAGCTTCATACATTCTTTTAACTTCCTTTTCAATCAGGGGAAGGAGGACAAGATTCACCCTTCTAATCTTTTGTTTAAAAGGTTTTCGATTCTCTTTCAAAAGGTATAATATGTTGGATGACAGAAGTATCATAGGACTTGAGGTCCTCATAGCTCCATGCAAAGACATTTTGGAACTCCTTAAACAACTCAATGTATTTCAGCTTTTGATTAGGAGGTAATGTTTTGGACAGTTTTACCATTTTGGGACTTTCTGTGGTTCCAATGTTGCAATCCTCAATTTCTACATTCACTGGTTGCATTTTTGGCTTTCTTGGGATATCATTTGAATAAAATATATCCTCTAAAGGAGTTAAGCCCTGGGGAATAAATTATCCTTTAGTTCAATTACTTCAGATTCTGCCTCAGCCATTTCATCAAGGTCCATTTTCTTCAACTCTTGTAAATTCTTGTCATCAAAAGTTGCTGGATACAAACTCCGATTTGTTGTTTCAGCTGATATGCTTTGCTCACTTTTGTCTATTTGGTGTTGATCATCTATGGTGCTTGTATCAATGTTTATCCTTGAGAATTCCTCTTTCAAAGTCAGGAAATTATTTATCTGTGTATCATTTTCAAAGACCTGCCAATTTTTGATATTACCTGGGACAGCAGGTCTGTGTTTGATTTCGGCAGTGAAGTGGTGGTTGGGCTCAAAAGGTAGCTTGTAGGTGCTGGCAAAGATTGCCAAGATATGTGCATGTAAATTGTGGTTTCTTGGAATTTTGGTGAGTTGAGATTCTGAGAAGGTGTTAAGTATTTCGATGGCTGCCCTTCTATAAGCTCTCAACCTAAGACCATTTGTAACAAAATTTCCCTTCATCTGTTGGATAATTAAATCTGAGTCCCCTAGAATTGCAATCCTAGCTGCCCCAAGACTTTTAATCAGTTTGGGACCCAATAAAAGGGCCTCATACTTGGCCATATTGTTTGTACATCTAAAATTTAACCTATATGCATGACCTTCAGTGTGGTCATTTTGCATGTTGTGTATCCACACCCCTGCCCCTGCTCCTAATTTGTTCACTGAGCCATCAAACTCTAAGTACCATAAGTTTTCTTGGTTGTGACTAGCTTTAGGAGTTTTGGAATCTTGTTCAGTGGGAAACTTTGGATTTTGCAACTCATATGATATGTCATGTTCATTTGTTGCACCAATCACATCAAGTTTTTTTTGATCTTGGGAACTAGATTGTTCATTTATGCTTTTGGTTTGTGTTGTTTCCAGGAGTTTGACATCAATTTTGGGACACATCTCAACATTATATAGAATGAATGAATCCATATCATAATGCATCGAATAAATGGGGAAGTTTGGGGTTTCTCTTGACTGCTAACCACATATTTCATTAGTGTCTCCCTGTACAGTCTCTTTGGCTGGCCAAAGACTAAAATAGTTGCATAAGACATGTCTACTTGCAAAGACGCTTGGAGTTTTGCACCCCAAGATCTAGACAAAGGCATACCATACTTAGGTGGAATATCTGCTACCACCACATCCATCAAGATTGTTTTGGCTGGATATTGGACCAAAGATACACAAAGGTCTTTAATTAGGCCTAGACACCTGACCTGGCTGGAATCAAATGAGAACGTCCTTGTATGGCCTTGTGATATCTAGGTCTAGTTTTTCCATCACATACTTAGGAATTAGGTTATGGGAAGCTCCCGAATCAAACATTGCATTATGAAGAACTTTGTCATGAATGTTTAAGCTCACACAGAATGGAGGAACTCCTCCATCTACTGTTTTACCATTGACTTCAGGACCAAATATAAGTCTGGTATTTGGACTAACCTATTGATTTGTTCCTTATACACTTCATGTTTAGCTAATTCAGACAGAGGAATGGCTATTTTTAGTTTGCCTATTTCTGTTTCTAAGTTAAAAGGCTTTTCCATTTGAATTTTTGTATTGTGGACAGCAAATTTTTCCTTTTCAGCTGAATTTTCAGTGACCTTATCTTCATTATTAGTGTTGTTTTGAGGTAAATCTATTTTGAAACTATTTTCAGGAGGGGAGCTTAGATTTTCCTTTGAGGGAAGGGATGTAGATGACTAATGTTTTTAGGGTTGTACATCTGATATGTCCTCAACAGTGGGTTCCTTTGGGTTAGGGTCTATTTTAGCAGGGATTTCTGTCAAGGCAACTTTATCTTTTGTTTTCTTTGGCTGCTTTGTATCCTTCAACTTGGTAGGTTCAGGCACATCTATGGTTCTGTTTCTTAATTTGTACTATTTATGAACCGCATAGACCGCTGCATCATACCCTTCTCTGAAATCAAATGACTCTCCAGATTTGGTTTGAAATTGATTAAAATTATGAGCTTCTTGGTCATCTTGGGTTAGGAAGATTTGTTGCTCATTGTTTAACCCCGTTAGATTGATTTGGGTGTCCTTTGTTGGTTCACTAGATGTTGAGGCTTCGACATAGTTCTCTTGAAATGGAGGTCTGATGTATTGATCAGGGCCAACCCTTCCAACATTTGGATTTTGATTTTTTCTAAAGTTTGGGTTTCTTATAGTGTTACTTGGTTGACCTTCCCAAGATGATTTCCTTTCAATCGTTTCCACTCTATCTCCAAGTCTGTCCATACCTTTGATGATTGCATCCAGTTTTTGTTCAAATGTTGAAGGATCTTCTTTGAAAGTTGTTCTTCTTTCAGCTCTTGCCCGATTTCGTTTAGCAATCAGGTTTGCCTCCACACTAACATCTATATTCTGCATGTTTTCTAAGCTTGGAGGGGCTCTTTCCCTCAGTTGATATGCCATGTCAGAATCAAATCCATCAGGGAATTTGATCAAGGCCAACTCAGGTGGAGGTCTAAGGTTATGAGGGATAGCATTATAGACATTGTTGAACCTAGCACAATAGTCTTGGACGGTTTCTTGTGGGCCTCTTTTCAAATTGTCATATTTTGTTAAAATGTGTAAAGGGTCTTTTTCTTTTCCCATCTGTTTAAAAAAGATTGATAAAGAGCTTCTGAATTGGTTATAGAATTTACAGCAAGTGCTCTAAACCAAATTCTTACATCACTAGTTAGACTTTGGACAAAGATCTTCATTCTCACATCATCATCATCAATTTCATAATTCTCAAAATAGTCTTGCATTTTCTTAGTGTGTTGCTGAGCTGTATAGGAGCCAATGCCATCAAAATATGTGATTTTTCTCTGATAATCCTGAGGCATAGCCCCTGGATTTCCAGGAAACTGAAGAGGAGCATAACGGTTTGCCATATTTATAGGAATAAGTGGGACAACAGGAAGAAATAAGACCGCTGGAACAGCAGGGACAGGAGTGGAAATATGTCCACTGGATGGGGGAGTGGAGACGATACTTTGAGGTGTAGAAGATAAACTAGGAGAGGTTGTAGAAAGGACTGCTACTCTCCCAGGGGTGAGCTCAGATTTAGTAGGGTTTTGTTGAAGTATATCAAGGTCTAAATCAACAAAATTTTCTAGTTTTTCTTGTTTTCTAAGGGTCTTAGAGATCAAGTTAGGATTTTCAAAAACAGCTGGAGGATCTGGGTCAGGGTTCAACCTGGTGTAACGAGTTTTCTTTTTTGGAGCTAGCTTCTAAATGTGTTTTTTGGTATTTTATAGGGATGTTTAGGGATCACAATATCTGGGTCAGGGTTTGACCTAGTGTAATGAGTTTTCTATTTTGGAGCTAGCTTCTAAATGTGTTTTTTGGTATTTCTGGGAATGTTTAGGGATCACAGTTTTTTACAGTATTCTACAGAAAATTATTTGAACTATCGGAGACCTTGGGATTTCCTTAGACTATGTTGAAACAAGGAAACCGATCAAATCTTTATACTGGAGATTGACTGAAGCAACCTTTATTTACTCTTGTAAAGGCATAGCAAGAATAGTTTCAAAGGCTACTTGGCTGACTTTAGGCTCCATCTACAGCTTTAGAAAATAGACAGCAGTTACAAACAGCCTTTCAGGTCCCTAGTGGGGTCGCCAATGATTTTAGCACTCAGGTTGTTCCCTGCCTCCAGAAGGGAATACGGCCGAGGTAACCACTAACCAATATTTTAGCTTCAGATTCTAGCCAACCTGCAACCAGAGAGGGCTCTCTCTTTGTAATTTAGCTTTGTTTTGGTGTATTTTAGGCTAGTTATGATGCATAGAGTTTGGTTTTAAGTTTGTTGGATGGTGATCTCAAATAAAGTTGGGGTGTAAGTCCAAAACAGTTTATACCATTAGGCAATGAGGTCAACGATGATATACTGCTGAAAGTGATTTCTTTGGTAAAGGTCAATGCTACAAAGCAAGATAGTAGATCTTGGAACAATTTTGAATCTATAAATTGGTGGGATGAAAGCCAGTGGATGAAGGGTAGTCAAGAATCCTTCATCATGCTGGTAGAGGGATGGTGCTTGAATATTATCAAAGAGCAGTAAAGAATTCCTAATTAGTATTCAAAATGAAAGAATTAGTGAAAACAGGAGCAGCTAAGAATTCCTATTTATGACTAATTCTGAAGAAAACACAATTAATAGCAGAGATTGAACACAGAGTGTATTTAAACAAATTCTGGGCTATACATTTTCTCTGTTACTAAGATCATGAAACATGTATGATATTTGCAAACATAGGAAACATAAATGTAGGTTAGAGAAACTTATTGATCCATAGAAAGACACATGAATTCTGTAGCAGGTTCTAGAACGTCAAATCCACATTCAAACGGTTCAGCAACAATGAACTTCAAACAGCCTTTGTATTAGAGAGTCTCAGAAATACAGTGCAGTCTAGAGAGAAAATCAGCAACCTCAAATACATCTTATAGGGAGGTATTTATATAAAAAGGAGATACAAAATATCGTGTAGATAAGTTCTCAAGCCATAACTTCCTTTACCAACTCTTCAGAAGAAATAAATGAGAGAAATAAATGCCACAGTAAATGTTGTTGTGTTGGCTGTCCAATTTGTTAGAGATATTGACTTTTTGGACTGAGTGAGTCGGCTGGTAGCTACGTCTTTACTCTGCGTTTCTTGTGTTTGCTGCCTTGATGTCTTGCTGTGTTGTTGTGTCGTTGTCTAGGCCTTGTCATCAGCGCTTGGTTTTTCGTTAATGAGCTGCAATCAAAATTTGACTTCTTCTTTTTGGTGTTTTTACTCTTTGATAGGTGGCCCGTGCATTTGAGTTTGCTGACCTGTAGCTGACCAAAAAAAGGAAACAGAAACAAAATTACCTCGGTAAAACCTCCAACATTCCTTGCCACCAGTCTTCTATAGGCAACTGATGTCTTTGTATTTTTATCATTGTTTCATCGGCTTCAGTGTATCTATAAAGTTGGGTTGGACTTCAGAAAGATGGTTTATCTCATGTTCAATGTAGAATAGATTTTCTAACTTGTCATAAAGACTTTGTCCAGAGGGAGGCCCTGCTTCTCCTGAGGTGCTTGAGGATGCTTTAATTTGATTGGAGACATAATTATTTACCTTGTTGGCATACTTTTCATGTGTTAGCAGTCTTCCACTGTTGGTTAACGAGCTGGGTAATCCATTGCTCTGCAATCTTGCAAACTTTAGTTTGAAGGCATTTATTTCTGCCTGCATTTCTTGGCACTTTCTTTCTAAAGTCTGTACAAAATTCCTCAGGTCAGCACCTTTTTCACTATCAAAATGGTATCTATCCTGTTCCTAATATCTAGAGCTGCCAGCTGCTCTTTGGTATGAGTGTTCAAAAATTGAATCATTCTATTGGCTCGCTCAAGCATATTTCCCAATGATGCTCTAGCCTTTTGAGTCTCAAATTGAGCTAAGCCTATCAATTCTATTTGCTCATGTATAGTCTGAATCGATTGCCATTGGTCAGTGATAGATTGTCCAATTTTGGCCCACAAAATTTTCTTGATTTCAGTTAGAGTTTTATCTAGAGTAAGCTCTTTTTCTAAGGACTTTATTTTATTGTCCAAGGCCTTTATTTCCCTTGTTTTCTCAGCCACTGTCATTTTTTATTTGTCATAATTCACCTCAAATTTGGCTGATTTTTCTTTGGCTTCTTTTAATTCTGCCATTTGCAGTTCCAGAGCCTTTATTTCTTTCATCATCTCCACCATACTCATGTTGGCTTCTTGCTCTTCTGTTGCTGTAGTTGTTGATATAACTATTGTTGAAGTTGAGGCTGGAGCTAAGGTACCTGTTGTTCATGTTGGATCAGTAGGAGGGACTACTGTGGTGACTGTAGGAGGAGCAGTCCCAAGAGTTAGAGTTGTTTGAGCTGGCTGAGAGGCCAACTCTCCCTGTCTTCCTTGCAGTGATGCCTCAAAGGCTTTCTCTGTTTCTATCAGTATTTCATGCATCCTCACAAGCAAACTTACTACATCCTCCTCTTCTTTCTATTGTGCTACTTCTGTGGTTTGAGGATGTATTGTAGCTGGCAGCCTGAGTTGTTTTCTGAGGGCTACTATGTCTTCTTCTTTCTTCTTAATTAAAGCCTGTATGCCCTTGGGATCATTGGGATCATGTCCCAACTCCATAATGATCTCCTCCAATGATTTGATTCTATTTTCCTTGGCTTGTGATGAAGATTTCTCCAATTCCAATTGGGCAGAAGTGTTATGGAGAAAATATTTCAATCTGTGGGACAATATTGCCTTTTCTGCCAAGGTGGAGTACACCATTCCTCCAGTTTGTTTGTGTAACTCAATCTGGTCCATTGGGTGGATATCTTCAGCAAGGACTTCCAGGTTGGTTCTGATATAATCAACAGCAGACTGGGGATGCTATACTATAGGCCTGAAATAACTGAGGGTCATTTTCCCTTCTTGGATATCATAGGCTGTCATTAGCCTCTGTTGATTAGTAGGAGCCATTCTTAGTAATTGTATATAGATCTGGAACCTTACCGGCTCGTTTCTGGCCTTGATTTCGGTGAATGCCTTCTTTATGTCGGAGCCTTGCTTGCTTTGCTGCTTGGTGGATGTAACCTCCACACCTTGTTATCTCTCTTGCTCCTACTGAAAGGAACTAGCTGATGTTTCCATGTTTGGAGGAATCCGCTATTCTGTTGTTTCCTCACCTCTTTGATTGCCTGCTATCTCCTCTGTAAACTCTTCCTCAGAGTAGGGGTTCAATCTTTGACTTTTCTCTCCTTGTTGTTCTGTGGAGGTACCTATGGGTGTATCTTCCTACCTGTCCCTTTTCTTGGCTCTTTCCTCATTGAGAGGAGTTTGTAAGATAGATACTTCAGGTGCTTTTGCTTGTGTTGAAGGGGCTTGCCCCTGACTTTGTTCTTTTGCTATATCTGGCCGGTCTGCCATTTTTTCCTGCTGCTCTGAATGCTACACCTCCTTGCCTTTAGATGTACCTGTAGGTGGAGTACATTCTTGTGCAGGTTGTTGGGAAGTTGTGGCGGATGATGTGCCTGCTCCAAGGTGTTGAGGCAATGTGAAAAACACCTATCCAACATAGTCTAGGTCAAGTGTCTTTTCAAACTTATTTTTCTAAACTCTCTTCTTCAGTAAGTTCCTCAACTAGTGTGCCTTCTATCCACTCCTATTGATTAGCATATTTTCAATTTGAGGGATACTATAGTTCACATATCTTGTAAGCTTGTGTTTGACTCTCCTAAAGCTTATGTAATGTTTAGGGTCATATGGTGACGAAAGAAAGCTTTGTTTCAGCTTAAGTTTGTCTCTCAGAATAGTGTTAGCCTCCTTCCATGATTCTTCCCTTTTATTAAAGATAAAAGGGATTGAATGGTGCCTTATCTTGAGCTGTGCCTTTTTCCTAGCGCCATAGAAATGAGTCAAGTCTGAACTACTAAATTGCTGATAGTACTCCAGGGTGAAGAGTCTCATAGGGACATACTTTGGAAGTTTGTAGGGAACCAATTGAAAACCATAGATCCTGATCATTGTATGGTTTTGGTAAAAATACCAATCACCAATGCTTTATTCCTTTGAGAGGTGTAAGATTTTCTGCATTTCAGCAGAGAGCCTGGCAGGAGGAGTTATTGACAACAAGCAGGTGGCTGGATATATGAAAAGGTCAATAAACTCACAATATGTATATGGGGAGCTACCAACATGATGGAATACTGAGGACCAAAATATTACAGACCTTCGCTCCCCCTTAGCATCCAATTTTTTAAGGGGAACTGGGAAACTATCAGGTTGATAGTACAACATCAAATGGTATATATATGCAGTGTATTTGAACACACACCCTCTCTTTAAGTTCATGAACTGCTCATGAATTTTTTTAGCTATAAAGGTGGCATAGTCATACTTGACAACAGGGGGCTCTCCTGGAGCAAACATAGACATCAAAGCAAAGACAATCTCATCCACAATTTCACTTGTTCTGAATCCCAGGATGTATGAAATCATGTCTATGAGCATTTTTCCGGCCTTACTAAACCAGACATGGTGATAGGGAATTTTGTATCTGGAGTATCAATCTGGTGGCATAAACAACTTGGAAATTCGGTCAACTTCTGCAGAGGACAACTTGGAGGCTTGGTCCAACAAATATTTCATGGTGAGAGGGACCAAAGGTTGAGATGGCTCGAAGTGCAGTATCTCATTTATAGACTGAGGGGTGATATAAAAGAGGACATTTCTAGAAGGGTCCAACACTGCCCTTTGAGAAGGCTCATAATTAGCACAACATTGATGAATGAGTTTAGGGAAGACACTGACTAAAGCTAGGTAGTATATAGGCATATTAGACTCCCAGATTCTAAATATGTCAGTTTTGTTCTTATGATTATTCCTTATTTCACAAAGAGCTTGCAAGTGAGGCTTTTGACCCTCCATGTCATCAATCTGGAAATCCCTATCAGCAAGAGGTAACCAATCCAACTGCTTATGAGGTGCATTCAAGGGTTCAATGTTTAGGGCTAGTAGAGCGTCCATGATTCACTGTCATTATAATTGGGTTTTGTGTCTATGTCTCAACAGGAAATAGAGTACTAACAGTGGGATTTTAACAGGAATTCTACAATTTGAGTTCTGTATGAAAGCGACCTTATTGAGTAGAACTCAAAGGGAGGACAAAATCTGCAGAGTTCTTTTAATGAGGAGGCTAAAAAACAGTGGAAAAAGTGCGGCTTTTGCAAGTGTTTTTGGTGGTTTTGCCGGTGGACATGAGCTCAATTTCAGGTTTTAATGGACAATTTATCAGAGTGCCACATAATTAACAGGTTTTACCCGAAAATATGGTCAAACAGTGAGTTAGAGCACAGAGGCTTGCGAGTAGCAGTGTATTTTAGTCAAATTCAGCTCTCTCGGTGATATTGACATAGAAATCACGTAAAAAACAGGGTTTATGGGTGACTGACGGGTAAATACCTGCTTTACGAGAGTTTGGTGCGAAATGCAGTTGCAGACGAAGCTAAGGAGGTCAGGTTTGCAGCTGAAGATGCCTGGGTGGCGGACTGGGACGTTGATGGCAGATTCAACGTAATTCACATGCACAATGTCCACTACTAATAGAACAGAAAATAAACAAAAGCCGTGACTTTTGCGACTTTTGACAAAAGTTGGGCCTTTTTGGCACTTTTTTCGGATGACATCATCATGGCGTAGCCTTGTTGCGTAGCAGGTACGGAGGGTGACATGGCAGCTGATGTGGATGGGTGACGTGGCAGACACGATTGATGAAATAGTGGCGAGGGTGCTGACGCAGGCGCAGACGTGGTGGTGACCTATGCAGTGGGGGCAGAAGGTGGTAAATGGTTTCCATCATACCGCTTTTGGTATGGGGGTGGTTTATGTTAGAGCGGGCCTGATGCAATCGGAACGAGACATGCGTCCCGAGGTACGACAGGAAAACCGCTTTCCATCGGGCGCTAACTCTCGTACACCGGGGTAGCTCTGATATCAACGTGGGCCATTGGATCTACAGCACCGGATCAGACGGTTGACGGGAGGGGTAGGTGATGGGGCTTTACGCTGGGGGACCTGCGCATTATTTTAATGCTTTAATAGAGTTTGGCGGGGTCAAAAACTTAGGGTTAAGATTTTTAACAGCTGCAGTTATTTGATTAATCAAATATTAATCAAATTCCAATGTTTCTTGCACGGGGAATATGGTTATTCATTCAACCGGAGGTCAATGAATCTCAGGGTGAAAAGTGGTGGGTTGTTATTGGTCCCAGGTGGACCAATGACTCCCGAGAGAAATTTTATAGCCATATTAGGCCGGGGCAGGGTATTTACAATATTTTTGGGTATCTTGTGTATTTTTATACATAATAGGGGAGGGGAAATATAACGGGGATTTATATAATAAAGTTAGAAATTAACATGAATATGAGGGGAGGCACTAGGTGCATGAAATTGAAACACCTAGGCTTTAGGGTGTTTAGGAGAAATAAACTTTACACAAGAAATGTGGCTTTTAGCTCTTAAGTAAATCTAAACTTTTAGTTAAGTTTTCTGAAAATGGAGTGAAGTTGAGAGTTTGGGCAGATCCCAATCTCTTTAATGGATGTTAGTGAACATTTGTTGTGAGGGAGGAGAAGGGAAGTTAGACATGCAACATCTGATCTGTCATGACACCTTTTCCATGGCACTTGAGATATCCATGAAGTAAATCATACTGAAAAGATGCCACTGCTGATAGACTTGTTTCTACAACTTCAATCTACTTACCCATTCTACAATTCCTAACATTTTTAATTCATTTTGATTGGGTGCACTTGAACTTTGCAAACCCTGATTTTTCTTTTTTCTTTTGACTGCCCTCCTATCTAGGTCTACCCTTATTTCCTCCAAGGGCTCAGATTAAGCAGTTGAGACCCTTTACTTCTCTACTTAGCTAGTGATCTGCCAAGATTGAACTGTTTGGACAGACCTTCATTCTCTATTCTACAGTAGGAAATTTAAATATGGGCTGGCCCAGATTGAATTGTTGGGCCATCCATCAAGTGTGTTAGAAAACAGTGTTTGCACTTTGTGAACTTGCTTTACACAAATAAGATAGAAGTGGCATTTTGACTGGCCACTTTCCTGGTCTTTTTTTGGGGTTCATTTTCCTTTTCTTTTGTTGACCAATTCATTCTTCTTGTCCTTTGATTTTTTTTTTAGGGCATACCCTCTTTACAATTTTTAATTCTCTTTATCTATGTACAAAATATGGAACCCTTGCAGCATGGGAAGGACGATCATATTTGGCACTTCCATAGTCAATCATGAGAAATGATACCTATTGGTATAGGAACCTAATAGGTTCCAAAGAGTAAGAATACCCGGCACTGTATCCTCTACTTTAACTTCTAGAAACTCAAATCTACTTAGCCATTTGATATGGATTTGTCTTAATTTTTGAATGGAACATTTCGTTTCTTGGATAAAGATTATATCCAACATTTCTTGTTTCATCCTATTACTAAGCATTCTCTGCTTTCTCTTACTCCCTAGACCTCTGATATTCCCAGATGTAAACTTCATAATTAAATATTTGTAAAGGAGTAGCTAGCTAGATCTTTCATCTTACCTAAATCTATCATTAGCTTGCCACACTCCATCAAGAGTTCATTCTTCTTTTTCCTGCCTCTTTTCTTACCTGGGTTTCTTTTTGATAGTCCTGAAGTTGTTTTCATTGTCTTCACCCCTATTTTATCCTGCTTATATACATTTTTTCCTTTCTCCAACGCATTAGCCTGTGTTTTCCATAGAAACAATTATTGTATTGTATTGAGATATTCTTGAGGTACCGAATCTACTCCTCCCGTAGTTCCCTAAATCAAGAACCCTTCTAGATCTAGGTTTTCTTTATCAAGAATCTCCTGTAGCTCATGGTCCTTCAGGTCCATTTCACTCTAGGTAATTTCCTAATCCATCTCAAGTTCTGTTTCACTCATCATGGTTTCTTTCTGATAATCAGTTTCCTGAGTTTGTTCACGTTCTTCTTCTTTTTTCTTTTCCCCAGGATTTCCTTCCATTGCTTGATCTTCCTTTGTAATTTCTTCATCTTCCTCAAGAACTTGGAACTTATTTTGACTGACCTTTAACCGTTCATCTTGATGTTGATTAGGTCCTCTTTTGCCCCCTTTTCCTCTATTTACCACTTTCTAGAAGCTATCTATTTCCTTCATTGTGTTATCCTTACTGTTATTTACCACTCTACTGAGTGGACAGTCTCTAAATAGATGCCCATGTTCATGACATCTACGGAATCTGAATGGAATATGCTCATAGTCTACTATTTGCACCCATTCTTCATCAAAAACTTCCAAGACCATTTCATCTGGTAGAGCTCCTGATAGATCCATTTCCACACATATCCTAGAAAGGGAGGTGTATTTCCCTCTTCTTGTGGCTTCAAAAGCTTTGAGAAAACAACCTAATTTATTTCCTATGGCTGTTAACGATTCATTTTTCCAGTAATCAAGAGGTAGAGAATAGAGTCTTACCCAGACCGGTGACGAAGTAAAAGTCTCACATTCCAGGACAAAATTCATCATCCATGGCCTCATGTAGAGTCCAGCTACTGCATAGAAGTAGGGTCCTCCTTCAAATACTCTGTCCTTGTCTTCAATATTCATGAACACCACAGTGAAGAATCCCTTTGACCGCAGATGAAGTTCAATGATCCCTTTAGGTTTCCAATGATATTTGATCCATGTCTGTAATGATTTTTCAGTGGGCCATAGTCCCATGAACTTACAAATAATAGCATATGTCCGCATGTGATCCCTGTGCGCTTGTAGAGCAAGATCATTTAAAACAACTCTGGGAGTTATCTCAGCTTTGGGTTTGCAAGGTCCCTTCTGTTTCTTGTCTTTACTTCCCTGCTTTTTGTCTTCTACCTCCTTGCCCTTTGTGCCGTTTGTTTCCTTAGTATTGTCTCCTACTGTCTCCCCTTCCATATTTCTTTTCCCTTCCTCCAAAGTACCTCTAGCATTTTCTAGAGATTTCTTACCTCTACTAGCAATGGCCTCCTTGTAGGAGGGAGTGGCACTCCCTCCTCCACGACCCTCCATGAGGAACACTGCCTGCAACTCGCTGAAACCCTTGATGTTCGCCTTCGCTGTTCCGCCTTATCTAAAACATCGAATCCATATCCTCTTATATTCTTAACCATGGATCTTTCAACATGTTTTATAAATGGGAGTGAAAACCAATTTTTTGTGCAAAAATTGTGAAAAGAAAAGATAGTACACTGATTTAAAACAATCAGAGTATGAGTTTTACATATCTAGCATTTCTCCACTTCCAGCAAGCCTAGATAGTACCCCAATTGATTCAGTTCAGGAACACAAACATTGCTTCACTGCTACTGAGCCTGAACAGTACCCCAACAAAGTCACTTGCTTCACCACCTTGCACAAGAAGCCTTTCTCTTTTTTCACCCTTTTATTTTACTTTTTTTTTTTTTCTGAAATAACATTATGCATAGGAACTTATTATTTTTCAACGAGTGGAAGACGGATCCCCACTTATTAGGATAAAAATAGTTTTGTTCTTTAGAGACAGGTTTAAGACCTCTAATGCTTTTATCGCTAAAAATTGTTCCTTATCTTACTCTACTCAAATAGATAATCGAGAACACACTATTCAGAATAGGACCAAGTGTAGGAATGAGAATCCTAAATGGATATGGGTATGGAGGTTTGCATAAAAATTCCTAGTTGAAGGATCTTATTTTCCACGGGAAAATCATTGACTTGAAAGATGTAAACCAATTTAACAAAGAAGAGGGTAATGGATAAGCCAATTGTTATAACGTACTACAACTTGTCTCAAACAAAATTTTAGCCACATCATCTTGAAGCTTAAACAAACTTTATTCAAGAACAAACAAAACAAAGGGAAGATAAGAACACCAAACATGAATGCAATGCCTCTAACTAAATGCAACCTTTCCTATCATAAAATAAATAGTACACGGTTGGGTCATGTGAAATGGAGCTTCCAATGCAACCCTAGAAGTTTCTCCTCACCTTTGGGTGGAAGGTTGTGATTTTGTGAAACTAGGATATAGTGCAGTGCGGTGAAAGGGATAAACAATACAAACATATAATCTGACAAAAGGAAACAAGAAGTGCAATCACAATGCTGCAATACACTCCACTTCTCTATCAAATAGAAGATTCCACAACAACAATAATTACCAGACCTGTGGTCATATAAGAATCAATGAAGCACATGCAGATAGATGCCATGAGAAATGATCCTGTACTAAAAAGAGTCTTCTAAGGGATCTGCAATAGTATCATGGAAACAACCTTTGGGGAAACTATGAAAGGAAAAAATGATCAAAGGAAAATATACATCATAAGTAACATTAAGAGGATAACCACAATCCATGTTTTCATGCAAGTGATATTTTTTTATGAATGATGAAGAAGATTCATTAAAACCCTGCTTTGTTTCCACGTTAAGGATTATATATTTTCCTGAGGAAGGATGTAGCGGTGGAAGTTCAATAATCAAATTAAAATTTATCCCTTGAGGGTTGAAAAAAATTATGTGAATAAAATGGACATCCCTTAGGAGAGATTTGACACTGATGACATTAATGAAAAAATTATGTAAAAGAATCATGAACTGACCAAAATCACAATACCGTCGAGGCGACATGAACGTGACCTAACCATCAATGTAGGTTGAAGTGTCCTACTCACCAAACTTGACTTTGAATTTTGTGGAAACATGATCAGTTGCTTATGAAAACAAGAGTCATTATGAATATTATGTGATTCAAAAGATTGAGGTTGATCAGATAGGTTTTTTATATTTCCACAAAAATCCTCAATGATAAACATGTCATGTTCTTGATCAAAAGGAGTTCTACCTAAAATAAAATATTTGATGACCACATAAAACTCCCATTGGAATTCCTAAAAATATAAGTCTACTTGTAGAAACAAATATTTTTCCATGTTACTTGAACAATCATTCCCATATAATTCGGAGAAAAGGAAATCATCGGGGTCATGGTTGTCCAAGGGTTCAACTTGATTAGCAGGTGAAAGATTGACTAGATAGATATCAATATTAAAAGATAATTTATTGGTAATATATTTCGAATCACCGTTAGGCGAAATATGTGAATGAAAATTTACTTCTTCATCATCAAATTTATGTTATAGTTTAGTGATTGATTGAGGTCCAACATACGAAACACCAAAAGGAGGAGGACATGGGATACAAGGCATATTTAGTTCTTACTCAAGATGTTGAAATTCTTCTTGATCAGGAGGATATGAGGAGTCTAATTCAAAATATTTTCTTGACATCCTAACTAAGAAACAAAATTTCTCATCCAAGAACTACCACTCCACATCCTCGTCTGGGAATTCATAAGAAAGATGTAGGAATTGGTCAACAAAATGTTCAAGAGAATCATTCAATTCCATTATAAGTTGATCAATCTCATCAATAACATATTGATACCCATATTTTCCAAATAGAAGGAGTGGGTAGAGAATAGCACCATTGTTTTGCAATGACCATCCAATGTAAGGGTAAAAAATTGTGCAAGGATTTCTTCATAATAAACATCACATAAAAAGAAATTGAAAAAACTCAATTACGTAATCAAGGATGGTTTTTGCACCCTCGCCATTGAATTTAAAACATTACGAGTTATGTAGAAAGTTTGCGAGAATTGAAATATCTAAGGTTTCAAAAAAACACCTCGAGATTATGATTTGGAATGAAGCCATTAGAGGGAGGAGACTCAAACAGGCTTCAACATCCCAATGTGATTAGACTTCACACCATTTGGTGTAGGAGGCCCATCGAATCATATGGTTTGGACACGATTGGAAAGGTTTCAAATATATGGATTGGTTACAACTACACACAAGAGAACGGAACACCTCTTTGGGGAAGAAAGTATGTTAGCATTGTGAGACACCCAATGTAAGGTGCACGAGGGAAAATCCATTACCGATAAAAGAAAAAAAGCCTCTGGCTATAAAAGTAATAGTAATAGGAAGATAAATACTTGTTGAATACCCACATATTAGTCCTCATAATAAACAAAAATCATTAAAACGTAACAACACTCATGTAATAACAACCATAGCTAAGAAAAAAATTAGTTCATTCACTTAGTATGTAATTAAAACAACATATTTCATAAACATAACAAGAATATTCCTACTATATCTATGATACATGTATGAAGAAGTGTTGACTCATAGAGATTCTGATTAAGAGTGAAGTATCCCAAGTAGATTGTTACCTGAATGAAGCACTATATCCAGTAGTGGAATGTAACAAACCTTGGTTAAACGTTCATGTAATAAAAGTTAATAAAGGAAAAATAAGACCACAGTTAAGGGACATTTATTCCAAGTTGAATGTTGGGAAAATATATCTTAGTAGGCATTACTGGATGTGTTTATGGCTAAGCGAAATTGGAAAAGACAATGACTAAGGCCTTAGAAAGGAAAAAAGTTATTTTGGGACATTTATTTATGAAAATAAACGAAAATAGGAGAAAGGAAAGGTGAAAGGTCACTAGTTTCATGTGAGGAGGAAATTAAAGGAAAATAATGTAAAATGAAGAAAATAAAGGCCTTGTTGATAAAAAAGGATTATGAGCATTAGTTTGTAACCTTTTGTAAGTGTAACCTTTGGCGAGTTTAATTTTAGAGCTATCTCATTACTCTCTCTCTCTCTCACTCTTGGACACTTAGAATTTTGTTGGATCATTCTAGTTTTGGAGAAAGGAAGGTAAAATTAAGCAAAGGAAGACAAGGAAAAGAAAGGAAAGAAAAGAGCAAGGAAGGAAGAGCAATATCAAGTAGCTTTAGCATGAATACTTGTAGGTAACATATTTCATGTGTGATTTCCTAGCTAGTTTTGACATGCATGGATTTCCATGTTGGTATTTCGTTATCTGGTTGTCGGTGGCATGGTCTTTCCAGGTTATAAAAATGTTTTCATCCTTTACTTAGATTTTTCTAGATATCGATGGTGTGATGGTACTGTTTCTCAGTTTTGAGCTTTGAAATTGTGGGATGGTTGTGGAATCTAGGGCGGAGGTGGTCTCAACAAAATTCCCAAAGGCCTAGGAATCCCTTGACTAGTTTTGGCACGATACATGGTAGAGCCTAAGGGTGGAATATTGGTTGATGGCCTAGCAATCCAGTGTGTTTTGCAGTAAATCCTAAGAGACGAGGAGACAAAAATTTCCTCAAGGATAGTGATGGAGTCTAGATGCATTCCAAGCTTGGTTTGGTTTTGTGATCTTGGTGCTGTTTTGGTGAGATCATGGTGTGTTAAGGGTTGAGATGATTTAACCTTTGGATTCCCTTAGTTTTTGTTATACCTCCAAATCTCACTCTTATGGTTTGTGATGCTGCAATCATGGCCTAAGGCAACCCCTCCTTCCAGACCTGGTCCTAAAATTTAAAAAACAGTGTTTTATCCCTTATGCGCAACATTGCCTTGAGTTAAATGCGTGTATACGTGGGTCTGTGTATACCCAACCGATGTATATGTATTAAAACACTTAAAAAAATATAAAACTCCTTATTTTCGGGTGAAGATTGCGGGTTTTACCTGCTGATCACCCGTTAGTGCCCGTGGCCCAACTGTTCCCAACCAATTCCCAACTAAAAAACTACTTTGGGAGAGGTATAAGAAGACCTCAATGGGAAGACCTAAGGGAGGAGAGAAGATAGAGAAAGGCTATTATGCTGATATTTTTCCCCTGACCATGTTTGAAGTCCTTTGTGCCTTCTGCACTCCCCCCATTTGTATAGGAAACCCTTGTTTCCTTGTGTGTTGATGTTCATCCACTACTTATGAAATCATGGAGTAAGTTATGGAAGGAGTTTGTTAAAGGCTTGAGGCTGGAATGGATCCAGAAGGAAGCTTTGCCTGGAGCCTGCTAAAGGTCACTTAGGTGAAATTATTCCTTTTTATGTATTTTATTTGTCTATATTGAAAGAAACACATGTCTTGGTTCCTGATATGAATCTTCTTTATGTTTATGATATGTGAATGGTTGTTTATATTTCATAAATAACTACCTTCCTTTATAACATGAAGATGGTTTCTTTATAAGTCTTTGTCCATATATTGTTGTATTCTTTGGAATTGGTTGTTTTGCAGGACAAAAGAGAAATAGGAACTTGAAGAAGGGTTTGGACCCTTGAGGACCTTCTCAAACGTAGGACCTAAGGTATGTTACCTTATCATAGAATTTGTTTATAATAGTGTAATGGTTGTGTGAATGTGTGTTTCTCTGTATAGACAACTTTCAATCTGCTACGGTTTCAACCCAAAAAGCCCTAGGGGAACATTTTCCTCCAACAATTTGTTTTGGATTTTATTATCCATGAGATCCCACATTCATGCTTGGAATATACCATGGGGGTGACAGGTTGAAAGAAATATTTGGTTCAGCCATGTCTATGGTCGGGTAGTACGTGGAAGTCCCAAACCTAGTTGGTTGTTGCCTATGATTAATAAAAGATAAGTTCTCTTACTTTTTTACTTGTTATTATGTGGCCCTAATGGCTTCTATCTAATTTTTATTTACATGGTTTAATGTTGGTTATAAGCATGGTTATATGACTGGTTATAGACATGGTCATTTCCTGTATTTTCCTGTAACTAAAATGGTAATTGATGCAAGACCTAATTGTTGTTAAAAAAAGTTAAGAGAAGAGAGTGGTGATCCTTCTTGTCAACTCTCATATGAGTTATCAATCATTAATGCTTTCTCTTGTATTATGTCCTGTAAATTGAATTGATACCAAGTGTTTGACAGAATGTAAATCCTGGTTAGGGATGGTCAGGCCTAGTCCTGGAGTTAGATTTTGGCTTGGAAGTCTTGTTCTCATGAAAATTGTGGATTAAAAATATATAGGGGTTTCTAGGAAGTGACCTGGATTCTAGGCTTGAAACGTGGCATAAATCTTAGAGTTGCAGGCATAGTACTGAGAAGAAAATTCCACAGTCGCACCCATGCCTTGCTATGGGAGCATCTAGAGCCTCCTAGATGCACCCTTGTCCATATCAAGGTAGCATCTAGGGGTTTGATGCACTAAAAATATCGTTGGACCTAGGGAATGGTCATGGGGATGGTTGGGAAGGATTAAGCGAGTCCTATAGCAAGTATAAAAGGTTTGTGTTGTGGGTTTCCATCGATTCCACTTCCTTAAGGTCAGCTAGGAGGTCGAGTATTGTCATAGTAGCCCCTCATCTCATGTTGACCGTGGCTAAACTGATTAAAGTGGGTATATATGAGGGGAGGCATCATTACAAGGTGGTATCAGAGCAGGTTTCGCTCTCTATGGAAAAAGTTTGATGTTTTCAAGGTCATTTTCCTCATGCATAGGATTAGGGTCTACTGTTGGTACGGACATGCATGATGTTATCTATTGATAATGTTACATATCCATATATGTTTATTTTTATACATGTACATACTAATGTGGACTAATACTGTAGATGAGATAAGCCTCCCCTGAAAAACAATAAGGTATGGATTTTATTTTGGTATCTATTTGGTTTTTCTAATATGATATACTTGTAGGAAGAAGAGAATCAAGAATGATAAGAAAAAGGGTAGACTATGACTCACATGCCTCTCCTTACATATCAGTTGGGAAGCAAAGAGATGATCATTCTCCCAGTATGGCAGATACATTGAGGAGCTTGAGGGTTAAAATCAGAAGTTTCAGGGTAGATAATGACAGGTTGGTTCAGGCTCAAGAGAGACTTGCAAGGGCTCAGGAAAAAAATATAGAGCTTAATGCAGCTATCCTTCAGATCTTGTTAGAGTTGAAAAAATAGGGACACATGAGGATTAGTCAGGAGTAGGAAGAAAAGAACAATGGAGCCTATGGTAGAAGGTCTCAGTACAGACATAGGTTGGATAGAGAGGACACAATTAGATGTGGCAGATCATTAGAAACACCTGATAGGAAGACTAGTATATATGGGCATCATTCTAGTTCCTCTTCTAGGAGACATTACTGTAGTCATCACCATCATCATCCTTATAGGAAGAGTTAGTATATTCTTGAGGAGTTTAAGAAAGACAAGGTAACTACATTCGATGGAGAGATGAAGAAGTCAGAAGATGGTGAGTCATGGTTGCTTGGTTTGAGTAAATTCTTTAGATTGCATAGCTACACAAGGAACATGAAAGAAGAGATTTCCACTTTCAATCTTAAAGGGAAAGTAGATATTTGGTGGGATGATGTGAATAATGTTAAAGGTATTCAAAAGGATAAATTTTACTTTGAAGGAGTTTGAGAGGCTCTTCAAGAAGAAGCATTTATTGAAAAGGTACTACGATGACAAAGCTAGGGAGTTTTATGAGTTGCAGATGCTTTCCATGACATATGATGAGTATACTAGTAGGTTCTTGGAGCTATTGAGATATGTGCCTTACCTCAAGGAGGACAAGGCCAAGGTTCAAAGATTCATCAATGGACTACCAGTAGAGTACACATCCCAAATCGAGTTAGATGGGAATAGATCGTTGGAGGACACCATCCGAAATCTGAAACATTGTTAGGATTAGTGGAAGTGAAAATTTGATCATATAAGTGACTTGAAAGGAAATGAGAAAGTTAAAGGAAAATGGCCACCAAAGTGCGAAAGACCTCAATTTTCAGGTGACAAAGAAAATGTGGTCCCTCACAAGAATTCAATATAATTGAGAAGGGACATGGAGAGAAGCAAATTAGAGGTGATGGTAGAGCACCATTGTAGTTTGGATATGTGGCAAGGATATTTTTAAATTGGATTGCCAACAGTATCAGGGTGGTAGACCATAAAACCTTAGTGCTTTGGAGGTGCGTATAGTTGAGGATGTTGGTCATAGCATTCCTTTGATTTATGCAGTTGTGGACAACAGGCAAGTAGATCATCATGTATCTATCATTAAGATGGATGGTAAGATTTTTTATCAATTTGTTTCTATTTTGATTGACCCTCGATCTAATTAATTAATCATGACCTAGTGGATAAGTTTGGTTTGAGAAACGAATTTCATGTAGAATCTTGGTTGGTAGAGTTGGCTATAGGTACAAAGAAGGGAGTTCACCATTGGGTAAGAGCTTATCCATTTGAGTTAAATGGTATGCCTACAACAACACATTTGAATGTACTTCAATTGGGATCATATAGCATGCCTTTGGTTATGGATTGGCTATACCTTCACAAGACCGCAGTGGATTTCTTCAACAAGGCCATTGAGTGCCTATATGATATAGGGGAAAAGATAATTTTGGAGGGAAAAAATAAGCCTACATCAGTGACGATGGGTACCACTATGTAAGCTAAGCATAGTTGTAGAAAGGGTTGTGTGGTGTTTACAATGCATATACCTAGTGACAAGGGTAAATATGTTGAAGATGCAGAAATATTCAAGAGGTAACATGTATTGCAACAGTATTAAGATGTATTTCTAGCAGAGATTCCATAGTTCCCTCCTCATAGGGAAGTAAATTTATCTATTGAGTTGGTGATAGGGGCAACACCAATATCGAAGGAACCTTACAGGATGAGTACCCTAGAGCTAGTAGAGTTGAAATTGCAGTTAAAGGGGATGCTTGAAAAAGGATACATTAGGCAAAGTGTATCACCTTCGGGTGCACCAGTGTTCTTCATAAAGAATAAATATGGTACTCTCAAATTGTACATTCATTACAAGGAGTTGAATAAGGTGATGATCAAGAACAGGTATCCATTGCCGAGGATTGATGATCTTTTTGATCAGCTCACGGGAGAAATTTTTTCTCTCATCAAGGAAGAGGATATCTACAAGAGTGCCTTCAGGACTAGGTAAGGGAATTATGAGTTTTTTGTAGTTCCATTCGGGTTGACTAATTCCCTAGCTACATTTACATGTTTCATGATTAGTGTGTTGCATCCCTATTTGGAAAAGTTTGTTATTGTGTTCATTGATGACATCTTGATATATTCCAATAATGAAGAATAGCATGCCGGGCATTTAGCAGCAGTGTTGAGATTGCTAAGAGAGCATAAGTTGTATGCCAAGCTTAGAATGTGCAATTTATTTCAACGAGAGGTGCATTACTTGGGACATGTTGTTTCCATGGAAGGCAAAACAATAGATCTAGAAGAGATAAGGCTGATCATGGAGTGGGTGGCTCCTAAGAATTTGGATGAGGTGAGATCATTCATGGGATTGGCTGGTTACTATAGGAGGTTCATCAGAAACTTCTCATGCATTACATATCCTATGACATCCTTGCAGAGGAAAGGTAAGAAGTTCGAATCGACGGAAGAATTTGTAGCTAATTTTGAGCAGTTGAAGTAGTTGTTCACCAATTCTCCAACCCTTAAGACTGTAGATCCGAATAAAGAGTTTGTAGTGTGTACATATGCATATAGAATAGGACTTGGTGGAGTTCTTATGAAGGAGTGACAGGTGGTGTTCTATGAGTCAAAGAATTTGAATGAGCACGAGTAGAACTATGTGACTCATGATATTACGTTGGCAGTTATTATTCACACCTTTAAGATGTGGAGGAATTATCTTTTTCATAGGAGATTGGTATTGATGAGCAATCACGATGGGTTGAGACACTTTTTTGAAAAACCAAATATAAATGAAAATAAATATATATGGTTAAGATCAAATACATTAAGGGAAAGGAGAAAAAAGTTGCAAATGCTCTTAGAAGGAAGGTACAAGTTCATTATATAGCAGCTATGAGATCTTATGGGACAAATTTAGAAGATATTATCTTGCAGGAAGGAAAACATGATGACAGGTATATGGAGATTATGCACATGTTACAGTAGAGTACAGGTATAGGTATACGTGATCACAATGCAAAATATTGTCTCATGGAAGATGGTTTGGTTAGATTCAGGGATAGGATCTATGTGCTGAATTGTAGTGGGCTCAAGAAGCTTATCTTGAGGGACTTTCACATCAATCCATACTCAGGTCACCTAGGATATCATAATACATTGACGGTGGGGAAGAATTTATATTATTGGCTGAATCTGAAGAAGGAAGTGGTAGATTTTGAGGATATATGTTTGAATTTTCAATAGGTAAAGGCAGAATGTAAGCATCTAGGTGGTCTACTACATCCTATTCTGATTCCAGAATGGAAATGGGAGGTCACTTACATGGATTTCATTATAGGCCTTCTGATGATAGTGAGGCAACATGATTCTATTATGATCATGGTCGACATGTTGAGCAAGGTAGCTAACTTCATTCCAATGAAGACTACATATTCAATTAGTGAGGTGACACATGTTTTCATCAAGGAGATCATGAAATTACATGGTGTTTAGAATAAGATTGTGTCGGAAAAGGATGTGAATTTCACTTCCAGGTTTTGGAAGGAGCTATTTTCAGGTTTGCATATAGAGTTGGCCTTCAGTACAACCTATCATCCACAGACAGATGGATATACAGAGAGAGAAAACATGATATTGGAGGATATGCTAAGGATGTACATCATGCACCAATAGAGAAGATGATAGGAGTACATTCCATTGGTTGAGTTTGCATACAATAGTGGTTATCTCAAGTCATTGAGGATGATTCCTTTCTAGGCACTTTATGGGCAGAGTTGTAATACCCCCATCAACTGGAGTTATCTAGTGAACAAGGTACTTATTGGATTGGATATGTTAGCAGAAATGGAATAAGAAATGTATGTTATAAAGAAGAATATAAAGGTACCACATGATATAAAAGAGAGTTATGTGTACCGGCACAGGGCATTCAAGGAGTTTGAGGATGGGGAGCATGTGTATTTGTTCATCAAGCCCATGAAGAGCTCTTTGAGGATTGGATCATGTGCCAAGTTGGCACTAGAATATTGTGGGCCTTTTGAGATACTTGAGAGGATTGAATCAGTGGCCTATAAATTTTCACAACCTCCAATAATTAAATTCCACATTGTTTTCCATGTTTCATTTCTTAAAAGGTATATAAAGTGATGTTTATAATGTTATTGATTGCTTTTTTATTGCATGTGGAGAAAGAAGGATAATTCTAGCCAGATCCTCACTGCATATTGAAGTGGAAGCAACTAATGCTTAGGAACAGAGCCATAGAGAAAGTTAAAGTGCACAGAATCATGTTGGGCCTAAATATGATATGTGGGAGATGATGGATCAGATGGGGGCCATGTATCCTTCTTTGTTTGTTGGTGGAGGCAAAGGAGTTTTGGTATGATGTTTGGTATATGTTTGACATATGTTTTGATAAATTTTTTTATATGTATATATGTATATGGATGTAAATACCACTACGAGTTGTGTTATAAAGCTCCAATAAGCACTATGGTTGTTATATTGTCATGTTGTCATGATGTTTTTCTTTTGAGTAGGTCATTCAATGTAAATACTGCACCAGGCTAAGTTATAAAACTCCGTGGCAATATGCTTTCTTTTCACTGGTTTTTTTGAGGACTTGGTGTAGTTTAACACCAAGGATGGTGTTCCCTAAGGTGGAGGGTTCTGTAAGAGCCCTTGGTTAAAATTCCATCTAATAAAATTTAATAAAGGAAAAATAAGACCACAGTTAAGGGACATTATTCCAAGATGAATATTGGGCAAATATATCCTAGCGGGCATCACTGGATGTGTTTATGGCTAAGGGAAACTAGAAAAGGAAGTGGCTAAGGAATTAAAAAGGAAAAAGGTATTTTGGCACATTTATTTATGAAAATAAAGAAGAATGGGATAAAAGGAAGGTGAAAGGTCATAGGTTGCATGTGAGGAGGAAATTGAAGGAAAATAATAGAAAATAAATAAACTATAGGCCTAATTGATAAAAAGGCTTCTAAGGATCAACGTAACATTTTTTCAGTGTAACCTATGCTCAGTTTAGTTTTGGAGCTCTCTCATTACTATCTCTCTCACACACACTTGGACACTTAGAGTTTTCTTGGAGCATTCTAGCTTTGGAGAAAGGAAGGGAAAAGCAAGTGAAGGAAGGACAACGAAAAGAAATGGAATCAAAGAGAATGCAAGGAAGACCAGGATCAAGTAGCTTTAGTAGGAATACTATCAAGTAAAATATTACATGTGTGATATACTTGTTGGCTTTGACATGTATGGATTTCATGTTAGTATCTAGTTCTCTAGTTGTCGATGGCGTGGTCTTACCGGGCTATGACAGTGGTTTTCATACTTTCCTTTCCTTTTTCCGCATAGCAATGGTGTGAGAGGATTATTTCTTGGTTTTGAGCTTTCGATTTGTCAGATGGTTTCAGAATCTGAGGTGGAGGTGATCTTAGGAAAATTCCCCAAGGTCTAAGAATCCCTTGACCGGTTTTGGTGGGGTACATGGTAAAGCATGTGGGTTGATTTTTGGTTTAGGGCCTAGTGGTCCAGTGTGGATTTTTATAAAGCTTTAGAGACAAGGAGACGGAAAAATTATCAAGGATAGTGATCGAGTCTGAAGGAATTCCAAGCTCAGTTTGATTTTATGATCTCGGTGCCGGTTTTGGTGAGATCACAGTTTGGTGAGGGTGGAGGTGGTTTAACCTCTAAATTCCCTTGGTTATTTGTTTAGCAGTTTATCCATGATATCCCAAATTCATGCTTGGAATATGATATAGGGGTGACTATCTGAAAGAAAGATTTGGTTCAACCATGTCTATGGTCAGGTGGTACATGGAAGTGTCGAAACTGGTGGGCTCTTGCTTATTATTAATAAAAGTTAAGTTCTCTAGCTTTGGTACTTGTTATTATGTGGCCTTAATGGCTATTATATATTTTTATTTAAATGGTTTAATGTTGGTTATATGACTAGTTATAGTCATGGTTATTTCATGTATTTACTTGTACATGAAAGGATAATCGACAAAAGACCTAGTTGATGTCAAAATAGTTAAGGGAAGAGGGTGGTCAACCTTCTTGTCAAGTCTCATATGAGTTATTAGTTTGTTATGATCTGTCTTGTATTCATTTCCTATAGATTGTATTGATGCCAATTGTTTGACAGAATGTCATTCCCTTTTGGGGATGCTTAGGCATAGTCCCAGAGTCAGTTTTTGGCTTGCAATTGTTTTTGTCATGTAAATTATGGATTATGAAACCCACATGTTTTTCTAGGTAGTGACCTAGATATTGGGCTCAAAAAGTGGCACAATTCCTAGATTTGTAGGCATAGGATTGAGGAGAAATTCCCCAATCACACCCATGCCTTGTTGTGGGAGTGTTCAGAGCCTCCCAAACACACCCTTTTCCATATCAAGGGATCATCTAGGGGGTTTGATAAACTAAGAAGTTTAGTGGACCCGGAGACTAGTCACGGGGATTACTAGGAAGGATTTTTCGAGTCTTGTAGCAAGTATAGAACATTTGTCTTATGGGTTTACATCAATTCCACTTCCTTAAGGTCACCTAGGAGGTCAAGTCTTGTCATAGTAGCCCCTCATCTCATGTTAAGCCTGGGTAAGGCTGTGAAAGTGGGTAGATATGAGGGGCGACTTTGTTACATGGAACATGAAGCCACAAATTTCTTCTCCAAAGTATGATTTATCTCTTGTGCACTACAAGAGAATCCAAGGAAAGACTCCGAGAATCAAAGCCCTTTCTTTGAGTGATGACGAGTTATTTATAAGAAATAATAATGACCTTTGAGCTTCCTCATGACTCTTTGACTTCCATGACCATTCATATTCTATTTATGACTTATTACATTCCATGTGTGACTATTCAAATTCCACGTCTCCGTTGGAATCCATTACATATCATTTGTTACATGAAAAAAAAAATTAGACAAATGGCCTAATAAGATTAAACTGATAATGGAAAAAATGATAATCAAATGAATAAATCATTTTGTCCTTCATGGCGTTCATTTGCAATGTAAGTGTGCCATGCCATAAACAATGTCGAGATGGATTTGACATGAACTGGCAAGTCCCCTATATACCACATATTCACCTCAAATGCCTCTATCATTATGGTCTTGCAGCTTGATTGTACATTATTGTAGAGCCATGAAAGTTTGATATGAGCTTTGACTGGTGTAAAGGCGTACTATAGAATAATGTTGTTGGTAACCTCCAAGCCTTCCCATTCTATTTCATGTTTGATATGTTCGATATATTTTTTGATCTCAGAATATGACTTCTATGCCTCTAATCACTTCAAGTGTTCCTATTACGAGCATCCTGTGCTTATGTGTTAGAGATTCAAAACCGTTATGTAGTTTATTACAGGTAGCAATAGTACTATTAACCAACTGTGCTCCAAGATGTCAGTAGTTTTGTAAGTGGAGTACCAATTGAAATTTTTCCATTTATGCGACAATCATGTATTTCTTTAACAAAATTTTGCATAGAATCTGGATACTTAGTATCCCACTCCTAAATTTGATTGACTTTTCTGTTTTCTACTCTAAGTAGTTTTACCACCTCCTGTGCTTTCTTTTGGAGGCCAACAAGAGGAGCCACCACATATTGTATAAGTATCATCTCATGATATAGTACCATTTCTTCCTACATGGATGACTGCCATTATGTGGTGTTGAAACTTTGTGATGATAATCATTGATTCTTCATAGCAAGATGTTCCACCTATTTCTATCACAGAACAAGTTTTGTATTCAATCTAGAATTTTCACTCAATAGATTTTCAAAGTTTTCCAATGCCAATATGGAAAAATAAATATTTTGCAACATGATATCCCTAGGATTCCTTCTTGTGTTTGCAGTAATCACCTTCTCTGTAGAAACTAAGACTGGATTATGAGAATCATTGAGGAAGTATATATTCCTTTGTTGCACGATCCTGTTATTAATTTCATAAAATGAGACATTGCATACATACATAACTCTATATGTTGGTGGAGGTGTAATCCTCATTTCCCCGAATGGAAGATGAATTCATGTGAGGAGAATTTCTTCTAGAGTATCTGGTTCACCCTCCATTTGTCATACAATAGCTTCTTCCTCAAATTTTTCATCTTCTAGCTCTTGAGTCAAATGTTCTTACTCTAACCTATGTGTCGATTCTTCCTTGTGGGATTGCCTTTTTTGTTTTTCTTATATCCTTCTCCTCTCTTATTCTTATGCTTGTTACTTCACAAGCAACTCATCAGGTTTCCTCTTCTCCTATAATTCTTATACTTCTCTCCTCTCTTGTTCTAATCGAATAGCTCCTATTTTCAAAGGATCAACTTTCCATGTTCTTCCTTTCTCGCTTGTAGAATCATATCTAATCCTCTTTTTATGAGCTCCTTGCTTGAGGGGTTATTTATTCTTCCTCTTGTACTTTCATATCTTGAGATGATGGGTCCTATTGTGAACTAGTATATATTATTGGATGTGTATTTCTAACTACATTATAAAATTTATCCACCTTTTGATCTCCAATTGTGCACACCGATGAATACCTCATATTGAAACCGATCCTTTCACAATGTTGCATGCACACTCTCATAGGATCATAACCATGAAAGTATTTAGTGGTGAAGTGAAAGTGATCAGACAATTTTATTTATATTGTTATCGCCTTGTGGCTGTTCAACTCATATCATCTGATCCTAAATGGGAAGGTCGGGTCAGGGGGCTTTCTTCCTCCTATGAAAAATTCTTGGAAATCCCTCGTCTAACTGATTTCATACTTCCTGCATTACCACCTTATTGGTCACATATCATGGCATGAGATGAGGGTATATCTAGCAGCCAAAACACCTAATGTATGTACCCTCGGGAGTTGCAAACCAATTTGTGATATCCCACAATGAATCCTTCACCTTATTGGTCATGTAAGCAGGATCGATCTTGAATATCATATGGAGAATAACTGCAAATAAGTGATCATTCAATTTTTCATATGTTCCTATGAAGCTTGATTTTGATAACGCTCTACAGTGGAAGCACACTAGGAACTTTTTCTCTGGAGTCTAGTTCCAATACAATGTTGGGAAAGAATATGATGAATATGTTCTATCTAGAATAAATGCAGACATGTAGAATTTAGGTGCCTAGTTCACCCTCAAATATGCTTTTTCCTAACCGACATGATGTTACAACCCAAATGATGATATATACCTACCCTATTGAACAATTTACCCTAGGTGACCACCACATTAAGCATATATATCCAGTTCTCCTAAAACAGCTAAGCGTTCTTGTGCCCATGCAACTGACAACACGTGGCTATCAAATAGTGAAATACATATCTAAGAATCTTAGTCAGATAGATTGCAGATGGACAATTTTGTAACTTGTTAGGCTCTAGACACCATGATTTTATAATATCACCTATGTCAAGGTTGGCCCATCTCATATAGAAATCATCATTTTCATATTCTTTGGGCATAAGCATCTTATAAGACATCTTCATGTCTTCTCCATAATAATTTGTGAGCTTACCACCACTCTCATTGCGAAGCACAAGATGGGATTCATCCATATGTGTAATGGTCCACTCAATTACGTCTACACAAGGGAAGATCGAGAATATGCATGTGATCCTATGCATTCTCGACCTATTGATATTGATGTATATTAGTAAGTCCTCCAAGTCCTCAGGGAACTCTTTTTGGATGAAGGTGTCATATATGTGCTTCGTTTGACCTCAACACACTTATCAATGAAGCACTAAGTGTCTACATATTTAGGAATGGTTGGCTTTGTCACTTCAACAGGTTCATCAATGCTCACTTCCGAGACTTCTTTCGAGGCCACTTCACGAGGAGGAATGGATCCATCAGAATATGAAAGGGTGACAATATTTGTATCACAAAAATCTATTTGTGGAAACACACTCATAACGACAAGATTAGTTTAATGCAACTAACTAAGAAACAATATCACATAAATCATATACAAAAATTCATAAAAGGTAACTCAGTATGTTAATATATTAGCAACAACAAAATATCCATTTCATGCATCAAAAAATAGGCATGCAATATAGGAGGGTGAAGTTTCAAAGCATAAAGGAAGGTCAAGGGTGATTCGATGCTTTGCAGTGCACTCATGTGTGCAAGGAAGTGAAAGAAAACATTCTAAGGTGCACTACTATAGTCTAAAGGGATGAAGGAATGGGTTGCCAAGGGTTTCGGCCTTCACAGTGCACTCATGCCCTCAAAGGAAAGGATGGTGTGCTATACCATGTGGAAGGGATGGAAGAAGGTGCTTCAAATATTCGTGGTGTGCTCATGCACTCAAGAGAGTGCGCAATTTTTTCATCATGAAGAAGTGCGGTCAATAAGAAAACTTGGTTATTTTTGGCGCAATTTTCGTGGTTGATTAGGCTTTGAATTCTAGAATTGTGCTCCACCTGTTGAAAGCTCATAAAAAAATTTAACAACAATATTTCATGATAATAATTAGGAGAATAATAATCTGCAAGCCTATATATATGTTTTTTCATTCATGGTGGGATATGAAGGGTTGAAGAATGTGAAGCGCTTTTGCATGTGACAACAAGTTAACTCTTGTAGCATGAATATTTAATAGGCATGCTAGCAAAAAAGCTAAAAAGCAAGGAAACTACAACAAGAAAATAAATAATGATAGTGAAATAATGAAAGCGAATGAAAATATTCAACATGCAAAGCTTACTTGTAACCCTGGTTGATGAAGACTTTCTTGATCCATAGTTGCGTGGCCAATCCATATGAAAATGATTATGGAAATGAATGATAATTGGGTTGATTGAAAAAGAGTTTACATTCAAAATTGATTCATGCTTGATCACCACTTGAGTGCGCCCACATGCAACAAAGCAGCACACACATGCATCCAGGAAGAGCACATGTCTTTAGCATGAAGGAGTGTGCTTAGGAAGGCCGAACTTGCTCAACATGAATGAGTGTGCTTAATGAGGGCACACTTCTTCAGCCTGAAGGAGTGCACTTAACTCAAGCACATTTCTTCACGAACTTGGAGTGCATTTTTTCCTTGAAAGGTGATTTTCTTCCTATTTTTTGCTTTTTCTTGTTCTTTTGAGTGTTTTTCTAGTACCTGCATGGGAAAAAAGGAAAGTTTCTAAGTCAATATAAGTCATCAGTTCACATATCCATGAACTAGATAAATTAATCGCTTTTAAGGGTTAGGCAATGACACTTAGGAAACATTGACTTAAGAGGATGCAAATCTAGGAGAAAACACACAACTAACAAATCAAATGTCATATAAACACTAAGGGGCTTGAAACGACAGTTTATGTAGGCTCCAAAATTAATTTAGGCAATGTTTTGGAGGGTATTTGTCACAACGACAATAGTTGTCCACACATTGGGAGAAATCTGACTTCTCTGAAATGGTTTCATTTAAACGCAGAGTCTTAATTCCGCTGGAAGTATTGATTCAATCAATGAGTTACCTTAGCTCCCAACTCTTACCTGCTTTAGAGATATAGTCTTCTCCATTCTATCATATGACATAAAACAACATAAAGTAATCCATACCATTATCATATCTATGTAAGTAAGGGTAATAGAGTATGATGAGTTTCAACAATAAGGGTATGAGTTTTACATCTCTCGGATTGCTCCACTATGAGTAGGCCCGGACAATATCGTGACAGAGTCTCTTCAGGAACACAAATGTTTCTTTTCTACCAGCAAGCCTGGACAGTACCCTGGTGATGTCACTTCATTCACCACCATGCACAGGATCTGTTTCTCTTCTTTCACCCTTTTACTTTATTTTTTTTCAATAGAATTGTGCATAGTCACTTATTATTTTTCATTGGGAATAAGAGGGATCCTGACTTATTAAGAGTAGAAGAGGTTGTTCAAAGATATTTTTAATACCTTTTATGCTTTTATTGCTAAAATTGTTCCCCTTATCTTACTCTACTTATATAGATAAGCAAGAAAGCATTATTTATAATAGGACCAAGTGTAGGAATGAGAATCCTAAAGGGATACAGGTATCAAGGATTGCATACAACTTCCCAGCTAAGGGATCGTATTTTCCATCAAAAAATCATTGAATTCAAATATGTAAGCTAGAACAAAGAAGAGGGTAAAAAATAATACAAGGGTTGTAAGGTACTGCAACATGACTTTGAAAAGAGTTTAGCCATATCATCTCGAAGGTCAAACCAGCTTTATTCAAGAACCAACAAAACAAATGGAAGATGAAAACACAAAATAGGAATGGAAAGCATATAACTAATGTAACTTATCATGTCGTAAACTAAATAGTAAATGGTAGCGTCATGTGAAAGTGAACTTCCAAGGTAACCATAGAATCTTCTCTCGACCTTTGGGTGGAAGGATGTGATCATGTGAAACCAAGATAGAGTACAATGGAGTGAAAAGGATAAACAATGAAAACATATGCACTGACACAAGGAAACAAGAAGTGCAATGACATCGGTGCAATATACTCGACTTCTCTATCAAATAGAAGATTCCACAATAGTAATAATTACTAAACATATTGTTGGGATGGGGCCCCTTGGGTTAGTTTGGGGTTAAGATAACCTAAATTTTCATACATTTTTTTAAACAATGTATAGTCTCCATGATTTTTGGATGCGAACCGCGTAGATGATTAGGAGTCAAAGGGGATTAGCCCCTTGTTTTGGATAAGCTGTGAGTTATTTTCTTAGATTCACCCATGGTCTGTGGACAATGGAATTGTATGAAAAAAGTCTATAAACAGTGAGTCTTAACAAAAAGGAAGATAAAACCAACTAAATAGAACTATGAAGACGTCAGATAAGGAATTCAGTTGATTGAAGAAGCTAGGGCAGGAAGGCTCTGCTTCTTGTGGTTAGATAGAGAAAGAAAGGTTGCGCAGCTGAGTGCGCGAAGGCATAAGTAGCATCTACAGCTGAGCGTGTGGACACCTCTAGCTATGTGCACAAGGAAATTTGAGTCTGTAATATGTGAATTAAGATCAAGAAAGACAAGTTTCTAAAGAATTATTGAGTATTTATGTTATATGGTGCTAATGAATGACTTTTTTTTAAGAAATATTGATTAAATGCTACGTGGTTCTCTTGAACAAGTCTTAGTAATGTACAAAATGCATGTTTAAATACTTTCACGAAGACTCTAGTGATTCCTCTTATGTTTATTAATGACTTAAGTAGATCTGCATGAACACCAATTTAGGATTATTTTTTGGTGCATGTAATTAGGTAAATCAACTCTTAAAGGTCTGCAAGGACTGATTGTAGACCTTCGGGAGGGTCTGAAGGTTATTTTAATAGAGTTGCAATAACATGCTCTAAAATTTTATCGATCTGCACAAAGGTAGATCCAAGGCACTGGAATACATCACACTAATATATGGACGCAGAAACATGGTTCTTGTACCCCCCCATACTACTTCGGGTGAGATTGTAGTGTGCTCTACATGGGTTGTTGCCGAAAGGGCCAGTAGTGTAGGCTTTTCTTGGCTGGCACAAATAACTCTGAACCTAGATCAGGACCCCCTAAGCCAACAACTGGTTTCGTTTCTGGGACCGGGATCTGATTGAAGGAGATGTGTGATGTCGCATCATTGGAACCCGACCAAGAAGGAAATTGAAAAGTGGTTGGATCAGAAGATTCATGAGTTCACGACACAAGAAAACAAGAATCCATGGCTATCAAAGGAAGACTGGTTGGACATATATCTATATACAGACATAAACAAAATCTTCTTTTGCACCTTCCTAATTGAATTGTATGAGTGGTTAGCGAAGTTGACAGACATTCAAGGAAGGTGGAAGCTCAATAGTCTTACAGTGTGGACTCCAGAATTAGTGCGATGACTAGAAGCCTCTGAAAATAAGATCACGTGGGTTGTGAATAATTGGCTTGATCGAATTCTAAGAGGATTTGTTACAGAATTTGTAGTTGATACCTCAGTTAGTTATAGAGAAGGTTCTTCAAGGGACCATGAGGTAACTATTTAAGATCATTGAATACTCAGATTAAAATGTTGTTACGTGGAAAACTGGTGATGCCATTACCTTGATGTTTGGGTCTATGCGAATCGGAATGTTCTTCAGAAATCACAAAGGATCAGGACCAGAGTATAGCCCCTAGATTGGACCTCCTTCAAGTGACGATGAAGGGGAGGGGCGAACTACACCATGAAGCCCTATTCAGATAATCGCTCAAGGGATTCCCAGAACAAACCATCCATCCATCGCATACACCTTCACCCACCCCTCCACCTCCACCTCCACCCTTCAATATGACGAATGCAATAAAGATGTCGATCTTCAAGGGCATAGAAAGTGAAGATCCAGAGTAGTTCTGGTTTGTTGTGAACGTTGTGTGGACAACACAACAAATTACTGATGAAAATATAAATAAGGCACAGTTGGTTACCGCTTTGTAGGATCGCACAATAATGAGGTACATTAAGTATTGTTTTGATAATCCTCTTGGGATGCTAACAAAGACAGACAACTTTCAACAAAGAGTTTAGTCAACCTAAATCTGACTTATAGTCAGTAATTGGATTTAAAGAGATCATGATGAGGGTCCAAGAAACACCTTGGGAATTTGATCATAGGTTTAAATGTCATATCAGAGAGGATAACATGCATATCACAGAAAGCCAGAATCGCAAATGGTTTATAGTGTTGCTTTTGCCCCACATGAGAATTGTTTTGTCGTAACAGAAGATAGAAACACATGAATAAGCCTTGCAGATTGTGATGAGGCTTCATACATCACCTATTCAGAACATGAACCTGAGGGTATGGTATATCCACTCACAGTTAGAAAGCCTACATTTAGAACTATAGAGTTGGAATAATGTCAAGGAAATTAAGCCTGAGGTGCATGCAAAGGTTTGGTGTTTGAAGTACAAGGGCCATGGACATGATAAGGATCACTTTCCTATGTACGTGAATTATATTACAGGAGGAGGGTCGATTCCCCTCAACCTAGAAGTCCCAGCAGGGTTGAGCATGGGGGATGCACTGTGGTGCACCATTTGTCAAGTTACTGGGCAACATGCGATGAACAATTTCCATTTACTTCAGAAGTTCATTCAAACACACCACCATTTGTTCTGTAATTTCTGCAAATCTGTGGACCACGATGAGTGCCAATGTCGAAGCTATGAACTGATGATGGAAAGAACCCCTATGTACTGTATGCAAGCAGAAACTTGGCCTTTAGATTAAGGCACCAGAGAAGCACATGGAGGTTATCAGGGTCAAGGACGAGGTTGAGGAGGAGGAGGACCTGATAGAGGTCGCAGTCACATTATCTTCTACAACTACGGAGAGTCGGCGCACTATGCGCGAGACTGCTAGAATCGTACACAGTATGAGACCAGGACTAGATTAATCTGATGGCAGATGGGTGGATTGCATGGGATGGAGAGAGTTCCTGCACCTCTGATTTAGACGATGAATTAGAAAATTGGCAGAATCGCTTGCATGAAGTCTCTACATTACGATGCAATATGATGACGAATTCACTGCATTGTGTTTCATTGAAGGTAACAAAATTACCTTATTATGATGGTTTAATTGATGTATATCTAGTTTTGTAGGAATTTGAGTGAGAGATCCCTGAGGACCATCGCTTCCAAGCATTAGAGTTGGCACTGTGTGCTATGGCTACACGATGGTGGGGTATGCATAAGGATAATTTTGTTGGATGGCGAGATTAGAGAAAAATGATGAAGCTACGGTTTGGGTGTGCTAACACTAGAATTACTAAGAAGTATAATCAAAGGGATGATCTGTGTGGTCACCTAGCGAAGTGGACTAAAGAATGGGGAAGAAAATCGCATCCAGAACGGGTACACATATTTTGCCATACCTTCGACACAATCCCCATTAACTGGTATATGGAAACGGAGCTCCGCCATGGCACTGCCGAATGGGATGTACTAAAGGACGGATTCTTATTGAATTTCATCTTTGAAGATGTCTTTGCAAGCATCGATGAAGCACTGCAAGAGAATAAGGTGTTTATCTTTAGAATGTCAAAGGAACCTATGGAATGGACCCAACCCATTTGGAGCTCCCAGGTGCACCATGCCTTGGAATTTTATAATGTGACCATTGTACAGGAAGAAGAAGACCCAAGAAACATCAATATTCTAGAGGTGGAAGAGCATTGCGAAGTCGAAGGACCCCAAATGGAAAACTCGGACATCTCTGCACTTCTGAAGACAAAACATGTAAATATTGGCAATAAGGAAGAACTAAAGTTTGTAAAAATTGGAGATTACTGGGATGAAGCTATAGTAGATAAAGTTGTTGGATTACTATGTGAATACCAAGATCTATTTCCAACTAAGATTTCATATCTAAAGGGCATAATCAGTGATTTTGGCATTAGGAAGATCACATTGAAGTTGGATGTGAAGCCTATTAAACAAAGGCCTTACCGGCTTAATCCTAAGTATAAGGAAAAGGTTCTCCAGGTGCTAGATAAGATGCTAGAGGTAGGCATCATAGAACCTATTGAAGAATCTTCTTAGGTAAGCCTGATGGTGGTTCAAGAAAAGAAAAAAAGGTCGAAATAAGGATCTGCATAGGTCTGCGGAAACTTAATGATGCATGTGTCCACGATCCATTTCCAAGGTCGTTCATAGATGAAGTGCTAGACAATGTTGGAGAGAAGGAGACCTACTCCTTTATTGATGGGTTTTCGAGGTATCGTCAAATCAAGATCGGGCCATAAGATTGAAGAAAAACAAACTTCACCATGGAGTGGTGTACTTTCCAGTACACTATGATGCCATTTGGACTAGAAATGCACTTGCAATATTTTCCTGCGTTGTCGTAACATTCAAGGAGTTCATTCATAAGTTTCTGGAGGTATACTTTGATGACTTGGTGGCGTTTGGATTATTGAAGCTTCATGTAGAAATTATGTGCCTGATGTTGGATACATGTCATAGATACTAGATCACGCTGAATTTGAAAAAATACATATTTGATGTTCTTTTTGGGATCTTGTTGGGTCATGTTGTGTGCAAGCAAGGATTGATGGTGGGCCTTGCAAAGCTTGTAGTAATTGTGAACTTGGAGGCCCCTAGGAATGTCAAGCAGTTGCGTGCGACACTAACATATGGGATACTATAGAGAATTTATCAAAGCTTATGCTCAAATTAATGAACCCTTGGAGAAACTGGTAAAGAAGGACACAACATTTTGTTGGGATGAAGAACGTCAGTGCAACTTAACTGTGTTTAAGGAAAAGATGGCCACTTCACCAATTTTTGTATTCCCCGATTGGGAAAAGGCTTTTCATGTGCACTTGGATGCTTCTTGCATTGCGCTAGGTGCACTACTAACATGGGTCGTTGAAGGAGAATTGGACCATCCTATAGCCTTCATAAGTAGCAAGTTATTGAAGGTCGAGAAAAATTATTCAGTGACTAAGCACGAAGGGATGGCCATGGTATACACACTACAAAAATTTAGGGATTATCTGTTAGGAGGTCATTTCAAGATATATGCTAATCATTTTGCCTAAAAATACCTAGTCAACTAGCCTATGTTGGGGGGGGGGGGGTGGATTTGCAAATGGTTGCTATTATTTCAGGAGTATGACTTTGAAGTCATTATGAATTTGGCAAGTTTAAATGTTGGACCTAACCATTTTTCGAGAATTGAAATAGAAGAATAACCTAATAATTTGGAGGAAGAATTGTTAGATGTGTAGCTCTTTGTGATACGCGTAGTGGATAACCATTTTGCATACATATTCACTTCTTGACTACAGGGATGGCACCAAAAGGTTATACAAGTGAGCAGAAGAAGAAATTAGTAGTGCGGGTGACTGATTTTTTAGTTATTGTGGGACATTTGAGCGGGTGCAAATGAAATATTGCAAAGAAATGAACTGGACTTTGAGTGGGACAACATTCTAACTAAAGCTCATGATGGAGCTATGGAAGGGCATTATGTAAGCAAGGAAACTACGCAAAAGATTTTGTGTGCATGTCTATGGTGGCCAACATTGCATAAAGATTCCAAGTCATATTGTAAGGCGTGTGATGCCTATCAAAGAACTATTACACTGTCACGAATAGATGATCTACCACTACACCCTCAGGTATCGTTGCATCCCTTTGAAAAGTGGGCAATTGATTTTGTGGGGCCAATTCAACCCCCTGGAAAGAAAACAGGTGCGTGTTATATTATCACTACAACAAAATATTTAACTAGATGGGCAGAAGCACAATTAGTTATGGATTGTACGGGGGATACAAAAACAAAATTCTTGCTTGAATATGTCGGAACCATATGTGGTTGCTCGAAAGTGTTGATGGGTGATAGGGGTACACACTTTCTGAATGAAATGATCATCGCGTTGACTAAGGAATTCCAGGTCTATCATCAGAAGAGTACACCATATCACCCACAAGAAAACAGAATTGTTGAAGCCTTTAACAAGATTTTGGAGACCGCGGTGACGAATATCTGCAATACGTAGTGGAATGACTAGGATCTATACTCACATACAGTACTATAGGCTTATTGGACTTCTTCTAAGAAGCTGACAGGGGAAACACCATTCAGATTAATATATGGGGTCAAAGACGTAATGCTGATGGAATACATTGTGCCCAGTGTGCACATAGAAGCTTTGATGGATATGGTAGATCGTGAGGCCTTGGAAGATTGGATCGTGCAGCTCATGGAGCTTGAAGAAGATCGATTTTTGGTAGGATTTCATCAAAAAGTACAGAAGGAATGCGAGAAAGCATGGCATGATCACCATATCAAGCTTCACACATTCAAGGTAAAGGATATTATGTTGTTAAGTGATAGTAAATTTACTAAATTTGTCGGGTAAATACTAGATGCATTGTTTAGGGCCATATATTGTCAAAGAACTTACAAATGGAAGTGTAGTTTAGCTCGTGAAGCTGAATGGATAACCTTTCCTGAGAAGAGTGAATGGGAGCAGATTGAAGTTGTATATAATGGATCCTGCACAATGACTATATGGCAGTAGGATAGTCCCAATGCTTTAGGCAGTTGCAAGGGAGCGTGAGACTATAAATTACACTGCCCAGCTTGGTGGAAAACGCTACAAGAAGCCTACGCAGAGAGTGACGACGATGCAACCAGTGAAGTTGCACTTAGCAAGTTGCACTAAAAAGGAAGGTACCGCACAGCCCAACAGGAAAATGACCATTGGAGTTACTGTTCATGACTTGATGGCCAGAAATGGTTAAGAATAGTGGCGTGGTAGAAATTAAGGAAAAAATATTTGAAGATCTGCCACCAAAACAACATTATTATCATACTTTGGGGGGAACAGTCATATTTGAATTCAAAACCCCCTATAAATTACACATTTCGGTCCAACAGAGAACAACTTTTGCTCTAATATTTGTTGCTGAATTTCGTTGTCTGTTGCCTGTGAGCCGTATGTCTTGGGAAGGTTTAGCTGCAAGCCCATTCTCTGTTGAATTACTTGAGATAAATCCTAAGCATATCTTGGAGCAAATTTCTGCCTCAAGCCTTATCGAAACTACTAGTGTTGGCGATGATATCTCTAACATAGCAACCCTGGAAGTTATAAGTATGGAAGCTCCAGTTGTTTTGATTATGGTGCTAAGGTCAACTAGGCCGAAGCACATCCCTACCAGAGAAAACCAACCAGCCAAGCCAAAACAATTTGAGAAGGACAAGCAGAAGAAGTTGTCGGTGTGTGCATCACCAAGAAAGCATACCAAAGCAAAGGCACAACATAAGAAAGATAAGAAGCCAAAAAGAGTAATGGACTTGGAGGCGAAAGAATTCTAGGGCATGGAGGATATTAATGCTGAAGGGATGTAACCCATGACAAGGCTACCAAAGTATATCCCTTCATGGAAGGGAAAAGAAAAGGTAACAAAGGACCTTGATATCGAGAAGTTTATAATTTCCATGCCCCTGGTGCCTAAGAAGGCCCCATTTGAAGGTCCTCAGCATGCGTGGATCCCATTGTTAAAGATGGAGGATTGGGACCACACTAAGTTTCCACAGTTGGTGACGGATAAATATATGTGAAATGTCTAGTACGAATAAATAGGTGTTACAACATTGCACTTGATGGAATGGGTCCACGGTGTTGAGCAATCAGAGTTGCTCAATCTGTTGTTCATGCCACATTATCACCACACCACCATTAATATGAAATGTGTGAGAAAGCTCCTCAAGATGGTACATGATGGGTGCTTATGGCTAGTAGAGCCTATCCCCATCATGGAATGTTGATTCACAGAATCACACGACTGCCTTACAAAGGCATGAACCTTGCCAAGGAGTTTGGAGGGAAGATTGGGGAGAAATATCTTATAGAAAAAATGAAGAAGGATTACGACCTCCTCAAGAAGTCACGGGGGTATTCCATCCTCTCTATTATAGGCTAGATAGTTCAAATTTCTGCCCATATTTTAGCAGGGAAGGTTATGAGAAAATGTTGCACGGACCAAGTTTCGATGTCAGTAGTCTCACTTGTTGTGCAGTGCACGAAAGGCATACAATTTAATTGGGTTAGGTACCTTTGTCAGGAGTTCCTAGAAACCTACCACAAGGCCCAAGAGGAAACCAAGTCATTCCACTATGCTTTGTTGTTGCTATCAATTGTGCTCATTGCATGGAGATTGTTAGAGGATAGCCAATTTCCTCCACTTGAGGAAGGATTTACAGAGGCTGCACGATTCACCCCTTTATGGTATATGAAGGAAGCTACGTGAATTACAGGAACAAAGATATTTTAGACTTTTGTGGAAATGGATCTCCATATCACAATCAATCCGCATCCAAGGTTGTCCCCTATCTTGTTTACACAGTTGTCCACTGACGTGGCGTTTAAGGAAAACTTCCACAATGTATATATCCAAGCACGGAAGGATCTAGACAAGAAACGGCACAGTTGCCAGATTTGGTGTTAGAAACATAAGTGCAGGAGGTCGTAGAGTTATGGAATATAGAGTGGTGTGCCCGATTAGAGTTAGATGTTGGAACGAGCACAAGGGAAAAAAAATTTGCTATGTAGAAAAGAAAGGAGGTCACTAAGAAAGATACACATACCCTAGTAGAACAAGAAAAGAAGGAAGCTGTAGAAAAGGCTTGCACAGAACAAAAATGCGGTGTTAAGGAGAAGACAGAAATAGAATAGTGGGAGTCACAAAAAGGTGATAAGTCACCTGCCCCAGAGACTAAGGAAGAAGAGCTTTCAAGCTAGGGTAGAGTAGGTGATGAGGGGCAGATCACCCCCTTTATTTTTTAAGAGACGTGGCACGAAGAAGAAGGATGGAACACGAAAAAAGTGGAAATATGATAAAGCAAGGGTTGATCCCATGGTATTAACAGAGGGTGATCTCATTGAGATCGACGATAAAATTTAGGACACCACAACATAAGTGTTGCAACAGCTTGAGCAGCAATACATTCAGACGCTTGATGGCATCTAGAAGGATCTGCCTGAGTTGTAGCTCCAAACAACCAGAATTTAGGAAGATGTCGGGAAAGCAAGTAGTACGCAAGCCAGTCTAACATGAGAAAAGAGTACAGTCATAGAGATGGACTGGCTGCAAGATGTCAGATTCTTCCCTTTGCCTGAAGGGTGAGTCCGCATAGAAATGTATGAACAATGCATGGTGCTTCACACAATAAAAAAAAATGAGACTGAACCTTCTCGCACTGCCACTTGAGTTTCTACATGCATAACATTAGGGTGTCATGGAAGAGCTTAGGATTAGAGAAAAATAAGGACTCACTATTGTTAGTGAGTGCTAAGTCAACAATCAGCAATTGTTCATTGAGAAGATGCAGGATTTGAAAGAAAAGGAGGCACTACAGGTGCGTAGTTCAAGTCTAGAGTCACCAGTAGAAGAGGCATGTAAGACAGTGCCTAAACATCACATCCTAGAGGATGCACAACATGAAGCCAAAGTTAGAAAATTAGCCACTAGTGTGCGTGAGGCTAGAGCATAAGTTGGATGAGTCACTTTTGAGCTCAACATGAAGATTTTGAAGTTACAGTTAAAGTTGCATCCCACGACTCTGACTGAGATCTGGGAGTAGTGCGGACTCGCAATTAATGAAGGCATGACTACCCTGGATACCATAGTCGCTCACTATGTGGCACTATTTGATCAGGCTATTGAGATATTGAAAAATATGCTAGAGGATCTAAACCTTCAAACATTGAAGACAAAGGTAATGGAGATACAACACAAATATGATGAGGTGAGGGTGACTACGCACACCTTAGCACCAACGCAACACCTCGCCAATTTGCAGGAAGGAAAGTAGCTACTAGCACAGGTAGAGGAAGCGTATAAGAAATATGCCTTACTAAAGGCCAAGTTGCAGCCTTGCTTGGATGAGGCTTATAAGATCATGATCTCCATTCAAGATAAGCTTAAAGGACTGCAACAGATGTACCAGATAATGAGCCTGTTAGTAGAAGGACCAACCACTAAAAAATTGGTCGAGGAGGTTTGACAGGTAGCAACGCAGAGCACTGTTGTAGTTGTAATTATCCAGGTGCAGCTGGGGGATCTTCGCACTAAGATCATGGTGCCAACAAGCCACAATCTTTGTGTTCGAGGGCTATTGGGATGGGGTCCTGTTGGTTATTTTAGGGTTAGGATAACCCAAATTTTGGTAGAATTTTGTAAATAATGTAAAGTCTTCGTGAATTGTGGATGTAGAGCATGTAGATGATTAGGAGTCAAAGAGGCTTAGCCCCTTGTTTTGGATAAGTTTTGAGTCAGTTTTTGAGATTCACCCATGGTCCACAGACCATGACATTGTATGAAAAATCTTAGCGAAGAGGAAGAGAAAAATAAGTAAAACTAAGTAGAATTAAGTAGACCTAAGATAAGGAATTGGGTTGATTGAAGAACCTAGGGCAGGAAGGCTCTGCCTCCTGCACTTAGATAGAGAAAGAAAGGCTCTGCAACTGAGTATGTGGAGGCCTAGGTAGCGTCTGCAACTAAGTGCACAGACCTGTCCAACTATTTCTATAGGGCAGTTTGAGTCTGTAATTTATGAATTGAGATCAATAAAGACAAGTTTCTGAAGAATTATTGAGTATTTATGTTCATGTCTAATTATGTTATATGTCGCCGATGAATGACCTTTCTTACGAAATATTGATTGAATGCCATGAAATTATCTTGAATAAGTCTTAATAATGTCTGCAATGCATGTTTAATTACGTTCGTGAAGACTGTGGTGATTCATGTTATCTTTATTAATGACTTAAGTAGATCTACATTAACACCAATTTAGGATTGTTTTTTGATGCACGTAAGTAGGTCAATCGATTGCTAAAGGTGTGCAAGGACTAATCATATACCTTTGTGAAGATTTGAGGGTTTCTTTAACAGATTCGCAGTAACATGGTCTAAAATTTTATCGATCTATGTGAAGGAAGATCCAAGGCGCTGTAAGACATTACACTAATCGCTGGATACATCAACTTGGTTCTTGCATCCCCCCATACTGCTTCAGGTGAGACTCCAGCCTACGCTACACAGGTTGTTTTCGAAAGGGAGAGTAGTGTAGGGTTTTTTGGTTGGTGCAACAAACTCTAAACCTGGGTCAGGACCCCTAAGCCAACACATATGATAATAGAAGACTCGATGAAGTGTAGGCAAGAAGAGGCCACAAGAGATGGGTAAAGAGTGAAAATATTCTTCTAAGGAATCTGCAATCGGACCTTGGAAACAACCTTTGGGGAAACTATGAAAATAATAATTAAACAAAGGAAAATCCACCTCATAGGCAACATTAGTAGGCTTACCAAAATCCATGATATCATTCGAGGGAGATTACTTGACGGATGATCAAGAATATTCATTAAAACTCTTCTCTATTTCCACATCAAGGATCAAATATTTGCTTTAGGAAGGATGTAGCAATCGAAGTTCAATATTAAAATTATACCTTCTCCCCTAAGGGTTCACAAATTTTAGGTGAATAAAATGGGTATCCCTAAGGAGAGAGTTGACATCCCGTGTGATTACATTAGTGGAAAATATTGTGGAAAATAATCATGAACTCACAGAAATTTCAAATAACATGGAGGTCATAGGAACCTTACATAACCATGTGAGTAGCCTGAAGTGTTCTACTCACCTAAATCGACTTTGAATTTCATGCAAACACAATCAACTTCTCATCAAAATAAGAGTCATTATGTAAATTATGAGATTCAAAAATTGATGTTGATCAAATAGATTTTCAATATTTGCACAAAAATATGCAATGATAAGCATGTCATATTCCTGATCAAAAGGAGTTATACTTGAAAGAAAATATTCGATAATTGCATGAGACTCGCAGTGGAATTCCTATAAATCTAAATATTCTTCTAGAAAAAAAGGTTCATCCATGTTACTTGAACAGTCATTCTCATATATTTCAAAGAAAAGGAAATCATCGGGGTTGTGGTTATCCAAGGGTTCAACTTGATTAATGGGTAAAATATTCACTGGTGAGATATCAAGATTCAAAGATGTTTCATTGGTAAGATCAAAGAAATGACCATGAGGGGAAATATGTAAAAGAAAAATTAATTCTTCATCAACAAATTGATCTTCCAATTTAGTGATTATTTGAGGTCCAACATCTAAAACATCAAAAGGAGGAGGACATGTGACAAAAGGCATATCTAGTTCTTCCTCGGGATGCTAAAATACTTCTTGATTAGAATGATATGAGGAGTCTGATTCAAAATATTTTCTCAACATCCTCACTAAGAAATTAAACTTCTCATCAAAGCATTGCTAGTCGACATCCTTATCTGGGAATTCGTAACAAAGATGTTGGAATTAATCTGCAAAATATTCAAGAGATTCATTCAATTCCATTCTAAGTTTATCAATCTCATCAATAACATATTGATACTCATATTTTTCAATGATGTGGCATATGTCATTAACCAATTGGTTAAAAGATGAGATAGAAGAAGTGGGTAGAGAAAAACAACATTGCTTTGCACAACCATCGAATGTAAGGGTAAACAACCATGTGAGGATTTATTCCGAATAAACACCATTTGAAAACAAAATTGAACAAACTCAATTACATAATCAAGGATGGTTGTTGTACCCTTTCCATCTACAAAGTCAATATGGATTGAAAGATCTAAAGTTTCTAACAAACACCTCAGGATTTTGATTTAGGATGAAGAAATTAGAGGTAGGAGACTCAAACAACTTCAAAGGATCATCTTGTCATTTGGCCCTCATTCTAGCACCAAAAATTTTGAAAGTGTTGGGTGCCAACAACATTTTAAGGGGATCTACCTAATGTGAAGTCCCAATAAGACCTCACACCATTTAATGTAGGATTCCCATGTGGTCATACGGTCCAACCATCATTGGAAAGGTTTCAAAGATACACCTTGAATACAACTATGCACAAGAGAATGAAACAACTTTTTTGGGAAACATGTATGTGAGATTTTTGAGACACCCAATGTAATGAACACAATGGAACATCCACATCTGGTTATATAAAATAAGCCTTTAACACATATTTCATTAAATTTGGAAGTATTCTATTACAAGGCCTCCAACAACATTCATTTTTTTTGTAAATTTCCATATTAAATTGATTCAACATTAAAATAATTTGCAAGTAATTTCTAACCAATTAGAGATCATGAATAGGTCAAACATGGGGTTGTTATGTATAATAGTATCAATACACAATAGGAGTGTGAAATCAAACTCTTAGAAGAAATTGATTTAAGTTAAATCATATTCGTATGTCAAACATCCAATCAAGATATTATAGTTATGGATAACATGCTAGATTTATCGATGTTTAAATTTTATGTCTCGCAACTCTAACCCCGTTTCCCCCAACCTACAAGGGATTTGTTGATTGAATGATGGTGATGTGAGGATATTCTTGTAAATGACAAGGATAGGTGTTCCTTGCATTGCATTGAAACTAGTCTATTAAAACCTTAGTAAAATGTTCTTGTGCTCAATTTCCTATGGCCCCTTTGTGCATTTATGAAGCACTACTGAGGGGGTCATCATTCATCTTCATAGAATGCAGGCATATACTATAAAGGTTATACATTGTTGATCTACGTATTTCAAGAAGGTTAGGCACCATTGGTCTATCTCCACTCAAATCCAAGTACATCAAATGAGAGTTCTTAAATTGGTATTCAGGTCATTCCATTATGATGGACAGTGTCACAAAATGAAGTAAACAAGAAACTTTAGTGGTGAATTCTTGTAAGTAGTGGAGGCAGGGGTTTTCAAATATTAGCACAATTGATGGTCGTGTGGATATTGATCTCTCCTTGTAAACATTGTCAAAACCAATAATAGTCTCGATGTAAATTTAGTGTCAACCAATAGTATGGAAAACCATGATTGACCATTACTTTCACTAAGAAGAGAAAATGATAAGCATTTTTAATGGGGAAGAAATAAATGTGAAATGTAACTCATGTATTTTAGTTGAAATTTATATAAGTCCCCGTGTTCTTTAATTATTAAATACTTAATGTAAATACTTCTAAATTATCATTAAGATATTGATTTTGAAGATTAAATGTGTATTAAAAGGCATTCATCTATGACATTGGATTTTTCATGTAGCATGAATAAATCACTTAAAGCTAATTATCAATTAATCTTAAATAGTTTTGTATAAGATATACCTTTACTTGCATTAATATATTTATTTCAAAAATAAATTACATTTTTAAACTTGTATGAATACATATAACTAAATAAAATTCAATAAATAACTTCCGAGTCTTGTTGGATTCTATGAGATTATTTTAAGTACAAATAGTTTATTTAAGATTTGAAATTTACAAAATGTTAATATTGATGGTGAAAGCATGTCATATGGTGTAAAAAGTTTAAAGGCATCCATTTATGGCCCATCTCTTGGATGAGCTTAAATAGTCTACTTAATTCTCATGGTGAATTCAGTAATCCATGTTTTATTAGAAAATTCATTTTCTTTACATGGTTTTTATTCTAGAAATAACAATTTCACATTTGTACATTCATATTAAACCGCATGATAGTTAAATAGAAATTTATTAATGCTTTCTTGACTTATTGACTTATATGACATGATTACATATAAGAATAACTGATTTAATAATGCATAGTTAGTCAAACTTTCAATTCTAAATATAATAAACCAGTTAGAACTCATAAATAATTGGTTTTAAATTATTAATTTTCTAAAAATATATATTTTTTACTTACACTGAGATCTTTATTTCAAAAATAAATTCCATTTATACATACATACATTCTAAATATAATTTAATACATACTTGTCTTGTTGGTTTCTATGAGATTATTTCAATTGCAAATAATTTATTTAAGAATTGAAATTTACCAAATGTTAATAAAGGTGGGAAAATCAAATGCCATATGTTGCATAAAGTTTAAATACATTTATTTATGACTTGTACCTTGAAATAAATTTAACAATCTACTTAACATTCATTACCAATTAATTATTCCATGTGTTGTGAGGAAAAGCATTTCATATTACATGAAGTTTTATTTAAAAAAAAAAGTGTCACATTTACGCACTTAGATTAAACCTCATGATACGAAAATAAAAGTCAATAGATGGCTTTATATAGACCACTTAAAACTCATTATCAATTAATTATAATTTGTTTTGTGAAATATATATATATATATATATATATATATATATATATATATATATACACTTACATTAAGAGTTACATTTAAAAATTGCATCACATTTATGAACTTCTATCAATGCATATAGCCAAATAGAATTCTTCAAGTCATATTGGATTCTATGAAATTATTTAAACCATAAAGAAACTATTTATGAATTGAAAATGACAAAATGCTAATATGGATTGAAAAATCAATGTCTTATGGTGAAAAAAGTTTAAATACAACCATTTTTTACCCATATGTTTAATGAGTCTAGATGGTCCACTTAACACATTGTTAATTAATTATTCCATGTTTTATTAAGAAGAGAATTTTGTTTTTCATAGAGTTTTGTATCAAAAAATACAATATGAGATTAATACAACCTTAATAGATTACATGATAGACAAATAAAAGTCAATAAATGGATTCCTTATTAAATTAAATGAGATGAGATGATTGCATATACAAATAGTTGATTCAAGAATATATGAAGAAAAAAAATATGGGTTAAAAATTGAATGCCCTGCAATTTAACGAGTAGTATTCACTAATGAGTCATAACTCGTTAGCCTAAATAGTCCACTTAATACTTATTATCAAGAAATTAAAAGACTTATTTTTCGAAAAAATGCATCATAGTATATGGCTATTATAATCACATTTATACACTCATATTAATGGACATAACTAAGTACAAGTCAATAATATAATTATAGCTCAAGTGATATAATTTCAGTTTATTTAAAGACAAATTTACAAAAAAAATGACTTTAAATAATGAAATTAGATGCCTTACGGTTCAAAATTTTCAATGACATAATTAATCCATGATAGTATCTAATCAAACCTTGATAAGCCACTTATCAATCGTTATCCTCATATATATGTTTTTTTTAAGAAATGCAAAATTATTTACAATATAATTTTATCTAAAGAATTACACATCACATTTATGCACTCATATTAGTGCATTTTATATGTAAACAATGAATAACTAACTTTGTGCCTTATTGATTTTCAATATCATATGATCGCAGTTACAACCATTAATTGATTTAAGCATATAAATTTACTAAAACTATCAATTGAGAAATCACATATCTTATGATTCAAAAAGATCAAATCATTTACCTATGGCACATTTCTCATTAGCCTTAATAGTGAATAATGCATTGTGAATAGTGAATAATGCACATAACATTTATCAAGTAAATTGTTATAATTTCTTTAGTAAGAATAGCACCTTTGTTTGCAAGGAGTTCTATTTGAAAACTTATATTTCACATTTATATATGATTATTGATATATATAATTAAACATAAGTAATCAAAAAAATCATTATAAGATGGTTCATATAAGATAATTTGAATGGCAAACAATTCATTTAAGAACACGCGCGCGCACACACACATCTTAGAAAAAAATCGATACAGTAGTCATTGCAAAAACATTTATAAATAATAAGAAATAAACATCTTAATATAATTGGCAATTTCCATCTATTTCAAAAAATATAAAATCATACAAATTGATTCAACAAAAACTATGTCCAAAATGTATTGAAAATTTGGAATGTAATTTTCAACAAATTTATAAAAAAAATTATCTCCATGAACTACAATGAAGTACATGTTCTATTGAACATTCGAATGTACTCATGTTTTTGTTTGATGCGATGAAGTGTCTTAAGAAAGGGGAATAAAACTTGCATAAGCCACGTATCTTGCTCTTTTCCTGTATACGATTTTATCAAGATGTGGTTTGATCGATATCCCATGAATTGAGAAGTATGCTTTTCAGTATCTATTAGCAATACATTTGATTCTTCATAATTATCTCCATATTGGCACCACACATCAATCAACTTTTTCTCATAAAATTGTCTTGTTCTCCCTGCTTCCAATTTTGTTTGCAAATGACAATGAGATCTGTCCCATGTAAATTTAAAGTCCTCTATATCAATATTTGATTTTTCAAGTACTTTTCGGATGTACTTTTCAGTGACATTTAATGTCCATATTGCAACATCATAATTTCTTAAGCAATATTTTAATACTTTTGAATAAAAAGGCCTTAAAAAATAGGACCTATCACCAAACTGCCAGTCTGGTTCTCTTTGAATATGAAAATCTTGTTCATCTTTCGTGTATGATTGGAAGAATACTCCTTCCATTTCGAATATCAACAACATCTTTTGACTTGTAGTAATTCCCATCTGCATTTGCACTGCAACCACATGTATGATATTAACATATCTCCACTTCAACACTTCATTGCTTAAGGACATAAAAACCTATCATTTAAAAATGATGTTAATATTTATTATGAACAGTTTCCATTTGTATGCGAAGGCAATTTTACAATGAGTTCAAAGTATCACAAAATACAAATACAATTGCTCCATTAAAATGAACAAACAAATAATATGTTTACTTTATACATAAAACCTAATACCTTTATTTAATTTGTATGGAACAAAAGTATTATAAGAAAGCATTTACCCACCATTTAGATCATTAATTTTAAGACTTATAATGATTTATATAATTTCAATTGAAATATATAATTATAATGGTCTAGCGCAACTAAACAAACTAATTTTTTAGTAATTTTCACATACAATATAACACAATTTTTAAATTTCAAACCTGATTAATTATATGTTAATTTATAGAGTTTCTACCTTAGTTTTTTTTTGTGCTTCTTTTAGTGCAAATTGTATGTTTATTGTTGGTGTTACATACAACTTAATATAATTTTTCAACTTATATGGAATAAATAGGGTTATAAGAATGCAATGGGTCATCCTTCAAATTACTAATTTCTAAGAGGTATAACAATAACTTAAACCGCATTTAAAGAAAATAATTGTAATGATCTAATTAAAACAAATAGAACAATTACCTATTAATTTTACATACAATGTAATCCATTGTAAAACAAAAAATATAGACTGGGAAATTTTGATATGAAAACATTAAATGACCATTCATCTCACCAAAAATAAATAAAATAAAAATATTTGATTTTTAGAAATGACAAACCAAATCAACAATTCTTTTATTAGTGTTGTGAAATAAAAGTAATCAATCATGATGTCATACATATAACATCATGATATAGACATATGTAATCTTAAGGTACTTCTAAATATAATTGGACATCCTTCAAAATAGCTCGCACATCCGTAGCCTTGTTAAGTTTATGCAATATTCTCCATAGCTCATGGATCAACCAATTATCCCATTGATTTGCTCCAATGAATGGAGGGGCAAGAATCACATTTTCTTTTGGATTCTCTTTCACTCTCTCAATTAAACAATCAACTATAATAGTACTGGTTGCATCATATTGGGTATGCATTTCCCACACTTTTTTCAATGATTTAGTGTGTATAACTTTCGTTGAATTGTCAATGACCTTATGTCCCTTTTGTGGCTTATACTCTGAAGCAGTCCACTTAAACATAAATTTATCTTGTAATGTTTCTGAAACCAAATTTTTTAGAAATCTTGTTGTGCTTTGTTTCAAAGCTGTCATCCAAATTGCAATGTCAAGAGATTCATTTTTCAAACACATTTCAAAAAATTATTTTGCATGTGGATGAATCCAAAATAGTTTTTTCTCTATTGTGTAATCAGCATCAGCTCCCATTTTCTCAATATGCCCTTTGTTTGTTGCTTCATCATCAATGCTATGATAAAAAATGTCCTTTAGTTCAAAAATAACTAGTTTCTTTTCAATTATTTTGGCTGCAACACAATGGAAAATAATATAGTCAAACCATTTTATTCATGTTACAAAAATTACTAAAAAAATTGTTGAAACAATAAACTTACCTTGAGTGGTTTTTTCAATATTTATAGATGAAACAATAAGTTCTTTTATCATCTGGGCAGGACCTGGAGTAAACATATTAAACCTTCAATAAAATACCGATTGTACTTCTATTTAAACCTTCAATCAAATACCAATACCAAGAAAAACATTACTAATGCAACCTTTAAAAAGGAACACACACACACACACACACACACCTTAAACATTATTTTGATTGTTAATTTTACCCTTTTTATTTGTTCCTATAATAAAAATATACAACATTATGGTAGTTACAAGTATTTGAGTTTGAAGAATAATAAGATAAACAAGAAGACAAGTTATAAGTATCTGATATGACATTATCTTCATATTTGTAACGTTGGACCTCATCACCATCTTGGTTAGCTTTATTTGTTTCCAAATTAAACATATAAAATATTTTGAATTGTGAAAATGAATAGAATCATTAAATAACAAGGAAAGCAAGTGGACAAATTATAAGTACCTGATGTTATATTTGGTTCTTGGTTGTAGTTTTGTGGGACAATACCTTGGTCATTATATTCATTCTCTTTATTTCCAACTATAATCAACATATGAAATGGATATGAATCACAAAAAAAATAAAAATAGAATAATAATAAAATAAGAAAAGATAGAGATACAATGATTAATACCCATTTCTATCTCCATCGTTCCATGGTCATTGACTTGATTAATTTCATTCATCTCATAATTCCCTATAATAGTCATCCAAAAATATTATGAATATGGAAATTAAATAAATTGAAAAATTATCAAGAGAAAAAACTAAACAAATTATGTACCTGTGTTGATAACTTCTTCCTCTCCTCCTTCTCCTCCTATTTCCATCTCCATACTTTTTTCAACAATATAAGCACTATGTTGATTAATTTGTTTCTTCCCACTTTCATCATTCTCTGCTTTAGAATCTCCATCATTAGTCATTTTAGTAAACACTTTGACAATTAAGAAATATGAAAAAAATAGTATCCAATGTATTATAAGAAAATAAAGAAATGAATTGTAGTACCTGAATTTTCCAAGAAGTTAATGGGTACTGGATTTGATAGTTGAAAAGATTTTTAATGATTTAACATGATTGTCCTTTGCGACTCTGTTTGCACAACACATGAAATTCTTCTTCCATATGTACAACAGGCCTTGATAAAAAAATTCCCCGCATAAAGAGAAATAACCACTTTTGCATCACTACATTGTTGGTGCTTTTCCACTAAATCCATCCAAAAATTATAATCTCTCTCATTTTCATCAAATGTGTGAGAGTATTTTATAGCCTCCAAAATTTTTAATTCTGAAGTATAGAAATGTATAGTAAGAACTATATCATAACTATAATTGTTTTGGCAATTATATTCATAAATGCCACTAGTAATTTTATAATTGAACTTGGAGTTCTTTATCGAAATTTCCAAAGACTAGCGTATATCATTACAAAACCAAAGTTCTACTAAAAGAACTGTAGTAAAGTCATTCAACTCATTTTTTTTGATAAGAAATCGAAAAAATTCAATGTAATGCCCCTTGTTGAATTTTTCTTTTTTCAAAGCTAGTGTGTCCAAAACAACAAGGTCAGTGTGTAAAACTGGTTGCAACTGACATGGAAAAGAGTGCAAAAGTGTTGACAAAAGATCAGGGCCTCCAAAATGACAACCAAATTCAAAATTGTTATCAACCTGTTGGACACTTGTTGATCCATTTATCATTCTGTCAAGGACTCCACATGCTTGCTGAGAAAGGGACTCTATCTTTGTATTACATGTTCCTTTGACATAAGTAGACCCCTCCACCATGTTGCAAAAATTGGTGAATATGATATCATTAATTTCATAATGCTAAAGAATGTTGAATGTGGTAAGAGTCATCTCATTCAAGTTCTGATCATGACTTTGACAATATGTAACCATTGCATCCAATATTGTTCTGTTGGTTTTCAATTTAGAACAATATTCTTATTTTTATGGCATTTGTTGGATGATTAATTGGAATAGAAGACCAAATGGTTCCATCCAATAGCTTATCTGCTACTGAAGCAATTTCTTCCATGGTTAATCCCTGAAGGGGCCGAAAAGTAGCTGTTGTTAAACTGTGTAGACTATTTTTCTTGTAGTTCTCAAAATCAAGCTGGCTTGGAGAACACTTTAATGTGCCTAGTTGGTAACAGTTAAAAACAGTTTCCCATTTATCCCAAATAGGTTCATCAAGATATAAGAGAATTTTTTTATCAGAAAAATTTGTAATTGGACAATCGAAGAATGAGCACAACATTTCATCATCAACCTGATAAAATAATAAATATAAACTAATAATAATCCAATGTAAAAATGAAACTAAATAAGGTGTTATAATCTAATGTGAAATCATCATAAATATCAGAAAATATGACTTATATTATCGGCTTTAGTAATTTATCTACAATAAAATTAGATACAATAATAAAATTTAAATGTAAAAATAATTAAAATTACATACCTTGTCTTCAGCCGTCTTAGAGCATCCAATCCTCCTTTTCTTTAATTTGTCATTGGCAATTAAGAAATGCCTTGCCGAGCGCACACAATCAATAAATGGAGTTTTATAAAATACCTTATTTGCAGAATTTAATTGACAACAAATGTGGATCACCTCAGTGGGTTCAACTGATGGATGCAAGAATCGAGCATTATGTTTTTTATATTTTTTTTTCGCTTTTGTTGATACATTATATTTAGGATTTGTTAAAATTTCTTTCGCTGCTTGAATGGTATGTTGACCATCAACTATCCAAAAATTGATATTCTTAGAATTTAGATCTATCTCATTTATAATTTTGATAGAGTTGACCAAAGGATCAGGCTCATTGATGTCAAATGGAATCAGAAGAGCATCAGGTAATGAGGTTTGAAATTTTTCTAGGAATGATTTCACTAATGCTTGAACATTTAAATCATCTCGTGATCTTAATTTGAACACCTTAGGAGATTATTTACATCTTTCAACAGGTACTTTTCTATTAAAGGAGTTTGAAAATAGATAGCAATGCTTGAAAGCTTCATGAATCTCATCACATTGGTTTGCAAGGTTAGTTGTCTCAAATTCAACTTTCCTAGTTTTTTGAAATTCTGTAGTTGGCTTGAAATCACTTTCTTTTATATTCTCCTCCAAATCTTATAAATATACTCTTCTCAAAGCAAGTAATTGAGAATCAATTTGATCATCTGGTATTTTATCAAAAAATTTACCCTTTTGTTGTAAATGAAGAAGTACAGATGATGTTTTTTTACTTCTTACATAACGATATCTCAGAATAGTGGTGATGCGTTTTAAAAGATCTGCACAACTATTTAGTCCAGATTTGGAGAAGCTCTCAAAGCTATCCAACTTGAACATTGAATTTTTTATCGTATTTGTTGAATCAGTACATGAAGCTTCAATCAAATATGGTCTAAAATTTGTATACTCCACTTGACACGAAATTAATTTTACCTCATTTTCTTTAATCATTTCCACTTGAAAGTCATTGTCATTTTCATTGCAAGCATAGCAATTAATTATTATTCCTAATATCTCTGGTTCATTTCCGTCTATTGATCCAAATAGGTACATATCAGGAAACATATTCATGGCAGTTTCTATTTGGATGTACCAATCTTGCACGAATTCATATTTATTATTTGTATTGTATTTTTTAATCATTTCAAAAGTAGAAGTTGAAGGTGTTATTGATATTTCCTTTTGAGTTGAATAACTTTTCTTTTTCTTAAGTGATTGTTGTAACATTTCATTTGCTTTTGGGCCAACCAATTATGCAAATAATAGCAAAAAAAATATTTGCATTAATCAAAATGAAAATATAATTTCAAATATTGTCACATAATGTTCTTATAAATAATGAAAAACCACCTAATCTAACCATTTCGAAGATAATGTACATAAAATATAAAACCACCATACCAGTTGAAGGAGGCAATGTTTGTACATCACTTTTTTTTTGTCTTTTCTTCACTACTTTACTTCGAATTTCAGGCACACCAGATTCCGCAGTTTCTATAAAAAAAAATTATGGAATACATGAAATACTAAATATTTTTAAACAACCTTATAATATATGATTTCCATTTAAATGCACAATAATAAACGAGTACATACGCTATGCAAGTTTACTATATGACACCAAAAGTTGTCACCTAGGTAAAACTGATAAGAAAAGAAACCACATAATCCAACCATTTCAAAAAGAGTACAAAAAATATAAAACCACCATACCAGTTGAAGGGGGCATCATTTGTACGTCACTTGTTTTTCTTTTTGTCTTTGCTACTTTACTTCGAATTTCAAGCCCACCAGTTTCCACGGTTTCTAGAAAGAAAAAATTAATGGAAGACATGAAATAACAAATAGTATTAAACAACCTTATAATACACGATTTTCATTTACACGCACAATAATAAATGAGTACATATGTTATGCAAGTTTAGTATATGACACCAAAAGTTATCACATATTTAAAATTTCTTGGGAAAAATACCCATGTTAGTATGGGTTGTCCCCATTAAAACCCCAATCCTAAGGCTATTTCCATGGGTTTTATTAATCAACAACCAGTTATTAACACAATGTCTAACAATTTTTGTTGGAAATAATACTGAGAGGGGGGGTGAATCAGTATTATCTAGCAATTTAATAAATCTTCCTTATTTGATCTTTGAATTATTTTTGCATGTCAGTATCATAAAATAATGAGCATGAACAAAGACAACAGATAGTCACACCAAAGAACACAAGATGTAAGGTGGAAACCCAATGTGGGTGAAAACCACCTGCTGCAATATGTCTCTATCTTCTTTCAAATTAGAAACTCCTTTTACAATGATTTTGTACTGGTGCAGTCCTTTACCAGTACGCAGGCTGCAACCTGCAGAGAGCTACAACTCTCTCTCGTTTTCTAGTCTTCTCCTGGAAGGGAGCTACAACCCCCTAATTCTTTTCATAAAGCATCAAATGATCATCAAGTACATAACAGTTACAGTCCATTACAGTTATCAGATTAGTAATAACAGAACTAACCTAGAACACCTTATCAACAGAGAAATTCAATCAACAGAACATCTTAAGACAGAGACGCAATTTTCCCTTCTGTGGCCTGCGACCAGACGCAGTTAACCTTCTGCTCCCCTGCGTCCACACGCAGAGATCCTTCAGCTGCGCTGCGTGCCCACGCACTGTTCCTTCAACTGCACTGCGTCCTGTTGCTGTAGGGACGCACCCAGAAATAGTATCGCGCTGCGTCTTTTTGCTCAGAGACGCACCTGATCCTTATTATGCTCCACGTCCCCACGCAGTGCGCCTGTTACTATACTGCGTCCCGGACGCACCTGAATCTTACTCTGCCCTGTGTCCCCATGCAGGTCTCTTCTTACTGCACTGCGTCCCGGCGCACTTGCCTTTCACTGAACCTGCGTACCTTCGGGTATGAATGATTTCAAGACTTTAAGAGTAACCCAAACAGTCAGATCTACAGATCTGATCATGCGCCAAAGAGATCTCAGTCTTTCAGAAGATTCGCCTTTTAGATGTAGACCAGATCTAGCCTCATAAGATATTCAACCAAAGACATGCTCAAACCAAATGATCTCCTTTGCTTTATATAGGCAAGCTCCTCCTCAAATCATGGAACAATACCACGAGCCGACACCATAATAACACAATACTGTCGGCTAGATACCAAGAGTAAAACACAAGAAACCCCCACGTGAGCTTTTCTATGCCTTGAAATGTGTGCACTGGGTGGACGCACCTCCTGAATGGCTGGCCTGCGACTCTGGACGCAGTCCCTGCAAGGTGTACCTGCGCGTACGCATCTTCTAAACTGATTTCCTGCGTCCTTCTTATTTTTCAATAAATTGAGAGCCTTGTCATGGGAGTTACCATCAAGTACAACATCTGTAACATATAGCCATACTAGAGAAAATAATGCCAACAATCTCCTCCTTTGGACCTGGTGGCAACCTTACAATCTTTAGCTTCATTCTCCCCCTTTGACATCAAGGGCAAAGGGGTATGCTCCCCCTAAGATCATGCTCCCCCTGAAAAAGAACCAGATCTGTAACAAAGAACCATAATCTGCCATGAAAGAGATAGAGACATATTGCAGCTATTTCCAAGATCTCCTTCTGACCATCCTCCATAATGCCAACAATGCATTATATGCTCCCCCTGAACCTGTACCATCAAACAGATAAGATTCAACAATAAGATGATGCATCAACAACCCCCAGCTTTTGCCTGAGGTATTCAAAAGTGTCCCTGGGCAATGGTTTGGTGAGAATATCAGCAACTTGTTCCTTAGAAGGAACATACTCCAACTTGACCTTTTATTCAAGCACTTGTTCCCGGAGAAAATGATACTTGATTGGTATGTGCTTGGTTTTTGAATGCATAACTGGATTATTTGAGATGCTGATTGCACTTGTGTTATCACATAAGATGGGGATAGGTGGTGTACAAGTGATTTGAAAATCCTGCAAAGTCTGCATCATCCAAAGGAGTTGGGTGCAACAAGATGCAGCAGCAACATATTCCGCTTCAGCTGTGGACAAGGCAATTGAACTCTGTTTCTTGCTGAACCAAGATGCCAGTCTAGAACCCATAAAGAACGCACCACCACTTGTGCTTTTCCTGTCATCCACACTTCCGGCCCAATCTGCATCTGTATAAGCATGATGAGTAAGATCTGTATCTCTAGGATACCATAAGCCATAATTTTGAGTCCCTTGAAGATATTTGAAAATTCTCTTCACTGCCTGAAGATGAGTCTCCTTCGGATTTGCCTGAAATATTCCAACTATTCCAACTGCATGCATGATGTCCGGTCGGGTACCTGTCAAATAAAGCAAACTTCCAATCATAGATCTGTAGGTTGGTTGATGTACTGCTGCAGATTCATCATTTGTACTGAGACTACATCCTGTGACCATGGGTGTACATACTGGTTTTGCATCTTCCATGCCATATTTCTTCAAAATCTGTTTGAGATACTTGGTTTGAGATAAAAAGATTCCTCCTTCCTTTTGTTGGATTTGCAAACCAAGGAAATATGTCAGTTCTCCTAGCAAGGACATTTCAAATTCTTTCTGCATGACCGAGGCAAAGCTTTGACTCATAGCTTCTTCATTGCTGCCAAAAATAATGTCATCTACATACACAACAAGTATTAGCAATTTGTCATTTTCAACTTTTATATAAAGATTGCTATCTGCTGAACCTTTTGAAAAACCTTGTTGATGAAGATATTTGTCCAAGCGGTAGTACCAAGCCCTTGGAGCTTGTTTGAGACCATAGAGGGCCTTTTTCAATCTGCATACAAGGTTTGGATCATTTCCAAGAATGAACCCATCTGGTTGTTCAATGTATACTTCTTCTTCCAAGTCTCCATTTAGAAAGGCTGATTTCACGTCCATTTGAAATACTTTGAAGTTTTGAAAACTTGAGAGAGCAAGAAACATTCGGATGGCCTCAAGTCTTGCAACAGGAGCAAAGGTTTCTTCAAAGTCTATTCCTTCTTGCTGCGCATACCCTTTACAAACAAGTCTGGCTTTATTTCTAATTACTTCTCCATTTTCATTCAATTTGTTTTTGAAGACCCATTTTGTCCCGATAACATTCTTATCTTTTGGTCTAGGAACCAGCTCCCAAGTGTTGTTCTTTTCGATCTGCTCAAGTTCTTCATCCATTGCTTTCACCCAACATTCATCTTTGCATGCCTCTTTCACATTTTGTGGTTCAGTTGAGGAGAGTAATGCTAAATAGCTTGAAGCTTCTGCAATTGTTCTTCGAGTTTGTACACCTGCTTCTTTCTGTCCCATAATCTGAGATTCTGGATGGTTCTTCTGAACATATCTGGATGGAGTCTTTTCTTCTATTCTTGTTTGCTCCTCTGGTTCTTCTTGAGGTTCTTCTTGAGATTCTTCTTCTTCATCATTCTGTCTTTGAGGGTAGCATTCATCTTCTTCGATGTCTTCACGATGTACTTGCCTAGGAATGTATCCCTTCTCATCAACCACTACATCAATGCTGTCAACAATTCTGCCAAGTCTTTTATTGTAGCATTTGTATGCTTTGCTATATGGAGAATAACCAAGAAGAATGCCTTCATCTGCTCTAGGTTCAAGTTTTCCAAGCTGCTCATCAGTATTCTTGATATAGCATTTGCTCCCAAAGATTTTGAAGTGCTTTACCGAAGGAGTCCTACCATTCCAAAGCTCATGAGGAGTTTGAGTGCTGTTCACCCGGACATTCGTTTTGTTGAGAATAACAACCGCAGCATGTGCAGCTTCACCCCAGAAAGTAGTGGGAGTTCCTGATTCATCAAGCATAGCACGAGCCATTTGTTGGATTGTTCTGTTCATTCTTTCCACAACTCCATTTTGCTGGGGAGTTCTTGCTGTAGAGAATTCTCTTCTTATCCCATGTTCTTCACAGAAATCGAAAAATTCATTTGACGTAAATTCCCCACCTCTGTCGGATCTGAGGCACTTAATTTTGTGACCTGATTCATTTTCCACCAAGGCTTTGAAGGATTTGAATTTTTCGAATGCTTCATCTTTGTGCTTCATAAGTCCTAACCAGACAAACCTGGAGAAATCGTCAATGAATAATATCAAGTATTCTTCTCCTCGAGGTGTTCTTTTCCTGAAGGGACCGCATGTATCTGTATGTACTAGCTCAAGAGGCATGCTAGCTGATCCTTCTTTCTCTGGAAAGTTAGTTCTGGTTTGTTTTCCAAACTGACATGATTTGCATATGGTGTTGTCAGGAATTTTGATATCTGGAAGATCGCGAACTGCCTGATATTTGCACGCTTTCCTTATTTGTGAGAAGCTTAGATGTCCCAACCTTCGATGCCATAACCAGTGCTCTTCATCCTTGCTCAGATAGCATTTTTGTTGTTGTCCTTCTTCAAATATGTACAGATTATTTGGAGTTCTTTTGCCTTTGAGCACTGTTTTACCTGTATCAAGATCACGAACAAGACATCCATTCGATCTGAATATAACCTCGGTTCTTTGATCACACATCTGGCTGACACTTAGAAGATTATGCTTCAATCCATCAACATACAAGACATTTCCAGCCTTGACCTTTTCTTTTAACTGAGCAATGCCTTTCCCTTTTATAGTTGCAGGAGTATCATTTCCAAAAGAGACTTTCTTTCCCTTTTCTAGAGCAGAATAAGATTCAAGTTTTTCTTTATCACCTGTCATATGCTTCGAACATCCACTGTCAATGTACCATAGATTTTCCTGTCCCTCTGCATAAAAAGCTATCCCGCATCTTTCTGTTTGAGGTTCCTTTATTCTCCATGTTTTGGTGCTTGAGGCTTGTTCCTTTTTCTGCTGAAACCTGCTCCTGCATTCAGAGTCTTCATGACCAAAATTATTGCAAATAGAACATTCAACTTCATTTTCAAGAACCGAAAAGTTGTTATAGGTCCTTTTTGTAATCCCTGTCATACTTCTTTGTTTTTGAGCTTCCCTAGTCATGATCGTTTTATATGCAACACATTGAGCTGCTTTGTGACCAAAGTTATGGCAAGAAAAGCATTGTCCATTGAAGAAACTTCTGCGGTTATCGAATCTACCAGCCAACTGATTGTAATTTCTATTTTCATCTATTCTTGAACCAAATTGAGAAGATTTTACCTGTGGCTGGTTGTAGCTTTTGTTCTCCCTTAAGATGGATTGCCCCTGATAGTTTCTGTTTGTAATTCGTCCCTGCTTTACCTGATGATCTTCATTGTTCTTTTGCCCATTTCTTCTTGCCGCATCAAGATAACTCTTTGAGGTGGATGCTTGAGAGGTTTCTCCATTATAGCCCAGACCTGTCTTATTTAGAGGAGACCGCTGCACATTGATAATCTCATCCAAAGTTTCAGATCCTTTGACAAACTTAAGATTAATAGCTTTTTTTTTCTCAATCTCTTTTCTAAGACCAACAATTTCACCTTCTAGTTTTTCAAGATGTTTTTCTTTTTCATCAATTTGAAATTGTAGAGTATCAATGATCACATTCTTTTCTTCTATACATCTCTTGAGTCTAGTAATTTCCTCATAAAGGTTATCCACATCTATAGCATCCATATAATCATCATCTTCAAATGCCATTAACAACTTATATTCATTACCTCGTTCATCTTCATCACTGTTCGATAGACCATCACTATCTTCATGGGTGTAGTAGCTTTTCTTATTTGCACTTTGTTTCTTGTTCCATCTAGCAGGTTCCTTTCATTTATCCTTATAAGGACATTTTGCAGCATAATGACCTACTCTTCCACAAGCAAAGCATTTAAAAGGTAACTTACCTCTGAACCTTCCAGAACCCCTTTGAAGATTTCTGACAAAATTTGATTCTTCTTCCTCTTCTTCTGGGACGTGGCTTGCTTCATAATAACTTTCTTTACCTGATGCCTTGAAAGCAGCTTCCCTTCTGTCTGATGGACCTCCCTTTCTCATTTCATAAGCAGTTAGAATTCCATGTAGCTGAGACATAGTGAGAATTCGTAGATTTTCCTTTTCTTCTATTGCAGATACTTTAGATTCAAACTTGGGGGACAATGATCTTAGAACCTTTTCAACTACTATAGCCTCTTTTATTTCTTCACCCAAATTTTTCATACAATTAACAATCTCATCTACCCGAAGAAAATAGTTAGCCACACTTTCATCATTATACATCTTGAGAGTCTCATACTGAATCCTGAGAGTTTGAAGTTTAGCACGCTTTACCTGTTCATCTCCTTCATAGCTTGTGACAATTTTGTCCCATATCTCTTTTGCGGATTTGTAGTGCATTACCTTCATGAATTCTGTTTGGGATATACATCCTAACAGAGTACTGACTGCTTTTGCATTTGTTTCATACTTATTTTTCTCAGCTGGATCTGTAGGAGTAGCTGAAGGAAAAGCGTAGCCTGTTTCAACAATGTCCCAAACTTCTGTACCAAGAGATTGAAGATATGCAGTAACTCTTACCTTCCAATAATTGAAGTTTGTCCCATCAAAAACCGGTGGCCTGATTGATGCTTCTCTCTCGTAGTTGCTCATGATGAACGATCTACCTTCAAGCGATCAAGCTTCTCTGAAGGACCTGCTCTGATACCAATTGTTGGAAATAATACTGAGAGGGGGGGTGAATCAGTATTATCTAGCAATTTAATAAATCTTCCTTATTTGATCTTTGAATTATTTTTGCATGTCAGTACCATAAAATAATGAGCATGAACAAAGACAACAGATAGTCACACCAAAGAACACAAGATGTAAGGTGGAAACCCAATGTGGGTGAAAACCACCTGCTGCAATATGTCTCTATCTTCTTTCAAATTAGAAACTCCTTTTACAATGATTTTGTACTGGTGCAGTCCTTTACCAGTACGCAGGCTGCAACCTGCAGAGAGCTACAACTCTCTCTCGTTTTCCAGTCTTCTCCTGGAAGGGAGCTACAACCCCCTACTTCTTTTCATAAAGCATCAAATGATCATCAAGTACATAACAGTTACAGTCCATTACAGTTATCAGATTAGTAATAACAGAACTAACCCAGAACACCTTATCAACAGAGAAATTCAATCAACAGAACATCTTAAGACAGAGACGCAGTTTTCCCTTCTGTGGCCTGCGACCAGACGCAGTTAACCTTCTGCTCCGCTGCGTCCACACGCAGAGATCCTTCTGTTGCGCTACGTGCCCACGCACTGTTCCTTCAACTTCACTGCGTCTTGTTGCTGTAGGGACGCACCCAGAAATAGTATCGCGCTGCGTCTTTTTGCTCAGAGACGCACCTTATTCTTATTATGCTCCGTGACCCCACGCAGTGTGCCTGTTACTGTACTGCGTCCCTGACGCACCTGAATCTTACTCTGCCCTACGTCCCCATGCAGGTCTCTTCTTACTGCACTGCGTCCCGGCTCACTTGCCTTTCACTGAACCTACGTACCTTCGGGTATGAATGATTTCAAGACTTTAAGAGTAACCCAAACAGTCAGATCTACAGATCTGATCATGCGCCAAAGAGATCTCAGTCTTTCAGAAGATTCGCCTTTTAGATCTAGACCAGATCTAGCCTCATAAGATATTCAACCAAAGACATGCTCAAAGCAAATGATCTCCTTTGCTTTATATAGGCAACCTCCTCCTCAAATCATGGAACAATACCACGAGCCGACACCATAATAACACAATACCGTCGGCTAGATACCAAGAGTAAAACACAAGAAACCCCCACGTGAGCTTTTCTCTGCCTTGAAATGTGTGCACTGGGTGGACGCACCTCCTGAATGGCTGGCCTGCGACTCTGGACGCAGTCCCTGTAAGGTGTACCTGCGGGTACGCATCTTCTGAACTGATTTCTTGCGTCCTTCTTATTTTTCAATAAATTGAGAGCCTTGTCATGGGAGTTTCCATCAAGTACAACATCTGTAACATATAGCCATACCAGAGAACATAATGCCAACAATTTTAACAAAGTATAAATTAAAATTGTCATACCAATTAAAGAATTTGGTGCCGTGTTTCTTGAACTTCCTTTTTCCTTGCATGCTTCCTTTGAATTCTCACTAGCTTCATAGTCCATGGTATCTGAAAATAAAGTAAAAAAATTGTTATCACAATTTCGAATTATTGAAGAAAATATGAATTTGTAAATACTACAACTATTCGCATAATTATATGTGTAACAAAATGAACAAGAACAATAACAATTGTATAACTCACAATAATAGCTAATCAAGGTTAGAAAAAGGGCACCTTGAAATAATTTTTTATATTATTTTAATCGTGAATATAGGAAAGCAAATATCTACTAGGTTTCCTTCCAGCACAAGCATATTAGAACATTTCCAAAAGACATTACATTGTGAATAAACAAAAAAAATTGTATAGACCAAAATAACAACATATATACAAAAAATTTATCTCTTATAGTCATGTATATTCTTAGTTTGCTTTAGATGAAATAATAGAAAAACACAATGAAAGAACATTAACTATGGCAATCATTATATTTTCTTCTAGATCTTTGTCTAGCACAAAGACAAACACATACCAACTTTGCAAGGTGAAATAAATTTAGAATGTGATATAATTACTTCTAACATGAAAAAAAGCATATTGAATTTGCATCCTGGATTTACTTCTATTACAAACACATGGATATTGTAAAAAAAAAACATTGTAAGGTGAAAGAAATCTAGCACATGCTAGAATTATTTTTAGCACGAACACATTCATATTTCCAAGAAAAACATTGCAAAAAAAAATAAATATAGCACAAGCTAGATTTCCTTATACCACAAACCACAAACATATTGTCATTAAAATATTGCAAGGCAAAGGCAATGAAGCCCATGCTAGACTATATTCTATCGTATACAAGAAGATTTCCAACAACAACATTGTATTGTAAAGCAAAAACATAAACACAATGTCAATAAAGTCATTGGAATAATAATATTTCTTGGGACATTTGACCTTGCCTTTTAGAGACTATGAAGTTTTAGTCCATGCCTACGTAGACTATTGTTACAATATAAAAAAATTTAAACCTTGAAACGATTAGAAGGCCCTTCATATGGAATATGTGGTCTAAGAATGGGATAGTGTACAAAGATTTCCTCCTATAAAAAATACAAGAACATTGCAAATAACAACATTACAAGGTGAAAGAAATACAATTCATACTATAATTCCTTCTAATGCAAAATTAATCACATAACAACATTGTAGGGTGAGAAAAATTTACTCAAAATTACATTTACTTATAACAAACATATAAATATATCCAATGACAACACTACACGACAAAGAAAATCTAGCACAAGCTAGATTTTCTTTTAGCCTAAACAAAAACATGTTAGCATTAACAACATTGCAATGTAAAATAAAATCTAACATGCGTTAGATTTCATTTTAGTGCAAACTTGAGCACATAGAAACATTGTAGAGTGAGAAGTCTATCAAGTGCTAGATTTATGTCTACCACAAATACAAGCACGTTGCCAACAACAACATGGTAGAGTATAAGAATTCTATATTGTGTTAAATTTTCTTCCAACACAAACATAAACACATTTTAATTTGAAAGAAATTTAACACATGTCATATTTCCTTTAAACGCAAACACAAGAACATAACAACATTGTAAGACTAAACAAGTTTATTGTGTGCTAGATTAACAACATTGCAATTTAAAATAAAATCTAACATGTGTTAGATTTTCTTTTAGCGCAAACTTGAGCACATAGAAACATTGTAGAGTGATAAATCCAGCAAGTGCTAGATTTATGTCTACCACAAATAAAAGCACATTGCTGACAACAACATTGTAGAGTATAAGAAATCTAGCTTGTGTTAAATGTTCTTCCAACACAAACACAAGGACATTTAAATTTGAAAGAAATCTAACACATGTTATATTTCCTTCTAGCACAAACACAAGATCATAACAACATTCTAGGACTAAATATGTCTATAATGTGTGCTATATTAACAACATTGCAATGTAAAATAAAATCTAACATGTGTTAGATTTCCTTTTAGCACAAATTGGAGCACATAGAAACATTGCAGAGTGAGAAATCTAGCAAGTGCTAGATTTCTGTCTAGCACAAATACAAGCATCTTTCCAACAACAACATTGTAGAGTATAAGAAATCTAGCTTGTGTTAAATTTTCTTCCAACACAAACACAAGCACATTTAAATTTGAAAGAATTCTAAGACATGCTATATTTCCTTCTAGCACAAACACAAGAACATAACAACATATTAGGACTAAATAAGTCTAATGTGTGCTAGATTAACAACATTGCAACGTAAAAGAAAATCCAACATGTGTTAGATTTCCTTTTAGCACAAACTCAAGCACATAGAAACATTGTAGAGTGAGAAATATAGCAAGTGCTAAATTTATGTCTACCACAAATAAAAGCATGTTGCCAACAACAACCTTGTAGAGTATAAGAAATCTCGCTTGTGTTGAATTTTCTTCCAACACAAACACAAGCAAATTTAAATTTGAAAGAAATATAAAACATGTTATATTTCCTTCTAGCACAAACGCAAGAACATAACAACATTTTAGGACTAAATAAGTCTAACATTTGCTAGATTAACAACATTGCAATGTATAAGAAAATCTAACATGTGTTAGATTTCCTTTTAGCACAAACTCAAGCACAATTTAATTTGAAAGAAATCTAACACATGTTATATTTCCTTCAAGCACAAACACAAGAACATAACAACATTGTAGGACTAAATAAGTCTAATGTGTGCTATATTAACAACGTTGCAATGTAAAAGAAAATCTAACATGTGTTAGATTTCCTTTTAGCGCAAATTTGAGCAGATAGAAACATTGTAGAGTGAGAAATCTAGCAAGTGCTAGATTTATGTATACCACAAATCTATCCTACCATCTCAAGCTTTGGATAGAAAGCTTGGTAAAAGAGATGGATTTGGTCTGGGATAAGTCTCTCTATAAGGAAAAGAGGTCCTCTACATGGAGCTGGCAGAAGGGAGTTCCCTAAAAATCTATCACGAGTTATCTAGAAACTCCATACGAAAACATCACATGTGTTTTCTTATCAAAGGATGGGCTTCCTCTCATAAACCAATAATTCATTGCTTCTCTGTATCCCTTGCAAAGGCTCTATCTTTTGACCCCGTTGTATAAAAGGCTCTTTCACCCACTGTTGATAATATCGGCGATTCGAAAATATTGCGATATTTTTGGCAAAACGATATATCGCCTTGAAAATATCGCGATATTTCCAAAATATCGGCTATGTTTAAAATTTTGAAAAAAAATTATTTTTTATGCTTGCCGATATTTTGTTGATATTTTCACCGATATTGCCAATAAGATGTTTTCTGGACCCTTGCCGATATTTTGCCAATACCAATATTTTCAACACTGCTTTCACCTACCCTGTTGATCATATGCTCCAAGTACAAACTCAAAATAATATATGGAAGACACATTATCCTCATGCATGGGAGACATAACATATACGGTTTCTTGGAGAGTTTCTTTCCATGTCATTCTTACATTCTTTCTCATGCTGAAAGAACATATCTCATTCTTACATTCTTCCTCATGCTAAAAGAATGCATGCCTCCATAGTTGGAATTCAATAAAACCAACCTAAGAAGCCAATGATCTTGAAATATGTGTGATTTTGTGCCAAGATAGAGGTGTCGTGGCATAAGTGGAAGGAAGGAATTTTTCTAAATTTGAAGACAGAGTTTAGTAAAAAACATAAAATCTCATTACGCACTAGTTTAAATCAATGTTCACTACAAATAAGATAAGGTGTCCTTCAAATCACATTATAAACTAGTCTGAATCATCACTGCATTGAGCCACAGTATATGAATTGTAAGGATACCCAAAGAGTAGCAGTAGCTAAATTTTTTTATGCCAACACTATGGAACTAGAGGGAATGGATTCAATGGAGATCAAGACCTTACGTTGTGTTTTTCTTAGTGGAAGAAGTCCCTAGAAATTAAATTTTTCCTGGAGGTAGGGACAAGCAACTAATAACAAACGGAAGCACTAATAATGTATCAAGGAGTCAGGTTCCTGAAGGACATTGTGCAAAGGGATGTAGTTATTGTTGAGGACTCCAACATAATCACAAGATCACTGAAGCAATTCCCTCCTCCTAAGACCTGGCATGCATCTATCATAAAATGGTCCTGCTACTCAATGCATTTAAATAAGTCCACTATTTTTAGGTTAGAAAAAGATTCAACTCCCAAGTAAATCAGATGGCTAAGCAAGCAATTTCAGTTGAGGACTCCAACACAATCACAAGATCACTGAAGCAGGAAAGAGCTCCTTCCTCTTAAGCCCTGGCATGCATCTATCATAAAATGGTCCTGCTACTCAATGTATTTAAATAAGTCCACTATTTTCAGGTTAGAAAAAGATTCAACTCCCAAGTCAATCAAATGGCTAAGCAAGTAGTTTCAAAAGAAAAAGGAACTCTCTGAGTATGTATCAAGGGGTGGGGAAATCCCTCTACACCTCAATAACATCATCAATAAAAAGTCCCAAGGAGAGGAAGCATGAAAGGTGGCATCTCTACCCAAATTGTGATACATGGAAACAAAAGGAGTTTGGCTCACCAGATAAGAAGGCACAGGGACAATTTGCTAACAGAGAGTTTGATAACCGGGACAGTTTTCTAACAGGGACAGTTTGATCATATGTTCCAAGTACAAACTCAAAATACTAATGGAAGATAGGTGATCCTCATGCATTGGAGACATAACATATATGTTTTCTTGGAGAGGCTTGAGACTAAAGCATAGCTTGACATTCTTTTTTATTACAGATTTCCTTGACAACACATTAGCATTCTTTTTACTTGCAAATTTCCACAAGCTTGGGGTCCTCTGGAAATTCTTCTGGAGTACTAGCTTCTGGGTTATGATCTTCCAGTGAATTTTTTTCTTTCTTTAATTATTTGTGTTTATTATTATTATCTTCTCACTAAATGTCTTGGTAGGCTAAAATTTCACCTCATCCCACTCTAAAGTAGAATGATTTAAAGAAAATGATTTGTTGATATTCCTACCTGGGAACAAAACTGGTAGTTAAGTTCTCATATTTGGTTGCTCCTAGGATTAATCATTAAATCATAGGTGTGCATAGGTTATACATTAGAAGATATATACAGTCATGTATATCCCTTATCACTGGGAAGTGCAAATGTCATAATTCAACGGAGCACATGTTTTACTACCGTTAAGGTGCATTACAAAACATGAAGTACAAGTTTGATACATCTTTGAAGTCAAGTCCACTAGGAACTAGGAACTATGTCTGATCAATGATATTTCTGTAGGTCTAACAAATCCACAGTTGTGAATAATTATTGCCTACAAATACCTGCCCAGGTGGACAAAGTTGCAATGGATCTTGAGCATTTTGTTAGCTACTTGAGCACTGAAGAGGTGCCTTTTGCATAATGAGTAGGGTCCCGGCTGATGATCATCAACTTTGCTACTTGTGCCATCCCAATGCTCAAGACAAGGCTTTGAGTAGTGACAAAGTACAAGTCAGTGAGTGTGAGAAATAAGGGAGAGGTGCTAAGTTTGGCTATGCCACTGCCACAACTACATCTAGTAGAGCATACTTTGGATGAAAAGGTACCCTGCATCCTCTTGGGGTTATCTAATATGTGGTGACCTCAGGATGATGGTAATGAAGGATGGAACTTCCAGTGATATTTATGTTTCCCAATGTTTTGGGATGGCCTTCAAAGCTAATCAATGATGACCCTCCCTGTTCTACTATGGTGCAGGTGTTCAGGTGCCATATCATTTATTGTTCATTGTTTTGTTGATGTGACTCACCCTTCAAGGTTTTAATTATGTTGATGGCTATACTGGACTTTGGGCCAAGGGTCTATTTTGTTCATAACTTCATATTTCAGTTGGATCTAGGCATTTAGTGCATAGGGGATTTTTAATGTTGCTCCTATGTTGACATTATGGTGGTGGTCCATCTATTCAAGCCACACGTTCACACAATGGGTAGTGGATGATGGATCTAGTGGGCAGGTTTGGGTTTGTTGGAGGGTTACATGTTTGAGGCGGCATTTAACTGGAGGGAGGAAGATGGATAAAATCAAAATCTGTGACCAAGTTCCTCGTGTAGACAGGGAACCTTGGAGGGGCTGTTAAACCAATCTTTGTATGAGGAAGAAGGGAGGCAGCTCTGTGCCCCCAACATGGCTGACATAGAGGGGATCAGAATATATGCAGAAAAGACAGAAGTCAAAGGCCAAGGAGAAAGTAGATGAACCGAGTAGACTGCATCAGATCTTTATAGGGGGTGCTTAGCACAAGCTACTGCACCTGTTCAAGTGAACCCAATCATATTAACTGAAAAAAGGGATTTGAATAAAAGAGAGAAGCATCTTTATGTTGTCTGCCTCTAGAAGCAAGAAAAGAAAATATTAGAGTGTGATAGGAGAGGGTATTTTCATTTGAGTGCAATGCTTAATAAAACTTAGACGACAATTTTTTTCCTGAAATGCAATAAAGAGAAGCATTAAAACTTACTACACTGGAATTTGGCACAAGAGACGAATAAGCTTGAACAGGATAATAGGATAATGATTAAAACACAGTTAACAGACTTATAAACATTTATCAAATACCATCACACAATTGGCATGGTTAATATCAGCAAAAGGCACGGCTATTAGTGCAGCAACGATGAAGCATTTGGCACACAAAGAATACAACAATGCAGCAGCTAGATATAGTATTTGAAAATGAAAAATAGAAGATACTAGAATGCCATAGTTGACATTATAAAATAGTGCTTGGCATAGTTAAGAAAGAAAATAAACATAGTTAGAAAAGGCTACTGATTGCAGTAAAGTAGGCAATTAGACATAGCGAATTTAGATGTCCCATTTGTGGTTTGATATTCCTTTTTTTTTCTCTGCATAATGAATTTCCGGGAGGAAACCCACTGGGTACTCCCCCTCTAAATGCAAATTCAAATCAAACCAATCAAACAGTCTAAATGCAAATGCACATGCATGTATTTGTTTTCGGATTTCTTAGTATGTGAATGATAAAAAGAAAGCTAATGCGCAAATCTGAATTACTTTTCAAGCAACAGTTACTAACAAGTTTCTTTTCAAAATAAAAAATGAAGACAATCACAGCACTTTACGATTCGGAAATGAATATTTGCTTTCGACACTAGAAAAACTACAAATTCATACCAAATACAATAGTAACAGGGTAACTGACTATCAAGAGCAACCAAACTCTCTCCTATGACTGAAAACGACACTTGCGACACTTTCAAATCAAGAAACGACAATACAATTACGTTACTTTTTGCAAAGGAGAACTGAAAATGACTCAACAAATACACAAAAACATTTACAGTTCTTTTGCACAATGGAGGCGGAATATCAGCAAGGAAAGGGGTTTCAAATGGAGATATACTGATTACAAACAACAAAACTCATGAATAGAACTGAAAAGAATGAACACAGAAACCAAAACTGAGGAACAATGCCTAGTCTGATCAGCGCACCTGTAACACAGTGAACTTGAAATGCAGCGCACCTACTACACTCGGGAAGTGTGCTGAATTTCAGATTCACAGAACAGAGCCTGCGCTGGGCCAGAGACGAGACTTTGCTTGGGTTCCAGGTCACAGTTTGCAGTTCAGTTCAGGGGTTTTGGCCGAGAAAATGGTAATCAGTAAACCAACAATCAGGGGTAGATCTAAGGAGGTTATTGGAGCTACCACAGGGGCAATTAGAGAGTTTGTAAATCAGTTGTTTAATTCATAAACAAATCTCGGAGATTGACTGAAGCGGAATTTATCTACTTTGCATTTGCATAGCAAATGCAGTTCGAAAGATACCTGGCTCGACTTCAGACTCCGTCTGTAAGTTTATAAAATAACCAACAAGGAAGATAAACAAACAACCTAGTCGCTCCCTAGCGGAGTCGCCATTTTGTTACAGGGAAAAGTGTCTACACAGAACTTCTTATCCCACTAAGGTGTGGTAGCTACCTTAGAAACAAACAAAGTAAAGCTACTTTCGTTTTTCCTTTATGAAATATAGATGAGAGAAGAACAAATGAGACCAACCTCTATCTTGCGCTTATCTCCTAATTCAATTCCTCTCTCTCCTGATAGTCCTTCGCTACTTGCTTCCTAGATAAGGATACTAAGAGTAAGGCTTAATGTGCAAAGGTGGTGGTACGCAAAACAAAGAAAGGAAAAATAATATCGAGGGGATAAACAGAAATGTCTCCTCTCGTTTATATATTTTGTTGATTTGAAAAAAAGCTTACTCATTTTCATTCTTCTTCCTCGTTTGTTTGTTGTCCCATTTTCTGTTGTTGTTGACTTCTTTCTCTTTGAAACCAGCCCATTTCTTTAGCTCTTTATGTCCTCATCCATTCTCTTTCAAAATGTTTCGATTAAAGGTTTGCTCCATGAATTTCACATAAACTCGTCATCGATATCTATTGATCTTCACCATTTGAGTCTCAGCAGGACCATTTTTGTCTCTGATACCTATTGCCATGGTTCTTTCATACCTTCGAATGAGAAGCAACTTCAACATGCACAACCATGAGAAAAGCACTGGGAAAAGATGAAGAAGACAATGGAGATGTAGGACAGAAAAAATCTCTCTATTTCTAATTGATTAATTGCAAATAAATGATAGTCTCAAAGTGTGGTAATTGAGAGGACAACTGCCTCCAGAGTAAGTTCATTTTTTCCCTTTTTGAATGTAACATGGCATATTAAGGTTTAGGAATCCCCTGATAGGAAAGTATCTTTGAATTTAACACAACATATTAAGGTTTATGAATTCCCTGATTGGAAAGTACTACTAACGAACACTTAAAAATGGAATTACCATACGCTGCGATATCCATGATGGTTGGATCACCAAGAAACTAGTACTGTTATGCAGCATGGATGGACAGTTAAATTTGAAGACAGAGTATGGTTGGATCACCAAGAAACTAGTACTGTTATGCAGCATGGATGGATTGTTAAATTTGAAGACAGAGTATAGTAAGAAACATGAAATCTCATTATGCACTAGTTTAAATCAATGTTCACTGCAAATGAGATAAGGTTTCCTTCAAATCACATTATGCACTTGTCTGAATCATCACTACATTGACCCATTGCTAACAGACAGTTTGATAACAGAGAAAGTTTGCTAACAGGGACAGTTTGATCATATGTTCCAAGTACAAACTCAAAATACTAATGGAAGACAGGTGATCCTCATGCATTGGAGACATAACATATACTTTTTGATAGACGTTATCTGTTCACAACTAAAACTTCATTCCCTATGGGCCTTTCCACTATACGTGATTAATTAGCTTTACAAAAAACTCCTTTTCCAATCTATCTACTACCTGAGGTTATATAACCTTATCTTCTTCAAAAAAATCCTTACTTTATAACATAAGGGACATGATAGGAAGACTTCAAAAAGAAGTCTGTAGAATCTTTCATCACACCGTCAAGGACTTGTAAATATTTATGGCAACATGGGACAAAGTCAAAGTCCCCTTTGATAACTCATTCGCTGAAGTATTGAGTTCATGAAGAATGTCCCTGAAAGAATATTTGTCAAAGTCTGTTGAAGTGTTGAGTTCGTGAAGAATGTTCATGAAAGAATTTCATTTAAAAGATATAATTGAGTTATAAAAGTCCACCAACAAATGACATAGATTTATATTTATTAATTGATGCTTTCCTATTGGCCTAATCAATACAAGGTTGGAATCACTCATGGTCTGCAACTTCTTAACACCTCTAAGAATAACAACCTCAATAAGTTTTCTTAGGGAAGTAAACTATGCTTGGTTAGTTGATCCTCTATCGAGAGAATATTGAATATGGAAATAGTGATCAGGAATGAGAAAAAGAACAACACATACCCCACAAATGCAGGGATGGTCTTAACTAACACCATAAATAAATAAACTCAAAATCCAAAGGTATCATTACTGATAGCTTAGGCTTCCTTGTGGGTATATCCTCCAACCTTTAATGCGCTAGATATAATAGAGCCAACAAATAATAGAAATAAGAATGTCCTTGTCTTGAAAAATGCTATAGTTCTTTGTTTACCAATTACCATATATGAATAACACTACAAGAGCTTCAAAGCATTTAAGAAACTTATTAAAGAACCAAACTTATGCACATTCCATCAAAATAACATAGGACCAAGGAACCTTTGGCTTGAGCTCAATGAAAAATTTAAATAGGATTTGAACAATATAACGACAAGAGATAAACAAATGATGAACATTTTCCTCATTGTTTTTGCACAACAGACATTGATGAGGCCCAACCTAACCTATTTTAATTCCACTTGCCCAAGTGAGAAGTTAATTTGATAAAGCTAACTACAATGTAATTATAATTTCCAAAGGAAAATGCAGTTATCATAATAAATCCCACCACCACTCACTTCTCTTGAAAATTGAGATTCCATAATTACCTTATACCTTGTTTAATAGTGAAATCACTTCTACTAACTTTTTGACACCAAATTGGAACATCTTTTATATCATCTTTAATATTTCCTTGATCTTAGGCTTGACATTCTGGGTTATGATCTTCCAATGTTTTTTTTTTTTAATTATTTGTGTTTATTATTATTATCTTCTCAATGAAAGTCTTGGTAGGCTAAAATTTCACCTCTTCCCACTTTGAAGTAAAATGAATGATAGTCTCGAAGTGTGGTAATTGAAAGGACAACTGCCTTCAGAGTAAGTTCATTTTTTCCCTTTTTGAATGTAACATGGCATATTAAGGTTTAGGAATCCCCTGATTTGAAAGTATCTTTGAATTTAACGCAACATATTAAGGTTTAGGAATTCCCTGATTGGAAAGTACTACTAACGAACACTTAAAAATTGAATTACCATAAGCTGCAATATCCATGATGGTTGGATCACCAAGAACTAGTACTGTTATGCAGCATGGATGGACTGTTAAATTTGAAGACAGAGTATGGTTGGATCACCAAGAAACTGGTACTGTTATGCAGCATGGATGGACTGTTAATTTGAAGACAGAGTATAGTAAGAAACATGAAATCTCATTACACACTAGTTTAAATCAATGTTCACTGCAAATGAGATAAGGTATCCTTCAAATCACATTATACACTTGTCTGAATCATCACTGCATTGAGCCACGATATACGAATTGTAGAGATACCCAAAGAGCAGGCAATAGCTAAAATTATTTATGCCAACACTATGGAACTAGAGGGAATGGATTCAATGGAGATCAAGACCTTACGTTGTGTTTTTCTAAGTGGAAGAGGTCCATAGAAATTAAAATTTTCCTGCAGATAGGGACAAGCAACTAATAACAAGCGGAAGCACTAACAAATGCATCAAGGAGTCAGGTTTCTGAAGGACACCTCGAACTGATGATCTATATCAGTGTATGTCAAACAAAAAATAAATTCAAACCACTTATAAAATTCACGTCTTATGATAAATAAATGTCTTATCAACCAAAACAGAGCTTATAAATGCAGAGCTTATAAAACAGAGCATTTATCAACCAAAATTAAGACATCACGTCTGTAAAATGCCAGTCATTGTACAATTGTTCTCTTCTTAAAAAAGTACCATACGATTATTCCAAACAAAAACTGTGGGGATTTTTGTTCTATATCAATAACATCGTCTAGTCCAATTGGCGAAAATGCTAGTTGGTTTTGTCCTAAGCTATGTGGCCTCAACTAAACAGGTTATCAAGAGCAAAATGTTGGACTTATGGTTGAATCAACCTTCACAACAAAGACACAATGAATTATTTCATTCGACTTATGTCTCGATTTGTAGATGGAAATGCAGTTTGTGTGGAGAATTAGTGTAGTAAGGGTATCTTAGATGCTAGGGATAGGTCACTAAAAGAACCACCAATTTGTATCTTTTCTGGACTTAATCTGGGTATCTCTCATCTCAAGCGTTCTTGTGGTAATATGCTATTGAAAATAAGAAGACTTGTGGTAATATGCCATTGAAAATACACCAATTTGTATCTGTTCTGGACGTAATCTGGGTATCCCTCATCTCAAGCGTTCTTGTGGTAATATGACATTGAAAATAATAAGACGTCCAAACATTTCTACCTAGAAAGTGCATGGTGAAGATGTTTCGGAAGCGATAAAGGTTTTTCTGCTTATCAATGTACTTCAAAGAACTTCAAGGCAAGACAAAATGATGCCAATTACCTGGAACAATCCTAAAGAGGACGAGGATATGGAAACAACAAAATGTAAATTTATTTTATTCCTATCAGAATGATATGTCAAGTAGCTTGTATTTTTCAATCTTGTAGAGGACAACTGCCTCCAGAGTAAGTTCATTTTTTCCCTTTTTGAACGTAACATGGTATATTAAGGTTTAGGAGTCCCCTGATAGGAAAGTATCTTTGAATTTAAAACAACATATTAAGGTTTAGGAATTCCCTGATTGGAAAGTACTACTAACGAACACTTAAAAATGGAATTACCATACGCTGCGATATCCATGATGGTTGGATCACCAAGAAACTAGTACTGTTATGCAGCATGGATGGACCGTTAAATTTGGAGACAGAGTATGGTTGGATCACCAAGAAACTAGTACTATTATGCAGCATGGATGGACTGTTAAATTTAAATGGATGGACGTGATTAATTAGCTTTACAAAAAACCCCTTTTCCAATCTATCTACTACCTGAGGTTATATAAGATCTTGGAAATAAGATGGCCTAATTCATAGGTTGATGTAGATCATTGAAGTGACTGTCCTAAGAAAAGAACATGTTAATCAAATTTAACATGGTATCAGAGCTCAGGTGAGGACAAGCCCAAGTAAGAGAAAAAACATTCACTTAGAAGTTTGTTGATAAGAATTCATGATCACCTTCTTCTGGAAATCTGAAGGTGGAAGTTGCAGTTCTCTGAAGCAAGAACCCTTACTCAATACTTTGAACAATTCGAGATCCTTCAACTCTGCTGTCTTCAAATCCTGAACTTACTATTTGTATCATCGAGTCTAAAGCAGAATCCTAAGTAAATTGAAGGGCATTCATTAGCTATTGTCATACTGGATTATTTCAAGGACCAAGGGATATATTTTCAGCCTTAGTTATGAACCTAATTTCAAGCATGGATCCATTTCAGATCTCTGAATCATCCTTGGACAAGGACAAAGCCATTACAGCTGTGAACAAATTCTGAAGCAAGTCATGAAAATCAATATTAGAGTTATTCACTTGGCTTGATATTATTCTGGAAATTTGCCTCAATAGAAAACTTTAGATTTCTTAATAGCTTACATTTATATGCATGCGGTCCTATTGATGTCACTTAGGTGAGACAATGGTTGAAACATTGAGGCTCAGAATTATGGTATCGATTAGCCCTTAATTACGACAGAACTCCGAAGCAGTCGTTATTGTAAATGAGTCAGAAACATGATCACCTTCTTCTGGAAATATGAAGGTGGAAGTTGCAGTTCTCTGAAGCAAGAACCCTTACTCAATACTTTGAACAATTCGAGATCCTTCAACTCTGTTGTCTTCAAATCCTGAACTTACTATTTGTATCATCAAGTCTAAAGCAGAATCCTAAGTAAATTGAAGGGCATTCATTAGCTATTGTCATACTGGATTATTTCAAGGACCAAGGGATATATTTTCAGCCTTAGTTATGAACCTAATTTCAAGCATGGATCCATTTCAGATCTCTGAATCATCCTTGGACCAGGACAAAGCCATTACAGCTGTGAGCAAATTCTGAAGCAAGTCATGAAAATCAATATTAGAGTTATTCACTTGGCTTCATATTATTTTGGAAATTTGCCTCAATAGAAAACTTTAGATTTCTTAATAGCTTACATTTATATGCCTGCGGTCCTATTGATGTCACTTAGGTGAGACAATGGCTGAAAAATTGAGGCTCAGAATTATGGTATCGATTAGCCCTTAATTACGACAGACTTCCGAAGCAGTCCTTATTGTAAATGAGTCAGAAACGTGATCACCTTCCTCTGGAAATCTGAAGGTGGAAGTTGCAGTTCTCTGAAGCAAGAACCCTTACTCAATACTTTGAACAATTCGAGATCCTTCAACTCTGCTGTCTTCAAATCCTGAACTTACTATTTGAATCATCAAGTCTAAAGCAGAATCCTAAGTAAATTGAAGGGCATTCATTAGCTATTGTCATACTGGATTGTTTCAAGGACCAAGGGATATATTTTCAGCCTTAGTTATGAACCTAATTTTAAGCATGGATCCATTTCAGATCTCTGAATCATCCTTGGACCAGGACAAAGCCATTACAGCTGTGAGCAAATTCTGAAGCTAGTCATGAAAATCAATATTAGAGTTATTCACTTGGCTTGATATTATTCTGGAAATTTGCCTCAATAGAAAACTTTAGATTTCTTAATAGCTTACATTTATATGCCTGCGGTCCTATTGATGTCACTTAGGTGAGACAATGGCTGAAACATTGTGGCTCAGAATTATGGTATCGATTAGCCCTTAATTACGACAGACTTCAGAATCAGTCCTTATTGTAAATGAGTCAGAAACATGATCACCTTCTTCTGGAAATCTGAAGGTGGAAGTTGCAGTTCTCTGAAGCAAGAACCCTTACTCAATACTTTGAACAATTCGAGATCCTTCAACTCTGCTGTCTTCAAATCCTGAAATTTACTATTTGTATCATCAAGTCTAAAGCAGAATCCTAAGTAAATTGAAGGGAATTCATTAGCTATTGTCATACTGGATTATTTCAAGGACCAAGGGATATATTTTCAGCCTTAGTTATGAACCTAATTTCAAGCATGGATCCATTTCAGATCTCTGAATCATCCTTGGACTAGGACAAAGCCATTAAAGCTGTGAGAAAATTCTGAAGCAAGTCATGAAAATCAATATTAGAGTTATTCACTTGGCTTGATATTATTCTGGAAATTTGCCTCAATAGAAAACTTTAGATTTATTAATAGCTTACATTTATATGCCTGCGGTCCAATTGATGTCACTTAGGTGAGACAATGGCTAAAACATTGAGGCTCAGAATTATGGTATAGATTAGCCCTTAATTACGACAGACTTCCGAAGCAGTCGTTATTGTAAATGAGTCAGAAACATGATCACCTTCTTCTGGAAATCTGAAGGTGGAAGTTGCATTTCTCTGAAGCAAGAACCCTTACTCAATAACTGGAGCTACACCCAATTGACCTATGGTTTGATAATTGGCTAAATTTGATATATTTTTGTAAGACAGTTCTCTCATGGGCAGTGGGTACATCAGATGGAGCATTACGTTAGATCAAGTCAGAAATGTGAGAGTAAATAGCCATGAGAGAAAAATCTATGGGAGACAACTTTTTCGTGTATGTAGAGAAGGATACTAAGAGCAAAGCTTAATGTGTAAAGGTGGTGGTACGCAAAACTCTGCAAATGGACGTCATTTGTCAAAATTGATTCTAAATGTGAATATGTTTTCTACTATGCCTGCGATTGTCAACTCTTTTTGTGCCTTTGTGTAAGAAAGGTTGAATTTTTATTTTGTATGAGCACAATGATGACTCGGAACTCTGTCTTGTGTGTCAGTGTCTGATCTATGGAAAAAGATAAATATAGATTTTAATCACTCTTGAATAGACTGTAAATTTTTTTTGGCATTGCATGATGTTGAAAATAGTTAGGTGGACAGATCCTAGCTGGTGTAGAGTCCCCCTGAGGGTCCACTCAAGCGCACTACTATGTTATTGCTAATTCACTAATTTTTTTTGAAGCAGCACTAGCAGTTCTAGTTCCAGTAGTATATCTAGTACTATAACTAAGAGCATATATATGCATACGTAGCAACAGAACAAACAGAGTAAGTATATGAATCTTGAACCAAGCTAGCATCATGATCAGCCTCTGTTAAGGAAATATCTCCATGTGTTGTGGGGGTCTCACCACACCAAACGCATCTTAGAGACCCTTGTCATGACCAGGTTAGCCCTGTAACTTCACTGCCTTCTAACGTGTTTGGAGGTTGTTGTTACCACTAGATATTGGTTTCATTCATTGTTCACAGGTAGTAAACTTTCACTGCCATATTTTGTTGAGAAATATCAGGAGCCCTGAAGGAGGAGGGTAGGGTCAAGCCTTGCCTCCATGTACTCGATCATCCTTTTCATATGGTTGATATTTTGGGGTAGAAACATGGTTTCTACCTGCCTAGAACTGCATATGGGTTGTATCAATGGTGGAAATATTCAAAAAATCTTCATTTCCTCTATTTATCACTTTGTCATGTAGGAAAACGGAGTACAGGAATATGGGTTAGTCTGACTCGTAACTGTAAAGTTGCTGAGTCTCGTAACTCCTAAACACCAACCCTTTTATAGGGTAATATTTTCTAGAGAAGAGAAATCTTCCTTTTCATTAAGAAAGAGGCTTACATTTACATATATATGACCCAAGAAAACCTCAAAGGTATGGACATCACCAATGCCAACAACAACATCCATCACAAAATTAACTAACAGGGACCAAAAATGGACATGAAAAGAACGTCTATAAACTTTGTAGAACATGGATAAAATTACTAAAAAAGATAAAAACCCGGATAGTATGGAACATTAAAATCCTAGTTACAAACGAGAATAACCAGTTCAAACAAAAATATTTTATTCATAAGATGACAAAAAGGATAGAATTTCTTGACATATAAAAAGAAGTGAGCCAACTGAAGATCACTGGGGATATGAACATATCCCCTTCTCAATAATTGTAAGCCTCCTGGTTCTTCAAATAAAAAGTGGCCTTCCTCCACCCGTAGATATCTTTTGGACATATAGTCCGCATGTTGGTTACATTCCCTCAAAATATGCTAGAATAATAGATTATGAAAGAGACCCTTAAGAATTTAAATATGTTACATCTAGTGCTTGAGGGAAAGAACCTTAAAATTCCCCTTCTCCATTATCCAGTCCATCACACACTTGGAATCTCCATAACTCTGACATGAGATAATGTTCAATGATGTTTCAATATATAAAAGGGCCCAAACTACAGAAACCTCTGCCTTGGTATTAGACTCTGAACCAATATTCAACCAAATATGATAAGACCCATTTCTAGGGAGGAAACTGATGGCACCCCCTCCACATACACCTAAATGATATGCATCATCAAAGAAACCTACACTTATAGATAGAGGACTATGAGGGAAGCATAAGGAGTGACTACGAGGAGGATTCAAAGGCTTGACATACAGAGAAGAAACCCATAATATGAGGCAGGATGTCAGAGATCTCTGCTTTCAAAGATATGTTTATTCTGAACCTTCTAGACACCCCAAGCGATGAAGATAGGAAAGGATTTATAATTACCCATGTTTTTCTCACATAAGAAAAGGAAATGGTCAATATGATACATTGGAACAAGGTCCAAAATATTGAGGGTTGCAGTCCAAAGTTCCATGGAAAAATCACACAGAAAAAATAAGTGATTGACATATTCAAAGTCCTTTGAATAGAGGATACATATATTTGGCCTAGATAATCCTTTGCACAATAGAGGGTCCCATGTTTATATCTAATTCTCTAAATCCAACCATATGAATAATTTCATTTTTGGAGCAATAAGCCAGTCCCGAAACTTATTATACCACCAATTTACCATGGGAAGGGAAGAACATGCTGATATAGAATTATAGGCATGGCAAGAAGTTATTTTCCCAAATGAGGTGTTCCAAGCACAAGCAATTGAACCATCCTCCTATGATAAGATTTTACCATTGAGAATAAGATTCTTAACAAAATTGTCCCATTCATATGCTAGAAGACCATGTAGACCCAATTCAGAAGCACATTTCCACCTGATAATAAAAGACTGCAATGAGGAAGACAAGAAAGGGTGACACAATATATAAACAGCCCTGAATTTGAGATGAAATATGAGCTTTGGAAATAATTAGTAGAAGGGAGATCCCCTAATAGAAGGAGCTCTAGATGTTATTAACAAACGGGGTTTATGTTTTGCAGGTCAGGCATTGTGCTATTGAACAAAATCTATGGCCATTTTGACGACTTATGATGGGACTTACAGTTCAGTCTTTCCACTACTTGTAAGCATGGATAATTTGCCCTAGTAGTACACCTAAGAGCATATATATGCATACGTAGCAGCAGAACAAACAGAGTAAGTATATGAACCTTGAACCAATCTAGCATCATGATCAACCTCTGTTAAGGAAATATATTCACGTGTTGTGGGGGTCTCTCCACACCAAACGCATCTTAGAGACCCTTGTCATGACCAGGTTAGCCCTGTCACTTCACTGCCTTCTAACATGTTTGGAGGTTGTTGTTACCACTAGATATTGGTTTCATTCATTGTTCACAGGTAGCAAACTTTCACTGCCATATTTTGTTGAGAAATATCAGGAGCCCTGAAGGAGGAGGGTAGGGTCAAGCCTTGCCTCCATGTACTCGATCATCCTTTTCATATGGTTGATCTTTTGGGGTAGAAACATGGTTTCTACCTGCCTAGAACTGCATATGGGTTGTATCAATGGTGGATATATTCAAAAAATCTTCATTTCCTCTGTTTATCACTTTGTCATGTAGGAAAACAGAGTACAGGAATATGGGTTAGTCTGACTCGTAACTGTAAAGTTGCTGAGTCTCAATTGTGATTATGTGATCTTGGAATGTTTTGAGAGTATATAAACTCTTCTCAATGTATGTCCTTTCCTTGCAAGACTTGGAGAGGGGGATATAGAGTCTTCTTATTGGAATGCAGAGGTTGTTTGACTTTGTATAGTTGCTTATTATCTAATCATATGAAGAAAAAGTAGAGTTACAAGAATACAAGTTTAAATGCCAGGCCTTCTTCTACTTATGTTTTGGAGAACACATATCACCTGATCGTTCTAAACAAAAAAACACAATAGCCAAACTCATTCCTATACCTCTTTAATTTTTCTCCTTTCCAAATAGGCTAAATGATCCTAAATTCAGTGGCAAAGTACCAGCCTTCTCTTCATGCAATCTCAAAACAACTCTGAGGGCCAACCTACCTTCATTGGATGAACGGAAAGGTATTAGCACATCTATTTAGGGTGCATCTTTATGTGCATTTGTGGCTTCTTCAGCACAAGTGTACACCATAGAGATGATTCGGTTTTGTGCTTGTGCTGAGGTGAGAAATGGCATTTTATGAACAATGTTGCTCAGTGTTCCTTGAACAGAGTTTATATTGTTATAATCCTTGTGCAATTCAGTACTAGTTTGGAGAATTGATGGTTATTTAATATTTGTACAGGTCATGCTCGGAGGCTATTTTGCTTTGAAAAGAGTTGAATATCCATCTACAGATTTATTGTATCCATTTCCATTTGGAATCAATAAACCATTAAAAAGTTTTTTCATCGCCTTTGGAAGTAATAAATACCCTATTGATATTCATTTTTATCTCTAGTATATCAGCATTATTTATGGAGGAACAGAAAAAGGGACTGATGTAGTATGGTCAGATGTGTGCCAGCATTTGCTTAATTATAATTTATCATTTATATTCCCAGAATGACAGTCTGCAACTTGGTAAAACCTTGAAGTTGGACCAATGAACTAATTAGGCTGGTGAATTGGGGTCTCTGAATTATTTTTGTTGTCTTCGGAAGGAATTAGCAATCTATTTATTTCGATATTTATCTCTATTATATGAACATCGTATATAGAAAGACCCGTCTAATTAGTTCATATTATTGGACCCGTCTAATATGTTTGTGGCAGTTTTCAGTTATAATTTAGTTTTCAGCATGGCACTACTATTGTGTGCAATTCAGTACTAGTTTGGAGAATTGATGGCTTGGACTTTCCTTGATTGGATATGCTATGCCAATAGCAATTTGTCATGTTTTGTGATGATTAAGGCTAGATGTAAGAATTATTAATTAACATTATTTCATGCAAAAGAAAATCTTCCCACAATCGTATTTAGGGAGGGCTAACCAAATTCATTTAAGTAGTGAATTTCCTTTAAAGCAGTCAAGGTAGTGATTGTACCGTGATTCAAATAGTTGAAAGACATTTATTTATCATAAGATCTGAATGGAAATGCCTCAGAAATCACTGAAATAATACTAGTATTCATGCTATCATAAAGGTGAATCCAATTTACCTCATTGGCCGAGAAAATAATTGTTCTTCTAACAACTAAGTTGAGCCATCTTCACCCAAGCTTGTAAGGGCACAGTCTATGGATTCCTATCGTAGCTAATTCTAGGTGCCCATGCAGTAGTTGCATGAATAGTTAAAGAATTCCTCTTCCTCTTTGATCTGCTCCCTATTGACAGTCCATGAAACAACGATGCTGATCATTTAATTTCTGCAAGGTGGAGGAAACAAAATACCAAACCCAGGTAGTGGAATTACTTCCTTGCCATTCTCATTTTTTTCTTGGAGGCCTTTGAAAGATGACACGGTTCCTTTATTGAGACTACCGAATGTAGAATAGGTAGACTCTTCTTGACATCATTAACAACATGTGCTATCTATTTTCTAGACTGTAAGTTATCATAGACATTCTCCTGTCTCCCCTCTACCTCCTGGCCAAAAGGTTTTCTTGCTTCTCATGAAGACAAAAACATATAACTAGATAGACAGATAGTTCGAACAGAAATTTCCTTAATGTATTTTTTAAAGTTTAAAGCGATTTTCCCCATATCTATCTTCTCCATGAACATGTGGACAATCATTCATGCACTAGATTTTTAAAAGGAAATGTAGACAACAAACCTCTAACAGATCCACATGAAGTCAATGCTGAGGGACAATTTTGGGGCATGGAAAAGGTGCACTCACAGGGATTAAATCACAGTGAAGAGAGGCTCCTTTGTTGTCCCAAAAGAAGGTTTTTCATCACAGCAAGGAGGCTTCCATACGCTGTCAAAGGAAGCTCCAAAAGAGCCCTAGTTGCAGTTTTCTATTCACAGCTAAGACGCAATCAAAGGGAGCCTAAATGAACCCCTAATCCACAATAAGAAAGAGAATCAATACACAGTCCTAAAGGATGTGTTTTAGGTGTTGTTCAAGTAAAGAGACCTAGCACGTCTTAGTATTTCAGTGGCAACATGATGATGACAACATTGTGATTGAAACTATTCTTGAGGATTGTTTAGAAGGTTGGTAACCTACAGTCATATTATATTAATGAAATCTGTCCTAGACCAAAGTTCAAATCAGTACACTGAAATTGAGTCAAGTCCTTGTACGACTTATACTACTGCATTGATAGTATTTGTTGACTGAAGATCAGAAGCCAGACTTGCTGCTAGGCTAGACCTCAGGACATAGCTAGCAGCAAAGGTATTGACTTGAAAGCGTGACAATGGTGGAGCTGCACCTCTAGGTCATGGATTGGTAACTGACAAAAAAAAAAATTCAGACCACTTTAGTCCAATCCTAAAAAAAACTTATTGTAAGCAAACAAATTTGCAACTAACCAACCAATGTGAAATGAATTTTCAATGAAATTATCAAATGTACTACACAAATTGATGATATATATATACGAAAAACAGAGCATTTATCAACCAAATTAAGACATCACGTCTGTAAAATGCCAGTCATTGCACAATTGTTCTCTGTTTAAAAAAGTGAGTACAATGAGGAGTACTTGTATTTTTCATGAACTCTAGCTTCCAAAAGAGGATATTCTGAACTGCACTTGTAAATTTCAACAGTTGTTCTTCTGAAAATCAGACAAAATCGTGCATGGAAGTAAGTTTAACAGTGCAGTTGTGGCGGGATCAATCTTGAGATCAAAACTGCTCTATTTATACTGAGTGATGATCTAATCAGATCAGATGATGTGGAGGGGTCAACGGTTAGTTTATTATGAGCAACTTTATTCTTACTAACATTTACTCACAAAATCGTGCATGTATTTGCTGACAAAATAGTGTAGTAGATGAAGGTTGGTATTTGGAATGGAATTGTAAGTAAAATTTCCATTTTTTATTTTTTATTTTTTAATATCAAATAAGGAATTTAGAAATTACTAAAAGAAAAAAATTAGAGATTTTTCCTTATTTCAAATAAGGAACTAGTTCAAATAAAGAATTTAGTGGTTATTAAAAAAGCTAAAAGTAGAGTTTTTTCTTTATTTCAAATAAGGAATTTAAGAATTTATTAATTACTCCCTATCTCTATTTTTCTAGCAATATATACTTGTCTTATATAAAACCTCAAGTAATAGGCTTGGTAACACCCCTGAAATAATATTTTCTCTCATTTATTAAATATTTTGTATTTCCACTTTTTAACTTGAGTCACAAAGAAATAATAAATCTAGTTAATATGCTAATATTGAGGACAAGTTTGACATGGCAAATAGGTTACTTGGGGCTTTTTTCACATTTAGGTGATGGGGAGCACTATTTGCCATCATTATAAACCAAAGTAATATAGATTTTGTATGGGTGTTAATGTGAGGATAATTTTGCCCCTAGACAAGGATGGGTATGTTTGGGGCCTTGGACATCATCTAAGGAGAAACACCATTATTATCCCAGTGCATACGAGTGGTTTTGGTTGGTTAAGTAATAGTACAGACTGTGCACATGGTACAAAACCACCTACCAGTGCCCCTAAGGTGAACGATTGGCCTAGTGGTGCTCAGCGCCAACATCAAGGTTTCTTGTTGGTGGCTAGTGTCCTACTTACTAATGTCTACTACCCAATATTGTGACATTTTGATAGATCGATGTACCAACAACTAATACATTGCATTAGTGTTGGTTGACCTTGAGGTTTCCTTGATACAGTTAGCCCGAAATTTGACCTAGACTTGATGGACTATAGTCCCCAACCATGGAGTGAGAGTCCTTGAACCCCCTATCTAGATGAGCTAATGGATAATGTAGTATGATATGGTAATATCGAGGACATTGAGCTTGACATGGCATGTACGTTAGTTGGGGATTTTTGCACATTTAGGTGATGGGGAGCACTATTTGCCATCATTATCAACCAAAGGAATATAGATGTTGTATGGGTATTAATGTGAGGATAATTTTGCCCCTCGACAAGGATGGCTTTGTTTGGGGCCATGGACATCATCTAAGGAGAAACACCATTATCATCCCAGGGCGTACGAGTGGTTTTGGTTGGTTTAGTAATAATACAGACTGTGCACATGGTACAAAAACACCTCCCAGTGCCTCTAAGATGAACGGTTGGCCTAGTGGTGCTCATCGCCAACATCAAGGTTTCTTGTTGGTGGCTAGTGTCCTACTTACTAATGTCTACTACCCAATATTGTGACTTTTTGATAGGTCGATGTACCAACAACTAATACATTGCATTAGTGAGGTTGACCTTGTTAAGGTGTCCTTCATACATTTAGCCTGAAATTTGGACTCTCGATGGACTATAGTCCCCAACCATGGAGTGAGAGTCCTTGAACCCTCTATCTCCATGAGCTAAATTATGGATAATGTAGGATGATATGCTAATATCGATGACATGTTTGACATTTTGATAGGTCGATGTACCAACAACTAATACATTGCATTAGTGTTGGTTGACCTTGAGGTGTCCTTGATATAGTTAGCTCGAACTTTGACCTAGACTTGATGGACTATAGTCCCCAACCATGGAGTGAGAGTCCTTGAACCCCCTATCTAGATGAGCTAATGGATAATGTAGGACGATATGCTAATATCGAGGACAAGATTGACATGGCATGTAATAATATCTGATTATCATCCTAGGGCCTACGAGTGGTTTTGGTTGGTTTAGTAATAATATAGACTATGCACATGGTACAAAACCACCTCCGAGTGCCTCTAAGGCGAATGGTTTGCCTAGTGGTGCTCATCGCCAACATCAAGTTTTCTTGTTGGTGGCTAGTGTCCTACTTACTAATGTCTACTACCTAATATTGTGACATTTTGATAGGTCGATGTACCAACAACTAATACATTGCATTAGTGTAGGTTGACCTTTTTAAGGTGTCTTTCATATAGTTAGCTTGAAATTTGACCTCTCGATGGACTATAGTCCCCAACCATGGAGTGAGAGTCCTTGAACCCTCTATCTTCATGAGCGAAATTATGGATAATGTAGGATGATATGTTAATATCGAGGACATGTTTGACATTTTGATAGGTCGATGTACCAACAACTAATACATTGCATTAGTGTTGGTTGACCTTGAGGTGTCCTTGATACAGTTAGCTCGAACTTCGACCTAGACTTGATGGACTATAGTCCCCAACCATGGAGTGAGAGTCCTTGAACCCCCTATCTAGATGAGCTAATGGATAATGTAGGATGATATGCTAATATCGAGGACAAGCTTGACATGGCATGTAGGTTAGTTGGGGCTTTTTGCACATTTAGGTGATGGGGAGCACTATTTTCCATCATTATAAACCAAAGTAATACAGATGTTGTATGGGTGTTAATGTGAGAATAATTTTGCCCCTAGACAAGGATGGCTTTGTTTGGGGCCTTGGACATCATCTAAGGAGAAACACCATTATCATCCCAGGGCATACGAGTGGTTTTGGTTGGTTAAGTAATAGTACAGACTGTGCACATGGTACAGAACCACCTCCCAGTGCCCCTAAGGTGAACGGTTGGCCTAGTGGTGCTCATCGCCAACATCAAGGTTTCTTGTTGGTGGCTAGTGTCCTACTTACTAATGTCTACTACCCAATATTGTGACATTTTGATAGGTCGATGTGCCAACAACTAATACATTGCATTAGTGTTGGTTGGCCTTGACATGTCCATGATACAATTAGCCCGAAATTTGACCTAGACTTGATGGACTGTAGTCCCCAATCATGGAGTGAGAGTCCTTGAACCCCCTATCTAGATGAGCTAATGGATAATGTAGGATGATATGCTAATATCGAGGACATTGAGCTTGACATGGCATGTAGGTTAGTTGGGGCTTTTTTCACATTTAGGTGATGGGGAGCACTATTTGCCATCATTATAAACCAAAGGAATATAGATGTTGTATGGGTATTAATGTGAGGATAATTTTGACCCTAGACAAGGATGGCTTTGTTTGGGACCTTGGACATCATCTACGGAGAAAAACCATTATCATCCCAGGGCATACGAGTGGTTTTGGTTGGTTTAGTAATAATACAGACTATGCACATGGTACAAAACCACCTCCCAGTGGCTCTAAGATGAATGGTTGGCCTAGTGGTGCTCATCGGCAACATCAAGGTTTCTTGTTGGTGGCTAGTGTCGTACTTACTATTGTTTACTACCCAATATTGCAACATTTTGATAGGTTGATGTGCCAAAAACTAATACATTGCATTAATGTTGGTTGACCTTGACATGTCCATAATACAATTAGCCCGAAATTTGACCTAGACTTGATGGACTATAGTCCCAAACCATGGAGTGAGATTCCTTGAACCCCCTATCTAGATGAGCTAATGGATAATGTAGGATGATAATGTGAGGATAATTTTTCCCCTGGACAAGGATGGGTATGTTTGGGGCCTTGGAAATCATCTAAGGAGAAACACCATTATCATCCCAGGGCGTACGAGTGGTTTTGGTTGGTTTAATAATAATACAGTCTGTGCACATGGTACAAAAACACCTCCCAATGCCTCTAAGGTGAACGGTTGGCCTAGTGGTGCTCATTGCCAACATCAAGGTTCCTTGTTGGTGGCTAGTGTCCTACTTACTAATGTCTACTACCAAATATTGTGACATTTTGATAGGTCGATGTACCAACAACTAACACATTGCATTAGTGTAGGTTGACCTTGTTAAGGTGTCCTTCATACAATTAGCCTGAAATTTGACCTCTCGATGGACTATAGTCCCCAACCATGGAGTGAGAGTCCTTGAACCCTCTATCTCCATGAGCTAAATTATGGAGAATGTAGGATGATATGCTTATATCGAGGACATGTTTGACATTTTGATAGATCGATGTACCAACAACTAATACATTGCATTAGTGTTGGTGGACCTTGAGGTGTCCTTGATACAGTTAGCTCGAACTTTGACCTAGACTTGATGGACTATAGTCCCCAACCATGGAGTGAGAGTCCTTGAACCCCCTATCTAGATGAGCTAATGGATAATGTAGGACGATATGCTAATATCGAGGACAAGCTTGACATGGCATGTAATAATATCTGATTATCATCCTAAGGCCTACGACTGGTTTTGGTTGGTTTAGTAATAATATAGACTATGCACATGGTACAAAACCACCTCCGAGTGTCTCTAAGGTGAATGGTTGGCCTAGTAGTGCTCATCGCCAACATCAAGTTTTCTTGTTGGTGGCTAGTGTCCTACTTACTAATGTCTACTATCCAATATTGTGACATTTTGATAGGTCGATGTACCAACAACTAATACACTGCATTAGTGTAGGTTGACCTTGTTAAGGTGTCCTTCATACAGTTAGCCTGAAATTTGACCTCTCGATGGACTATAGTCCCCAACCATGGAGTGAGAGTCCTTGAACCCTCTATCTTCATGAGCTAAATTATGAATAATGTAGGATGATATGTTAATATCGAGGACATGTTTGACATTTTGATATGTCGATGTACCAACAACTAATACATTTTATTAGTGTTGGTTGACCTTGAGGTCTCCTTGATACAGTTAGCTCGAACTTTGACCTAGACTTGATGGACTATAGTCCCCAACCATGGAGTGAGAGTCCTTTAACCCCCTATCTAGATGAGCTAATGGATAATGTAGGATGATATGCTAATATCGAGGACAAGCTTGACATGGCATGTAGGTTAGTTGGGGCTTTTTGCACATTTAGGTGATGGGGAGCACTATTTGCCATCATTATAAACCAAAGGAATATAGATGTTGTATGGGTGTTAATGTGAGGATAATTTTGCCCCTAGACAAGGATGGCTTTGTTTGGGGCCTTGGACATCATCTAAAGAGAAACACCATTATCATCCCAGGGCATACGAGTGGTTTTGGTTGGTTAAGTAATAATAAAGACTGTGCACATGGTACAAAACCACCTCCCAGTGCCCCTAAGGTGAACGGTTGGCCTAGTGGTGCTCATCGCCAACATCAAGGTTTCTTGTTGGTGGCTAGTGTCCTACTTACTAATGTCTACTACCCAATATTGTGAGATTTTGATAGGTCGATGTGCCAACAACTAATACATTGCATTAGTGCTGGTTGACCTTGACATGTCCATGATACAATTAGCCCGAAATTTGACCTAGACTTGATGGACTATAGTCCCCAACCATGGAGTGAGAGTCCTTGAACCCCTATCTAGATGAGCTAATGGATAATGTAGGATGATAATGTGAGGATAATTTTCCCCCTGGACAAGGATGGGTATGTTTGGGGCCTTGGACATCATCTAACGAGAAACACCATTATCATCCTAGGGCGTATAGTGGTTTTGGTTGGTTTAGTAATAATACAGACTGTGCACATGGTACAAAAACACCTCCAGTGCCTCTAAGGTGAACGGTTGGCCTAGTGGTGTTCATCGCCAACATCAAGTTTTCTTGTTGGTGGCTAGTGTCCTACTTGCTAATGTATACTACCCAATATTGTGACATTTTTATAGGTCGATGTACCAACAACTAATACATTGCATTAGTGTAGGTTGACCTTGTTAAGGTGTCCTTCATACAGTTAGCCTGAAATTTGACCTCTCGATGGACTATAGTCCCCAACCATGGAGTGAGAGTCCTTGAACCCTCTATCTTTATGAGCTAAGTTATGGATAATGTAGGATGATATGTTAATATCGAGGACATGTTTGACATTTTGATATGTCGATGTACCAACAACTAATACATTGCATTAGTGTTGGTTGACCTTGAGGTGTCCTTGATACAGTTAGCTCGAACTTTGACCTAGACTTGATGGACTATAGTCCCCAACCATGGAGTGAGAGTCCTTTAACCCCCTATCTAGATGAGCTAATGGATAATGTAGGATGATATGCTAATATCGAGGACAATCTTGACATGGCATGTAGGTTAGTTGGGGCTTTTTGCACATTTAGGTGATGGGGAGCACTATTTGCCATCATTATAAACCAAAGGAATATAGATGTTGTATGGGTGTTAATGTGAGGATAATTTTGCCCCTTGACAAGGATGGCTTTGTTTAGGGCCTTGGACATCATCTAAAGAGAAACACCATTATCATCCCAGGGCATACGAGTGGTTTTGGTTGGTTAAGTAATAATAAAGACTGTGCACATGGTACAAAACCACCTCCCAGTGCCCCTAAGGTGAACGGTTGGCCTAGTGGTGCTCATCGCCAACATCAAGGTTTCTTGTTGGTGTCTAGTGTCCTACTTACTAATGTCTACTACCCAATGTTGTGCCATTTTGATAGGTCGATGTGCCAACAACTAATACATTGCATTAGTGTTGGTTGAGCTTGACATGTCCATGATACAATTAGCCCGAAATTTGACCTAGACTTGATGGACTATAGTCCCCAACCATGGAGTGAGAGTCCTTGAATCCCCTATCTAGATGAGCTAATGGATAATGTAGGATGATATGCTAATATCGAGGACATTGAGCTTGACATGGCATGTAGGTTAGTTGGGGCTTTTTGCACATTTAGGTGATGGGGAACACTATTTGCCATCATTATAAACCAAAGGAATATAGATGTTGTATGGGTATTAATGTGAGGATAATTTTTCCCCTAGACAAGGATGGCTTTCTTTGGGGCCTTGGACATCATCTAAGGAGAAACACCATTATCATCCCAGGGCGTACGAGTGGTTTTGGTTGGTTTAGTAATAATACAGACTGTGCACATCGTACAAAACTACCTCCCAGTGCCTCTAAGATGAATGGTTGGCCTAGTGGTGCTCATCGGCAACATCAAGGTTTCTTGTTGGTGGCTAGTGTCCTACTTAATATTATCTACTACCCAATATTGCGACATTTTGATAGGTCAATGTACCAATAACTAATACATTGCATTAATTTTGGTTGACCTTGACGTGTCCATGATACAATTAGCCCGAAATTTGACCTAGACTTGATGGACTATAGTCCCCAACTATGGAGTGAGAGTCCTTGATCCCTCTATCTCGATGAGCTAATGAATAATGTAGGATGATATGCTAATATCGAGGACAAGTTTGACATGGCAGGCAGGTTAGTTGGGTCTTTTTGCACAATTAGGTGATGGGGAGCACTATTTTCCATCATTATAAACCATAGGTATATAGATTTTGTATGGGTGTTAATATGAGGATAATTTTTCCCCACAAGTATGGCTTTGTTTGGGGCCTTGGACATCATCTAAGGAGAAAAACCATTATCATCCCAAGGCGTACGAGTGGTTTTGGTTGGTTTAGTAACCCAACACGACTACCTAAGAATAGTAAATCCTCCTTACTACTGTTGCGTGGTGATCCAGGAAACAAGATCTGGGTTTTTATTGCTTATCGGAGGGAAAGCATTCCTCCACTCAAGGAGTTTTCCTCCTATCCACTTGTACAAACAATAGGCTTGAGTAAGATAATAGGATTAGAAGAAAATCATAGGAAAACTTGTGAATAATACGAGAGGTTCAGATTCCAAGATTTTTTTGTAACTTTGTCATTTTCAAAGTTACAAACAACATGTTTGTTAATTGAAGTGATATTTGATTTCAGCGCTTAATTTAGCTTTCTTCTAAGGTTTTTAAGTTTCCTTGTGTTAACTTGGCCCATTGACCTAGGTGGTCAATATCCCTCTTGTATCATTTATGTTCACATATTTGTTTATGAGCAATTTTTTCTTACAACTTATCTTAACATTTGTTGATGATAGTTGTAGTACTCTTACATTAGTTAGATAGAATTTTTACTTTGAATTTAGTTCATTTCCATTACTATTTTTAATTTTTTTTTTCATTATGTGTTATTCATTAACCCTACCACAAATTGTTTTAATGCATTGGATATGTTCACTTTCCAATTTTCCAACTTCTCATTAGCATCATTGCCATCCAATACCACATTTAGCATATTCACCTTCACATTAGAATGTTTCTTGTAGAAAAATAAGGACACCTGTAGCAGTTTGCAACCCGACTTCCAAGCTTGCCCAAATTCACACGAAACATAAGATAATTCGTGATTCAACGATTTGGGAAACTTTTGAACAGACAGATAATCAGTGATCCGTGTGCTTTGACAATCCGTGATCCGTGTGCTTTGAGAAGCGGATGCACACATTATATCCAATATGGTCGGGGGTATCCTGTAGCATTAACAGGTGAGGCGCATCTGTCAACAACCCTTTCAGACGGCCAAGACATTTTTATAAGCTCTGCGTTTAATTCCGTTTTTTTCTGTGAGGCCGATCTTCCATAGTTTTTACCTAAAACATGTATGTGTTTAGGCTTTCTGTTTGTTTTATTAAAAAATATCTCTTTGGATAAATTATTATCATATCCTGTTGCCTGTTCATATTGTTGGGGCTACCTTTAGATTATATCTTTTTGATTTTGCAGACTTTAAACACATATCTACTAAGCATAGGATGATAAAACGTTGCATTTTCTTGGATCGGATTCTAGCTTAGTTATTTCCTCTGCTTTTGGGCATATGTAACATTAAGTGCATGTTAATGGAATTTTATTACTTGTTTCTTTGTGTTAAGTACATTGATAAGCAGAAAAACCTTTATCGCTTCCAAAACATCTTCACCATGCACTTTCTGGGTAGAAATGTTAGGACTTCTTATTATTTTCAATGGCATATTACCACAAGAACGCTTGAGATGAGGGATACTCAGATTACGTCCAGAACAGATACAAATTGGTGTATTTTCAATAGCATATTACCACAAGTCTTCTTATTTTCAATAGAATATTACCACAAGAACGCTTGAGATGAGAGATACCCAGATTACGTCCAGAAAAGATACATATTGGTGGTTCTTTCAGTGACCTATCCCTAGCCAGTTTCTCAACAGTAACTTTCACCTTTTTCTCAGGAAGACTAATTTGAGAGGCTTCCATCTTTATACGAAACCACCCTCTTTCTTTTTCATAAATAGAAGATTTTGATATCATTGGGCATGGACTATCTGTTGTAACAAGTCCCAACATAAGTCGTCAAAATGGTCATATATTTTGTTCAATAGCACAATGACTGACCTGCAAAACATAAACCCCGTTTGTTAATAACATCTGGAGCATTAAAAAACACATTTTCCTTCACAATTAAGCAACATAGAAACCCTCAGAATTGAAAATATCCATTCTTACAAGTAGTGGAAAGACTGAACTGTAAGTCCCATCATAAGTCGTCAAAATGGGCATAGATTCTGTTCAATAGGACAATGCCTGACCTGCAAAACATAAACCCCGTTTGTTAATAACATCTGGAGCATTAAAAAACACATTTTCCTTCACAATGAAGCAACATATAAACCCTCAAAATTGAAAATATCCATGCTTACAAGTAGTGGAAAGACTGAACTATAAGTCCCATCATAAGTCGTCAAAATGGCCATAGATTTTGTTCAATAGCGCAATGCCTGACCTGCAAACATAAACCCCGTTTGTTAATAACATCTGGAGCTCCTTCTATTAGGGGATCTCCCTTCTAGTAATTATTTCCAAAGCTCATATTTCATCTCAAATTCTGGGTTGTTTATATATTGTGTCATCCTTTCTTGTCTTCCTCATTGCAGTCTTTTATTATCAGGTGGAAATGTTCTTCTGAATTGGGTCTACATGGTCTTCTAGCATATGAATGGGACAATTTAATTAAGAATCTTATTCTTAATGGTCTAATCTTATCATAGGAGGATGGTTCAATTGCTTGTGCTTGGAACACCCCATTTGGGAAAATAACTTCTTTGCCATGCCTATAATTCTATATCAGCATGTTCTTCCCTTCCCATGGTAAATTGGTGGTATAATAAGTTCCGGGACTGGCTTATTGCTCCAAAAATGAAATTATTCATATGGTTGGATTTAGAGAATTAGATATAAACATGGTACCCTCTATTGTGCAAAGGATTATCTAGGCCAAATATATGTATCCTCTATTCAAAGGACTTTGAATATGTCAATCACTTATTTTTTCTGTGTGATTTTTCCATGGAACTTTGGACTGCAACCGTCACGTTATTTAATATTTTGGACCTTGTTCCAATGTATCATATTGACCATTTCCTTTTATTATGTGAGAAAAACATGGGTAATTATAAATCGTTTCCTATCTTCATAGCTTGGGGTGTCTAGAAGGTTCAGAATGAACATATCTTTGAAAGCAGAGATCTCTGACATCCTGCCTCATATTATAGGTTTCTTCTCTGTATGTCAAGCCTTTGAATCCTCCTCGTAGTCACTCCTTATGCTTCCCTCATAGTCCTCTATCTATAAATGTAGGTTTCTTTGATGATGCATATCATTTAGGTGTATGTGGAGGGGGTGCCATTAGTTTCCACCCTAGAAATGGGTCTTATCATATTTGGTTGAATATTGGTTCAGAGTCTAATACCAAGTAGAGGTTTCTGTAGTTTGGGCCCTTTTATATATGGAAACATCATTGAACATTATCTCCTGTCAGATTTATGGAGATTCCAAGTGTGTGATGGACTGGATAATGGAGAAGGGGAATTTTCAGGTTCTCTCCCTCAAGCACTGGATGTAACATATTTAAATTCTTAAGGGTCTCTTTCATAATCTATTATTCTAGCATATTTTGAGGGAATGTAACCAACATGCAGATTATATGTCCAAAAAATATCTACGGGTGGAGGAAGGCCACTTTTTATTTGAAGAACCAGGAGGCTTACAATTATTGAGAAGGGGATATGTTCATATCCCCAGTGATCTTCAGTTGGCTCACTTCTTTTGGTATGTCAAGAAATTCTATCCCTTTTGTCATCTTATGAATAAAATATTTTCGTTTGAACTGGTTATTCTTGTTTGTAACTAGGATTTTAATGTTCCATACTATCCGGGTTTTTATCTTTTTTAGTAATTTCATCCATGTTCTACAAAGTTTATAGATGTTCTTTTCATGTCCACTTTTGGTCCCTGTTAGTTAATTTTGTGATGGATGGTGTTGTTGGCATTGGTGATGTCCATACCTTTGAGGTTTTTGGGTCATATATATGTAAATGTACTCCTCTTTCTTAATGAAAAGGATGATTTATCTTCTCTAGAAAATATTACCCTATAAAAGGGTTGGTGTTTAGGAGTTACGAGACTCAGCAACTTTACAGTTACGAGTCAGACTAACCCATATTCCTGTACTCTGTTTTCCTACATGACAAAGTGATAAACAGAGGAAATGAATATTTTTTTAATATTTCCACCATTGATACAACCCATATGCAGTTCTAGGCAGGTAGAAACCATGTTTCTACCCCAAAAGATCAACCATATGAAAAGGATGATCGAGTACATGGAGGCAAGGCATGACCCTACCCTCCTCCTTCAGGGCTCCTGATATTTCTCAACAAAATATGGCAGTGAAAGTTTGCTACCTGTGAACAATGAATGGAACCAATATCTAGTGGTAACAACAACCTCCAAACACGTTAGAAGGCAGTGAAGTTACAGGGCTAACCTAGTCATGACAAGGGTCTCTAAGATTCGTTTGGTGTGGTGAGACCCCCACAACACGTGGAGATATTTCCTTAACAGAGGCTGATCATGATGCTAGCTTGGTTCAAGGTTCATATACTTACTCTGTTTGTTCTGCTGCTACGTATGCATATATATGCTCTTAGGTATACTACTAGGGCAAATTATCCATGCTTACAAGTAGTGGAAAGACTGAGCTGTAAGTCCCATCATAAGTAGTCAAAATGGCCATAGATTTTGTTCAATAGTACAATGCCTGACCTGCAAAACATAAACCCCATTTGTTAATAACATCTGGAGCTCCTTCTTTTAGGGGATCTCCCTTCTACTAATTATTTCCAAAGCTCATATTTCATCTCAAATTCTGGGCTGTTTATATATTGTGTCATCTTTTCTTGTCTTCCTCATTGCAGTCTTTTATTATCAGGTGGAAATGTGCTTCTGAATTGGGTCTACATGGTCTTCTAGCATATGAGTGGGACAATTTTGTTAAGAATCTTATTCTCAAAGGTCTAATCTTATCATAGGATGATGGTTCAATTGCTTGTGCTTGGAACACCTCATTTGGGAAAATAACTTCTTGCCATGCCTATAATTCTATATCAGCATGTTGTTCCCTTCCCATGGTAAATTGGTGGTATAATAAGTTCCGGGACTATCTTATTGCTCCAAAAATGAAATTATTCATATGGTTGGATTTGGAGAATTAGATATAACCATGGGACCCTCTATTGTGCAAAGAATTACCTAGGCCAAATATATGTATCCTCTATTCAAAGGACTTTGAATATGTCAATCACTTATTTTTTCTGTGTGATTTTTCCATGGAACTTTGGACTGCAACCCTCAATATTTTGGACCTTGTTCCAATGTATCATATTGGCCATTTCCTTTTCTTATGTGAGAAAAACATGGGTAATTATAAATCCTTTCCTATCTTCATCGCTTGGGTGTCTAGAAGGTTCAGAATAAACATATCTTTGAAAGCAGAGATCTCTGACATCCTGCCTCATATTATGGGTTTCTTCTCTGTATGTCAAGCCTTTGAATCCTCCTCGTAGTCACTCCTTATGCTTCCCTCATAGTCCTCTATCTATAAATGTAGGTTTCTTTGATGATGCATATCATTTAGGTGTATGTGGAGGGGGTGTCATCAGTTTCCTCCCTAGAAATGGGTCTTATCATATTTGGTTGAATATTGGTTCAGAGTCTAATGCCAAGGCAGAGGTTTCTGTAGTTTCGGCCCTTTTATATATTGAAACATCATTGAACATTATCTCCTGTAAGATTTATGGAGATTCCAAGTGTGTGATGGACTGGATAATTGAGAAGGGGAATTTTAAGGTTCTTTCCCTCAAGCACTAGATGTAACATATTTAAATTCTTAAGGGTCTTTTTCATAATCTATTATTCTAGCATATTTTGAGGGAATGTAACCAACATGTGGACTATATGTCCAAAAAATATCTACGGGTGGAGGAAGGCCACTTTTTATTTGAAGAACCAGGAGGCTTACAATTATTGAGAAGGGGATATGTTCATATCCCCAGTGATCTTCAGTTGGCTCACTTCTTTTGATATGTCAAGAAATTCTATCCTTTTTGTCATCTTATGAATAAAATATTTTTGTTTGAACTGGTTATTCTTGTTTGTAACTATGATTTTAATGTTCCATACTATCCGGGTGTTTATCTTTTTTAGTAATTTTATCCATGTTCTACAAAGTTTATAGATGTTATTTTCATGTCCATTTTTGGTCCCTCTTAGTTAATTTTGTGATGGATGTTGTTGTTGGCATTGGTGATGTCCATACCTTTGAGGTTTTTGGGTCATATATATGTAAATGTACTCCTCTTTCTTAATGAAAAGGATGATTTATCTTCTCTAGAAAATATTACCCTATAAAAGGGTTGGTGTTTAGGAGTTACGAGACTCAGCAACTTTACAGTTACGAGTCAGACTAACCCATATTCCTGTACTCTGTTTTCCTACATGACAAAGTGATAAACAAAGGAAATGAAGATTTTTTGAATATTTCCACCATTGATACAACCCATATGCAGTTCTAGGCAGGTAGAAACCATGTTTCTACCCCAAAATATCAACCATATGAAAAGGATGATCGAGTACATGGAGGCAAGGCTTGACCCTACCCTCCTCCTTCAGGGCTCCTGATATTTCTCAACAAAATACGACAGTGAAAGTTTGCTACCTGTGAACAATGAATGAAACCAATATCTAGTGGTAACAACAACCTCCAAACACGTTAGAAGGCAGTGAAGTTACAGGGCTAACCTGGTCATGACAAGGGTCTCTAAGATGCGTTTGGTGTGGTGAGACCCCCACAACACGTGGAGATATTTCCTTAACAGAGGTTGATCATGATGCTAGCTTGGTTCAAGGTTCATATACTTACTCTGTTTGCTCTTCTGCCACGTATGCATATATATGCTCTTAGGTATACTACTAGGGAAAATTATCCATGCTTACAAGTAGTGGAAAGACTGAACTGTAAGTCCCATCATAAGTAGTCAAAATGGCCATAGATTTTGTTCAATAGCATAATGCCTGACCTGCAAAACATAAACCCCGTTTGTTAATAACATCTGGATCTCCTTCTATTACGGGATCTCCCTTCTACTAATTATTTCCAAAGCTCATATTTCATCTCAAATTCTGGGTTGTTTATATATTGTGTCATCCTTTCTTGTCTTCCTCATTGCAGTCTTTTATTATCAGGTGGAAATGTGCTTCTGAATTGGGTCTACATGGTCTTCTAGCATATGAATGGGACAATTTTGTTAAGAATCTTATTCTCAATGGTCTAATCTTATCATAGGAGGATGGTTCAATTGCTTGTGCTTGGAACACCTCATTTGGGAAAATAACTTCTTGCCATGCCTATAATTCTATATCAGCATGTTCTTCCCTTCCCATGGTAAATTGGTGGTATAATAAGTTACGTGACTGTCTTATTGCTCCAAAAATGAAATTATTCATATGGTTGGATTTAGAGAATTAGATATAACCATGGGACCCTCTATTGTGCAGAGGATTATCTAGGCCAAATATATGTATCCTCTATTCAAAGGACTTTGAATATGTCAATCACTTATTTTTTCTGTGTGATTTTTCCATGGAACTTTGGATTGCAACCGTCACGTTATTTAATATTTTGGACCTTGTTCCAATGTATCATATTGGCCATTTCCTTTTCTTATCTGAGAAAAACATTGGTAATTATAAATCATTTCCTATCTTCATCGCTTGGGGTGTTTAGAAGGTCCAGAATAAACATATCTTTGAAAGCAGAGATCTCTGACATCCTGCCTCATATTATGGGTTTCTTCTCTGTATGTCAAGCCTTTGAATCCTCCTCGTAGTCACTCCTTATGTTTCCCTCATAGTCCTCTATCTATAAATGTAGGTTTCTTTGATGATGCATATCATTTAGGTGTATGTGGAGGGGGTGTCATCAGTTTCCTCCCTAGAAATGGGTCTTATCATATTTGGTTGAATATTGGTTCAGAGTCTAACACCAAGGCAGAGGTCTCTGTAGTTTGGGCCCTTTTATATATTGAAACATCATTGAACATTATCTCCTGTCATATTTATGGAGATTCCAAGTGTGTGATGGACTGGATAATGGAGAAGGGGAATTTTAAGGTTCTTTCCCTCAAGCACTAGATGTAACATATTTAAATTCTTAAGGGTCTCTTTCATAATCTATTATTCTAGCATATTTTGAGGGAATGTAACCAACATGCGGACTATATGTCCAAAAAATATCTACGGGTGGAGGAAGGCCACTTTTTATTTGAAGAACCAGGAGGCTTACAATTATTGAGAAGGGGATATGTTCATATCCCCACTGATCTTCAGTTGGCTCACTTCTTTTGGTATGTCAAGAAATTCTATCCTTTTTGTCATCATATGAATAAAATATTTTTGTTTGAACTGGTTATTCTTGTTTGTAACTAGGATTTTAATGTTCCATACAATCCGGGTTTTTATCTTTTTTAGTAATTTTATCCATGTTCTACAAAGTTTATAGATGTCCTTTTCATGTCCATTTTTGGTCCCTGTTAGTTAATTTTGTGATGGATGTTGTTGTTGGCATCGGTGATGTCCATACCTTTGAGGTTTTCTTGGGTCATATATATGTAAATTTACTCCTCTTTCTTAATGAAAAGGATGATTTCTCTTCTCTAGAAAATATTACCCTATAAAAGGGTTGGTGTTTAGGAGTTACGAGACTCAGCAACTTTACAGTTACGAGTCAGACTAACCCATATTCCTGTACTCTGTTTTCCTACATGACAAAGTGATAAACAGAGGAAATGAAGATTTTTTGAATATTTCCACCATTGATACAACCCATATGCAGTTCTAGGCAGGTAGAAACCATGTTTCTACCCCAAAATATCAACCATATGAAAAGGATGATCGAGTACATGGAGGCAAGGCATGACCCTACCCTCCTCCTTCAGGGGTCCTGATATTTCTCAACAAAATATGGCAGTGAAAGTTTGCTACCTGTGAACAATGAATGAAACCAATATCTAGTGGTAACAACAACCTCCAAACATGTTAGAAGGCAGTGAAGTTACAGGGCTGACCTGGTCATGACAAGGGTCTCTAAGATGCGTTTGGTGTGGTGAGACCCCCACAACACGTGGAGATATTTCCTTAACAGAGGCTGATCATGATGCTATCTTGGTTCAAGGTTCATATACTTACTCTGTTTGTTCTGCTGCTACGTATGCATATATATGCTCTTAGGTATACTACTAGATATACTACTGGAACTAGAACTGCTAGTGCTGCTTCAAAAGAAAATAGTGAATTAGCAATAACATAGTAGTGAGCTTGAGTGGACCCTCAGGGGGACTCTACACCAGCTAGGATCTGTCCAAGTTAGATATCAAGCACACTTTCACAACCCAACATTGGATACTCTACACCAGATAGGATCCGTCCAAGTTAGATATCAAGCACACTTTCACAACCCAACACTGGATATTCACTGAGTTTGGAAGGAAATAAACTTTAAAAAGATTGCAGATCTATTTGATTGAGAAATCTTCGGAACAACATGCAGATTTAATTACACTACAACACATTCCTTGCTGAAAAATGATCCTTTAAATAGAATGCAGATCTATCTTATTCCCCACTATTTTCACCATCTTCCCATACACTATCAACAACTCGCAAAACAACAAGGAGATCAATACTTTTCATTTCCAGAGAAATACCACCTACCACATTATCAATAGTTTCAAAAGGGAATCAGTTTCTTTATACCACAGATGGCAAAGTTCCTTTAAGGGGTACTCCTTTGGGGATCCTATTATTAGACTTTGTGGGTGGTCCATTTATTGGAAACACCAAATGAACTCTATCAAACTTGCAATCTATGCCTCCTCCTTGTAGAGTTATATAATGTGTTGTAGAACCTTTCTCATAATTAAACCTAGCTAGTTGTCTGCCACTGCATTTTTACCTCAAGATATCACTTCTTTGGAAATGGCTCTAAGGTTTGCATAAAATTATGAACCCATAGTTAAATAGGAACCTCCTATATATCCTAATGACTTCGCAGAAATACATGTATCCAATTGGATTGGAAGTACCACCGAATTGTAGGTGCTGGTTGACAGAACTGGATTCCAAAATGTCATTACCTAGTGGAGCCCCAATTTCTGGTAGGCCTTTATCATTAAGTACCTCTATCATATCATGCCATGAGTGAAACTTGATTTGATGTGCTTACCCACCATTACATGGGGGCCTTTTCCAAATTCATATACATTGTTGCAACCCTTTGCTCAGGCACAATCTACTCCACCACTTGTTCTAAAGATTCTTTCATGGTGTCAGTTGTGCAATTAAACTCAATATCTTCTTAAGCTCTGCACTAATCCACCTAACTATTTTCAACATCATGCAATGCCAAAAAAAATTTACAGTCTATTCAAGAGTGATTAAAATCTATATTTATCTTTTTCCATAGATCAGACACTGACACACAAGACAGAGTTCCGAGTCATCATTATGCTCATACAAAATAAAAATTCAACCTTTCTTACACAAAGGCACAAAAAGAGTTGACAATCGCAGGCATAGTAGAAAACATATTCACATTTAGGATCAATTTTGACAAATGACGTCCATTTGCAGAGTTTTGCGTACCACCACCTTTACACATTAAATTTTCTCTTAGTATCCTTATTTACATACACGAAAAAGTTGTCTCCCATAGATTTTTCTCTCATGGCTATTTACTCTCACATTTCTGACTTGATCTAACGTAATTCTCCATCTGCTGTACCCACTCCCCATGAGAGAACTGTCCTACAAAAATATATCAAATTTAGCCAATTATCAAACCATAGGTCAATTGGGTGTAGCTCCAGTTGTTGAGAGGAAAGTAGTTATCCTCCTACATCTGGGTTCATATTCCACTTTGTGACATGCTTGCTCTCTTCGTGAGCTAATTGCTGACAGCTGAGCTGGCCTTGAGCCCTGAAGAATCTAGTTTATCCTGGCTGCCATTATCAGAATGAGGGAAAGTACCCAGTGGGTTTCCTCCAGAAATTCATTATGCAGAGAAAAAAAAGGAATATCAAACCACAAATGGGACATATGAATTTGCTATGTCCAAGTGCTTACTTTGCTATAATGAATAGCCTTTTCTAAATATGTTTATTTTCTTTCCTAACTGTGCAGAGCACTATGTTACAATGTTAACTATGGCATTCTAGTATCTCCTATTTTTCATTTTCAAATACTATATCTGGCTGCTGCATTGCTGTATTCTTCGTATGCCAAATGCTTCATTGTTGCTTCAGAAATTCAGATGGCAGTTATGGATCAAGATTTGTAGATCAAATAGTGTGTATTCCTTAATCAAGGATTCAAGCCCTGCTGTGACAAGGAGTCCACAGATTCTGACTCATTTACAATAAGGACTGCTTCGGAAGTCTGTCGTAATTAAGGGCTAATCCATACCATAATTCTGAGCCTCAATGTTTCAGCCATTGTCTCACCTAAGTGACATCAATAGGACCGCAGGCATATAAATGTAAGCTATTAAGAAATCTAAAGTTTTCTATTGAGGCAAATTTCCAGAATAATATCAAGCCAAGTGAATAACTCTAATATTGATTTTCATGACTTGCTTCAGAACTTGCTCACAGCTGTAATGGCTTTGTCCTGGTCACTGAGACAATCTCCTATTACAAGTGAAAAGAGTGCTGAAATATGGGCATTTGTTTGGAATTCACTCTATGTGCCACTGTACCCAGTTAGTTTTATTGTTCTGTTTATCTGGTTTTACTTATAACACTTAAAAAGAGGATGAGAATGGAAACAGTAAAGGAGTAGAGAAACATCTTCCTCTGCGATAACAACAGCTATGGTGGAATGGTAAACGCTCCTCGCATATTCACACCTTGGAAACCTTATCTTGAAATGAAGCTGGTCCTCACTTGCATTAGAGCAAATCCATTTGAACCTTGTTGGGCCTTGAAAGAGAGATCAAATTTCTCCAAACACCTCGTAAACAAATATTCTTGTAAATTTTTTATATTTTTTAATAAAAAACAGCTGAAAGGTAAGATAGGCCCCATATAGTTGACTCAGTAATAAAATTTAATTATTTTTAAATTAGATTTTTTTCATACAAAACATGTCTGCTTGAACAAAACATACTGAAAAGGAAGATAACCCGATAACCCCATATAGTTGACTTAGTAATTAAAATTTTAAGTTTATATGGTATCAAATTCCTCATCAAATTTCTTTCCACATCATCCAGTGGTAAAAAATATATCGAAGAATTCAATATATTTTAATACACAATATATATTTTTTAATTTTTTTACATAAAATTTTATGTTTATAATATCAAATATTTTATATTTATAAGAAAGATTAAGTTTCTAAGAGTTTAATATCTTTTAATATGTAGCATATATTTTTAATAGACAATATATTAAAGGGAAAAATAATAAGATAACTTTTTTTTAAGTTAGTAAAGTTTCAATATATTACTAAATAAACATACAATACAAAAATAGTAGTTGGTTTACCAAACCAGTTGTAGAAGAAGATTCTCTTTGTCACACATTTAACCAGACATGCCATTAGATTTTTCTGTCTTTACTTTCCCTTATATAGTTCAAAAAATGTCCCCTTCCCACTACTACTATATGTAGGTCTGCCTATCTGAATAGCTATATAGCTATGATCTTCAGACCTAAACTTGACAAAATAACTACAATACTACCTATATAAACATAACACAAAACTAAACAAAAGATTGGTCGATGCCATGATCAACTAACACAATATTATTTGCTTGGAGTTGTTATCGTCGTTGGCCCCATTGTTGGGTCCTCCACAAGGGTTGTCACTGGAGCCTCTAGGGTTGCCAGTGGATAGCCGCCTGCAGCGCAAGCCTCTTGAACTCGATACTTCCTCAAGCGGACCAAATCTCCTATCTCTACACCCATCGATATATCCACATTATCGATATAATTTAGATAGATTGAGAACATTTTGTTAAGATCCCCAATTCTGCCAACATGGAATTTCTCTATGTTAACCAAACCCTTGAGAGCCTCTTCAATTCATTTTAGGCGTTGGTCTATAGATTTTAACTCGATTTCTGTCTCGAGTTGCCTCTTTTTCCTCTACTCTGCTGCCTCTACTTGCAGCTTTTCCACTAGAGTCTTGACATGCCAAGCGGTCTCCAAGGTCTTTTGGTACACAGTCATCTATGTTTTGGATTTCCCTGTGTTGATGATCCAATCTCCTTCCTCCTCTATTCTACCATCAAAGATAGCCCTACAATGTCTTCGAACCTCACTCTCCCAGATTTCCACTATATCCTTCCCTTTTGTGTGACTGTTTAGCAACAACCTCCGTTGCTTCCTCCATGCATGTCTATTTGCAAAACTCAAAGCCCTCAGCATCCGCAGGAACTACCTCTTGGCCTACTAGCATCACTTTAGCTCTTACTCATTGCACTCCCTGATAACTAAATTTCCCTCATAGAAATTACTATCACCAACTCACAATTACACCACCTTTCAGTGTTTTGCCTTATGTCGATGAAGCTTGCTCCCTAGCTATGATTTAAAGATGACACCCCAGATGAGACTTGCCTCGCCGATATTTGAGTACTTTCCCTCTCAATTTTTAGTAACTCTGACCTGCTAGCGATGTTGTTGTTCATTCGTGTGTACTTGTGGACGTCCTTCCTCTTATTTTTCCTTGCCAGCGGTTTGTTCAAAATCATAATCACCATGACCTTGCTCTTGTATGTTTCCCCTCTTGATTTCGTACCTTCCCACTCCTCTTGCCACATCTCCTATTAATGAGACGATCACACTAAAAATCTATTATGGGGAAATCCTCTCCTTCCCATGATTAACCATCACTCTATCCTTGTATTGCAGACACATACCCCTTCTCGTTTCCTAAGTATGTCCATAATGAAGGATTATTTGTTTGTATGAACTGGTAGATCACTATCTTGATTCGGGCCCACCCCTTCTCTATCAACCTGCCTTAATGGCGTGGAGTGATCTCTCTCTGCCAACCTTTGGCTTTCCTCCTTTAGCTAGCCCTCTGAAAACTTGCACATCACGTCGGTGAGCAAATGGACATTATCTACCCCTTTATTTTCCACCCTATACACCAACACATTCGAAAACCACTGAACTAAGGTGAATTCCATGGTTTTCAACACCTCCAGATGTTTTTGAACGTGTTGGATTAATGGGGGCAAGTGCCAGTTCCATGTTACTTTACTTATTTGTGTGCCACATTGTAACTTACGTGTCACTTGAATGATAAGAGGTGCGGTTCCTACTAGGTCTAGTTCCATGGGAGTTTGCATGGGCTTACAACCATTCATATGGGATTTCTCAATAAGTGTCTTGGCATATTTTCTTTTATATACAAATATCCGGTGATGTGTCTATCACCTCCAAACCAAGACACTAATGCAATAGACCAAGATCGGTCATGTCAAAGGACCTTTTCAAATCTTGCCAAAATTCTCTTCTCATAACTGCCTGTGATTACTAAGTCATCGACATACACAACGATGATCACAATATCCCCCCTTGATCTTTGCAGTAGAGGTTAGGATCATAAGGGCTTCTCTTTCAGCCGTGCTGTGCAAAATGCTCATCAATTTGTATAGAAAGTTCCCACAATATATTCCGTTTAAGCAAAATATAATGCTTAATATTTTGCAAAATAGATACAAATGGATTACTGCGATGTAGTAATATCTCCGAAAGAGTATCTAAAAGCATATTTTCAAGATATTTACACCATGCAGAGGTAAGAAACCAGGTCATATATGTTTGAATCCCTCCCATCAAAGTACCTTGAGGACCCTCTAATGGTGCAAGCCTAGAAGAACTCCAATTAGGAAAAATTTTTATCAAACCTTGAGGATAGGGTGAAACAATGGAATGTCAAAGCCCTAAACTTGGGTGGTCATCTGATTCTAACAAACACAGTGCTACAAGCTATTCCAAGGTATATGTTATCTATCCTCCCTTCTCCCAAAAGATCTGGGACATCCAAAGGAACTTCTTGTGGCGAGGGGTAGAGGTGAAATGAAAATGGGCGCTAGTGGCCTTAAATAGAGTGCAAACCAAAAGATGCAGGTGGGCTAGGTCTTCAAGATCCAGAGGTAACCAACAAAGAAAATGGAGCAAAATTATGGTGGAGATGGTTAAAAGGGGGGTCATCACCTTGGGAAAGGCTTTGCAAATAAAAATATGCACCTAATTTCCATACAAAAAAGTTAGTTTGGTTATCAAGTTCCACTTAGGGTTGGAAATTTGGATTTAGCATGGAATAAAAGAGGTATAATGCAAAAACACTATTCTGGGAAATCAGAAATGGAAAGGAGGCCCTATTTTGGGATGATGCGTGGTAGAAACAAGCTAAGTTATGCAGGGAGGAATGACATCCCTTCAAACTAAGCACATAAATATAAGAGTATAGAGAATTCTACCAATTCTAGGATCAAGGACTAGAAAATAACAAATGGAGGCGATGGAATTTTAATATCTTTCGACGGCCAACCCAGAATGACTTAGCTATTCAGTATCTAACAGAGGAACTAAGAAAATTAAGAATTATGTTCAATAATGAACAAGACCAACTCAAATGGGGGAAAAAAGAAGATGTGGAGTTCAATCTCAAGGAAGTCAAAGCTTATCTTAGTGAGGGATATACTGGTACAAATGATCCATCGTGGAGAAAACTGGATGGTGCCACATTGGCCATAAATTAAATTTTCATGTCATTGATTTTACACTGGAAGGTCCTAACTCAGGACAAAGTTATAAAGAGAGGATTTATAGGTTCCTCTTTTTGTTTCCTCTCCGAAAACACAAAAGAGAGGCTTAATCATTTACTCAACACCTGTAACTATATGGAGGCACTATGGGACTAATTAGCCTCAATATTTAGATAAAGAAACCAAAGTTGAGAGAGTATACAAGAAACAATAAAGAAATGGCAGGTGCATTATACAAAAAACGAGGTGGTGAACCTTACCTGAAATTTCATTCGAGGTTTCATCCTTTGGGAAATTTGGAAGGAGCACAATAGATGAATATTCTCTTATAATAAGCTTCCTGTTGACAACCTAGTGGAAGGAAAAATGTGTCAGCTAAAGGAAACATTAATTAGTACGGGAAATCAATCATTAGAGGAACAACCACCCCCCCAAGGAAGCACAAATTTTGAAGTGATGAGGCTTCATGTTTTTCACACTATTTTCCCCAAATAAATATATTCTAGCAGGAAGAATCATTCATTACTTTCCCCTCCTACAAGCAAACACTCGACAAAAAAATGATTTCACACCTCGGAGTTTTTTTGTAGGATAAAGGGAAAGGTGAGTGGGTATCCTGCAGTAGCTGCATTGGTCTTATTAGCATTACGCCACTTTTCATATGGGTATTCACAACAAATAATCACCATTACACTTTGTTGATTTGTTTTAAAAATAAACATAACACGCAATAGATTTCTTTTGGGATGCAATGTTGTTGTTGGTAGTATGATTGTATTTGTGCCACATGTAAAGCTAATATGAGTTAAATTTCTTTCACCTTGCAATATTTTTATTGGAAATGTGTTTGTGTTTGGGCTAGAAACTATGCTAGATTTCTTTTGCTTTGCAATAGTGTTGTTGTCAATTTGGTTGTTTATGATAAAAGGAAATCTAGCAAGTGTTAGATTTCCATCACTTTGGCAATGTTATTGGAAATGTTGTGCTTGTGTTTGGGCTTGAAGTTGTGTTAGATTTCTTTTACTATGCAATGTTGTTGTTTTCAATTTGGTTGTTTATTATAGAAGGAAATATAACACATGTTAGATCTCTTTCACCTTGGTAATGTGCTTTTGTTTGTGTTAGAAGGAAATATAGCATGCACTAGATTTCTTCTGACATAAAATGTTGTTATTGGTAGTATGCTTGTATTTATGCTACATGTAAAGCTAGCATGCGTTAAATTTATTTTACCTTGCGACATTGTTGTTGGAAATGTGATTGTGTTAGTGATAGAAGCTGTTGGATTTTGTTGGCTTTTGTTTGCCCTACAATGTTATTGTTGCCAATGTGCTTTTGTTTGTACTAGAAGTAAATCAATCGTATGCTAGATATCTTCTACACTGCAATGTTATTTTTGGCAATGTGATTGTGTTTGTGCTACAATAAACTCTAGAATGTGTAAGATTTCTTTTACTTTGAAATGTTTTTGTGAGTAATATGCTTCTATTTACGTTAGAAGAAAATTTAGCATGTGGTGGATTTCCTTCGCCTTAGAATATTGTTATTGGCAATGTGTTTGTGTTTGTGCTATTCTAGCAATATGCTTATGTTTGTAGTAGAAGGAATGATATTGATTGTTAGCTTTCATTTTAGGAAAAAATGTTTCATTACATACAACATGACAACCATAATATTTTTATTTTGCATTTATATTACTTTTTCGGAAGTTGTGTGTTTTTGGGGAAATATAAAGTCACACTTTACACAGTTCATTCTTTTAATTACAAGTTACGATGTAATTGTTGTTACAGAATTGATGCAAGCTACAATGGAAAATATAATTTTGGCAAAAGGGGACTATGTTGATATCCTTATTAATGATCAAGTCATTGGGCTAGCAAGGGTTGAATCTGCAGAGTCTGGAACTTATTATGTTGGAAAAAAGGTTAATGTTGTTTATGTTGCAATTTTGATAATTGATCTCATTCAACCACATTTGATTGATGATGATGTTAATGAAGGGGACATGCATCCATGGAAGATTGTGGATTTGAGACACCACATAGGTAAATCAAAATATTGAAGCATGTGTTATATATTTTTGATACTATAATAAATGTTCTTTTTTTGAGTAAATACTAACATTATTTACATTTGTTTATAGGTACAAATGTTTCTTCTACATTTTCTATTGGAGACAAGGTAAATCTTCTACAACATGGAGTGAAGGTGGGCGAGGGCTCCATATTCAATACAGAGCTTGGGCATAAAGTGCATGGAAAGATGGTAAAGAAAGGATGCATAGTGGTTAAAATTGAAAAGGTGTTAAAACATAATGTTCCTCTACCACATCCAACAGGGTTTGAGCATACACTTGGGGGTGCATTAGAATCTTATGAAATTTGGCCAGAATCAGATTTGGAGCCTCACTGTCATGATCATGCCATAAATATTCCCCAAGATAGGGTTAAATTCATATGTGCAAAGGTTTCTCTTACACATGAATGGATGGGAACAAGCATGTGCATTGCCAAAGGAATGCTAGTTCATGTGTGCAAGGATGACATTGTTGAGGGTGAAACACTAGGTGAAATGGATTTTGGTGTTTTTCTAGAAGAGATAGATGGAAATTGTGAGATATGCAAAATTGGAGATAAGTCTATACATTGTTTGGTTAGATGGCCAATAAATAAGTTGGTGGACATCAAAGGTGTGATATTAAGGGTCAAGGAAAAGTTCAAGGAACCAACCAAAGAAATGGTGATATGGGATGTTATAGAGGACGCAAATCCCTTAAACAAATGGGATGGGTACCTTTGTAATGAAAAAGATAGAAACTCAATTGATATGAATGTAACAAGGTCATATAAAAGGATTAAACGAGTTATGGCTACAAAAAAAACTGCAAAATGTCAAACAAAAATAGATGAAGAGAAAGAAATTCGACTTTTGGCAGCAGATGTATGTTGTAGAAAATATTGTCTTCAACATGTCGATAGGAAGGCCATTGCAGGTGCTAGAAGGGGTATGAGACAAATAAATACAAATGGTATTAGAGAATTTGTCTTGAATTCACTCATGTCAAACATAGTGATGTCAAGCGGCCATGGCCATGGCCATGGCCTACCACCTATTGCTAGAAATGTAAAGGACATGAGATTTAATGGGAATATTATTTCTAAGAAAGCATGGTATAAGATACATAAAATTCCTCAAAGCACATTCTATAACTACCAGCATTATTTCCAACATGGACAGATCAAAGCTATTCATGGTAACACCTACACATGCAAAGCACAAGCTCACACAGTGGCAGCTATAGAAATATTGCACAAAATTGTAATGGATAATTCATATTTTTCACCAAATCAAACACGTCAAGTTGAAGAAGATGGAACATCTGCTCCTTTAAGACTGCTTCCTTCGACTTACACACAAAATTCTTTGTTAAAAGAGATCAATGAGGCTCTTCAAAAGCTCAATTACCCATCAATATCACAACCAACAATGAGCAAGATTTGGAATACTAAGTTTCGAGATGTGGCATTTTCAAAGAACACCAACTTCAGTAAATGCAGTGAATGTATTGTGTTGAAAGCACAAATGAAGTCAGCAACTACAAAAGAGTTGGAAGAAAAGGCACGAGGTAGGTTGACGAAACATAACAAGATTGTTATGTGTGGAAGATATTGCTACTATGCCCATAGAATTATGTCAGAGCTGTTTCCAAAGGAGTATTTGAGCATTATCCATGATAAAATGGACAAAACAAAGACATCAATCCCAAGGCTACGTGTCAAATCAAAATCTGTTGTAGGAACAAATTTGGGTTTGTCATTGACAAGTATGCTTACACATGCGCATAAGGCGGGAGGTTTTGGTCATTTCTCCTTACCATTTGTCCATATGGGATCACAATTTACTATTACATCCCTTGCAAAGTGCTTAAGGGACCTTGAAGACCCACAAATGGATATGTATGGTGATCTACTTTATGAAAGTGGAATTTCAAGAAACCCACTTACAAATGCATTACTTGACACCTCTATTTACCCAAAATGTCAAGGGTACAAGGATGATTTTATATCTCATGGAAGTTCAAAAAGTCAAAATGTTGATTTTAAACCTCTTCCTCCACATTTGTTGTTACAGTTGGACAATGCAGCAAGTGATAATAAGAATCGCTATCTTTTCATGTTTCTATCACTTTTAACTGCACTTGGTGTCTTCATCACTATTGAGGTTGGGTTCTTGCCTGTGGGGCACACCCATGAAGACATAGATGGAACCTATGGAAGAATGTCTTCCAACCTAAAAGTAAAGATATTTATTCATTACCTGAAATGATGGATACATATCGCATATTTGAAGAAAATAGAGTGTTTCCACCTACACTTATTGACAAGGTCTATGACTTCAAAAGTTTCCTTAGTGGATACATTAAGGAGGGAAAAAATGCACTAGTTGGACATCTTAATGTTCAACACTTCCAATTTCTTATACTCAATGATGTTCCAGTACTAAGGTATAAAGAATCAATTAGAGACTCTGAGTGGTCAGAACCTGTTGAGTTATGGAATATAGATGATGAAGGTGGACCTATAATTCCCATAGGGAAGCCATCTTTCTTAGCTTCCAAACAGAATGATGTCTATTTAAAAGAACTAAAGGAAGGGATAACATCATACATAAAAATGTGGAAAGACACTATTGGGAATGAGGATTCACCAATTGTTACAGAGGAATGGAAAAATAAAGTGTTGTATTGGGAAAAAGTTCTTGATACATTAGATGGAATCTATAATGATCATAGAATAATAGATGGAAACGATTCATCTTCTGAGGATTTCTGGCCCAAGACAAGGCACATTGTTGATGTTGATCATAATGCACTCCAAGTAATCTCAAGTATTATGGATGGAGATTTTGATAATGCGATAGATGAACCAATATATGTTGGACCCACATGCAACAAGCCAAAGCCAACATTCAATCCGATGATTGATGTTGAGAAAGGAAAGATGTTGCTAGTTAGATCAGGAAATGAGGATGCAGGTGAGATGATTTGGGTGGCAAAATCCATCTCAAATATCTTTAGGGATAATGAAAGTGAGAATCTTCATGTAAAGGTTGACTAGTGGAAGCCTATGTCAAGGAAATACAATGGAAAATTTTTAGAGCAATATTGGGTACCAAATCCTGATGACAAAGAACTTGGCTCTATTCCAATTAATACCATAGTGTGGGCATGGATTCCAAAGAAAGAACATTGCAAGAAGACAAAGATAAATAAATATGGTGTAGAAGCCATTCTTGATCTACTTGAGCGATTATCTTAAGAGTAGGTTTATATGATACATAAATGTAATTTTTTTTGGATGATCTATTAATATACATTCAGACACATTTTCCCATATTTGTTGTATAAATATTCTCTTCATATTTTTTTTGAAGGAGTTTTATATTATTTAATAGTTCAATGTAATCATGTGTTATACAAATTACATGACAATGCCATAAAATATTTAAGTTTTCAAAGCTTTATTGGACCAGCATGACTTCTCACCATACCAATTATGCGTAATAAAATTCAATAATGCACCTAAAAACATCTTCTAAACTTGTTATATTAAAACAATAGTGGGGTACCTAATTAGTATTATATTTAATATAAACCATTTAAACACTTAATGAATAAATGCTAGACGCTTGCTATAATGTTTGAGGTGAGTTTTCCTTAATTTTCCTTATTATAATTGATATAATCAAATTCCCTATTTTGTTGCATGTTAATTTATAAAAAAAATATTTTGATCATTGAACAACACAACTAGAATTATAAAATATTTCTACTTATAGATTTTGAAGTGGTGCCAACATTATACTAGTATAGTTAATTTGTACTCAACTTAGGAAAAGTAGTTAGTGTCAATTTAAAATGGTCAATAATAGTAAGAAAAACAATATTAATATATTGTTAAATAACTTTATAGGTAAGATTTTTTTTACACAATCTAGTATTCATGGTCATATTTAATACATAAATATAAATGTTAATGGTAATAGAAATAATGTAAGGAATTTAAGTTTTAGATGAATGTTAATATGTTCTTTTCAATATAGTATCCTTAAACATTACAGGGATAAAAACTAAACATGTGTAATAAATATCTTAATCATTTTTCTCTCTTTCTTGTTGTATTTGAAAATAATCAAATTGTACTACTTTGTTACTATTCTAATTCATGATTGATTTTGATCATTAAAATGATTAGTAATTGAGACGAGAGGCTCATTTTACAGCCCAATATGGGGGGATGTGTAAGTTTGTCTATCTGTCTGTGCCCGTTTAAAATAAAAATTATGTTCTAAATAGAAAAATATAAAAAAAGAATATTTTGTAAAGTAATTAGAAGTAAAAGAAATGTGTGAATGAGAGGTTTAAATCTTATAATTTTCAAAAGTAACTATTGAATATTTATGTTAACTAATTTATGTCAATATCAACTTCATATATATCTATATATATAAAAAAAAGTTTCTTATGGTTAAAATTATTATTTGTTCGTATATATACTCTATTTAGCATTCAAAAATATAGTTTCAACAATTAAAAATAACACATTGTATCTTTCACTCTAAATGTGTTTGCACTTGAAATTTGATCCCTACATCTGCACTTAAAATGGATCTATGATGGTATATATTGGACACATTACTATGATCATTTGTCATTGAATAACTTTATACTTAATATATAGCTTGCATATTAATATATTATTCATTAAGTAAGCCTCAACCAACTTCGTTTCTTACATAAAAGTACAAATAATAAATAAAAATAAATTATATTCAACATTTAATTTGATCCTAAAAAAATATTTTCTCCTTAACTCTAAAATGTTGCAAACTTCTTACAATAGTATGTAATGATGATGGTGATAATAATGATTATCATCCACTAATACCAAATATGGTATATAAGAAGGTAAAAAGATATTACTAAAAGTTATTTTGAATTTTAAATTGTTCCTACATTGTTTTAGTAATAATCGTAAATCAACATATACATGATATTTACTATATCGGATTATCGGTTAATAATAGTTACACACACATCATTATTTTCATAAAATAACCTTAACAAACTTATCTTTTTAATATAAACCATAAAAATATTAAAATAGATAATGTAAGGAATCCAAGATTAATATGTGATATATTTTCTTTTTCAAGTTTATATAAATTTGTTTTATAAAGTTTATCATGATAATTTTTACACAAAAAATGTTGAATATCTATATAAAAATTAGTGAACTAAGTGGCTTTCTAATTCCTCATTTCGAAAAAATATAATCTAGTTAAAGTTCTAAATAATGGTATATATTGGACACATTACCAAAAATTTCATTTGTCATTAAATAACTTTATACTTAATATATATCTTGCATATTAATCTATTATCCATAAATCGAGCCTCAATCAACTTCTTTATTAACATAAGCGTACAACTAATAAATAAAAATAAATTATGCTACTACTCACATTCAACATTTAATTTGATCATAAATTTATTTTTCTCCTCAACTCTAAAATGGTGCAAACTTTCTACAATAGTATGTAATTATGATGGTGATAATGATGATTATCATCCACTAAGACCAACTATGGTAAATAAGGAGATAAAAAGTTATTATTAAAAGTTATTTCAAATTTTATTGTTATGCTGAAAAAGCATTAAAAGAAGTGTTTCAATATCATCATAATTTTGTTTAGTTAAACAATCAAAAAGGTTGGTACCGTAAAATATATTGAAATTTAATTCTAATACGAGTATAAACTCGATGCTTTGAGGGTTTTTTAATCTTCAACCATAATATAACTAGTGTTGCAAAGGTGATAGACTTTTAAATTGTGCCAACACTGCCTTAGTAATAATCATGACTTAACACATACATGATATTTACTATATCAGATTATAATTAAATGGATTAATAATAGTAACATATGCATCATTATTTTCATAAAATAACCTTAACAAACTTATTTTTTACTATAAACCATAAAAAATATTAAAATAGATAATGTAAGGAATCCAAGATTAAAATGTGAAATATTTTTTTAGCAAGTTTATATAAATTTGTTTTATAAAGTTTATCATGATAATTTTTACACAAAAATGGTGAATATCTACATTAAAATTAGTGGATTAAGTGACTTTCTAATTCCTCAATTTGAAAAAACTTAATTTAGTTAAAGTTCTAAATTCTAGATCCACTGAATACTTCCATATTTAATGAAATATGTGTTCTTTGGTTAGAAAGGTAATAGTACTATCCTATGGGGGGACCCGATAAGGAAGAGAAAGACTTGTTGAATACCTCTACATTAGTACACATAATAAACAACCATCATTAAAGCATAAAAATCTCATTAAATATCATTTATTACATGAAACAAATTTCAAATAAGATGGTGGCCTATTAAGAAAAAATGGATAATGGGACAAATTCTAAGAAAACGGATAAATCACTTACTTCCTCATGGATTTCACTTATAATATAAGTGTTCCATTCCCTTAACTCCATTGAGATGGTTTTGATTTGAAATGGCAAGTCTCCTATACACCATAGCTTCACCTTCGTTGCCTCCGTCATTATGGTCTTGGAGCTTGACTATACATTATTCCAGAGCCATGATAGTTTCATACCAGATTTAATTGGTGCAAAGGCATATCGTAGAATAATGTCTTTGGTAACCCCCTAAGCCTTCTTGTTTTGTTTCTTGTTTGGTCTATTCAATATATTTTTTGATCTCCTAGAAGATGACTTATCTACATCTAATCACTTCAAGCATTCCTATTGTGGGCATCCCACACTTCTATGTTAGACACTGAAAACCCTTATGCTGTTAATTATAGGAAGAAATAATAATAACTGAATATTCTTCAAGATGCGAGTAGTTCTGTAGGTGGATTCTCAACTAAACTCTGTGCATTTCTAGAAATCCTATTTTTCTTCTCCAAATGTTGCAAAGCATATGGATACTTGGCATTCCACTCCTGAATGGATACTTGGAATTCCACTCCTGAATTTGTTTGCTACCTTAAGGAGTTTTACCACTTCTAGTGATTTCTTCTAGATGCCAATGAGAGGAACTACCACCTGTTGTACAAGTACGATCTCATCATATAGTCACACCATGGTGTCCTCCGTTAGCCCCATTTCTTCTTGCATAGATGACTACCATTCTGCGGTGTTGAAACTATGTGATCATAATCATTGATTCTCTACCACAATATGTTCTTCCTATTGTTTTGCTGCAGCAAGTTCTTTCTTCAATCTAGTATTCTCACTCAGTAGATATTCAAAGTTTTCCTATGATGTTGTGGAAAAAGTAACATTTATCGCCATGATTTACCTAGGCTTCCTTCTAGAGTTGGAAGTAGTAACCTTCTCTGTAGAAACTGAAAATGGATTCCAAGGATCCTTCATGAAGTATATATGCCTCTTCTACATGATCCTCTTCTTAAGTTGGTCAAATGAGACATTGCATTCATCCATGAATCTATTTTTTGGCGGAGGTGTGATCCCAATCTCCCCAGATGGAATTTGACCACTTGTGAGGGGATGTTATTTTGTAGTATCTAGTTCATCCTCCATTGGTTAGATGGTATCTTCTTCCTCTAATTGTTCCTCTTCTAGCTCTTGAGTCAATTGTTCTTCTTCTAGCCTCTATGTTGCTTCTTTCTCCTAGGACTACCTTTACTGTTCTTCTTCTACCCTTATCCTATCTTCTTCTTCTACTTGTTGCTTCGCAAACAACTCATCCTACTTCCTATTATCCTCTACGTCTTATACTTCCCTCCTCTCCTATTCTTCTTGAATAGCTCCTATGTTGAAAGGATTAGCTTTCCACTTTTGCTACTCTTTCCTATCGAATCATATATGATCCTCTTCTTAAGGTTTATCTATTCTTCCTCCTATACTTGCATAAATTGAGTTGGTGGATCTTGGGGTGAAATGGTATATGTTGTTGGATCTGTCTTTCTAACTGCATTGTATCAAGTATTTACCTTATCATAATTTTTTATGTACATCAATGAATGCCCTGTATTGAAATCAATCCTTTCACAATGTTGACTGCACTCTCTCTTGGGATCATAACCATGAAAGTTTGGTGGCAAAGAGAAAGCGATCTAGCTTTTGTATTTCTGCTGCTATCACCTTGTAGTTGTTCAACTCATATAATTTGATCCTCAATGGGAAGGTGGGGCAAGGGGCTTTCTTCCTCCTATCAATAACTTATAATAATCCCTTGTCTAACTGATTTCCACTTCCTAATTGACCACCTTATTGGTCACATATAATAGCATGAAATGAGGGGATATCTTACCACCAAAACATCTTGTGTATACCCTCAGGTGCCGAAAACCAATTCGCAATATCCCATAGTGACTCCTTCACCTGATTGGTCATGCAAGGTGGATCAATCTAAGATATCATAAGAAAAATAACTGCAAATAAATTCTCGTCAAATTTTTCATATACGCCTCTGAAGCTTGATTTTGATGAAAACCTAGAGTGGAGTATATTGGGAACTTCTTCTCCGGAGTCCAATTCCAATACAATGATATACAATCATATAATGCACAAGTTCCATCTAGAAGAAATGTAGACATATATAATTCAAGTACCTAGTTCACCCTCAGAGATGTTTTTTCCCACCCAACATGATTCTTCAACTCAAATGATAATATATCTTCCCAATTGAAATTTTTACCATGGGTGACCACCACATTGAGCATATATATCCAATTCTCCCCAAACACTTCAATGTTCTTACACCCATGCAATCAATAACACATAAAAGTATGATACTAATATACATATCTAAGAATCTTAGTCAGATAGAAGGTGGATGGGTGATGGCGAGACATGGCAGCCTCTCGACACCATGATTTTATAATGTCACTTGTGTCGAGCTTTCCCCATCTCATGTAGAAATAATCATTTTCATATTCTTTGGGCATACACATCTTATAATACATCTACATTTCTTCTCCATATTAATTGACGAGCTGACTTCTACTCTCACTGGGAAGCATAAGATGGGACTCATCCATATTTGTAATGATCCACTCAATTACTTCCACACAGGGGATGACTAGGAATTTGCATGCGATCCTATGCATCCTATACCTCTATTTATTGATGTATATTAGTAAGTCCTTCAAGTCCTCAAGAAACTCTTTTTGCATAAATTTGTCATATATGCCACTCCATGTGACCTCAATATACTTATTAATGAAGCACTGAGAGTCTGCAAATATAGAAATGGTTGGCTTGATCACTTCAATAGCTTCTTCAGTGCTCTCTTCTGAGACTTCTTTTTTAGGCTACTTTATGAGGAGTCATTGCTCCAAGAGATGATGAAAGCATGAAAATACTTGCAACACAAACACATGTTTGTGCCAGCCCACTCATAAAAAACAATATTAGGCTAATGCAACTAACTAAGAAGTAATATCTCATAAATAATGTACAAAGATCCATAACTGGTAACTCAACATGTAAATCTATTAATGAAAACACATAATCCCTTACATGCATAAAAAAATAGGCACGCAAACTAGGGGGTGCACTTTTAAAGCATGAAGGAAGTTCAAGGGTCATTTTAGGCTTTGCAGTGCGCTCATGTGCTCAAGTAAGTGAGAGAAAACCTTCTAGGGTGCACTGGTGCACTCTAAAGGGATAAAGAAATGAGTTTTCAAGGCTTCAGGCCTTCATAGTGCGCTCATGCAGTCAAAGGAAAGGAAGTGTGTTGGCACATGAGGAAGGGATGAAGGAAAGTCCTTTGGGTCTTCCTGCTGCATTCATGTACTCAAGGGAGGGCGCAGTTCTTCGTGGTGAAGAAGTGTGCCCAAGAGGAAAACTTGGCCATTTTGGGCATAATTTTCTAGGTTCATCCAAAATCGAGTTCCAGAAGGGCGCTCTACCTTTTGAAAGATCACAAACAATTTTAGCAACAAGATATCATTATAAGAATTAGGAGAAGAAGAATCTACAATCTTATATATATGTTGTTACATTCATAGTGGAATATGAAGGGTTCAAGAATGTGAAGAGTTCTACATGTGAAAGCAAATTAAAAATTGCAACATGAAGACTGAACAAAGATTTCAATAAACAAACTAAAAAACAAATAAAAGATAACAAGAGAAGCAAGAACGATAGTGAAATCACGAAACAAAATGAAAATATTTGACATGCAAGGCTTACTTCTAATGCTAGTTGATGAAGAGTTTCTTGATCCACAGTTGTGTGCCCAACTCAGATGAGAATGATTACAAAAATAAATGATTAATTGGGTTGATTTAAAAGAGTGTACATCCAAAACTAATTCATGCATGATCGCCACTTCTTGATGAGTGAAAGGATTAGTTAAGGGAAGTTAAGTGGTCTCCTATTTTCTATAAGTTTGCCCACACACAAAAAAGTGGCGCATGCATACATCCAAGAAGAGTGCATTTCTTTAGCATGAAGGAGTGACCTCAAGTAGGGTTCACTTACTTAGCATGAAGGAGTGCGCTCATGGAGGGCACACTTCTTCGGCCTGAAGGAGTGCGCTTAACTAAAGCGCATGTCTCCACCAACTTAGATTGTGATCTTTCCTTTAAAGGTGACTTTCTTGATTTTTTTTTTCTTTTTGTATTCTTTTAAGTGTTGTTCTAGTCTCTGAATGGCAAAAAGGAAAGTTTCCAAGTCAATATAGTTCATGATTTCACCTAACCATGAACTAGATAACTTGAGCACTTCAAAGGGTTAGGCAATGACACTTAGGAAACATTAACTTCAAAGGATGTGACGCTAGGAGAAAACACACAAATAACAAATCAAACAACATGTCGACACTAAGGGGCTTGAAAAAATAGTTTATGTAGGCTCCAAAATTGACTTAGGAAAAACGTTTGGAGGGTTATTGTCACAGAAAAACACTTGGTGACACACTGGGAGAACCACAACTTCTCTTAAATGGTTTCATTTAAACACAAATTCTCAATTCTTCAGGAAGAGTTGATTTGATCATTAAGTTACCTTAGCTCCCCACCCTTACCTATTTTAGAGATATAGTATTCTCCATTCTATCACTTGGTGTAACACAACATAAAGCAACCCATGCCTTTATCCTATCAATGTAACTAAGGGTAATATAGTACAAGTTAAAAAAAATATAGTATGAGTTTTACATCTCTGGTATTGCTCTGTTGTTATTCGGCTTGGACAATTATAACATACCCCCTTACCTTACCAGGGTAGGGGAGTTGTTATCAATGAATTGGGTCCCCATTATATGTTCATGTAAATGGGATTAGGAGGGTCACACCCTCAGTTTCTTTTTTTTCTTCTTTATTTCATTCATTTCTATATATTTCCTCACACAGGGAATGGCAACCACCAATCTCATGCTGCCACATGGCAGTTCACTAGGGGCTCGTCGAATCAATAGGTGAGTGGAAGGTCAGGACCTACACATCTCCCTACTTCATAGCAATACCTCATTTTCTGATTCTCAACCTACCGAAATTCAACATAGTCAGGGTTGACATGTCACCTGCAAATTCGTCCATCAGCACACAACTTGACCCCCCAACTCTTTGACCTAGTGAGGGCTGGCCTATACTAGAGCTCTAACTTGACTTCCTTTGACCATCTGACCCCTAACCTTCAACCTACTTAGGTTGGAATATCAACTACACTCCTTTCTGTGGTTATGAACTCTGATTTCTAGGATATTTTCCTGAATGTGTGAACCTCGAAAATAGTCCACGTCAGATGACCAATCTTATAAGAGGAGAATATCACTACTCCAATCAGAATCTTTCCCTCCTGTGGTTCTGATCTGCAAGAGGATAAGCCTTGTTAAATCCTTTCAACAAATTTAGGGTTTCACCCCTTTTCACCAGAAGTAACACCCTTCCCTTATACTTCTATCATGGCTCAGTCAAGGAACTTCGACTCTACACCATAATATGCCTTCAATAGTTATATTTGTGCTCTCCATAGAGATTGGATCTACCATCACAAAATCTTCCTTAAGTTGGTCATTTCGATTGCGACTTAGTCTCTAGGGTCTCTTCAAGCTATGGATCCACTTCAAGACCTCACCACTTTGTCAAAGTCGTACTAAGATGTTCGACGATGTTAACCCTTGTTACATAGTATTTTGTCATACCTCCTACACTTCCCTATGACATACCCTAAAGTGCCTAAAACATGACCATTATGTAGTGTACTCATTCATATATGTAGTTCAGATCCTCCAAAAGACATTGATTGGAAAATGCCTTGAGCTTCCCCTGAAGGAAATAACTTTTAAACCCTAATTTGTGTATCAATGCTCTTATGAGACTAAAAACTCTCATGGGTTCCTATGGTATTATACTCAACCCATGATCGCATCAGTATATTTACTTGTATACCCACGATGATCCCAAAAAAGCAATTTTTGGAGAGAGGATGAGAAGTTTCGTGATCTAGAGGCTTCCAGAGCAGCGAGCCAGAGGTTGTTTGGCATAGATGAGGTCAACTTCTCCCAACTTGGCCTTTTGGTATTATCCCTATGAGCTACATCCTTGAGATGAGGGCCTAATTCTACCCTTGGAGAGATCCTAACTCCCTTTCCCAGCCTATATATTCATCCTTTCCCATTCCCAAATGGTTGGTCTATGTTTATTTTCACCCTTATGCTAAGATTGTGCCTATATGCTACTCATTTGGCTTGTAGAAGGAGTTCTTGGAGATCTTAGCTTGGACTTGGACATTCATTCAAGGAGATCCTATCAACATCAAGGCTTGTTTGTATCATTCCCCTTCTTTCCTATTAATATACAACTGCTAGTCCATTTTCCATTGATGTGTATTCTTAGGTATCATCTATCTTAACATTCCTTGATTAGTTAAGTAGGTTGATTTTGAATATGCTATTAGTATTTGGATGCCTTGTTATGCCCTGATCTCTTGTGTAGGTGCATAAACATTGTGAGTAGTAGGAACAAGCCTGTGATGCAAGTGATTCAATATCTTCAACAGAGGATGACTTGATAATATCAAAACGAGGTAGGAAATCTTCTTCATCTCTCTTTTCAATTGTAATTTAGGGAAGTGTTTATTTTTTTGTCTAGGTAAATCCTCTCTATGAACATAGATGATCCCTCTAGCCTAGTGAGTGGGACTAGCAACCTACGTTACAATGATAGCTCAACTCCTTACTATCCACAAGCCAATGGCCAAGTCGAACAAATTAATAAATTTTTGATTACTATGCTTCAACGCACCACTGGGAAGCACAAAAAGGATTGGAATATGATGTTATTATCATCTATCTAGGCTTACAAAACTTTTCCTAAGGCAGCCACTAGATTCACTCCATTCCAGCTAGTTTATGGTTTAGAGGCAACTCTCCCAATTCAATGTGAAATCCCTTCGCTCAAATTAGTACTCGAACTTCTTCTTAATAACTCGCCTGAAGAGGAGCAATTACTCTACCTTGAGAGGCTTGATGAGACCCATCACATTGTTGCAATGGTAATCTAAGCCAAAAAGAAATGTGTCAAAGCTCATTTTGATCAAACCGTTTATCCTTGTAATTTTTATGAAGGTGACTTAGTCCTCCTTTATGACCAGGCTAACGACGATTTAGGAATTGGAAAGTTTGAACCTATGTGGCATGGGAAATATATCATCAAACATGTCTTGCAAAAAGGCACCTATGAGCTAGTTGATTATGAAGAAAATGCATTGTCGCAGCCATGAAATGGGTTGTATTTGAAAAGGTATTATGCATGAAATTTGTGTAATTACATTTTGTACATTAGTGTGTGAATTCATTGGTGTGTGATTTTTTATTTTTGGTGTGTTTTTTTTCTTTGTAGACATGTGTTTTTCTACTTACTTTGTGTTCCACTCAGTTTATAGATGTCGTCAAGTCATTACGTTGGTTTTGCTAATGGTGCTTGTCATAGTACATGAAATTTTTGTTCCGCAGCTTGGGCACTCTTTGCCCTTTATGGCAAGTTGATTGACTTACAAGGTATATGCATCGGTCGAAAAAGTAACAATATTTTTGAATATAATGTAGTCATTGAACTATTTTCAGAAGTAGTTTCTCTTGGCGTTAGAGATTTAATTCTCAAGTTAGATTCATAACTTCTTGTGTTACAATTAAACAACCACTATTCGATAAGACATCTGTAGATATTGTGTATGTATCTACCTATTTGATTACTGATTATTTTTTTTATCATATATCAACATATTCCATGCAATTTGAATACATTAACAAATGCATTAGTGAACTATGTTCTTGATAAACATTTGTGTAATTTACAAAACCAATCACATCATCATGATACATGAACACAAAGGTAAAAAAGAAACATGCATATATATATATATATATATATATATATATATATATATATATATATATATATATATATATATATATATATATATATCACGTTTTTCAAAGTTTTTACATCAAAATCTAAAAAAAAAAAAGTGTTCTGAGACACTTGGCTTTCAAAGTCTATAAAATGTGTAAAAGAAACTAGAAAGGCCATCAACCCACACGATGCTCATGGTAGCATGAGACTGCTCTGATGACTTAACCTAATAGTTGACACAGTCTCACTGACACTCTTATGGTTTTTCTATGCCATCGCAGTGGAACTTCATCTATTATGACATACTATGGTATCCCCCGGGTAATCACGTCTAGGTTGCACTCCATCTCTACCAAGTGGTCTACGCCTTCCTCATAATCAATACCTACTATCTGATGGGCTGCTCATCATGCTATTGGAAACATTCTAGGTGATAATTTTGGTCCAATATCTACACATTTATCACAAGTTCAATCTCAGTTACACTTTTACAAAAAGTTTATAAAAATTAAAAAAATCAAAAAACAAGTTTTACCTGCATCATTCCACTATTCTCTCGATGGCAGAGGTAGATCCAAATCCCATCTTAAATCCGTGTCAGCATAAGCATAATCATTCATAATAAGTAACTGGTGACATAGCCAATTGCAAAATTATGGATGGAAATGCATTCGTTGACCCCCTCCTCCTCGAGGCATGAGCTCACTCCATTGCACTAGCCTCAGATCCTAGGGGCGGGATTTGGTACCTCTACAAACTGGTTCCAAAACAAGGGCACACTCTAGGAAGAAAGTAACTAGTATTGAACCGAAACCAAACTGTTTCAGGTTCCCTCATTTACCTATAGTTCGTTGTCTCTTCATATTGTCTAGTATCCCTCCACACTAGTTTAATATTGTGGGAGTCAGACAATCTACTGCATATTGGAATTGTAATTGTGAGGCTTCATGGAGAGCTTGCATGCCAAATATGTGAGATATGGTGAACAAGATAGTTCTCAGGGGAATATTGGTGAATGTTTATGTCTTCACTTTCCCACTCATGGCCATCTCTGAACCTAGGCAATGTACCTTGACTAGACTACTAGTACTCTCACCTCCTGGACGAGATCTAAAGAGTTGGACTCTCTCTGCCCTCCTAGATAATACAGTGATGAAATAAATGTATGTTTCCTCCAACACTAGCTCCTAGTATTCGATTATGAAGAGTTCCCGATCAACATACCTTAAGATGATCAAATAAATCATCAACTCTATTTGTTCTCTTAGTCTTGTAGTTCTAAGGAGCTTAAGCAATCCATAGTTCCTAAGAGCATTGATACATTCAAGATCTTGGGCTACCTGATGGACTTCTACCTCATAGCCCCATTCTTTCCATTCTAGCACCATGGTGGTAGAAATTTCCTGCAAAATATCATTAAACACATGTTAGAAACTTTTTCATGGATCAAAACTGATAATTTTTTCTTTAAAGAGGGTTTTTCCTTCAAAAAATTCCACCCTAGAACTATCGCGCCTATTTTTATTAATAGAGAAATGCCATCGCTAGGGTCTTTTGGCTCAAGATTGATCATCACAGGTCCGATGAGCAAACCTGCAATGATCATCCACGTGATTTAAAAACAAAAATCCTCTTACTAACAAAAAAAAACTAAATCAAAAGTTATAAAAACACAATGAAGTGCAAGAGTACAGGCATAACTCTTACCTTCTCAAGATGGTTCGAGGAATGATTCACTGGATCTCCTGCACTGGTCATTTGAAAATCAAGCAAAATATGCCACAAATGCACTCTCAAAACTTACTTTGAAGAAATGGTAAAAATATTTTTACTTACGGCCTATTTATAATGTTTTAGTTCTCTTTTGTTAATATTTTATTAATATTTTATTATAATTTCTTGATATCAGTGATGGCTGAATTTCCTTGTGTAGTTACAGGTACTTTATGGTGAACATGCGATTATTATTGACTCATTTAAGATGAGGTTTTATTTTATCCCTTAATGGACTTGTTAAAAATAAACGAAAAATGAACCCCCCTAAAGTCATCTTTAAGCTCTTTAATGACTCTCGAAACATGAAAAGATCATTGAGTACTTGTTAAATGAATTGACATCGTCTTAGTATACATTTACCCCTTTTCAAGATGAGATTGACTATTTACGAAAAAGGTACGCCTTGGTTGACATGGTCAAGAGGTTCTCTCGAATATTATTTTCTACAATTTCAAGTTCGAGAGACAAATTTCAAAAAGGAACATGATGGAGTTTTATTTTTTGTCTATTTTTCAAACTGTCTAAACGTGAAAAAGATACTGAGTTATTCTTACATCAGACTCATTAAAATTTTATGACGAAAGATTCATCACCATGATAAGACTGAGTTTCTCCTTCCTAGGCCTCGTACAACTTACTACGATGGATTCATTTGAAGAATGAAATTACATGACAAGCACATGTTATTCCCTTCAAGCTTGTGATAAAATAATTAGGGTACTCGCTAGAAATAGCCGGGTAAAAATGAAAATGAAACATCCTTTGTATAGGCAGCATGTCGCCCTTAAACATGAAACTCTTCTGCTTTCATGTCGACTTTGGGATATCCTCACGTAGTCACTTGTCCTCCCAGGTTTGGGTGATCCAATTTTGCCTCTCATTTGAATATTCCATTTTGTCAGCATGACCTCCAGTCCTACATTGAGTCAAATTCTTCCACACTCTGGAGTCATGTTAACAATGTTCAAGAGAAGTCCTATCTACGGAAATTTACCTATACATTGTTTGACCCATTATTACAGTCTCGGATCTTATTCATTTCATTCCACTTTATTCCTTGTTTCATGTTGATGATGGGGGATTCATCATTTCACTCCTTCGATGGATCACTTCCTGTCAAATTCAACTCATTATTCGAGAAGATGACTTAGAGACTCCCTTTCAGTACCTTAGAGCTTGCATGCCTTCATCGTAAGTTCTTCACATTCAAGGACAGGTTTCCATCATTGGCCTTTGACCAGATGATTCCATGAGTGTTCGACTTCAAATTCATTATCACATTCACGGATTATACTATTGTACCTTGAGAGCCATTTTCATCATTGATTATTTCTCTCATACCTATTAACGTCCCACATCATTGGCTAGTAATGACGTAGTTTTCTAGGATGTTCGACTTCAACACATTCATCACATGTTAGAATTCGTACTTTGATTGGGTCGAGATGGACCACAAGACCCCAAGTCTTATCTGATATGACTCAGGCTGCATGGAGTTATGTGGTATTCATGATTGTAAATGTTTTTGTTATACAGATTGTTGTGACCATATCGTTGGAATTTTCATTTATGATGATACTTCTATATCGAGTGGTTGCGTCCATACCTTGGATCATAGATTTACAGATGATCCTTCTCATTTGGATGGTTGTTCCCATGCCATGGATCTTTTAATATATTCCTTGTCATCTAGATTGTTTCATCCATACTATGGATTCATGTTTTGATATCAAGAATGTATATGTATATGTGTCCCTGATTTGCAGGTCTCCTAACAGTGTTTTTCCTTGTCCTTACAAAAGCTCATAAAGCATCTCAGCCATCACTCCCCATTCTTCCTTCATGCTTTAGGGGGCATATGTTACATAGTATTTTTTCACACCTCCTGCACTTCCCTTTGACATACACTAAAGTGCCCAAAACATAACCATTATGCAGTGTAATCATTCATATATGTAGCTCAGATCCTCCCTAAGACATTGATTGGAAAATGCCTTGAGCTTCCCTTGAAGCAAATAAATCTTAAACCCTAATTTGAGGATCATTGCTCTTATGAGACTAAAAAATGTGATGGTATCCTATTGTATTATATTTGACTCATGATGGCATCACTTTGTTTACTTTTATACCCACGATGATCCCAAAAAAGCAATTTTCCCAAAGAGGAGGAGAAGCTTCGTGATATGGAAGCATTGAGAGCAACACGATGGAGGTTGTTGGGCATAGATGAGGTTGCGTTCTCCCAACTTGGCCTCATGGTATTATCCCTATGAGCTACCTCCTTGAGATGAGGGCCTACTTCTATCTTTTGAGAGATCCTAACTCCCTTTCCCAACCTATATATTCATCCTCTCCTGTTCCCAAATGGTTGGTCTATGTCTATTTTCACCCTTATGCTAAGATTGCGCCTATATGCTGCTCATTTGGCTTGAAGAAGAACTGCTTGGAGAGATTATCTTAGACTTTGTCATTCATTCAAGGAGAGCCTATCAACATCAAAGCTTGGTTGTATGCTTTCCCTTCTTTTCTATTAATATGTAACTGCTTGTTCATTTTCCATTGATGTGTATGCTTATGTATCATTTATCTTAACATTCCTTGATCAGTTAAGTAGGTTTCTTTTGAATATGCTATTGTTATTTTCATGCCTTGTTGTGCCTTGATCTTTGGTGCAGGTGCATAAACACTATGAGTAGTAGGAATGATCCTATGATGCAAGTGATTCAAGATCTTCAACAAAGGATGACTTGATCGTAGCAGAACGAGGTAGGCCATCTTCTTCGTCTCTCTTTTCAATTGTAACTTATGAAAGTGTCTAGTAGATTGTGACATAAGTTTCTAGTCCCACTCATTGGGCTAGAGGGATCATCTCTATTTGTAGAGACGATTTACCTAGACAACAACCATTCTTAGCTTGGGTGATATATACATTAAGGGGTTCCGACCCCATAGGCCTTCCCTGCTTTCAGGTAGAGAATTTATCACATAGCGACATAGGTACTCTTGCATCTATTATCATCCATAAGCTTGGCATGAGCTTCCGAGAGGATTCCAACACTCCTACTACATGTCAACTATTCTAGAGTCCAGAAAAACTCTTTAAGTAGCTCCTCAGTACTACTCATGGGTTGCTAGATCATTTGGCTATTGGTGGGGACCCATAGTCCTTATCACCAAAGTCCCTATGGTGGGAATGGATGCTTATGGATCAGCAAGGCTAAATACCATGCTAATACGATAGCCAACAATGATCTAACCTAGGAAGACTCCCTTGATCCTTCACATACTGCTTTCCTATTAGCACAACAACTTGTAAACAGATACTTCGATGTATACAATAACTGACTCTGGCCAAGAGAGGGTCTTTCGTATAAATTGTATAGTAATACAAAATGTCTCAGAAGTCACTTCTTTTAATTGTTCATGTTTTGGGCCTAAAATAGATCATTGCGTTCATTAATTTTAACTATTGTTTTATATCTGATATAGACGAGAATCTCATTCAGTGTAAGAGTTTTCCTCTACTCTATAGCTTAGAAAAAATTGTTATGGGGCTCTTTTTTCACTTTGTAAGTTGAGATACTCTGTGATATCCACTATTTAGGTTGTTAACTTATTTAATTTTAAATGTAATCACAACACACATGTACACATACATATTCATAGCCATAATCAACATAAAAATCATGGAAACATCCCTTTACAATTTCATCATAGATATATACACACAACACAACTGGAGTCCTTATTTGTCTATATCTACTACAAATGACAATGCATCACAATCCATTAATGTGTAATCAATATTCACAAATAATTATCTTTCTATTTCCAGGGAAATTGAGTGTGGGACTATGAATCTCCACCCCACCATAGACAGTTGCAACTACTTCTACCAACAACTCTCACCCTTGAGCTAGATTCCAGATTCTAGGGGGAGGGTTCTTGTTGTTGGGACCACACTCAAGCTACAAGAAATTCGATGGACTCCAAAGGACCTCTTGCCTCAATCCCATTATTTTTTTATCTCTTTATTTCCTACATGGGAAGTCCAGAGGTGCCCAACCCCGCCCCCTCGTAGGGATTCCAGAAACCATTATATCAGTCAGGGAAGTAACCAGGAACTGTGAATCATTCTTATCTTTGTATCGACTTCAATATGATCTCTTATCAAGTTGTTATAATGCCCAAGAGTAGCTAGCTCAACCCATAACCTCCATGGAATCCCAAGCTATTACAAGGTTCCAAATATTTCATTCCACCGTAGCCTCCAGGGACCCAAGTTGTTATAGTTTTTCAGATACCTCTTGTCCCAACCCACAACCTCTAGGGAGACAAGTTGTTATAAGTTTCTAAGAAACCTATCTCAACCGACAACCTCTAGGGAAACCAAGTTTTTACATGGCTCAAGAGACTAGCACTCAACCCATAGCCTCAAGGGACATAAAACTGATGCCCCTCTTCCCTTCCTCTTCACTACTGCTTGCTATAAGTTTCTACTAAATGTTCATTTCTCGTCCTTTCCTTGGCCTTCTTCTTGAACTCAATTTTTTCCTCTTTGATCTCTCATTTTCTCATACCACTCTATAATTCCCTCCTCTATGTTTGAGTCTTCTTTTCTATCCCAATGTGAATAATGCCCTCCTTTAGGAGTTCGAGTGCCTGTCCTCTTGAAGATTCTCCTCCTCTGAATAATGACCTCCCTATAGAGTTACCCTCCCTTTTTTCGAATGCTTCCTCCCTTATTTTGTTTAATGGTCTTGCCCATTCATTTAGTATTGTGTCTTTGCCATTGCAGCCCTTCATAAATTTTGTCCCTTTTTTCTTGTTGTATTTTCTCAAGCAAGCATGGGCCTGCATACCTTTCTTCGGCCCATCTAATTTCAGGAACTAGTCCCTTTACTTCATCCACCATCCAACCTTTAATCATTGTGGTGAAGTTCATGTTTCTTATTTCCACAAGAAAAGATAACATCCCAAGCAACAATTTTCCATCTCCAGCACTAGAATTTGTGTCCCATGACTTAGTCCACTTTTTTTTCTGTTATTTCAAACATTGCAAAGTATTTACCTCATTTTTACAATATGTATCATACCAAAACCTTGGGTGGGGTTGTCACAATTCCCTCCCCCTTTAGGGAACACCGCCCTCGGTATTCTTTTACACCTATACAATGCTCGAATTAAAATGGTACACATATTGTTCCACATGGCCTCCTCTGGCCTAAAGTGCTTCCATTTCACCTTTACTTTCTCTATGATTCAATTCTGGAGCATGAGACTCATCCAGACAAGAATTATCGATGGCTCTGGTTGGAACTCTCTCTTTGGTTCCACCTGTATCACAAACTAATCAATCATATGATTATAATCATGTACATATTTTTTAAGTAAAGAAACATGGAAAACATCATGAACTCTAATTGATGGAGGTAAAGCTAGTCTATATGCTACTGGTCCAATCCTCTCAAGAATTTCAAAAGCTCCACAATACTATAGTGCAAACTTAGTACATGTCCCCATTCTTAGGGAACTTTTCTTGGGTTTAATTCTCAATGTTACCCTACTTGGAACTCTTTGTGTACCCTATTCCTATTTGCATAGTTTTTCTATCTATCGTGTGCCACTTTCATATTTTTCTTGATGATTTGAACTTTTTGTTCCATATCTACAAGCACGTCATGCCCTATATGCACTCTGTTAATTGGGTCGCTCTAGTTAATAGGAGTATTACATTTCTTGTCATACAATTCCTCAATTGGGCTCATCCTTATAGACTTAATTTGTCCATCATTGTATGAAAATTCAACGAGTGGAATATATTATTCCCATTGCTTGGGTCGATGCATCATATACATCCTTAACATGTCCTCAAGGATCCAATTAATCCTTTTTGTTCACCCATCTATTTTTGGATGATAGGTTGTATGAAATGATAATTATGTTCCCAATCCTATGAAGAATTCCTTGCAAAACATGGAAGTAAACATAGCATATTTGTCTAACATAATCTTCTTGGGAATGCCATGTAGTCTCACAATCACCTTTATGAACGTTTGTGTTATATCACTAGCAGAATTGGTGGATTTTAATGCTACAGAAGGAGCTACCTTGTTGTGTTTGTCCACCACCACCATGATTGCATCGTGATGCTTAGCTATTGTTGGCTATCCTATGATGAAATCCATTGAGACTACCTACCACTTCCATTCTAGAATATGGATAGGCTACAACAATCCTATTGGGTGTTTTCATCTAGCCTTTACTTGTTGGCATTCCATGCATCTTGCTAGAGAACTTCAATTTATTCTTCAAATTCGACTAGTAATAGTACCTTTTGAATGTTGTGAGGGTGTTTTGATACCTTGGGTGGCCTGAGTAAGGCTTAACATAAACTTATTTCATTATTAGCCTCTTTATTTCATTGTTGGTATGCATATAAGTTCTTCCTTAAAACCTACTAATCCATCCTCAGTGAGATTAGATCCTTCATCCTCACCTCCCTACTACAATTTTTATTTCAGTTGCGGGTACTTTTCTTCCAGTTGTCTAACACTTTTGATTCTTTCTTCCAAATTGTTTGCATACCAACTTACCATTTCCAAGTGATTTACTTCGCTTCTCCTGCTAAAGGCATCAACAACCTTGCTTTCCATTCCTTTTATGTGCTTAATCTCAAAATAAAACTTGTTGAGTTGGCTAGCCATCTTGCTTTCCTAGAATTCAAACACATCTTCCCAAAAAAATAATTAGGTCCACTATGGTTTGACATGAGTGTAAAATTCCTACCAAGGAGGTAGTGCATCCACATTTTCAAAGCATTAACTATAGCAGTCAATTATAAATCACATGTTACATCAATTTCCTCATGTTTATTCAACATTCTAGATTCATAGCACACTACTTTCCCTTCCTACATTAAGACTCTACCGAGTCCCTCTCTGCATGCATCTACACATATGACAAAGTCTTTATCTAGATCTGTGATACTTAGCACCTGTGCATTGGCGAGAAAACGTTTCAACTTCTCAAAGCTTTATGCACATTGTGCAGTCTATTCAAATATTTTCCCTTTCTTTTGTAAAGTTGTAATGGGATGACCGATTTTCAAGAAATTACAAATATATCTCTTGTAGTATCGTGTCAATCCCATGCATGATCTAATCTCATCCACATTCTTTGGAGTTGGCCACTCCCTTATGGCTTTGATCTTTTTAGGGTCAATTGAGATGCCTTCCTTAGAGACAATGTGCCCTAAATAGTGTATCTATTGCTAGAAGAAGTCACACTTGTTGATATTTGCACAAAGCTTATGTTCTCTCAGTAGTTGTAACATTGCAACCAAATTATCTTCATGCTCTTCTTCTATTTTTGAATAGATTAAAATGTAATCAATAAAAACTATGAAAAACTTATCCAAGTATGGATGTAATACTTCGTTCATTAGGAACATGAACATGGTCATGGCACTATGTAACAACCCTGGTTAAAAAATCCTTGTAAATATAAAAATATAAGACCACAGTCATGGGACACGTATTCCAAGCTTAACATTGGGAAAAAAATCCTAGTGGGGTGTCACTTAGGATTATTATGGCTAACGAAATTGGCAAAGGAAATGGAAAATTATTTGGAAAGGCATGAGGTATTTATTGGCATTTTATTTATGAAAATTAAGGAAATTAGGATAAAAGTAAGGTGGAAGGTCATCGGTTACATGTGAGGAGGAAATTGAAGGAAAATAATGGAAAATGAAGAAAATATAGGCCTCGCTGATAAAAAGGCCTCTGGGGATTAGTTGGAAAGCTTTTGTCGAGGTTTTGGTTAGTGTAACACTTTGTTAGTTTAGTTTTCAAGCTCTCTCATTATTCTCTCTTTCTCACACTCTTGGACACTCATAGTTTTCTTTGAGAATTTTAGCATTGGGTAAAGGAAGGGAAAAGCAAGAAAAGGAAGGAAAAGGAAAAGAAAGGAAAGCAAAGAGAAAGCAAGGAAGAGTGGGATCAAGTAGGTTAAGTAGGAATACTTGCAGGTAACATATTGCATGTGTGATTTCCTAGCTAGTTTTGACATGCATGGCTTTTCTTGTTGGTATTTGGTTATCTTTCTATCAGTGTGATGGTCTTGTGAGTTATGATAGTGTTTTTCAGCCTTGCCTTGACTTTTTCCAAATAACCATGGTGTGATGGGATTGTTTCTCAATTTTGAGCTTTGGAATTGCCTGATGGTTTTGAAATCTGGGCTAGAGGTGGTCTCAAAATAATTCCCAAAGGCCAAGGAATCCCTTGACTGATTTTGCCTAGATACATGGTAAAGCCTAACCATGGAGTATCGGTTTACATCCTAGTGATCTGTTGTGGATTACAGTAAATATTAAGAGACAAGGAGATGGAAAATTCTTCCAGGAGAGTGATGGAATCTGGAGGAATTCCAATCTAAGTTTTGTTTTTATATCTCGGTGTCAGTTTTGGTGAGATCACAGTTTGGTGAGGGTGGAGGTGGTTTAACCTAAGGATTCCCTTGGTTGTTTTTGGATTGGTTTATCCATGAGATCCCACATTCATGCTTGGAATATGGCATGGGGGTGAATGGCTGAAATAAATATTTGGTTCAACCATGTCTATGGTTGGGTGGTATGTGGATGTCCTGAACCTGGTTGGGCCTTGCCTAGGTTTAATAAAAGCTAAGTTAGCTTTGGTTTGTACTTGCTATTATGTGGCCTTAATGGCTACTATCTCATTTTTATTTACATGGTTTAATGATGGTTATAAGAATGGTTATATGACTAGTAATAGTCATGGTTATTTCATGTATTTACTTATAATTAAAAGGATAATGGATGCAAGACCTAATTGATGTCAAAAAAGTTAGGGGAAGAGGGTGGTGATACTTCTTGTCAAGTCTCATATGATTTCTTAGTATTTTATGCTTTGTCATGTATTCATTTTCTATAGATTGCATTGGGAAAATATTTGACATAATGTTGTTCCTAGTTAGGGATGGTCAAGCCTAGTCCTGGAGCCAATTTTTGGCTTGCAAGTATTTTTGTCTTGAAAATTATGGATTTTGAAAGCTATAGAGGTTTCTAGGCAGCGACATGGATTATGGGCTTGCAAAGTGGCACAAATTATGGATTCACGATCGCAAGACTAAGGAGAAGAGTCCCCAGTCACACCTATCCCTTCCTGTGGGACTGATTGGAGCCTCCCAGATGCACACTTGTCCATATGAAGGGAGTGTCGATGACATGTCATTGATGAGCATGTTATATGTTAACTTGTTGTTTTTATATGTTAGTTAATGATTAGGGTTATTTCATTAAGTTATTGATTTTATATGTATCATGATAAATTAGATTGGCCTATGCAGATGATTAGGGTTATGACATTAAGGTATGATTTTGACTATGTCATCTACTTGATTTTTGAGTGTTTGATTATCTAATCTAGTTGATTTATTTAACATGGTATGTTTGCAAGTTGGTTGAATGTTTGATGAATTTCATAATATGAATATGTGTATGTAATATTTCTTGAAGGAATGATCTTGTTTTAAGATGATTGTACTAACACATATGTGTTGAGACAATTCATATGTACTTGAGTGTAAGTAGGTGATAGTTGTAGCATTATTTCTAATGACTATGAGTTGACTATGGATTATGACATGATTGTTAGTCTTGGTAAAGGTTGATTTCAAATTAGTAGATATTTTGTCTTGATCTTTGGAACATGTGGCTGACATGCGTGTTCAGTTACAAGGCATCATGATTGGCACAACAATGTAAGATAATTGGAATATCGTTACATTTACTTATGCACTAATAGTTATGTGTTATGACAGTATGATGCAGAGAATTATATGGAAAATAAATTGCCATGGAATCTTGAAGAAGGCCTAGGTTGAGGTTTCCCTTCAAAGAAATTGGAACCCATGGAGATTGAGTCATGGTGTTTGTTGAGTGTCTTGTGCTTTCACTACCTTTTCATTCTCTTGTGCTTGATTTATAGTTTTGTTATATCTAGTGCATGATCATGTCACTTTTTTTGTGGTGTCATGTTGTTATTTATTTTCATGGTCTTATTCTTGTTGTTTCTTGTTATTTCATGTGATTTCCTTTTCATTTTGAGTCTTGGGAATTGGTTTGGAAAATAGGAAAGTTAGTGGAAGTCGAGGAGAGTTGAATGAAACCGAGGAGGCAATGTAAGACTTAGATGAAGGCAGTTCATGTATAAGGGCATCTAAAGGTAAGAGTATGACATCTGGCTAAGTTGGTTGGGTCCATTAGTGTAAATGGATGGTGGTGGAAAAATCATGATAAAACTAAAATGAAAGGTAGTGTGAATGGATGTGAGGCGTCTAATTCCTTGGCTATGTTGGGAATGGTTGTTCTCAATGTTTTGTGTGATGTGCATGGATAAAGGTAGTTCTCTTAACCCCGATCTTATGATATTTGGTAATTATGTTGTGATGTTTATGCTAATTTTTATATATCTACATGTATATATGTATGTATGTATGCCATTGTCTAACAAGGTCATGATCTTTTTGTGTTGATGTTTATATGTATATATATATATATATATATATATATATATTAGACAGAGTAATCATAAATCATTCTTATGGAGGAATGGTTACTTATGCAAGGGAATGGCATGAAGAGATTCCTGTTTCATGAGGAATCAAGTGGGAAGTGTAGCCTGACAGATCTTCGAGGTTAGTATCATGTGGATAGGAATTGATATTATGTGATTATACTATATCTTTGTTAATGATTTGACTGGCTAATGCTGAGAGATACATTAGAGGAATAAAAATAGCATGACCAACGACATGATAGGATAAGCATGGATGTCGGAGGGAGAATAAAAGAAAACTTTCTTAGTAGAGGTAGTGTGGTCTTGGATGTGTAGTGCTATTATTGTGTATATGTTGTGCATATTTTACATTCATTAATTATACCTATGGTGTGGTGTGCATATTCCATATGCAGTGTTGGGTATAGATGGTGTTATCTACATGTTGGATATGCGGTGATGTGTACATATCGTACTGTGCACATGATGGATATGTGGCATTGTGTGCATGTGGTGTTGTGTGCATCTTGGATATGTAGTGTTGTGTACATATGATGTTATGTACATGTTGTATATGCAATACTATGTACATATAGTGTTGTGTGCATGATTGTACTTGTGGTTTTATGTGCATGTGGTGTTCTGTACATGTTGTACATCGAGTGTTGTGTACACTTCGTGCATGTGATGTTGTATACATGTGGTGGTGTGTACATGTGGTATTGTGTACACATTGTACATGTTATGCGATGTACATGTGGCATTGTGTACACATTGTGTAGGTGGTGCTATGTACATGTGATGTTGTGCATTTATTGTGAAGGTGGTGTTGTGTACAAGTGGTACTACGTACATGTTGTACATATGGTACTAGTGTACATGTTGTATTGTGCGTGTGTCGTACATGTTGTGTTGCGGGCATGCAATACTATGTATGTTCATTGTGTAGTTGTGCTATCGTAAAAAGTGCATTAATTGTGTTGTACTTTGTGTGTTTTCGTGTTGTGTTGTGCACTAGGTGTAGTGTATGTATTGTGTTGTGATGTGCGCACTAGATGTAGAAGTATGTATTGTGTTTTGTTGTACACTGGGTGTAGATGTATGTGTGGTATGTCAGGTTTAGGTGTAGGTATTGCATGGTGTTGTATGGTGTGTGTGGTTTTATGTGTGTGATGCACAATATGTGTATGTGCACATGGTTGAGGATAAGGCACTGGGTCTTCTTCAGGTGTGGAAATTGATACGATGTGCGTATAGAATAAGGACAAAGGTAGAAGCTAGGGATTGATTAATGGATAAGTATTAATATTTTATTTCATTTTTATTATGCATGTGATTTATGATTCTCGCCTATGACAATTACATGTGATACATGATTTTGGTTTATGATGGTTACATGTGATTTATGATTTTGATCTTGTTGGCATTATGATACAAGAGTTGTCCTTGATGGCAACTCACTCAGAGGTATGATACAGGTGATGGCAACTCAATTAGAGGACAGATCTTAGTACAGCAGGTCAAGAGAGAGATATACGCAGGTTAACCTTGATGAAAGTGTGTATACATGGGGTGAGAAGAACAAAAGTCGCGTATGAATACACACACAAGTTCACAAAAGGAAAGGCATGTACATGTTGGAAAACTAAGTTTTGGTCCGTGGTATTTGGTCCATGGTATTTGGTCCAAATTGTTGACCCCAGTTATTGGGTCCAAGGTATTGGTTCTACATGGTTTTGGACTATGGTATTGAGAGAATCCTAAACCTATATAAGGAGAATATCATTAGGCCAAGGGAGTGGAAGTGTGTGTTGAATGTTTGATGAAGTGTGAGATCTAATATACTGGGTTTATGATGCTTGGCTCAATCTGAATCAAGGAGGCTCCTATGCGGTTGATAAAGGTTGATGGAGCAGGATCTTGAAGACTAAAATGTATTATCAGTATATGGTATGATCATGAGTAGATTGAGTACTGTCACATGTTTTATCCTTTATATCTTATTGTCTGGGTATATCTGAAGTTGGAAATTGCAGTGAAGGTATAAGTAATTATCTTTAGATCTGTACGCGGTTTCTCTCTTGTGAAAAGGTGTATACACGCCAGTTTGACACAGTCAAGTAGCATATATAGTATAAGATTTGATGTTTCAGGTTGCTATTGGTTCTAGTGGTTGTTGTAGAGTTATGGCCTCTGGTCTGTGTTCTGGTAACTTTGTTTTGATGATAGGGTTTCATTGATTCAGTATTGGGTGATTTAGATATTGATGATGCAGGTATAGTTGATGATTGTATTACAGTGGTGATTGTTTTGTATTCATGGATCTAGTTTGAAAATTTATGAAACGTGGTCCCTGGAAGAAAAGAGAAGGTTGTAGCCTTGTGTAGGCTAGCACCTACGTACTAGTACTTCAGCTAGTACAAGAGCTAAGGGGGTTGTAGCTCCCTTCCAGGAGAATCTAGAGAATGAGAGAAGGTTGTAGCCTTCTGTAGGTAGCAGCCTGCGTACTGGTATAAGACTGCACCAGTGCAGAAGGATTTTAAAAATAAGTTTCTTATTAAAAAGAAGATAGAGACGATTTGCAGCAAGTGGTTTTCACCCACATTGGCTTTCCACCTTATATCATGGTGTTCACGTGTGTTGCTCATGTGTGATGATCTGTTCTGTTATACTGCTCCTGTTTACAGTTCATATGGTTAATAATGTTCTAATGCACTCATTAAGGATCAACTAACTAAATCATAAGTTTACTTGATATACGCTTGTTTCATTACACACAGTTTGTCTTCACTGAAGTAGCATATATGAATCTGAGTATGAAAATGAAAAATTTATATTGATTTGATAATACTGATTCACCCCCCACCCCCCCTCTTAGTATTATTTCCAACAATTGGTATCAGAGCAGGTCCTTTAGAAGAAGTTTGATTGCTTGAAGGAAAGATCCATCAGAATGGGTAATCAATAAAGAGAGGCATCCATCAGGCCACCAATCTTTGATGGGAGCAACTTTGTCCACTGGAAGATAAGAACCACAACATATCTACAGTCACTTGGAACGGATGTTTGGGGAATCGTGGAAGGAGGATACGCATATCCATTATCAATTCCTATAGATACAGTAGAGAGAAAGCAATATGAACTCAATGCTAAAGCGGTTACTGTCTTATTGGGATGTTTGCACAATCAAAATTTGTCAAGGTCATACAGTTCAAATCAGCCAAAGAAATATGGGACAAAATCATTCTAAGCTACGAAGGAGATGAACAGGTAAAATGAGCAAAGCTTCAAACTCTCAGAATACGGTATGAAAATCTTAAGATGCATAGTAATGAAAACATAGCTAATTAATTGCTACGTATAGATGACATTGTAAATTGTATGAGGAATATGGGTGAAGAATTTAAGGAAGTTGTCTTAGTTGAAAAGGTTTTAAGATCCCTATCTGCTAAATTTGATTCCAAAGTTTCTGCCGTAGAAGAAAATGAGGATCTGTAGAAAATCACTATGACGTAGCTTCACGAAATCTTAACTGCTTTTGAGATGAGAAAAGGAGGACCATCAGATATGAGAGAAGCCTCATTCGAAGTGTCAGCGAATGAATCAGGATACATTTCAGAAGGAGAATATAAGGTAAATTTTGTCAAGAATCTTGAATGGGGATCTGGAAGGTTCAAAGATAAGCTACCTTTCAAACGCTTTTCATGTGGTAGAGTTGGTCACTACACTACTAGATGCCCTCGTAACAAAGGAAAGATGGCTGATAGAAGTTATTGTATCCATGATAAAAGTAATGATTCATCTAATAGTGATGAAGACATTAGACTTCTCATGGCATATGAAAATAAGAACGTAGAACTAGAAGAAGTTACCAGATTAAAAGAACAATTGGAGTCAGTAACTAGAGCAAGGGAGAAATTGTAGGATATAGTAAAATATCAGAGCATAACAATTCAAAGGCTTGAATCAAAGATCCTCTCTCTAAAAGAAGATATTAAAGAATCAAAGAAGCAGAATGAATATGCTCTGGAGGAACAAAAACATGAAGTGTTCGAATTAAGGCAATAAGTGGAAGAAGGAAGAAAAGCTGAAGAAAACATAAGGAAGCAGTATCTAGAAGAGGTAGAACAACATCAAGTTGAGGTAAATATCTTAAGAAGTAAATTAGGAGAAAAGGATAAACTGTTACGATTTCAGGATAGTACTAAGATTTTGGATAAAATTCTTGGTAGTCAAAGATCCCCTACTATCAAAACTGGTCTTGGCTTTTATGAATCTATTGAAGGTGAATCTAGCTCACAAGGTGAGGCAAGGAACTCTAATGATAATTCTGAAATGCTCAATGAGGAGATGAGAGGACAACCTCATCAACGACCAAGGAAAGAAATTCCTCAAAGAAAATCCTTTACTCCTAACTATGGAAGTGATAGATGATTATTTCCTCCATTGAATAATGTTGAATGTTATGTATGTCATAATCTTAGACATGTTGTAGCGAGATGCAGAAGTAGAATGGTTCAAGACTGTCACACAAGATCATCACATTCCAGGTACTTCAAAGGATATTGTTTTTCTTGCAATATGTTTGGCCACAAAGCAATTGATTGCAATAGAAGGAACATGAAACATGTAAGATGTTATGCATGTAACAAGTTTGGACATAAAGCAAGGGAATGCAGGAGGAAAATTCAAACTCCAAAGCAATAGGATTATACATCATCACAATTCTAGGAATTGAAGAAGACAGAATTAGAGATAGAAAGGTGTGACATAACTCAGTTAGCTAACATAACAGACACAGGGGAAATTGAAAGTGTAGACCTTCAGTATTCCATCTTGCATACGCTGATATAATGAAGATAAATCACGTATATATGCGAGCTAGAGGTTGCAGAGTCGCGTATATGGAGCTCAGAAGAAAAAGGTAGTAGAACAGACTTAGGAAATGGTTTGGTCATGGTATATGAGGGTTGGCACAGGATTAGAGGGAGCATATACTTCAAATAATGCATTTTTGGAATTATGGTTAGAAGTCTTTGGTGATGATGCTTATGTGGCTAAATGATACATCTTGCTGGTTGATCAAAAGAATGGTATTGCTAGTTACAGGACTGGATGTTGATGCTTATGGTGCAGATCATATATGATGTATGATAGTGGCTAATGACTATCATGGTCTTGAATGGATTGTTTGTCTTTGTTATAAAGACCTTGCATGTACTCATGGGGAGCATGGACGGATTGGTACATCTTGGCATATACAAAGGGGGATCCCAATCAAAGATTTCAACAGCTACTCAGGGGGAGTATCGACAGCAGAGGGAGAGAACTTCTTGGTCTGCCCTTTGCCCTTGATGTCAAAGGGGAAGAGTGACTTGGTGTGGTGGTTGCCATCAAGTCCAAAGGGGGAGGTTGTTGGCATTATGATACAAGTGTTGTCCTTGATGGCAACTCACTTAGAGGTATGATACAGGCAATGGCAACTCAATCAGAGGATAGATCTGTTGTGTGTGCAGCATGATTGTTCAGAGGTCATTGTTTCTGCCGGATGTATACCCCAGGATGTTTTGTACACCCCTCCATGCGGGGGGGGGTGCGGGGGGGACTTGTCCCCCCCGGCTGAGGGGTCCAGGGGCCAGCGCCCCCGAAGCAAAAAATAAATTTAAAATTGCCTTGTAAAAGTATAGTAACTTCTAGTCAATCTGGGCTGTTCATTAGGCGGATGATCTGACGGTAGAACTTATGTTTAGTTTAGGGATTTTTTCCCTAGAAGGAAACCCCTCTCTTTGTATGAGGGCATTTTATTTGAGGCTGTGTGATAGATGTCTATTTTGTGAGCGAGAAACGGAGAGCTGAGACTGTGAGAGAAAACAGAGGATATTACAGCGGATTTGTTGTAGGTTGTGTCTCTTCATTTTGCTGGATAATAGAAAGGAAGGACTGGCTGTTCGGGGTGGATGTAGCCCAAACTGGGTGAACCACGTATATCTGTGTCTCTCTTATTTTATGCGTTTTCTGTGTTTATATTTCTGCAATATTTTATGTGTTCGATTGCTCCGTAATAAATAATTTTCTAACAACTGGTATCAGAGCCGAAGGTCTATTTGGCTGATAAACTCGCAGGAAAGAAGGGTTCTTGGTTCGAGTGGGAGCAATGGTGGAAGATGGTAAGTTTAGGGTCGAGAAATTTAACGGCCAAAAACTTCTCGCTGTGGAGGATACAGATGGAAGATTATCTGTATCAGAAAGATCTATACCTACCATTGGGCGGAAAAACAAAGATGTCGGTGGGTATGAAAGACGAAGAATGGAACCTTCTCGATAGAAAGGCACTCGGAACAATACGGTTGTGCCTTGTTGCATCAGTCGCCTTCATACGATCAGTGTTGGAAGATGGAGAGTTGAAGTTGGAAAAGATACACACTAGCCAAAATCCTGTAGATATGCTAACAAAAGTTGTAACCAGGGAGAAAGTGAGAACATGCTCAGTTTTAATTGGTCTTCAAGGATGACGATGAAGACGAGAAACAACCAGGTCCAAAGAGGAGCCATTGTCCAGCAAATGAAGTAGCGGTGGAGTTGCTACAATCATTCTCCAAGTGGGAGATTGTTGTGTGTGGAGCATGATTGTTCAGAGGTCTTTGTTTCAGCCGGATGTATACCCTAGGAAGTTTTGTACACCCCTCCACGCGGAGGGGGTGCGGGGGGGACTTGTCCCCCCCAGGGGGTCCGGGGGGGCCCATCCCCCCAGGCTGGGGGGTCCGAGGGCCAGCGGTCCCCCGGCCGGGGCTCGGGGGCAGCGCCCCCGAAGCCAAAAATAAATTTAAAATTGCCTTGTAAAAGTATAGTAATTTCTAATCAATCTGGGCCGTTCATTAGGCGGATGATCTAACGGTAGAACTTATGTTTAGTTTAGGGTTTTTTTCCCTATAAGGCAACCACTCTCTTTGTAAGAGGGCATTGTATTTGAGGCTATGTGATAGATGTGTATTTTGTGAGCGAGAAACAGAGAGCTGAGACTGTGAGAGAAAACATAGGATATTACAGCGGATTTGTTGTACGTTGTGTCTCTTCATTTTGCTGGATAATAGAAAGGAAGGATTGGCTATTCGGGGTGGACGTAGCCCAAACTGGGTGAACCACGTATATCTGTGTCTCTCTTATTTTATGTGTTTTCTGTGTTTATATTTCTGCAATATTTTATGTGTTCCATTGCTCCGTAATAAATAATTTTCTAACAACTGGTATCAGAGCCGAAGGTATATTTCGCTGATAAACTCGCAGGAAAGAAGGGTTCTTGGTTCGAGTGGGAGCAATGGCAGAATATGGTAAGTTTAGGGTTAAGAAATTTAATGGCCAAAACTTCTTGCTGTGGAAGATGCAGATGGAAGATTATCTGTATCAGAAAGATCTATACCTACTATTGGGCGGAAAAACAAAGATGTCAACGGGTATGAAAGACGAAGAATGGAACATTCTCGATAGAAAGGCACTCAGAACAATACGGTTGTGCCTTGTTGCATCAGTCGCCTTCAACATTTCGAAGGAAACCACGACAGAGGGTTTGATGCAGACGTTGTCGAAACTATATGAAAAACCCTCGGCCTCAAACAAGGTATTTCTTATGAAACGGTTATTTAATATGAATATGTCGGAAGGTGGATCTGTTGCAAACCATTTAAATGATTTTAATACAGTTACAAGTCATTTAAGTTCTGTAGGGGTAAACTTTGATGATGAAGTTAGAGCTCTGTTATTCTTGTGCTCATTACCAGAAAGTTGGAATGGTTTGGTAATGGCCATTAGTAACTTCATTTCTGGATCTAGTACTTTAAAGTTTGATGATGTTGTCGGTGCTATCCTTAGCGAGGAAATGTGACAGAAAAGCTCTGGTGAGACATCGGGAAATGCTTTGAGTGTAGAGTCTAGAGGAAGAAAAATGGAAAGAGGAAAGAGCTCAAGATATCGCAGTAAATCAAGGAAAGGCAGATCCAAGTGCAGATCGGGGATAGTGTGTTGGAAATTTGGAAAGAGAGGACACCTAAAGAAAGATTGTAGATCTCGGAAGGGAAAAGAAGGAGATGCACAGCAAGAAAACAATCATGAAGCAAATGTGACAGTTGAGGTGTTACAAGATGCTTTGATTCTTTCTTTCGAAAATATTACTGATTCCTGGGTGGTAGATTCAGGAGCTTCATTCCATGCCACACCTGATAAGAAATACTTTCATGACTATGTTCAAGGAGATTTTGGACAAGTTCTTTTGGGTGATGATAAACCCTGTAAAATCGTTGGAATGGGTAAGGTTCTTGTAAAACAGTAGAATGGAAACCAATGGCTATTAAAGGAGGTAAGGCATGTTCCAGATCTAAAGAAAAATCTGATTTCAACAGGGTAGTTAGGCGGTGAAGGTTGTGTGAAAACTTTCACATATAAAGCTTGGAAGGTCACCAAAGGAGCCCTGGTAATAGCAAAAGGCGAAAAGGTTGGTACATTGTACTTATGCAATGGTATTTCTAACTCTGTTAATGCTTTAACTTCCAAAGGAGAAGATGCAACATTATGGCATCATAGGCTCGGACACATGAGTGAAAAGGGGATGAAGATTCTTCACTCAAGAAATCTGTTGCCGGATTTGAAGAATGTTGATTTGGACTTTTGTGAGAATTGAATTTATGGAAAACAGGATAGAGCCAGATTTCTCAGAGTTGGGAAACAAAAGAAGAATGAGAAATTAGAGCTTGTGCATACAGATGTATGGGAACCTGCTCAGGTATCATCTCTTGGTGGCTCTGGTTATTATGTTACTTTTATTGATGATGCAACTAGAAAAACTTGGATTTATTGTATTAAGAATAAATCTGATGTATTTGATACTTTCAAGGAATGGAAAGCTTTGGTTGAGATTGAGACAGGAAAGAAATTGAAGTATCTTAGATCAGCCAATGGAGGTGAATATTGCAGCAAAGAGTTTGATAGGTACTGTTCAGAGCATGGAATTCGTAGAGAGAAGACAGTTCCAAGAACACCACAAGAAAATGGTGTGTCAGAAAGGATGAACAGAACAATCATGGAGGGTGCAAGGTGCATGAGATTGCATGCAGGATTGCCTTTACAGTTTTGGGCAGATGTTATAGATACTCCTATTTATCTAATAAATAGAGGGCCTTCAAGTTCCTTGGATGGTGGTGTTCTGGAGGAAGCATGGACATGTAAAAAGGTAAACTACTCTTTTTTAAAGCCTTTTGGTTGTGAGGCCTTTGTCCATATTGATAAAGAAAATAGAACAAAACTTGAGGCAAAGTCAAAGAAATGTACCTTTATTGGATATGGTGTTAATGGTTTTGGTTATCTCTTATATGATTATGAAAATCACAAAATCATTAGGAGCAGAGATGTAATATTCAATGAAATGGTATTGTATAAGAATTAGTTGTAGGAAAAGAAGCAAGAAAAAGAAAACAAGAAATACGCAGTTCTTGATGAAATCACTGAAAATGTAAAGGTGCCTGAAAATAATAATAATCAACAACCACAACAACAAAAACCACCACAACAGAAACAAGCACCCCAAACACCCGAAAGTGGTGTTCGAAGATCTACCAGGATAAGTAGACCCCCTGAACGTTACTCTCCTTCATTATATTATTTATTGTTGACTGATTCTGGTGAACCCAAATGTTATGAAGAAGCAGTGCAGATAGAAACCAGGAAGAAGTGGGAGCAAGCCATGAAAGAAGAGATGGACTCCTTAGCACATAACCAGACTTGGGACTTAGTCAGGTTGCCTGCAGGTAAAACAACATTGCAGAATAAATGGGTTTATAGGCTGAAGGAAGAAGGTAGAGGAAAACAGAGGTATAAAGCTAGACTTGTGGTGAAGGGGTTTGCACAGAAGAAAGGTATTGATTTTGATGAAATAGTTTCTCCTGTTGTTAAAATGACTTCAATCAGAACTATTTTAAGTCTTGTAGCAGCTGAAGATTTGCGTCCTGAGCAGTTAGATGTAAAGATAGCCTTTCTCCATGGGGATTTGGAGGAAGAGATATATATGCAGCAGCCACAAGGATATGAGGTGAAAGGGAAGGAGAAACTAGTGTGTAGGTTGAAGAAGAGCTTGTATGGCTTAAAACAGGCTCCAAGGCAGTGGTATCTAAAATTTGACAAGTTTATGTCTGAACAAGGTTTTACTAGATGTCACTCTGATCATTGTGTTTATTTGAAAAAGAAAAATGATGGCAGCTATATTATATTGTTATTGTATGTAGATGACATGTTTGTTGCAGGAACTAACATGCAGGAAATAAATGTGCTCAAAAGAAAATTGGCAAATTCATTTGCAATGAAGGATTTGGGAGCTGCAAAACAAATCCTTGGTATGAGAATAACTAGAGACAGGAAAAACCATAAATTAGCATTGTCTCAGAATGAGTACATACAAAAGGTGTTGAAAAGATTTAACACTCACAATGCAAAACCACTTAGTACACCTTTTGCTAGCCATTTCAAACTTAGCAAGGAAATGTGCCCAAAGACCCAAGAAAACATGGATTATATGTCTAAAGCTCCATATGCATCAGCAGTTGGAAGCTTAATGTATGAAATGGTCTGCACAAGGCCCGATATTGCACATGAAGTGGGAGTTGTAAGCAGGTACATGAACAATCCAGGAAAGGAACATTGGATGGCAATGAAATGGATTCTTAGATATTTGAAAGGTACCACAAATCAAGCATTATGCTTTGGTGGTTCAAACATCTCCCTACAAGGATATGTTGATGCAGATATGGCAAGTGACAGAGATAACATGAGGAGCACTACAGGATATGTATTTACTATTGGAGGAACAGCTGTCAGTTGGGTTCCAAAAATCCAAAGTGTTGTTGCACTTTCAACAACAGAAGCAAAGTATGTTGCTGCTACAGAGGCTAGTAAAGAAATGATTTGGTTACAAAGGTTTATGGGTGAGTTGGGTAAGAAGCATGATATGGGCACATTATACAGTGATAGCCAAAGTGCCATTCATCTTGCAAAGAACTCAACATTTAATTCCAGGACTTAACACATATAGCTCAAGTATCATTTCATACGATCAGTGTTGGAAGATGGAGAGTTGAAGCTGGAAAAGATACACACTAGCCAGAATCTTGCAGATATGCTAACAAAAGTTGTAACCAGGGAGAAACTGAGAACATGCTCAGTTTTAATTGGTCCTCAAGGATGACGATGAAGATGAGAAACAACCAGGTCCAAAGAGGAGCCATTATCCAGCAAATGAAGCAGCGGTGGAGTTGCTACAATCATTCTCCAAGTGGGAGATTGTTGTGTGTGGAGCATGATTGTTCAAAGGTCTTTGTTTCAGCCAGATGTATACCCCAGGACGTTTTGTACACCCCTCCACGCGGGGGGGTGAGGGGGGGACTTTTCCCCCCCACGGGGGTCCGGGGGGGCCCATCCCCCCCGGTTGGGGGGTCCGGGGGCCAGCGGTCCCCCGACGGGAGCTCGGGGGCAGCGCCCCCGAAGCCTTAATTAAAAATAAATTTAAAATTGCCTTGTAAAAGTATAGTAATTTCTAGTCAATCTGGGCCATTCATTAGGCGGATGATCTGACAGTAGAACTTATGTTTAGTTTAGGGTTTTTTTCCCTAGAAGGAAACCCCTCTCTTTGTATGAGGGCATTGTATTTGAGGCTGTGTGATAGATGTGTATTCTCTGAGCGAGAAACATAGAGCTGAGAATGTGAGAGAAAATAGAGGATATTACAACGGATTTGCTGTAGGTTGTGTCTCTTCATTTTGCTAGATAATAGAAAGGAAGGACTGGCTGTTCGGGGTGGACGTAGCCCAAACTGGGTGAACCACGTATATTTGTGTCTCTCTTGTTTTATGCGTTTTCTGTGTTTATATTTCTGCAATATTTTATGTGTTCCATTGCTCCGTAATAAATAATTTTCTAACAAGATCTTAGTACATTAGGTCAAGAGAGAGATATATGCAGGTTAACCTTGATGAAAGTGTGTATACACGTGGGTGAGAAGAACAAAAGGTGTGTATGTGTACACATGCAGGTTCACAAAAGGAAAGGCGCGTACACGTTGGAAGACTAACTTTTGTTCTGTGGTATTTGAGCCATGGTATTTTGGTATTGGTCCGTGGTATTTGGTCTGAAGTTTTAACCATATGTATTTGGTCCAATGTATTGGTTCTACATGGTTTTGGACCATGGTATTGAGAGAAGCCTAAACATATATAAGGAGAAGATCATTAGGCCAAAGGAGTGGAAGTGTGTGTTGAATGTTTGATGAAGTGTGAGATCTAATATACTGGGTTTGTGATGCTTGGCTCAATATGAATCAAGGAGGCTCCTATGCGCTTGATAAAGGTTGATGGACTAGGATCTTGAAGACTAAAATGTATTATCAATATATGGTATGATCATGAGTAGATCTAAGTACTCTCACATGTTTTATCCTTTATATATTATTGTCTGGGTATATCTGAACTTGGAAATTGCAACGAAGGTATAAGTAATTATATTTAGATCTCTACGTGGGTCCTCTCTAGTGAAAAGTTATATACATGCCAGTTTGACACAATTAAGTAGTGTATATAGTATAAGATTTGATGTTTCAGGTTGTTGTTGGTTCTAGTGGTTGTTGCAGAGTTCTGGGCTTTGGTTTGTGTTCTGGTAACTGTGTTTTGATGACAGGGTTTCAGTGATTCAGTATTGGGTGATTTAGAGATTGATTATGCGGGTATAGTTGATGATTGTATTACAGTGGTGATTTTTTTGTATTCATGGATCCAATCTAAAAATTTATGAAACGTGGTCCCTAGAAGAAAAGATAAGGTTGTACCCTTCTGTAGGCCAACACTTACGTACTAGTACTTCAGCTAGTACAAGAGCCAAGGGGGTTGTAGCTCCCTTCCAAGAGAGCCTGGAGAACGAGAGAAGGTTGTAGCCTTCTGCAGTTTGCAGCCTGCATATTGGTATAAGACTGCACTAGTGCAGAAAGATTGTAAAAAGAAGTTTCTTATTAAAAAGAAGATAGAGACAATTTGCAGCAGGTGGTTTTCACCCACATTGGGTTTCCACCTTATATCATGGTGTTCATGTGTGTAGCTTATGTGTGATGATCTGTTCTGTTATACTGCTCTTGTTTATAGTTCATATGGTTAATAATGTTCTGATGCACTCTTTAGGGATCAACTAACTGAATCATAAGTTTACTTGATATATGCTTGTTGCATTACACACAGTTGCGTATACACGTGGTTTGTCTTAACTGAAGTAGCGTATATGAATCTAAGTATGAAAATGAAAAAGTTATATTGATTTGATAATACTGGTTCACCCCCCCCCCCCCCCCCCCCCCCCCCACCCCCCTCAGTATTATTTCCAACAAATCTATGATGGTTATGTTTTGATATAATCTGATGTGCTATGTTCATACGTGATGATTTTGTCAAATATTCTAGTTTGACTTGTTGTGAGAGGAAGCTAACATAATTACATGTGTACCTTATTGATGAGCTGCTAATGAGGTATAATTTGAAGTTATTTCAATTTATTTTGAATGTAATGGAAATTATGTGCTCGATACAAGAAAGAATGAAATGCATGGTTGGGTGGTCGAAACCGATGGAAAGAATTAGTAACAAAAATAAAAGGCATTGGAATAGGCAACAATATGTTGCTAAAGCGTTCAAGAGCAAGGCTATTATTGTACAACGGTACCCAATAGTGTCCATTAGTTTCCATGAGCATGCTATGACTGGTCTGATGGTTTGAAGCAAGGGTATGCCTTGTTTTATAGACTTGTCGATGCGAGGAAACCTTTCCGAGTGATAGAATTCCCAGGATAGGGGCACTAGCAGAACTTAGAAGGTGTGTGGCTACATAGAAGGGGCTGACCAAATTTCTTGAGGGGTTGTGTAACAAAGGAGGGAAGGTTGGGAATATATTTTTTTTGTTCATTAGCTTTTCCAGATTGAATAAAATGCACATTGGGAGTGAGCCTTGGAAGAATGAGTCAGTAATTGTTCACTGAAAGGACAAGTGGTGTAGGATTATAGTGTTGTAGATTGGATGCATATTTACCTTGCACTAGATTTTAAACATCCTCTGAAGGAGGTGAATCCTAGTTTTACTTTGAGGGTGGAGCTAACATCCTTTGGATCCCCTTGTTGCAGATGAGGCATCATATCCTTTTATTTGTTGGTTGAGAAAATGTACATTGTGTATATTATTGTAAATATTGTATCAAGTTAGATTTGCCAAGTTCCATAGAGAGTATGGTTATTTGTTGGTTGAAGCAAATGTGTATAAGTGTATGTGGTTGTTATTGTAAATATTGTAATGAGTTGTGTTATAAAGCTCCAATAAACAACATTTTTTTCATGCTTTTAGAAGCTGATCATTGTAAATAGTGCAACAATATGTATTATAAATCTTCATAAGAAGTATTTATTGTTTTCAGTAGTTTCCTAGCTATAGTTGTTGTTGGTCGTTAGAATTGCCCTATTTTTAACCTCCATTTCACCCAGACACACTACCTAATCCCTTTATTTTACCCGTGGAACCCATTTACTCTAGCACTTCTTCTAACCCTTATGCTTATTCCTGCATTACCTTCATGATTCTCATTATTAAAGGTTATATGAGCTTAATTATTAATTAGAAATATTAAATAACCTATTTTCCTTTGTAACGTACATGTTTCCTTTCCTAAAGTATTTTATAAGGTGGAAGTATTAATCGATGTGTAATATGGGTTGGTGTAGGACTATTCTTGTACCATTCACGTTCTTGTACTAATGGAAGCTCGCACCATCAACACAGTCATCACCGATGGCCATTCTAGTTTGTCAATGAGTGCACATTCCCCACCAAAATATCAACAACATTCTGCTGGGATTGGAACATGAGGAAAATACGAGATATGGAGTCCAGGGTTTCGATTGAATACCCTGATTTAGTCTTTTGTTAAAATAAATGAAAGCCAAGATTACACTTTTGTTTTGATTTCTGTTGTGGCCATGAGCTGAATGATATGTATTTAATAAGGGTTTCTAGTAGAACTAGGTAGTGATATGCTGGTGAAATTTTGGTTTATACTGTAACTTTTGGTATCGCCATACTTTCTAGGATGGATCTGGATATTCACTATGTACATTTGTAGTTACTAAGCTAATACATGGAGCAATGCTAGTTACTCATTTCCCGTTTCATTATTTGATGTGATGCATTATTTGATTAGTTGATCTTCTAGATCTCATAACAGAGAAACGAGTTGATTATCTAGGGTGCAACCAACCCAGCTCGTTCTCCCTCTTTCGTAGGTGTGCTAGACATATTTTCATATGCAAGGTTTGAGTAGGAAATATTTCATTTCTTTTATGTAGCTAACATATCTTCACTTTCTTCATAAGTTGTGTGAATTGGATCTAAGGTGTGAAGGTGTGGGTGTGTCATTTACTAAAGACTGAATATCATTTCTTTCCTCTGATGAGTGGTTTCTTTTCCACAAAAAGTGTTTTTTATTTTTCTTGCACCTGTGTGCTTTATTTTTGCAAGAGAGGGTTGCTTCTGCTAGTGTGTTTATTTCTCCAAGTGGATTTATTTTTCCTTGTGCAAATGTGTTTTATTTCCTTACTATGAAAATGTGTCCTATGCAAGTGTGTTTTCTTTAAACTAGGGTTGATTTACTATCATATTTATAAATGTCAATCTATATTTAAGATTAATCTCTTGTGGGAATAGTTCAATTTAAAGACTAGAATTTGGTGAAGGTAACTTTGGGTTTAAACCTCTATATGATAAAAGTGCAGATCTCATTAATTTCATGACAATCATCTAAGAAAGAAGGGATGCTTTTTTTTTAGAGTAAATGATCACTTTCCCATGAAGAAGTTTCTATTGCAGTAATGGTTTTCTTCAGCTGTCAAATTATTTTTCACTCTTTCAATGAATGATTAAATAGGGAATCTTTCAGTTTCATGCATTTATTTCTCTGCTCTGGTTTTCTTTGCAGTTTCACTTCTAGTTAGCACACTTTACATTTCATGCAAATGGTTTGGAAGCTTAGTACATGAATATTGATTTCTTATACAGGAATCTTTGTTTTGGTACAAGAATCGATGCCCTAGTATAGGAACATAACACCCTGGTACAAGAACTCAGAAATATTGTATGAAATCCAAAATACTTAGTGAAGGAACATAACATACTTCCGGTATAGGAACATCATTTTAGTACAAGAGTATAATTCCAGTGCACAAACTCTATTCCAGTACAAGAACATTGTTGCGGTGTAGGAACGATGGGTCACACCAGGAAGGAAAACCTGTGACAAAGACAAATGCACTTCAAAGCCAAATTCTTTCTCTATCTTATGACTGCACTCACGTTTAGTCTCAGATATCTTCTTTTCCATCTCTTAGTGATCAGGATTGTTTATGCTAATTTGAAGTCCCTTTCATTAAGTTTTCACAATGTACTTTCGTTTTTTATTCCAACACCAGAATTCTTTTGGTATTATTTGCTTTGAAATTATTTAATTATGCAAGTGTAACTAGGGAACTTAGCAACATATTTGCTGGATTTTACTAAACTGCAATTCCTGCACCTGACATTTTGGCACCGTCTCCAAGGAGGTGTTTAAGATTGGTAAGAACTCTTTCATTTTTTGTAGTAGGGGTAAGCTTTCTATTATTTTTTTTACATTGTTCTTCTATTTCTTGAAGGATTTCTTTGTGCGGATATTTTTATTTTGCAGCATTTGATTTCAGATTTTTTTTCCTGTAATTTTAAAGCTTTTTCATTATTTTGGTTAATTATTTTAATATGAATGCCTAAAAAGTGTAGGGGCCCAAATCCCAATAAGGGCCAAAGAAACACTGATAAATCAGAAGATCTTTCTCATTTTGGGCCTTCTTTTGCAGGTAGAAAGTCCAAATAGACATAGACCCATCACGCAGGAACTTTCCACTTGGATTCTAGAAACAATAGTTCGAGTGTGACACAACCCAAAAAGGGGAAGAAGGAAATTAGTGGTGATCAAAAGACTAATTTAAACAATAGTCAGCCTTTTGATTGTGTTAGGGGTGGTCTGATTCGAGGTACGAAAATGGTAGAAAACAAGGACCATGTTGAAGGAACTAGCGAGAATCAGGTAAATGAGGAACAATCCACCTTTCGGCTTCCAATCATGAATTCAGGAAAAACTACACAAAAGAAGAATATTACATCATAATCTCTTCCTCATTTCCATGGTAACATACATGAGGATCCAGATTCTTTTCTGTTTGAATTTGATATATTATGTAGAAGCTATGATCACTTTACAGATTCCCATAAATTAAAGTTATTTCCTGCAACTCTCAAGGATTCAACCTTACATTGGTTCGTGGGATTAAGAGGAGATACTATAAATTCTTGGGATCAAATGAGGAGAGTCTTTTTGACCAAATAATGTAAAATTAGAGAAATGCAGGATGAGATCTTCACTATTGTGCAAGGTGATGATGAGAGCTTGGAAGATTATCTAGAGAGGTTTCTATACATCCTCCAAAAGCTCAAAACAAAAATTTGACATAAGTACTATTGGAACCTTGTTTTTACATTGGCTTACTAAGGATTCTAGACATAATTTGAATTTGTTAGGACAAGGGGATATTTCTCAAAATCCTTTTGATCAAATTTGTTACTTGCGCAAGAAGCTCTCACAAAATCAATCTAGATCCGGTAGAGGACGTCAAAGTAGAAATAATAAAATTGGATCTACTGATGCGATGATCATTGGCTTGGAAAATAAGATGGATAACATGAAAATTGAAATTATGAATATTGTTAGCAAACAGATAGACACTTTCAAATTTCAACAAAAAATGGTACAAGAGCAAGAGTCTTTGTCTATTTATTGTCCAAAGTGTAGGAAAAGACATCCTTTAAGAGAATTTCCTGTTGATGTTAAAGGTGCTACTAAATGTGTGATATGTGCAGGAAAACATGCTACTGAGGAGTTCCCTTCTATATCAGGACTGAAAGCAGCATTCGAAGGAGAGAAATATAAACCTAAGATATTGCATGCCATGGGAGCATGAAGAAATTGGCCTAATGTAGATACAGGTATGGTTCCTAAACCTCCACCAAATTTTTATGGTTATAATAATCACCACATTCCTATCATAATGCAAATCAATCTCAACCTTGGAATCAAGGGAATCAATTTCAATATGGACAACCTCCTTAACCTTGGCAAAAAGGATGGAGGGAGTCAAATCATTCTTACTATTCCTATCCCGCACCTATGCAATCATATCCTAATGCATATACACTGTCAAGACCATCTTTACCATCCTTACCTCAACAAAGTCAACCAATTCCATCATTACCTTTACCACCACCCTTTCGACCACACCAACTACCTTCTCAACCAGTACCGAATCCTAATAATAAAGCGGTACAATTGATTCATTCTATTGTACCACTACCTTCTCCCATTTATCAAACCTTGCCAGTTGGGATCCATGAGCTTCAATTGAGATCAATAAGGGTAGTAAAACCAGAAAAAACAAAAAAAATCCATGGTGATTACCGAGGAGAGAAATGAGGAGGAAAATCCTAATTGTTCGAAAGAAAATGTCACTGTTCGACCCATTCCCACATATTCGGAGTTTCCATCCTCTTCAAAACAACCTACCTATACAAAGAGCCTACGGAGAAAAATGACCCCACTCCGGAGTCTAGTTTGGCTTCTGAGCTTAAGAATATTTGCATAAAGTTTCCTTTTCTACAAGCTATTAAAGAGATCCCCATTTATATAAAAATCATTAGGGAGATATGTCTTAAGAATCCAGGAAGGAATAGAGTATAATCCCAGACCATTCAGTTTGTTGGCAGAGTAGCTGGGTTGATGAAAGGATGTGCATAGATGGAGAAACATATTGATCCTTGAAACACAATTGTTTTCTTTCAAATAGGTGATATCCTTGTCCCTAATGTATTAATAGACATTGGGGTGACCATTAATGTTATGACCAGATAAACCATGGATCAACTTAGGTTGAACCATATCCATCCTACCCCTATTGTGCTTGAACTTGTAGACAGATCTAAAATCAAGTCAGAAGGTGTGTTGGACGATGTGGCTATTTCAATTGATTCTTGGGAATACTGCACATATTTTATTGTGCTTCAGCCAAAAGATATCGTTGGTGGACATCCCTTGATTTTGGGATGACCATGGCTTACCGCAAATGATGCTTATATTGGATGCAACTCTAGTGGCATGTATATTTTCCATGGAGACAATAGAAAGAAAGTCACCCTGTATCCACCTTCTAGATCCATTTAGGAGCTCATAGATACGTTATGGCTAGATTATGACAATAGTGATGAGGAGACTTGATCTATTTCTTTGATCCATCATCATACAAGGTCTACCCAAGAGGGTGAGTTATGGAACTTCTTGAACAATCTAGACACAATGCCAAATTTTGATTCACTTCGTCAAAAATTTAGTCTATATTTTTAAAAAAGTTACAGTTCTCAACCTCCCTCATCAGAGACTATAGCATAATCTTCCTATAATTTTGAGCCTGAGACAACTCTTGTTGAGATTATTCCAGGAAAATATTTACATATCAGCTCAGACCTCGATTCATCCCAATAAGGGAAGATTTTTAGTTTGCTACGAGACCATATTGATGCCTTTGCATCGAGTTATGAGGACATGAAAGGCATACCCCCTAAACCTTGTGCTCACCATATTTATATTTAGGAGGGAGCCTGACTTGTTCGACAACCCCAAAGGCACATGAATCCTGCGCTAACAGAAGTTGTGAAAGAAGAATTACAATAACTCTAAGATGCTAATTTTATCTATCCTATACCTGATAGCCAATGGGTCTCTCCATTGTTGATAATCCCAAAAAAAGATGGGAGATGGCACATCTGAATCAATTACATAGAATTGAATAAAGCCACTCTCAAGGAATATTTTCCCCTTCCTTTTATCGATCAGGTGCTAGATACCCTTTCTGGTAACAATTTCTTTTCATTTTTAGATGGCTTTAGCGGATATAACCAAATCCAAATCACACTCGAGGATCATGACAAGACCACCTTCACATGCCCATGGGCGACATTCGCCTACCAAGTGCTTCCCTTTGGGTTGTGCAATGCCCCAGCTACCTTTCAAAGGGTAGTGCTAGCTATTTTTGCTAACCTCAACTGTGTTAAGATTTACATGGATGATTTTTTAGTATTTGGTAACCCATTCCAAGAATCCCTCGAAAACTTAGAAAAAAGTGTTTTTCGTTGCCAAGAAGCCCACCTTGCTTTGAGTGATAAAAAAATTCATATTGATGTGAAAAGTAGGAGTAGTTCTTGGTCATTTGATCTCTGACAAAGGTATCCAAGTAGACCCAGCAAAAATAGAAGTTATTTTACGTCTTCCAGCACCCAAAACACAGAGGGAAGTGAGAGGATTCTTGTGACATGCGGGCTATTACCAGAGATTCATTGAGAAATTTTATAGGATAACCACCCCCCTTTTCCAATTATTATCTAAGGATAGTGAGCTCTCTTGGTCCACAACTTTCCAATAGTCTTTTGATACATTAAAGGAAAAGTTAGTAGAGGCACTAGTTTCAAGAGGGCCTAACTAGTCCCTTCCATTTCATATTTCATTTGATCCCTCAGATACTGCTATTGGTGCAACTTTAGGACAGGAAGAGAACCAGCAGTCCTATTTTATTTACTTCAACAGTAAAAACTTGTCACCTGCTGAGTTAAATTACACAGTAACTATGAAGGAGTTTTTAGTCGTAGTTTTTCTATTAATAAATTCATACACTATATTACATGATATGAAGTTTTTGTACATACTGATCATTAATCTATTAAATATTTGATGAATAAACCATTGGCTAGTGGTAGAATTACCAAGTGGTTACTTTTGTTACATGAATTTAATGTTACGATTATTGATAGACCAGGAAAATATGCTATATTGTAGTTGATTTTCTTTCTACATTAAATAATCCTGTTGAAGTAATTCCTATTGATGATGATTTCCATGATGAACATATTTTTGCTGTGTTGAAAAAATCCCCATGGTTTGCTAACATGGCTAATTGTTTAGTCACAATAAAAACACCAGCTCACTTATCTTCTTGTGAAAAGCGAAATATCATACAGAAGAGTTCTTCGTATTCTTGGATCCAAGGGGACCTATTTTACAGTAGACCTGATCTCATTATTCGTAGATGTGTAAGAGAGGAAGAAGTGTTCGACATTTCAAAATCTTGCCATGATGAATCTTGTGGGGGGCATTTTTGTTACAAGAGAACTACATATACGATTTTATGAGTTGGCTATTTTTGGCTTTCCTTGTTTAAGGATGCCAAACGATATGTCAAGTGATGTAATAACTATCAGTGAATGGGTCAACCTATCCAAGCCAATGAAATACCTGTATGTCCTTAGGTCATGATTGATCCCTTTGAAATATGTGCTATTGATTTTGTAGGACCTATAAATCCAACATCTTTGAATAAAAAGCATATTTTGGTTTGTATATATTTTGTTACAAAATGGGTATAGGCTAAATTTGTTTCTTTTGCTACTGGAAAAGTTATTGATTTTTTTTTAATGATTTTTTTACTAGATTTGGTGTTCCTTGAGAGATTGTAGCTGATAATGGACCGCATTTTGTATCTAATATGCCTCAGGGTGTTATGGATCAACACAAAATTCGTCATAGGAAATCTACACCGTATCAACCGCAAGCAAATGACCAGGTGGAGTCTACCAACAAGGCGATCGAATCCATCCTTACCAAAATAGTAAATATGCATAGCAAGGATTGGGTCACCAGGTTGCTTGAAGCCTTATGGGCTTATCGAACCACCTGGAGGAACAATATGGGGCATACACCATATGAGTTGGTATATTGGAAACAAGTTCTTTTGTCGATTGAGTTCGAGATAAAAAAAAAAAAAAATCGCAGTTTAATTGGGGTTAGACCTCTTAGAAGCACAGTAGTAACATCTATTGTAGTTAAATGAGTTGGATGAATTCCAAAGAGATTTTGTTCAATAGAATGTGTTAGTGCAACAGTAGCGCAGGAACTGGCACGATAAGTTGATCAGAAAGAATTAGTTCCAACTAGGTGATTGGGTACTCCTTTATGACTCTAAATTTAAACATTTAAAAGGAAAATTCCATACACGCTAAATGGGACATTATGAAGTGATTAAAGTTTATGAAAATGGGGCAGTAGAAGTTAAAACTATTGATGGGAGAGAACTGGTATTCCTTGTGAACACACATATACTTAAAGTGTATTTTCAACCCCTCACAAAGGACGATTTTATGCAGCAAGTACAACAACGATCTGAATTAAAGATGGTAGGTGGTTGTGCCAACCTATTGCAAATTTGATTCTTCATTTTCCAGAAATAAAATAAAATAAAAAGAAAATCTTTAAAAAAATGACAAAATTAAAAAGGAAAAAAAATTCATGTGGTTCTGAAAATCTGTGTATTGACATGATCACAGAAGGATCAACTTGAAAATGAGCGTGATGGTAGGAGGATCGATTTTTAATAAAATGGGAATGTTTCTTGATATTCATATATGTTGATTTTCAAGGGGTAGAAGTAGGTTTTTCATTTCTTTGTGAAGAAGAATGATTACGAACTAACCCCTTATCCAAGCTTGGGACAGCTCACACAGAAAATCTTATGCAAGAAACACTCAATTCCTGCTGCAGTTATTTTGGTTCAGCACTATTTCGTAGAATTTGAGGTGAAACTCTACCTTTCTTATGATTCCTTTTTCATACATTTCCCTCTACAATTCTTCTTTTTTGACCTATTGAGATTGACCATACCTTTCTTCAACAAGAAATTTTCCTTATCCGATTTCATTTTTTGCCTGAAATTTTTTTCCCTGTCCCTTCTCTTTATGTCCCTTTTGGATTAGTCTCACTCTTGAAATCCCTGATGATTTCCTTTCCATTGAGAAAATTTACCAATGTCCCACTTATTTCTTCCCTCATGAACAATATTGCAGTATCTATTAAAGAATTCATGGATTAGATTAGAAAGAGCATGATAATACCAACAGTTGGCGAATAAAACTCCTTTGAAAATCTGAAAAAGATTTTAGATTCAACCTATATATTATATTTTTTATTGTATTGGTGCACAAGATTTATTCTACATATGGTACTAGTGTACATGTTGTATTGTGCGTGTGTCATACATGTTGTGTTGCGGGCGTGCAATACTATTCATGTGCATTTTGTAGTCGCAGTATCATGACAAATGCATTCATTGTGTTGTACTATGTGTGTGTATTTGTGTTGTGTTGTACATCGGGTGTAGGTGCATGTATTGTGTTGTGGTGTACACCAGATGTAGGAGTATGTATTGTGTTTTATTGTACACTAGGTGTAGGTGTATGTGTGGTATGTCAGGTGTAGGTGCAGGTATTTCATGCTATTGTATGGTGTGTGTGTTTTTATGTGTGTGATGCACACTATGTGTATGTGGACATGGCTGAGGAGAAGGCATTGGGTGCTTGTCAGGTATGGAAACTAATACGGTGTGTGTACAGAATAATGACAAAGCTAGAAGCTAAGGATTAATTGAAGGATAAGTATTAATATTTTATTTCAGTTTTATTATGCATGCGATTTATGATTCTGTCCATGACGATTACATGTGATTTATGATTCTCATTTATGATGGTTACATGTGATTTATGATTTTGATCTATGATGGTTGTGTTTTGATATAACCTACTGTGATATGCTTATAGAAGATGATTTGGTCAAAGATGCTATTTTGAATTGCTGTGACACAAAGCAAACAAAATTACATGTGTGCCTTGTTGACCCACTAACGAGATATGATTTAAATTTATTTAAATTTATTTTGAATCTAATGGAAATTATGTGATTGGTACAATAAGGAATGAAATGCCCAATTGGGTGGTTGAAATTGAAAGAAAGCATTAGTAACAACAACAAAAGGAACTAGAACAAGCAACAATAAGCTGGTAAAGCATTCAAGAGTAAGGCCATTGTCATACACCGGTACCCAAAAGTGTCCATTAATTTCCATGAGCATGCTATGACTGGTTTGATGGTTTGAAGCAAGGACATGCCTTTTTTTTTTATACCTTTTGATGTGAGGAGACCTTGCCGAGGAATGGAATTCGCAAGATAGGGATGCCAACGAAACTTGGAAGGCATGTGACCACATGGAAGGGGGTGACCGGATTTTCTGAGGGGTTGTGTAGCAAAGAAGGGAAGGTCAGGAATATATTTGTTTTGGTCATTAGAATTTCCAGATGGAATCAAATGCACATTGTGAGTGTGCCTTGGAACAATGAGTCAATAATTGTTCACTGAGAGGACAAGTGGCGCAGGATTATAATCTTGTACATTAGATGCATATTTGACCTTGCACTAGATTCCGGACTTTCTTAGAAGGAGGTGAATCCTCATTTTAATTTGAGGGTGTAGGTGTCATCCTTTGGATTCCATTGCTACAAATGTAGGCATCGTATCCCTTTATTTGTTGGTTGAGAAAATGTATATATGTTTATATGTGTATATTATTGCAAATACTGTATCGAGCTGGATTTGTAAAGTTACATAGATAGTATGGTTATTTGTTGGTTAAAGCAACTGTCTATAAGTATATGTGGTTGTTATTGTAAATATTGTAATGAGTTGTGTTATAAAGCTCCAATAAATGGTATGTTTTTCATGTTTTTAGCAACTGGTCATTGTAAATACTCTAACGAGGTGTATTATAAATCTCTATAATAAGTATTTATAGTTTTCAAAAATTTCTTGGTTATAGGTGTTGTTGGTCATTTGAATTGCCCTATTTTTAACCTCCATTTCAGTGAGACACATTAACTAATCCCTTTTTTTTACCCATGGAACCCATTTATTCTTGCACTTCTTCTAACCCTTGCACTTATTATTACACCACCTTCATGATTCTCATTATTAAGGGTTATATGAGCTTAATTATTAATTAAAAAGATTAAATAGTCTATTTACCTTTGCAACTTACATGTTTCCTTTCCTAAAGTATTTTAATAACTTGGCAAAAGTATTAATCGATGTGTAAGATCGGTTGGTGTGAGATTATTCTTGTACCATCTGCATTCTTGTACTAATGGCAACTCATAGCATCAACATAGGCACTGACGATGGCCATTCTAATTTGGAAATGTGCATGTATTCCTCGCCAAAAGATCAACAACATTCTATTGGGCTTGGAGCATGACAGGATATGGATTCTAGGGTTTCGACCGAATAACCTGATCTAGTATTTTGTTAAAACAACTGAAAGCTAAGATTACACTTTTGTTTTGATATCTTTTGTGTTCACCAGCCGAACGATATGTATTTAATAAGGGTGTCTAATAGAACTAGGTAGCGATATAGTGTTGAAATTTTGATTTATACTGTAACCTTTTGTATCACCATATTTTTTTGGCAGGATCTGGATATTCACGATTTACATTTGCAGTTTCTAAGTTAATACAAGGATCCATTCTAGTTACTCATTTCTTATTTCATTATTTGATGTGATGTGTTACTTAGTTAGTTAATTTTCCAGATCTCGTAATAGGGAAACAAGCTGGTTGGCTGGGGCCCAACCAACCCAGCTCATTCTCCCTCTTTCATAGGTGTGTTAGACATATTTTCGTATGAAAGGTTTGAGCAGGAAATATTTCATTTCTTTTATGTAGCTAACAGATCTACACTTTCTTCATAAGTTATGTGACTCGGATCAGAGGAGTGAAGGTGTGGGTGTGTCATTACCGAAGATTGAATAGCATTTCTTTCCTTTGATGAGTGATTTCCTTTCTGCAAAAAGCGTTTTTCAGTTTTCTTGCACCAGTGTGCTTTATTTCTGCAAGGGAGGGTTGCTTCTGCTAGTGTGTTTATTTCTCCAAGTGGATTTATTTTTCCTTTTGCAAACGCATTTCATTTCCTTAGTATGCAAATGCATCCTATCCAAGTGTGTTTCATAAACATTAATGAAACGTCGTCTATAGAATGAGGACCTGTGTTTATGCTTAATCTCTTGTGGGAATAGTTTAGTTCAAAGACTGGAATTTGGTGAAGGTACCTTTGGGCTGAAACCTCTATTTGATAGAAGTGAAAATCTCGTTAATTTCATGAAATTCATCTAAGAAAGAAGGGATGATTTATTTTTAGAGTAAATGATCACTTTCCCATGAAGAAGTTTCTGTTGCAGTAATGATTTCCTTTGGATTTCAAAGTATATTTCAGTATTCGAATGAATGATTAAAAAGGGAATCTTTCGATTACATGCATTTATTTCTCTGCTCTAGTTTTCTTTGCAAGTTCATTTCTAGTTAGCACACTTTAAATTTCATGCAAATGGTTTGGAAGTTCAGTACATGAATACTAATTTCTTGGTACATGAATCTCTATCTCGGTATAGGAATCGATACCCTGGTACAGGAACATAATACACTGGTATAGGAACTGAGACATATTATATGAAAGCCAAAATACTCAGTGCAGGAACAAAACCTACTTCCGGTACAAGAACATCATTTAGTACAGGAATATCATTCTAGTGCAGGAACTCTATTTCAATATAGGAATGTTGTTGTAATGGAGGAATGATGGTTCAGACTAGGAAGGAAAACCTGTAACAAGGACAAATGCACTTCATAGCAAAATTATTTTTTTGTCTTATGACTGCACTAACAGTTAGTCTCAGATATTTCATTTTCCATCTCTTAGTGATCAGGATTGTTTATGCTAATTTTAAGTCCCTTTCATTGAGTTTTCATAATCTACTTTCCTTTTTGATTCAGGCACCATAATTATTTTGGTATTAATTTCTTTTTAAGTTATTTGATTCTACAAGTGTAATTAAGGAAGTTAGGAACATAATTGGTGAACGTTTGTACCATTGATCTTGGAATTTCCCGTGCTACACCTCTAAGCTTATGTAGCCCCAGATTGATAATTAAGTGTTCAAGGAGTTTGTTGAACTGCAATTCCTGCATCCAACATGTGTCATTGAACACCGAGGATGGTGTTCTCCCAATGGGAGAGTTGTATAATAACCCTGGTTAAAAAATCCATGTAAATATAAAAATATAACACCACAATCATGTGACACATATTCCAAGCCAAATGTTGTGCAAAAAATCCTAGTGGGGTGTCACCTTAGTTTATTATGGCTAAGGAAATGGGCAAAGGAAATGGAAAAGGCTTTGCAAAGGCATGAGGCGTTTATTGAAATTATAATTATGAAAATAAAGGAAATTAGGTGAAAATGAAGGTGAAAGGTCACAGGTGGAATGTGAGTAGTAAATTGAAGGAAAATAATGAAAATGAAGAAAATAGAGGCCTCATTGATAAAAATGCTTCTGAGGATTAGTTGGAAATCTTTTGCTCAGGTTTTCGTTAGTGTAACATTTTTTCAGTTCATTTTTGGACCTCTCCCAATTCTCTCTCTCTTGCACTCTTGGACACTTAGAGTTTTCTTGGACCATTCTAGCTTTGGAGAAAGGAAGGGAAAATCAAGAAAAGGAAGGACAAGGAAAATAAAGGAAAGAAAAAAGCAAGCAAGGAAGTGTAGGATCAAGCACCTTGAACAGGAATACTTGCAGGTAACATATTACATGCATTAATTCCTAGTTGGTTTTGACATGCATGGCTTTGAATGTTGGTATTTATTTCTCTGATCATTAGTTTCATGGTATTGTCGTGTTATAACAGTGGTTTTCAGAATTTCCTTAAATTTTTCTAGATAGCCACGGTGGGATGGGATTGTTTTTCTATTTTGAGATTTCGAATTTTCGGATGGTTTCAGAATCTAGGGTGAAGTTGGTCTCCTGAAAATTCACATAGGTCTAGGAATCCATTAACCAGTTTGGGTGGGATACACGGTTAAGCTTGAGGGTGGAGTCTCATGTTAGGGCCAACTGGTATGGTGTGGATTGCGATAAATCTTGAGACACAAGGAGACAAAAAAATATTGAAGCATAGTGATGGAGTTAAGAGGCATTCCAAGTTTGGTTTGGTTTTGTAGCCTCGGTGGCAATTTTGGTGAGATCACAGTTTGGTGAGGATGGAGGTGGTTTAACCTTTGGATTCCATTGGTTTCCTTTGGATTGGTTTATCCATGAGATCCCACGTTCATGCTCGGAATATGGAATGGAGGTGACTAGTTTAAAGAAATATTTTGTTCAACCATGTCTATGGTTAGGTGGTACGTGGAAGTCCCAAACCTAGTTGGCTCTTGCCTAGGTTTAATAAAAGATAAATTATCTTATTTTTTTACTTGTTATTGTGTGACCTTAATGGTTGTTATCTTGTTATTATTTACATGGATTAATGCTAGTTATAAGAATCTCTATATGGCTGGTTATAGTAATGGTTATTTCATGTATTTACTTGTAACTGAAAGGATGATGGTTGTAAGAAGTAATTGATGTCAAAACAATTAAGGGAAGAGGGTGGTGATTCTGATTGTCAAGTCTCATGTGAGTTATCAGTCACTTATGCTCTATCTTGTATTCATGTCCTATAGATTGCATTGATGCCAAGTTTTATACAAAATGTCGATCTCGGTTGGGGATGGCCAGGCCTAGTCATGGAACTAGGCTTTGGCTTACAAGTCTTGTTGTCATGCAAATTATGGATTCTGAAAGCTACAGGGGTATTTGGGAAGTGTCCTAATTTCTAGTCTTGAAAAATCGCACAAATCCTAATTTCACAAGCACAGGACTGAGGACAAAAGTCCCCATTCGCACCCATGCCTTGTTGTGGGAGTGACTGGAGCCTCCCAGGTGCACCCTTTTCTATATCAAGGGAGCGTCCATTGGTTTGATGCACTAAAAACTGAGTGGGACAAAGGGATTGGTCATGGGGATGATTGGGAAGGCATTTGGGAGTCCTGTAGAAGGTATATAAAGTATATGTTGTGGATTTCCATCAATTCCACTTCCTTAAGGTCACCTAGGAGGTTGAGTCTTTTCATAGTATCCCCTGACCTCGTGTTTACCCTAGGTAAGATGGTGAAAGTGGGTAGATATGAGGGGAGGTGTCATTAAAGGCTAGTGAGTAAAAAGAGTACCACTATTTACTCATAGTGACAATATCTTGTTCTGAAGGAAGTTATATGGATATCTTCCTCCTTAATTCTCACTTGATGGTAGCCTGAACTTAAGTCAATGTTGGAGAAAACTATTGTTCCCATTAACTAGTCAAAGATATCATGAATTCTTGGTAATGTGTAGCTATTTTTAATGGTTACTTCATTCAGCTGCCTTTAATCAATGCACAATATAAGGTTTTTGTCTTTATTTTTTACGAATAATATTGGTGCTCCCCAAGGAGACATGCTTGGTCTTATGTAACCCTTTTCCAACATTTCCTTCAGTTTTAATTTTAGCTCACTCAATTAAGGAGTTCTCATTCTATATGGAGGCTTGGATGTTGGTTTTGCTCCTAGCACCGATTTGATAGAGAAATCTATCTCCATGTGAGGAGGAAATATAGGAACCTCCACTGGAAAAACATCTACATAGTGTTGCAAAAAATGGTACTTTTGAAGTAGTTCATCCTCCTTATCATTTGATCATCTACCAACTTCCTCACTCTGGAAAAATTGTATTATAAATAACATGCATTTTTTTCTATTGCGACATTTGGCTTGCATGGCAGTGATCAACTTCACTAATATGAATTTCCCATTACCTTGCAACACTCCTTCCATTCCTTGCTCGTCAAACAATTTTATTCCTTTCTTATGGAAATATACCTCGGTTTGGTGTAGGTACAACCAAACCATGCCCAACAGTAACTCATACCCACAAAATGGTAACACATTCAAGTGGGCTATTGTGTCCATGCCACTGACATAAATTGCACATGACCTTACCCAATGGTTGATTCTTCTCCTTGTGCTTGTTCCCAATTGAACAAACTAAGGTTCTTGATGTAACTCCTTGCCCAATCCACACTTCTCTACAAGTTTTAGATTAATGTAACTATAATTGGAACCTGGATCAATTACGATTGAAATGAATTGCTATTGTAGCTTACCTTCCATCTCAATGATGGATGGTTGGTGATATGCTTGGTGATTGTCTAGTGATGAATAAACTCTAGGCATACTCCGAGCTACTTCACCCATTATGCTTACCTCCTGAGTGTTGTAGATATTGGGTCCAACATTCTGTTGATGTGGGCAATCTCTTTACTTGTGGTCCCCACCACAGGTCCAACACTTGAGTGGTGCTTCACCTGCAAACCTAGCTTGTGTTGTCACTGGTTGTTGTATAATTTTATTATTAGCAACATTAGGCTTTTGTTGAAATTGGTGTGTCTAAGTTGGGTACCTTACTTATCTCCTATCTGGGTTTTTCTTTGGCCAAATCTTATTACATCCTGTGTTTCCCTTGACCTGAATCTTCCTCCTATTCTCAGGTCTATGTTTTACTTATTCATAGTAGTGTCCTAATATATTGATAGCATCCTTCAGGGTTTGAGGTTCCAAAAATTTGATTTTATCTCTTAATGCCATAGGAAACTCACTGATAAACCTCAATATCTTAGCTTTCTCATATTTGAGATATGGTACATATATCAATAGCTCCAAAAATTTGGTGATGCACTCATCACTAGTTAGCTGACCCATTTGAGTTCATAAAATCCTTTGCTTTTTTTATCATAATTTTTCTCAGATAGGAATTATTATTTGCAGAGATTCTCAAAATATGCCCATGTCATCTCTTGCTCAGTTTTGGCTCTAACATTCTTCAATTCTTCCCACCATATATCGTCTTTCCCTTTTAAACTGCACGTGATGATCCTAGCCTTCATATTCTTAGAATATTCATGTATTCTAAAAAACTTCTTCATTCCCAATAGCCATGCTTCCACATCCTTGGCCTTCTTCATATCACCATTAAATTTAGGTTTGTTTTCCTTCTTAAACTCTTTAGGAATATGCTCCTTTACCTTTTCCTTTCTTATTGAGTGATGGTGATGTGGAGAATAGTGGTACCTCTAGACAACCAATTTAGATGGTTTGTTGGAGCACTACACCTGTGTGTTGGTACCTCTACTTGGTGTGCTTAGAAATTCTCCTCTTGGCATAGTGTCCTCACTTCCTTGCCTATGCCTTTTCCTGGACTTGCCACCATCAACTTTGTTTTTGTTTTCTTATGTTTCTTAAAGGATTCTTTTCTCTATATGACTCGCCCTCCTTTCATATTTCTTTTGCCTCTACCAATAAAAGATAATTTAGAGGATGAGTGCGTTCATCGCTTCTTTCGTTTATTGGAGTCTTACCATCCTTCCATTATCAACTTTAAATATTCTCACCTCATCCCTTAGGCTTCTCAAGGTATTCATCCAGTCTGGGGAATGACTCCCGCCTCCTTGGCCAACAGGTCTCTCTCTTTCATTAGATATGACCCCATCACTTCCATGTTGTGATTGATCAGAACTTTATTCAACCATTACAATTGTCATCACCATGACTTATTTTGGTTATTTTTGCCTATGATGTATTTTCAATCACACACATTGTTAAATATTTCAAAAAATAAATAATCCCATCTCAAGGGAATGATTTACCATCAAGACTTCTGATGTGAAAAAACAATGATTTAGCATGCCAACGCACTCATAAATCATATGCATCAATCATTTAATATTTTCATCATGATCATGAAAGAAAAATCATATCTATGACCTATGACCACCAAAATAAAAAACATGACCATGATCTTATTCTCGAAAAATTTCCATTAATGCCAAATAATAGATTTATTAAAGTTTTAACATTAGACAGTACTTAGTCAAAACCTTGTCTCCAATTTTTTTATTTCTCACATATGAGGAATCCGATGAATTCCATATTTGAACCTAGATGGATCTGATAACACTTTATAGCATACCCCCTTACCTTACCATGGTAAGAGTGTCATTATCGATGAATTTTGTACCCATTGTCTAGTCATGGAAATGGGATTAGGATGGTCGCACCCTCAATTTATTTTTTTTCCTCTCTCTTTCATTCATATCTATATATTTCCTCAGACATCGAGTGGCAGGCATAAATCATATGCTTCCATGTGGAAGTTCACCATGAGCTCATCTAGTCAAGAGGTGAGCAAAATGTTGGGACCTATGCATCCCCCTACTTCAAAGCGCCACCTTGAATATTAACTCCCGACCTCCCGACCTTCGAACTAGTCAGGTTCAACATGACACTTGTGCACACATCCATCAACAGACAGTGCCACCCCCAAACCTTTGACCTAGTCGGGGTCATTCTATAGTAGAGGTCAAGCTTGGCATCCTCTGACTTCCCAACCCTTGACCTTCAACCTAGTCGGGTTGGCATATCAACTTCACTCCCTTCCATTGGAACTCAACCTAACCTCCTAACCTCCTACTAAGTGAGGGTTGACCTCGTTCTTCACATGTTACCCCAAAGCAATGGTTTTGGCCTCTGATTTGTGGGTTATTCGCCTAGCTGCATGGGCCTGCTGATAGTACACATTGGATGACCAATCATGCAAGAGGATAATTCAGCCACTCTAATCAGAAGATTTCTCACCTATGGTTCTCATCTACAAGAGGATAAGCCATATCCAATCCTTTCCATAATTTCATGGTTTCACCACCTTTCAACACAAGGAACACCCTTTCATTATCATTTTATGATGGCTTAGTCAAGGAACTTTGAATCTCTACCATGAAAGTCCTTAGGTACATATCTTTGTGCTCTCCCCGAAGACCCAATCTACCATCACGCAGACTTCCTCAAAATGGTCATTTCGATTGCGGATTAGTCTCTAGGGTCACTTTGGCCTCTGGATCAACTTCCAGACCTCAACACAATGTAGAATTCAGACTAAGATGTTCCACAATGTTACCCCTCATGAGCTTGGGCGATTTCTACATTGAGGGATTCCTACCCCATGGGCCTTCCCTTCCTTCACGTAGGGAATTCCTCGCATAGCAACATAATGACTCTTGCATCTCTTTTCAACTAGAATCTTGGTGCGGGCTTCCAGGTGGCTTCCTCCTCTCCTGCTATTACATGTCAATTTTTTTCCATGACACTTGATCAATTTATGGGTATTTTTACCATCCATGAAAAAGTTTGAACTAACTCCCCCAGAAGTCAAACAACCCGAAATATCTTGAAGTAGATGAGAATTTTGGGGAAAGTAGTTGTCACACCATGTTACGTTCCACATGTGTTGATTTTTCTAGAGCTTCTCGCACATTCCCTTTAATTAACTCTGATAATATCGTAGAGTTGTGCTCTGTCTACCACTATAGCGGCTCTCTGCGGCTCGGTGCCTGCGGCTCTCTGCGGCTCTCGGTGACTGCGGCTCTCTGTGGCTCGGTGCCTGCGGCTCTTCATAACTCTGCGGCTATTCCTTAACTCTGCGACTCTTCTCTCGCAAGTCTGCTGATTCCTCTACGGCTTTGGTTTTATATTTCTTCATCTCGGGCTCTTTACTTCAGAGATCTGCGGCTTGATTGGGACTTCGGTGGTTAGATCTGCGGCTCCCCATCACCAGAACGTAGATCTGCCAATTCCTCTGAGGCTCTTAGCGTAGGAGATTTGAAGCTAACGTAAGTCTGCGGCTCTTCGGTCGTTGATATTACAATTTAGTGAGATCTGCGGCTTGATTGGGACTTCGGTGGTTAGATCTGCGGCTATCACCAGAACGTAGATCTGCCAATTCCTCTGAGGCTCTTATTGTTACATTATCATACCAGAATGTAGATCGGCCTATTCCTCTGCAGCTCTTACTATTAGAGATTCCAGAAGTATTTCACAAGTCTCGGTGGGATTCCAGAAGTCTCGGTGGCTCAGATCTCCTATTTCCTCTTCCGCAGATCTCAGAAGTCTTGATAGTCTCAAATATTTCACGGCGAGGTTATAGATCTGAGGCTAGATCTAGGCGGCTAATTTCTGCGGTCAGATCTAGATCTAATCTTATCTTCTGTCTTATTTATCTGCGGCTGCGTTCTACGAGCAAGTAAAATATGGCTCCGAGCTTCGCAAAAATAACTGGTGGCTCATCCGCCTCTGAAGGGCAATCTCCTGCCCATATCGTGAGTGAAGCCCCAGCTCCCACTATCCAAGTGGTCCAGGACTCACTCGATGAAGCTTTGAAGTTCTCCGAAAGTGCCCTAATTTGCCGGTTCAATGGTTTTTGGCCGCGGCTGATAGCACTCCACAATTGGATCTCGGAGGTATGGAAGCCTATCATTTTTGATGAAATTAATATCTACCCCTGTGCTAGAGGTTTCTTTATAGTAGATTTTGAAAATCCTGAAAGCAGACAATGTATTCTAGACTCCGGCCCTTGGTTTTGGGAAAAATCAGGCCTATTCATGAAGCCATGGAACCCATCATTCGATCCCTCTACAGCAGTGATAACCTCAGCATCAGTTTGGGTGAGATTGCCAAGCCTACCCTTGCATCTCTGGAATCTCTCCTCACTAAAAGCCATCGGAAATGCAATTGGGAAATTTTACTGCAGGTGCCCAGAAACAGAGGAATATGCCAGAACCACCTATGCACGCATCTGTGTGGAAATGGATTTCAGCGCCGGATTTCCAGCTGAAATAAACCTAACAAGTAAAGACTATGTGTGGAACCAGAAGCTTGATTATGAAAGTGTCCTCTTCAGGTGTCGATCGTGCTTTGAGATGGGGCATCTAGCCAAAAATTGCCCAAAAGCCTCGGAGAAAAATTTTGCTAGAAAAAACCACCACAGATCTACATGGTGGGAAGCAGCACAAAGAGAACACTACACTGTCATCAAAGAAGAAGAATATTCTAGAGAAAATGAGTCACAAGAAATCAAGGAAGAAGGAAGCGACTCTCAAAACAAGCAAGGAGAAAGCCCGCCCCAACAAATCAACAGTTATGAGGATTTGAATACCGCAGAAAATAAATCTTCATTTAACAGCAAAGCAGATCTCCTAAACCAAACTTCTTCTCCGACTATTTTCAAAAGAACGAACACAATAGATCGCGAAGCTAAGACACCAATGTCCCAAGAACCAGAAGAGATGAAGGAGATGCAAGACAAAGGAAGTTGGAAGACCGTAGAGAAAAGAAAGAAAGCTACAACACCAATCTCGCCAAGAAAGACGAGGAGCCAGACAAGTAAAAATTAAGAAAATTGTAGGTCCGATAGACCAATTTGGTCTGAGTGGACGTTAACCGTCATCATCATCATCATCATCATCATCATAAACCCACGTAAATGAATTCGAGAAAGTAAAAGTAAAAAGTACATTCTAGAAACATAGTTGGTCAAATATTTCCCAAATAAAAGCTTCCAGGTGATGATTATTCGAACTATAACCCTAAAATGATGCATCTTAATCCCTTTTCTCATGGAAACCTAATCCATATGTTTAGGAGTCTCATTCGCCTCTTTTGGATCTGAAACTACTTCCTCTTGTACCGTAAAATGACTAGAGGATAGAGGGGTTGAGAAGGCTAGAACGCAGAGAAGAAACTTATGTTCTTATTTTGAGATTTGAAAGCTTGTCATCTAAGAAGGAGATTGAAGCCATTTGGGAGGTACCTCATAGTGTCAAGATGAAGTTTGTAAGGCTCCTCTTAGTCTTTAATTAATACAAATGAATACATTATCTCATTGATTTTTCTTATTGGAATGATGAATGGTTTATAATTGTTTATAATGTTTATTAAGGTAAATTCAATTCATAATTTCCTTAATCATCAAGTTAAGTTGTTTGCATTATTATATCACATGTGATTTTGATCCTTTTATGGTTGATTTTTGCAAGTCTTATCAAGCATTGAGGAGTTGCATTGAATCACAACAAGGGACCTTCATCGAGCATTTCATGAAATAGGTAAGAGGCCCATCCATTAGCTTTAATTATTATAATTCAAACAAGTTCAACTTAGGGAAAGGGTCAATTCAATTGTCCTGCTTGTTTCTAGTTTCCATCAAGGATCTAGGGAGATAGCTCTTGTCCGCAAGAAGGATTTGTCTGGTGTAACAAATTGGTGACGATACTAGGGAACGTCTTTGTTCTCATCTTTTTCCTTATTTTTTATTTTTGATTCTTCTGATCTACCAAGACCTAAGTCTTTATAAATTAATGACCTTTCAAATCAGTGTGGTTGATTCTTTGAAATTTTATTTTTTCTTGATTTTTTTACCCCTGCGTTTTTTTTGTTCGCTGACAGAGCACATTTTTGCGCTATTTTAGCCTTAGCAAATTGGAGCATGCACTATGTTTTGTACTATTTACCTATGCAGGCCTTGAGAATTTTTGAAAACTTGGCTTTTGCTTCAACCCACACCTAAATTTGTTTTTCTGGAAGTCTCATTACATTTGTTTAAACCGTGTTATGGCCCTTCTGAACCTATTTGAGTGATTTTTTAATGTTTTTGAGAATTAGATCTCCTTGAAGAAATTACTTAGTGTTTTTCCTGGTTGATTTGTTAATTGATCAAAATAAGATAGGTTGTCCTTTTGTTTATGATATTCTTATTTTTTTCTGTCCAATACACCAATTAGCCTTAGTTTTTTTCTTATTTGTGGTTGAACTCATTTTGAATTGAAAATTAGGGTTTCTTGAGATCTAGTGCTCTTATGAAGGAATTATGGTAATCTTTGTTTGATAAAGGAAATTGTTGCTTTCAATTTTGGGAATTTCTCACAATTACACTGTTATTACTATTAAATCAAAGCATTCATAGGGAAAATGTGTTTTCTCCAACTATCTTGATTGATTTCTGTGTACTTGGAAGTTTTGAGTGATAAATGATAAAGAGTATTTTGGCTTATTTGATATTTTGGGAAATCTCAAATTTGGTTTGTTTCCTACATTTTAATTACATTAAAGTGAAATTGGTTGTTTTAGAAAAATTAGAAAAGTTGTGAGTTTTGCATTTCATTTTATAAAAATCAAAGAAACTCTTTCTTTCTTCTAAATAGGATTTCATTGAATTTGAAAGTTATTATTGCATTTTTTAGTGCATTAAGATTTCAAGTTATCTCATAACATCATAAGTTTCACCTTCATTACCTATTGAGTAAATAACAACTTAATAATGGAACATTAATTAAAATTCATCTAGAATTTTATATTTTTTAGGGCTATTGCCACCTGCATTAGCTTAAGTATAGGGATTTGGAATATGGAAGGAAGTAAACTTTATAAAGCTACAAACAAACAATAGAATCTCTAGTTAGGGAGAGAAAATCCAATTATTTCCATTTTTCTTTGGGAAGCTCTTCTTGTACATGAGTTAAGCATAAGATCGTGTCAAATCTAGTGAATTGATCGTACCCACTTCATAGGCCTAGATGTAGTGATCTTCACATATTATAGTGGTACCAAAAGGTACTTGGGTCACATGAAAGTAAACCTCGAATTGATCATGTGATGGATCCTTCAAGCAGATTAAGATTGTTAATATACCCTTGCATGTATGTTCGATCTGTGACTGTCCCCCCAGGTGAAATTGTTGTATTTGGTGACCTTAGTGACCATAATCCTAGGGCTCTACCTAGAATTAATACAATCTAGAACCATTCGTTAAATCAACAGTTAATTCTAGTTTCTTCTCAGGTGCCTATGTATCAACCTCTTAAATCTATTGGACAATGTATACAACAATTAGCTTTTCAAGGTATGCCTTTTCAAGTTCAACCAACTGTCTAGGTTAATACATCGACACCTACCCAACAACCACTTCACCATCCTATCCCCAGTATTCCTGAAACCTTGGTACAGTCTATTGTACCAATGACTGTTAAGAACCTAGGTTCATTTTTTCCTCAAACTCCCATTCCAGGAGTATCGCAGGTAACTGTCCCACTTATATCACAAGTAATGGTGAAACCCCTAGTTCAATCATTACCTTAGGTATTTGGTGTTCAATTTATTCCTACAATTTTGTCCATAACCCAAATACTTGTTGTACAACCTAATGTCCCATATATGCAAGTGTCATTTCAAGGGAAACCTTTCCAAGGTTAACCTCAGAGTCAGTTTGTTCAAGGTCCACCTTTTCAAGATCAATTTCTCCAAGGTCAACCTTTGCAAAATCAACCCTTTCAAGGACAGTTCATTCAAGGTAAAATGGGTGAAAGTCTATCATTTCAGAATCAACCATAACCAGGTCATACGTTTCAAGTATCTATGTAGCTATAATATGGTATGGCTCATCCTGGATATCCAGGAGGTATGTAGATTCCAACTCCTCAGGCTATTCCAGGATATCCTAGTATCCTCCTCCTGGTACAAGATCCATTGCTTAGGGTTATCAGTACCCATCTCAGGACCCTAACTATAAGCTTCCTTTCATTTCAACTTTGGATTTTCCTAATCTCTCTTCGTTAATTAATGATCCTCTTCCTTGTTTAGCATTTTGGATAGTCATTCCAACTAAGTTTCCTAGTGATATTCCTATATTTGAAGGTAAGTCGGGCGAAGATCCATCAAACCATGTTATGATCTATCATCTTTGGTGCACGTCCAACTCACTAATCGATGATTCTATTAGATTATGAATTTTTCAATGAACCTTAACTAGTTCAGTGGCCAAATGGTATGTCGAATTTCCGCACTCTTCCATCAGTAAATTTAATGCCCTTGCTACAACTTTTTTGACCCATTTCTAGTTTACCATTCGCTAAGATAATGGAACAAAACTTTTAACTTATTTAAACTAGTCAACGCCAACCCATATCTCATATCACATTCATGAATGGAGATGAAGACGTTACCTAGTTAAATTTTACATTCCAGATGATATTTTGGCTGAATGGTTCATCAAATATCTTTTTGTTGAGAAGGTTAATCCTCTCTATGGACAAAGATGATCCCTCTAGCCCAATGAGTGGGTCTAGAAACTAAAGGGACAACCAACTAGACATCTTCCTAGATTATGATTGAAAAGTAGAACAACAGAGAATGCCTACCTTGCTCTGATGCTAATCTGATTTCCTTTGTTGAGATCCTTGAATCGCTTGTGTCATGGCCTTGTTCCTGCTCCTTTCAACACTTTTGTACATACAAAAATGAACGAGAGACAACAAAGCATGCCATAATCAATAGCAAATCCAATAATAATCTATTTAGCTGATCAAGGAATGACAAACCAATACATACATGAACATATATATTTTGGGAAGATGAAAGAGCAGTTTTATTATTATTTAAAGAATAAAGGGGAAGCTTAAAACCATATCCTTGATGTTGAAAGGCTCTCCTTGAGTGGTAATCCAAGTCCAAGCCAAGAAACTCTACAACACTCCTTCTCCAAGTCTAATGAATAACCTCTAAGCACAAGCTGAGCATAGGGAGAAAATGGACATTGATCAACCATTTGCGAATGGTAGAGGGGGAATTTATAGGCAAGGAGAGGGAGTTAGACCTCTTCCAACGATAGTGTTAGGCCCACATATTAAGGAGGTAGCTCATAAGGATGAGACCAAGAGGTCAAATTAGGAGGATTCGACCTCATCTATGCAAAACCACCTCTAGCTCGCCACTCTGGAAGCTTCTAGATCATGAATCTTCTCATCCTCTTTGGGAAAACATTATTTTGAATACCATCACGAGTATGAGAGAGAACATAACAATGCCATTGCTAGATTAACAAGGTGCAACAAGCGATCACCGTGGTTTTGAGTTTCATAAGAGTGATGATTCTCATTTTAGGGTTTCATGAGATATTTCTTCAAGGAAAGGAGGGATCTAAGATATATACACTAATGAGTATACTTATAATGATCATGTTTCGGGCATTTTAGGGTATGTCATAGGGAAGTGCAGGAGGCATGGAAAAATATTGTCTAAGAGATTCCCCCTAAAGCATGAAGGTAGAACAAGGAGTGATTACTAAGATGCTTTACGAGCTTTTGCTAAGGATGAGGGCATGCATTGTCACTAGACCAGCGAATCAAGGACGCATATACATATACATATACGAGATCAAGACATAAATCCACGACATGGTCGAAGCCATCTGGATGATGAATACTAAATAAAATGTTTGTAGGATGGGCGTAGCCATCCAGATAACAAGCATCAGCATGAATATAAAGTCTCATGGTATGGTCACAACCATCATTATAGTAGAGACATGTGTACAATCATGAATAACATAAAACTATGTGCAACCTGAGCCATAATAGACAAGACTCAGGGTCTTGTGCTCCATCCCGACCTAATAAATGTACAAATCCTAGCATGCGCATAAATGTGTGGAAGTTGAACATGCTAGAAAACCACCTAATTACCGACCAATGACGTGGATCGTTAATAGGTACAAGAGAAACCACCAATAATGATAATGTCTCTCAAGGTGCAAGAGTACAATCCATGAATGCAATAATGAAGCTGAATTCGAACACTTGTGGAATGATCCGATTGAAAGCCAATAATGAATACTTGTCCTCGAATGTGAAGAGATGACCATCAAGGCATGCTAGCTCTAAGATATTGAAAGGGAGTTCCTAACTCATCTTTTTGGATAATGAGCCGAAGTGGGCAGGAAGTGACCCATCAAAGGATTTTATGATGAATCACCCATCATCGACATGAAACAAGGAATAAAGTGGTATGATATTCAGGACTGTAGAAACGACTCAATGTATAGGTAAGAAAATATAGATTCGACTTCTCTTGAACATATTGGTGACACGACTCCAGAGTCTGGCGACATTTGACTCAACATGGGACTAAAGGTCATGATGACAGTGTGGAATAGTCAAATCAGAGGTAATATGGATCACCCAAAGCTGAGAGGACAAGTGACTGAGTGAGGATATCCCAAACCCGACATGAGAGTAGAAGAGTGTCATGTTCAAGAGCAACATGCTGCTGATACAAAGGATGTCTCATCTTCATTTTTCCTAATATTTCTAGCGAGTACCCCTATTATTTTTTATCATAAGCTTGAAGCAGATATCATATGCTTGTTATGTAAGTTCATTATTCAAATGAATCCATCCTAGTATGTTTTATGAGCCATAGGAAGCAAAATCTCTGTCTCGTCATGGTGACAAGTCTTTCATCGTAAAATTTGTTGAGCCTCAAAACTAGCCTTTCCTTAGTAACTCTTCTCCTACATTTTCTTTGTTTTTCCACGAAGAAAATGCATCCCTATCATCAATAACCAGTATACATTTCCTTAAGGAGAACATTTTAGTGATTTACATGTTATGCTTTCATGTTTTTCTGTTTGAATAAGTTTTTGTCTTTTAACTACAGAACACAGCCTATTCTGTAGCTAATCGGTTGTTCCGCAGCTATCTTCATGCTTCGACAGGATACATGTGTCAAACGAGGAAACCGACTACATGGGCATATTTGTAATGGTCATGACATGGATCCTATCCTAGTCAACCAGCCCAAATCGACAAAGAAACCAGCTGAAGACTTCGGTCAAAGAAGAAGTCAAATGTAGAGACCAAAGGCAAATAGGACTCTGTTTTGTACACGTTTCACATTGATGGGATCTAAAACAACTTCCTAAACCCACAGAATCCAACAGCGATCCGTGCAACCGAATCTAATAGCCACCTCTAGCAGCCGAGGAAGAGGATTCTGTGTGCCTGTCTACTACGTGTTTTTGGTTATAGCTTATTTTTCTCCATAAACAGTTGTATACTTTTTCTATAAATACCTATGTGAAGAACGTAGAACCTGTTCGAATTTACTTATGTATTAAGCTCATATTACTGCTCCGTAATTTTGAAAAACTCATTTCATGTCTTTTTAATATGAAGACCGTGTGTTTTATGGATATCTGAAAGCGTTTCTTCGCGTTTTGATTGAGTACGCATAACCTAAGCAATTAAAGAGGGCCCCTGCGCTGACTAACATTTCATTTCATTTTCTTTTGTCTTTTATAGTTAAACTGTCAATTCATCATCTCTTCCATAGTGTTCATAACCATTTACTAACTTTGTTTATAATGCAGTCATTATCATTTTCTTACTAATGTAGAATAGCTTCTTTCAGTATAGAATAACTTTCTCTTTTCTTAATTTCTTTCTACTTTTATCAGTAGTAGAAATTGAATTCAGTAGTGCAGAGTAGTTTATTTCATCTACTATTTCACTAGCTTTTAGATTTCCAAATAGACTAATTAGTGCCATTAGTGTTCTTGCCACTCTATTACTAGTTTAGTAACTCATGGTGTAGTGAATGTTTTTGTAAATCCCTTCTAGTTCATAACTCATCTCAAACTAAGTGGTTGAATACTTCATTCATGCAATGAGTCTTTTCTATGTTCTTGCATTTATCTTCTTTTAGAATAATGAAGTACAAAATTCCTCAAAATGTCATCCCAAGGAGGTTTTTCTCCCAAAATTGAGAGGCAGAGTAACTAAGCACTTCATTTAGTTTTGTTTCTATAGATGTAATTTTACTTTCAGTTTCAGTATTTCATTTATTTTTTGTTCTTGTAATAGATTAGATAATAGTTGCAATTTCACTTTAAGTTTTCAGTATTTCTTTTAGTCTTGTTTTTGTAATTGAATACATAGTAATTGCAATTTTACTTCTTAGTTTGTAGCTCATGATTTGGAAATAATGATATGATTAGAGATAGAAACTTTCTTTTCATTTCTTGATTAAACTTTGCTTTCAAATCTCATTTAAGATCTTTTTGGTTCTCACTTCTTTAGGATCTTAACATCCTTTACAAAAGTTATATTTAAAAATTTTGTGAAGTACATTGTAAATCATTATGGATTAAAAGATCAAAAACCCCCAAAACAACATAAATCACAAAAACACTGAAGTAAGAAGGGTCATCTAGCATATATAGTGCACTATACTTCATCAGTTTACGATACCTGGATTGATAATTTATGTAGAGCAATTTAGGACACTAAACTGACCAAAAAAAATGTTAATGAGTTCGACGTAAGAATAACTTAGTGTATTTTCCATGTTTAAATGAAACGAAAAGGAAAAGTCCATCATGTCCATTTTCGTAATTTCTCCCTCGAATCTCAAAAGGTTGAAAACAATATTCGAGGGAACCTCTTGACCATGTCGACCAAGGTGTACCTTTTTCATAAATAACCAGTCTTAGCTTCAAAAAGGTGTAAACTTATACCTAGGTGACGTCAATTCATTTACTTTAACGAGTTTGAAACAAAAAGTACTGGGCAATATTTTCAATTTCTAAGAGTCAGAAAAGAGCTGAAATATGACTCCAGGGAGGGTCCTTTTTCATTTATTTAATGACTCTGAAAAGGAGATAAAATAAAACTCCCAGAATTGGTCTATAATGATCACTGTTCACATTGAGGGCACCTATAACTCCACAAGAAATGCACCCATTGCTGATATCAAGAAAATTTTAAAATATTACAAAAATATTTGACAAAAAGACTTTCAAAACTTATAAATAATTGAAAGTAATTTCATTTTTTACCATTTTACCAAACTGAGCTCTGAAAGTTCTTTTGTGCCCTAATTTCTTTGATTTTCCAGTGGCTATTGCAGGAGATATAAGGTACCATTTCACGATTTGTTTGCGATAGGTAAGAGCCTCATCCTTGCTCTCATATTTAATTACTTTTTTATGCAATTTTAGCAGTAAATTTTAGGCTAGAAAGGACGATTTTAAAATTTTAGGTCATCGGCAACCATCATGCGTATGGTCATCAGACCCTTGATAGTTGTGCTCAAGCCTAAAGGTTCGTGCAATTCCATTGCACTATTTTTAAAAACAGGTGCGACGGAAGTGAGAGTGACATTTTAAAGTTAAAATCTCTCTTTTAAGCAAAATTTGGTCATTTTTATCCATGTAAAAAGAATTAATAAGTGTTTACTTGTTGTTTGCAGGGGAAATATGGTCTTAGAGTGGAAAGAAAGAGGCAATGAGGTTAAGGATTTCCAAGCATCTCATAATCTGGCATGCATAAATGCTCTAAGGGATTGTGGCCTACTAAAATTCTTCTAGACCACAAGGTTAAGGGCTCAGATGGAGTTGCTACCCTATCTGGTCAAGCTTGGGGATGTAGATCGAGAGATCTTCATCATCAAAGGGAAATAACTGGAAATGGAGGAGATGGACATCTATTTCATCATGGGATTATCCCATCGAGAAGAGGCAGTTCAACTCCGTGGATCTCACCAGGGAGGTGAGAGTACCAGGATTCAAGTCCATAGATTTGTCATGGTTCCCAGATAACCAATAGAGGTAAGGCGAAGATTGCAAAAATCACCAACAACCTTGTTCTGAGAAACATTTTGTTCACCATGGAATGTGCATCTCACATGCAAGCTTTGCATGAGGCTTCCAAGTCTCAGTTTCAATATGCTATTGCATGTTTTACCCCCACCATCTTCAACTGGTGTGGAGGGCTTTTGGTGAATATGAAGTTCCAACTAACGAAGGGTAAGCACGGAAACCTGAAGCAATTTAGGTTCGGTTCTATACTTGTGACCTTCTTCTTTGGAGAAAATACCGCTCTTTTGGTATGAGTGGGTAGAAGTACCACATCCTGCCCCCCAACATCCGAGGCTCATGAGATGGAGCCATCTCATGCCTCAAGGAGGCACGGGTCAACATATGCATTATCCACCACAGTTCTTTGCATGGCTTGAATGGTAGCTTCTTATAGTAGGCGACCATGCTTATGCTGACACGAATTTCACAGGGGATCCAAATCTACCTCTACCACCAGGCAAACAGTGGATTGATGGACGTAAAAACTTGTTTTTTGAATTTTTTCAAGTTTTTATGATTTTTATAAAAGTGTGAAATAAGACTCAACTTATGATAAATGTGCAGATGTGGAACCAGAGAAACAACTAGGCATGTGGCCAATAGCATGACGATCTTCCCATCCGATAGTGGGTGCAAACTGTAAGGAAGGGGCTGACCCCTTAGCAGAGATGGAGTACAATCTGGAGGAAAACACTCAAGGGGTTCCAGATTATGCCACTCTTGATGATGTTCCACTTCATTGGCAAAGACACACTGTGGAAGTCTCCGTGAGACTGCATCGGCTTCTAGGTCAAGTGATCAGGAGGTCTCATGCTATCATGAGCACTGTGTAGTTTGATAGTTCATCTAGTCTTTTACACATTTTGTAGGCTTTGAAAGCCAAATGTCTTAGAACACTCTATTTTTTGACATTTTGATGTAAACTCTCTGGAAGATGTGATATATATATATATATATATATATATATATATATATATATATATATATATATATATATATATATATATATATATATATATATATATATATATATATATATATATATATATATATATATATATATATATATATATATATATATATATATATATATATATATATATATATATATATATATATATATAGAGAGAGAGAGAGAGAGAGAGAGAGAGAGAGAGAGAGAGAGAGAGAGAGATATATATATATATATATATATATATATATATATATATATATATATATATATATATATATATGCATGTTTTATTTCTACTTATATGTTCATAACATGATTAAGTTTTACAAATGATGCAAATGTCTATCAAAAACAAAATTTGCTAATGCATTAGATAATATATTTAAATTACGTGGAATATGCTAATTCGTAATGTAATCAAAATTTCTTTCCAACAATCTAACACATGGATACATACGGAATATTTGTGGATTTTTTACTGAATAATGATTGTTTAACTGTAACACGAGCTGCGAATCCAACTTAACAACTAAATCCTTAATGCCAAGATCAACTAGTTCTGACAAGAGTTTAATAACTTCACTATATTTAGCAATATTATTAGTTGTTATACCAAGGAAGATACCTTGTAAGTTAATGAGCTTGCCATTAGGGTCATAGAGTACCCATGCTGCAGAAGAGAGGTTATGTGTGCTACGACAAGCATCGTTAGCAAAACCAACGTAATGACCTGATGACATCTGCAAACCGAGTGGAACACAAGGTAAGAAAAAGACATATGTCCACAAAGAAAACAAACACGCCAAAAAATAAAAATGCACACTAATGAATTAACACACTGATGTAAAAAAGTTATCGTACAAATCTCACGCATAATACTTTTTGAGATACATCCCATTACAAGGTTGTGACAATGCATTTTCCTCATAATCACATAGCTCATAGGCACCTTCATGTAGGACACACTTGAAAATGTAGTGCCCAAGCCACATGGGTTCTAAATTGCCTACCCTCAACTTATTGTTGGCTTGATTGTAAAAAAGGACCAAGTCGCCTTCAAAAAAATTGCGAGGAGAAACTTTTTGGTCAAAATGAGATTTGACCCATTTCTTTTCGGAAAAATGAGATTTTACCCATTTCCTTTGGGCTTTGATGACCATCATAGCGATGCAACGAGTCTCATCGGGTCTCTCGAGATACAACGCTTCTCTTCTTCAGGCAAGGTATCTGGAAGAAGTTCGATAGCTAGCTTAAGCGAAGGGATTTCACATTCAATTGGAAGAGTTGCCTCTAAAAGATATACCATATGGAATGGAGTGAATCCAATGGTTATCTTAGCTGAGGTTTGGTAAGCTAAAAGAGCTAAGAATAACATTAAATGCCAATCTTTTATGTGCTTCCCAATGGTATGGTGAAGCATAGTAATCAAAACCTTATTGATTGCTTCAACTAGGCCATTGGCTTGCAGATAATATGGAGTTGAGCTATCATGTCGGAGGCCAAACTGAGCAGTTAGCTCCTCCATCATGTGCTAGCTAAAATGTGATCCATGTTTAATCATGATAGTGTGAGGGACAACAAAATGTGCTATAACGTGGTTAAAAAGGAACCACGCAAAAGTAATATTGTTAGCATTCTATGTAGGCATCGCCTCGGCCCATTTCATAAAAAATTCGACAATGACAATGATATAACCATGCCCCTCTATCGAGCAAGGGTTACATGTCATGAAATCAATGCCTCATTTGGCAAATGTCCAATAGTAATTATTGGTTGTAGGGGTGCCGGTGAGGCATGCTACTTACGGTTGAAAATCTGGCATTCATGGCATTTTTGGGAAACTAGATTACAATCTTTAAATATAGGAGACCAAAAATAACCAGAGTGAAGGATATTCTAAGTAGTGGCATATCCAAACATATGACCACCACAGGCACCAGAGTGGTAATCATTTAAGATCCGCTCAGCCTCTTCAAGTGTGAGACATCTGTGAAGGAAAAAGTCCACATCGACATGATACAATGTATTATCGATGATCCGTTAGGGTTGGGATTGACACCGGATGCGATGTCGGTCAGATCGGGCCAACTCAAATCGGAAAGTATAGGTTTGTAGATAAACAATAATGTCTCCACATGAGAGGTCAAGACTGCTGATTAGAAATAGAGTTTCATTAGGTATTAGCTAAGGAAAATCGGTTGGGGTGCTTGTAGATGGAAGAGAACATATTAACTCAGCAAAGACGAGCAATTTCTTTGATTTTGGAACAGTAAATTCTAAATCAAAACCCTCTAGGATGATGATCCGTTTGGAGTACTTTTGCCCCTACAACTGACCAGTTAGTATATATGTCATGGGGTTGCAATTAGAAATCACGGTAGATTTTTATAAAAGAACATAGTGCGGAAAACTTTGGACAGCATGAACTACCACCAAAGAAAGTTTCTCAACATGACCATAGTGAGACTCAGTATCAAGAAGATTCTAGCTCAAATAATCAACTACATGCTCGTTTCCATCATCGTCATCCTGAACTAACACCATAGCAATGGTGTTATCAGTTACAGCCAAATACAAAAAATAATCATAGCGGTAATCTAGGGGATGCAATAAAGGAGCACTAATTAGGGCTTTCTACTTGAAATAATACTGAGATGGGGGGTGAATTAGTATTAGCCAAATCAATAACATTTTCTTTGCATACTTGGATTTATATACCCTACTTCAATGAAGGTTCTTAACAAAATTTACCTCTTCTTCTTCTTCTTAAATGTGTCCTGATTCATTGTGCTCTTCCTTTTCTTTTCCCTTTTTTGAAGCTTTAAAAGTGGTTTCTCTCATATCTGGTGGACATCCTTTTCTCATTTCAAAGGTAGTTAGGATTCCATGGAGTTGAGTCACATTAATAGTTTTTAGATCTTGTTTTTCTTCTATGAAAGCCACTTTTGACTCAAATTTAGAAGACAAAGATCTCAATACTTTCTCAACTAAAGTGGATTCCTTTATCTCTTCCCCTAGATTTCTCATATTATTTACAATCCCATCTACTGGAAAGAAATAACTAGAAATTCTTTCATCACTATGCATCCTGAGAGTTTCATACTGGATTCTGAGAGTTTCTAGTTTATCATGTTTTACCCAGGAGTCACCTTCTTAGCTCTGAATGATTTTGTCCCGTATTTCCTTGGCTTTGATGAGCTACATGACTTTGATGAATTTTGATTTTGATATACTTCCAAATAAGGTGTTGATAGTTTTGCAATAGATTTCATATGTTTTCCTTTCTGAAGGATCTGTGGGGATTACTGCTGAATATTCGCATCATTTCTCCACAATTTCCCAAACATCAGTTCCAAGTGACTGAAGATACACTCTAGTTTGTGTTTTTCAATATACCAAGTTTTTCCCATTGAAGATTGGTGGTCTGATAGATCCCATGCCTTCGCAATTGTTCATTTGGAAAGACCTCCCTTCAAGCGATCAAGCTTCTTTTGAAGGACCTACTCTGATACCAATTGTTTGAAATAATACTGGGGGGAGGGCGTGAATTAGTATTAGTCAAATCAATAAATTTTTCTTTTCATACTCTGATTTATATACTCTACTTCAATAAAGGTAACTTGCGTGTACACAAAACTGTATTTAAGGCAACCAACGTATATCCAACAAACTTATGATTCAATTAATTCATCATATGTTGATCTTCTAATCAATGCATCAGTACTTCATTAATCATATAAATAGTAATCATGTGCATTAATAATAGAACAAACCATCACACATAATAAACACATATGAACACTAAGATTTAAGTTGGAAACACAATGCGGGACAAAAACCTCTTATTGTTGTCTTCTTTTAATATAAGAAAAACCTGTTTACAATATTGTAGTGGTGCAGATTCATACTGTTATGTAGGCACCCACCTACAGAAGGCTACAACCTTCTCTCGTTCTCTAGCTTCTACTAGAAGGGAGCTACAACCCCCTAGCTCTTGTACTAGCTGATCCATTTACTAGTACATAGGCACCAGCCTACAGAAGGCTCTAACGTTCACTCATTTTCTAGCTCCTACTGGGAGGGAGCTCCAACCCCTTGATCAAATCACTAGCCACTACTCGCAAGAAGCTTCAACTTCCTCACTGAAGGCTCCAACCGTCAGTATCCTTTAGGGACCATGATTCATAAATTTTAAGACTAGATGCTCCTGGTAAACAACAATACACATGAAGGCCTCATTTCATAAAATTTTCATATTAGACCCATCAGCAACATTGAATCTCAAACAATCACTACTATTATACATCCAATCACTGACAACCCGTCATCACTAAAGAAAATAACAATCAATCAATCTGAAGATTCAGAACAGTGTCACCAAAATATAGTCACCAGAAAACAGAGCAGAACCGAGGGCTCTACAATAACAACCAGAACCACATGCAAATTCAAATATCATATTTCATAATGTATATGCTACTTTGATGTGCCGAACCAGCATGTATACGCACTTTTATGAAGGAGAACCAACGCACAAATCTACAAATGTTAACTTAAAACATCACAACTATTTCAGACTTCAGTCATACCCAGATCAAAACATTTTTCAGTGTAAATCATGTGTTAGCATTTAGATCTAGATTATCCATGATCAAACCATATAATAATAATTCATTTCAGATCCTGATCCATCATTAGATCTCATCCCTCATCAACTGCTAAGGTTCATCCTTAGTTCAAATCAAGCAAAGCACCATAAACCAATAACATGAATAATTTCTTTTCATCTCACTCTTCATAAGATATTCATTCCTTGCACACCTTGGCCTAATGATCATCTCCTCCTTATATATATTTAGGCCCTTTGTCAATACCTTGGACCAAAACCACTTAAGACCAATACCTTGGACCAAATACCTTGGACCCAAAATACCTTGGACCAAAAACCTAAGACCAAAACAGCGTGTATGCACTTTTCTTCTTTGGGAGTGCGTGTATACATATACACTCTTTTTGTTCAATTTGCACGCATGTATACACTACTTTGATAGAGTGAAACAATGTATACCTCTCTTTCTTCAATCTTTGGAGTCTAATCTGTAATCATTTGTTGTTAACCTCTTGCACTATTAACTGTCATCTGTGTTACTTGCCATCAAGGACAACACCTGTATCATAATGCCAACAATATCCCCCTTTGTACTTGATGGCAAAAACAACACCAAGTCACTCTCCCGAATTCACATCAAGGTCAAAGGGTGGACCATGATATTCTTCCCCTTTGATATACAATATGCTGTCCATGCTCCCCCTGAGTACATGCTGAATTCTCTAATTAAGCTCCCCCTTTGTACATGCTAAGATGCACTAAACCATCCATGCTCGCCGTGAGCACATGTAGAGTCTGGAAAAATATTTTCCAAAAGAATAAGATGATTCTATAACTCAACCAATTGAGTATGACCTTCCTATCACCAATGACTCATACATAAATCAATCTCCCAATCAAGTGGGGACACACCAAATTTAACTCATCCACCCAACCAAGTGGGGATATACAAAATTTTTATACATTACTTAAATAACAATCATCCTTCCCACGCATATTGGGGTTACAAATTAGGTGTTTTCATGACCTTTACATCAAATGGTATACATGACATTAATAATAAGGACCAACAATATAAACTAGACCATGATAGTCATCAGCAACTATCATACACCATATATGATCTCCATCATCAACATCTGTCAGTAGCATCAAGATCAACGTCCTGTATATGTCCATCATCAAAAGTGATGCAGGAGCATCTAGGCCTAGCCAGCAATGTGATGGAGTGGTCACATGTTGTGGCTAATACAAGTTTGGAGGAAGACATGGTTGTTAAATTGTATTAATTTCAAATATGTAAGTGGTTAATTTGTTGCCTAATTCTGAACAGAATTGGGAATAAAATGGCAAATGATCATCCTTGTGTGGAGATCAAGCCAAGTAGTCTAGTTTGTTAGCTTAGGATCGGATTTGGATTCTAAATGTGTAATTTATTCCTCCAATTGTGGAGGAGATGGTTAGCCTAGCATATATGTGTTTCCTTTGTTTTCTGAGAGGGATTTGAGAGGAGAGACAGAGAGAGGTATCAAGGCCTTTGTAAGCCTATGGGGCGTATAGGAGGAAAAAGGACAGTAAATAGAATAATCAGGCCAGAGAGGACAGAGAACCAAATATAGCTTTGTATTTATGTTTTGAACACAGAGGATTGATTTTCAGGGTTGAACTGTGTAATTGATCGCATTTCCTTTGATACAGAGATGTTTAGTGATGTAATTTGATCAAAACTGAGTTTCTGTAATCGATTCATTGTGAATAAACTCAGTGTTGCATGTGTAACTATAAAACCGGCCCATGGAGGCCTGAAGGCTTGTTTTTCTTTCTATGTTGATGATTTATAGCATTGACTCTGTGTTCTCATACATTACCATAGAAATTTCCCTGACTAAGGCAAACTTCGTGTAGTTTGGGTCTACAAGCGGAAAACCAATTTACATAGAGAAACAGCCTGAAACACTTAGTGAATTTGGCAAGGTAGATTTGAAATAATATAAATCTTGCTTTTGGACCTTATCGAGTTTGATATATAGATCACATTGCATCGAAGGAAGGGAATCTATGAGGGAGATCAGCATACTATGATATCGCGACCCAATCAGACCCGAAATAGTATAGGAAATATTGGATAGACTATCGGGTTCGTAAAGCTATTGCATTGAATGTTTTGGAGTGGGGTAGCATATTATAAGCGACATAATGATATTGCCAATAGCGATTATGCTATTGCATCGGACCCTACCAAAGGAATAGCACTGATAGTGCAGTCCATTGGGACCTCTGATCACCGATACAACGATTTGATCTGGACCGTTAGATCTTATCGCTCCAAATCAATGGTCACAAATGCTTGGTGCGTTGACTATTTGCGTACAGTAAGTGTGCCGATGCAAAAGGTAAAATTTCAATGTTATTGTGTGGTTTTTAGTCATTTCTGTGATTTTTGATATATAACCAAGAAAAGGTATGGTCCTGGGGTTTTAACCATGTAAACGCTTCCGATACATATATATGCATACATGTGGGAATAAAGTTTCAAAGGGTCATTATTAAGGGAATTTTAAGTCCCGATATGGTATATTGATTGTGCAACCTTAGGGTTGCATAATTTTTGTTATTGGATGCTGAACAAACCGTAAAATGAAGAGACTGAGTCAACTGCATGACTGATTCATCTCAGAGGGACGCTTGACAACTCCATCATGTGCCAAGCCGCAAAAGGATCCAACTGTCCTTTGCTTGTAAACAGCATCTGGTGTCCACTGACACAATTTGATGAATGCCCACTGGCGTGTTTGCTGATGATGATTGCCCACTAGCTGAAGATGTCAAAAAACAACTCAATGTTGTTTTTACTATGATGAAAGCTACTCACTGCTGCTTTGGTTGTCGATCGCCCACTGGCGAATTTGTTGATGCTCACTGCTGATGACAAATGCCCACTGGCTGCTTCGCTGATCTTGACGAGAATTTCAGTCTGACAACCACTTGTCAATTTCATTGACATTTGCCCCCCTTTGTCAGCTGAAAGGAGAGACAATATTCTCCAAAATATATTTGAACTCCCCCCCTTCAGGTGTAGGAGAGTTTCACTTTTGTACTCCCTCATTCAACTACATGAGAGTACCATCATCTGTTCATTGCTGGTTGCACTATGTGTGATTGTAGTCGGTTGTAGAACTGAGACAATCGTTTGACTGTGGATGACCATTCCCAAGGATCAATCCATTCATAATGTATCTTCAATCTGGCTGATTTTTGTTGGTTGTGACATTTTTCTGAGGAATGATTGGGTTTGCCACAATGGCAACAAGGATGGAGATCAAAACACTGATCTTCGATATGACCAGTTCTTTGACAATGAGAACACTTCGGTTGGACTTCAACTTCAGGTTGCGTGCAATTCTGTTTGACTGCAAATTTCTCAGAACCTGCTGAGGTGAGTGGTTCAAGAAATCTTGCAATCACAAACTTAATTGGCTTGGAATAATCTAGGATATGTAAGTTGGTGTCATCAGTGACATATCCTAAGCCTCGTCGATTCTTGTTATTTTGAATCTCTTCCCAGGGCTTGATGATGGGTTTGGAAGAAATTTGAATTTGACCATGAACAACTTCGACACTTGAAGTTGTTTGGATGAGTGATTCGGAAACAACATCTTTATCTTCATCTGTATGGTTGAATGACTTGGAAGAAGCACTCTTTTGTTGCAGCTCATCTCTTTGTAGTTGCGACTCTAGTTGAAGAAACTCAATGGTGTCATGTGTTTTTCATAGATGCCGTGAAAGATCAGCAAGAGTTTCTTTGCTGATGTGCACCATGTATTCATCACTGGAGATGATCAAACTGTGAAGAATGTTTAACCACTGAATATGTTGCGCCATCTGAACTTGCTCACTTGAAATCAGGCTCTCTTGTCGTAGATGTCGTTCTTTGAACTGTTTCACTTGATTTTGTTACTTGAATGACAGGCTCGCTTGCTATGGAACTTGAATGTCACGCTCGCTTGATTTGTTGCTTATTGCACTTGCTGAGAAAACTTGCTAGAGTTGTAGAAATTTCTTTCTTAAACTATGGAATTCACGCTCGCTTGATGACGATCGCGTTTGTATGAATGCTCACTTGCCTTACTTGATGACTTCACACTCTCTTTAATGAATAGCCACACTCGCTTGATGTCGATCTCAACTTGCTTGATTGGTGTTAGAGTTGAACTTGTTTGGTTGCTTTGATGGTTGTTTCAATGATCTTCACTCTGGCTCACTTGAAGGTTTGAACCTTGTACAGTTTTGACACAAATTGCTTGAATGAATACTCACGCTCGCTTGTAGGAGATGTGAACTTGTTTTCTGTTTCATTTGGAGTTAAAACTCATGGACTCACTTGATTGTTCTTTAAAGGAAGGGTGTCGAACACTGTCGAAAATGCACCCAAAAAAGCTTACAATGATTTCAATGCTTCACTACAATGAATTCAATTTGACTCAATTCAAGACTTGGGTGTCGGTTTCAACCGAGAATGCACCCTTACAATTCAATGTAATTTGAGTTTGGTTACAAGTTCAATAATGTTGATGTAGAATGTGCTCTGAAACATTGAAGTTTACAGATTCATTAACTTGATTGTAGTGATGTAGGCAATGCTTTGAAATGTTGGAGTCTGCAGATTCATGAACTTGATTGTATTGAGTGAAGTTGTTCGTTGAGGTAGAATGTTGATATTGAAAACTTTGATTATTGGTTGTAGTGACGCAAATGCATGTGTTGAGCTTAATTATCCTTCCTTGGTGCTATTTTGTTACAAGTGTTGTGCTTGCTTGCATTGAAATTTATGTGTGTTAAATGAGATCATTTATGTGTCAAAACTAGACACAAATAAAAAGGCAACAACATGAAGTATACACCATCATCAACACACTCTTCGTGTACCTAAGATCCCCTTATTCAATTTCGGGCGAATCTAGGACACAATCACCACAAAAAATATGTCTTTATTAAGTATTAAGGTCATCAATCTTTCATCTTTCACAACATTGCCACTGAAGCTTTCTCAAATAGTGAGAATCTGACGCTCGCAAATTTTGGAAGCAAATGCGTTCAAAAAACTGACTCAACCTCCTACAACAATGAGCTTTCTTTTGAAAAACCGATCACTTCAAACTTACAGAGAAAGAAAACCAATCCTTATCACTCCATTACATAAAGAATTAGAAATACTCCTCATCCTCTAAAAACTTTACTTTATCATCCCTTTAAACTTATATGAATTTATGATATCACTTTATCATCCCCATTTTTTTTTAACTGCTCCTAAAACTCAAGTTTTTTACATGAACCTATATAAAGCCATGCTCTTATATATTTTTTATGTGCTAAATTTGATTTTGTTGGATGTTGTTCTCGCTGCAGTATGGCAGTAACAAAATGTGTTGCTCTACTCCTTCTCGCACTGGCCGTGGGGAGCACCCACGCCATGAACTTTGTGGTCTCGCTTGTAGAGGACAAGAGGACAGACAGATTTGAGATGGATGTAGGGACGGGCTATGCACTGTCGCAACTGAACTTCTCCTCCCAATTCATCTGGAAGACCTTTGACCAACAGTCGCCCACAGGAAAAACGTGACAGCGATAATTCTGCATGGGCGGAACCTGACAGCGATTACCTCCGTGGAAGACAAGGATATCTACTTGAGATCTTTTAAAGCTGGTCACCATGACATGGTCTATCCAAAACATGTTTCCTGTGCACGTGGTGCAGATCTCCACGGTGGTATCAAGATCCTCATAGTGCTATACATATCCATCCGTTGGGTCAAAAATTCATAGTGATCCACATGCTGTCGCGAACTTGGAAGAGTCTTTGGCGTTGTTGCTGCTTCCTAACGCTGGTTCTTCACACAATTTTATCTTTTGTAATGGATTTACACAGGCTTTGCGATGGTGATTATACACTGGAGTGGGCTTATGTTGGTGCTCAAGGCTTTAAGGTGGCTCAACAAGAACCCTCGTAGAAGTTTACGGAGAATGGGGCGCTGGACAAAAAGAGAGCCATTTTGGACAGACCAGAAGGACAGACGGGGGTTTTTCTCTAGTTTTCTTGTGCAGCAATGGGGGATTACGATGATGCCTTTATGCACAACAAATATGGGGTGGTTCAAGTGCAGACAAAGGCCCAAAATTGAGCAACGGTTCTAAGTTAAAATTGATAGGGGAAATTCACCCAACAGGTCCTGCTAGCAATCTACTGAAGCTTTTTGAGCCAGGGATAAGCTCACAACACTAGAAAACTTCATCAGTTAGCTGGTATTAATATGTATTCAGATGACGACATTGAATAATGCAAGGAGCCAAAAGTATATAAGGGTGTGTATCACAACCAATATGTCGCTAGTCTCGAACTTGGTGAATTCTATATTGCAATCGTTGTCAGGGCACTGAAACATCGATGATAGCAGGATGAACAAAACCACACGCAACCACAGATAGTTACCAATCGATCATTATAATTAGATTGTCAACTTTTCTCCAACATCTTCCAGGGGCGATCCCAGCTTGGATGACACATCGTCGGATTCATTTGGGAGCGAGAACCTTCACTGGGCTCAAGGTAAGGCTGCTGAAGACAGAATTCATGTTGTGGTATCTAAGGAGCATGGTTGGATCTTTGTGGGTATTTGGGATGGCTTTGATGGCCCTGATGCCCCGGATTACCTTCTCAGCAATATCTAAACTTCGATTTATAGAGAATTGAGAGGATTGATCAGGGATTGTCCCGATTTAGACAAACCCAATACATAAACTGATAGTAAACAGGATAGCTTCTACTTATAGGCTTCACGTATTGAACTTTGGTTTGGATGGATTGAACAGATTAAAAACTGCACAGCTATACTCCCCTGCAAATGCAAGTGCAATTCAGCCGCAACACTATTACCCTCCACGTTGACAATCCAAACAACAACGTGGCAATGGATTACGAATTACTGGAATTCGAACTCCAGTTCGAGAGGCTCGTCAATTCGCCCCCTTCTCACAGCTGCCGGAGAACTCCTTCTAGCCACAATATCTTATTTCCACCGAGCTCAATATAGTAGAGAGAAGCTCTGATACCACATATTGAAAAAGAAATTAACTCCAAACAGATTACAGAAAAATACACATAAAAATCAGAGACAAAATATGGGCGGAAAAAGGCTGAAGCTTCATGCTTCCTCATGTATTATCTCTCATTCATACATTAAAATAATTGAATATAGTGTTACAAATAAATAGATGAGAGACAATGTTCTCAAGATAGTGCGTGCTATCTTAGACACTTTTGGTTGAGATAATTTCTCCTTTGGTTGAGATAATTTCTCACCAGACACACACCAATATAGGAGTTACCTAAACTAACTCCTATCTTAGAGGAACAACCCAAGAGTTAGGCACAACTTCCTAACTTGGAATATTTAATTTATTATTTATTTTGGATTTATTATTGTTTTATGAGAGAGGCTAACACTAGAGAGGTATGGAGACAACAATATGTTGAATGAATGAAGTTTGGTATCAAATTATAGCAGTGAAACTATAGAATAACTTTTGGGAAGTTCTTAGAGATTGTAGCAGAACTTGCAGATGCAAGAGATAAAGGAAATCCATTCAAAACCTAGGTCACAACATAAGAAAGTGTGAATATTGTAGCATAATATAACAAGAGAAGTTGTGAGAGAAGAATCGGATGTGTTCTTAAAAGAAGAGTAGGGAAAGCACTTAGAAGTGGCAGTGAACCTACAGAATCCAACAAGAGATTGGACAGAGAGGACAGCTGAAGTGTTCTCGAAAGGGAGTGTGAGAGATTACAGAAGCCTAGACGGAGCAAAGGTGTTACTCAAGAGAAGTTTCAAGATAGACAACCGTTCTTACCAAAAGACTGAGTGAGGAGAGCTTAGTTATGTCAGATCGCAGTAAGGAGGACTTGCTGTTGTAGAGGCTTGCTGCGGAGGAGTGAGGAACTCATAGAAAGAGAGGAGAAGAAGATGACTATAGATAGTCATAGCAGAGGTTCAGAAAGAAGCCACAGCAGAAGGAAATATGCCAAAGCATATGGCATAAGGATGAGTCAAGAAGAGTTTGACAGAGAGAAAGCTGAGATAGATTTCCAGATTGGAATATTGATGGAGATGTTGCAAAGAAGTGATGAAGACTAGAAGCATCGTTGGACCATGAGGAGGAGAGTAAAGTGGTAGGGGCTACAAGAAAAGAGAAATCAGCAAGTGAAGCTAGAGATAGCAGAAGAGTTGAGAAAGATTGAGCAGATATTGAGTGCTCAAGAGCAATCAGAGGAACTCAGAGACGTAGAAGTAGAAATGGAAATTTCCGTTTGTAGAACAGAACAAGGTGAAATGTTGGGTGAAGAGGATAATAAGAGATCAGCTGGAGATATCATCGACTATTGGCATAGTTCAGGCCAATTTGAAGATATGATGACAATGGAAGTAGATGAGGCAATGAAGCCTTGTGATTTTAATTCTCATAGTTTTTGTATGCGTGCAGGATATGTAGAGGATGATGGATAGTCTGGTGAAACTGTCATGAGCAGGAATGAAGCTCCTGAGGTGAAGTATGATGGAGAATCCCTTTTAGAGGAAGAAGGTGATGATCTATTACAGAAAAAGGAGTTCATAGATGAAATTATGTTTGGTGCAAAACAGTCAAATGAGGTTGATATAGACCAGAAGTCTAATGATAATGCCATAGTGGTACTACGAGAAGGTAAAAAAATGAATTTGTTTAATGAAATTGATGAAAGAGCTTTGTAATATGATACTGAAAACAATAGGATAACTCAAGAGGATTGCCAAAAAAGGATGAAGCTGAGAATGGAAATTGTGATGAACTGCTAGAGGGATTTCACAAGGAAATAGAATTCGTGGAGGGACTTCTCAGGAACCTAAAGGAGAAATGAAGCTCGTAGAACCTGATGGAGAAAAAGGTGTGGAAGACAACATTAATAAATATGATGCTGAAATCAGAGAAATTGAGTAGAGATTATTTGAAGGTGAGATGAAAGATCAAGAGCAACAAGGAAGTTATGTCTTCAGAGACATGAAGGAGACAGAAGTAGTAATTCAGCAAGATGAAAATGGAAATAACCAGCAATTTGAAAGAGATGATCAGCTACATGAGGGTGAATTTGAGGAAGGCATTAGATTGCAAAAGTATAGAAATTGGCAGCAGAATGAAGAACCAAAGATTAGTCTGGCAGTACAAAGAAAAATAAGTGAAGACCGAAGATACATATCAAGAATTAAGAAAAGAGTCAAGTGGAAGCTATTGCAACAGAGATGGAATGGCAAGCTGATAAATGAGTTCAAAGAACTTGAAAAAATTCATATTGATTTGTTAAAGGAGGAAGGAATCAGAGAAATTGGAGTCATAGCAAGAAGGATCTGCTCAAATTCAAAAGATCTATGATGGAGGATTGGTGCTTGAAGCATCAAAAGAAAATGGAGGGTTTTGTGTTTTGAAAATTGAAGGTTGTTGTGTGTTTGTAGGTCATATAAACTTGAGGAAAGACAAGCAGTTATTGGAAATTGTTAAATATTAACAAGTTGAGAGACGACTACTCATAGTCATATGCAGAATAAGGAGGGAAGTTACAGCCAAGTGTGGGTAGATGTCCAGTCAGATGAAATCCAAAGGATAAGTCAAAAGGAGGATGGCAAAATAATTATTGAAATCAAAGGCTACACTAAGGTAAGGCAATTGTTTAGCATTGTTATAAGTGAAGGAAATTCACATCATCATGTGATGTAGAGGGAAGAGAAGCTATTAAACATAGCTGTAGTAAACTATGTAGATATTAAACAGCCATTGAGGATCATTGACCTTAAAGAAATCCAAAGTAAAGAAGGATTAAAGATAGATAATGCAAACAATGAAGATTGTGCAGAAATCTTGGAAGGAATTCCAAATGAAATGGTAGATTTGTGGCAAAAGTTAAGTACTTTGAAGAGGAAGCAAGGTAAAGTGTTTATGCTTAACGAATTGCTTGAATCTGATGAAGATTTATATGCAGGAAAAAGGCAATGTGAAGTCAATCTGAACCAAGAAGTAAATTCTGAAGAACAGATCGAATTAATGAAGGGTGAGATCAGAATGTCTCAGAAAAATGAAATGGTGTTGAATCTACAGTATGGGGTTGTTGAACTAGAAATGAGATCAATAGATGATAGTAACAGAATTACTATTATACTACAGGGATTTATTGATGGAGAAAAGGTTGAATATGAAATTTCAGATGCAAACAAATATGATGCCATAATCCTTAAGAGTGTAGAAACGAAGTTACTAGAAGAAGAAATATTCTAAGTAGCTAAATAGGCAAGAAAAATTCTGAGATTTCAAGAAATTTGTGGAGTTACAGGTATGCTGGAATTTGAAGTAAGGAATGATGAAGTCATGAATGAGAAACCAGAAGAAGGACCTGGAATTATTGCAGAGAATAAATGGAGAAGGCATTTGTACATTTCAAAAATGTATATGGAAGGTTATTGGCACATGGATTATGATGTTATATTTCGAGAACACAATGAGTTGAAGGGGAATAGTATTCAACATATGAGAAGGGAAGTGGACAAAGAATTGGATGGGTGGTGGAAACTCATACAACAACATTCCAATAAAACAAACATAGGACAAAAGAAGAAAGGAAGATTGGCTGGAAGGAATGGTACAGGTGAAGGGAATGGAAAACTGCAAATTAGAGTGAGCAAAACAGTAGCAAAATATGTGAAAAGGACAACAGCAGACATGAGAGCGTAGTAAGTGGGGCATTACAACAAAAAGGATGGGGAATTGAAGGATAAACAACAACAACAGTAACTAAGGACAGACTACCAAACCAAGTATGGGATCTAGGAGGAAACAAATCAGAAGTGCATGATAAGGAGATCATGATTAATTTAAACCTTGGGAGTCTGATGCAAGAGCATCTAGGCCTAGCCAGCAATGTGATGGAGTGGTCACATGTTGTGGCTAATACAAGTTTGGAGGAAGACTTGGTGGTTAAATTGTATTAATTTCAATTATGTAAGTAGTTAATTTGTTGCCTAATTCTGAACAGAATTGGGAATAAAATGGAAAATGATCCTCCCTACGTGGACATCAAGCCATGTAGTCCAGTTTGTTAGCTTAGGATCGGATTTGGATTCTAAATGTGTAATTTATTCCTCTAATTGTGGAGGATATGGTTAGCTTAGCATATATGTGTTTCCTTTATTTTTTGAAAGGGATGCGAGAGGAGAGAGAGAGAGAGAGGAATCAAGGCCTTTGTAAACCTACAGAGCAATATAGCTTTGTATTTATTTTTTGAACACAGAGGATTGATTTTGAGGGTTGAACTATGAAATTGATCACATTTTTTTTGATACAGAGATGTTTAGTGTTGTAATCTGATCAAAATCGAGTTTCTGTAATCGATTCATTGTGAATAAACTCAGTGTTGCATGTATAAATATACAACTAGACCGTGGAGGCCTGAAGCTTGTTTTTCTCTATATGTGGATGATTTCTGGCATTGACTCTATGTTTTCGTACATTACCATAGAAATTCCCCTGACTAAGGCAAACTTCACGTAATTTGGGTTTGCAAGTAGAAAATACATTTACATAGAGAAATGATGTGAAACACTTAGTGAATTTGGCAAGGCGGATTTGAAATAATATAAATCTTGCCTTTGGACCTTATTTGGTCTGATATATAGATCTCATCACATCGGAGGAGGTGAATCAGTGAGAGAGATTGGTAAATTTTGATATCATCACCCAACCAAACCCAAAATAGTATAGGAAAGATTGGATAGTCTGTCGGGTCTGCAAAGTTATCGCATCAAAGGTTTTTGGAGTGGGGTGGTATATTATAAGCGACATAATGATATTTCCGATATCGATTATGTTATCGCATCGAACCCTGCCAAAGGAACAACATTGATAGTGCAGTCCATTGGGACCTCTGATCATTGATATGGTGATTTGATCTAGACTGTTAGATCTTATCGCTCCAGATCAACAGCCATGAATGCTTGGTGCGTTGACTATTCGCGTATGGTAAGCGCGTCGATGATAAAGGTAAAAGATCAATGTTTTTGTGTGGTTTTCAAGCATTTCTGCAATTTTTGATATATAACCAAAAAATGTATGGTCCCGAGGTTTAACCATGTAAATGCTTCCGATACGTATATATATGCATACATGTGGGCATAAAGTTTCAAAGGTCGTTATTAAGGGAATTTTAAGTCCTGATAAGGTATATTGATTGTGCAGCCTTAGGGTTGCATCAAAAAGAGTCACCTGAATCAAACAACTATGTGGATCAAGAAATATAAGCATCTTCATGTACCAAAGTCTTCTATTATAATGCCAACAATGCATTATTAGAAACATATTCTCCCCCTGAACTTGTGCCAACTATTTACCATCAAATCTAATCATTGCATTCGTTAGTAAGAATCATCAAAGCATCTTCATCAACCAGTTATTCATCAACTTATGAGGGCCAAAAACACTTCCTCATATCATCAGCAAACTATAACCATCATCAGTCAGAACATAATAGATAATTGATAATAGATTGAACCATAGCAGACCCCTTTTCTTAAGTCTGTCCCGCTGCCTTTTCTTCAAAACACCATATACGCAATTGTGTAGCTTCTAACTCGCGTATATGCACAAACTATCTTCATAATAACTATGTATGAGAATGGAATACTAAATTTTTACACTTTCAGCTTCCCCTAGGTCTATTATGTCTGTAAACTGAGTTATGCCACATCTTTCTGACAAAAATTCCTTCTTCTTGGATTGTGATGATGTTTGCTCCTTTTGGTATGGTGGCCGAAATTTTCTCCTACATTCCTTTGATTTATGTCGAAACTTGTTACATGCATAGTGTATTACATGTTTCATATTCCTTCTATCATAATCAATAGCTTTGTGAACAAACATATTGCAAGAAAAAAAATATCCCTAAAAGTACCTGGAAACTGATGATATTTTCGTGTGACGGCCTTGAACCATTCTACTTCTGCATCTGGCTTCAACATGTCCAAAATTATGACATATAAAACATTCAACATTATTCATAGATGGAAATAACTAACTATCACTTCCACAGTTAGGAGTAAAAGAATTTCTTTCCTTGGTTGTTGATGGGGTTGACCTTTTATCTCCTTGTTGAGCATTTTAGATTTTCATTGGAGTTCCTTACATCATCTTGTGAGCTAGATTCACCTTCATGAAAACCAATACTAGTCTTTATAATAGGTGAACACTGAACTTTGATGATTTCATCTAACGTTTTTGATCCTTTAACAAATCTAAGATTCAGAGTCTTTATATTTTCAATTTATTTTCTTAGAATTACTAATTCACATTCTAACACTTCATTGTGTTTGTCTTTTTCAGTGATTTGATGTGTCACTGTGTTTATGGCTGTATCCTTTTCTCCCAATCTGATTTTGAGTTGACTAATTTCTTTTAAGTAAATCTTCCTTTTCTAAGGCATCATTTTCATACGCCATGAGTAGTTAATTTCTTGATCATCTTCATCACTATTGGACAAGCCACCACTATCATCATGAGTATAATAACTTCTATTACACTTTACAGAAATATTTCCTTTAACACGAGGGCATCTAGCAGCATAATGACCAACTGTACCACAAGTAAAGCATTTGAATGGTAGCTTATCTCTGAATCTTCCAGAACCCGGTTGAAGCTTCTTGACATAATTTACCTCTGTTCTTCTTCTGAAATGTGTCCTGATTCATTGTGCTCTTCCTTTTCTTTTCCCTTTGATGATGCTTTAAAAGTGGCTTCTCTCATATCTGATGGACCTCCTTTTCTCATTTCAAAGGCAGTTAGGATTCCATGGAGTTGAGTCATAGTAATAGTTTTTAGATCCTGTTTTTCTTCTATGACAGACACTTTTGACTCAAATTTAGAATACAAATATCTCAATATTTTCTCAACTAAAGTGGATTCCTTTATTTCTTCACCCAGGATTCTCATATTATTTACAATCCCATCTACTCGCAATAAATAACTAGAAATTCTTTCATCATTATGCATCGTGAGAGTTTCATACTGGATTCTGAGAGTTTGTAGTTTAGCACATTTTACCTGGGAGTCACCTTCGTAGCTATGAATTATTTTGTCCCATATTTCATTGATTGTGTTGAGCTACATGTCGTTGATGAATTCTAATTCTGATATACTTCCCAATAAGGCGTTGACAGCTTGGGCATTGATTTCATATGTTTTCCTTTCTGCTGGATCTATGGGGATTGCTGCTGGATATTCGTATCCTTTCTCCACAATTTCCCAAACATCAGTTCCAAGTGACTGAAGATACGCTCTAGTTCGTGTTCTCCAATATACCAAGTTGTTCCCATTGAATATTGGTGGTCTGATAGATCCCATGCCTTCGTGATTGTTCATTTTGAAAGATCTCCCTTCAAGCGATCAAGCTTCTTCTGAAGGACATGCTTTGAAACCAATTGTTGGAAATAATACTGGGGGGGGCATGAATTAGTAATAGTCAAATCAATAATTTTTTATTTTCATACTCTAATTTATATACTCTACTTCAATGAAGGTAACTTGTGTGTACACGCAACTATATTTATGGCAACCAACGTATATCCAACAAACTTCTTATTCATTTAATTCATCATATGTTGATATTTTAATCAGTACATTAGTACTTCATTAACCATATAAATAATAAGCATGTGCAGTATTAATAGAACAAACCATCACACATAAGAAAAACCCATGAACACTAAGATTTAAGGTGGAAACCCAATGCGGGACAAAAACCACATATTGTTGTCTTATTTTAATATAAGAAAAATCTACTTACAATCTTGTACTAGTGCAAACTCATACCATTATGCAAGAACCCACCTACAAAAGGCTACAACCTTCTCTCATTCTCCAGCTTCTACTGGAAGGGAGCTAGAACCCCCTAGCTCTTGTACTAGCTGATCTGTTTGCTAGTACGTAGGTGCCAGCCTACAGAAGGCTCCAATATTCACTCGTTTTCTAGTTCCTATTGGAAGGGAGCTCCAACCACCTAATCAAATCACCAGACACTACTTGTAGCAAGCTTTGACTTCCTCTCTGAAGGCTCCAACCCTCAGTATCCTCCAGGAACCATGTTTCATAAACTTTCAAACCAGATGCTCCTAGTACACTATAATACACATGAAGGCCTCATTTCATCAAATTTTCATACTAGACCCATCAGCAACATTGAAGCACAAACAATCACCACTTCTATACAACCAATCACTGACAACCTGTCATCACTAAAGCAAATCAAAATCAATCAATTTGAACATTCAGAACAGTGTCACCAGAATACAGTCACCAGAACACAAAGCAAAACCCAGAACTCTACAATAGCAACCCGAACCTATTGCAACTTCAAATATCATATTTTATAATGTATATGCTACTCTGATGTGTTGAACCAGTGTGTATACACGCTTTTATCAAAGCGAACCAGCATACATTTCTGCAAATGCTAACTTAAAACATCACAACTATTTTAGACTTTAGTCATACACAGATCAGAACATTTCCACTGTAAATCATGTGTTAGCATTTAGATCTAGATTATCCATGATCAAATGATATAATAATAATTCATTTTAGATCCCGATCCATGATTAGATCTCATCCCTCATGAACTAATAAGGTTCATACTTAGTTCAGATCAAGAAAATCACCATAAACCCATACATGCATATTTGCTTTTGATCTCATTCTTCATAAGATATTCATTCCTTGCACACCTTGGCCCAATGATCTTCTCCTCCTTATATACCTTTATACCCTTTTTCAATACCTTGGAGCAAATACCTACGACCAATGCCTTGGACCCAAAATACCTTGGTGTTATCGGGAAAAGTGTCTATCTAGATCTGATCTATCCCACTAAGGTGTGACAGCAACCTTAGAAACAAACAGAGAAAACTACTTTTGTATTCTTCTTTATGAACTATAAACCAAGAGGAATAGGATGAACCAACCTGTGTCTTGCGCTAGTCCTTTGATCCAATCTCTCTCCTCTTTGACAACTTCTAGCTACCTGCTCCCTTGCTTGCCCAGCTTCACCAAGTACCTGCAAGATCACAGAAGGAAGAAACTATACAAAGACATGGGCTTATATTCATAAATAACTTAGGATCAGATTTAAGTTAACCATACAAATGCAACAAACATCAATGAAACACAAGCATGGAGAAGAAACTCAAATAGTTTTATTGATATACAAGAAGATCCAGGAGGAGTTACAACCGATGATTCCTGACCCAGCATCAATCTCCCAGCAAAGAAGTCCCTTCTTCAACCCCAACAAAGCATAGATCACCCAATTCTCTGATATGTATCTCAAAACAAACAACAATTCCTTACAATGTGCAAAATTCCAGCCTCCAGATCTCTGGGATGAGGGATCCATATATAGATGTATGCAAGGAGGATGAGTCAGCTCATGAATTGATTAGTGGCTTCTCTCTGTCAGTTCTTGCTTCCACTTGGAGACTGAGAGCCTCTTACTCATCCTTGGTCGAATTCAGTGAGGCAAGTGTCATTGGAGAAGATTCTGGAAGCTTCGATTGTCTCTCCACCTCGTGGAATGACTTTGCCACTTGTCATTTCCTGCTCAACGCACCCTGGTAGTGCATTTAGGTGCATTGCAACGCACCTAGCTAGTGGACTTAGGTGCTATGCAACACACTTGGCTAGTGGAGCAGTTGAAATGATCCTGATTTGACTAGTTCTGAGCAGTTTCTGGTGGAGAACTTCTGGGAGAAGCTGTATTTTGTTGACCTTGTTCCTTTAGGAGTTAGAACAACACTTTTAGGGACTTAGGAGCCCTTGGTTTATGGACATTTCATGCTTAGAGCTGTAAGTCACAAAAATGTCTATAATAGTTGCCCCCTAAAGTATGAGGTCGTTTATCGGGTGAAATGCTTTATTAGGAGGATCTGAAGTTCTTTCAATGCTGGGAGGAGACCTATAATAAGATACAATACAATACATTATCTTCATACTGTTTTCATGATCTAGCTGAGGCGGGCATTCCCATGCTCAGCTTTATAAATTCATTTTCATGTACATAGGACAGACAACCGTCTGATGGTAGACTGATGACTCTGATAGAGCCATCATCCTTTTGGTAGGATGATTATCTGTGCTGCAATGCTGTACATTTCAATGTCTTTATTTTCCTGAATATATATCGCAGCCCGGATGGATGAAACTAGATCCGGGGTCTTCAATCTCGTCTGATCTTCACTCGAAGTACAAGTCGATCCATGTGAGAAATGTTTTGAAGTCGAACATGGAAAGACATCGCTTGATTACCAGTCAATGATGTAAACTGTTAACAAGTGCGAGAGGAATCACCGATAATGATAATGACCCTCAAGGTACTGCAGTACAATTCACGTGGTGTGAATAAAGGACTTGGCGTCGAACACCATGCAAAATCTTTCGGTCGAAGGTCATTGATGTATACCTGTCACTGGAAGTGAGAAACTTGCCATTGAGCCATGCAAGCTTCAAAGTACTGAATGGGGTGTTCCTAGATCAACTTCTTGGATAATGAGCTGATGTCGACAAGAAGTGACCCATCATAGGAGGGCTTTAATGAATCCCACATCAATGACACGGAACGGAGCAAATGATTTTGATGGAGGTGAAAACGATCTGATGACATATGGTTCAGGGTGGCGGTCATGAAAGATTGGAGTATAATGTATGGTAGTGGGTGGGACACAGGTGGCCTTTCTGGATGACTTCTCTTGAACATGTCGGCGACACTTACGTGATGGATTGGTAGCATTAACCCCAAATGTGGATGGTATGGCGAGACCATGGCGATGTGACTGGTGAATGAAACAACCCAACCCGACTTAGGCACGGAGTGGAAGTGTCATGTTCAAGAGCGACTTGCTACCAATAAAGTTTCTTTGAGTTTTCTTCCCAATTTTTCCCCAGTCATTGCTGACCAGTACCTCTTTATTTTTGTCAAGCTTGAGGAGGATAACATATGCTTGTTCTATAATTTTCCCTTCGGGAAAACCCATCGCTATGTTTTAACGAGCCTAGCGATAGTGAAACTCGTTCTCATCTAAAGACAAGTTTGTCGCTATTAATCTTTTTAACGAGTCTAACGACAAAGACAACTCGGTCCTTTTCATTTTTAGAGAGTCTGAAAAGGTACGTAAAGGTAACTCCAAAATTCCTTTTTCATCATCTAATCCCTTAAGTCCGAAAAAGTATAAAACAATACAGAAGGGATGAATTTTCGATTAGCTTTAACGAGCCGAACAAAACAAGCGCTCGATCTTTTTGTGCAATAATCCCTCAGGTCCAAAAAGATTAAAATCTAGAGGAGGGATAGCACTTTCGGTCGCTTTAACAAGCTGGAAGGCCAAAAATCGGCAATCTTTTCATATTTTATGAGTCAATTGAAAAGAGCTTAAAGAAGACTCGTCTTTTGAGGAACGAGTGATAAAATGGGTAGCAGCTGATTCCAGGTAAGGTTTGGAATTTTCCAATCACGGCAGTGTCACAAGGATGGCTAGTGAAATCACTCTTCGCAGCTGTTCCTCAAAATGGGTAAACAATCAAATGGAGGTGAATGATCGGCCAACGGAAAAGTGGAGGTGACGGTGCAAACACGACCAAGGCTTTAATGGCTGAAATGCTTCATTCACGGTGGTTATTTACCGGGGAATAGTTCATTTTTTAACGAGCTTAAACGCGGGTGGAAACATTTGCTCATATCTTATGTTTAATTTTTAATGAGCTTGAACTATGCACTAAAACTGCTCGATTAATCCAGTCATATGATAAGAATGTCTCATATAAAAACGACAACTTTTAGATTTTTGCCCCACATCCTTTCTTTGTGCAAGTTAGGTGACGACTAATCCTACGAGTTTAAAGGGTTAGCCTACGGGTTTAAAGGGAGGACCTAAAAATTTAAAAAATAAATAGTCGCCCTTTGCTTGCACTCCAAAAGGTTTGCATGCCCCCAGATATAAAATATGGTTTCAAGTTTACCCCTCAATTTGCAGACAAAACATTTGTTCTATCAGGAGAGGCCTACCTCTTACAGGTTACCCAAAGATTGTTCTATTCACACAACAAACAAAACACTTCTTCGGCGATGTCTACCGAGATAAACAAAGGTGAGCGACGACGTCTGCCAACTTACATAACTTTGACAAGAGAATCTTATTCTAGAATAACCCCTCTTCCACCGACAGACGGGGTACAGACTAGTCATATTCTCCCGCGGAAACCTACCCTATACCCGAAGTTTTCCTGCTGAAGAAGACCAGGACGCATGCCCCCTAGGTTTTAGTCATATCCCTCCGAATTACTCGCGCTCATCGGGAGGACAGACTGGGGATTGAGACATTTCTTGCGTGAAGAGACCATTTAGGGACGTTATATGACTATTTGCTATGCGTGATTTGGGAAACGAAAGCTAGTCCATGAGCTTGACCACTCTTCCTTCGTCAGGAAAACACATTACTCTAAAGAGTGAGAAGACGATGGCTCCCATGCAATAAATATAGTCTCGTCCAAGGAGTAGGTTATAATCCAAGGGTCCTTGAACTACCATGACATTCATGCGAACTGTCTTCCTTCTCAATGTTATGGGCACATCGGGAAGGATCCCTAAAGGTCGACTGGTTCCTTTATCAAAGCCTGTCAGATTTCTCATCTCAGGCAAAAGCGATGGCGAACCAAGCGCTTTCCAAGCAATAGAGGAAAGGATACTCACAGAAGCCCCCTCATCTATGATGGTACCAGCCATGACCATTCTATATATCTGAACGATAATTCTGAATGGTACACTTGCTGGTAGGCGGGGTCTGCCTAGTTCATTCCAGTCGAAGGAGACAACTAGGTTGCTTGGAGGTGGGACCGAGTAGACGGCCGGGTATGGCTCTGACGAACTTCCTTCCTATGGTAAAGGAACGGGTAGATTGCCCCCATGTTCGTCGGAGTCTGTGTTGATGAAGAGAATTTGGACGGTGTCGTCCTTGTTCTCTTCAGTGACTGTATCATCCGAAGATAAAACCTCTGAAGACAAGACCGGGTCAACTGCCGCCTCGACCTTTTGACTTTCGTCTTGTATGGATTCATTTGGTTTATCTTCAATGATAGGCGCTTCATCCGACCACCTGAGCGGGCCAGCTGGATTCTCAACTAGTGACGGACTCGGTAAGAGTTTTTTATATCCAGGAGGGAGTCGTAACGGTGAAACCGGACGATCATCCAAAACTCTTTTAGCTTCGTCTAAGAAGGGACAACGGTGGAGGGCATGATTGCCTTCGCATAGTTTACAAGGAAATCTGGCTTTCCCTTTTTGTCCTAGGGCTTCACTTTCACTAGTTGATGGTGTGCTTTCAACATGATCACCAGAGGTTGATGACACTAGATTGTGCAAACGAGGAGACCAGTCCCTTAGTATCCGGGGGATGCAAGGACAATCTCTGTGAAAGTGGTCTCTTTTGCAAATGACACATGGCGATTCAGGCCTGGTCGGTGCAGTGTGTGGATTTTCGTTAGATGACACTCGTTTTCCCCCATTTGCCTTTGGCTCCTTCTTCTTCTTCTCTTTTTTCTTCTTTTCCTTATTCTCCTTAGGAACATGGCTTTTACCTTTACCAGTTCCGTCAAGCGAAGAGGAAGGAGGGGAGGAAGAATTATATGAAGTAGAAGGCTGGTGGGCAACTCTAGACTCGTCTAATAGCTGATTCGATTGTTCAGGAATAGTGGTGTTCTGAACGACATTGGTTGAGAAGAGCCATACTGGCAAGCCAATTGTCAGTCCTGGAAGCGACAATGTGGCCATATGGGGCGCACCAACATCTCCCCAAGAGAAGGGACTAGGATTTCCACCAAGGGGAATTCCTTGGTTGGTAGGTTCCATTTTCTCAACCTAAGATCAACGTAGGGAAAGGGTATGAATATTCCGTTTAAAATAAATTTTAACACACTTTGACACAACTTGTTTTTTCAGTTTTTAAGAGTCGAGAAAAAACAAAAGATGACTCTAGTCTCCTTCGATTTTTAATGATCCTGAAGTGCCAAGTGCTCAGATGGACCTTTTCTGTTAAGGAGTCTGAAAAGGAACGAAAGGGACTGCTCTGGAGGTCTAGGTAGAGGGAGTACCAAACCAGTCGCAAAACTTCAGAATACGTTTTACGGTACGGCAGTCAATCTTCCCGAATGCTGTGTTCGGTGCATTGCGATCAGTAGGGCGGCCGACACGGCTTCCTATGGATAAAGGTTTTAAGCCTATAGGGGTCTCCCAATATATACTCGACGGTACGTGGGAGCACAAGTCCGTACTGGCACTTATCGTCTCAAAGTGGAGGAATCACCCAACCATCAGTGAGGACAACAGTTACCAGGCTTTACGATGCCAGAATACGTCTCTAGCCTAGACCTCTAAATGTTGTGCGTTAAGTTACAAAGCGTTGTTAAGTTCATTGAATTTATTTTAGGTTGATCTTTCTTATGAAGTTTTCCTTTTGGGATCACCACGAGATGTATATGTAATTCCTAAAATTCAATCTAAAGATGATAAACAAACTTTTATCTCTTTTCAGTAATGAAAATCCTAGCTACTAAGGGAAAAGAAAGACACAATCTTTTCGCAAAGAGCAAAGAGCACACTGTAAATGCACTTTTCCTAAATCAAGCCAAACAGACTGCCAATATGCAAATGCACATGCATGTGTTTTGTTTTTCACTTTCTTAATATTGATGCCTAAAAAGAAAGTTGTTGTACAAATCTGAATTTGCTTTCAAGTGACAAACACAAACAAGCTTCTTTTCGAAATCAAAAGGTAGAGACGATTACGACACTTTATGATTTTGAAATAAATACTCGTTTCGACACTAGAAAGTGACAAATTCAAGCCAAAGGCAAAAGTAAAAGCATAATCGACTATCTACAACAAATAAACTTTCTCCTATGATCAAAATCGACACTTGCGACAGATCTAAATCAAAGGACGACAGTATGACTATTATACTTTTGCAATGGAAAACTGTAAATGACGTAACAAACACACAAAAAACATCTATAGTTTCTTTTGTACAAATGAGGCGGAATATCAGTAAGGAAAAGGGGTTTGAAACAGTGAAATACTGATCACAGGCTGCAAAAACAGAGACAAAACTGGAAAAAATGAAGCAAAGAACCTCAGCTGCACAAGGCTAGGCTGATCAGCGCACCTGTTGCACAGAGAAACTGCATTTCAGCGCAGGTAGCCCTCTCGGGAAGTGCATTGAAATGCAGAACCTCTTCACAGAGCCTGCGCTGGGGCAGAAACGAGAGTTCTATCCGGGTTCTGGGTCACGGTTTGCAGTTTAATCTATGGTTTTTGGCCGAGTAAAAGCAATCAATAATACACAATCAGAGGTAGATCTAAGAGGGGTTCTAAGAGCTATCACAAGGGTGATTAGTTAGTTTATGAATCAGCTATTCAAATCATAAACAGATCTAGTGAGTGGATTGAAGCAGCAGATGTCTACTTTGCATTTGTCAATGGCAAATGCAGTTCGATGGCTACTTCTAAGTTTATGAAACAAACAACAAGAGAAACACAAACAAACTAACTAGACACGATCCCCAGTGGAGTCGCCATTTTGTTATCGGGAAAAGTGTCTATCTAGATCTGATCTATCCCAATAAGGTGTGACAGCAACCTTAGAAACAAACAGAGAAAACTACTTTTGTATTCTTCTTTATGAACTATAAATGAAGAGGAATAGGATGAACCAACCTGTGTCTTGCGCTAGTCCTTTGATCCAATCTCTCTCCTCTTTGACAGCTTCCAGCTACCTGCTCCCTTCCTTGCCCAGCTTCACCAAGTACCTGCAAGATCACAGAAGGAAGAAACTATACAAAGACATAGGCTTATATTCATAAATAACTTAGGATCAGATTTAAGTTAACTATACAAATGCAACAAACATCAATGAAACACAAGCATGGAGAAGAAACTCAAATAGTTTTATTGATATACAAGAAGATCCAGGAGGAGTTACAACCGATGATTCCTGACCTAGCATCAACCTCCCAGCAAAGAAGTCCCTTCTTCAACCCCAACAAAGCATAGATCACCCAATTCTCTGATATGTATCTCAAAACCAACAGCAATTCCTTACAATGTGCAAAATTCCAGCCTCCGGATCTCTGGGATGAGGGATCCATATATAGATGTATGCAAGGAGGATGAGTCAGCTCATGAATTTATTAGTGGCTTCTCTCTGTCAGTTCTTGCTTCCACTTGGAGACTGAGAGCCTCTTACTCATCCTTGGTCGAATTTAGTGAGGCAAGTGTCATTGGAGAAGATTCTCGAAGCTTCCATTGTCTCTCCACCTCGTGGAATGACTCTGCCACTTGTCATTTCCCGCTCTACGCACCCTGGTAGTGCATTTAGGTGCGTTGAAACGCACCTAGCTAGTGGACTTAGGTGCTATGCAATGCACTTGGCTAGTGGAGCAGCTGAAATGATCCTGATTTGACTAGTTCTGAGCAGTTTCTGGTGGAGAACTTCTGGGAGAAGCTGTATTTTGTTGACCTTGTTCCTTTAGGAGTTAGAACAACACTTTTAGGGACTTAAGAGCCCTTGGTTTATGGACATTTCATGCTTAGAGCTGTAAGGCACAAAAATGTCTATAACACTTGGACCAAATACCTTAGACGAAAACAACATTTACGCACATTTATTCCTGTGGGAGTGCATGTATATGTATACTCTCTTTTTGTTTTGTGTGCCTGCGTGTATACGTTACTTTGACATAGTGAAACAACGTATACCTCTCTTTCTTCAATCTCTGGAGTCTGATATGTAATCTTTTGTTGTTAACCTCTTGCACTATGAACTGTCATCTGTTTTAGTTGCCATCAAGGACAACACCTATATCATAATGTAGGTAACATATATCACGGCCTTGTTCCTGCTTCCTTCAACACTTATGTACCTGCAAAAATGACCAAGAGACAATGAAGCATGCCAAAAACAATAGAAAATATAATAATAATATATTTATCTGATCAAGGAATTCCAAACCAATACATACATGAACATATATATTTTGGGAATATGAACCAGCAGTTGTATTATTATTTAAATAATAAGGGGGAAGCTTACAACCATAACCTTGATGTTGAAAGGCTCTCCTTGAGTGGTAATCCAAGTCCAAGCCAAGAAACTCTCCAACACTCCTTCTCCAAGTCTAATTAATAACCTCTAAGCACAAGCTCAGCATTGGGGTGCAAATGGACATTGATCAACCATTTGGGAATGGTAGAGGGGAAATTTATAGTCTAGGAGAGGGAATTAGAACTCCTCCAAGGATAGGATTAGACCCAAATCTTAAGGAGGTAGCTCATAGGGATGAGACCAAGTGGTCAAGTTAGAAGGATTCGACCTCATCTCCGTGAAACAACCTCCAGCTCGGCGCTCTGGAAGCTTCTAAATCACAAAGATTCTCATCCTCTTTAGTAAAAATTGATTTCCAAGACCATCATGAGTATGAGAGAGAACATAATGATGCCATCACTAGATTAACAAGGTGCAACAAGAGATCATCGCGGTTTTGAGATTCATAAGAGAAATGATTCTCATTTTAGGGTTTCATGAGTTATTTCTTCAGGGAAAGCTCGAGATATTTTCCAAGAAAAGTTAAAGGAGGGATCTAAGTTGTATATATTGATGAACATACTGTATAATGATCATGTTTCGAGCAGTTCACGGTATGTAAGAGGGAACTACAGGAGGCGTGAAAAAATATTGGGTAACACTTTTACCAGTAATATCTGAAGATGTGGCCAAAGGAGGTGTTGTAAGAAAGGAGCAAGTAATTTATTGTCCTCAATCCCTTGATCTTGTTTATACTCAGTCTGGTAATTTGTATGAAAATAGCCCAGATTTAGCATGCCCTAGTCAAATTAATCCAACCCTTACAGATCACATGCCACGGATGGCATGATTGGTTCTGTGAGCAAAAAATCTAAGAATTAAAAGAAAAATTCTAAGAAAACTCATATTTCATCCCTATCTAATTCACCTGAAGAATATCCTTCTCCTAAAATTACTTCAAAAATTAACATTGTAGAGTCATCTACCAGCTAGGGTAAGAAATCTAAAAATAAGAAAAAAGGGAAAAGGGAAAGCTAAACAAGACACTCGTTGTAAGGAGAAATCAAACAAGAATGAACCATCTAATGAAAAGAAGAAAGCTCGTTATCCTTTCCTACTTTTTGATGAAGATCATTACACCAAGGAGTGCCCACATAATGTTAAAGTTTCTAAATTTGTCAAAGTTTCACCCACTCCCACTATTAAAGGACCCCTTTCCTCCCCAAGACAACAAAATGGTTTCTCATGACCAATCCTCCTCATGCGCATCAAAAGATATCATGATGATGTCTTCCATAGTTATGGTAGCAACGAGATCCAAAGATTACACATCAAGGAGTCTTGTTCAAGATGGAGATGACTCCAATCTAGCTAGTCAAACTTCCACATCTACTCCTACTTCTTCTGAACCATTGCATATTGAAAAACCAAACCCTGATATGATAAATATTCTTCCTCCTAAGGGTATGATTCGAAAGTCAGCCTTTAACCCTCATGCTAGGGCTACTCATAACTATAACATCGTCGAAGATTTGGCTGTGTCACCTTTGGCAATGTCAGCTCTTGAAGTGTTGTAGACTTGTCTAGCACAAAGGAAGTTATTATTGTCAGCCATAGGAGCAGTGGATGCTCATGACTCCAATTTGATTGTTTTCGATCTCGAAAATCATGTCTTGCATCTCCCACACCAACTACCTTTTCATATACCAGTTCATATCAAAACTCAACGACTTTTTTGAATAGTGATTGCTAAAGGAGAATCAACAAATATTATGTCCATTTCCTATAGGAAATATTTAGGCTCTCCAACAATCAATCAACCTCCCAGAAATTTAAAAGCCTTTTATGGAAGAGGTTTTCATCCTTATGGTATTTTAAATGATTTACCAATCAAATTAGAGGGTAAAACGGTTGCAATAGACGTTGAGGTTGTTGGTTCTCAACTTGACAATAGCCTTTTTCTTGGTCGAAGCCAGACTTATGACATGTCAGCAATAGTCTCGTCATATTTTAGGATGATCATGTTTCTTCATAAAGGAATAATTGTGAAGGTAGAGAAATTATCCTACTATACCTCAGACCCTAATTGCACCGGTAGTCCACCTTTTGTTCGAAAATCAATGACTCCATATGAAGAAGTTAGTGTTGGTCTTCTCAAAGAATAATGTTTGATGGGAAATTTCATTTTCCCTCCACCCAATTTCATTCATAATGATTCCCATATTAATACGTTTACATTAAGTATGTTCAAATCGTGAGATCTGTTGAAAGTACCTTCATAGTCAGAAATGGTCTTAGATGGCAGTGGGATGCCTCGTAGCCCTTTTGAGCTAGCTTATGATTTAATTTAGTCCTTTTCCAACTCATCAACATCTGAATATAATCAAATGAATACAATTATTGATGAATATTCTCATTTTCTGATCTCTATGCTTGATCCTTTTAACACAAATTTCTTAATTAATGAAGGGATTATGGAAGTTATGACTTTGGACGAAATTCCATGGAACGATACTCATCATTGTTCAACCTTCTCTCCATCCTTTGACAAAATTGAGAATAATTTATCATGTATGTTTTCATCTAAAACTCTTAGTGATCCTCGATGTCCAATATCTACCCTTTCTCCCAATTATGAACATAATTTAGGGAACATATAGGCAACGATACTCATACATATCTCAATGAAACCCAAGATAACTAAAAATATTCATATAGGAGCTTCTTGTTTTTAGAAGAGATTCAAACTTACAAAGCCCTTTTCAATAATTTTGCGACATATTTGCCTGGTCATATGAAGAAATGCCAGGAATCAACCCTAGAATAGTTGCACATGCAATAAAAACTGATCTAAATTCTAAGCCCATTAGAAAATGATTACATCCTATACATCCATGAAACGGTGTCGCTATCGAAACTGAGGTTGAAAAATTGTTGAAAGAAGGATCCATTTACTGCGTTTCTTTGATTGATTGGGTATCAAACATTGTACCCGTTAATAAAAAACAAGGAACTATTTGAGTATGTGTTGATTACAAAAATATTAATAAACCTTGTCGTGAAGACAATTGTCCAACTCTATATATTGACCAAATTGTCGATGACTAACGAAAATTTTTCATTCATGGATGGATTTTTTGGCTACAATCAGATAAACATACTCCCTGCCAATCAACACAAAACTATGTTTATATGCCCATGGGGAACGTTTTCTTATCACAAACTCCCATTTGGCCTGAAAAATGCTAGTGCAGCTTTTCAGCAAGCAATGTCTTATGAATTCCATGATATCGAGCATATTGCTCAACCCTAATTAGATGACCTATCGTCTCATTCAATGAAAAGGAATGATCACCTATTGCACTAAAAAGAAATTTTCATTAGGTGTAGGCATTATAATATACGCTTGAATCCACACAAATGTGTTTTTTGTGTGCAATAAGGTTGGGTTCTAGGTTTCATCATTTCAAAAGAAGGCATTCATGTCTACCCCCTCAAGGTGGAGGTGATTTTGAATTTTCCTGCTTCTTTTAGCCTTATGCAACACCAAATTTTGCAAGGGTGAGAAAAAAAATTTGCGTAGATTCCTCCCCAATTATGCCAAACTAACATGGGCTTTTAGTTGACTGTTGAAAAATGGCATTCCATTCTTTTGGGATGAGCTTACTGATAAAGCTTTTGATGCATTAAAACATGCACTGGTCAATGCACCGTTACTACATCCAACTGATTATCATCGAGATTACTTGTTGTACTTAGCCACGTCTGATGCCACTATTGGCATGGTGTTAGTCCAAGAGGATGATTCTAGCAGCAATCATGTGATTGATTATTTGAGTAGAAGTCTCACAAAAACTGAGATTAAATACGCACATTTGGAGAAGCTAGCTTTGGCAGCTGTACAAGTTGTCCAACAATTTTGTCATGATATGTTTCTCTAAAAAATAGCTGTTATTTCATAGTACAACCATATGATATATATTCTCACTATGAAATTTCTAGGGGGAAATAATCCAAGTGGATAGTTATCTGACAAAAGTTTGATTTGGAATTTGAAAAATCTAGATCAAAGAAATCTTTGATATTTGCCTGACAATTATGTGAGTTTCCTGATACTAATATAGGAATTTTAGCATAAGATTCTTTTGTTGAGGAATCTCTCTTTCTTATTAGCACGTCATATCCATGGTATGGATATATCATTATATATCTACAAACACAAGTGTTTAGGGCCGAGTTATCTAAAGCTGATCGTTGTCGAATCCGATACCAATCCCAATAATATAATTCTTGGGATGGGGTCCGCTGGGTCTGTTTTGGGTTAAGATAACCCAATTTTTGATCAGTTCTTGTAAATAATGTAAAGTCTCCATGACTTTTGGATGCGGAGTGTGTAGATGGATAAGAGTAAAAGGGGTTAGCCCCTTGTTTTATGTAAAGTTTGGGTTGGTTTTGAGATCCACCCATGGTCTGTGGACCATGGAATTGTATGAAAAAGGCTATAAATAGGTGTGCCTTAGAGAGTCTAAGGCATGTTTTTTATAGTAATTGATGATGGATAGGAAGTGATAGCGAAGAGGAGTGGGTCGGATAAGAGAAGAAAGTCTCTGCAGCTGAGTGCATGGACCCCTACAGTTGTGTTCGTAGGGTATTTTTGAGTATGTAATCTTAAATTAAGGATCAATAGAGACTATTTCCAAAGAATTCTTGTGTATTTCTATTTATTTTTGTTAAAGCTATATGATGTCGATGAATGTTGTGTTTTATGGAATATTGACTGAATGTTGCATGATTCTCTTTAGTAACTGCTAATGATGTATGCAATGCATGTTTAAGTATTTTCATGAAGACTCTGATGAATTCTCTAATGTTTACTAATAACTTAAGTACATCTACACGAACACTAATTTAGGACTACTCTCTGTTGTGCATAAGTAGATAGATTGATTGTTAAAGGTTTGCAAAGACTGGTCGTAGACCTTTGCGAGGGTCTCAAGGCCATTTTGAAAGAGTAGTAGTAGTGTTCCCTATGAGTTTCTCAATCTACGTGAAGGTAGATCTAAGGCACTGGAAGACATCATACTAGTCTCTAGAAGCAAAAACATGGTTCTTTCATCCCCCCATACTGCTTTGGGTGAGATTGCAGCTTATGCTACGTGGGTTGATGGCGAAAGGGCTAGTACTAGAGGGATTTGTTGGTTGGCACAATGAACTTTGAACTTAGGTCAGGACCCCCTAAGCCAACAAATGGTACCATTTTCGGGACTAGGATCTTCTTAAAAGAGATGTGTGATGTCGCATCACTGGAATCCAACCATGAAAGAAATTGAAAAGTGGTTGGATCGAAAGATTCACGAGTTTGTGGCATAAGAAAATAGGAATCTGTGCCTGTAAAATGAAGAGTGGTTGAACATGTATTTGTATACAAAGATACACAAGATCTTCTTCTGCACTTTTCCCATTGAACTGTATTAGGCGCTGGCTAAATTGACAAATAGTCAAGGAAGGTGGAAGCTCGATAGTCCTATAGTGTGGACTCCAGAATTAGTGCGACGATTAGAATTTTTTGAGAACAAGATTGCACTAGGTGTTGATCATTGGTTAGATTAGATCCTGGGAGGATTTGTTATAGAATTTTTAGTTGATACCTTAGTCAATGATAGTGAAGTGGAGCAACGATTTTTCAATGGGCTGCGAGGTAAGTATTTAGGATGATTGAATACCTAGATTAAAATGTTGTTATGTGAAAAATGGGTGATGCCATTGCCTTGATGTTCGTAGCTACACGAAGTAAAAGACTCTTTAGATATCGAGAGAGAACAGGTCCAGAACATAGTCCGTTAATCGGACCTCCTTCAAGTGACAATAAGGGAGTGGTGTAGACTTCACTGCAAAGTGTTATTCATTTGATAACATAGGGTTTTCAGTGAACACATCATCCATCCATTGTGCCTCCACCTCCAGTTCCACCGCATACACCTTTGCCTACACCTCCACCTCCACCACCACCATTAAACATGGCGAACACGATGAAGCTGCCGATTTTAAAGGACATAGGGAGTGAAGATACAGATTAGTTTTGGTTTGCTGTCAATTCTATGTGGACAATGCAACAAACTATTGATGCCAATTTAAAGAAGGCATAGTTGGTTACCGCTTTGCGGGATCGTTTGCTGACTTGGTATATTAAGTATTGTTCTGATAATCCTCTTGCATCACTCACAGAGACTAAGGAAACTTTAAACAAGGAGTTTAGTAAGCCTAATTCTGATTCACAGTCTGTAATTGGATTCAAAGAAATCACGGTGAGGGTTAATGAGATGTCGTGGGAATTAGATCAAAGGTTGAAGTGTCAGATACGATAAGCTAACATGAAACTCACTAATATTAAACATCACGAATGGTTTATAACTTCACTTCTGGCCCACCTAAAAATTGCTCTGTCACAACAAAAGATAGGAACCTAGGAAATCGCAATAAGGTTGCATGCATTACCTATTCAAGGTGTGACCTTATGGTTACAGCAGATCCACTCTAAGTTATAGAGCCTACACCTAGAATTGTTGAGTTTGAAGAAAGTCAACGAGACTAAACTAGAAGTGTGCACGAAAGTATGGTGTCTAAAGTGAAAAATTTAGGGGCACAATAAGGACCACTATCCTGTGTACTCAAATTATATTACAGAAGGGGGACCAAGTCGGCTAAAGCCAGAAGCCCTAGCAGAGCCTTGTGTGGGGGTTACGCTATGGTGCTCTATTTTTTAGGCTGGTGGAAAACATGTACTGGATAATTGTCATTTACTTTGAAAGTTCATCCAGATGACCCAGTATTTGTTCTGTAACTTCTGCAAATTAGTGGGCCACAATGAGCACCACTGTCAACGCTACCAGTTGATGATGGAAAGGACACCTACATATTGGATGAAAGAATAAATGCGTCCTCTAGAGAAGGGCAGTTGAGGAGCATGCAGAGGTTATCAAGGACACATATGAGGCCAAGGAGGAGGATGGGTTGGTAGAGGCCATGGTCAGATCGTTTGCTACAACTGCAGATAGCCAGGGCACTACGTGCGGGATTGTTAGAATTAGACACTCCTGTCATGTCAATACTGCAGCCATTTTGACCATGCTATAAAAAAATGCATGGTGTTGATAGCTAAGATGCAAGATAAGAAAGCACAGCCTCATCAACCTATGCAGAACTCACAAATGATGAGAGATGAGCCTCGCGAATAGGATCAAAATGTGAATATAGTGCTAAGAATTAGAATAATGACCAGTGATGATAAAGGTAAATAGCATGAAGAGGATGGATGGGTCCACAAGGACCTAGAGAATTAGGAAAATGGCTTTGATCTAACTCGCACTAAGGAAACATATATGGGAGCTAAGAAAAGCTTCGTTGAGGCCTCCACCTCAGGAAGCTAGGATAAGGTGCAAGAAAGCAGCACGCCTATAGAGGTTGATCCCTCTGTACTCACTACATTTTTGGATACCTGCATAAAACTGTTACATGATAGCAAAGTTGTGGAAGGCCTATATAAATTAATAAACAAATGTGCCAGTAGAGAGAACATCTATGATGGACATTGGGTGGTCAGAAATATAGGCAAACATAAGGCATGAACAGGGTGTGGAATGAGGCTCACCACGTTGATAGGTGATTATGAGATGGACCAAGACATCTTGGACTTGGGGCCCGACGCAAACATATTACCAAAACATACATGAGAAAGAATGGGGAGACTTATGCCACAATGGTGTTCGATTCAGATCAGAATGACAAACCAACATAAAATCATCCCCATGGGATGATTATATGGTCTAACTGTCGATATAAAAGGTGCCAGTGTGATGGCCGATTTTGAGGTTATAGAGATCATTGATGACATTAATACATACACCGCGCTCCTTGGAATTGACTGGGCCATTGATATGAATGGGGTCATCAAACTAAAGAAGAGGAAAATGTCATTTGAAAGGAATTTGCTTTGGGTTGTAGTACTGTTGGACCCTACAGAAGGGTTCACTATACTGAAAGAGTCTGCGATTATGAAGAAAGTGATGATGAACTAGATCAAATCTACAAAATAACAGCGTGAGACGAGGATTGGATCAATCTCATGATAGATAGATGGATTGCATGGGACTGGGAGAGTTCTTGCACCTCTGATTCCGATGAAGAATTGGAGCATTGGTAGAATCATTTGCATGAAGTATCCACAATGCGATGCAATATGATGACAAAATCATTGCACTGTGTCTTATCGGAGGTAAGGAAATTATCCTATTATGATGGTTTAACTGACATAGACAAGTTTTTTCATGAATTTGAGCATAAAGTCCCTGAAAATCACCACTTCCAAGTGCTAGACTTGGCCCTATGTGCTACGCCTACACGATGGTGGGGTATGCATAAAGATAGTTTTGATGGTTGGAAAGATTACAGAAGAATGATGAAGTTACAGTTTGGGTGTCCTAACACTACATTGAATAAGAAATATAATGGAAGGGATGATCTATGTGATCACCTAGAAAAATTGACTAAAGCATGGGGAAAAAGCTGCAGCTAGAGTGGGTACACATATTTTGCCATACTTTGGACAAAATTCCCATGAACTGGTATCTGGAAATGGATCTCTGCCATGGCACTACAAAATGGGATATACTGAGGGAAGGATTATTTTTGACCTTCATATTTCAAGATTACTTCGAAAGCATCGATGAAGCACTACAAGAGATTAAGGAAGTTATCTTCAAAACGTTGCAAGAACTAGTGGAATGGACCCAACCATATTAGAGCACCCAATTGCACCATGTGCTAGAATACTATAATGTGACAGCTAGAGAGGAGGCTGAAGATCAGAGAGTTTAATATTTCAAAGGTAGAAGGGCATTGTGAATTCCAAGGCCCACAAATAGACAAATTCGACATCACTACGTCATTAAAGAAAAAGAAAGTAAACATTGTTATTGAAGCAAAATCGAAGTTCATGAAAATTGGAGATTATTGGGACAACACTACCGTGGATAAAGTTGTTGAGTTACTCTGCGAATACTAGGATATATTCCCTACCAAGCTCTTGGATTTGAAGGGCATAATCAGTGATTTGGGCATTATGAAGATCACTCTGAAGCCAGATGTGAATCTGATTAAACAGAGGTCAGATCGCCTCAATCCTAAATACAAGGAAAAGGTTCTCCTAGAGCTAGATAATATGGTGGAGGTAGGCATCATAGAATTGGTTGAAGAATTTGATTAGGTGAGACCAATGGTGGTTCAGGAGAAGAAAAAAAAGGTGGGATAAGGATTTGCATAGATCTGTGGAAGCTTAATGATGCATGTGTCCATGACCCATTCCCAACATCATTTACCGATGAAGTATTAGACAATGCTGGAGAGAAGGAGGCTTATTCCTTTACTCATGGGTTTTTTAGGTATCATCAAATCAAGATCGCACCAGAGGATAGGAGAAAATGACCTTCATGATGGAATGGGGTTGTTTTCAATACACTGTGATGTCATTTGGGCTTAAGAATGCACCTGAGATCTTTTCCTGCGTAGTCATAGCAACATTCAAGGAGTTCATTCATAAGTTCCTAGAAGTATAGTTTTATGACTGGACAGTGTTTGGATTAGTAAAACCCCATGTAGAAATTCTACGCCTGATGTTAAATATGTGTCGCAGATACCAGATCGTACTGATTTGAAGAAATGCATATTATGTGTTCCCCTTGGGATTTTGCTGGGTCATGTTGTGTGCAAGCAAGGATTAATAGTGGACCCTACAAAGATTGTGGTAATCGTGAATTAGGAAGCCCCTAGGAATGTCAAGCAGTTGTGTGAGACATTGGGTCATACGGGATATTATAGAAAATTTATCAAATCTTATGCCCAAATTACTGCGCCCATGGAGAAACTGTTCAAGAAGGATGCAATATTCTATTGGGATGAAGAATGTCAGTGCGGCCTATATGTGTTGAAAGAAAGTATGGTCATTGTTCTGTTGGAAAAAGGAGTTTCATGTACATGACGATGCCTCTTACATTGCATTGGGTGTAGTGTTAACATAGGTCGATGAAGGTGAAATGGACCATCCTATAGCCTTCGCGAGTAGGAAATTATTTAAGGCCAAGAATAATTGTTCGAAGACTGAGGGCAAAGGATTGGCCATGTTGTACGCATTACGCAAATTCAGGCATTATCTATTAGATGGCATTTGAGGATGTACACAGATCATTCTTCCTTTAATACCCAGTCACTAAGCCTCTGTTGGGGGGGAAGATCTGCAAATGGTTTCTATTATTTCAGGAGTATGACTTTGAAATCATTGTGAAACCAGGGAGGTTAAATGTGGAACCTGACCATCTAACATAGATCAAAATAGCTGAGGAGCCTAATAATTTGGAGGAAGGGTTGCCAGATGTGCATCTCTTTGAGGTGCGCATAGCAGGCAATCATTTTGCATATATTATTCACTTCCTGACTACGGGAATGGCACCAAAAGGATATACAAGTCAGAAAAAAGAAGGAATTAGTAGTGCAACAGTAGATTTTTAATTTATTGTGAGACATTTGCATAAGATGGGTATAAATGAAATATTGAAAAGATATGTGTCATATTTATAGCAAGTATCATCCTCGCTGAAGCTCATCGGGAAGATGCAGGAGGTCATTATGCAGGCAAGGCAACTACGTAGAATATTTTGCGCTTAGGTCTATGTTGGCCAATGGTGCACAAGGATTCCAAGGCATATTGTAAGGCATGCGATGCATGTCAGATTATGGTCAGACCATCGTGAAGGGATGAATTTCCATTACATCCTCAAGTATATTTGGAGCCATTTGAGAAATGGGCGATTGATTTTTTTGTGCCAATTTAGCCCTAAGAAAGAAAACAGGTGTGTGCTATATCATCACCGTGATGGAATAACTCACTAGATGGGTAGAGGCATAGCCAATTAAGGATTGTACAGGGGCTGCAGTAGCAAAGTTTTTGTTTGAGTATGTCTTAACTAGATTTGGCTACCTGGAAGTGTTGATGAGTGACATGGGTACGCACTTTCTGAATGAAACAGTCAATACGTTGACTGAAAAATTCCAGGTATACCATTAGAAGAGTACACCATATCACCCACAAGCCAATGGGAATGTTGAAGCATTCAATAAGATTTTGGTGAACGCGTTGAAGAAGATCTGTAATGCACAGCGGAATGACTGGATGTGTGCATACCTACAGTCTTATGGGCTTATAGGCAGGGAAATTTTTAGGGGCTAATATTCTGAAGTGGAAAAATTTCCATGCTTTTTCCAAAAAATGATTCATAAATTTCCATTTTTTTCTAAAGTGATTTGCCCAAATTTTATAGTAAACCATTATTTTACCTTAAAAATCGCAAAAATATTATATCAACTAATATAAAATCATTGGAAATATAAATATTTCTACAAAGATTTTACAATTTGCATATTAGGGACTAGTAAGATTCGCCAAGGTTTCTAAACTTCAAGATAAACTTCCATCGTTAAAATGTTCCCTACTTATAGGACTACTTGTAAGAAGTTGATAGGGGAAACACCATTTAGGTTGGTATATGGGGTTGAAGATGTGATGCCGATGGAGTATATTGTTCCTAGTTTGCACATAGTACCTCTCACGCGTAGGGCAGATCACGAGGCCTTGGAGGAACGTTTCGCACAACTAATGGAGCTCAAACACGATTGATTTTTGGCAAGATTTCATCAACAAGTACAGAAGGAATGTGAAAAGCATGGTGTGATCGCCATATCAAGAATTGGAATTTCAAGGTAAATGACCTTGTCCTATTATATGATAGTAAGTTCACTAAATTTCTGGGTAAATTCTAGATGCATTGGCTAGGGCCATATATCATCAATGAAATTACAGATGGAGGTGCATTTCAGATCATGAAGCTAAATGGGGAATGTTTCCTGGGAAGAGTGAATGGGAGAAGGTTACGTTGTATATAGGTGTTAAGGGAGAATTTCCCCTAGGGTCTTGGGTTAATACCCTAGCAGAGTGGCGGTTATCTATAAAGAAAAACAAGCATTTCACACAGCCATGATGCTAATATAAACAAACTACGCGAAGAGGGGTGCACCTGGTGGTCCTTTGTTTGGGAAGATCCAGCTAGGGTCCAAACCCTCTTGGAGTTCCTTTTGCTCCTTTAACCTGCAAAACAATCAATTCAAGAAAGCAAAACTCTATATGGACTAAACATCATAAAGAAATCAACTTCATAGCATATTGAAAGTTAGTTATGCAATTGAAATAATGATTCATTTGTGAATCATAACATTGATATCATAAACATGAAGAAGATTCATATTAGGAACAAGACAAGTGTTTCTTTTATTATAGATAACTAAAGTACAGAAAGGAATGATTTCACCTGAGTCTTCCTTTCACAGGCTCCAAGTGAAACTATCCTCTGCATTTGTCCAATCTCAAGCCTTCAACAAGCTCCTTCCATAACTCACTCAAGGATGTCTCAACAAATTGAAAGACATCATAACTCAAGGAAACAAGGGTTTCCTATAATGGGGGAAGTGCTAGAAGCATAGTTATCTTCAGACCTGATCTAGGATAATCTCAACAAAGTAATTTTTCTCTCTCTTCTCTCCTCCCTTAGGCCTTCCCATTGAAGCCTTTTATATCTCTCCCAAAGTATTTTTTTAGTGGGGAATTCGTTGGGAACAGTTGGGCCATGGGCACTAATAGGCAATCAGCAGGTAAAACCTGCGATCTCCACTCGAAATTAAGGAGATTTAATTTTTTAAGTGTTTTAAGACATATATGCGGGTTGGGTATACACAGACCCACGTACACACATGTTTAGCTCAGGGCAATGTCGCGTATAGGGAGTAAAACATTATATTTTAAGTATTTGGACTAGGCCTGGAAGGAGGGATTGCCCTAGGCCGTGAGTGCAGCATCACAAAAATCAAGAGTGAGATTTGGAGCTATAATAGATGCCCCCTAATATATGAGGTTAGAAGGGGTACATGATGGCCGAAATATATTATGTAAGTGCATGGAAAGGAAACCTGTCAAAAACTGAGAAGGACTTCACCAAAGTTCAGCCTGCCAAGCCACAAAAGGAGATCAGAAATAAACACTATCTGAGGTAGGCATACCCATGCTCAGAGAAATTAAATCATGTCTGCATATCAAGCACAAGCAGATCCACTAAGTATACAAGTATAAAGCACTGGAAGATACATAATGGATCATTTGATCACAATTGAAGAAGTACATGTCTGAACATCACATATAAGAATGTCAATGATGCTGAAGGATGAATCGGATCACTGGTATCAAAGACTGATCCCAAAAGTACCATGATGGAGTAAGATGGAACTAAACTACAAACTCAGGTGGCAGAATATAGAATGTCCATGAATGACTACAACATATAAGGTGGAGTGGTATCAACTAGCAGCAACAGGAGAAATTATCAAGTGAACCAATGAATGCTGATGCGACCTGAGATCTTCACCGACTGCCGTGGTACATTTCTACACTATGGGAATAAATGATCTAAAGTCGACCATGTGAGAAATTGTTTGATTACTGGTCATTGATGTATACCGTTAACAAATGCGAGACTACTCACCTATAATGATAATTAGCGTCAAGGTACCCAGTATAATCTAATAAGTGTGAATAGATGAGATGGAGTCAAAAATCTGTAAGAATCTATCAATCAGGAGACAATGGTGGTTTCCCACTGTTGATAGTGAAGGATCTGCCACTAATGACTATAAACCCCAAGGTACTACGAAATGTACTCTATATCTTTATCCCAGAGCAATGAGTCGTAGTCGAGGGAAAGATCTGATAGAAGGAAGGCATTAAGGCATCCTTCATCAATCTAGTGCAAGTGTAACCCGTAAGCCAATAATGTGGAAGGAATCAGACGAAAAAGGATGTAGTAACCCAACCGAAGCACGTTTTCGGCGTACACAAGATGTGGCTAGTGCACGACAGAAATCCTCTAAACCAACCAATAATGAAAGCTGACACATAGGCGAGGTATCCACAAATAGGGTCAAATGGAAATAAAGGTACTACACAAATACCAATATGTGATAGTCTAAGCTAATGTCGAACACAAGGGAAACCACTCAGTCAAAGAACCATGATACTGATCGATCCTGAGTACAAGGTGACCTATCAATAATAAAAATACGGCCAGGGTGTGGCTCTAGGCCTATCCTCATAGAAAGATGTCATCGTCAATAAGGACAAGACCCGCGAGGAAGAATTCAATGGGGACCTTCTCAAACTGGAACAACTGAGGGACCAACATAGATGATGTGATGATAGACAAGATACTGACAACCAGGGATGGCCGACTAAAAAATGAGTTAAGAGACACAGCAGAGAGGCCAACTCAGGCTAACTTCCCTTGAGCAAAAGCACGGCTCAATGTGACTATGTGGTAGGATATGATGACTCTGTATAAGTTCATCATGCAAGAGGCACGAACGAACCCTCCATATGATTGGAAGAGATAACCAATCAGGGGAGAATTGACTCAGTAACAAGGTTGAGGCATACCTAAGTCAAACTAAATCCTGCCCATATGGAGGAGACTTTGTTTTGAGTGCTTTGTTAAAGGGCGACAGGACTGACTCTAGCTGCCACTAATAAGTGGAAATATTGTCCCGTTCCCGCTCTTTTTTGGGATATATAATTTTTTTTGTCTTTTTCTTTAAGCTGGAAAAAGAATAAAAGAATGCTATAGTACAGTGGAAAGAACGAGTGTTGGTGGAACAAATGATCTAGTTCATGGGATTGGAACATTCCTATGCTCAATGCAGGGAGGTGAAAACTGGTCAAAGACACTCAAAGGCGTGTTCCTTCCATGGGTCAAAGTGGGTCAAGTTGCAAAAGTAAATGGCATGCAAGTTTGATTTTGTAGTCGTCATGGTCAAAAGTTAGCTTAAACACGAGTCCAAGTGAAGCCGGCTTAAGGCCAAAAGGTGCAAATGGTCAAAATGCAATGCAGTAGTACAACTCAACACAAAGGAGCCCTTAGGGTATAAGGCCAGAACGAAGTGGATAATTAAAGAGGAATGACCCTTCAGCGCATAAGTAATGGAGGGACTACACAGGACTCTCGAGCCTACTCAGATCAAAGCAGCATGGGCAAAAAATGTCAGTGAGGTGCTAACTACACTGCCCATGAAAATGATGGCTCTACCATCATGCCATGATTTAAAAATCTTCGAGTGAAGGTGGTTTACGAAACATAACACGATGGGATTGACCCTATGGCAAGTATATCAGCAAATGGAAGCTACTATGCATAATGCAACAGAAAAAATGGCTTCCCTAACCTATATGCCAGTAAAAAACGATACCTGCCATGACAGGTCAACAATTATGGAACTGTCTTGAAACTGTCAAAAAAGCGTCCAAAATTTCCAGAAAATCAAACCATTCTCGACATTCCAAGCTCCCATGTTAAAAGTTACATGAGACAAAAAAAAATCAAGATTTGAAAAATTTTTGCATTTTCAAATCTTATAAAATAGTTTTTTGACTCACCATTATCACCATTTGGTTTGAGAGCAAAGAAGTGGAGCAAAAGGAGCAAGCGTTGCCATTCACCAAAACCAACCGTTCGAATTGTCCCAAAATCACCAAGTAACCTATAAACTTATCTTGCATTCAATTATGATTGGTTTTAGAATTTTAAATTTTAGTTTTACCGCTGAATTATTGTCAAAAATTTTGTCACAGTGTATATGTGGGTTCGATATATGAAACCCGCATATACGCAGGCCCTACACGCAACTGTGTGTAGAACAGACCCGCATATACTCCGCGAAAACTTCAAACAAAAAATCTAATGTTCCAAATTCATTTTTTCTTCAGGATGCCAGTCACTTGGAGAGAAAGAGAGCATACCTTAGTGGATGATGAGGTTATGAATGATCCTAATTCTTTGGATGCCTTACGAGGATGTGGTTTGCTTAAGTTTTTAAAATGCCAAATATGAAAGCAAACACCCACCTACTTGACATGCTCATTCACTACTGGAGCATCGAGGATGACGCATTTATGATTGATCAGATGCTGCTCAGGATAGAGGTTGAAGATATTTATTTCATCACTGGCCTTTCCCAGAGCAAAGAGGTGGTACATTCCACGGGCAAGTCACAAGGCAGTCTCTCCATCGAGGACTACGTACATATCTATTTCTCGGGTCATCCTGAAAAGGTTGGAAGTAAAATTCCAATCAAACATGTGGAGAGTTTATCATTGAGAATAATCCTGTTCACCATAGCTAGAGTGAACGAATTAGCTTCTTTGCACTAAGCATCACAACTAGCCATGAGCTTGGCGGTAGACTACCTCACCACCGTCTTTGATTGGTGTACTCCTCTTCTTGCTAACTTGAAGAGCCAGCTTACTTCTATCAAGAAGAGACAGGCCAAAAACTTCGGATATGGAACTATCTTGTGCTCTTTCTTCTTTGAGAGGGTCCCAACACTTCATCCTAGAGTATTGGTTTTGATCAGCACCCCATGAGATCCACGCATGGACAGGTGGGCTGACTCGATGAAACGTCTAGGAGGTGGGGACGTCCCACAGACTTCTTTCGACGATGACTTCTTCTCCTGGTGGGAGCAGCAGATCATTTCCATAGATGACTACCCTTATGCTAGGTTAGATTTTCCAGGAGATCCTGATCTAGCATTACCACTGACCGCAGCATGGGGTGACATACGTAACAAATATTTTTTATTTTACGATTTTTTTTGTGATTTTTAAATATAATAATAAATTTTAAAAATTATTTTTGATAGGATTAAAATGATTAATATGATGATCATGTTCCAGATACTGGGCTGGTGCGACCAAATGGGTTCCCACTGCATGGACATTGTATCCGAGGAGCAAAAGAGGCAGCTGTAGACACAGAGAGACTTCTACACACTGTTCAGTGGCACTTGGTGAGACTAACTCACCGAGTACTGATGGAGGCCGTAGAGGACCTCCCTATAGATATGCAGCGTCATGTGGTTTGCATGCCACGAGACTGGGTTTGCACTCTTAGACGTGTGGCCAAAGCAGTAGATGCATACTTAGCCACTCATCCTGAGCCAGGGCATTAAATGTACTTGGACATGATTATGGGCATTTGAGTCCCAATTTTTGTATATTATTTTGGACAACTTATGTACATTTGAGATGTTCTGACTTTTTGATGCTAGATTTTATTGTGATGAATGATTGATATGCCAGTCTAATGCTTGATTAGCGATAGAATCAGCTAACCAATTATGAGATCTTGGAATGTATAAATAATTAATTTAAGTAAATGATCTTTGCAACAACCTCACCCTTAAATACTGGCGATATAAACATCGATCCCTTACCCGATAAATGTTATTCAGTTGTGACACTATCAATTGTGAATCAAGATAAACTACCAACAAATCGATTTCATAAGAAATTACTTCGAATAGTAAATTAATGACGACAATATACTCAGCCATGTTATTTAAAGTAGGACCAATGCATACTCCTCTTAACACCATCAATTGACCAGTTGGATAGAAGATTACCCAAGCTATGGAAGCAATGTGCCGAGTGTGTCGACTAGCACCATCAGCAAATCCAAAATAAACCAAGTCATCCATCAAAAACCTACCACAGCAGACCAAAAAGTGTCGATATCAACAAACTCTCGATGTGATATGTAAAAATATACAAAATATACAAAGAAGTCATTGCCCACTGCTACTTAAGCAAAATACTTCTTGACGTAGAGCCCAATTCGTGGCTCTGCCAACTTGTTTCCTTCAAAATCGATTAACTCATACACCCCTTTTTCTAAAACTCGTTTAATTATAAAGGGACCGTACCACATAGGTTTGAATTTTCTTGCCCCCAAGGCATCCTTATATTGGTCATAGACTAGGACAAGGTTGCCTTCAGAAAATACTAGAGGATGGACAGCTTTATCATACTGAGTTTTAACCCTTTTCTTATGAGCCCATTGATTGTGGCAGGATCTTGACGTTGTTCATCGAGATGCTCCAAATGAAGGAGGTTCTCTTCGAGACTAGGTCTCTGGGAGGAGCTCAATAGCTAACTTAAGAGTTGGAATTTCACATTCAACATGAAAGATAGATTCCATCGCATAAACTAACTAAAAAGGTGTAAAACCTGTAGCAGTCTTTACAGAGGTTCGGGATGCCCAAAGAGCTGAATACAACATAATATGCCAATTGGACTAATTTTTTTTTATCATCCTTTGCAAGGTTGTATTAAGGGTTTTGTTCACTGCCTCAACTTGCCCATTGGCCTGAGGATAATATGGAGACGAGTGCTCCTGCCGAAAACCCAATTTAAGAGCCAATTCAGACATTAGTTGGTTTTGGAAATGACTGCCATGTTCAATGACAATCTCTCTCGAGATACCGAACCTTGGGATAATCTGATTAAAAAGCAATAATGTCGTTGTTTCACTATCATTTTTATAAGTGGGCATGGCCTCAACCCACTTCATGAAGTAGTCTACGTCCACGATAATGTACTTGTGATTCGCTGTTGAATGCGGATTACAAGTTGTAAAATCAATACCCCACTTAGTAAAAGGGCCAACAGTGACAACGAGGAAAAGAGGAGATGGATTTGCGTGCATCTTCCGAGTATAGATTTGATAGGGGTGACAGCATTTGACTGCTTCAACACAATCTTTGAAGAGCAAAGACCAAAAATAGCCAGCATGCAAGATACGGTGGGTTGTAGCAAGCCCTGAAAGATGACCACCACAAGCTCCACTATGGAAATCATTAAGCACTGACTCTGCTTCCTCTAGTGTTAAAAAAATGTTGAAGGATTGAATCAACCCCTCAACGATATAATGTGTCACCGATGATGAGATAGTTCTTAGCCAGGTGACGTAATTTTCAACATTCATCCTTAGAGAAAGTAGAGGGGAACTTCGAAGTCCGGAGATAGACAATGATATCTCCATACCAAGGGTCAAGTGAAGAGATGAGGAATAAATGTTCGTCGGGTAAACTTTCCTCATAAACTGTATCCTCTCCATAAGGTAGCTCAAAGATTAACTCTACAAAAACCATAGATTTCTTAGACTTGACAGACAAGAACTCGAGATTGAATTCTTGTAAGATGAGTATCCATCAATTATATATGCCCCCAATCACTCTCCTACTGAGGACAAATTGAAATGGATTGACTGTTTCTAAAACAAAAGTTTTGTGTAGCAAAATATAATGGTGGAGCCGCTGGACAGCATGGACAACTGTCAAATCCAACTTCTCAACAAGGGAATAGCAAAGTTCAGGACCTATCAAGCCTCGGCTCAAATAATAAATTACATGCCCTATGAGAGCATCGTCTTCCTCAATGAGAACCATACCTATGGTTGATTCTACCATAGTGAGATATAAAATGAAGTCCCTACCATAATCTGGTGGACTCAAAAGCGGGGCAGAGACTAATGCCTTTTTCAGTACACCGAACGACCACTACGCAAAGTCATCCCACACATATGGAACTCCTTTACATAGTAAACGCATAAATCCTTTAGTGATCTCACCATAGTTCACTATAAACCTTCTTAAGAAATTAGCTTTCCCTTGAAGACTTTGAAGTTGTCGAATTGAGGACGGGGGAGGCAACTGAATTATTGCCTCTACCTTGAAAGGATCAACCTGAGTCCCTTCATTTGACACAATGAACCCGACTAACCGACCAGATGTAACCATGAAAACGCACTTATTGGGATTAACTGGATCTTGTAAAATTTACATTGCTCAAAAACCAATCGAAGGTGACTAGGATGATCAGTGCTCTTTCGAGAACGAGCAGCTAGATCGTCCAAGTATGCTTCGATGATATGTTTAATGTTGTGGAAAGCATATGACATGGCCCACTAGAAAGTAGCTCCAGCATTTTTAAGACCAAAAGGCATCTTTCTGTACGCAAAGGTACCCCAGGGACATATAAAATTTGTCTTATGCTGATCTTCAGGACGGATAGAGATCTAATTATAACCAGAAAAATCGTCAATGAAGGAGAAAATATCATTGCCCGCACACTCATCAACAATCTAATCAATAAATGGCGTGGGGTAATTATCTTTGGGACAAGCTTTATTTAGGTCCCTAAAGTCAATGCACACTTGGATTGTTCCTTACTTTTTATCAACAAGGACTGGATTAGAAACCCAATCTATAAGAGGAATAGGGTATATGAAACCCACCTTGAGCAGCTTCTCTACTTTAGCTTTAATGGCCGCTGCTTTCCTAGGATTAACCAGCTGAAGCCTTTGACGAATTGATTTTACGTTTTCATATGTATTTATCTCATGTTGAACTGTGGATGGATCAATGCCAGGCATTTCTTCATAAGACCAAACGAATACATCTCGAAATTCCTTAAAAGGGTCGGTGTAAATTTGAATTTCTTCAGGGGAACATTCGGCTTCGATGAAGAGATTCTCGATCACACTAGGGTTCCTAGAGATATTTATGGATATCGTTTTTTAAATCACCGACATATTACCTTCAGCACGAAAGTGTATTGGAGCCAAAGGATTTGATACCATACAAACATCACTACTAAGGAGCTCGGAGAACCTAGATTTTACTTCCTGCAGTGGAGGAAGAAAATATGAACGATGGTGTAAATGTTCCCAAGGTCGATGTACAACCATCATTACCTCTAATATTGCTTCCTCAGATGGTAAAACCGTGTCTAAATAGTCTATGATGGAGGTAGAATCAAGGGTCCAGGTGGGGGCCACATCACCATCTAGCTCGTCCTTAGAGAAAGAAGTAGAAAGGTTGTCTGTAGAGTTGACGACAGATTGATATCTAAGCTCTACTGCAAAAATAGGAAATGCCATTCCACCAAATTTCCTTTAGCTAATTTGGTCATAGGTGAAGGCAAGGTCCAAGGATCTGAAAAGTAATGAGTTCGAAAGAAACCTTCTTATGAAGATTCCTTGGTTGATGAAACAACATTGGTTCTAATGATAGGAGAGGGAAGATCAAAGGTACCCATCAATGAAGAATACATCCCAACTCCTAGATTCTCAGTAGGCGGACGAGGGTTATCCACTAAAGGAATAGTAGATTCTGAAGTTGCTCGAGGATCAACTGGACAATAATCCAATTGATCAACCTTATTGATTTCCCCTTCATGAGGAAAGCAAATGACACGAAACAGAGTCAAAACAATGGCATCCATTTCATATACCCAGTTCCTTCCTAAGAGGAGATTGTAGTCTAGGCTAACATCAATGACTTCTACTTCAACGTTAACGACTTTTCCCCCAACACATATGGGAAATGCTAGGATAATCCCATTCGGCTTATGAGAATGCCCGTCAAATGTAGTCAAGAGGGTAGGTGAAGGAACAGTCGAAGGCGATCCGATGGTCTTCCAGCATGGCACCAACATGACGCACGTGGAAGCTCCTTCATCAATAATGGTACGAAAAATGTTAATTTTTTGGTATGTAGACTTTATCTGAAAAGCCATGTGATGAGGGAGTCACTTTTCGACATTCAGCATGTCGAAAGTGAGCACTAAAGAGACATTTGGATCAACTGCCCCTATCATTGAAAGTAAAGCACTTTGTTGAGTTGGACACGAATGGAGAACCTCTAAAGCGGACATAGCCCATGGACTCTGAGCCATATCCTAAATAATGGAGTAATTCTGGGTGGCCCTAGCATTTGGATTGATAGTCACGCGTTTCGCAGAACCTTTTGGTATCTCTGGTATAGTCTCGACAGGGTCACTCAATATGAGGATCAGTACCTTCAGGAGTAGTTTTATCCTTGGATGTTTCAGCTTCACCATAATCACACGACCGAGTGGCCACATAGATATTAAAACCCATCATGAAAACATTTGATGATTTCTCCACTTCCTAGTTGCCCCCTGCAGAGGTACCAGGGTTTGAATTCACGTCGAAAAGCAGTTGCTGCCCTTGGGGAAAAGAGTTAGTTAACACAGATATAGAACTAGAAGTCCCTTGCTGCCCCAACAAGCACTGAGCATCTTGAATTTTTGGGGAGAGATGATTTAAATGGTCTCCACTACATAACTTACACGGAAACTTGACTTTCTTTTTAGACTCATTTCCACCACCACCAGCATTATTGCCGGATTTATTTTTGCCAGCCTTCCCATCTTGACTCTTTGTCTTACCTCGTCCTTTCTTTTTCCCATTGGAATTTTGATTTCCTTTGGGGTGGCAAAATTGGACGGCATTAACCGAAGAGGGTTGGGAAGACGAAGGGTTAGACGATGTGACCTGGTTGTTAAAAGCACTTTGCAAGGACAACTACTGCAGTTGGTTCAACAGGTTCACCGCATTAGTGTCTATCGATCCAACGATACCATCCACATGGGGACCTGGCTTCGACTTGGCTATATCAACCTTAGTCCCGAGAGCATCAGGCAAATTTTTTTGTAGAATCCCAGACTGAGAATAAATCAATTCTAATTATTGGGCACTAAAAATAGTTTGCTCCTCAGAATAGACTCCGGAAAGGAAGACATCCTTAGAGATTTCAGGTTGTAAATATTTCAAAAACCATTCGAGACGGTATTCTGGAGGGATTTCAGCTTTAATGAGCCTCTTTCTCTATCTCCATTCCTGAATGTGATCAAAACTGTGAGTTGCCATATGCTAACAAAAATTGTCCAAAAGTTCAGTTCTAGCATCATAACGGACGAACAACTGGAAATGATTTAGGAAAATATTAGCTAAGTTAGCGAAATATTTAAAGTTTCCCCTGGTAGCTCTATATACCACTTGGCCACATTACCAGTCAAGGTGTGTTGAAAAAGTCTCAACATAACCAAGTCATCGATAAGGGAGTTTGATGAGCGCCACAAATGGAATGTGGTTACATGGTCGCCCGGGTCTTCGTCGCCCTTTCCCTCAAACTTTGGAATGTTCGAAGGGAGTTTGGTTGGGACTGGATGCCAGGCTGAATTGTATTTGATTGGATCGTTTGTTAATTTCCTGAGATATGGAAAATTCAACATTGCCAAAAAAGGAAGCCACGGAGGACCTTATGGATTCCACCTAGACTGGGCAGAGCTCCCAAAGTTCTAAAAAGATTGGCCTGGATTTTGGAAGGCACCAGGCTGCCCAAAGTAACCAATAGAACTAGCTGAACCAAAAAGCAGATCTTGTGATCCAACAAAACTTGGAGTTTGACCAACTTCGGCTGAAAAACCTCCATAACTGGCGAAGCTTCCTCCTAAAGGATTATAAGGAGTTGATAACCCCTGATAAGGATTCCAAGCAGAAGCTAAGGGAGGAATACTTCAAAACATGCTAACTGTGGAGTATGGCCTATTCCCTTGTTGGCTGAAAAACAGATTCCCAGTTCCCATGCCGCTAACCGCAGGGTTAGTCCAACCTTGAAAGGGATTGTTGCTTTGTCCTGTAGCGGAAAAAGGCATAGATCTTATCGTCGAGTTAGAATGTAGTATATGACCACTTCCAAAAGGAAAACCCTGAAATGAAGCCGACCCACCCATCATGGATGTGGAGGCACTTAAAGGAACTAACAAAATACCCTGTGAATGGGTGCCAAACGACAAGAATCCAGAACTAAAAGCATTGGCTTGGGAATTTCCACTTGTAGAAGGAATGGAGGTAGACCCAATGAAAGATGTGCTAGAAAAAGACCCAAATAAAGAGGTAGAGGGGATGGAAATAGTTCCTCCCCCTTGTACAGATGTTGGAGTCTGCATAGTTGTAGCACTTGTGGTAGAAGCCATGCTTCCAGTAGTGGTCATCGATGGTAAGTGTGTAATATGACCTGGACTTGATGGTCTATGCATCAGAGTCCCAACATATTGTAATACGTCTAGATGGCTAGAAGGTAGGGGAGAATTTGAAGCCACTAACGACTCTAGGAGTTCTTCTACCTCTATGTTATCTTCTAATTGAAAGAGAACTCGAGAAAGAACTGGAGTGTTCCTCTCTTTTTCTGTGGAAGTACTAGGCCTACCCTGAACACTAATGCCCCTGAGGGGAGGATCAATCCCCGATGCATCAGCTGCGATGGAATGAAAACAACCGGCAGTATTACCTCTGTGCCTTCTAGGAGAACGCTATAAACTTGGTGGTGAAAGACCACGAAGTCTTCGAGACTATCTAGGTGATTGGTCAGCCACTTTGAATTTTTTATTAAGATCTAATTAAAGACTCAAGAAAAAATGAAAGCTAGGCCAACTAAGAGCGCAAAGCACACACTAAAAATTCCCTAAAAGATGTCATCCAGTCAAACAACTTTCAAGTATTTCCACTCCGGGTGATGAGGACTGAACACCAAAATACAAGAAATTGAAGTAACGGGCCTTCCGAAGATATTCTAGGATAATGACGGCCCAATCCTACCAACGAAGGTAACATAGGAAGTTATGCTGACCTCCTAACAACAGCTTGCACCAGTGCAAGTCCCCAAGCTTTGCAAGGGTGCCCTCTAGTGGTATCGTTGAGAGTGATACAACGTCGACCTGAGGGGCCATGGGATTCCCCTCCACAGCCACCTTTGTATATCCTTAGGAGAAGCAACTAAGTTTACCAACTGGTGTTAGAAGCCAGGCGGAACAGTCTTGAGGTAAGATCTGACAAGTAGGAGAGGGGGTATCTCTCTTCCTTATATTCAAAAACCCTTGTGCCTAACTCCAGATCTGGAGCTTTCCTGGTCTTCCTAATGCTATTAGATTTTCACTCACTATTCAGACTCCTATGTTTGACAATTTAAATGGCCTTGGAGAGTTTTCTCTCCACTCGCCTAATCCAAGGCGCTAAAATATCCTAAAACTTGTTGGTGTGTCTAACTCGACAATTATAAAAAAAAATTAGTGTATTTTAACTAGCGCTTGTTTTTAAATGGACTATTCTTTAAGTCAAGGGATAAGAACAAGTGAAACTTGTGGTGTTTTTACACAAAATAAATTAATAAAAACAAAACTATATGCAAATGCACTCATTTTGTTCTTCGATGAAAGAAATTTCTACAAGGTTTAGAGGAACTTCTAAGAAAGCAACAACTTTTTCTTTTATTTTCATTTACTCAAGCTTCACACTTACAAAAATTAACAAAACTATGGATGCCCTAAAATGATGCACAAATTTATCCTAATGCAATGAGTACATGCTGATGCAAAACTTAAGACTACTATAAATCAAGAAATGAAAGTAACTTGTTTATTAATTCTAATTTTCCACTTAAGATGTTTAGATAGAATATAAGTTGCTAATGCTCATTTTCATCCAAACATTAAAAGAAAGTTTCAAGACAAACAAAAATGCACCTTCACTCACAAAAAGAAACTAAATCAAAACAAAGTTCAAGAAAGAAAAACCAAGTTTTCAAGAAGTGTCGGCCGGATAAATCTTTCTTGCGGACAAGACCAATCTCCCTAGTATCAACTGATATCTACCGAAAAGCAGAACAAGCAAATCTACCTTTCTCTAAATATTACGATTTACAAATACAAACCAAGAGGTGTTTTAGACCCTACCTTAAGTCCAACGCTAGTTTGTGGCAGCCACGCTTCGACCTTCCGAACAAGTTTCCTTTTAAGAAACCTGCAATCACAAACACACACACATCAAATAACACCTACATAGCTAATATAATAAATCATATTCATCATGGTGATCAAGGAATCCATGAAATAAACCATAAAAGACAGCTTATTGAGAAAAATAAACTTGATTGTATTAACTTTGAACAAAGAAGAACTTTACAACCTTTGGTGCCTTGATGTTGTACAAGCTCCTCCCGGGGTCCAAGCAAGAATCTCCTCTACTTTGACAAGCCTCGCACTCTTCCCAATGAGATCAAAAAAGGTATGTAATCTCTCCTCTCAAGCTCAATTAGGAAGACTAACTTCCAACAACATTTACCCTAAAAAATATTCAGCTTTCAACCCCCTTAGTAACCAGCCGAATGGGTCATTTTATATTGAAAAGGAAGGAGGTTACAGGTCCACCTATGAAGGGATAGAGTCCTCCTTCAAAGGGATAAGCTCCTCACATCAAGGGGTTAGCTCCTTTAGGTATGGGATGCATGCACCTTAAAGGAGCAAACTTGCCACCTCAAGATTCCCTCTAGAAGCTTCCAGAAATAACCCAAAGTGATTTTTTAAGAATATACTTGCGTTTTTTTGACTTTTACAGAGGTCCACACCCATTACACAGAGACAGAGTGGTCAGGGACGCATGGGACATGACCAATAGTTGTGGGACCATAGGTAATGCTAAGAGAAAGTGTGTAACCAGAATTTTAGAGATTTTTAAGGGCTTTCTCTCATTTTTCAAGGCTTGGCATGAAGAACTGGGGTTTAAGACTTGCAAAGGAAGAAAGTATGAGTGGTGATAGACTCACACAGACTGCAGAATGTCATGGTGACAATATTTTGTGCAACAGATTGCCCCCTAAAGTGCGAAGTCTGTAATAGATGAGGATAGTATTTGTCATCTAAGAAGAGTGAAGTACTTTATCATTTCAAGGATCATCTTGTGGATAGCCTAGTCAAAACCTTTAAAAACATACAATACAAAATATATATATATGTGATCATATCATCGCTGAGGTAGGAATTCCCATACTCAGATCAAAATTGACTAGAAATGTAACTAAACTGCTCTGGTATAGGAATGATTTTGTAATAAATAACAAGTATAAACATATGTAGACACAGGATGGGTGCAGCCTTCTGTTTATGAACAGTCCACTGTATAATGAATAAAAAAATTCCTCGCAACCTGGATGGTGGAAACTAGATCTAGGGTCTTGATTTTTGCTTCCCAAGCTAGTATGATTCTATCTATGTGAATGAATGTGTCGCAGTCGAACATGGTAGAAATCACTTGATTACTAGTCAATGATGTAAACTATTAACAAGTGTGAGAGAAACCACTAGTAATGTCAATGGCTCTCAAAGTACTCAGTACAATCCATGAAATGTGAATAGATGAGCTGATGTCAAACATGTCATAGAATCCTTTGATCGAAGGTAAATGATGCAACCTGTCATCAAAGGCGAGAAACCTGCCATGGAGGCATGTAGATTCCAAGGTACTGACAGTTTCTAGATCATCTTTCTAGATAATGAGTTGAACTCGATAGGAAGTGATCCATCATAGGCAAGCCCAGAACATGAAATCATAGATCAAGTTTGAAGAAATATATTTGGCAAGGACTAACTTAGGGATGGTCAAGATGGACGACAGATATTTTGCAGATGAATGGTTTATTTAGACTGACCTCTTGAACACATAATGACACTGCAGATGGTTTGGTGGCAATTGACCCAAAGCTAATACCTAGAAACTGGCTAAAGACTTTCAATATGGTTTGATTAACTGTTAGGCAAAGGATTTCCCAACCTAGGTGAAAAAAAAGTGTCGTGTTCAAGAGTGGTTATATGCTTTTCTAAAACACAATCATTTTTCTCTCTCTTCCCCCACCATTTCTAGCAAGTACCTCTTTATTTTTGACAAGCTTGAGGAGGATAACATTTTCTTGGTTATAAGCTCATCCTTCGGATGAGTCCAACTTAGTTTAAAATTCGAACCCTAAGAAGTAGTGGTTCGTTCCTATTTGAAATTGAATAGGTCCTTTACTGCTAAATTTTAACGAGTCCAGTATAGGGGAAACTCGGCATTTTTCAATTTTAGTGAGTCAGAAGAAAAACTTAAGAAAACTGCATGGTTGTCCTTTTTCATAAATTTGTGTCTCCCAAGCTAGAAAAAGTATAAAATAATACTTGAGAGAACCGCTTGACCATTACGATCATGGAGTACTTTTCATAATTAGTGTCTCTGATCTAAAAAAGTAAAAAAGTGACCAACGACAGGTCGTTTTATAACCAATATTGAACTTGAAACAACAAAAGCTCGACAATCTTTTCATGTTTATACTATCAGAAAAGATCTGTAAGTGGACTGTCCTTTTAATTCCATTTTAACGAGCTTAAAAAGAAAAACTCGGCAATATTTTCATATTTTACGAGTTAGAAAAGAACTTAAAGATGACTCTAATTTATTTTGTTGAAAATGATCAATTTTACCTGAAAAATCCAATATTCTACACAAAAACTCAAACATTACTCATACCTAGTTTATGATAGATTTTTCGGCGAAAATCACATGAGAGATCATTTGTCGACGCGTTTCGAACCAACCATTGTGGTTCATCAACTTGTCCTGACAATGAACCACAATGGTTGGTTCGAAACGCGTCGACAAATGATCTCTCATGTGATTTTCGTCGAAAAATCTATCATAAACTTGCTATGGATCACAGAAGCCTCAACTATACAATTACTCATACCTGTTTAAAATAAATAAAAATACATCAAAAACTTACCTTTTTAAAGTGAAAAATAAACAAATTAAAAATTCATTCATTCAAAAAAGCTTATAAAAAGGGCTTTTGTAAATTCATTTTTACCGTTTGACTTCATAGTGAGAAAAGAGAGCTTTTGGGTAAGAAACTTCCTATAAAGATTGAGGAAAATCCATCTGTTGGAATCGAAAACCGTCACCTCCAGGTAATCCACATCACTTTAATCTTGCATTTCAACCATTTGAATTTTGTTTTTAGGCTTCCATTTTGATTTTTTAGAGAAAAATTAGTTGAAAAGACTGCTCGCGGGGGTTCGCAGGCGGAACAGGAAAAACCTGCGGACCGTGACTTTTTCCTACAAAGGAAAGAGCCAGGGACCACATCTGCTGCTTGGGCAGAGTGTGGACCTACGCACTGTCCCTAATTGGAGGGTGCGGACCCCGTGAAATAGGTTTTAAAACTTCAACTTTTCCATTTCCACCCAAAAAATTTTGACCTAAAATATTCTAATCTGCTATTTTTGCAATGTAGAATATACACAATGCTCATGTGGCAGGAACAGGAGCACAAAGGTGTGGACCTTGCCGCAATTAATCATCATCCCTTAATAGATGCATTGAGAGCATGTAGGCTATTGAAATTCTGGGCCATACCTGGCATGAGGGGCCAACTAGACATTTTGCAATGGCTGGTGGACAGATGGAATATACAGGACCAATGTTTCATTATTGGTGGCCATTGGCTCGAAATGGAGCTAGAAGAAATTTACTTCTTGACTGGTTTGCCCAAGAGAGGTGAATGATTATCTCTATTCGGGACTAGGCCAGATGGCTAGTTTGTCGATAGTCTCCGGCTAGAGTTTTTTAATGACCAAACAAAGGACAAAGGGATTGATGTCAAAACTATCTCCCGTCCTGAACTCAAAGTGATTGCATTTACTGTCACCAGACTCTATGGAAGCACATCACTACATGTAGCTACCAGATCCCAAATGAGAATGATAGTAGATTGTTATCGAGGCACCATCTTCGACGGGTGCGAAGTTGTGTTGGCGAATGTAAAAGGCCAACTGACTGGAGCAAAGAACGGACAGCTAAAAAACTTTTGATATGGTTTCTTAGTTGTGAGATTTGGTCTAGAGAGGATTCCGATGTTCGTCCCACAACAGCTTTTCGTTGGAGCTGGACTTCCCCAAGAACCTAAGTTGATGCACTAGGTTACAGTTATGGCCCGTCATCCTAAGGAGGGTTCAGAGGTTGTTCAATTTCCTCTTGAGTATTTTCGTTGGTTGGAGAACCAACTTTTCGTGATTCGGGATTTTCGTTATACTGGGATGGATTATCATGGTGATCTAGACATGACTCTTCCACCAGGAGAGCAGTGGGATGATTAAGGTAAAATCATTCTCAACATTTTCTAAGTTTTAATTTTTTTTGTTTTTAAATCATCCAAAACTGATAGTAAAAGTTTGAAATGCAGATGTGGGTCCATGGAGACTAGCCACTCTCCAACCCTATGAGAGGAGACACCCAGCTGCATCAGTACTGGCCCCACTAGACGAATCTACAAAGACCCTGACTGAATTGGAAAATCATCTAGAGTGTTTGACAGCGGATATTCCAGAGACTAGCATAGATGATATTCCACTTAGGTTACAGCACTATGTGATTGGGGTCCCAAGACCTTTCAGGAGGTTCCTTTGTAGGGTGGCTCAAGAAGTGGTTTCTTATTGTGTTCATCACCGGTGATAGGATGATCACTTTTGTAGACTTGATATGACATTTTTGCTTTTTGTACTATCATTTTTGCCGATCATAAGGTGTTTTTCAACCTATGATCAAAGACGATGTATATTTGACACACTTCTATGCTATGCTATATCACTATTACTGGCTATCTTGTAAAACATATTATGGAATGTTTTTAAATTTACTGTTTGATTATTGCAAATGTCTATTTAACATTCAAGAAGAAATTGCATCTGCTAATGTATTTAAATATCTTGGAATATGCTAATATTCAATATAGTCAAATTCACGTTCCAAGAGACGAACTCTCAAAAATAATTTTAATAACACTGGATTTCTAATGGCATAAACTCTATTAAGCTGTAATACAAAGAGTTTAGAATCTAACCTAATAATCAAACTCCGAATCCCGAATGAGATGGATTCAGATAATAACTCAATCACTACACTACACTCTGTAATGTTGTTTGTTGTTTGACCGAGCCTTACCCCATGCATAGATACCAACTCATTAGAGGGTGAATAGATAACCCAAGTTGTAGAAGAAATGTTCTGTGTATTATGACAAGCACCATTAGTGAAACCAACGTATGTTTGAAGAGACGTTGACATCTGCAATATCAAGAGTAAAATCAAGATAAACAGGAATAATGATAAAAACACTCTAAACTAAGCACACTTTTCTAATCTAAAACACACCAGCTAGAAAGAAACTAATCTAACTAAAATCTCCACACCTAGATTTAAGCATAATATCTCTTTAGATAAAGACCATTTCTGGGCTTACCCAAAGAGACACCGTCAAAATCTACCAATTCATAGGCCCCTTTCACCATCTTTCGCTTAACAACATAAGGACCATGCCACATGGGTACAAATTTTCCAGCCCCTAGATTATCATTTGCTTGATCATATAGTAAGACTAGGTCTCCTTCCGAAAAATTACGAGGCGTAACATTTCAATCGTACTGAGCTTTAATTCATTTGGCATGAGTTTCGATTGCTAATGCAGCATCACGTCGATTCTCATCTAGCTGAGCTAAGTACAACAAACGTTTCTCCTCTTTAGAAGTGGCTGGGAGTAACTCTATGGCTATTTGCAATGATGAAATTTCGCATTCAATGGGTAACACAGCTTCCAAACTGTAAACCAGTTGAAAAGGAGTGAAACCAGTTGATGTTTTTACTGAGGTTCGATATGCCCAAAGCGCTGAAAATAACATGTTATGAAAATTCGACCTATGAATACCAATGATTTGTTGGTTCATAATGACTAGAACTTTGTTGATGGCTTCAACCAGACCATTAGCTTATGGGTAATATGGAGTAGAACTATCGTGACGGAGGCCAAGTTGATCTGTTAGTTCAGTCATCATGATGTTTTGAAAATGACTCCCATGATCAGTAATAATCACTTTAGGAACACTGAATCTAGTAATTATATGATTGAAAATGAAAATTGCAATAGTTTTTCCGTCTGCCAAAAATGTAGGCATCACCTTGGCCCACTTAGTAAAATAATCTACCGCAAGGATGATATACGCATGCCCCCCAGCCGAGTGAGAGTTACATGTAATAAAGTCGATACCCCACTTTGCAAAAGGGCCGACAGAAATTATAGGGTGGAGAGGAGCAGGTGGAGCACACATCTTTCGATCAAAAATTTGACAATTGTGGCATTTTCGGACCGCAATTGTGGCATTTTCGGACCGCATAAATACAATCTTTAAACAAATATGGCTAGAAATAACCAGCGTGCAATATCTTTTGGGATGTGGCATACCCAAACATATCACCACCACATGCTCCAGAGTGACAGTCATTTAGAACCTTTTCAGCTTCTTCTTGAGTTAAACAACGTCAGAAAATAGAATCCACCCCACGACGATAGAGTGTATCTCCAATAATTTTGTATTTTTGGGATTGGAAACGTATTTTTTGTCGCTGAGATTGTGAAATTTCAGGCCGAAAAGATTGGGTTTGGAGATAAACTATGATATCTCCATACCATGGATCAAGAGTACTGATAATAAACGAGGATTCATCCACAATGGGCTCTTCCGCCACAGTTTCAGTATCAACACGTGGGAAATCACACATCAGTTCCGAAATACCAAAGATTTCTTTGCCTTGGATTTTTCAAATTCCAAGTCAAATTCCTGCAGGATAACAATCCATTTGGAATACTTGCCCCCTAGCAATTGTTTGGTCAAAATATAGATCATAGGGTTATAGTTAGAAATTATGGTAGTTTTGCGTAGTAAGATGTAATGACGAAATCTTTGGACAACTTGAATAGCTACCAAGGCCAATTTCTCCACATGCGAATATTTAAGCTCAGTCAGATTCAAAGTTTGTCTAAGATAGTAAATCACATGTTCACTATTGAATTCATCTTCCTGAACTAAAACCATTCCGATGGTGGAATGAGAAGCGGCGAGGTACAAGAAGTAATCCTAGTTGTAGTTGGGAGGATGCAATAATGGTACATGGGTCAACGCGTGTTTAAATGCATCAAAAGATTTGTCAACTATCTCATCCTAAAAGAATGGAGTATTCTGTTTCAACAACCTGGTAAAACCCTTTGTTATCTCGGCGTAGTTAGGAATGAAATGACATAAAAAATTTGCTTTCCCTTTGCAAACTTTGGAGTTGGCGAAGATTCAAAGGAGGAGGCAATTTGACAATGGATTCAACCTTCGAGGGATTGACACAAATGTCGGCTTTTGAAACAACGAATCCCAGTAAACGACCCATTTCTATACAGAAAACACATTTCTGTGGATTCGGCCTAATTCGATAATGCCTACATCCCATAAAGAGTGCCCGTAAATTAGTAAGATGATCGGCTCTACGTAATGAATGGGTAGGTAAAACATCGAGATAAGGCTGCACAATGTGCTTGATGTCATGAAACGCGTAAGGCATAGCTCTTTGAAAAGTTGCTCCGGCGTTCTTTAATCCAAAAGGTAATTTGCAATAAGCAAATTTCCCCCATGGGAAAATGAAAGCCGTTTTTGGTTGATCAGCAGGGAGTATGTTGATTTGATTGTAACCGGAAAAACCATCCATAAAGGAGAAAATTTCACTGCCAGAAAAATCATCAATGATTTGATTGATATAGGGTGTTGGATAATTGTCTTTAGGACAAGCTCGATTAATATCCCTATAATCGATACATATTCTTATCGTTCCTTACTTTTCGCTAATAGGAACAATATTTGATACCCAATCCATTAAGGGAATTGGATATATGAAACCTGCTTTAAGTAATTTCTCAACTTCTGCTCTAATAGCAGCAGCTTTTCGCGGATGTATCTGACGCAAACGTTGCTGAACAAGTTTAGCATCCAGGTAAGTTTTGATTTCATGAACAGCAATTGCTGGATCGATTCCTAGCATCTCTTCGTATGACCAGGCAAACACATCATAGAATTCTTGAAATAGGGCTTTATAAGTTTGGAGTTCATTTTCCGTATAGGAAGCACCTATATGAATGTTTTCAACAATTCCAGGTTTAACTGAAATGTCAATAGGAACCGTTCGAGAAATATTTCCCAAATTTAACTTAGAATCAAGATTTTTCAAAGGATTCTGTGGTTCTTTGACATAATCAGTAGTAAAAATAGATGAAAAATCATTTTCAAAATGATCAAGCTCAGGTAAAAATGAAGATTGATGATGAAGATCTTCCCATGATAAATCATCAACAGACAAAATTTCACGAATCTGCTCATTCGTATGAACAAGCTCGGAAAAATTTGTTGGATCTAAGGTTGACATTGAAAGTGATTCTCCATGGGCCACATTCATTAGATCAATTTCGGTTGAAGAAGGGTCGGAAAACGACTGTACAGCCTGATATGCAATTTCATATGGACTCAAAGGCATCGCATCACCAAATGAATTCACCTCAGATTCGGAAGGTATGATCCAAGGATCATCGAAAACAATAGTGTTTGATGAAATCATATGAATGGTTTTAGTAGAATGCAATACGTTAGGAGGAGGAAAGGAAAAATTTTCTAGTAAACCAGAATCTTCAACCAATTCTACCCCAACATCCTTATAAGGGATAGTTGTTTTTCAAACATGTTGGATACTTTCAGAAGAGGCTGGGTCCGATGAAAATTAAGTCAACTGGTCTGTAGTTATGATCTTTCCATTATGAGGAAACTTTATAAGCTGAAAGACTGATGAAACAACAACAGTCATAGCATAAGACTAGCTGCAACCCAAAAGAAGGTTGTAATCCAGAGGGGCATCAACCACCTCCACATCTAGATTAACAGTTTTGCCTTCAACCCCTATAGGTAAATCCTGTAGAATGCCAAAAGGATGGAACCCACGGCCATCAAAAGCATTCAGAATCATCGGGGATTGATTGAGTGTGGGAGAACCAAGCGATCTCCAAAACTAGATCGACATAATACACGTAGAAGCTCCCTCATCAATTACAGTCCTAAAGCAAGGTCTGTTTTTTACTAACACTGGAATCTGGAAAGCCATTCGATGAGGTAGGCAAGGTGTACTATTCTCTAAATCAAAGATTATAAGGTTCGAGTCCTAAATATCAATAGCTCCTATAGCCAACAATGGCAATTTACGGTGTGCTTGGCAGGATTGTAGCACCTCCAAAGCCGACATTGCTAAAGGGGAAATAGCTAAGTCTTCAACAATGTTATAATTTTAAGCATCTCTCGCATGTGGATTGAAAGCTAACTTTCGAAGTATACCTTTAGCAGGTTGTTTGATTACTAAGTCTAGGTTAGGTTTCTTGATCTGTAGCGGATCAGAACCAGGAGTTGAAGTTGATGGGTTTGAATTAGAATTTTCTGCTTCCTTACCACCAACAAGACTTTTACTGCCATAATCTTGCGATCACGTTGCAATCCTAACATGAGACATCATCATTATGGGTTCTTACAAGGCATTTGAGGAAGAATCGATCATCTTACTATCTTGACTAGGGAAAGGATCCTTCAAGACAACAAGCGTTTGAGAACCTTTGAGGATTTTCACAACCTTAGCGTGATGAGGGCAGTCTCTTGTAAATTCTCTTCATCACAAATGAGACAAGGATAGCAAGGTTTACGTTTCTCGTCAGTAGATTCAATTTTATCTGATTTCTCTTTCGAATTTTTCTTATTTTTCTTCTTCCCTTTATTTTTACCGTCAGATTTTGATTTAGCCGTAGATGATTCTACGACATGAATATCGGCAGGAATTTCAACGAAAGAGTCTCCTGTCGGGGAATCTGGTAAAGATATAATAGGAGAAGAATTCTTTGAAGATTTCTTCTTGCTTTTGGTGTTAACTGAACCAATCATATCATCAGCAGCATGAGACCCTGAAGGAGCTACAATTATTTGATTTTGTTTCGCAAGGTCGAGGATTTTTTCATGTAAAGTACCTAACTACGTATAAATGAGGTCAAGGTATTGAGCTTGATCAATTCCTTTCTCTTCAGTAACAACTCCTGCCTTAGCTACATCCTCATTGATTTTAGGTAATAAGGATTTAACAAACCATTCTGCTAAAATTTGATCCGGAATAAAAACTTTCACTAAATGTCGTCGACGTCGCCATTCATGAATATGATCTGAAATATATGTGGACGTTGATAGTTTTAATGAAGTTAATAATTTCGTGCCATTGTCATATTTGACAAGAAACTGAAAATGAGTTAAGAACGAAGTGGCTAACAGACTAAAATTATAAAAAGAGGCTCACGGAAAGTCAATGTACCATTTGGCCGTAGGACCAATCAGAGTGCGTTGAAAAAGACGTAAGAGAATTGAATCATCTATAATGGAGTTATATGCACAGAGGTGATAAGTCATCACATGGTTTGACAGATCCTCTCCTGATTTACCTTCAAACTTTGGGATATCACTGGGCAACTTATTGGGCATTGGCGGCCAAAATGGAAGATAATTAATTGGATCGTTCATAAGGCGTGACAAATTAGGCAATTCCAAAGTTGCAATAAATGGTAACTGACAGTCAGGGTCACAAAAACCCTGGGTTATAAGAACAGCTCCAGGAGGAGGATATCCAAGATAACTTTGGATTGGAATTTCATTTGGGATATTATATCCTGCCAGAAAACCAAGATTAACTGGACCATACTGGGGTTGTTGAGGTTGCTGATGAGTGTATCCAGGGTACGATTGATACTGGTAAACTAGGCTTTGCACAGTAGGACTGAATTAGTATTGTCCCTGGTACGGTTGATAAGTGAATTTTGGTTGACTTGTGACAACCGTACTTGGACCAGGTTGTCCTACAGGCATCTGAACTAAAGTCTGAATTGTGGGTTTGAACTGAGGTAAAGATGCTTGAGGAGTTGATGCAGGAATAGTAGAAACTAGAGCTTTCGATACTCCAAAAGTAGGTGGGGTAGATTGCACAGAAGCTGCAGTAGTTGCAGCAATCATTTGAGGTGGAGTTTGAGGCGAGCTAGGCCCAGACTGATGAGCTACACCAGGTGTAGAGGATTGAATAGTAGGCTGGACAGGTTGCTGGGTTGAACCAGAAACCAAAGGTTGTCCACATTGAGATGACAAATGCACATTAGGTTGCAAAATCTATTGAGATTGAGATGAATCCCACGCCATGTTCATTCTGGGGTATGGACGCATAGAAGGTTGAGCATATTGAGGACCATAACCGGGTTGAGCATAGGGCTGATAATTCAAAGGTACATTTCCAGCTCCTTGAACAAATGATTGACCGAAAGGCGGTTGGAAACCTTGGGTTGGGTACTGACCTTCAGGTTGATAACCTTGAGGCACGTATTGAAACTGGGGTTGACCTTGAGGTATACATTGATACTGGGGTTGACCTTAAGGTATGTACCGAGTCTAGGGTTGACCTTGATGAATGTATTGTCCGGAAGGAATATACTATCCTTGAGGTTGCTCCCCAGGCAGTAACTGACTACCCTGAGGTTGCCCCCCAGGCGATAATTGAGTAACTTGAGGGGTCCCACCGGGCGGTAACTGACTACCTTGAGGTTGCGGGTTTGGAATAGTACTAGACATCATAAGAATTTCTTCTACGCTCAACGGTTTAGTTCCGTTATTACCAGTTGATATCCCATGTCCAATGGGTTGAGGAGATGCTCCTGAAAAAGTACCAGTGAGTGGCTGATACCCAGAAGGAACAGAAGGACCTCCATATAAAAATGTTTCCTGTGATTGGGAAACATGGATGAGTGTCTCGACATATTCAAAGGAGGATAATAACCTCTAGGTGTTGGATGAAAAGGAACTTGAGGTTGTGAAAAATGAAAACCCAGATTTTCTAAAAAGTTGGTCAATGAGAGATACCAAGCGTCCCTCCTAGGTGGACTGTAGAAAATTGATTCACACTCCCTAAGTTCTAAAGTTGCTTGATTTTCAGAGAGACTTATATCTTCCTCTGGACTAACAAGTTATTCAATAGAAATAAGTCCCGAAGGAAGATTTTGGGTAATGATCCTTCCTACCCTAGGTGAACCAGGGCCACTGGAAGTTGGAGAAGCAAATCCTGAGGATGAAGTAGCAGTAGGTTCAGTTTCAGGCTCAGAAATTTTAGGTTCTTTGGCTAATTCACTAGAATAAGAAACACTACTAGTAAATTCGGAAAATGAAATTGCTTCAGAAATATACTCTGTTTCTTGAACTTGATAATCAGGATGAACAACTAAAGAATATTCTTGATCTTCTGGTGACCCAACTCTACTGTCACTAGGAGTTACAAGAGCTCGTAGCCCTTCAAGCTGGCTTGGTGAATACTCGGGAGGTTTCCCCCGAAGTCTACGGGATTGTCTCGATAATTCAGCCATGATTAAATATTTTAATTACTTCACACGCAAACAAAGAAAATCTCAATAAAACCACCTAAATTCTCTAAAGAAACAAACAATTGAATCACACGCCTAAAAAATCTAGGAGTTCAAACCACACACAAACAGTAACTTTCCATACCAAAAACACTAGTTGGTGATGAAATCCAACGTCGCAGAATTCAATAAAGAAAGGGTGGCTAGAACAGTTACCCCGACAACCTGCTTAATGAAATAGAGTGCCACAAGTTTCTTCACAAAACCGTCTCTAGTGAAGAGAACCCCCCAGAGAGTCCAAGTGAGTCTAATCGATGTCTGCTCCAGCTACAGTGGGATCTTCCCTCCACCGTCACCTTATGAAAGAATCCTATAGACTATGGTCACTATGGTTACCAATAGAAACAAATATACCTGGGGGAACAGTCTACAATCCGATACACACGCAAGGGTAGAGTAACAAATTTCAATCCCCTTGAAGGCTCCTTGACATAATCCAAGGTTTACCAACAAGTGACCCTAGGCCCCTCGACAATGGTCAATCCGAGGTTTACTGCTTTTAATACGTGTATATCTGCTATCATTCCCAATGAGGAAGGATTGATTACCCCACTGGTTTAGATATGATCTCGTGCTTGACTCCTTTAAGAGGAGCTTCCCAGAGCATAGATGTAACAATTGGAATTTATTTCCTACTGCAATATATAGCTACTTGTTTGTTTTAACTATCTTGGAGAGTTAACTACTCCCTACTCCAAGATACTAGCCTAAGCTATGTTAGTGATAAGAGCCCTAGAAATAAAAAGATTGCTATATCAATTTTACTTTAAGCGTTATTTTTATCGGTTGTTTCTTAAGTCAAAAGTTATGGAGATGAAATTTTATGGTGTGAAGACTCGACTCCAAAACACTAAAAATGCACCTAAGATGATAAACAATTCATTTTCTTCAATGAATTTCTAGCTAAAGAAAGAGTTGAGAATGAATTATTTGAAAAACAAATCTTTCTTCAACATATAAACAAAAAGAAAATATTTTTGTCTTTTCCAATAAACTCAAAACGAGACTACTAATTACACTCACGAAAAAATCCTTTTCTTTTTCAACACAAAAACTACAGAAAACAATTTCTTTCAAAAGAGATTCTAAAATTTCTAGAAAACACTCAAAATTATAAAAAACTAAGCTTGAGGTCTAAAAATTTCTAAAAACCTAATTGAAGTAAAAGCTTTAGAAAATTTCTTTTTGAGGACGTTTTACTTAGTTATTGAACAAACTAAGGACTAATTCGTTCAGAATAACAAATTAATCAAAAAACACCCAGCTATGTTTTCTTTTTTTTAAAATGAAATTCGAAACTTTCAAACAAGTTCGTTCAAAGCTTTGCAAAGAGAAAACGAGATATATTTCTCAATCAAGGGAAGATTTCAAAAATCAGTCAAACTTATCAAGAAGACCAAAAAGACCAGGGTAATCTAAGGTTTCTTAAGCTTCTAATCTCTGAGTTACTACAAAGACCAAGCAAAAAGTAAACCAGGCACGCAAAACTTCTTGAAAATCTCCTAAAACCAAAATGCCAGTTGAATTCACTTACAAGAAATCTTTGATAGGACACATGTAGATCTAGGTAAAGGCTAAAAAACTTAAACAAATCCTAAGCTTAACTAGATGAAAAGATTTTAGGTTTTTTAAAAATTTGACAGGGTCCGCAGGCTTCCAATATAACCAGATGCGGTACCACTCTATGTAGTAAAGTAACAATGCGGGGATGTCCACACTGTGTTACAAACAGAACACCCAGTTCTCTTTCAAAAACATGAAAAAACAAAAAACAATTCAGAACCTAAAACCTACCCAATCCCACACATGTCAAGCAAATACCAGAAATAAGAAGAAGTTTCTCAAGTCAAAGTAAACGTAAAGGCAAAAACCAAAAATTCAATTCCCGAGTATGGTGGCCAATTTGTCAGCCAGATAAATCATTCTTGTAGAGAACAATGATCTCCCTAGTATCAACTGATATCTAGCGATAAGCAGAACAAGAAAATCTACCTTTCTCTAAATATTACAATTTATAAATAAAAACCAAGAGGTGTTTTAGACCCTACCTTAAGTCCAACGCTAGTTTGTGGTAGCCATGCTTCAACTGTCTGAACAAGTTTCCTTTTAAGAACCTACAATCACAAACAAGCACACATCAAATAACACCTGCATAACTAGTATAATAAATCATATTCATCATGGTGATCAAGGAATCCATGAAATAAACCTTAAAAGACAGCTTATTGAGAAAAATAAACTTGATTGCATTAACTTTGAACAAAGAATAACTTTACAACCTTTGGTGCCTTGATGTTGTACAAGCTCCTCCCAGGGTCCAAGCAAGAATCTCCTCTACTTTGAAAATCCTCACACTCTTCCCAATGAGAACAAAAAAGGTATGTAATCTCTCCTCTCAAGCTCAATTAGGAAGACTAAATTCCAACAGCATTTACCCTAAAAAATATTCAGCTTTCAACCCCCTTAGTAACCAGCTCAATGCCTCATTTTATAATTCAAAGGAAGGAGGTTACAGGTCCATCTATGAAGGGATAGAGTCCTCCTTCAAATGGATAAGCTCCTCACATCAAGTGGTTAGCTCCTTTAGGTATGGGATGCATGCACCTTAAAGGAGCGAACTTGCCACCTCAAGATTCCCTCTGGAAGCTTCCAGAAATAACCCAAAGTGAGCTTTTAAGAATATGCTTGTGCCTTTTTGACTTTTACAGGGATCTGCACCCATTACACAGAGATAGAGCGGTTAGGTACGCAGGGGACATGACCAATAGGTGCAGGACCGCAGGTAATGCTAAGAGAAAGTGCAGAACCAGAGTTTTAGAGATGTTTAAGGGCTTTCGCTCATTTTTCAAGGCTTGACATGAAGAAATGAGGTTTAATACTTGCAAAGGAGGAAAGTATGAGTGGTGATAGACTCACACTGACTGCGGAATGTCATGGTGATAATATTTTGTGCAACAAGAAGTTTTCTTCAAAAGCAAAAACAATAACGTCTTTTCAAAATTGCTCTAAACAAGAGTGAAATTTTATGATCAAAGAATAGGCAACAAAACATTTTGCAAGTTAAAAAAACGAAATGGGTGAAAACTCAACGAAAAATGTGATTCAAGATGCTCTTAACAATCAAAAGCAGCAACAAGAGCTTGGCAACAAAGACCAAAAAGATCGAAATGACAACTTTCAAGAAAGTGTGAACCGACAACTTTATGAAAGTAAGAAAAGCAGATGGTCACAAAGATGTTGTTTTGAAAAGCAAACAAAAAAGGCACCAAAACAATATTTGACACAAAGATTGAGATCAATCTTTCTGCCCTGGAAGACCAGAGCAACCAAGATTCCCAGCAAGAAATCTTGTGTGCTTAAACAAAAATGATGATGTTTGCAACAAAAGAAAACAAGACCAACACTTTCCACAATCAGAGAGAGTTAGAAATCATATACTTGTTGTAAAAATAAAGACTAACACAAAAAATTAACTGTTCAGGACTGATTCAAACCAGCAGACAGATCTTCAGAAACAAAAATATTTGAAAAATCTTGAAAATTTTAGTGTATATGCGACTGTGTTAGTGCACAGCTGCGTGTATACATTATTCAGCCCAAGGAAACCTGCGTATATGCAGGTTGACTTGAGGAAACTTGCGTACATATGCTTCTATAAACTAAAAAAACAACGTATATAACATATTACAAGAAAAGACAAAAAACAGTCTAAAGAAACTAATCAAACTTATAATTCAAGTTCCTACACGCACAAACTACTCAGTCACAACAAGTAAATAAATATTTGAGCCCTGATTGGCTTGAACAAACCCAAACTAGGAACAACAATACTGTTGTCCCCAGTGGAGTCACCAACTATATTAAAGGAGAATGTCCCCTAGGGTCTTGCGTTAATACCCTAGCAAAACGAGGGTTATCTATAAAGAAAAACAAGCATTTCACACAGCCATGATGCTAATATAAACAAACTACATGAAGAGGGGTGCACCTGGGGGTCCTTCGTTTGGGAAGATCCAACTAGGGTCCAAACCCTCTTGGAGTTCCTTTTTCTCCTTCAACCTGCAAAAAAATCAATTCAAGAAAGCACAACAATATATGGACTAAACATCATAAATAAATCAACTTCATAGCATATTGAAAGTTAGTTATGTAATTGAAATAATCATTCATTTGTGAATCATAACATTGATATCATAAGCATGAAGAAGATTTGTATCAGGAACAAGATAAGTGTTTCTTTTATTATAGATAACTAAAGTACAGAAAGCAATGATTTCACTTGAGTCTTCCTTTCGCAGGCTCTAAGAGGAACTGTCCTCTGGATTCGTCCAATCTCAAGCCTTCAGCAAGCTCCTTCCATAACTCACTCAAGGATGTCTCAACAAATGGAAAGACATCATAACTCAAGGAAACAAGGGTTTCCTGTAATGGGGGAAGTGTTGGAAGCACAGCGATCTTCAGACCTGATCTGGGATAATCTCATCAGAGTTATTTTTCTATCTCTTCTCTCCTCCCTTAGGCCTTCCCATTGAGTCCTTTTTATATTTCTCCCAAAGTAGTTTTTTAGTTGGAAGTTCGTTGGGAATAGTTCGGCCACGGGCACTAATAGGTAATCAGCAGGTAAAACCCATGATCTCCGCTCGAAATTAAGTAGATTTAATATTTTTAAGTGTCTTAAGACATACGCAGGTTGGGTATACACAGAACCACGTACACACATGTTTAGCTCAGGGCAATGTCGCGTATAGGGAGTAAAACACTGCTTTTTAAGTATTTGGACTAGGTCTGGAAGGAGGGGTTGCCCTAGGCCATGAGTGAAACATCACAAACATCAAGAGTGAGATTTGGAGCTATAACAACAGGCGATCCTACACAATGACTACATGGTGGAGGGATAGTCTTAGTGCTCCAGGAAGTTAGAAGGGAGCGCGGGACTATAAAGTACACTGCCCAGTTTGGAGGACAACGTAGTGAGCAGGTTGCATGGAAAGTGACAGAGAGGAAACCTATGAAGATGCGTGCAGGAAGTTGTGCCTTGGAGGGAGTTACCATGTAGGACAGCATGAAAGTGACTATTGGAGTCACTGTGCATGACTTGATGACCAGAATATGGTTAAGTGGAGTGGTGGAATTTAAAGCGAAAATCTTTGAAGATCTACCACCAAAATAACATTTATTGTCCAAATTTGGGGAGAACAGTGTGATTTGAATTCAAAACTCCCTTTAAATTATGCATGCCAGTCCAACAAAAAACAGTTTACACTCTTAGAATTGTTAGTGAAATCCGTTGTCTGAGGCCTATGAACCAATCAACTTAGGAAGATTTAGTCATGAGCCCCACATTTGCTAAGTTGTCTGAGATAAACCCAAAATTTTATTCTTGACAAAATGCTTACATCAAGTCCTGTGGAAAATGTGAGTACTAGTGATGTTTCCTCTAAGGCAACTGCCCCGGATGTGGTAAGTATGGAACCTCCAACTCTTGTGCCTACAGTGTCAAGGTCACCAGGGCCAAAGCCTACACCTACTAGAGAACCAAACCAACCAAATAAAAGAAGGACAAGTAGAAGAAGTCGATGCCAGTTTGCACTTCCCCAAGGAAGCATACTGAAACAAAGAAACAAAATAAAGGTAAGCAACCAGAGGAGGTAGTGGACTTGGAGGCAGAAGAAGTCGATGGAACAAAAGATATTGACACTGAAGGAGTGAAACCTATGACAAGGTTCACTGAGCATATCCCCCCACGGAAGGGAAAAGCAAAGGTCATGAATGACCCAGATTCTGAAAAGTTCACCATATCTATGCCCCTGCTACCTGAGCAAGTCCCATTTGAAGGTTGGAGGATTGGGAACTCTAAGGCCATGCTCGGTTTCCAAAATTGGTGATGTACAAGTACATGAGGCAGGTCTACTATGCGGATTTAGGTGTTACTACGTTGGGAAAGGAGGAATGGGTCCACAGTGTCGAGCACTCAGGGTTACTTAATGTATTATGTGTGCCACATTATCATTGCAACCCCATTAACACAATCTATGTGTGCCAACTTCCCACATTGGTGCACAATGTTTGTCTATGGCTAGGAGGGCCTATAACCATTAGAAACATGCTTATTCATAGAATCACACTCCTGGCTTATAAGGGCGTAAACCCGACTAAGGGGTTTGGTGGAAAGACTGGGGAGAAAGACCTCGCAAAAAGAATGAAGAGAGATTACGGCCTCATGAAGAAGTCGCGAGGGTATTCAATTATGTCTATAATAGACTCGAAAGTTCAATTGGTTGCCTAGATTTTAGCAGGAAAGGTAATGAAAAAATGTAGCTTGGATGAATTTTCGTCGCCTAGAATTTCCCTTGCTGCACAGTGTGTGGAAGGTGTATAGTTTAACTGGTCAAGATACCTCTGTCAGGAGTTCCTAGCAAAATGTCAAGAGACCCAAGATGAAACCAGGTTGTTCCACTATGCTTGTTTGTTTCTGTTGATTGTTCTTGTTGCATGGGAATTGCTCGAGGATAACCAATTTCCTCCACTTGAATAAGTATTTCTAGAGGCAGCGCAATCCACTTCCTTATGGGCTACAAAGGATGTCGCGTGAATTATTGAGATGTAGATATTTTGGATTCTTATGGAAATGAGTCTCTGCAGGGCCATCAATCAACATCTGAGGTTGTCCCCAACCTTGTTCCCGCAGCTATCACCCTACGTGGCATTCAAGGTCAGCTTCCACAGAGTGTATATCTAGGCATGAAAGGATCCAAAGCAGAAATGGAACGATTTGCCATATTTGTTGGCAGAAACAGACATGCAAGAGGTCATGGTGAAATGCCCTATAGAGTGTGTGGAGTACTAAAAAGGTATGTTTTTGATGATCATTTCAGTGGCTTTTCAGTGGAACTTGTGAACTTTTTGCATCATGAACTTGGAAAACAATAAATAATTATAACAAAACATGTGAGATTAATATGCAAGACTTAACCGCTGATAATTGTCATTCTTCTATGCAGGAAAGGGTGAAAACGAGGAGTTGTTGTTCCAAAGAAAAAGACAAGAACAGGGTAACTGCTGTCCCTTTGACAGGGGACCGAGTGCAAACAAGGCTTAGCAGATCAAAGCAAAACAGCCCGGAAAAGGAGGAGAAGACACCAGCTCGGCGGAGGAGAAAAGAAATGATTAAGGATAACAGTTTGGCGAATCCCTCAGGATATTTGATCCTGAGGGATCGTTGCCTTATCTATCTTGTTACTTAGACATCTCCGCCGTCACCTTTATATAAAGGGACAACACTGTTAGCTTTGGGGGGATGATGCTTTTATGTAATTTTCTGTTAAACATCAAACTTTGATCATCGAGTCTTGTTGAGAACTGATTCATTGAACTTTTGTTTTATGCATTAATATAAACTTGGTGATTATCCTATCTCTCCGTCTGTATTAACTTAAAGCAGTGTACCATTGGAGGCTAAGGGCCCGGCCCCGGAGGACACTTGCATCTGTATCACTACGATTTGATTTCTGCGTGGTTTGCTTATCGTCGTTATTTGGTAATCTGATATGCTTTATAAGTTGACATCACATGCTCTGTTAAGATAAATCCATTAAGGTTTTTACAAATAGAGCTGCTGTATTCACTCTGCATTATATTACTGATCCTTTCAGAGTTGATTGAATGTTATTAGTCTTGACCGAATATTATTAGTGTTCTATTACAGAGCTTTTGTGTTGTACATTCATGTTATAGAATTTATCTGAAAGTTGTGTTCTTTACGATTGTTGGATTCAGGAGTAATGTTGTTCCATTTTGAAACACAATCGTATTCCTGTTAATTAAGGTTGATGCTAGATCAGGATTGCGTGTATATGATTTCCAAGAATTGTTCCATAACTTATCAGTAAGTAGTGTTGTTCTATTAGTGTGTGCTGCTTGATTTGCCTTAAGAATGAAAGGTTGTTGTTTGATTACAATGAGTGCATTTGAGTTAGTAGATTAAGTTTGATTACTGCTCGTGAGACTTAGTTGTTTGATTTCTGTTCCATTTCAGAATTGTTGTTCCATTTCAGCATTGCTGTTCCATTCCAGATTTGCTGTTCGATTTCTTATTTACTGTTCCATTTTTCTATCTGTCGTTTCATTTACTCGCATTTGTTGTTTTGGTGTGAGAGACGATCTGTGGCTGTAGTGAGCCTCGGCATTTACTCTCTAGCTCCTAGACCCGTGGTCCATGCTCTAATTTCCTTTCCATCAGTTTCCAAAGGGATGGGTTATCGCTGCCGAACCCTTGACTGATAAGTTGCCTAGTTTTCTGAGTGTGTGATTTATTCCTTTGAAGTAACTTAGTTATAAACAATCATATGTTTACTCTTGTATTTTTGAACGTTGTACTACTAGCATTACTCTGACAAATGATAGTCTCAGACTGAGACACTCTTTGAAATAACAAAACGCTCCCGGATTAACATATTAATGTGAGGTAATTAGAGGTGAAAGAGACCCTTTTTATAGCTCTACATTTTGGCGCCATTGTCGGGGAAAGAGTGTAGCCATTTTTCTTTTTCAAAGTAGTGTACGAACCTACTAGAGAAGAGTTGGATCTTAAAAACGGAAGGTAATAACCTACGTACGGAGAATGTAAAAGCCCTGCTCCACTGTCTGCTTTCCTAACAGATTTGCTGTTGCTTTGTTTGAATAGAATCTAGTAGTTCATTTGAGTGCATGACTAATCAGAGAAAACCAGAAAAGAATATCAAACCTCCATCCAAACCTGAAAAAGCTAAGGGGTCGGTGACCCTTGGCCGAACGACCTTCATAGATGAAATCTATAGGAAAACAGAATCTCAGCCATCAGTAGGCCCCAGGAAAATCATTTCTAAACAGCCTACTAATTCCCTTCAGGCCGCAGGATCACCATCTGTAGCCTTTGCTGAGGTGCATAGTCAAACTGAAGAGCAAGACTTTCAAGAAATTGAAAATTCTACTCCAGAACTATTGCAGGAAGGGAATTTCAGCAACCTTTATGAAGGAGAAGGAGAAACAGGGGAAACCGAGGAACCAAAATCTCCTATTGGAACAAATCAGCCATTAAATAGCCCAGATAAGGGGAGCGCTGCAAAAATCATTGTTGAAGGAATCCAATCTCCTTAGACATCAGGTATTCTCATTATCCCAGATAAAGGAAGTGCTATTAAAACTATCCCTGTCAAAGCCATTCCCTCTCAACCTAGGAATACCCTCCTAGATATCCCAGAAGGTTATTGGCATACATTCAATCCCATGGCTCAGAACCAGCCAAACACTCAAACCTCTACATTACAATACCCTATAGTGGATTCTGCAGCAAATGCGCCCATGAAAGCTATCCCTCTTCAACATATCCCTACATTTCACGGTCTCACATCAGAAGATCCAGATGCATTTTTATTTGAATTCGATGTGTTATGCAGGGGATATGATTACACCACCGATCCCCAGAAATTGAAATTATTCCCCTATACATTAAAAGGGGATGCTTTAAGATGGTTTATGGGACTAGGTGGTGGGGTCATAAACAATTGGGATCAAATGAAAGAATCTTTCTTGAAAAAATATCAGGACTATTATAGGTCTAGAGAATTAAAGGACGAAATATTCCAAATGATAGCCAAACCGAATGAAACATCAGAGGAGTATGTGGAACGTTTTCAGTACAATCTACAAAGATCTCCTTATACATCACTACCTTTACCTGATAATGTGTTAAAAACTGCATTGGTAAGGGGAATGAAGGAACAATGGATTGAAACAATAAACATCATGGGAAAAGGGGATATTTATCAAGAGAATTTTGTTGACATCATTGATTTATGTATCAGGAGTTCGAGAGGCAGCACAAGAATAAAACCGGAAGAATATGATCAGTTTGTGAGATAATAAAATACCAACAGAAGGAGTAACACATGTAGAGATTGGAAATTTATTGGAAAATTTTAAAACTGCTATTCTGGGGACACTAACTACACAACTTGATATTATGCAGGCTAAACAGAAGCAGATGGAGGCAGAACAAAATTTGGCGATCTTCTGTCCCCGATGCAGGAAAAAGCATAGTCACAAGGAATTTCCACTGGATACAGTCCAAACATGCACCATCTATACAAAAGATCACCTTACGGAGAGCTGCCCCTCACTTCCTGGATTGAAAACAATACATAAGGAAGCGGAAGAAGAACTAGAATCGGTGTACTTGATCAACCAGCGCCGCCAATGGCAGCCGAGACAATCTGGTATCTTTCCAGACCCAACTTCTTCTTTTCAACTTCCACAGTATAATGCTCAACAATATAGTATGTGGCAAAGTCAGTCCCAACCCCCATTTTCAAACTGGTCACCACAGTCGTATCCTTCTTCAAACCCGTGGCTGAATCAGGCAAGCCAATCTGGTTGGCCGAATTTCCCTTACACTCCAACATATTGGCAAAATAGCCCATATCCTCCACAATGGACTCCCCCTACTTCACAAAGTTCACCCTGGCAGACAAACTGGAAAAGACTGATGCACCATCTAGTAGGAACTATTCCGCTCCCTCAACCTACTATGCCAGCCTTACAACAAAATCCAGAGTCTAATCTGAGACCACAACTCCCAGCCCAACCCAACACCAATCCAAATAACAGACCGGTCCAATCTCTTCAAATTGTAGAATCACCAGAAATAGGACCCGACCTGAGGGAGTGTAATGATCTTCAGTTACGATCTGGACGTATTATTGAAACTGAGGGAGATAAAACAGTTCATATTGAAGATCAGTTACCCAGAGAACATCAGTTGCAACAAGAGGATGTAGATAAGCAGCGGACTCATAATCAAGCAACCACATCCTCTCCTACGTTCCCAGAATGATTAGTCATACCTCGACCTTTACAGTATCCTGACTTTGACATTCTGTGAGAATTACAAAATCTGTACATAAAAATCCCATTCCTCCAAGCCATTCAAGACATTCCTATATATGCAGAAACTATCAAAGAATTGTGCATAAAGAAACCAAGGAGGAATATAAAAACTAATCCAAGAGTCCAAGTAGTCGGTACTTTATCTGATTTACTATCTGGGAAAGAAACACCCATTAAATATGAAGACCCAAGAAATCCAATTGTAACTGTTCAAATTTATGGTCAGACCCTGTCTAATGCCTTGGTTGATCTAGGAGTTGCAATTAATGTTTTAACAACCACTACTTGCCAAAAGCTCGGCATTACATCTGTAGAACCCACCTCTATTTTGTTAGAATTGGCCGACCGATCTGTGGTTAGACCAGAGGGTACTCTACATGATGTCATGGTCTCTGTAGATTCCTGGGAATATCCAACTGATTTCCTAATAATTAATCCAAAAACCCGACTTGATGGACACCCGCTAATCCTAGGTAGACCTTGGCTTGCCACTGCTGATGCTTACATTGGTTGCCGACAAGGAAATATGACCATAACCAAAGGACCAAATATCAAGAATTTAGTTCTATATCCTCGAACGCAGCCAAGTGTCACAATAATTAAAACTAAAAAGCACCATGTATCATACCTTACTGATAACATTAGATCTCCATTAACTATACAAGAGGCACTTGATTTTAAAGATCAAACAGAAGATGATGCCATTAACAACTTCATTAGTCAAACTGAATCTGGATCCTGCACACAGTGTCACATGATAGAAGCAGCATTTGATAATGAATTAGAAGAAGATCCTCTGAAAGATACGCATGACCAAGCAATACCTGTTACTTCTGTTGAAAATAGTAAAATTGCGGAAATTGAACCAGGAAAAACTTTAAATATCAATGCCAACCTCACACCTGAACAAGAAACGAAGCTCATCCATTTGTTAAGAAAATATCAAGAAGCATTCGCATGGGATTACCCTGATATGAAAAGAATCGATCCCCAATTGTGTACACACCACATTTATATAGAAAAAGATGCTAGACCTGTTCGTCAACCGCAAAGGAGACTTAATCCTCATCTAAAGGATGTGGTAAAAGCTGAACTTTAGAATCTTTTAGATGTTAATTTTATCTATCCTATTTTTGACAGTAAATGTGTCTCTCCGCTTGTGGTGGTACCAAAAAAGAATGGAAAATGGAGAATCTGTGTGGATTACAGGGAACTCAATAAAGCAACACAAAAAGACCACTTTCCTCTCCCATTCATAGACCAAGTATTATATACTTTAGCAGGAAAGAAATTCTTTTTTTTCCTGGATGGCTTCAATGGATACAATCAAATTCAGATTGCCCCTGAAGACAAGGACAAAACTACTTTTACTTGTCCTTGGGGAACATTTGCCTATCGAGTTCTACATTTTGGCTTATGTAATGCTCCTACCACATTCCAAAGGGCTATCCTTAGCATTTTTGTATATTTAATAAATGATGGACTTGAATTATACATGGATAACTTTACACCATATAGAGATGATTTTGATCCAGCACTAGACACCCTAGAAAAAGTCCTACAACGCTGCATAGCTACCAGGCTTTGTTTAAGTCACGAAAAATGTTACATGATGATGACTGAAGGACTTATCCTAGGACACTATGTTTCAGCAACCGGCATTCAGGTATACCTGGCCAAAATCCAAATACTTTTGCTTATCCCCACTCCTACTACTCAAACAGAGGTACGCAGCTTTCTTGGATTTTCTGGTTATTATAGACGGTTTATAGAACATTATTCGCACATTGCTACACCTTTATATGCACTAACTGGTAACGTTGATTTTCTTCGGACAGAAAAATGTGAGCATGCCTTCAAGGATTTAAAGAAGCTCGTATCCATAGCCCCATTCCTCCGAGGACCAAACTAGGATTTGAAATTTCAGATATCATTTGATGCCTCAGATACAACCATTGGCGCAGTCCTTGGGCAGGAAGAGGAAAAACCATATGCTATCTATTACATCAGCAAAAATTTATCCCCTACTGAATTAAATTACACTGTTACTGAAAAAGAATTCCTAGCTGTAATACATGTTGTCAATAAGTTTAGACATTATATTACAGGCTATCCTGTTATCTTGTATACAGATCATTCTGCCATAAAATATTTAGCAAATAAGCCTGTCACAAATGCCAGAATAACTAGATGGTTGATTTTATTGCAGGAATTCGATATCACAATCAAGGATCGGCTTGGAAAAGAAAACCATATAGCTGATTTTCTCTCAAGAATGCCAAAGCCAATCAATGCAGCAACAGTTGAAGATCAATTTCTGGACGAACATCTATTTGTTGTTGCCGTTCAAACACCCTGGTATGCAGATGTTGCCAATTACCTCGCAGTAGGTAAACTACCAAAACACTTAACCCCTAATGAACGCAAACAGATTGTTCAGAAGAGTACTCAATTCTCATGGATTGGGGGCTATTTGTTTCACACAGGGGTAGACATGCATATCAGGAGATGTGTTCGAGAAGATGAAATCTTTGACATCCTAAAAGCCTGTCATGATGGACCATGTGGTGGACACTTCGCTGAGTGTAGAACTGGACATAAAGTATTGCAGACAGGATATTATTGGCCCACGATTTTCAGAGATGCAAAGAAATTTGTCCAAGCCTGTGACAGCTTCCAGTGAGCAGGACGTCCCGGTCAAGCTGACGATATGCTTCTGAAACCATAGTTAGTCATTGAACCATTCGAGCGATGGTCTTTTGATTTCATTGGACCCATCAACCCATCATCAAATCAGAAAACATATATCTTGGTGGCAATAGAATATGTCACCAAATGGGTTGAAGCAGAAGCATTGCCAAGAGCCATAGAGGACTCCGTCATTCAGTTCATGTTCCATTTATTTGTACATTATGGCCTTCCAAGGAAAATAATTACGGACGGAGGATCACAATTTGCTGGGAATATATTAGCTGCAACACTCAATAATTATCACGTCCAGCATAAAATCACGACTCCATACCACCCACAGGCGAATGGACAAGTAGAAAGCAGCAATAAGGTAATAGAATCAATCCTAACGAAAACCATTGCGTCACATAGGCGTGATTGGGCTACCAGACTACCTGAAGCACTCTGGGCCTATAGAACAACATGGAGAAGCACCACTGGTTACTCACCTTATCAATTAGTGTTTGGAAAACAACCCATTTTTCCCATAGAATTTGAAATCCAAACATTACGAACAACACAGGAAGTTGGCTTAGATCTAAGCGAGGCACAGATTAATCAACTACAGCAAATCAATGAGTTGGATGAAATTAGGCTCTCTGCACTTCAAAATACAACAATGATTCAACAACAACGAGCTAAATGGCATGATTTTCTCATCAAAAATGAAGTCTTCCACGAGGGAGACTGGGCTCTGTTGTATGACTCTCGGTTTCAGGACTTCCCCAGGAAACTCCAAACTCACTGGTTGGGACCATACGAAATCCAGAAGGTACATGACAATGGAACCCTTACTCTAATCACCATTGACGGTTCTGGATATCCCTTCAAATTAAATGGCCATTGAGTTCGTCTCTATCGTAAACCACTCACTCGAGAATCCTTCTTCCAGCAGCTACGTCGAGACACTGATATGGAGATTTTAGAGGAGGAAGAGAAGTCTTCCTCACCTGTAATTCATTAAGGAATTCATTTCTTTTTACAATTTGTACATAAGTTCTTTTCTTTGAGTCGTTCTTGTAAATATGTTTGAAACTAATGTTTTCCTGTCATTTTTTTTGTTCCTTTTGTTTCTCAAAAGAACAACATTTCAATTTTTGCCGTTCAGTTTTTAAAAGAATGGCATTTGTGTGTTTCTGTTGTTCCTTTTCAAAAGGAACAACATTCTTGATTTTTGCTGTTCCTTTTCTAAACGAACAATATTCTTGATTTTCTACTGTTCCTTTTCAAAAGGAACAACATTCTTGATTTTCTTTTGTTCCTTTTCAAAAGGAACAACATTCTTGATTTTTTGTTGTTCCTTTTCAAAAGGAACAACATTCTTGATTTTTTTTTGTTCCTTTTCAAAAGGAACAACATTCTTGATTTTTTTGTTTTTCGTTTTTCAAAGGAACGGCATTTGCTTGTTCTGTTGTTCCTTTTCTAAGAGGAACAACATTTTGATTTTTGTTGTTCCTTTTTCAAAAGGAACGGCACTGCGATGTGCTTGTTGTCCCTTTGCCAAAGGCACAACATATTTTTGATTTCCACTGTTCCTTTTTCAAAGGAACGACATTTTTGCGTCTTTTGCTATTCCTTTTTCAAAGGAACAACATTTTTTAATGGTTGTTGTTCCTTTTTCAAAAGGAACGTCATTTCAAGTGTTTTGCTGTCCTTTTACAAGAGAATAGCATTTTTTTTTAATTTTTGTTGTTCCTTTTTCAAAAGAACGACATTGGTGTGTTCTGTTGTTCCTTTTTCAAAAGGAACGGAATTTTCACTTCTATTTATGTTCCTTTGTTGGAACAGCACTAGCATACTTTTTCTCTCCTGGTCAAACAACTCATTCCTTTTGCTGACCTAAATTGAGGATGCTCCTTGCTCCTGTTCTTTCAGAGTCTTTAAGATACAGCGCACTTATGCAATGAACACAAAATCACAACATACTGAAATCCGCAAATTATAAATCGCTATCTTTATAAGGCTCTGTATTGGTAAGAGGACAAAAGGAAGGACACACTTATTCATCATCTTTTGTTGTCATTGTCTTGCTTTGATTGGTTATCTTTATCATGACATTCCCTTTAATCCTCTTTGCTTATTATTTAGGAATAAGAGCAAAGGGTTTATATCTTCCTATTGATATGGTAATACTTCTTCCACCATTACTACTCTTAAGGAGTGTTGAACCACCCTTTGTGTATAAATAAGGAAAAGTGCTTTATGAAAAAGAAAAAAGTAAAGATGAATTATAAGTTGTCAAATGTAGGTTAGGGGGTCTCATCAAGAGCCAGCCTACCATGATCATAAGGATGGAAGTGAAGTGGCATTCCCACTATGGCCACCACACTAGGGATATGGTCCAAAAGGTATATCAAATAAACAAACCTTGGAACAGGAGGTCTCATCACGAGCCGGCCTACCCACTTTTCGCTCCTTCCTCGTGAATGGCATTATGGCTAACTGGTTACCAAGCCAGCATAATGGCCTACACTTTGACATTACATTCCTTAATATACACATAAAGGATCATGGTTCCAGGGATGAAATAAACAACTCTTCCGAGGTTATGGACAGCTATTGGCAGCAGAGCACTGTTAATGGTATTGAAGTCACATTGGTTACACCAATAGGTAAGATACTAATACTCTTTTGTTTCTTATATACTAGGAACTAATCATATATTATTTCCTGACTTATATATCGCATGAACATTTATTACCACCAATCATGGCAAAGGAAGTGACAATGACCACTTGAGATTTGGCAAGTACGACAGACGTCTTATCCCCCAGCCTCGCATCATATCACAACAGCCTCTTACGTAATACGCGATCCAACTTTATGCCTTGATTTCGGTAATTCATTGTTTTGCTAAACATGGCATACTTTCATACGTTGTTCCTTTATGACTCTGTTGTAGATCGGGTGCTGCTCCTTTATTTGACGACTGGGATAGCCTATCACATTGTGGGGGGGGAGGTTAACCTCATTATTCCCCGGATTATGTGTCAACTCACTATTCGGGAAAGATAGTGTACTAGGGTATGGCACGGCTTAACGGCATGAAATTTCTATTTTCTACACAAGTTGCTGTTCATAAGCCATTTCTGTTGCATACTCTATGTTTTTTTTCCTGCGATTATTACCCTCTCTGTGTTTCAAACAGCACAAGCAGTTGTTGTTCCATTGAGAATCCACAGTGAAACCATGGGAGGAATGGCAATTCGAAGGGAACCTCAGGTGTTGACAATCTCCGCTGCTACCCGAGAGATCCTGGAAAGAGAAGGGTGGCTGACTTATCTCAACCGTTTGCAGGAGTCTAACGAAACAATGGCAATTGAATTCCTGCAGAATCTGCTGGAGGATTACTCCATAGTAAGGGGGAGATAGATAGCAGTCACCGATGATATAATCACAGAATTCTTGGGACTACCAGCCACCGGACCCGTATGGACACTAAAAAAACAAATATTACAGAAGATTATAGAAATCTTCCAGGATGAAGGCCAGATCTTGACAATTAAAGGAAAGGGAGTTCTGCCAGCAACGCTAGGAGAGCCCTGGGCAGAATTAGCAAGAACCGTGAAAAGCTACATCACCTGCGAGGGTAGAAAAGATGTGGTAAGACCACGACATCTTAAACTCTTAGCTTTTCGAAAGCAGAAATGCTCTGTAAATATGCCTGCACTTTTGAATTCATTACTTCATGACGTTGCACAAAGTTTAAAAAAGGCACAGCATGTAGAGTCAGTTGTCAGTCACCACGGGTTAATTTGATTAATTGTTAGTCATAGCCTCACCTAGCAGCAAAGCAGCTGGGAAGAGCTAATTGCAATAATTGAGGGAAGGGCGATAGCACCATCCCCAAAATGTAAACATACTACCAGCACACTAGAACGTCCGGAAAAAGACAGAGAATTAGTAAAACAAAAACATGTTGCTAGTACATCTGAACATCCAGAAACACGCCAAGAATCGGCAAAGCGTAAGCATGCCACTGGTACACCCGAACAGCCAGAGAAGCGCAGAAAATCAGTTCGATTAGCTCGGATATGAGGAAGGCTGGAAAAGCTCCAGGAAAGCACCATCTAGCTAGTGGAAATTGAGGACGAGCAATCCTCACGGCCAGAAGTAGAAGTAGAGCAAGCTGAAGGAGAAGAGAAAGAAGAGGTCGAGCAATCCGAAGAGGAGGCCGAGCAATCTAAAGAGGAAAATGAGGAGGAAGCTGAGCATTCTGAAACAGAAGCTGAGCATTCTGAGGAAGAAGCTGAACAATCCAAGCAGGAGGAGGAAATGGGACAACAGGAAGGTAGCCCACCACAAGACCCAGTGGGAGAAGATGAATTGGCCGCAATTTTGGCCAATATGGGTGAGTATGGCCAAACTTCCAGTCCAGCAGACCTCCACGACAAACCCCAAGAGGAAAATGCATCTGAAAAACCACATGCAGAAGAGGCAGAAGAAGGAAATCTGCCTGTTCATGATGAAGAAGAGATAAGAGATACTGAACAGGAACAATCCGTTCCTAAAGCACCAGAGGAAATTCCAGAGGAAGTAGGAGCAAAAAAAGAAGTTGCCCAGGAAGTGACGGAACCAGTTAAGGTTCCTACCCCAGAACAACCAGAGCAGAATAGAGAAGAAACACCCCAGGAGAAAGATCCAGGGACTAGTCATGGTCCAAACCGCAATAGACAGTATGTTGTTCCTTCTAATGAAACACTGGAAATTGAGGAATTGTGAAAGGAACAACAGAGATTATTGAGCATAATAGCCCAACTCCACCAGAAGATCATGATCCTGAAAGCAAGGCAGAGGGTAAGGAAGACCGCAGAGAAGAAAAATGTGACATTCCAATAAAACTCCGCAAGGCAAAAAGGCGGAGGACTAAAAATCACCCTGCTGTTCAAAACCCTGCTGAAAATCCAGATGCTATTCCAAACGATGCTGAGGAACAGACTGTTGTTCCATTTGAAAAGGAACAGTAGCAAACTGATATTCATGTTAAAATAGAAATGGATGATATGATGACTTGTGACAAGGAAATTCAGATGGAGGCACCACCCTCAAGGGTGATAAGGGTTCTGAACTCAAAACAACGCAATAAGAAAGTTCAGGTAAAACTCCCAGCCTCCACTGTTGCATGGAGAAGAGATCCAAAGACCGTAACCTTGCACAAGGGATTGAAATAGGCTCAGCAAGAAGCAGAAAAGCTAAGAGATAAAACGGTCCCTCGCGAGAAGTATGAATAACTACAACAGCAACTAAGGAACGTCAATCAATCCGAAAGTCAGGCCTTTGAAGGATGGCGGAAGGAACAAGAGAAAGTTGCAAAGGTAACTCGTATGCTAGATACTGTTATCAAGCAGATGGATACCTTGTGTTCTTTATACAATGACATTTTAGCATGTAGGGTCCCTGCCAAAAGCTATGCTCTGTTTTTACTGGAACGATATTTACAATTAAAAATAAAAGTTGTTAAAGCAGGCGCCCCTATACAAATTAACACTGTCAATGACTTTATAGGCTGGTGTAAACATTATGGGGTGAAGGTCCAGAGATTGTTGTGTGAATTATATTTGCATAACCTCGTGCTAGATCAAGAGACTGAGGTGAACCCTAGCCCTTTTGTTGGATACATCCAATTGCAAGCATTCATATCATTCGGGGTTAATCAGATTAAATGGCTCAAAGCCTATAATACTTTCTAGAGGTACGAAAATGGCCTATATTTGTGGGTAAGTGCTGAGCCTAGGGACCCAGTGCAGTTGTGGAAAGCACATAGAAAACTCATGAGGACTCCGGGTGTCATTGAAACGTTAAGACCCATGCATGAGGCACTCATTCGACAAAGTTTAGAATATTTTCTTTCTATCAAAGACCTCGCCATTGATGCAGCCAAATTTCGGTACCGAATCTCTAATCCAAACATCCAGCTCAGGGGACCGTTTAAGTATGAGAATTTTGAATTAGTTGCCAACTATTTGAACCTCTATGGCGAAAGCATTTTGAGAGCAGGGCCATCCTGGTTAGGATATAGATTTCGCAGTCCAATTATTTGGCACCCTGCACCCGGATATCAAGCCCTGTATGAGATGCCTGAGGGTCAAACAAGCCAGTTCTTTGACTACCTAGTCACTCATCACGGTTGTAGGCCTCCGCATGAGATTCCTTCTCCAGCCTATTCTCTCACTGCCTTGCATGTCAACTACAACGTTTTCATGAGGGCATGAAATAGGGTAAGCAGGGGGGTGTGTGGAGTACTAAAAAGGTATGTTTTTGATGATCATTTCAGTGGCTTTTCAGTGGAACTTGTGAACCTTTTTGCATCATGAACTTGGAAAACAATAAAGAATTATAACAAAACATGTGAGATTAATATGCAAGACTTAACCACTGATAATTGTCATTCTCCTATGCAGGAAAGGGTGAAAACGAGGAGTTGTTGTTCCAAAGAAAAAGACAAGAACAGGGTAACTGCTGTCCCTTTGACGGGGGACCGAGTGCAAACAAGGCTTAGTAGATTAAAGCAATCCAGCCCGGAAAATGAGGATAAGACACAAGCTCGGCGGAGGAGAAAAGAAATGATTAAGGATTAACAGTTTGGCGAATCCCTCAAGATCTTTGATCCTGAGGGATCGCTGCCTTATCTATATTTTTACTTAGACATCTCCGCTGTCACCTTTATATAAAGGGACAACACTGTTAGCTTTGGGGCGATGATGCTTTTATGTAATTTTCTGGTAAAGATCAAACTTTGATCATCGAGTCTCGTTGGGAACTGGTTCATTTTACTTTTGTTTTATGCATTAATATAAACTTGGTGATTATCTTATATCTGCGTTTGGATTAACTTAAAGCAGTGTACCCTTGGAGGCTAAGGGCTCGGCCCCGGAGGACACTTGCTTCTGTATCACTATGATTTGATTTCTGCGTGGTTTGCTTATCGTCGCTATTTGGTAATCTGATATGCTTTATAAGTTGACATCACATGCTCTGTTAAGATTAATCCATTAAGGTTTTTATAGAAAGAACTATTGTATTGACTCTGCATTATATTAATGATCCTTTTAGATTTGATTGAATGTTATTAGTCTTGACTGAATATTATTACTGTTATGTTACAGAGCTTTTGTGTTGTACATTCATGTTATAGAATTTATCCGAAAGTTGTGTTCTTTACGATTGTTGGATTCAGGAGTAATGTTGTTCCATTTTGAAACGCAGTCGTATTCCTGTTAATTAAGATTGATGATAGATCAGGATTGTTGTGCGTGTATATGATTTCCAAGAGTTTTTCCATAGCTTATCAGTAAGTAGTAATGTTCTATTAGTGTTTGCTGCTTGATTTGCCTTAAGAATGAAAGATTGTTGTTTGATTACAATGAGTGCATTTGAGTTAGTAGATTAAGTTTGATTACTGCTCGCGAGACTTAGTTGTTTGATTGTTGTTCCATCTCAAAATTGTTGTTCCATTTCAGCATTGTTGTTCCATTCCAGATTTGTTGTTCGATTTCTTATTTGTTGTTCCATTTTTCTATCTGTCGTTTCATTTACTCGCATTTGTTGTTTTGGTGTGAGAGACGATCTGTGGCTGTAGTGAGCATCGGCATTTACTGTTTAGCTCCCAGATCCGTGGTCCATGCTCTAATTTCCTTTCCATCAGTTTCCAAAGGGATGGGTTATCGTTGCCGAAGCCTTGACCGATAAGTTGCCTAGTTTACTGAGTGTGTGATTTATTCCTTTGAAGTAACTTAGTTATAAACAAGCATCCCTTTACTCTTGTATTTTTGAACGTTGTACTACTAGAATTACTCTGACAAATGATAGCCTTAGACTCAGACACTCTTTGAAATAACAAAATGCTCCCAAATTGACATATTAATGTGAGGTAATTAGAGGTGAAAGAGACCCTTTTATAGCTCTAGAGAGTGGTGCGCCTTGTCAAACTTAGCTATGAGACCGAGCATGGGTGCAAAGAGTTCTGTCATACAAAAAGTAAAGGAGGAAGCTAAGTAGGTTATGCATAACCTAGCAACATAGAAAAAGAAGGAAGCTGCTAAAAAGACTCGTGTGGAGCAAGAACGCACTGCCAAGAAATAGGCGAAACAGCAACAACATGCATCACAAAAACATGACAAGTTACCTTCATCGGAGACAGAGGAGGAAGAACTTTCAAGGCAAGGTGGCAGAGGTGATGAGGGGTAGAGAACCCGATTTATTCTAAAGAGACACGGAAAGGAGCAGTAGGGAGGTACAAGGAAGAAGCAAAAATCAGATAAGTCACAAGATGATCCCATGGTGCTAACGGGAGGCGACTTTGATGAGATCAGCAACAAAATCAGGGATACAACAATCGAAGTGTTGCAGCTGTCTCAAAAGCATTACATGTAGATCTGGGGGAGTGTCTAAAAGGATCTATGCAAGTTGCAGATCCAAGCAAGCAGAATACAGGTGGGCACCGGACAAGCGAGTGCGGAGCAAGTGAGCCTGGGACCTGGGACAAGCCAAGCAGTAGATTCAGTAAGGACCCTTGACCTCTGAACTATAGCGTTGCCAGATCGGTCCCTTCATGCAGCGACTGTCGATAATTGCATTATATTGAGTACAATAAAGAACATTAGGCTGAATATAGCAGCGCTCTCCAACAAGACCCTCCACGTGCTACAAACAGGGGTGGAAAATGAATTGATAACTAGGGAGCAATGTGCCTTCAACCTTATCAGTGAGTACAATGTGAAAAATGAGAAAATTTTCACTGAAAAGATGCAATCTTTGAAGGAAAAGGAGGCACCTCATATGCGTAGTTCCAGTCTGGAGTCAACAGTAGCAGAGGCATGCAAGACAATTCCTAAACTTCACATCCTGGAGGATGCACAACCAGAAGCAAAGATCAAAAAACAAGCCACTAGTGTGCGTGACGCTAAAGTCGAGGTTGGGCAGGGCATGTTTGAGCTCAATATGAATATTATAGAGATTTAGTTAAAGTTGCAGCCCATGACTCCGACTAAGGTGTGGGGGCAGTGTGAAGCTGTGATAAAGGAAAGCATGGCTACAATGGATGCCACCATCACTAACTGTGTGGCATTGTTTGAGTAGGTTATGGAGCTCATGACCAATATACAGGAGGATCCAAACCTGTAGACATTAAACACAGAGGTAAAGGAGCTGTAGCAGAATTATGATGAAGTCAGGGCAACAACACGCTCCATAGCACTAGCACAATGCCTTGTTAAATTGGAGGGAGGAAAGCATCTCCTAGCACAGGTGGAGGACGCGTAGAAGAAGGAGGCCCTACTTAATGCTATGTTGTAGCCTTGGCTAGAGGAGGCATGTCAAGTCACGATGACCATTTAGGATAAGCTTAAAAAGTTGTAGCAGAAATAACAGATAGTCGAGCTAGTCATAGAAGGACCAACCATGGAAAATTTGTTGAGGAAGTAAAGAAGGCAGCGACACAGAGCACTACCAAAGTTGAACTGATCCAGGTGGAGCTAGTGGATATTCACAATAAGATCGAAGTGTCAGCAGAGTCACTGGGGTCCCCTGGGTTAGTTTTTGGGTTAAGATAACCCAAGTTTTGATATGTTTTTGTAAATAATGTAAAGTCTCCTTGATTTGTGGATGTGGAGCGCATAGATCAATAGGATTCAAATGGGTTTATGCCCTTGTTTTATGGAATGTTTGACTCAGTTTTGAGATCCACCCATGCACCACAAACCATGGCATTATATGAAAAAGGTTATAAATACGTGTGTCTGAGAGAGTCTAAAGCATGTTTCTATAGTAATTGATGATGGATAGGAAGAGATAGTGAAGAGAAGTGGGTCAGATAGGAGAAGGAAGGCTTTGCAGTTGATTGTACAGAAGCCTAGGTCGAGTCTACAGTTAAGTGTGCAGACCCCTACAACTATGTGCACAAGGTAGTTTTGAGTGTGTAATCCTGAGTTAAAGATCAATAAAGATTGTTTCCATAGAATTCTTACATATTTCTATTTATTTCTATTAACGCTATATTTTGTCAAAGAATGATGTGTTTTATGGAATATTAACTGAATGTTGCGCAATTCTCTTTAATGACTGCTAATGATGTATGCAATGCATGTTTAAGTATTTTTACGAAGACTCTGTTGAATCCTCTGATGTTTACTAATAACTTATGTAAATCTACATGAACCCTAATTTAGGACTACTCTCTAATGCACATAAGTAAATAGATTAACTATTAAAGGTCCGCAAAGACTAATCATAGACCTTCGTGAGGGTCTGAAGGCCATTTTGATAGAGTGGCAGTAGTTTTCCCTAGGAGTGTATTGATCTGCGTGAAGGTAGATCTGAGGCACTGAAAGACATCAAACAAGTGTCTGGATGCAGAAACTTGGTTCTTGCATCCCCCCATACTGCTTCGGATGAGACTGCATCATGCGCTACATGGGTTGCTTCCAAAAGGGCCAATAGTGTAGGGATTTATTGGTTCGCACAACTAACTCTGAACCTGGGTCAGGACCCCCTAATCCAACAATAATATTATTGGTGACACTCGTTACCATCACGATATTGATTCTATATTCTGGTGTTGTTTGACTCTCCAAGAGGCCAAGAAAACATTAAATGACTCCCACTCTGGATCATGTGGTGGTCATATGTCTGGGTATGAAACGACCCAAAAGATACTACTTTCTAGTTATATTTGGACTTCAATTCTTAAATATTTGATTACTACAGTTCACAAATTCCATAATTGCCAAATTTATGATCATAAAATGTGACCACCTCCAACTGCTCTTCACCCTATCATAGTTTTCGGTCCTTTTTCCAAATGGGACATCGATTTTATCACCTGTAACCCTCATTCGGTCAAGGGACATGGGTATATTACCCTTGGAGTCAATTACTTTACAAAATGGGTCAAGGTGATGCCTACATATAGAGACGATGACGAAACTACAACAATTTTCATTTTCAATCATGTGATTTCTTTGTTTCATGTCCCACAAGCCATTGTTACAAACCATGGTAGTCATTTTCATAACTTTATTATGGTTGAGTTATCTGCACAACTCGGCCTACACCATGATAGCTATACTCCTTATTATCCACAGGATAATGGTGAGGTTGAAGTTGTTAATAACATTTTAACCAATATGATTAATCAAATAGTTGGTATTCATAAAGGAAACTGGAATTCTATGCTCTTTTTAGCACTGTGGGCTTACAATACTACTACAAAAACATTAACCAATTTTACTCCTTTCCAACTTGTTTATGGTTTGGAAGCAGGGTTATACTTTGAATGTGAAATCCCAACCCTAAAACTAGATATTGAATTACTACCTGCTACCTATACAGATGAAGAACATTTTGTACATTTAGCAAATTTAGATGAAAATCGTCGTGATGTCACAGTGGCTAGCGAGGCTCACAAAAAAAGATTCAAATATCAGTTTGATCAAAATTTCAGTCCTCGTTCATAGTCAGAAGGTGACCTAGTCTTGGTTTATGATCAAGCTCATGACAAGTTAGGCGTGGGAAAATTCAAACCCATGTGGCATGGCCCTTACATCATAAAACACATATTAGCTAAAGGACCCTATGAGCTGGTTGATTACTATGGTATTCCTTTGGGAAAGCCCAAAAATGGTATTTACCTAAAGAATATTATGCATAAAATTTTGGTGGAGATCTGTTCATTATTTACCTTTTTTAGGTATGTGTGATAGTTAATGTTTTTCACATTTTCTACTACTTCTCTTGCTTATCTTGTTTTTCACTTGATTTGTAGATGTCAATGTTCTCTCATACTTACATTGGCTTTTCCAATGGTGCTAGCCATATACTTGGAATTTTTCTTCCACGGTCTGGGTTATCTATTCATCCAGTGATGAGCTAGTCTCTATTCATGGAATATGTCTTGGTCAAAAAACAAATAACATCGCAGAATATAGCACAATCATTGAGTTATTTGTTGATGGAATCACATTTTGTATCTGGCGTTTGATCATTCGGTTAGATTTGGAGCTCATGGTATTACATTTAAACGATGTTTATATAGTAAGGAGTCCAACAATACTAAGAGTTTTTTTACGGGTCCATCTTTTGGAAAGGAAATTTGATTATATTGAATATCAACACATTCTGAGATATTTAAAAACATTGGCAGATGCATTGATGAATCATGTGTTAAATAGACATTTGTAACATGTGTAAATTAACAACAATATTCATTCATATATTGATCAAGATAAACAGTAGGAAAATGTATTATTTTTTCATTAAAATAAAGTTTTTATCAAAGTGTTTCTACAAAATATGCCATGCAAGGACATAAGGTCTCGTGACCTTTTATTTTCCAAATATGCTGACACCAAACATCAAAATATGGTTCTAGAAAATAGATCATCTAAGCATGATGATTCTCATGATAACAAATGAAAACATGACCAACTCGACACAGCAAACATCTAAGTGGCCCAAGAACCCAAATTACATGTCTCTGGTAAGCATGAGGAATGTCATCCATCCCAGTCTCTAGGATATTCAAAGTCAACCTCTCAAGGTTGTGTTCTAGTTGTGTCAAGATATGTTTTACCTACAGATTAGTTGTCACAGCTGCTTTAGGCTATTCCCCTCGTCTCTCAAATCATCTCATCCATGCTAGTTAGTTTGGACCCATGTCTACACATGCATTTCAGATAATTAGCCTTTGAAGAGAAAAACACATAAAAATTTAAAATTTTGGAAATATGTCAAAATGAGGAATTGTCACCTAGATCACCCCACTAGGTTCCAGCTAGAAGTGGGATATCAAGATCATCTCTGTAGTCCATCCTATCATATAGAAAGTCCTCGATCAGGACAATCTCCCGGCCTAACCACTAAAAAAACTCTGCAGTATACCTTACTACTGGTCCATCACCTCTATGATGTACCATCAATGAAACCCACCTCATCATGCATGGATCCCTAAGCCCCCCCATCTGTTAGAATCTATTGTGGCTAGAGAAGAGGAATCCTCTCTAGGGAAAAAGAAACAAGAACGTCATAGTAAAAAAAAATATTTTGTTTCCCATTCTTGCATCTGATCAATTGTCCCTTCATGTTCACCACCACTGCCTTGCACCAATTGAACATTGTGGATTCCAAGCATTGCACAAAAATATGCATCTCTGCATGTGTGGCTAAATCAAGGGAAATTTTGCCACAAATCTTGCTAACAGTGAAATTAATGGTTCTTAGGGGCAAGAGCTCAATGGTCTGAATACCAATTCTGCCATCCTTTGGTGGTGCACCCCTGCAAAAGCGCCATAGATGCCCATCATTAGTATCTCCTCCTATCCTCTATCCGAATAATGAAATGGTGGCTCCCCGATGAGAGAGCCTAATCAAGAAATAGATGTCATCAGCATCAATGGTAACATGATGTTTTGCGATCACAAAACCTTGCTCTTGGACATTCTAGGTTCTTACCAACCATGTCATTATTTTAGGCCCAAATCTTGTTTAAAATAAATCCTCACCGCCTGTGCATCCTCTATTTTATAGACAAGGTGACGCTACATGGATTTTTCTAGAAACATTTCGCACTGGCTACGATTTTCCATATGGAATATTTTACCTGCCTACGTGGTCCCGAGGGAAAGGAACCAGTGCAGGGCTGAGGGAACATTTTTTAACATAGTTTTTCCCCAAAAAAATAATTGGAATCTTGAAATGGAATTTTAAACAGATGAAAAGCTAAGCTAAGGAGAGATATTCTACTTGGAAGAAGTGGTGCATTATTTCATCCACCATTTAGCATCGAATCAGTCTTGGAAGTCTCGTGGTAAAAATTCCTCTTTCTACTCTCAAATGGTAAAAATTCAAACGGTGAAAATAATTTAATGTTCCCACTTTTATAGGGTTTTTTAAGCTAAAAAATATTATTGTCTATATTTAAAACCTTTTTAGAGGGGAAATGATATTTTCAAGTAGTTATGATGATTTATCGACTTTAAATGTGCATGCTAGGTTACAAAGCGGAGATTAATCATTTTGACTATTTAGCAGACTTTTATCACTTTTCATGCTCTTAAAAAAATTACGAAAAGAGAAAATCATGGAGTCCTCTTTTAAGCCCTTTTGAGGCTCTTTCAAAAAGAAAATATTGTCGAGTAAAACTTTCTTGTTTGAAATCATAAAAGTAAATGAACAACTGTACACTCAGTATAACTTTAACCCTTTTATAGAATGAGTTAGGACTATTTACAAAAATGGTATACGTTGACCGAACATGGTCAACATAGTTCTCTATGGTATTATTTTATCCTTTTTCGTACATGAGAGACTAAAACTTACAAAAAATAACTTGATGGAGTTTACTTATGTCTTTTTTCTAACTCTCTAAAATTGAAAAACGTTGAGCTTTACCTTCTTCGAGCTCACTAAAATCTTATGGTAAAAGAAATGAATTAGTTTTCTTTTTGTGTCCTTTTCAGACTCTTTAAAATAAAATGACATCTAGTTACTCCTTTACTGGACTCGCAAAAACTAAATAGTATACAACCTGTTAAGCATTATGGGGCCAAACCATTCCTTCATAGGGTTCGGTAAAAACACTTTGATGGACTGATCCAAAGGATGATCTTACAATCCAAGCATATGTTATCCTCCTCAAGCTTCTAAAAAATAAAGATGTACTTTCCAGTAATGGGGGACAAAATTGGGAAAATGTATCCATTTTACATTATCATTTCTAAAGATAGCATGTCTCTCTTGAACACGGAACTCCATCACAGCCTTGTCCAAGTTAGGAAACCCATTTGTCTTACAGTTAATCGAACCTCATTTCAAAGTATTCATGGTTTTTGGTATTATCATTAAGTCAAATGCTGACAATTCAATTGTCATGTCATTATGTGTTCAAGAGAATTTCAACCTCAATTCAAAATCCCTTCGCAAATTCTAGCCTTCAATCACGTCAGCCATCCTTGACTGATTCCTTGCAAACTATTTTCAAAACATGACATTTCCTACAACAAGTCACTTCCTATCAGCTTCAGCTCATTATCTAGGAAATTGATCTAGAAACCTTCAATACCTTGAGACCTATATGCCTTAATGGTGGATTTCTCACTTTCAATGATAGGTTCTTGTCATTTGCCTTCAATCAAATGATTCTATGAGTGTTCAACTTCAGATCACCTATTCACACTTCATAGGTTGTACTGGAAGTACCATGAGAACCAATGTCATTATTGGTGGTTTCTCTCATTCTCGTTAATGGTTACAATCATTGACGGGTGATCAAGTCATTTTTTCCATGTTCGACTTCGAAACATTCACTCGCATGGTTAGATTCATACTATGGATCGAGAGATGGAGATCAAGACCGTGGATCTAGTTTCATCAATCCAGGTTGTGAGGAGCTTTTATGTTCATGACTACGTAGACCTATTTATGATAGATGGTTGCGTTCATGTTGTGTCTACTATCTATATGATTTTGGTTTTTCCATGCTTGGTCATTGAGTTCGGTTTACTCTAAGTATGGGAATGCCTACCTCAAAGATATTTTCTGATACATATTTTCATTGTAATTCCTGAATGTTCCCTTCAGGTTTCTGACAATTTCCTGTTATATGATCCTTAGAATGATAAAGCACTTCAATCTTTCAAACTTATTTTACAGACTTTGCATTTGAGGGGGAAATCTGTTACATGTCAATTTTTTTCCATGAAACTTGATCAGTTTATGAGTCCTTTTACCATCTGTGAACATGTTTGAACCAACTTGCTCAGAAGTCAAACAACCCAAAATATCTTGAAGTAGATGAGAAATTTGGGGAAAATAGTTGTCACACCTCGTTAAGTTGCATCTATGTTGATTTTGCTAGAGTTCCCCGTTCATTCACTAGAATTAACTCTGAGAATAACACAGAGTTGCACTCTATATGCCATTATAATCCCATGAAGGTGAATCCAAGAAAGTAAAAATAAAAAGTATATTCTAGAAACATATTTGGTTGAATATTTCCCAACTAAAAGCTTCCATGTGATGAATATTCAAACTATAACCCTAAAATGATACATCTTAATCCCTTTTCTCATGGAAAACTAATCCCTTAGTTTAGGAGTCTCATCCTACTATTTTGGACCTAAAACTCATTCCTTTTGGCCTATAAAGTGACCAGAGGATACAGTGGTTGAGGAGGTCAGAACTCAGATAAGATAAACTTATGTTGTTAGTTTGAGATTGGAAAGCTTGTCATCTGAGGAGATTGAAGGCATTTGGGAGGGACCTCATAGCATCAAGGAAAGGTTGTAAGGCTCCTCTTAATCTTTGATTCATACAAATGAACACTTTATCCCATTGATTTTTTTTATTACAATGATGAATGGTTTATAATTGTTTATAATTTTATTAAGGAAAATTCAATTCCTAATTTACTTGATCATTAGGTTAAGTTGTTTGGATTTTTATATCACATGTGCTTTTGATCCTTTTATGGTCAATGTTTTCAGGTCTTATCAAGCATTAAGGAGTTGCATTGAATCAAAACAAGGGATCTTCATCGAGCATTTTGTGAAATAGGTAAGAGGATCATCCATTAGCCTTAATTCTTATAATTCAAACAAGTTCAACTTAGGGAAAGGGTTAGTTCAATTGTCTTGCTTGTTTCTAGTTTCCATCAAGGATCTAGGGAGATCACTCTTGTCCGCAAGAGGGAGTTGTCCAGTGTAACAATTGCTACACGTCAAATGTTCCAAAGTCCACACGAACTCTTTAAGTAGCTCATCGGTACCACTCATGTGTTGCTAAAGCATTTGGATATTGGCAAGGACTAGTAGTCCTTATTGGCAAAGTTCTCGTGGAAAGAGTGGAGGATTATGTATGAGCAAGAATAAATACCATGGTAATACAATAGCCAGGCATGCCCATCCCTAGGAACACTCCCTTGATCCTTCATATACTACTTTACTATCGACACAACATCTTGTAAAGATATACCCTGATGTATACAATAACTGACTCTGGCCAACAGAGGGTCTTTCATATAAATTGTACATTAATACAAAGGTTCCTAAAATAGTTCATTGAGTTCATTAACTTTAACTACTATATTATCTATGATACAAATGAGAATTTCAGTGAGTGTAAGTATTCACCTCTACTCTATAGCTTAGGAAACGTTGTTATGGGGCTATTTTTCCACTTTGTAACTTCAGATACTTTGTTATTACCATTATTTAGGCTACTAACTTATTTACTTTTACATGTAATCACAACACACATGTACACATATATATTCATATCTATAATAAACATACAAATTAGGGAAATATCCCTTTACAATTTCGTCATAGGTATATACACATAACACAACTGTAGTCCTTATTCATCTAAATCTATTACAAATGAAAACACATCATAATCCATTAATTTGCAAGAACTATTCAAAAATACATATCTTTTTGTTTGTAGGGAAAATGAGTCTAGGACTACAACTCTCCACCCCACCATAGATAGTTGCAGCCACTTCTTCTACTTGAAGTTGTAACCCCCAAGCCATATTCCAGAATCTGGGGGGGGGGAATTCTTGTTGTTGGGACCAAAATAAAGCTACCAAAAATGTCAAGGACTCCAAATTACCTCCTTCCTCAATCCTGATAGACTTTTATCTCTTTCTTGCCTACATGGGGAGTTCAATGGTGCCCAACCTTACCCCCTCCTACACATACAATGTTTCACCCCCTCTTAACGAATCCAGGAACCACTGTATCATTTAGGGAAGTAACTACGAACTGTGAATCACACTTGTCTCTGTATCAGATTCGGGATGGTCTCTTCCCAAGATGTTCCATGGCTCCAAAGTAGCTAGCTCAACCCATGGCCTCTATGGAATACCAGGCTATTATAGGGCTCTAGAGATTTCATTCCACCCATAGCATCCAAGGACCAAGGTTGTTATAGGGCTCTAAAGACCTCTTCTCTCAACCTGCATCCTCCAGGTAAACCAAGCTATTACAATTCCCCAGAGACTAGCACTCAACCCACAACGTCCAAGGACAAAGAACCAATCACTTTCTCTTCTCTTCTCTTATCTTCTCTTCATTGCTTCTTGCTAGAAGCTACTGCTGAATGTTCGTTTCTCATGCTTTCCTTGGTATTAATCCTAAACTCAAGTTTTTCCTCTCTATTTTTGTTCTAATGCTCTTTCATCTTAGGGCTCTCATTTACTCATACCACTCTATAATGCCCTCCTCCATGTTTGAGTCCTTTTTTCTCTCCATCTACAAATAATGATATCCTTCAAGAGTCCAATAGTTTTCTTCCCCCTCTATCTATCCTCCTAAATTTTATCCTCCTCTAAATAATGGCCTCCCTCCAGAGATCTATTCCACTTTTTTTTTGTCAATGCTCCTACCACTTCCTTTACTGTTGCCCCCTTACTATTGCAGCCCTTCATAAATTCTGTCCTCTTTTTTTTTGTTGTATTTTCTTAAGCAAGCATGGGCCTGAGAACTTTTCCTCAACCCATTTGATTTCAAGAACTAGTCCCTTTACTTCATGCACCAGCACACATTTAACGGTTGTCCTAAAGTTTAGGTTTCTTCTTTGCACAAGAAACCATAGAATCCTATGAAGCAATTATCCATCGCTAGCTCTAGAATCAATGTTCAATGACTCACTCCCCCTTTTTTTGTTATTTCAAACATTGCGAAGTATCTACATACTTTTTACAATGTGGCTCATACCAGAACCTTGGGTGAGGCTTTCACAATAGTACCTCGACAGAGTCTCTTTAGGAACAAAAAAGTTCCTTTGTTGCCGATGAGCCTAGATAGTACCCTAGCGAAGTTCATTGCTTCACCAACCTGCATAGGAAGCATTTCTCTTCTTTCACCCTTTTATTTTTATTATTTTTCAATAGAATTTTCCATAGGAACTTACGATTTTTCAACAAGTGGAAAAGGGATGTTGTCTTATTGAGAGCAGAAGAGGTTACTAGTTTAGAGACAAATTTAAGACCTCTAATGCTGAGATCACTAACTTTCTTCCGCTTATCTTACTCTACTCAGATAGATAACCAAGAAAACATTATTCATAATGAATGAGAATCCTAAATGCATATGGGTATTAGGGTTGGCATACAACTTCCTAGCTAAAGGATCATATTTTCCCTCAAAAAATCTTTGACTTGAAAGATTAAATCCAAAGAAAAAAAGAAGGCATTAGATAAGGAAAGGGTTGTAAGGTACTATAACTTGAGTTGCACAAAATTTTAGCCCCATCATCTTGAAGCTCAAACTAGCTTTATTCAGTAGACAAAAAACAAAGGGAAGATGAAAACACCAAATATGAATGCAATGAATCTAACTAAATGCAATCTATCCTATCCTAAACGAGACAGTACATGGTTAGGTCATGTGAAATGGAACTTCCAATGCAACCACAGAAGTTGTTCTTGGCCTTTGGGTGGAATGATGTGATCGTTGGAAACCAAGATAGAGTGCAATTCAATGAAAAGGATAAACAATTCAAACATAAGAATTGACACAAGGAAACAAGAAGTGCAACCCTAACGGTGCAATAAACTTAATTTCTCTATCAAATAGAAGATTCCATGATAGCAATAATTACGAGACTTATCGCCATACAAGACTCGATGAAGCGCATGCAAGTAGAGACCAAAATACATGGGTCCGGACTTAAAATATTCTTCTAAGGAACCTACAATAAGATCATGGAAACAACCTTTGGGGAAAATATGACAAGAAAAACTAATCAAAGGAAAATCCACATTATAAGAAATTGATTAGAAGGTTTACCAAAATCCATGATGTCATGGGAGTGAGGTTGTTTGATGGATGATGAAGAAGATTCATTAAAACCCTTCTTCATTTCCACATCAAGGATTAAATATTTTCCTGAGGTAGGATGCAATGGTGGAAATTAATAGTCAAATTAAACTTTCTCCCCTTGGAGTTAAAAAATTTTATGTGAAGAAAATGGGCATCGCTCAAGGGAGAGATAACATCTCATGTGATGACATTAGTGACAAAATTATGTAAAAAGAATCATGAACTGACTGAAATTGCAAATATCATTGAGGTCACATGAACCTGACATAACCAGCAACGTATGGTGAATTTTCCTACTCACTTGACTTGACTTTAAATTTTGTAGAAACATGGTGAATTTGTTATTAGAAAAAGAGTCATTATGCAACTTATGAGATTCAAAAAATTGAGGTTGATGAGATTGATTTTCGAGTTTTCGACAAAAATCATCAATGATAAGCATGCCATCTTCCTTATTAAAAGGAGTTAGACCAAAAATTAAGTATTTGATGATCACATCAAACTCCCATTGGAATTCCTACAAATCTAAATCTTCTTCTAGAAACAAAGGTTCATCCATTGTTCTTGAATAATCATTCTCATTTATTTCAAAGAAAAGGAAATCAGCAGGGTCATGGTTGTCCAAGGGTTCAACTTGATTGCGAGTAAAAGATCGACTAGTGAGATATGAAGATTCAAATATGGTTTATTCACATGATTAGATGAATCACCATTAGGGGAATGATGTGAAAGAAAAATTAGTTCTTCATTGGAAAATTTATCTTTCATTTTAGTGATTGGTTGATGTCCAACATATGAAACATCAAGACGACGACATGGAACAAAAGGTATATCAGAGTATTCCTTAGGATCCTGAAATCCTTCTTGATCAACAGGATATGAATCTGATTCAGAATATTATCTTAACATCTTGAATAAAAAATGAAGGGTTTCATCCAAGAACTATCAGTCCACATCCTCGTCCGGTAATTCCTAAAAAAGATGTAAGAATTGTTCAGTGAAATGTTCAATGGATTCACTCAATTTCATTCTAATTTTATCAATATCATTAATAACATCATGATACTCATATTTGTCAAAGATGCCACGAAGCTCACTAACCAATTGTTTAAAATATAATATAGAAGTAGTGGGTCGATAATAACACCATTTCTTTGCATGACCATCAAATGCAAGGGTAAACAACCGTCCAATGATTTCTTCAAAATAAACACCAATTGAAAAGAAAATGAAAAAATTCAATTACGTAATCAAGGGTAGTTGTTGTACCCTTGCCATCGAATTTAAAACGTGACATGTTTTGTAGAAATTCCATGGGGATTGAAAGATCTAAAGTTTTAGAAAAACACCCTGGGATTATGATTTGAGATGAATTCATTAGAGGTAGGAGACTCAAATAGACTTCAAAGTATCAGCTTTTCATCTGTCCCTCCTTCTAGAGCCAAAAATGTCGATGGTGCTAGATGCTACCAACATTATAAGGGGATCTTCTTGATGTGAAGTCCTAATTAAACCTCACACTGTTTGGTGTAGGAGTCCCATCTGGTTATATGTTCTGGCCGCCATTGGAAAGGTTTCAAAGGTATTCCTTGGTTACGACTATGCAAAAGAGAATGCAATACCTCTTTGGGGTAGAAAGTATGTGAGCTTTGTGAGACACCCAATGTAAGGTACATGAGGGAACATCCATGACTGGTAATGGAAAACGAACCTCCAGATAGAAAAGTAATAGTACTATCATAAAGGGTGACGAGGAAGGAAGAGAAAGACTTGTTGAATACCTATAGACTTGTCCACATAATAAACATCAATCATTAAATCATAACACTCATTCAATAAGAATCATAGCTAAGCAACGAATTAGTTCATTCACTTAGTATGTAATTAAAGCAACATATATTGTAGACCTAACAAGAATAGTCCTACAATATATAGATACATGTATGAAGAAGTGTCGACTCATAGAGCTTTTGATTAAGGGTGAAATATCCCATGTACAGTGTTACATGTATGAAATATTATATCCATTAGTGGAACATGAAGCCACAACTTTATTCTCCAAAGTATGATTTATCTCCTATGTAATTCAAGAAAAGCTAAGGCAATACTCCAAGAATCTAAGCCATTTCGTTGAGTGACGAGGAGGTATTTATAACAAATAACAATGACCTTTCAGCTTCCTCATGACTCTTTTACTTCTATAACTATTTGTATTCTAACTATGACTTATTACATTCCATATGTGACTATTCACATTCCATGCGTCCCTTGGACTTCATTACATATCATTTATTAGATGAAGCAAATCACAAATAAGACAGTGGCCTAATAAGATGAAATTGATAATGGGAAAAATGCTCATCAAATGGATAAATCACTTTCTTCCTCGTGGAGTTCACCTGTAATGTAAGTGTTCCATGCCCTAAGCTTCGTTGAGATGGATTTGAGTCAAAATGGAAAGTCCCATGTATACCACATCTTCACCTCCACTTCCTCTGTCACTATGGTCTTGGAGCTTTATTTTATACTATTCCATAGTCATGACAATTTCATATGAGTTTTGACTAGTATAAAGGTATATTGTAGAATAATGTCTTTGGTAGCCTCCAAGCCTTCCTGTTCTATTACTTGTTTGATTTGTTCAATATATTGTTTGATCTTCTAGAATATGACTTCTTTGCCTCTAATTGCTTCAAGTGTTCCTATTGTGGGAATCCCATGATTCTATGTTAGAGGCTCAAAACCATTATGAGATCGATTATGGGCAGCAGTAGTACTAACCAACCATGCTCTAAGATGCGAGTAGTTATATAGGTTGTGTCTCAACTAGACTATATCCATTTTTGTGGAAATATTGTCTTTCTTTTCCAAATGTTACGGAGCATCTAGATACCTCGAAACCCACTCTTAAATTTGGTTGACTTCTTTATTTGTTACTTTAAGGTGTTTTACCACTTACTGTGATTTCTTCTAGCTGGAAATGAGAGGAGCCACCACCTATTGTATAAGTATCATCTTATTATATACTCCTTCCATGGTGTCTTCTATTGACCCTTGTTATTCTTGCATGGCTGACTGTCATTCCGCAATGTTGAAACTCTGTGATGATAACAACTGATTCTTCATCATAAGATGCTCGACATGTTGCTTTGCTACAACAATTTTATTCTTTAATCTAGCATTCTCACTTAGTATATATTCAAACTTTTCTTATTTTGTTGTGGAAAAAGTAACATTTTCCACTAGGATTTCCCTAGGATTCCTTCTGGTGTTGCCAATAATCACCTTCTATGCAGAAACCCATACTGGATTCGTAGGATCCTTCTGGAAGTATCTATGCCTTTGTTGCAAGATCCTCTTCTTAAGTTTATCAAACGAGATACAACATACATCCATGACCCTATTTGTTTGTTGAGGTGTCATCCCCATATCCAAAAATGGAAGATGGACACCTATGAGGGGATGTTCTTCTAGAGTATCTGGTTCATCCTCCACTCACTGCATGGTATCTTCTTCCTCCAAATCTTCCTATTCATTTTCTTGAGTTAAATGTTGTTCTTCCAACCTGTGTGCTACTTCTTCCTCCTTGGACTGCCTTTGCCTTATTCTTCTATCCTTCTACTCCCTTCTTCTTCTACTTGTTGATTCACTAGACACTCATCATGCTTCCTCTTCTCCTCTTCTTATTCTACTTCTCTCATCTCCTATTCCTGTGGAATAGATCCTATGTTCAAATGATCAACTTTTAACGTCCTACTCCTCTCGCCTACCAACTCATATTTGATCCTCTTCTTAGGAGCTACATTGCTTGCTTGAGGTGTTATTTGTTCTTCCTCGTATATTTTCATATATTAAGCTGGTAGATCCTGGGGTGAAGTAGTATCCATTATTGGATGTGTCTTTCTAACTACATTATACAAGTTCTGTACCTTATCATCTTGTGTTGTGGACATTGATGAATACCCCATATTAAAACCAATTCTTTGACAATGTTGCCTACACACTCTCCTGTGATCACAATGATGAAATTATTTAGTGGTGAACTGCAAGAAATCCAACTCTTGTATTTCTGTCGCTGTTGCCTTGTGGCTCTTCAACTCATATAATCTAATCCTTAATGGGAAGGTGGAGAAAGGGGTTTTCTTCCTCTTGTGAAGAATTCTAACAATCTTGCCCAACTAATTTTCTACTTCTTGCATGACCACCTTATCAACCACATATCGCGGCATGAGATAAGGGATATGTGAAAACAAAAACATTTTATGTATGTACCCTCAGGAGCTACAAACCAATCTATGATATCTCGCAGTGACTCCTTCACCAAATCGGTCATGCAAGGATGATCGATATCGAATAACATATGAAAAATAACTACAAATAAGTGCTCAACAATTTTTTCATATGTGCCTCTGAAGCTTAATTTTGATAGAAATATGTAGTGGAAGAACACTGGGAACTTGTTCTTGGGAGTCTATTTCTAGTACAATATTGGGAAATTATATGATGCACATAATCCATCTAGAAGAAATGTACACATGTAGAATTCAGGTGCCCGGCTCTCTCTCAAAGATGTTTTTTCCTGCTTGACATGACGTTGTAAGTCAAATGATAATTCATATTCCCAATTAAAACATTTACCGTTGGTGGTCACCACACTGAGCATATATATACAATTATTCTCAAACACCTCAGTGTTCTTGTGCCCATGCAATAGATAACACATGGATATCAGATACTAATATATGTCTCTAATAATCTTTTTCTAATAGACTATGGATGGGCGATGGAGAAACTTGGCAAGTGCTCGACACCATGATTTAATAATGTCACTTCTATTGAGGTTGGCCCATCTCATGTAGAAATCATAATTTTCATATTCTTTAGGCATAATCATCTTATAATACATCTGCATGTCTTCTCCATAATAAGTGGTGAGCTGACATTCCATTCTCACTAATAAGCACAAGATGGGATTCGTCTATATTTTTAATCATGCATTCAATTACATTTGCACAGGGGATGACTGAGAATCTGTATGCAATCATATGCATCTTGGACCTTGTCAGGTGGAAAGAGTCGATTGTGCGGACACAACCAACCTCCCTAGGAGCCTAAGACTCTCTAGTGACAAACAAGACAAACAAGAGCAATCCTTCTCTAAACATGCATTTACTATACGGGAAATCAAGTGTTTAGATCCTACCTGTAACCCAACGCTGTTGTAGCAGTCCAGCTCCACTGATCCGGATGAGCTCCTCCTTCACTTTGAAACCTGCATACACTAACAATCAAACGATTAAATAGCACTTGATAATCTCATAGAATAAAACATATTTAACACATAGACCAAGGAGTACATGAAACAACTCATAAATAACAAGTTATTGAGAAGAATGGACTCATTTGCATTAATAGGTAACAAAAGGAACAAATACAACCTGAGCCTTGGTGTTGTGCAAGTCCCTCCCAGGGTCCATCAAGAGTTCTCCTTTACTTTGACAAAGCTCACCCACTTCCAAATAGAACAAGCAAAGATGGCAATCTCTCCTCACAAGCTTCTAAATGGGAGTCCTAATTCCTGCAGCATTTACCCTTAGAAATGTATAGCTTTCAACCTCCCCTCCTTCTGGCCCAATGCCTGTATTTATAGTGCTCAAGAGGAAGTTAATCAGGTCCACCATCAATGGGATAATCCCCTCTTTGGATGGGATAGCTCCCTCATTGATGGGATAAGTTCCTCTTTGGTAGGGGTACATGAACCATCTGGAGGCGCTCAATACACGTCGAACAACCTTCTAGAATGCTCTAGAAATGACCACAAGTAACTTTTTAAAGATGAAACTTGCGCATTTTAACCTTTACAGGGGGACGCACCTGCTCCTTTACATACAGAGCGTCCAAAGACGCAGCTTTTGTGAACATTGGGTGCGTCCCCGCAGGTAAGGTTGAGAGAACCTGCGTCCCCAGAGATAAATACATTTATAAAAGACTTTCTCTCTTTTTGGAGTTTGACATGGAGAGCAGAGGCATAAGACTTGCCTAAGAGGATAGCATGACTGTTGATAGAGCCATACTAACTGTAAATAGCCATGGTGACATTTTTTAGTGTAACAGATTGCCCCCTAAAGTGCGAAGCCTGTAATAGATTAGGGTTTTGTATTATCTAGGAAGGGTGAAGCGCTTTATCATTTCAAGGATTATCTCGTGGAAAGCCTGGTCAGAACCTGCAATTTTCAACACAAAATACATGTATAAGATTATATCATCACTGAGGTAGGCATTCCCATACTCAGATCAAAACTTTAACTAACAGACTAACTACTCTGATACAGGAATGATCTTGCAGTACATCATAATCATAGACTTTTGTAGACACAGTATGGGCGTAGCCATCTGTTTATGATTAGTCTACTTAGATAATGAATACAAAACTCCTCGCAGCCTGGATGGTGGAAACTAGATCCAGGGTCTTCATTTCTGCTTCCCGAATTGGTACGATTCTAACCATGCGAATAAATGAGTTGATGTCGAACATGGTAGAAACCACTTGATTACCAGTCGATGATGTAAACTGTTAACAAGTGTGAGAGAGACCACCAGTAATGTCAATGGTTCTCAAAGTACCCAGTACAATCCATGAGATGTGAATGAATGAGTTGATGTCGAACATTTCACGGAATCCTTCGATCGAAAGTCAATGATGTAAACTGACGTCAAAGGCGAGAAACCTGCCATTGATGCATGCAGACTTCAAGGTACTGACGATTTCTAAGTCATCTCTCTAGATAATGTGCTGATGTCGATAGAAAGCGACCCGTTGCAGGCAAGCCCACAACACGAAATCATTGTTCAAGTTGTAGAAATGTTGCTGTAAGGACTGACTCAGGGATGGTCAAATGGATGACAAGTATTTTGCAGATGAAAGTTTTGTTTGCAGACCTCTTGAACACATAACGACACGACAGATGGCTTGGTGATGAGTGACTCAAAGTTAATCCCCGGAACCCGGCTGAAGAATTTCAAAGTGGTTTGATCAACTGTGATGTAAAGGATTTCCCAACCCAGGTGAATGAAAAGTGTCGTGTTCAAGAGTGGTAATAAAGTTTCTTCTGAGACAAAAGATAACAAATAGGCTCATTCTTCTCTCTTTTCCCCACCATTTCTGGCAAGTACCTCTTTATTTTTAACAAGCTTGAGGAGGATAACATATGCTTGATTATAAGCTCATCCTTCGGATGAGTCCAACCTAGTTTTGATTCGAACCCTAGGAAGGAGTGGTTCGTTCCTGTTTGTAATTGAACAGGTCCTTTACTGTGAAATGTTTAACGAGCCCAGTATAGGAGAAACTCGGCGTTTTTCAATTTTAGAGAGTCTGAAAAACTTAAGAAGACTCCAAGTTGAACTTTTTCGTAGATTTGTGTCCCTCAAGCCCGAAAAAGTATAAAATAATACCTGGGGGAACCGCTTGATCTTGCGACCAAGGAGTACTTTCATAATTAGTGTCACTGACCTGAAAAGTAAAAAGCGATCAAGGACACGTCGTTTTATTTCCGTATCGAGTTTGAAACGACAAAAACCCGGCAATCTTTTCCTGATTCTACGGTCAGAAAAGAGCTATAAGGGGACCGTCTTTTAATTCCGTTTTAACGAGTGTAAAAGAAACGCTCGGCAATCTTTTCATTTTTTAGGAGTCAGAAAAGGGCTTAAAAGATGACTCTGATATTTTGGTTCGTGAAAAATGACAATTTTCCCTCTAAGTCCCTTTGTCCTGCACAAAAACAACACATTACTCATACCTGTTTAAGATAGGCAAAAATACATCGAAAACATCCTTCCATGGTGAAAAATGAACAAATTCATCCAAAAAACCTATAAAAAGACTTTTTACCATGTCATTTTTACCATTTTACTGTTGAGGTTGAAAAAAGGGCTTTTGGCAAGAAACTTCCCGTGGTCGCTGCGGAAAATCCGACCGTCAGAATCGAACGCCGTCTCTTCCAGGTATTTTACAACATCCTACTCTTCAATTTCATCCGATTAAAATTGTATTTTAGGTTTTAGTTTTGTTTTTTGGGGGGGTTTAGGTTTCAAAATGCGCTTTGCGGTGGACGCAGGTGCCCTTCGGGTGACCTGCGTCCCCCGACTTTTTCCTATACAGGAAAATGGTAGGGGGACGCAGCCCACCTTCAGGCCAGCTGCGTCCCGACGCCCTGTGTTCTAAACGTGGGGTGCGTCCTCCGTGGAATGCGGAATTTGAAACCCCAATCCTCACAAATAACCATTCAAATTTCCCCAAATTACTTCTAATCATTGTTTCTTGGTGTGTAGGGCACTCACCATGTTGGATTGGAGAGAAAGAGAGCACGAGGACGTTGATTTAGCTGCAATTGAACATCAACCTTCCATTGATGCCCTAAAAGCATGCGGGCTATATAAATACTGGGCCATACCTGGCATGAGGGCTCAGGTGAGATTCTTAGAATGGCTGGTTGAGAGATGGAACGTTCAAGAACAATGCTTTTACATCGGAGGGCACCAGCTCGAGATAGAGCCCTCTGATATATACTTTCTCACTGGCTTGCCGAATAGAGGTGAGCAACTCAATCTAGCCGGGACTAGGCCGGGTGGCCAATCCCTTGCTAGTCTCCGGGCAGATTGGTGCACACCCAATGCACACCATGCGAAAGGCGTGGAAATCAAACACATCTCTCTGCGTGAACTCAAGGTTATAGCTTTCACGGTTACCAGAATTTGCGGCGCAGCTGCTTTACACATTGCTTCCGGGTCCCAAATGCGGATGGCAATTGACTGTTACCAAGGCACCATTTTCAACTGGTGTGATGCTGTGTCGGCTAATATGAAGAGCCAACTGACTAAGGCAAAGAACGGACGACTGAAAACTTTTGGATATGGGCCTTTAGTCGTGAGCTTTGCCTTAGAGAGAGTTCCGATGCTGATCCCTCAGCAACTCACTGTTGATATCTTGGGTCCTCGGGAGCCAAAGCTGATACGATGGGTTACGGTGATGGCCCGGCATCCTGACGAGGGCGCAGCAGTTGTTCGATTCTCTGATAGTTATTTTCACTGGTTAGAGGACCAGGTTTTTTCGATCCAGGACTTTCCGTATGCCGGAGTAGATTTTCGACATGATCCGGACATGGTTCTTCCACAGGGAGAACAATGGGATGACAGAGGTACTTTATTTTTCACAAGTTTTCAAATTATGTATTTTTTTGTTTTTTATATATATCGTCTCAAAACTGACAGTAAAAATTTTCAAAATGCAGATGTTGGTCCACAGCGCCCAGCCAACCTCCGGCCTTTTGAAAGGAGACATCCAGTTGCACCGGTACCGGCCCCACAGGACGCGGCTGCAGAGGTACTAGCTGAGTTGGAGCATGATCTAGAGCGTCTGACGGCGGATATGCCTGAGACTACCATGGATGATATTCCTATCAGGCTTCAGCGCTATGTAGTCGCAGTCCCTGGACCGTTTAGGAGATTTTTGCGTAAGGTAGCCCGTGCAGTGGTGTCGTATAGGGAGCACCACCAGTGATTGGCTAGTCACTTTGTAGACACATGCGACATTTTTGACTTTTTGTACTTTATCATTTTTGCCGATCATAAGGTGTTTTTCAACCTATGATCGAAGACGATGTATATTTTTTGACACACTCCTATCTATATATATATCACTATTACCGGCTTATCTTGTTTAACATATGTGATGAAATGCTTTTAAATTTACTTGCATGATTTATCGTAAATGTCTGTCCAACACTCGAGAAGCAATTGCATCTGCTAATGTATTTAAAGACCTTGGAATATGCTGATATTCAATGTAATCAAATTCACGTTCCAAGAGACGCACTCTCAAAAACAACCTTAATAACACAGGATTTCTAATGGCATAAACTCTATTAAGCTGTAATACAACAAGTTCAGAATCTAACCTCACTATCAAACGTCGAATTCCAAATGAAATAGATTCGGATAATAATTCAACCACTGCACTGTATTCTGCAATGTTGTTCGTTGTTTGACCGAGGCTTACCCCATGCATAGAAACTAACTCGTCAGAGGGCGAATAGATAACCCAAGCTGCGGAAGAGATATTCCGTGTACCACGACAAGCACCATCAGCAAATCCAATGTATGTTTGGAGAGGCGTCGACATCTGCAATATCAAGAGTAAAACCAAGATAAGCCAGAATAACGACGAAAAACACACTCTCTATGCTAAGCACACTGACTAACTAACAAACATACTAGCTAGAAAGAAAACCTAACCTAACTAAAAATTCTCCATACCCACCATTTAAGCATAATACCTCTTTAGGTAAAGTCCATTTCTAGGTTTACCCAAAGAGTCCCCATCAAAATCAACCAGCTCATAAGCCCCTTTTGCTAGCTTTCGCTTTACAATGTAGGGTCCATGCCACATAGGAACGAATTTTCCAGCACCTAGCTTATCGTTAGCTTGATCATATAATAGCACTAGGTCTCCCTCCGAAAAACTTCGAGGGGTCACATTTCTATCATACTGAGCTTTCATTCGCTTCGCGTGAGTCTCGATTGCCAATGTAGCGTCACGTCGAGTCTCATCTAATTTAGCTAAGTACAATAAACGTTTCTCCTCTTCGGAAGTAGTTGGAAGTAATTCGACAGCCATTTGAAGTGATGGGATTTCGCATTCAATGGGTAACACAGCTTCCAAGCCATAAACTAGCTGGAAAGGAGTGAACCCTGTTGAAGTTTTCACTGAGGTTCGGTATGCCCATAGCGCTGAAAATAACATGTTGTGCCAATTCGACCGATGAATACCAATGGTTCGTCGGATCATGATAACCAGAACTTTGTTGATAGACTCAACCAAACCGTTGGCTTGCGGATAATAAGGAGTAGAGCTATCGTGGCGCAAACCAAGCTGGCTTGTAAGCTCAGTCATCATGATGTTTCGAAAATGGCTCCCATGGTCAGTAATGATTGCTTGTGGGACACCAAACCTAGTTATAATATGATTGAATACGAAAACTGCAGCTGTTTTGCCGCTTGCGTCGAATGTAGGCATCGCCTCGGCCCATTTAGTAAAATAATCAACCGCGAGGATGATATACGCATGCCCCCCGGCCGAGTGAGGGTTACAAGTAATAAAGTCGATACCCCATTTGGCGAATGGACCAACGAAAATTATAGGGTGGAGAGGAGCAGGTGGTGCACGCATCTTGCGATCAAACACTTGACAGTTGTGGCACTTCCGGACTGCAATGATACAATCTTTAAACATAGACGGCCAGAAATAGCCAGCGCGCAACACCTTCTGAGCTGTGGCATACCCAGACATATGACCGCCACATGCTCCAGAGTGACAATCATTCAAAACCTTCTCAGCCTCTTCATGAGTCAAACAACGTCGAAAAACTAAGTCTGCCCCCCGGCGATAAAGTGTATCTCCAATAATTTTGTATTACTGGGATTGAAACCGAATTTTTCGACGTTCCGCTTTGGAAGCTTCAGGCCGAAAGGTTTGGGTTTGGAGATAGATGATTATATCTCCGTACCACGGATCGACAGTACTGATAAGAAACAAAGATTCGTCGGCAATGGACTCCTCTGCCACAGTCTCTGTGTCAGCACACGGGAAATCACACATCAATTCCGCAAAAACTAAGGATTTCTTAGACTTGGACTTCTCGAACTCCAAGTCGAACTCTTGCAGGATAACGATCCATTTAGAGTACTTGCCCCCTAGCAGTTGTTTTGTCAAAATATAAATCATAGGGTTGCAATCCGAAATAACTGTAGTTTTACGGAGAAGAATGTAGTGACGAAAACGCTGGACAGCTTGAACGGCTGCCAGGGCCAATTTCTCCACATGCGAATATTTTAACTCAGTGGGATTTAAGGTCCTACTAAGATAATATATCACATGTTCCGCTCCGAATTCATCTTCTTGAACTAACACCATTCCAATGGTGGAATGCGAAGCTGCGAGGTATAAGAAGTAGTCCTGGTTGTAGTTGGGAGGATGCAACAATGGTGCATGGGTCAACGCGTGTTTTAGTGCATCAAAAGATTGTTGGGCAATCTCGTCCCAAAGGAATTGTGCGTTCTGTTTCAACAACCGTGTAAAACCTTTAGTGACCTCGGCGTAGTTTGGGATGAATCGGCGTAAAAAGTTCGCTTTCCCTTGCAAACTTTGGAGTTGGCGCAAACTCGAAGGAGGAGGCAATTTGATGATAGCTTCGACCTTCGAGGGATCGACGCGAATGCCGGCTCTTGAAACAACAAATCCCAGCAATCGACCTGTTTCTATACAGAAAACACACTTGTGGGGATTCAAACGAATTCGATAATGCCTACACCTCATAAAGATTGCTCGTAGGTGGACAAGGTGATCAGCTCGATGTAAAGAATGAGCAGGCAAATCATCGAGGTACGGTTGCACAATGTGCTTGATGTCATGAAATGCGTAAGACATCGCCCGTTGAAAAGTGGCCCCGGCATTCTTAAGCCCAAAAGGTAATTTGCAATAAGCAAATGTCCCCCATGGACAAATGAATGCCGTTTTTGGTTGGTCGGCAGGTAGAATATTGATTTGATTATAGCCCGAAAAACCATCCATAAAGGAAAACATTTCACTTCCGGCACAATCATCAATAATTTGATCGATATAAGGCGTAGCATAATTGTCTTTTGGACAAGCTCGATTTATATCCCTATAGTCGATACAGATTCTTATTGTTCCTTGTTTCTTGTTGACTGGAATAATATTCGATACCCAATCCGTTAACGGGATCGGATATATGAAACCTGCTTTCAACAGCTTTTCGACTTCTGCTTTAATCGCAGCCGCTTTTCGAGGGTGAATCTGACGCAACCGTTGCCGGACGGGTTTAGCATCCGGGTAGGTCTTTATTTCATGAACAACAATGGCAGGATCGATTCCTAGCATTTCCTCATAAGACCAGGCAAACACATCGCGGAATTCTTGGAATAGGGCCTTGTAAGTTTGGATTTCATCTTCTGTACATGCGGCACCTATATGAATGTTTTCCTCAATTCCGGGCTTCACTGAAATATCAATGGGAATAGTACGAGAAATATTCCCTAAATTCAACTCTGAATCAGAATGTTTCGTTGGATCCTGAGCGTCTTTGACATATTCAGCGGTAAAGATAGATGAAAAATCATTTGCAAAAGCATCATCCTTAGGTAAAAACGAAGATCTGTGATGGAGATCTTCCCATGGTAGATCGTCTACACTTAGGATTTCGCGAAGTTGCTCGTCAGATGACACGACTTCGGGAAACGCTATCCGTTCTAAGGTTGAGGTGAAAAGTGATTCTTCACTGACCACATTCATTTGGTCGATTTCGGTTGAATGCGAGTCGGTAAAAGACATGACAGCTTCATAAGCAATTTCATATGGACTCAAAGGCATAGCATCACCGAATGAGTCTATCTCAGATTCAGATGGGACAATCCAAGGATCATCATAAATAATGTTTTCTGATGTAATCATATGAATTGTTGCAAATGAAGGATCTACACTGAGTGGAGGGAGAGGAAAAGTTCCCAGTAAACCGGAATCTTTAACTAAACCTACGCCAACGTCCCTATAAGGGATTGTCGTCTTACCGACATGCTGGATACTCTCTGAAGAGGCTGGGTCGGATGAAAAGTATGTCTGCTGATCAATAGTCACGATCTTACCGTTATGTGGAAACTTAATTACTCTGAAGACCGATGAAACGACCGCTGTCATAGCATATGACCAACTTCGACCCAAAAGAAGGTTGTAGTCTAGAGGGGCATCAACCACCTCCACATCCAGACTAACGGTTTTACCTTCTACCCCTATAGGCAATTCCTGTAGAATACCAAACGGACGGAACCCACGGCCATCAAAGGCCTTAAGGATGGTGGGGGATTGGTTCAACGAAGGAGAACCAAGAGATCTCCAACATTGAATCGACATAATACACATAGAGGCTCCCTCATCAATCACAGTCCGATGAATAGGCCTGTTTTTGACTATCACTGGAATTTGGAAAGCCATTTGATGGGGGAGACGTGGTGTACTATTTTCTAGATCGAAGATTATCAGGTTCGGGTCCTGAACATCAATAGCTCCGATAGCCGACAAAAGTAATTTTCGTTGTGCTGGGCATGATTGCAGCACTTCTAACGCCGACATTGCTGAGGGTGAAACAGCTAAGTCCTCAACAATGTTGTAATTCTGGGCTGCTCTCGCATGTGGATTGAAAGCAGACCTTCGAAGTACACCCTTGGCGGGCGGTTTAATTACTAAGTCCGGGTTAGGTTTTTCGATCTGTAGTGGATCGGAACCAGGAGCTGAGGTTGATGGGTTAGAATGAGAAGATTCTGCTTCCTTACCATCAACAGGAGCCTTACTACCATAATCTTGCGATCGAGTCGCAATCCGCACATGAGACATCATCAAAATGGGTTCTTCACTGGAATTTGAGGAAGAACCTATCATCTTATTCTCCTGCTCCGGAAATGGATTTTTTAACACAGCAGGAGTGGGAGAACCTTTGACTATTTTCACAACCTCGGCCCGATGAGGGCAATCTCTCGTAAAATGATCCTCTTCACAAATAAGACAAGGATATCGAGGTTTGCGTTTTTCGTCATTGGTTTCCGACTTTTCCGTTTTCTCCTTCGGAGCCTTGTCTGCTTTAGCCTTCTTCTTTCCTTTCTTCTTTCCACCGTTTTTTGATTTGGCCGTAGATGTCTCTACAGCATGAATATCGACGGTAAGTTCAGGAGAAGACTCTCCTGTCGGGGAATCAGGCAAAGTGATAATAGGAGTAGTTGAAGCCTTGGAAGACTTCTTCTTGCTCTTTGTATTCACGATACCAATCATACCATCAGCGGCATGAGATCCCGAAGGAGCAGCAGCAATTTGATTCGATTTTGGAAGATCCGGAATCTTCTCGTGTAACGTACCCGACTGAGTATAAACTAAGTCAAGGTATTGCGCCTGAGCAATGACTTGCTCCTCAGTAACTACTCCGGCCTTAGCTACATCTTCAGTAATCTTCGGTAATAATGATTTAACAAACCATTCAGCTAAGATTTGGTCCGGGATAAAAACTTTCACTAGCCTTCTTCGACGTCTCCACTCATGAATGTGATCAGAAATATACGTGGACGTCGATTGTTTTAGTGAAGTTAATAACTCTGTGCCGTTATCGTATCTGACCGGCAACTGAAAGTGAGTTAAGAACGAGGTAGCTAACTGGCTAAAATTGTAAAAAGAGGCCCGTGGTAACTCAATGTACCACTTGGCCGCGAGACCAATGAGTGTACGCTGGAAAAGACGTAAGCGGATCGAATCATCCGAGATAGAATTTGAAGCACACCAGAGGTGGTAAGTCATCACGTGATTGGACGGATCCTCTCCAGACTTACCTTCGAACTTGGGTATATCACTGGGCAACTTATTTGGCATTGGCGGCCAGAACTGAAGATATTGAATTGGATCATTCGTTAGGCACGTCAAGTCTGGTAAATCCAAAGTTGCGATAAACGGTAACTGCCGGTTAGGATCTCTAAAACTCTGGGTCACAATACCAGCCCCAGGAGGAGGATATCCAGGATAACTAGGAACAGGAGTCACATTTGGGATATTATATCCTCCTGGAAAACCAGGATTAACCGGACCGTACTGGGGTTGTTGAGGTTGTTGATAAGTGTACCCAGGATACGGTTGATACTGGTAAACCGGTTGTTGGACAGCTTGCCCAGGTTGGTACTGTCCCTGGTACGGTTGGTGAACAAATTGAGGCTGAGTAGTGACAACCGTACTTATACCAGGCTGACCTGCAGGCATCTGGACCGTGGTTTGAATCGTAGATCCAGACAACGGTAAAGATGTCTGAGGAGTGGTTACAGAGACAGTAGAAACCGGAGCCGTCGATACTCCAGAAGTAAGTATGGTAGATGTGGCGGTAGTTGCAGCAGCCGTTTGAGATGGAGTACTAGGTGCAATTGGCGGCTGAGTAACTACCGAAGTTACAGAAGTTTGAACATTTGACTGGACAGGTTGCGGTTGCTGGGGTGGACCAGAAACTACGGGTTGTCCAGCTTGAGGTACCAACTGTATACTTGGCTGCAACACCTGTTGACCCTGTGACGGATCCCACACTAACATTCCAGGGTATTGACCCGTAATAGGTTGAGGATACTGAGATCCATAACCGGATTGAGGATAGGATTGATAATTGTAAGGTGTAGTTCCCATATTTTGACCATATGATTGACCTTGAGGTGGTTGATAACCTTGACCTGAGTATTGACCTTGAGGTTGATAACCTTGAGGTAAATACGGATACTGGGGTTGACCTTGACCTTGAGGTTGGTACCCTTGGGGTTGATACCCTTGGGGTTGCCATCCTTGAGGTTGCCATCCTTGAGGTTGATATTGATACTGAGGTTGACCCTGGGGTACATATTGAGGCTGGGGTTGACCTTGAGGTATGTATTGCACCATAGGCGCGTACTGACCTTGAGGTTGCCCCCCAGACACAAATGATGTACCTTGAGGTTGCCCCCAGGTGTTAACTGAGGCTGCCCCCCAGGCGGTAATTGGCCACCTTGAGGTTGGGAAACGGGAACTGAACCTGACATCATGTAAATGTCTCCTACACCCAATGGTATATTACCACTGTTTCCAACTAATAACCCATGATCAACGGGTTGAGGAGATGCCCCCGCAAAGGTACCAGAAAGAGATTGATACCCGGCGGGAACAGAAGGACCGCCGTGTAAGAAAGATTCAGGACTTTGAGTAAACACGGACGACTGACCAGACATATTTACAGGAGTATGAATACCTCCAGGTGGAAAAGGAGTACGAGGTGTAGAAAAACCTAGCCCAAAGTTGTCTAAATAATTGGTTAACGAAAGGTACCAAGTAGTACTTCTAGGAGGACTGTAAAAGATAGATTCACGCTCCCTTAGATCAATAGTAAGTTGATCTTCAAGGTTAGAGACGCCTATTTCTTCCTCTGGAGCAAGTTCTTCAATAGCAATCAAACCAGTAGGAAGATTTTCGGTGATAATTCTTTCTATTCTCGGTGAATCAGGAACACTAGAAGTCGGAGTAACAGGTTCAGATATTTCTGGTTCTTCGCCTGTATCACTAGCAGACGAAAAACTACCAACAAGCTCAGAAACTGTAACAGCTTCAGGATTATACCCTGTCTCTAAGCCTTGGTAATCTGAATGGACTACCAAGGAAGATTCTCCTTCTTCAGGTGAACCTACTCTACTGCCACTAGGAGGAGTTACAAGGACCTTTAAACCTTCTAGATTACCCGGGTCGTCTCGAGGAGGCGATCCCCTAAGCCTACGGGATCTTCTCAACAATTCGGCCACAGAAACAACTTCAGGAGACTGGCCCCGAAGTCTACGGGACTGTCTCGGTAATTCCGCCACAGCTAAAAACTTTTAACTACTACACACGAAAACAAAATAAAAATTCAAATCAAACCACCTAAAGTCTCTAAAGAACCAAACAAATTTGAATCACACGCCTAAAGAATCTAGGGCGTCAAACCAAGCACAAACAGTAGCCTTCCAGACCGAAAGCGCTAGTTGGTGATGAAGCCCAACATCGCTGGATTCAGTACAGAAGTGGCGGGTGGAACAGTTACCCCGGCAACCTGCTTAATGAATAGACTGGACCAAGTTCCTCCACTTTAACCATCTCGAGTGAAGTGAACCCCCCAGAAAATCCAAGTGAGTCTAGCCGACGTCTGCTCCAGGTACAGTGGGACCTTCCCTCCACCGTCACCTCGGTAGAATCCTAAAGATAATGGTCACTAAGGTTACCAACTGTAACAAATGCACCTGGGGGAATAGTCTAAACTCCGACAGCACGCAAGGGCAGAGTAGCAAGCTCAATCCCCTTGCCGGCTCCTTGACAATAATCCAAGGTTTACCGACAAGTGACCCCTGGCTCCTCGACAATGGTTAATCCGAGGTTTACCGTTTGTAATACGTGCGTGTCTGGCGTCGTTCCCAACGAGGGGGGATTGATCCCCTCACTGGTTCGGACACGAGCTCGTGCTTCTCCTTTAAGAGGAGCTTTCCCAGAGTACAAATGAGACAATTGGATTTATTCTATCACAAGATAAGCTACTTGTTTGGTTTTGTTGTCTTGGAGAGTTAATTACTCACCTACTCCAAGACACTAGCCTGATCTAAATTGGTGTTTCAGAGCCCTAGTAAATAAAAATTACTACGTCGATTTTACTTTAAGCGTTAATTTTATGGTTTTTCTTAAAGACAAAAGGTAGCGGAAGTGAAACCAATGGTGTGTAGACTCGACTCAAACCACTACAAAGATGCACCTAAGATGATTTACGCTACTTTCCTTTTTCAATGAAATTCTTAACTAAGAGAGTTGAGGGATGCAAATTTTATAGAAAACCACTTCCTTAGAAAAGACAATCAAAGAAACAATTCTCTTTATCTTTTCAAGCATACAAACATGACCACTCCTTACGTGCACGAAAAAACTCTTTTTCTTTCAAAACTTTTCAAAGCTACTTGAAACAAAACTTTTCAAAGGAGATGTTTTTGTATTTTCTCTTTTTAATTAAGCATATAAACCTATCTTAACAAAAAACAATCTCAAAAGCTATAAAATCTATGAAAACTTGACTCACAAGCAAATCAAAAGGGAAATTACTCTAAGCAAACCTAACAAGGCAAAAGCTCACAAAGATGATTCTAGGTTGTTTTACTTTACCAAAATCAAATCAAGGACCAGCTAATGCAGAATCAAAAGACTAGTCAAAACAAAACTCAAATCTTTTTGTTCTTTTTGTAAAATGGAATTCAAGACTTAAACAACAAGCACTTCGAAATTTGCCCAAAGAGACAACTCAATGGTAAGTTGCTCACACAGGTAGACTTTACGACAGGTCTGACTTCTTAGAATGCTGACAAAACCAGAGAGATCTAAGGCTTGACAACTTCTACCGCCAAAGTCACTACAAGACCTACTCAAAAATCAAACCCTAGGGCTTAAACTTCCATGAAATCCACTAAAACACTCAATGCTATCGAAACAAGTTCAGGTGAAGATCTTTGACAAGGGACTAATGAATCTGGGCAGTAAAAACTAAGAAAAAACAAAATCTAAGAGTAAAATTGCAAAAAATGGAATTTTCTCAATTTTTAGCAGGGGACGCAGGCGACCCGTTAGAACAGGTGCGGGCCCGCTCTGTGCACACAGCGACAGTGCGTCCAGGGACGCACTGTGCAACACTCAGAGGGTGCGTCCTACTGAAAAACTCAAAAAAAAACAAAATGAATCTAATCCTAAGCTAACCCACCCAAAGACAAAGTCACAGAGCCAAAACCAGAAAAATAAACCAATTTTCTCAGAGCAAAGTTCACACAAAGGAAAAGACTTTTCACATCAATGGAGTCCCCAGTGGAGTCGCCAATTTGTCAAGCGGAAAGAGTCGATTGTGCGGACACAACCAACCTCCCTAGGAGCCTAAGACTCTCTAGTGACAAACAAGACAAACAAGAGCAATCCTTCTCTAAACATGCATTTACTATACGGGAAATCAAGTGTTTAGATCCTACCTGTAACCCAACGCTGTTGTAGCAGTCCAGCTCCGCTGATCCGGATGAGCTCCTCCTTCACTTTGAAACCTGCATACACTAACAATCAAACGATTAAATAGCACTTGATAATCTCATAGAATAAAACATATTTAACACATAGACCAAGGAGTACATGAAACAACTCATAAATAACAAGTTATTGAGAAGAATGGACTCATTTGCATTAATAGGTAACAAAAGGAACAAATACAACCTGAGCCTTGGTGTTGTGCAAGTCCCTCCCAGGGTCCATCAAGAGTTCTCCTTTACTTTGACAAAGCTCACCCACTTCCAAATAGAACAAGCAAAGATGGAAATCTCTCCTCACAAGCTTCTAAATGGGAGTCCTAATTCCTGCAGCATTTACCCTTAGAAATGTATAGCTTTCAACCTCCCCTCCTTCTGGCCCAATGCCTGTATTTATAGTGCTCAAGAGGAAGTTAATCAGGTCCACCATCAATGGGATAATCCCCTCTTTGGATGGGATAGCTCCCTCATTGATGGGATAAGTTCCTCTTTGGTAGGGGTACATGAACCATCTGGAGGCGCTCAATACACGTCGAACAACCTTCTAGAATGCTCTAGAAATGACCACAAGTAACTTTTTAAAGATGAAACTTACGCATTTTAACCTTTACATGGGGACACACCTGCTCCTTTACATACAGAGCGTCCAAAGACGCAGCTTTTGTGAACATTGGGTGCGTCCCCGCAGGTAAGGTTGAGAGAACCTGCGTCCCCAGAGATAAATACATTTATAAAAGACTTTCTCTCTTTTTGGAGTTTGACATGGAGAGCAGAGGCATAAGACTTGCCTAAGAGGATAGCATGACTGTTGATAGAGCCATACTAACTGTAAATAGCCATGGTGACATTTTTTAGTGTAACAGACCTCTTGATATTAATGTATACTAGCAAGTCCTCCAAGTCCTTAAGAAACTCTCTCTCCATGAATGTGTCATATATGCTTCTCCATGTGACCTTAATAGACATATCAATGAAACACTGAGGGTATGCATTTATAGGAATGGTTGGCTTGGTCACTTCAAGAAATTCATCAATGCTCACTTCTGAGACTTCTTTGGATGTCACTTTATGAGGAAGCATGGCTCAAACAAATGATGGAAGGATGACAATACATGCAACACAAACACCTGTTTGTGGAAACGCACCCATAAAGACAATATTAGCTTAATGTAACCAACTAAGCACCAATATCTCATAAATTATGTACAAAGAGACATAAAAGGTAATTGAGCATGTAAATATACTAACAACAACACAAAATCCCTTACATGCATAAGAAAATAGGCATGAAAACTAGGAGGGTACACTTTCAAATCACAAGGGAAGGTCAAGGGTCATTTGAATCTTTCCAGTGTGCTCATGCACCCAAGAAAGTGAAAGAAAACCTTCTCAGGCACACTATTGCACTCCAAATGGATGAAGGAATGGGTTGTCAAGGATTCATGTATTCACAGTGCAGTCATGCACTCAAAGTAAAGGAGAGTGTGTTGGCGCATGTTGAAGGGACGAAGTAATGTTCTTTGAGTCTTCATGGTGCGCTCAAGTGCTTAAGGGAGGGAATAGTTCTTCGTGGTGAATAAGTGTGCTCAAAAGGAAAACTTGGTTATTTTTGTCACAATTTTCATGGCTGATCGAGTTTCGAGTTCTAGAGGTGCACTCTACCTATTGAAATCTCATAAACAAGTTTAACAATAATCTTTCATGATAAGAATGAGGAGAAGAAGAATCTTCAATATTATATATATGTTGTCGCATTCACGGTGGAATATGAAGGGTTGAAGAATGTGAAGAGTTTCTTCATGTGATAGAAAATTGATACTTGTAACATGAAGATTGAATAAAGATGCCAACAAAAAAACTGAAAATCAAAGAAATGACAACAAGAAAAGAAAGAAAAATAGTGGAGTCATGAAAGGAAGTGAAAAGATTCAACATGCAAGACTTACTTGTAACATTGGTTGATGAATAATCTCTTAATCCACAATTGTGCATCTAACCTAGATGAGATGGTTATGAAAATGATGATTAACCGAGTTGATTTAAAATAGTTTACATGAAATATGTACTCATACATGATCTCCACTTGTTAATGAGTGAAAGGATTAGTTAAGGGATGTTAATAGGGTTCCCATTTTCTAGGAGTGCACCCACATGCAACACATGGAAACCTGCATGCATCTAGGAAGGGTGCATGTCTTCAGCATGAAAGAGTGTTCTCAAGTAGGGCGCACTTCCTCAACACGAAGGAGTGTGCTCAAGGAGGGTGCACTTCTTCAGCCCGAAGGAGTGAACTTAACTCAATTGCATGTCTTCACCAACTTGGAGTGTGCTTTTTCCTTTAAAGTTGATTTTCTTGCTTTTGTTTTTTTTTTCTCTTCTTTTCATTGTTTTTCTAGTGTTTTCAGGATGAAAAGAAAAGTTTCTAAGTCAAGATAAGTAATGAGTTCACCTAACCATGAACTATATAACTGAAGAGCTTCTAAGGGCTAGGTGGTGACACTTATGAAACATTAACTTAGGAGGATGCAGCACTAGGAGAAAACACACAAATAACAAATCAAACAACATGTAGGCACTAAGGGGTTAGCCATCTTCCTTTCCTAGAATTCAACTATGACTTCACAAGTAAATACTTGGGTCCACTGTGGTCTGAAATGAGTGTGAAATTCCTACCAATGAGGTAGTTCCTCCACATTTTCAAAGCATGAACTATAGTGGCCAATTCTAAAACATTTGATACATAATTTTACTCATGTTTATTCAACATTTTGGACTCATAGCACACTACTTTCCCTTCATGCATTAAGACTCCACCGATAACCTCTTTCCATGAATATGCACATACCACAAAGTCTTCATCTGGATCTGTGATCCTTAGCATTAGTGTACTAGTGAGAAATTGTTTGAACTCCTCAAAGCTTTCTTCACATTGTGTAGTCCATTCAAATCTTTCCCCTTTCTTCTACGAAGTTGTAATGGGATGACCAATTTTGGAGAAAGTAAAAATATATCTCCTGTAGTATCCTTCCAATCCCAAGAATGATCTAATCTCATCCATGTTCTTTGGAGTCAACCACTCCCTTATGGCTTTGATATTTCCAGGGTCAACTAAGATGCCTTCCTTAGAGATGATATGCCATAAATAGAGTATCTATGAATGGAAGAAGTCGTGCTTGTTGAGATTTGCATTTAACTTATGTTCTCTTAGTAGTTGCAACACTGCAGCCAAATTATTTTCATGCTCTTCTTCTATTTTTTAATATATTAAAACGTCATCAACAAAAATTATGACAAACTTATCCAAGTATGGATGCAATACTCCATTCATTAGGCACATGAGCATGGTTGGGGCAGTATGTAACAACCCTGGTTAAAATGTCCATGTAAATATAAAAATATAAGACCGTGGTCATGGGACACATATTCCAAGCTGAATGATTGGAAAAAAATCATAGTGGGGTGTCACTTCATTTTATTATGGCTAAGTAAGTTGGCAAAGGAAATGATAAAGGATTTAGAAAGGCATGGGGTATTTATTGGATTTTTATTTATGAAAATAAAGGAAACTAGGAGAAAAGGAGGATGAAAGGTCACAGGTTACATGTGAGGAGGAAATTGAAGGAAAATAATGGAAAATGAAGAAATTAAAGGCCTCATTGATAAAATGGCTTTTGAGGATCAGTTAACAAGATGTTTCTCGGGTTTTGGTCAGTGTAACCTTTTGCTCGTTTAGGTTTGGAGCTCTCTCATTATTCTCTCTCTCTCTCTCTCACTTTTGGACACTTACAATATTCTTGGAGAATTTTATCTTTGGAGCAAGGAAGTGAAAAGAAAGAAAAGGAAGGACAAGGAAAAGAAAGCAAAGCAAAGAGAAAGAAAGGAAGAGTAAGATCAAGCAACTTCAGTAGGAATACTTGTAGGTAACATATTGCATTGATGATTTCCTAGCTAGTTTTGACATGCATGGCTTTGGATGTTAGTATTTGGCTCTCTCGCTATCCATTCCATGGTCTTGCCGAGATATGATAGTGGTTTTGAACCCTTCTTTAGATTTTTCCAGATAGCCATGGTGTGATGGGATTTTTTATCAGTTTTGAGCTTTGGAATTGTTGGATAGTTTTCAAATGAGAGGTGAAGGTGGTATCAGGAAAATTCCCAAAGGCGTAGGAATCCCTTGACCAGTTTTGGCGGGTTACACACTAAAGCCTAAGGGTGGTGTTTCAATTTAGGGCCTAATGATCTGTTGTGGATTGCATTAAAGCCTCAGAGACAAGGATATGGAAAATTCCTCAAGGATAGTGATGCATTTAAGAGGCATTCCGAGATTGGTTTGGTTTTCGGATATCGGTGCCATTTTTGGTGAGATCACGATTTGGTGAGGGTGGAGGTGGTTTAACCTTTAGATTACCTTGGTTTTTTTTGGATTGGTTTATCCATGAGATACCACATTCATTCTTGGAATATGATACAGGGGTGATTGGCTGAAAGAAAGATTTGTTTCAGCCATATCTATAGTTGGGTGGTACTTAGAAGTCCTTAGCCTAGTTGACTCTTGCCTAGAATTAATGAAAGGAAAGTTTTTTTGCATTTGTACTTGTTATTATGTTACCTTAATTGTTGTTATCTCATTTTTATTTACATGGTTTAATGATTATTATAAGCATGGTTATATGGCTAGTTATAGTCATGGTTATTTGATGTATTTACTTGTAACTGAAAGGATAATGGATGCAATACCTAATTGATGTTAAAACAATTAAGGGAAGAGGGTGGTAATCCTTCTTGTCAATTATCATATGATTTATCAATCATTTATGCTTTGTCTTGTATTCATGTCCTGTAGATAGCATCGATGCCGAGTGTTTGACATAACTTCGATCCCAGTTGGGCATGGTCAAGCCTAGTCCTGAAGCCATTTTTTTGCTTGCAATCCTTGTTGTCATGTAAATTATTGATTCTAAAAGATACATGGGTTTCTAGGTAGTGACCTATATTCTAGGCTTGAAAAGTGGCACAAATCTTGGAGTCATATAAACAGGGCTGACGATAAAATTCCCTAGTCACACCCATCCCTTGCTGTGGGAGAAACTGGAACCTCCCAAACACACACTTTTCCATATGAAGGGGGCGTTTAGGGGCTTTATGCACTAAAACCTCAATGGGACCCAAGGACTGGTCATGGGGATGAATGGGAAGGCTTCTAGAAGCTTTGTAGTGGGTATATAATGTTTGCATTTTGGGTTTCCATCGATTCCACTTACTTAAGGTCACCAAGGAGGTAGAGTCTTGTGATAGTAGCCCTCACCTTATTTTTAGCTAGGGTAAGCCAGTGAGAGTGGGTAGATATGAGGGGAGGCATTGTTACAGCATAGTATCAGAGTGGGTTGTGCTTTGTTTTGGTCATATATAATACCCTAGAGTTGTATTAGAGTATTTTTCACTCTCTTTGGGTCATATATGATACCACATAGTGGTATTAGAGTGAGTTCCATTCTCTTTGGGGAATGTCTAGATTTTGGTTCACCCTTTGGACTGGATGGGTGGAATGTGGATTGCCATGCATGACTGTAAGTTGTATATGTGATTGTTATGTGTGCATGGTGGTAGTCATCGTTGCAGTTGTGTTGTCATGTAGGAGTCGATGATGTTCTTGTCAAGATGTGTTTTTCATGAATGCATGTCGGTTGTATATGCATTTGTTATGCATGGCAGTGTCTATATGTTGTTATGCATGCATTTTCATGGTTAGGTTATGCATGTATGGTAGGTCATACATGCATTGTGAGGTCATTGTATGCAATTAGGTCATAATGATGATATTGGTATGCTATGATGATAATGTGTTGGCTGAGATAGGGAAAGAAATGCAAGTCATTAATGTGAATTTTCAACAATGGAATTTAGGGTAAGAGAGGATCATCATATAGGTTTGTATGGTGGGCATGCAGGTATGTTGGTTAATGTTTGTTATAATCATTAGGGTTACTGATATGCTTGTCATTCTATTATCATTATGATTACATGTATGATAAGTCCTAGTTGATTAGTGTAGTCATATGCACATATGTCGAATAGTCATGAACGATAGTAACTTGTGGTTGGATACATTTCTATTGTTGTTTTATGATTGTTAACTTGACAATTATGTTATATGTTTTTGATGAGCATGTTATATGTTAACTTCTTGTTGTTATATGTTAGTTAATGATTGGTGTTATTGTATTAGGATATCTATGTTATATGTATCATGCTAAATTGGATTGGCCTATGCAGATGGTTAGGATTATGACATTAAGGTATCAGTTTGATTATGTCACCTAGTTTATTTATTTAACATGCTATGTTTTCAAGTTTGTTGAATGTTTGATGAATTGCATAATATGACTATGTATATGTAAGATTTCTCAAAGGAATGATATTTTTTTAAGATGATTGTACTACCACATATGTGTTGAGACAATTGATATGTACTTGAGTGTAAGTAGGTGAGAGTTGTAGCATTATGTCTAATGACTATGAGTTGACTATGGATTATGACATGATTGCTAGTATTAGTAAAGGTTGATTTTCAATTAGTAGATATGTTGTCTTCATCTTTGGAAAATGTGGCTAACATGTTTGTTCAGTTACAAGGCATCGTGATTGGCACAAAAAGGTCAGATAATTGGCATATTGTTACATTTATTTATGCACTGACAGTTATTTGTTATGGCAGCATGATACAAAGAATTGCATGGCAAAGAAATTTCCATGGAATATTGAAGGAGGCTCAAGTTGCACTTTCCCTTAGAAGCACTGGTAACCCATGCAAATTCAATCATGGTGTCTATTAACAGTCTTGTGCTTTTGCTACCTTGTCATTGTCTTGCACTTGATTTACAATTTTGTTATGTCTAGTGCATGATCATGCCACTTTTTTTGTGGTGTCGTGTTTTTATTAGTTTTCATGGTCTTCTTCTTGTTGTTTCTTGTGCTTTCCTTTTATGTTTTGAGTCCTGGGAATTGGTTGGGAAAAGAGGAAAGTTAGTGAAGCTCAGGGAGAGATGAATGAAATGTATAGAGCATGTAAGACTCATATGAAGCCTGTGCATGTATACGGCCATATAAAGGTAAGAGTATGACAGTCGAATAAGTTGATTGGGTCCGTTAGTGTAAATTGATGGTGGCAGGACAATCATGAGAAAGCTAACATGAAAGGTAAATTGAAGGGATGTGAGGCATCTAATTTATTAGCTATGCTAGGAACAATTGTTCTCAATGTTATGCATGATGTGCATGGATAAAGGAAGTTCTCTTAACCCTAACCTTATGATATTTGGTAATTATGTTTTGATCATGTTTATGCTAACGTTTATATATATGCATGTATATATGTATGCATGTTTGCCATTGTTTGATAGGATCATGATTTTTTTATGTTGATGTTTATATATATATATGTATGTATGTATGTATGTATGTATGTATGAATACCATTGTACATTTTCTAACAGGGTCAACAAGAATTGTTCTTGTGGAGGAATGATTTCATATGTAGGGGAATGGCATGAAGAGATTCTTGGTTCATGAGGAATAAAGTGGGAAGAGTAGCCTGACATATCTCTAAGGTAAGTATCATGTGGGTATGAATTGTTAGTATCTATTTATATTATGTTTATGTTTAATTTTGGATAGGCTAATGCTAAAAGATACATTAGATTAATGAAAACAACATGATCAGCAGCATGCTAGGATAATCATTGATGGAGGAGAGAAACTAGAAGCAAGCTTGCTTGGTAGAGGTAGTGTGGTCTTGGATATGTAGTGCTATAATTGTGTATATGTTGTGCATAATTTATATTCATTGATTGTGCCTATGGTCTTTTGTGCATATTGCATATGCAGTGTTGGGTATAGATGGTGTTATGTACATGTTGGATGTGCAGTGTTGTGTACATATCATATTGTATGCATGATGGATATTCAACATCGTGTGCATATGGTGTTGTGTGCATGTTGGATATGCAGTGTTTTGTACATATGATGCTATGTAGATGTTGTATATGTAGTGCTCTGTACATATGGTTTTCTGTGCATGTTGTATAAGGGTACTATGTACATATGGTGTTGTGTACACGATTTTACATGTGATGATGTGTGCATGTGGTGCTCTATAACTTGTACATGGGGTGTTGTGTACATGTCATGCATGAGATGTTGTCTACATGTGGTGTCGTGTACATGTCTTCCATGTGGTACTGTGTACATGTGGCATTGTGTACACATTGTATATGTGATGAAATGTACATGTGGCATTGTGTACGCGTTGTTTAGGCGGTGTCATGTACATGTGATGTTGTCCACATGTTGTGTGGGCGGTGTTGTGTACAGATGGTACTGTGTACATGTTGTACATATGGTACTAGTGTACATGTTGTATTGTGTGTGTGTCGTACATGTGTTGCGAGAATGCAGTACTATGTATGTGAATTTTGTAGTTGTGGTATCATGACAAATGTATTCATTATGTTGTACTTTGTGTACGTATTTATGTTGTGTTGTGCACCAGGTGTAGGTTTATGTATTGTGTTGTGGTGTACACCATATGTAGGAGTATGTATTGTGTTTTGTTATAAAATGGGAGTAGGTTTATGTGTGGTATGTTAGGTGTAGGTGCAGGTATTGCATGGTGTTGTATGGTGTGTGTGGTTTTATGTGTGTGATGCACACTATGTGCATGTGCACATGGTTGAGGAGAAGGCCCTAGGTGTTTGTTGGGTGTGGCAACCAATCTGGTGTGCATATGGAATAAGGACAAAGGCATAAGCTAATTATTGATGAAAGGATAAGTATCAATATTTTATTTTAGTTTTATTATGCATTCAATTTATGATTCTCGTCTATGATAATTACATGTGATCTATGATTATGGTTTATGATGGTTACATGTGATTTATGATTTTGATATATGATGGTTGCATTTTGAGCTAACCTAATGTGATATGTTTATACATGATGATTTGGTCAACGATGTTAGTTTGACTTGTTGTGATAAGAGGTGAACAAAATTACAAGTGTGTTTTGTTGACGAGCGACTAATGAGGTATGATTTGAAGTTATTTCAATTTAAAGGAAATTATGTGCTTGGTATAGGAAAGCATGAAATTCCCAATTGGGTTGTTGAAACTGACGGAAAGCATTAGAAACAAGAACAAAAGGAATTGGAACAGGAAGTAGTATGTTGATAAAGCATTCACGAGCAAGGCCAATGTAATACATTGGTATCCAATAGTGTCCATTGATTGCCATGAGCATTCTATGACCAATTTGATGGTTTGAAGCAAGAGTATGCCTTGGGTTTTAGACCTTTTGATGCAAGGAAACCTTGCCAAGGGATGGAGTTCTCGAGATGGGGTTGACAGTGGAGCTTGGAAGGTGTGTGAGTGTGTTATGAAACAAACTCACAAAAAGATAGAAAAGATATATAAACGCCTTCAAAAGCCTCTTTGAGGTGGAAACCTCCTTTACATTACATAAATGAACAATTCTTCGATGATACAAATGACAAGACATCCTTTCTATATATAAGATTCTAAGGGGTCATAATATAATCAGAGCTGACATAACAATAATATTGTAAGGGCACAATAATAACAATAGTGGGTTTCTATGGGGCACAACAATAACAATATGGGGACTACATGGGAACAACAGTATAATAAGGGGGTTGTACTAATAACAATAAGGGGTTACAGTAGTAGTATAGGGACCTAACATGCCCATCTCCTTCAAAAAGTGTTGTCCTCAACGCTTCAGTAGTTCTTGATGCTTTTGTATAAAATTCTTGTCCTTCCATGTGGAATATTCAGTGGGTAAGTTCTTCCACTTGGTGAGATACTCTGAAATTGATCGATTTCGTAGCTGTTGGGTTCTTGTTTCTGTGACTGCTTTAGGTTCCAATATGATTTTTCCTTCCTCATCAAGTTATGGCAATATTGTTTGAACTCAGATCTTCTGCAACTTTTGAATGAGTGACCACACTTCTTCGTCCTTCTTCCATTCATCCCTTGCTTTGTTTGTCCAATCTAGTTGGATAATATAAATAACACAAAACAATGCTTCCACATCCTCATCCTTTCTTGAGAGTGCATCTGCAAAAAAAAAATTCTTCCCTTTTTTGTAGATGATTTTAAAGTCATAACCCAACATTTAATGTGACACTTTTTTTCTATTCTTCTAAAAATAATATTTTTTCTAAAAAGTATTTAAGACTATCATGATCCATTTTTGCCTTGAAGTGTCTTCCCATTAGGTAAGGTCGCCATTTATTAAGTGCATGTAGTATTTCCAAAATTTCCTTCTCAAAAATATCTTGCTTAAGATGTAGTCATAAAAATACACAATCGCCTACATCAAAACTTCTTTCAAGAGATGTTGATCTCCCTATTGTTTCATTCGATTCTACACCAAAGTGACGTTATCCTTTAAAAGTTGGAGAACCTTTTATTGATGCTAGATGTGATGTTTCACTGCTTAAATCTTTTCTTCTTGATATGTTCTTCTATCTTAATTGTTTGAGGAGTAGTGATTTCTTCCAATGCATTACAAGATGTGGTCAGATTCACTTCTTGATGCTCGATTTGATCTTTCACTTCTTGAACATTTTTCTTCTTGACATATGTCCTTCTATCTTGATAGTTTGAGGAGTGGTGATTCTGGCCAATGCATTACAAGATATGGTCAGATTCATTTCTTCTTTCTTGATGTGATCTTTCACTTCTTAAACCTTTTTATTCTTAATATGTCCTTCTATCTTGATAGTTTTAGGAGTAGTAATTCTCGCTAATGCTTTACAAGATATGGTCGAATTCATTTCTTCTTTCTCTGGGGTTGGTTTATGGTGTATATCCTCTTATTTTGATGTTTCTTGATCATTTTCTTCCTCCTCTTCATAATCTATGTAAAATAATTTCTTCTCAGCACACTTATGACTTTTAGTGTATTTACTATCACAATTGTAACAAAGCCCTCTTTCTCTTTTTTCTTCCAATTGTTAGGGTGTAAACCTTGTAGGTTGTGGAAGGCCAGGAGAGAAAACACTTCCATAATTATAGTCATGAGTGTTGGGATTCCTTGTTTCCATAATTTCACTTTCAATTTCTCTTGCCAACCTGAATGCCTTCTCCAATGAATCAAGTTCCCAAAGACAAACCTCATGTTGAATGTTATCCTTTAAAATCCCTATGAAGACATCAATCCTTTTCTTCTTTGGAATATCATATACCCTTATATTCAATTTTTGAAAGTCCACAACGTGCTCTGCCATTGAACCCTTTTGTTTGATATTTATCAATTGGCTAAAGAAGGTGTTTCTCTTTGTATCCTCATAATGTGCTATCATTTCTTCCGTGAAAATTGACCACGTAACAAGTGGTTTACAAGAACAAAGCCCTTAATACCATAAAAATTTATTCGGTTCTAAATATAAAGATGCAATATGTACCTTTTTTAATAGTTGCACCTCATGTAGATCAAAATATTGTTCCATTTGTAGTATCCAATTTAACGGATCCTTGTCATCAAACTTCCTCATATCACCTTTTGTTGATTCTAGGAGCTTGATCTTGAAATGACTGTAACGTTTTAACTTCAGATATCGAAGTTATGAAATTGTTTCCTGCCATAACCCTCTGAGTCCTATTTCTATCCCCACAAGTCTGATCAAGATTGGATTCTGTAAGGAAGAGTTATGTCGAATCTCCCATGATGATCAGATTATAGACTAGTTCGGTAGAGCGAATTTGTATGAAGTGCCACGTGTCATTGTTTCAACCTTAGGTCTTGAAACCAATACACAAAATACTATAGTCTGTTGTTTTTCTATAAATTCTTACGAAATTTCAATATGATTCGCAAAGAAAAAGTTATGACAATTTTCCCAAGGTAGCCTATTTGGGATGTAATTCGACAGCCTACAGAAACCCTAAATGTCTTGGATTGTATCTCTGACAATATAATAAAATAGGATCTGAAATTTGGGCACAAGCTTCACAAAGTGTTTGTCTCAATTGGGTTTTAATTTCAAAATCTGAAACTTCGTATAAAAAAAAGTATCGAGAAAATTACATGATCACCTGTTTGAGATGGAATTCTGGAGCTTGCAAAAACCCTAACTTCCACAAATCATATCTTTGAAAATATAGCGAGACAATATCTAAATTTGGACCTAAGGTTTAGTCCGATTCTTTCTAAAATGGGTCTTATTTTAGCTTCTGAAACTTTTCAGTGAAAAATTTATAGTGAAAATGCCATGATGACCTGTTTGGAGCAACAAAACCCTAGAAACCAAACCTCTGATAACAAATGTTATGAAACCAGCTCACAGAAAGATAGAAAAGATAGATAAATTCCTTCAAAATAAGCCTCTTCAAGGGGGAAACCTCCTTTACATTACACAAATGAATAATTCTTGGATGATACAAATGACAAGGCCTCCTTTCTATATATATCAGTCTAAGGGGTCATAATATAATTAGAGCTGGCATACCAATAATAATGTAAGTGCACAATAATAACAATAGTGGGCTTCTATGGGGCACAATAATAATAATAATATGGGGACTACATGGGAACAAAAATATAATAAGGGAGTTGTACTAATAACAATAAGGGGTTACACTAGTAGTATAGGGACCTAACAGAGTGCATGAAAGGGGGTGAGTTTATTTCCTAAGGGACTTTGTAGCAGAGAAGGGAAGGTTGGGAAATATTTTTTTCTATCATTAGCATTGCTAGATGGAATCAAATCCACATTGGGAGTGTTCCGTAGAAAAATGAGTCAGTAATTGTTCACTAAGAGGACAAGTGGCACATGATTATAGGGTTGGACATCGGATGCAGATTTGACCTTGCACTAGATTCTTGACTTCCTTGGAAGGAGGTGAATCCTGGTTTTACTTTGAGGGTGGAGGTGTGAGCCTCTGGATTCCATTTTTTGGATGTAGGAGTTGTATCCTTTTATTTTTTGCTTGAGAAAATGTACATATTTCTATATGTGTATATTATTGTAAATATTATATCAAGCTGGATTTGTAAAGCTCCATAGACAATATGGTTATTTGTTGGTTGAAGAAAATGTGTATAAGTATATGTGGTTGTTATTGTAAATACCGTATTGAGTTTTTTTATAAATCTCCAATAAATGGTAATTTTGTGATGTTTTTAACACATGGTCATTGTAAATACTGCAATGATCTATGTTATAAAGCTCCATAGGTAGTATGTTTTTTTTGAGCAATTTCCTGGTTATAGGTGTCATTGAACACTGAGGATTGTGTTTCCCAAAGGGGGAGAGTTTTGTAATAGCCCTGGTTAAAAAATTTCATGTAAATATAAAAATATAAGACCATGGTCATGCAACAAGTATTCCAAGATGAATCTTAGACAAAACATCCTAGTGGGGTGTCACTTCAGTTTATTATGGCTAAGGAAATTCCTAAAGGCAATGGAAAAGGTGGTGGAAAGGAATGAGGCATTTATTGGCATTTTAGTTATGAAAATAAAGGAAATTAGGAGAAAACTAAGGTGAAAGGTCACAGGTTGCATGTGGTGAGGAAAATGAAGGAAAATAATGGAGAATGAAGAAAATAAAGGCCTCATTCATAAAAAGTCTTCTAAGCATCACTTGGCATGCTTTTGCTCAATTTTTGGTCAGTGTAATGATTTGTTAGTTCATTTTTGGAGCTCTCTCATTATTCTATCTCTCTTACACTCTTGGACACTTAGAGTTTTATTGGAGCATCATAGATTTGGAGCAAGGAAGGGAAAACCAAGCAAAGGAAGGAAAAAGAAATGAAAGGAAAGAAAAGAGAAAGAAAGGAAGAGCAGGATCAAGCATCTTCATCAGGAATACTTGCAGGTAACATATTGCATGTGTGATTTCCTAGTTGGTTTTGACATGCATGGCTTTGCATGTTGATATTTGGTTCACTAACCATCAGTGCCATGGTCTCCCCAGGTTATGACAGTGGTTTTCAACCTTTCTTTTCCTTTTCCTGGATAGTTATGGTGTGATGGAATGGTTTCTTGATTTTAAGCTTTGGAGTTGCCAATTGGTTTTAGAATCCGGAGCGAAGATGGTCTCATGAAAATTCCCAAAGGCTTAGGAATCCCTTAACCAATTTTGTTGGCATGCATGGTAAAGCCTAATGGTGGAGTCTCGGTTTAGGGCCTAGTGATCCGGTGTGGATTCCGGTAAAGCCTAAGAGACAAAGAGACCGAAAATTCCTCAAGGGTAGTGATGGAGTTCAGAGGCATTCCAAGCTTGGTTTGGTTTTGTGATCTCAGTGCCGATTTGGTGAGATCATAGTTTGGTGAGGGTGGAGGTGGTTTAGCCTCTGGATTCCCTTGGTTGTTTTTGGATTAGTTTATCCATGAGATCCCACATTCATGCTTGGAATATGGCACAGAGGTGACTGGATGAAATAAATATTTGGTTTGTCCATGTCTATGATCACGTGGTATGTGAAAGTCTCGTACTTGGTTGGCTCTTGCCTAGGTTTAATCAAAGCTAAGTTCTCTTGTTTTGTACTTGTTATTATGTAGCCTTAATTGATGTTATCTCATTATTATTTACATGGTTTAATGTTGGTTATAAGCATGGTTATATGATTAGTTAGAGTCATGGTTATTTCATGTATTTACTTGTATATGAAAGGATAATTGCTGCAAGATGTAATTGATGTCAAAACAGTTGAGGGAAGAGGGTGGTGATCCTTCATGTCAAGCCTCATATGTGTTATCAATAATTTATGTTATGTCTTGTATTCATGTTCTATAGATCGCATTGATGCCAAATGTTTTACATAATGTTGTGTAGGTTTTAACCCCGTAGAGAAATTACCTGCATATGAATTCTAAAACACAGCAAATAAACAATGCGAGAGCATAACACATAAAACACATATACACAGATATTTTCCCCTGGATCCCAAAACAGGGACTACCTGCTTGATTTTCATTATGTTCCTTTCAATTTTACAATACATATTTATACCTGCCAAAGTATCCAAAAGCATGGACCGAAAACCATAGCGTCCAAAACCATGGACCGGAAACCATATATAGGTTCGCCCAACCTAATATAGGGTCCAAAAAAAAAAATCCTGTGGTGCTTCCCTGCACCCTGTAGAGGGGGGCTACCCGCCCCCCCCTCAAACCCCCCACTACGCAATCGGCGCAACGAAGGGGGTGCTCCGCTCCCCCTCTAACCCCCCAATTCACTAAGTAGGTTAATCGTGGAAATAATATAACACAACACAACATTCTCCCACTTGTTGTTTTATTTCCACTAGGGGCCACAAGAGAGCTTAGCCATTTTTTCAGCCCTGAAACACCCATTGTTTCTCTACACCAGGAGAAATTCTCAAAGCTCACATATTTTGTCAATGCATCTGCAATATTCTTCAAGGTGTCCACCTTTACTAGCAACACCTTTTTGTCTTCTATCATATCCCTCACAAAGTGATACTTAACATCAATGTGATTTGTCTTTGAATGATAAGAAGGTTTCTTTGCCAAAAAAAATGCACTTTGGCTGTCACGGTCTATCCTTATAGCTCCCTGTACTAACCCCATACTTGAACACAATCTCTGCAACCAAACTGCTTCCTTGCTTGCATGAGTGGCTACCATGTATTCTGCCTCTGTAGTTGATACTGCCACTAGAGATTGTTTCTTACTCATCCAATTAACTGCACCTCCAAATAGGTTAAACACATGCCTACTTGCAGATATTATTTGATCCAAATCTCCAGCCCAGTCTTCATCAACAAAGCCACAAATATCCAAAACTCTGTCTAATCCTAGTCTTCCTTTGTATCACAAACCATATTCACTAGTGCCACACAAATACCTCAAAACCCGCTTCACTGTTGTCCAATTCTCCTTCCTTGGTTTTGACATAAACCTACTTAATACTCCCACTGCATGTGCAATGTCTGGTCTAGTACAGACCATTGCATACATCAGGCTACCGACTACACTTGCATATGGAACATGGGACATATCCTCTTCCTCTTCTTGTGTCTTGGTACGCTGTTTAGCAGATAACTTTACACCTAAGGAATAGGTACCTTCACCGGTTTACTATCCTGCATATTAAACCTCTGCGGTATTGTCTCAACATACTTCCTTTGGTTTAACCAAAGCTTCCTCTTTACCCGATCTCTTTTAATTTCCATGCCCAAAATATAGTTTGGAGCACCAATATCTTTCATGTCAGACAATTGGGTCTTCAAATCCTGGATAATTTCTTTGTCATTTCCATCTAGCAACATATCATCCACATAGAGGACCAGATAAATAACACGGTCATCAATTAACTTAAAATACACACAGTGATCTGCTTTGCTTCTGGTGAAGCCAAGTCCCCGTATAAATGTATCAAATTTCTGATACCACATTCTTGGTGACTCTTTTAACCCATACAAAGACTTATTTAACTAGCATACCAGTTCTTTCTTACCCTTCACTGCAAAGACTTCAGGTTTCTTCATGTAGATCTCCTATTCCAGATCCCTGTCAAGAAATGTTTTCTTCACATCCATCTGTTCTACCTCAAAATCGAAAGTAGCAGCAATAGATAAAAGTAACCTAATAGAAGTTACCTTGGCAGCAGGAGAAAAAATATCACCAAAATCAATTCCTGGCACCTGGGAATAACCTTTTGCTACCAACTGAGGTTTGTATTTCTCCACCTTTCCCTGCATTTCTCATATTCTTGAACACCCGTTTGCTGCCAATGGGTTTCCTCCCAGCCGGCAACTCCACCAGATCCTAGGTCTCATTTTTGTGCAAAGATTCCATTTCATCAACCATGGCCTCTTTCCAGAGTTTTCCATCCTCTGAATCTACTGCTTCCTTCACAGTTCTGGGATCATCATCAGTAATAGATAAAGAAAAATTTGAACAGAAAGCAGATGGACTATACCTTTCTGGCTACCTTCTTTCTCGAACTGATCTTCTTACACCCGGAGTTTGTGGCTCTTCATCTTCTGATTCCTCCTCTAATGTAGAGTCTGATTCTTCCTCTTTTAGCTCAAACTCTATCTTCTCAGGTTCCTTTGCTTGGACTTCATGTTTAATAACATCTTTCACCTCTGTGAACACCACATCTCGACTGTACACAACCTTCCTTGTTTCTGGGTTCCAAAGCTTATAACCCTTTAAACCATCCTTATACCCAATAAAGATGCACTTTTCAAATTTACTATCCAACTTGGTTCGTTTCTCCTTTGGAACATGTACATATGCATCACATCCAAATACCCTCAGATGTGAAAGAGAGGGGTTATTACCAGTCCATACCTCTTGTGGATTCTTATCCTCCAACGCTGATGAAGGTGACCTATTGACCAGGTAACATGCTGTCTCCATCGCCTCTGCCCAGAATTCTTGTCCTAACCCAGCACCACTGAGCATTCTTCTTGCACTTTCCATTAACGCCTTGTTCATTCTTTCTGCAACTCCATTTTTCTGAGGTGTATATGGAGTAGTCTTATGTCATGATATACCACACTTCTTAAAGAATTCTTCAAATTCCTTACTGCAAAACTCTCCACCGTTATCTGTCCTCAACACCTTTATCTTCTTCTCTGTCTAGTTTTCCACTAGAGTCTTAAATTCTTTAAACCTGTCAAAGAATTCAGATTTCTTCTTAATGAAATATATCCATATATTCCTTGAGAAGTGATCTATAAATGATACATAGTACACAATCTTCCCCAATGATGAAACCTTCACAGGTCCAAACACATCACTATGCACAAGCTCTAATATTTGTTTCGCCCTCTTACCACTAGAGGGGAAACTCACCCGATTCTGCTTCCCATATACACAACTTTCGCAAAAATAAAAGTCCATAGAGCTATTACTCATACCTTCTACCATACCTTTATCATTAAGTATTCGAAGGCCCTTCTCTCCAATATGTCCAAGCCTTTGATGCCACAACATGGTCTTCTCTCCAGAGACCACTAGATTTTCTGCTCCACTTTCAGGAACCACAAAACTATTGCACCCATCAACAACAGTGCTACCTTGCAGCTTGTATCGAGTTCCAGTCCGAACTCCCCGCATCAACACCAGTCCTCCCTGAACCATCTTGCAGGTATCCTTCTTGAACACTGTTTTTACACCTGCATCATCCAACTTGCTTACAAAAATAAGATTTTTAGCCAATGTAGGAATATGCAGAACACCCGAAAGTGTTCTAACGCTTCCACCTTGCAACTTCAACTTTTCTTTTTCACAACCAATGATTCTAGCCTTCCTGTCACCCCCCAAGAAGACATCACCACCATCGTATTTCTCATACTCATAGAACCACTCTCTATGGGGAGTGCGGTGAAAGGATGCACCTAAGTCGATCAACCATACCTCATGATCTACATGTGTACTTGAAGAATCCAAGTACACATCCCCACCTTCATCTGAGGTGGCTTTCACCTCTACAGAAGGAGCATCATCAGATCCCTTTCCTTTATCAGGAGCTTTAGATTTACAGTCCCTTTCGAAGTGTCTTTCCTTTCTGCATTTCCAACATATGACCTTTACAGGATTTCCTGGAGATTTAGATCTCCCACTCGATGACTTATTTTTGTTTCCGTTCTAGGACCATCCCCATACAATACAAACAAGGCATCACCATTCTGGCTCTCCATATTTTTCTATTTCATCTCCTCTATCAACAAGGATGAGACTTTTTCATCAAATTGCAAGGTAGTTGCATTGCTACCTATTGCAATAACCAGACTATCCCATGAATCTGGTAGAGAACACAACAAACTGATGCTCTTATCTTCATTTGAAATTTTAATATCAATAGATACTAACTAACTTACCACAGTATTAAATGTGTTCAGATGATCTATCACCGAGTCTCAATCTTCCATCCTCAGGTTATACAACTTTTTCCGCAAGAACAATTTATTCATTAGAGACTTAGATTGGTACAAAGTCCCTAACTTGTCCCACAAAACCTTCGCCGTAGCATCCCCTGATACATTCAGCACTACTGAATATAAGACACGCAATCGTATTGTGCTCTTTGCCTTCTGATCCAACTTCTTCCATTCTTCATCGGACACTCCCGTTGGTTTAGTACCTATATCTACCATGATCCACTGATATTATCCACCAACAGATCCTCTATCTTGAGTTTCCACAGCTCAAAACTATGACCATTAAATTTCTCAATCTCTATCTTTCCACTACTCGCCATCTTCTTTCACCACCAGAATCGATCTCGTAGATCTCCCTCTGAACAAGGTCTACCATAGGCCCAAGCGAAACCACTCAGCAACAAAGGCGTCCCCTTGAATCCAAAATAGCTCTGACACCAAATGTAGGTTTTAACCCCGTACAGAAATTACCTACATATGAATTCTAAAACACATAAAACAAATAATGTGAGAGCATAACACATAAAACACATATACATAGAGATTTTCCCCTCGATCCCAAAACTGGGACTACCAACTTGATTTTTCATTATGTTCCTTTCAATGTTACAATACATATTTATACATGTCAAAGCATCCAATACCATGGACCAAAAACCATCGCATCCAAAACCACGGACTAAAAACCATAGGTTGGTTTGCCCAACCTAATATAGGGTCCAGAAAAATTTCTCCCAGGGCGCTGCCCCAAACCCCGTAGAGGGGGGCTATTGGACCCCTCAAACCCCCCTGTGACCCCCCCTACTACACATTTGACGCAACGAAGGAGGGGCTTCGCCCCCCTGGTTCACTACATAGGTTAGTCGTGGAAAGAATATAACACAACCCAACATGTTGGTCATAGTTAGGGATAGTGAGGCCTTGTCATGGAGCTAGTTTTTCGCTTCCAAGTCTTGTTGTCATGTAAATTATGGATTCTAAAAGCTACAAGATTTTTTTGGAAGTGACCTAGATTTTGGGATTGAAAAGTTGCACAAATCCCAAAGTCACTACCACAGGACTAAGGATAAAAGTCCCCAGTCACACCCATACCTTCTTGTGGGAGCACCCGGAATCTCGTAGACGTACCCTTGTCCATATCAAGGGATTTTCTAGGGGTTTGACGCACTAAAAACATATTGGGACCCAAGGACTAGTCATGGGATGACTGGGAAGGCTTGTGGGAATCCTATAGCATCTATAAAAGGTCTATGCTGTCAGTTTCCGTTGAAACTACTTCCTTAAGGTCACCTAGGTAGTCAATTCTTGTCATAGTAGCCCCTCACCACATGTTTACCCCAAGTAAGCCAGTGAAGGTGTGTAGATATGAGAGGGGACGTCGTTATAGCTAGTGAGTCCAAAGATGATCCAAGTGGATATTGGTGGCCACCCACCTATTCCACTTGGGCCCCCACCATTGTTTCTTTCCCATTTTCTTAATTGTAGCACAACTCACTATTTTTGGCATTTTTTCGGCCCCTAAAATTCTAGAACTATTTTAAGGGACTAGAAGATGTTTTTAGGTAAAATGGTTAGACCAGAAATGTCATAAACCACTGCACTAGTTTTGTTTGATAGCAAAATGAAGATAGTATGCCAAAATTACGACCCCGAGAAGTTCATGTATCAATTCACCCAAATGAGGCCCACAATTTCGGCACTTCATCTCCTACATTAAGTTCTTGGATGTTTAGGGTTTTCCATTATTTCTCAATAATAAATAGGCCTTTGAGCCTCATTGTAACATAGTTTAAAGGCATGTATCCACCACATCTCCTTTCAGAGATAAGCTACCATCACCTAACCTAGTTTATTTTTATTTATGTGTGTAAGCATATTCTGTTTCTTTAATACTAACAACATGAAGTTTTGTTTCTGCTGCATCTTTTTGTATATGGGTATTTCTATATTTTTTTTTGTTCCTGCATAAGTCTGGATCAATGGTATCAGAGCAGTCTACTCTCTCTATTTTTCTTTGCATGTCAACAACAAGATCAGGGTAGAACTATTACAAGAGTTTCCTTGCAAAACCTAATGACCTCCCATGGTGGAAGAAAATAAAGATAAGGGAACAGGAGATCATTTCAGAATACTGCTTGAGAAGCCTATGAGTGACAAAGCAATGTGATGATGGACAACTTTTCCCAGATTTCAACGCCTCCCCATAGGGACCGCATCTTTATCCATCAACCGCTCTAGAGGCACCACTCCTTCTAAGGTACAAGTTAACTTTTATATTCCCATATTTTAGGGCGAGATAGATGCATACGCTCTAGATAAATGGTTAAATCTATTGGAAGGCTATTTTTTAGTCATGACTTTTCCAATCACAAAAATATTACCTTTTCACTTCTCAAAGTCGACCCATACATCAAGGACTAGTGGGAAACCTACTGTGAATAAAAGTAAAAGATGGAATCCTCACAATTTTCAGCCACACCCACTTGGAATTCTTTCCGAGACTCCATCAAGGAACAATATTTCCCTGTCGAGAGCTATGAAGATAAACACATAAAGTGGACCATGGTATAGCAAGGAAGGGACCAGGTTGTGTTGGAGTTTACAAATTCTTTCCATACCCTTCACACGAAGCTCAGTTTCAACGATTATGAGTGAAATTTGGTACTCAAGTACCACGACTGTCTACACAAGTACAACCAGGAGGAGATGGAGTTCCTGGACATCTCCTCACAAAATAAGCGAGACTTTGGATCTACGAATTTGAAGAAAGTTAAAGGTGTCCTCAAAACACAGATCAAAGGACAAAGCGAAGGCAGGGTGACCCTGGACAATTTGTCGAAGCTGCAAGCAAATAAAAACACCAAAAATACGAAGAAGGACATGGGAAAATGGCGTGATTTCCATAAGAGATCCACTCACAACACAAGTGAGTGTTGGGCCAAATAGGCACTTGTGGCTGAGCTGAAGGCTTCTAAATTAGGTACATGTTCTAACTCTAAGCCAGAACCTGACAAGGGGAATGACAAAGGGAAGCAAATAATTAATGCGGAGCTCAGTTCCATCGTGGCCACCACTAAGATCCAAAAGAATGAGCTTGAATATCTAGAGGAGGGGGAATGCCTCTTCTGCTCACAAATGTGGGTGAAGGGTTCTCCCTTGCAGTTTATAGTCGACAGTGGGAGCCAAAATAACCTCATTTCAATAGAGGTCATGAAGTGGTTGGGCCTACCAACTATAACACACCCATAGCCATACACCATTGGGTGGCTTCACCAAGGATGAGATCTCTGCATCAAATAGTATTCTTGCCTTCCCTACAGCATCAAGCCCTTCATGGATGAGGTATTATGCGACGTTGCTCCTCTTGAAGTTTGTGATGTATTATTAGCACAACCATACTTGTGGAAAGGGCATGTTGTATATCAGTCTAGACCTCACTTTATGATTATTACTTTGGACTTTAAGCTGTACAATATACTAGAGGTAGCCCTGCCTACCACCATATCTTTGATCACTACAAAGCAATGCAGTAAGATCATTTCCCAAACCAGGAAATTTGTTTCCCTAATGATTCACCCTCAGGGAAAGAAGAAGGTTGTGCCTATGACTTCTAGACAGAGCTTCTTCACACAACAGGAGCATATGTACAAGGTCATGGAGGAGTAGAGGGAAATTTTCACCTCAGCTACAGGGGTACCTCTACACTGTCAGGTCAAGCACTCCATCGATTTGACCCCCGGTGCGCCACTACCCAATGGACCAATTTATCGATGGTTTGTTATGGAGAACTATGAGATCAAGAGGAATATTTAGAAGTTGTTGCAGAAAGGGAAATTCAGGCCTATCTCATCAACCTATGGGAGCCCAATTGTATTGGTACAAAAGAAGGACGAGACCTGGAGAGTCTGTATTGACTATCTAGCATTGAGCAAGATCACTATCCAGAATAGGTACCCAATCCAAAAGATTGATGACCTTCTCAACGAGCTCAAGGGGGTGAAATATTTCACCAATATTGAATTGATGTCTAATTATTACCAAGTGCCCGTCGAACCCTCTGATGTGTGGAAGACTGCCTTCAAATCCAAGGAGGGAATTTTCAAATGGTTGTTCATGCCTTTCAGGTTGATGAATTCTCGTGCAACCTTCATGAGATTAATGGATGACATATAGAGACCCTACACCAATGCATTAGTGATGGTGTATTAAGATGACATCTTAATATTTAGCTAGATTTGGGAATAACATCTCCACCATATTCCACAGTTCCTTCAACCATGCGATAACACAAGCTATGTGACAATTTGGAGAAATTAACTTTTGGCATGACCCAGGTTCAATAGATAGGGTACATCATTGATTAGAAGGGCGTGCATGTGGACACAGCCAAGATACAAGTCATTCAGGATTGCCCAGTCCCAACCAGTCTAACAGAGCTCCACAACTTTCTGGGTCTTGCCAATTTCTATCACAGGTTCATGTTGGGGTTCTCTCATATCACTTGGCATTTAAGTCAAGTCACCAATGGTAGAGTGAAACAAAATCTCTTTTGGACCAAATCCCAACAGAAAGCATTTACCGAGTTGAAGCATCACCTTTGCTCTGGAGAAGTGCTCACATTACCAGACCTGTAGAAACCATTTCAAATCGAGACATATGCCTCCGACTATGTTATTGGTGCATTTATTACTCAACAGAGGCATCTAGTGGCATCCCACATATGAAAATGAAATGTATTCCATTGTGCAGGCCTGTTAACAATGGAAGAATTACATTTTAGGGAAGGAAACAGTCATCCACATAGACCATTGACCCGTTCAGTTCATACAGACACAAGGGAACTTCATAACGATCGCCATCAGAAATGGTTCACATACCTACAACAGTTCAATTTTAATATTAAGTACAATAAGGGAAGCACCAAAAATGTTGCAGACTACCTCAGTTGACCACCGGTCATGGCGTTTACCACTGAAATCGACTCTTGTGGGCACGAGACTGTGGGGTGCCCACATCTTTGCAAGAGTGATCCATAATTTGATAGCACATGCCAGACACTCCTAGAAGCTAAGAAAGTTCCAAATTCTCACCTCCATGATGCATTGTTATGCCACCTGGGACACATCTGTGTTCCTTCAAGCAAGCATCAAAATATTATTTGGGAGGTGCGCTACAGGCATGTCGTTGGACATTTCGCGGTAGAGAAAATAGTGGCAATGCTACAGAAGTATTTATATTGGCCGAACATTTGACAGGATGTTGGGAAGTACATATGATATTTCACTATGTACGACATTGCCAAATTGAACATCAAGAAGAAAGGCTTATATACTCCTCTTCCTCCTTCAAATCGACCTTGGGAATCCATCTCCATGGATTACATGTTGGGCCTTCCTTATACTAAGCATGGAAACAACTGCATTTTCATGGTCGTCTCCAGATTATCTAAGATGGCCATTCTTAAAGCCTACAAGAAGAGTATCACAGCAGAAGCCATTGTTAAGCTCTTCTTTCAACATCTGTGGCTACATTCTAGATTTGCATGGTCCATTATCTTAGATCGAGACAACAGGTTCCTAACTACATTTTGGTCAAGTCTCTGGTCGATGTTTAAGACTAAGCTCACTAAGTCCATGGCTTCCAACCCCCAAATTGATGGCCAAACAGAGGTCATCAACAGGATGACCGTACACATTATTTGTATGTACAACTCAAAGCATCCATGCACATGAGATGAAAGCCTCCCCTATGTCCAAAAAAGCTACAACAAAGCTCTCCATAGTTGATCTAGTCACAACCCCTTTTATGTGGGATCGTGATTCCAGCCCCCATGTCCCATTTATGTTGTCATATAATTTTCAACTACTCCGTAAGATTGGCATCATGTCCAGTCTAAAGATGACAGGGCTAACAACTTCATTGAGCGCATTCAGCACATCTGCTAGTAGGTCCATGACATATTGGATAGAGACAATACTAAGTACAAGCAGTGTCATGATCAACATCTGATGCCACATAAGTTCTAGGTGGGCGATAAAGTTTGGTTACATTTGTAGAAGGAGCGCCTCACTGGACCCCACCGAAAGCTTTTCCCACTCTGATATGGCCTTAAAACGTTCATAAGGCTAGAGGGAACAATGATTTGGAGCTCAACATTTCACCATTCCTTGGCTTGCACATAGTGTTCAATGTGGACCGCCTTCGACCACTCTTTCCACCATTACTCGACACATCAAACATTACATAACAAATCACACCGATAGAGTTAGACCTATACTACATGTAATATGCCACAATGAATTGGATCATGGACATTCAGATCAAGAACACTCTCCAGCAGAAGATCCAACTGTATCAAGTTGCCAAAGATGGCCAACTCCTACACCAACGCAAGTGGCTCACTAGGGACAAAGTTCAGTAGAAGTTGCCCAATCTCATGGAGGCACTCAATGCAATGGGGACCATTGATTCCTAAGAAGGGAGGACTAATATAGGTGGATATTAGTGTCCACCCACCTATTCCACTTGGTCCCCAACCATTGCTTCTTTTCCATTTCCTTAATTGTAGCACAACTTACCATTTTTGGGAAAATTTTCATGTCCCAAACTTCTGAAGAAGTTTTGAGGGACTAAAATATGTTTTTAAGGTAAACGTAGACACTAGAAATATCCCAATCTAGTTCACTCATTTATTTTCAGCCTCCCCTTCAAGATCTTGGAAACGAGGTATTATGATAGCTAAGAGGATATTGTATGCCAAAGTTACGACCTAGGGAAGTTGATGTACCAATTTACCCAAACAAGGTCCACAGTTTTGGGGCTTCATCTCCTAGGGTTAGGTTTTTGGATGTTTAGGGTTTTCCATTGTTTCTCAATAACAAATAGGCTTTTGAGCCTCATTTTAACATAGTTAAGAGGCATCTAGCGACCACATCTCTTCTCAGAGATAAACTACCATCGGCCGAGCTAGTTTATTTTATTTTAGTTCTTTGATATTAATGAAATGAGGTTTTATTTCTATTGCATCTCTGTGTGCATGGCTATTTCTGTATTTTTTTGTGTTCTTACATAAGTCTGGATTGGTGGTACCATAGTGGTCTTCTCTTTCTCTTTTTATCTTTGCATAATCCTAACGAGGTTAGGGTAGGAGTAAGGGCCCAATATGGTTTAACCTTTGCAAGAACAACCTCGTAAAACTTGATGACCTCCCATGGAAAAACAAAAGAAATTTGAGGGGGCAGGAGATCCTTTCAAAATATTTCTCAAGGAATCCATTGAGCGAAAAAGAAACACAATGATGCATAGTTGTTGTCTTAAGGGGGCCTAACCCAGGTTTAGAGTTATTCGCGCCAACCAACAAAACCTAATTGTTGGCCATTTCAGCAACAACATGCGTAGTGCTGGCTATAGTCTCACCTAAAGTAGTATTGGGGGATTCTAGAACCAAGTTTTTGCATCCAGAGGCCTGTGTGATGGTTTCTGAAGGTTCTTATGGCTTTCGCACCGATCTACTTCTTTTGACTGTCAACTACAGTAAATTTATTCCAATTGCTTCCAAATCTTTGTGAAGGTCTTAAATTGTTATTAACATGCATAAAATATACATATCCACTACTTTTGCATAATAAACAAGCATTAATTCACATAAGTCATAACAAATTGTGGATATATACAAACTTAATTGAAACAATAAACAAGGCACAAATGCACAGATTCGGCCCAAAACAATATTTATTAAGTATAATCATTCAAATACAGGCTTCTTATCCTACGCATTGAGCTACAGGGGCCCACACACTCAGCTGTGGAATTACCAAGGTCTCCACGCACTCAATTGTAAGAGCCTTCCCCTTTTGCCTAAGTACAGGAAGCAAACATTTCCTTCCTTAGCCCGTTTCCCTTACAATGGTTCTTCTCAAAAAGTTCAAGTTATCTTCTAAGACTCGCTATGACTCAACTACTTATAGCATTTTCTTTACAATAATATGGTCCATGCACCATGGGCAGGTCTCAAAATAGCTCTATCACCTACCCACCAAAGGGAATAATCCCCTTTTATTATACTTATCTTCACACTCTGCTTCCACATTTCAAGGAGAATTTACATTCTTTAAGAAAAACTATTACAAAAATTGACTAATTGACAAAAATTGACCCTAGGTACCCCATCCCAACAGGCCCCCAAAACAAATATGGTGACTCACCGTCGACTCACTCAACTAGCTTCTCTGCTTTTTGGAGGAGGTCACTGTACTCGAACTTCAATACTTCAAGGTCGGTTGTGCTTTGCATTGCGACCTGTTGCACTTCTTCGACCAACTTCTTTGTGGTTGGCCCCTCCATCATGAGGCACATGGTCCTTTATGTCTGTGGGAAAGTCTTTAGCTTCTCTTGGATAGGCAGATTAATATGGCTCACTTCCTCTATGCATAGCTAAATCTAAGCCTTCAAAACTGCTTCTTTGTGATGCAACACCTCAACATGTGCCTGCAGAAGCTTCCCTTCAGGTAAGTGCGCGAAGCACTAGACTGGCACAAAAGTGTGCGTAGTCACCCTGATCTCACCAGCTTTCTGTTGTGCCTCTCTAATCTCTGTACTGAGTCGCTGCAAGTTTGAGTCCTCCTACAAAGTGGTCCATAGCTCCATTTCATTTTCAAAAAGACCATTACAGCCTAATACTGCATTATCCAAAGTAGACATGTGTTCTTTGATGGTTGTGTAGCGCTCCTCCTGATCTCTCGCGAAGTAGTTGACTGCAGTTTCAATTGTAGTTTTGAGATCTTCTTCTGAAATTCAAAAGTAACTTGGCCTACCTCATCCTTCGATTGTTGCACTGTACTGGCCAATTTCTAAATCTTTGTTGAAGCTATCGCATCCTTTGGAATGTGTAGTTCTAGTACTGAATTACACGCTTATGTAATTGCTACTTCGAGGCTTTGGCTTCACACTGCTAGCTCTTATTTTCCCTCAAGATCTTGATCCTTTTCGATGAAGATATGCTCATTGTTCATTTTGACTTCAATAATTACTGATAGTGCGCACTGCTCGCTGATCCAAATCTCATCTAAGACCACCTGATGAAGCGCGCGGAGGGTCTAAAGTGGTAGCAGGGCTAAATTCACACCCACGCCTTTGATCTTTCCAAGAAAGGTGTTATCTTCCTCTAACTTTGTGCATAATTTTCCTTCTGAAAAGGGAATGACTCTGAGCTTCAGAGTCTATTTTGTTTCTATTACGCTCTCACTCGCTTGTTGCAGGCTCACTTGGCCCATGCTCACTTATTACTAAATTGTCTATATTTGTAGCTTGTGCAAATATTTATGTACGCTTCCTAGTGATTATTGGGTCTGTTTCTCGAACTACTGCCATAATTCCATTGTTGTATCTCTGACCTTATCCCCAATCTCATCAAGGTCCCCCTCTGTGAGGACCATTGCATCAATGCATGCTTGCTTGTTTGATTTGTGCTTTTTCCTTGGTCTGGTAGTGGTCTCCTTTTAGCACTTTGACACCCTAAAGGGAGTTCTCTACGCATCACCCCCACCTCCTTTGTGCTCAGACCATTCCTACTCTTCAGTATGCTAGGAAGTCGACTCCTCGACTTCTATTGTGGCCTCTTTCACAATGCACTCTTTTTCGGTACCTTCCTTAGTAGCAGCTGCTTTAGCAACAATTTCTTTCTCCTTCTAATCGACCAATTCCTACGCTACTTCTTGTGTTGTGTCTTTCTGTTTCTGTGTAGCTATTGTCTGCGCAGAGGAACTGCCACTGCCTTTGCTAGTACCTCTGCCAAGATCTGTGGGTTTTTTCCACTCCCTTGGCCATGTCCCCACAATCTCTCATACATTAGCCTCTATAATTAGGTATGGTAGCTTGTGCAATATCTTCTTAGGATCTCGCCTCACCCAGATGTATAGATTATGAAAATTAGACTTAAATTCTACGTAGGCTCGCAACTACTCAAACAAGGTTAGAGACAACCTTAGCCTCTTACTGATCACCATGTGAAGGTCCATATTGACCAATATCGAGAAGATGTTTTCTTTCCTGACCCTCTCCGGGTCCTTCATCACCCACAACGAAGCAAACTTCGCTACCTCCGGTAAATCTTCATCTTGTGGAGGGAACTAACTATCCTCCAAAAGTTGCCATGCCATGAGTACAATCAACAATAGGATCCAGGCATAGTTAAATACCTTGCCGTCATCTTGTACTTTGTGGAACTTTGCTAATAACTCCTTGCAGAGGTATTGCACCGAGTTGTACTGCACCCCATTTGTGCATTGTGCAGCCAATAAAATTACTGGCACCGAAACCTTGTCTGCATGGAATTTTCACATGACCTTCTCATCCAAAAGCTGACCAGAAAAATGCATCACTTGGTCTGTAATAGAGAGGATAGAGTATTCACACGACTTCTTGACCAATCCAAACTCATTTTCCATTTTGTCTGCAAGTTCATTCTCCTTGGTTTTTCATCCAAACTCCTTGGCTGGATCCGCCCCTTTATAGGTAAATTTCGTAATTCTTTGGATCAACATGTTTGTTATGGCGATGTGTTCTCCTAACCTCAAACACCCATCATGCACAAGTGCGAGCAATTGGTGTGCACATACAATTTACATAACTAACTTGTTAAAGTGTGACACACAACATACATAGCAATCCGGCCTGCTCAACCCCTTTTACCCTTTCCATTGGTTCTAGCTTTGTGACCCCAGTCTCCTCATAGTGAATCTTGTTCATGTACTTATTAGTGGCCAAATGAGTAGTTTTTTCCTGATCGACTAGACCCCAATCCTCCATTTTTAACACCGGGATATGCGCTAAGAATGCACCTTCAAATACCACTTCTTCCGGCAATATCGACATAGAGATCATGAATTTTTCATTATTGGCATCCTTTGGAACCTTTGCTTTCCATTTTCATGGAGGGATATACTCCAGGAGCCTAGTGAGAGGATCTCCCTCATCATCATCCACCTATTCAACTCTTTAGCGGAGTTCTCCTTCATCCAAATCTATGGGTTGATGGTGCTGCTTGGACTTCTTCATTTCTCATTTTTGACTAACCTCTTTTAGAATCTTCCTCGGTGACTACCTCACCTGTATAGCTTGGGGTTTGTTCTGCTTTTCTTTAGCAGCAGATGGCATTAGCCTAGGCGACCTCAGTGTTGTAGGAACAAATTGCGTAGCTTCCATTGACACAATTTCCAGGGCTTCGGCTTGAGAGACAGACGCATCATAACTTACTAGTTCAATAGATATTTGTTCAAGGATAATATTCTTGTTCCACTTAGGCAGTCTAGCAAATACCAGGCTTGAAAGAAAATCCTCAAAAATTTGTATTCATAGAGTGAAAAGAAGACGGCTCATACGCGATTTTTAGAAGGAAAAGTGTTCTACAGAAGAACAACATGCCATATTTATAAGAGATTTAAAATTCAAATCCGATCGTTCCCTCCATTTTCTGATCATAAATGCATCTTTGCCAGTAGATCTCCAAATATTTTTGCCATACATGTCGCCTACCCGCTCCTCCTAACAGGATTTTCATTATCCACTCATGACCAGTGTGTTCAACAGTTACTTTTGGACCCGTCTACATGGCACCAACCCCCATGGTGAAGCTCGTCCATCAAAACTTCTTCTGTCATAGCTTCTTCTATCACAAATTCTTCTATTGTACCCCTTGTGTCCGTTGCGCAACCCCCTTACTATGGTTTCCTTTTCTTCGAGCAGTGTAGTATATAGTCTTGCTCTCCCTTGCACTTGCCTAGAGTGTTCATATTGTCCTACTTCCATGTAGTCGTTGAGCAGGGGCAGGATCCCCTGTATACAACTTCAACCAACTTCCATTCACCCTTCTAGGGAAAAATTCACCATTCATCTTCGAGATCTGAACTTCGCCAACATTTGTAATTTCCTTGATAATATAGGGCCCAGCTAGTGCATTTGGAACTTGCTAGGAAACTTTGTGAAATTACTATCATAGAGAAAAACCAAATTGTTCACCTTGAAAGTGTGCAACTTAATATGCTTATCATGTCAGGCCTTCTCACATTCCTTTTGCACTTGCTGGTGAGATCCTACAAGAAAATGGCCTTCTTCCAACTCCATCAACTATGCAAGTCGTTTATCCAAGCTCTCGAAATCTGTCATCTTTGTCAAAGCCTCAATGTGCAGGCTTGGAAAAATATATTCCATGGGTATCACCACCTCAATCTCATAAACCAACCTAAACGAAGTTTGTCCTGTCAACTTCTTGAACATCATCCTATATGCCCATAGGAACGTTGGGATACGTACATCCCAATCAATTCTCTTTGTGTTACAAACCTTTGTCAATGCATTCTCCAAATCTTATTGAACGCTTGCACTATACCATTGGCTTGGGGATGATAGGGTGTATTGTTTTGATGGTAAACCTACAATTCTTCGAGAATCGTACTGATTGTTTCATTTAGGAGATGTGTAACCTTATCACTCATCAATATCTTAGCACACCCAAACCACGTTAAGACATATTCAAACAGGAACTTTGCAACTTTAGTAGTAGTACAATCCTTCACCGACTATGCTTATACCCATCTGGTTAACTACCCTGTCACAGTAATGATGTACCACAGACTTGTCTTCCTTCCTAGTGGTTGTATCAGACATATAAATTTAATTTCCCATTTTTCAAATACTTGTAACGAAACCTGAGGATTTAAGGGAAATTCGCCTCTTCGTGAAGGATTTCCCATCCTTTGACAAGCATCGCATGCTTTAAAATATGCCTTAAAATATTTATGCATTGTCGGCCACCATAACCCTGCACATAAAATCTTCTTCTCAGTGGCTCTACCTTCATAGTGTCCTCCTACAACTCATCCACGTGCCTTAATGAGGATACTAGCATGTTCAAACTCTAGAACATATCAACACAATATTTCATCTGTTCCCATATTATACAAATGTCCTGCTATAACAGAAAAACCATCTGCACTGACCACTAATTCCTTTTTTGTTGACTAGAATAGCCTTCCGAGGCTATACCCATAGTCAAAACTAAATGATATTATCAAAGTGGTCATCCGCAATGTGCACGACAAAGAGTTACGCATCCATCAATCCTTCTTCCAAATTTCTTGGTTCTTCACTTGTCTCGATTCAGCTTAGGTGATCCAGTGTTGTGTTCAACCTTCGAGGCTTCACTATTACTTCAAATTCATACTCCTGTAACAGCAACAACCACCTACAGATCTTCCCCCCCAATACATGCTTTTTGACTAGATACTTGAGAGGGGAGTGATCTATGTACATTTTGAAATGTGCACCTAACAAATAATGTCAAAACTTTTGTAGTGCGTAGATCATCACCAGCCCTTCGTGCTCTGTAGTGGAATAATTCTTTTTGACTTTTGACAATTTCATACTTGTGAATGCTATTGGATGATCAATATCACCTTCACCTGACTGGGTCAATACCACAATCAATGCAATACATGAGGCATCTACATGCACATGGAACTCTTTCTTCCAATCTGGAAATACTAAGATGGGTGTAGTCACCATGTTTTCCTTTAACACATCAAGACTCTGTTGACACTCCTCATCCCAACAAAAACTCACATCCTTCTTTAATAGTTTCTCCATCAAGGTGGTTATCTAGGCATAAGACTTGATAAAATTCCTATAGTACCCTATGTGGCCCAACATTACGTGCAGTTCCTTAAGATTCTTGGGAGCTTCTAAATCCACAATCACTACTATCTTCGTAGGGTCCACCATCAATTGCTGCTTGGATACTACATGGCCTAGAAAAATTCCAAAAGGTACACAAAATATCCACGATCAACACGATCTTCATGTTCAACACGATCTAGTATCTGTGACATATATCCAGCATGAGGCATAGACTTGCAACATGGCACTTCACCAATTCGAGCATAGTCCAATCATAAAAATATACCTCCAAGAATTTACAAATAAAATCCTTAAGAGTTGTGAATACTACCCCAAAGAATATTGTGGGCGCATTCTTTAGCCCGAATGGAATTACTTTATATTGAAAGAAACCCAACTCTATTGCGAATGTTGTCTTTTTGCAATCCTCCGACGTGATATTTATTTGATGGTATCCTGAGAATCCATCATTCGAATATGCCTCCTGGCCGCCAACATTCACCAAGAGTTCATCTGTAAATGGTGTTGGAAACAAATCATGAATGCATGCATCATCAATATTTCTGAGATCTACACATATCCTAATTTCTCCTTGCTATTTCTTTTCCTGGACAACCATTGGGCTCACCCACTCGCATTCTTCTACTAGCTCAAAAATGTTGGCTTCTAGCATTTTTTCTAGTTCTTTGTGAACCTTTTCTTTATACTTCAGATTGAGCTGATAAGGTCTCTCGTTTATGGGTTTCATTTCAGGTTTCAAAGTAATTTTCATTATGCCCAAATATCCTACAATACCCTTCAGATCTGAGAACTTTGTTGGGGATAGGTCTTGGTATTCGCACAGTAGTTCGGCCACCTTATCGACATATCTTCGTCCCAATAGTTTCCTATCTTTGCGAACCTAGGCTCCACATCATATTCAATATCTACTTGCTGGGTTTTTAGTGGCTTTATTACATCAAGGTTCTTTCTCTTAGGTACTTCAACCTTGCCCTAAGCTTTCGTTTCTGGAATATTAATATTCCGTGAATCCTCCTCTTCTTCTTTGGTCGTCACATTGTAACACTCTAGCACATGGTGCAGTTGGGTATTCCAATGCGGCTGAGTCCACTTTGTCAACTCCTTAGGTGTTCTGAGGATAACAGCTTTTATCTCCTAGAGTGCTTCATCAATGCACTCAAGCATGTCCTCAACGCTAAAGGTTAATAAGAAACTCTCCTGTAGAATATCCCGTTTAGCTGTTTTATGGCGCAGCTCTGTTTCTAGGTACCAATTCATAGGGATAGTATCTAAGGTATGGCAGAAAACATGTACCCACTCTAGTTGAGGTACTTCAACCCAAGCTTTCATCCACTATGCCAGGTGTTCATGTGGGTCATCATTTCTGCTATATTTCTCAACATCTAGGTATTAATGTATCCAAGCCTTAGATTCATCATTCACTTGTATTACTTCCAGCCAGTGAAGCTTTCCTGATGTGCACCCCACCAATAGGCAGGTGTACCATGTAGTACCTATTCAAGTACCTGGAAAAAATGTTCCTCGGATGCCTCCCTTTCAAACTCATCCAAAAAAATATTAACGTCATTTAAGCCATAATAATGCATAAGTTTCCTTACCTCCGTAGATACGCACCACAATGATTTTGTCATCATATTGCAATGTAGCCTAGAGACCTCATGCAACCTATTCTACCAGTGTTCGAGCTCTTCATATGAGTCGGACGTATAGGAGTTGTCTTTATCCCATGTAATTTGTCCATTGGCTATAGGATTAGTCCAATATTCATCTCGGAATGTGATCTTATATATCTTTTCTAGATCATCATCATCCTCCATAAAGTCACGAAGAGGTTGAGTATAGTGCACTCCCTCAACAAGGTCTATTGGTACAATAACCTTGAGTGCCTTCCTCTCAAATGTCATCTTCTGCTTCTTCAGATTAATCACCACATCCATGTCAAAGGCCCAATCAATTCCTAGTAGTGGAGGGTAAGGATTGTTGTCATCCACGATTTCAATTACTTCAAAATCAGCCAAGGCATTTTCTCCTTCAGTGTTTACTGTTACGCCATACAAGCTCCCCATAGGAATAATATTATGTTGATTAGCCATGCACAACTGAATAGGAGACCCACAAGAGACCATTTTAGTGCAAGTTTCCCCTTCCTTTGCTACATCTGTTTAGGCAGTACATTTTCATCAAACCCAAGATCCAATATTAACTAGTTCATTTCATATTCTCTAATCTGTCGGTCAGCCTCATCTCCTGCCCTGTTCGCTTCTTATGCTTACCTAGTTTCCTCACATCGTGTTGTTTTGAAGGAACCTTAATCTTATCCATACAATTATCTATCATTTCTTAGAGCCCTTCTACTTCCTTATGATCTCTCAGTAGCTTCATACAAGTTTTCAAAAAAGTGGCTAGCAGCAAAGGATCCACAACTTATGCTTCATTGTTCCCAACTGATTTCTCTTGACTCCCGAACGTATAAGCTTCAGAGAAATTACTTTTGGCCTCAATAAAAGTATCTTTGGCCTGATTGAGGTCAAAGCTGACTTCCTTCTCAGCAGCCTTGCGCACCCATCCCTTGGTTTCTGGCTGCTTTCCCTTATCTTCAGCTATGGCCATACCACTACGCATTCTGATATTGACACTATGATCTTCTTTGCAAGGATTTCTACTCTACCCTTATCATCTGGATATTTTTCATAGGCTGCTAGCTCTATGTCTTCTTTTCTTGCATATTTTCTATAAGTATCGGGCAATCTTTTATCACATGGTCGAACTGTCTCCAATATTGACAATATGGATGTGTTGGGTTCGGATAGTCACATGCAAAATGTCTAGCTTCACCATAGTTATAACAAATATCCTTTCCACAACCTTTTCAATGACCTCCTCCTCTTCCTCTTCCGTGGCCTTGGAATCCTCTACACGCTGCAGCTACTCTCTAATCCTGATGCCACTTTTTTGCCTGCATTCGATAGGTAGTGGTTCTCTCCATCACTAATCCCGCTTACCACTTGTTGTATCTCCTTAAACATTGTAATAGATTGTGCCTAATATTTATGCTTCCTAAACTCAATGTTTAATGCTTGTTGAGTCTCTTCCAAAGTCACACCAGGTTTGTCTTAACAGTATTTGATATACCAAGTCAGCGCCCTATCTTGCGGCTTTGTGACCAACTGTTCTTTCTTTAGATTATCATCAGTGATCTGCTGCACTATCCATGCATCATTTCTAACAAACAATAATTGTGCAGAGCCTTCACTCGCTACCCATTTAAAGATCGACATCTTAATTTTGTTTTCCATGTTGAATCATGGAGGTGGAGGTGGAAGTGGAGGTGAAGGTATAGGTTTATGCAGTGGAGGTGGAGTGGCCAAATGAGGTATCCATGGTATACCCTGACTTACCCACTGTAGTGAACTTCAGAGTGTATTTAAAAATGTTCCTTCATCGTTGCTTGAAGAGGATCCCAATAGTGGACTATATTCAGAGTTTGATTCTCCGTTCCTTATGAAAGAGTTTTCCTCTTCATGTAGTCCCAAACATCAAGGTAATGGAATAACCCTTTTTTCATAGAACAACATCTTAATCCAAGTCTTTAGGTATTTTAAATACTTACCCCACAGTCCCTTGAAGAACTTGTGCTCTACTTCACTATAACTAATGGACATATCAATATCAACCTCAGTGTCAAATCATCCTATGATACGATCAATCTAGTGATCAACAACCCACATAGTGTTATTTTCTAAAGCTTCCAGGAACCTCACTAGTTCTAGCGTCCACACAATAGGACCATTAAGTTTCCACGTACCCTGATTTTATGCTAATCTAGATAGCCACTCATGCAATTCACAAGGGAAGAAACAAAAAAAAAATTGGTTTCGTCTGAGTATAGTTATCTATTCAACCATTGTTCCTTAGACAACCATGAATTTCTATTCTCCTAAGATGTGAACATGTGTTCCTTCCGATTGATCCACATATCAATTTATTTCTTAGTAGGAAACCATGTATTCAACATCACACATTCCTCACATTGACCCCGGTCCCAACAATAGAACCATTTGTTGGCTTAAGGGGGGCTAACCTAGGTTCAGAGTTATTCGCGCCAACCAACAAAGCCATAATTGTCAGCCCTTTCGGAAAAATCTTGCATAGCGCAGTTTATAGTCTCACCCAAAATAGTGTTGGAGGATGATAGAACTAGGTTTCTACATCCAGAGGCCTGTGTGATGGTTTCCTAAGGTTATTATAGCTTTCGCATAGATCTATTCCTTCCAACTATCAATTACTATAAATCTATTCCAACAGCTTCCAACCCTTGGTGAAGGTATTAAATTGTTATTAACATGCATAAAAGATACAGATCCACTTCTTTCGCGTAATAAACAATCTCTAATTTACATAATTCATAACAAATCATGGAGAAATACAAACTTAACTGAAAAAATAAACAAGGCACATATGCATAGATTCGGCTCAAAAAAGTCTTTATTGAGAATAATCATTCAGATACAGACTTCTTCTCCCTGTGCACCCAACTGTAGGGGCTCACGCACTCAATTTCAGGAGCCTTCTCCTTCCAACTAGGTATAGGAAGCAAACCTTTCTTGCCTTAGCACCTTGCCCTTACAATAATTCTTCTCGAAATGTTCAAGTTTTCTTCTAAGACACAACATGATTCAACTACTTATAGCATTTTATTTACAATACCATGGTCCACGGACCATGGGCGGCTCTCAAAACAACTCTATCACGTACCCACCTACGGGACTAAAGCCCCTTTTATTCTACTTAGCTTCGCATTCCACTTCCACATTTCACAGAAAATTTACTTTCTTTAATGAAAACTATTACAAAAATTGATTTAACTGACAAAAATTGACCCAGGGACCCCATCCCAACAATAACTTTGCCTAGATCCTTTGAAGGCTACCCACAGGTGACTCATCTTCATCCAATAGCCACCTTGGAGACACCATTCCTTTTAAGGTACAAGTTAACACTGATATTCTGGTACTTGAGGGCCAAATAGATGTATGCGCCATAGATAAATGGTTAAATATGTTGGAAAATTATTTTTCAGTTCATGAGTTTTCCAATCAGGAAAAGATTAGTTTTGCACTTCTCAAAGTTGCCCCACACGTCAGGGACTGGTGGGAAACCTACTGTAAACAAAAGGATGGGAAGGAATCCTCACAGTTTTCACCCCTACCCACTTGGAATTCTTTCTGAGATGCCATCAAGGAACAATATTACCCTGTCGATAGCTATGAAGATAAATACATAAAGTGGACCATGCTACAACAGGGAATGGATTAAGGTGTGCCATAGTTTAAAAATGTTTTCCATACCCTTCACATGAAACTAGGTATGAATGATTATGAGTGACACTTGGTACTCAAGTACTGTGACCATATACACAAGTACATCCACGATGAGATGGAGTTCCTATAAATCTCCTTACTCAACATGGCATACCAATATGTTGTCAAGATTGAGCATAAGTTTAAACAAAAGAAGTGAGACTTTAGATATGTGAATGTGAAGCAAGGAAAATGGGACCCTAAACAATAGAGGAAAGGACTAAGCCAATTCAGGGTGACGCAGCCCAACCCACTGAAGCTGCAAGAATAGAAAAACACCATGAAGACAAGGAAGGACATGAGAAAATGGTGTGAGTTCAATAAGAGCTCCACTCACAACACAAGTGAGTGTTGGGTTAAGAAGTCACTAGTGGCCAAGCTAAAGGCTTCCAAATCAGACCCATGTTTTGACTTTGAATTAGAGCCTAGTCCCACCATGGCCACTAGTAAGATCCAAAAGAGTGAGCCTGAAGATCCAGAGGAGGGCGAACACCTCTTCCACTCACAAAAGTGGGTGAAGGGTTCTTCACTATAGTTCATTGTCGACACAAGGAGCCAAAAGAACCTCGATTTAGTAGATGTTCTAAAGTCATTAGGTCTACTGACTATAGTGCATCTGCATCCATACACCATCAGGTGGCTTCACCAAGGATGAAATCCCCACATCATCAAGAATTGTCGCCTTCCCTACAACATCAAGCCCTTCACGGATGAGGTATTATGTGTTGTTGCTCCTCTTGAAGATTGTGATGTATGATTAGGACAACCATACTTGTAGAAGAACCATGTTTTATATGATTCTAGACCTCGCTATGTGATTATTACTTTGAAGAATAAGTTGTACAGGATACCATAGGTAACCCCGCCTACTGTCATATATTTGATCACTGCAAAGAAATGTAGTAAGATCATTTCCCAGACCAGGAAATTTGTTTCAATTTTAATTAACCCTCGGGGCAAGAAGAAGGTTGTGCCCATGACTTCCATACAAGGCTGCTCTATAAAACCGTAGAATATGGACAAGGTTGTGGAGGAGTACATTGACATTTTTTCCTCACCTACAAGGGTACCTCTTTGTTGTCAAGTCAATCACTCCATCAATATTACCCTGGGCTCACCACTATCCAATGGACTGATGTATCAATGCTCTATTCTAGAGAACAATGAGATCAAGAGGAATATTTAGGAGTTTTTTCAAAAATGGAAATTCAAGCCAAGTTCATCACCCTATGGGAGACCGATTGTATTGGTACAAAATAAGGAAGGGACCTAGAGACTCTATATTGACTAGCGGGCATTGAGAAAGATCACTCTCTAGAATAGGTACCCAATCCCACTGATTGATGACCTTCTGGACTAGCTTAAGGGGGCCAAATATTTCAGGAAGACTGACTTGAAGTCTAGTTATCACAAGGTGCCCATCAAACCCTCTAATGTGTGGAAGATTGCCTTAAAATCTAAGGAGGATATTTTCAAATGGTTGGTCATGCCATTCAGGTTGATGAATGCACCTGCAAACTTCATGAGATTGATGGACGACATCTCATTGTCATTCATCAATGCATTCATGGTGGTGTATTTAGATGACATCTTGATCTTTTGCTAGATTTTGTAAGAGAACCTCCACCATATTCCACGGTTCCTTCAAACCCTTCGAAAGACACTTTGTGTGCCAATTTGGATAAATGCACTTTTGTCATCACCCAAGCTCAATATCTTGGATACATCATTGACGATCATGGTGTGCATGTGAACCCAGCCAAGATACAAGTCATTCAAGATTGGCCGGCCCCAACCACTCTAACAAAGCTCCTGAGATTTCTAGGTCTTGCCAATTTCTATCACAAGTTCATGTTGGGGTTCTCCCATATAACTTGGCCTTTAAGTCAAGTCACCAAGGGTAGAGCGAAAGAAAATTTCTTTTGGTCTGAATCGCGATAGAAGTCGTATTCCAAGTTGAACCATCACCTCTACTCTACACAAGTGCTCACATTAATAGACCTCCAGAAACCATTTGATATCGAGACAGACACCTCAAACTATCCTATTGGTGTATTTCTTACTTAGCGGAGGAATCCAGTGGCATATCATAGTGAGATACTTTCAGACATAGTCCAAAAGTATCCCACCTATGACAAACAAATGTATTCCATTGTTCAGCCCTCCTAACAATGGAAGCATTACATTCTAGGGAAGGAAATGGTCATCCACATAGACCATTGACCCCTACACTTCATAGAGACACAAGGGAAGTTACAGAATGATCGCCATCATAAATGTTCCACATACTTGCAACAATTCCATTTGATCATTAAGTATAAGAAGGGAAGCACCAACAATGTTACAGACTACCTCAGCTGACCAAAGGTCATGGCGCTTAACACTGTGCTCAACTCTTGTGGGCATGAGACTGTAGGGTGACTGCATCTTTACAAGAGCGATGGAGAATTCGACAGCACATACCAGACACTCATGTAACATAAGAAAGTTCCAAAATTTCACCTTGAGAGTGCCCTTTTATGCCACTTGGGACACATCTGTGTTCCTTCAAGAAAGCATGCTAAGATGATCTAGGAGGTTCACTACAGTCCAGTCATTGGACATTTCGGGGTAGAGAAAATAGTGGTAGTGTTGCATAAGTATTTTTATTGGCTGAACCTTCGACAGGAAGTTGGGAAGTACATCAAATCCTGCTTTGCCTATGCCATTTCCAAGCCGACCATCAAGAACCAAGGCCTATATACTCCTCTTTGTACTCCTATTCGACCTTGGAAATCCATCTCCATGGATTACATGTCTAGCCTTCCTTCTACTAAGCATGGAAATGACTGCATTTTCATGGTCGTCTACAGATTCTCTAAGATGGCCATTCTCGCGGCATGCAATAAGTGTATCACAATAGAAGCCACTACTAAGCTCTTTTATTAATGAGTGTGGGTAGATTTTTGATCCCACATTCCACTATCTCAGATAGGGACATCATATTCCTAAGTACAATTTGGTCAAGTCTCTGATCGATGTTGAATACTACACTCACTAAGTCCACGAATTTCCACCCCCAAACTAATGGCCAAACAGAGCTCGTGAATAGGATGATTGTATACATTCTGCATATGTACAACTCGAAGCATCCATGAACATGGTATGAAAGCCTCCCCTATATATAGCACAAGTATAATAGATCTCTCCATAGCTTAATTGGCCACAACCCCTTCTAGGTGGGGTTGGGGTTCTAGCAACTATATCCCATTGATGTTTTCATACCATTTGCAGCTACTTAGGGAGATTTAGCTCATGTCCATTTTGAAGCTAACAAGACTAACAACTTCATTGAGTGCATTCATCACATCCTCTAGTAGGTCCATGACATATTGGACATAGCCCATGCTAAGTTCAAGTAGTGTCATGATCACCATAGGGTGCCACACAAGTTCCAAGTCGGTGACAAGGTTTGGTTATTTTTGAAGAAGGAGCGTCTCGATGGGCCCCACTGCAAGCTTCACCCAATTCAATATGGGCCTTACACCATCACTAAGGATGTAGGGCACAAGGTTTTTGGGCTCAACATTCCACCATTCCTTGGTCTGCACCCAGTGTTCAATGTTGATTGGCTTCTACCATACCTCCAACCATTACAAAACACATCAAACATTGCAGAACAACTCTCACCAACAGAGTTAAACCTAGACTGCATGGAATAGATCATAACTGATTGGAACATGGACACGCAGATCAAGAACACTTGCCAATAGAAGATCCAACTGTATTGGGTTGACAAAGCCGGCCAACTCCTACACCAAGCCAAGTGGCTCACCAGAGACCAAGTTCAACAGAATTTTCCCCATCTCATGAAGACACTCAATGTAATGGTGACCATTTCTTCCTCAAGGGGGAGGACTAATCTAGGTGGATATTGGTGGCCACCTGCTTATTCCACTTGGACCCCCACTGTTGTTTCTTTTATGTTTCCTTAAGTCGTTTTGAGGAACTAAAAGATGTTTTTAGAGAAAAAAATAGATTGAAAAAGTATCAATCTAGTTTACTAGTTTTTTTCAACCTTCTCTTCGATATATTTTAAATGTGGTATTATGATAGCCAAATGGAGATCGTATGCCAAAGTTACAACCCTGAGAAGTTGATGTACCAATTTAGCCAAACGGGGACCACAATTTTGGTGCTTTATCTCCTAGGGTTAATTTTTTGGATGTTTATGGCTTTCCATTGTTTCTCAATAATAAATAGGCCTTTGAGCCTCATTGTAACACAATTCAGAGGCATGTAGCCACTGCGTCTCTTCTCAGAGATAAGCCACCATCACCTGAGCTAGTTTATTTTTATTTTTGTATCTAAATATATTGCATTTCTTTGATATTAATGATATGAAGTTTTATTTCTACTGCATATCTGTGTATATTGGTATTTTTGTATTTTTTTGCATTCTTGCATAAGTCCGAATCATTGGTATCAGTGTGGTTTTCTATTCCCTATTTTTATGTGAATGTCCCCAATGAGGTTAGGGTAGAAGGAGTTAGGGCTTGATCTGGTTGAACCTTTGCAAGACCAACCTCGAAAAACATGACGAATTCCCATGGCAGAAGAAAAGAAAGATGAGGAGGCAAGAGATCATTTCAAAATACGATTATGGATAAATTTTCCCAGATCCTTTGACGACTACCCATAGGTGACGCATATTCATCCAATGGCCACTTTGGAGGTGCCACTCCTTTTAAGGTATAAGTTAACTTTGATATTCCCATATTTGAGTGTTGGATAGATGCATATGCCATAGATAAATGGTTAAATATGTTGGAAGAATATTTTTTAGTTCATGACTTTTCCAATCGAGAAAATATTAATTTTTCACTTCTCAAAATTTCCCCACATGTTAAGGACTGGTGGGAAACCTATTGTGAAAAAAAGGATGAGAGAGAATCCCCACATTTTTCATCCACACCCACATGGAATTCTTTCCAAGACACCATCAAGGAACAACATTACCCTATCAGGAGCTATGATGATAAATACATAAAGTGGACCACGTTATGGCAGGGAAGGGACCAATATGTGTCGGAGTTTATAAATGTTTTCCATAGCCTTCGCACGAAGTTGGGTATCAAGGATTATGAGTGTCATTCCATACTCAAGTACCATAGTTGTCTACACAAGTACATCTAGGACGTGAAGGAGTTCCTAAAGATCTCTTCATTCGACATGACATAATGATACACTTTCAAGTTTGCGAAGAATTTTAAACAAAAGAAGCAACACTTTGGATCTATGAAGCTGAAGAAAGGAAAAGGCACCTCCAACCCATAAATCAAAGGAAAAATCCAAGGTGAGGCGACCTAGGACAACCCTTCGAAGCCATAATAAAATAACAACACCATGAAGACAAATAAGGACATGGGAAAATGGTGTGAGTTCAATAAGAACTCCACTCAAAACACAAGTGAGTGGCGGGCCAAGCAGTCACTGGTGGCTGAGTTGAAGGCTTCCGAATGAGATGCATGTTCTGAATATGAGTTGGAACCCAACAAAGGGAATTCCAAAGGGAAGCAAATCATTGGTTCAGATCCCAGTGGTACCCTGGCTGCCACTAGGATCCAAAAGAATGAGCCAAAAAATCTAGAGGAGGGGAACCGCCTCTTCAACTCACAAATGTGGGTGAAGGGTTCTCCAATGCAGTTCATTGTCTACGATAAGAGCTAAAAGAACCTCATTTCAACAGAGGTCATGAAGCGACAAGGCCTACTGACTATAAAACATCTGAAGTCATACACCATCAGGTGGCTTCACCAAGGACGATATCTCCGCATCACCAAACAATGTCTCCTTCCCTACAACATCAAGCCCTTCATGGATGAGGTATTGTGCGATGTTTCTCTTCTTGAAGTTTGTGATGTATTATTAGGAAAACAATACTTGTGGAAGCAACATGCTATATATAAGCCTAGACCCTGCTCTGTGATTACTAATTTGGACAATAAGTTGTACAAGATACTGAAGGTAGCCCCACGTACTCCCATCTCTTTGATCACTGCAAAGCAATGCTGTAAGATAATTTCACACACCAAGAATTTGTTTTCCTTATGATTCTCCCTCTAGGAAAGAATAAGATTATGGCCATGTCTTCCAGACAGGTCTCCTCTGCATAGTAGCAGAAGATGGACAAGGTCGTTGGAGAGTGCAGGGATATTTTTTCCTCACCTATAGGGGTAGATCTACACTTTTAGGTCAAGAACTCCATTGATCTGACCCAGGGCGTGTCACTACCCAATGGACTGATCTATCAATGCACTATTCTAGAGAATGATGAGATAAAGAGGCAAATTCAAGAGTTGTTGTTGAAAGGGAAATTATAGCCAAGCTCATCACCCTATGGGTTCCCATTTGTATTGGTACAGAAGAAGGATGGACCTGGAGACTTTGTATTGACTATTGGGCATTGAGCAAGATCACTTTCCGGAATAGGTACCCGATCCCATGCATTGATCACCTTATGGCCCAGCTCAAGGGGAAAATATTTCAACAAGATTGAATTGAAGTTCAGTTATCACCAGGTGCTAATCAAAACCTCCGATGTGTGGAAGACTACCTTCAAATCAAATGAGAGCCTTTTCGGATGGTTGGTCATGCCTTTCAGGTTTTCGAATGCCCCCACAACCTTCATCAGATTGATGCATGACATCTTACGACCCTTCACCAATGCATTCGTGGTGGTGCATTCAGATGACATCTTGATCTTCAACCAATTTTTGGAAGAGTGCCTCCACCATATTCGATAGGTCCTTCAAACCCTGTGACAATATACTTGGTGTGCCAATTTGGAGAAATGTAGTTTTGGCATGACCCAGGTTCAATATCTAGGGTACATCATTGATGAGTAGGGTGTGCATATGGACCTAGCCAAGATACAAGTGATTCAAGATTGGCCAGCCCAAAACCACTCTAACAGAGCTCCGTAGCTTTCTGCGTGTTGCCAATTTCTATCGCAGGTTCATGTTTGGGTTCTCTCATATCACTTGGCCTTTAAGTCAAGTCACCAAGAAAGGAGTGAACACAAAGTTATTTTGGTCGATATCCCAACAGAAGGTGTTTGCTGAGTTAGAGCATCACGTCTACTCTGCACAAGCGCTCGCATTACCAAATGTGCAGAAACCATTGTAGATCAAGACGGATGCCTCTAACTATGTTGTTGGTGCATTTCTTAATCAACAGTGACATTGAGTGGCATATCATGGTGAGACACTTTCAGACACAGTCAGAAAGTATCCCACCTGTGACAAAGAAATTTATTCCATTTTGCAAGTCATCTGACAATGGAAGCATTACATTATGGGGAAGGAAACAATCATCCACACAAACCATTGACCCCTGCAGTTCATAAAGACATAAGGGAAGTTTCAAAATGATCAATATCAAAAATGTTTCATATACCTACAACAGTGCCATTTTAACATTAATTACAAGAAGGGAATCACCAGCAATGTTTCATAATGCCTCAACTGACCACTGTGCTTGACTCTTGTGGGCACGAGACTACGGAGTGGCCAAATCTTTACAAGAGAGATCCAAAATTCGCCATTACATACCAAACACTCTTGGAAGGTAAGAAAGTTCCAAATTTTCACCTCCAGAATGCATTATTATGCCACCTAGGACAAATCTATGTTCCTTCAATAAAGTGACCCAAGATTATAGGCAAGGCGTACTACAATAGTTTCACTGGACATTTCAAGGTAGAAAAAATAGTGGCAATGCTATACAAGTATTTTTATTGGCCGAACAATCGATGGGATGTTGGGAAGTGAATCAGATCCTGCACTGCCTACACCATTGACAAACTGGCCATGAATAAGCAAGTCCCATATACTCCTCTTCCTACACTTAGTTGAGTTTTGGAATCCATCTCCATGGATTACATGTTGGACCTTCCTTCTACTAAGCATGGAACTGACTATGTTTTCTTGGTCATCAATAGATTCTCTATGACGATCATTCTAGTGGCCTACAACAATAGTATGACAAAAGAAGCCATTGCTAAGCTCTTCTTTGAACAAGTGTGGGTACATTTTTGGATACCATAGTCCATTATCTTAGATCACGACAACAATTTCTTCAGTACATTTTCGTCATTATTTGGCCGATGTTGAATACCAAGCTCACTAAGTCCACGAATTTCCACCCCCAAACTGATGGCCAAAAAGTGGTCATCAACAGGATGATCATACACATTCTACATATGTAAAACTCGAAAAATCCATGTGCATGGGATTAAAGCCTCCCTTATGTCCAGCACAAATACAATAGAGCTCTCCATAGCTCAACTAGTGACAACCCCTTTCAGGTGGGTCAGGGTTCCAGCCACTATGTCCTATTGATGTTGTCATACCATTTGTAGATATTGAAGTAGATTCATCTCATGTCTAGTACAAAGTTGACAGGGCAAACAACTTCATTGGGCGAATTTAACACATCCACCAGTAGGTCCATGACATATTAGATAGAGCCAATTCTAGGTACAAGAGGTGTCATGATCAACATCAAGTGCCACACAAGTTCCAAGTGGGTGAAAAAGTTTGGTTACATTTGTAGAAGAAGTACCTCGATGGGCCCCACCACAAGCTTCTCCCTCTCTGATATGGGCCTTACACCATCACTAAGGTTGTAGGGGAAAATTCTTTCGAGCTTAATATTCCACCATTCCTTGGCTTGCACCCAATATTCAATGTGGACCACCTTCGACCATACTTTCCACCATTACTGGACACATCAAAAATTGCAGAACAACTCACACCAACAGAGTTAAACCCATACTACATGGAACAGACCACAATTTATTGGATCATGGACATGCAAATCAATAACACTCTCTAGTAGAATATCCAACTATATCGTGTTTTCAAAGATGGCCAACTCATGCACCAAAGCAAGTGGCTCACCAGGGACCAAGTTTAGCAAAATTTTCCCCATCTCATGGAGGCACTCAACGCAATGGGGACCATTGCTTCCTAAGTGTATAGGACTAATCTAGGTGGATATTGGTGGCCGCCCACCTATTCCACTTGGACCCCAACTGTTGTTTCTTTTCTATTTCCTTAGTTGTAGCAAAACTTACTATTTTTGGCAGTTTTCAGGTCCTAAACCTCTGGAGTCGTTCTGAGGGATTAAAATACGTTTTTAGGGAAAATGGAGAGACCTAAAAATCCCAACCCAATATTTTGGTTTCTTTTCATCCTCCCCTTCGAGATCTTCAAAACAAGATGTTATGATAGTCGAACAGAGATCGTATGCCAAAGTTATGACCTTAGGAATTTGATGTACCAATTTACCCAAATGGGGCCCACAGTTTTGGAGATTCATCTCTTAGGGTTATGTTTTTGGATGTTTAAAGTTTTTCATTGTTTTGCAATAATAAATAGGCCTTTAAGCCTCATTTTTAGACAATTTAGAGGCATGTAACCACCACATCTCTTCATAGAGATAAGCTACCATCACCCGAGCTAGTTTATTTTTATTTCTGTATGTAAGCATATTTCAATTCTTTGATATTAATGAAATGGAGTTTTATTTCTGCTGCATCTCTGTGCATATTGGTATTTCTATATTTTTTTACATTCCTACATAAGTCTGGATCAAAAGAGTACCACTATGAACTCGTAGCCTGACCTTAAGTCAATGTTGGAGAAAACTGTTGGCCCTCTTAACTGGTCAAAAAGATCATCAATCCTTGGTAATGGGTACTTATTTTTAATGGTTACTTTATTCAACTGCTTATATTCAATGCACAATATAAGGGTTTCATCTTTCTTCTTTACAAATAATATTGGTGCTCCCCAAGGAGACACGCTTGGCCTTATGTAACCCTTGTCCATCATCTCCTTCAGTTGTAATTTGAGCTGACCCAATTCTAGAGTTCTCATTCTATATGGAGCCTTGGATGTTGGTGCTACTCCTAGCACCAGTTTGATAGAGAAATCTATCTCCGTGTGAGGAGGAAAAAAACATCTGCACATTGTTGCAAAACGGGGTACTCTTGAAGTAATTCATCCTCCTTGTCATTTGATCTTCTACCAGCTTCCTCACTCTAGAAGACTTGTACTGCAAACAACATGCATATTTTTCTGTTACTACATTTGGCTTCCATGGCAGTGATCAACCTCACTAATATGGCTTTCCTGTTACCTTGCAACACTCTGGTCATTCCTTGCTCATCCAAGCATTCTATTGCTTTCTCATAGCAATCTACCTCGGTTTGGTGTAGGTATAACCAATCCATGCCCAATCATAACTCTTACCCATCCAATGGTAACACATTCAAGTGGGATATTGTGTCCATGCCACTGAGCTCAATTTCACATGACTGTATCCAATGATTGATTATTTTCCTTGTGCTTGCTGCTAATTGAAGCAACCAAGGTTCTTGATGCAACTCCTTTCCAAATCCACACTTATCCACAAGCTCTAGAGTGATAAAAATATAATTGGAACTTAGATCAATTAAAATGGAAATGACTTGTTGTTGTAGCTTACCTTCCATCTCAATGATGGATGCCTCGTGATCTACTTGGTAATTTTCCAGTGCTGCATAAACTCTAGGCATACTGTGAGCTACTTCACCCACTTTGCTTACCTCATGAGTGTTGTAGATCTTGGGTCCAACATTCTCCTGATGTGGGTAGTCTCTTCTCTTGTGGTCCCCACCACAGGTCCAACAATTGAGTGCTTCTTGACCTTCAAACCTAGGATGTGTTATCACTGGTTGCTGCAAATTTTTCTTATTAGCAACATTGGGCTTTTTCTGAAACTAACGTGTCTAAGTTGGGTGCCTTCCTTATCTCTTGTTTGGATTTTTCTTTGGCCAAATCTTATTATGTCCAGATTTTCTCTTGGCTTGCCAATTGCTTATAATCTCAACTCTACCTTTTCCTTATTCATAGCAGTTTCCTAATTTCTTGATAGAATCCTTCAGGGTTTGAGGTTCGAACAATTTGATTTTATCTCTAAATGCAATAGGTAGCCCACTAATCAACCTCAATATCTTAGCTTTCTCATATTTGAGATATGGTACATATCTCAACAGTTCCAAAAATTTGATGACGTACTCATCACTAGTTAGCTGACCCATTTTGAGTTGATAAAACTCTTTGGTTCTGCTATCATAATTCTACTCAGATAGGTATTATTCTTTGAAGAGCTTCTGAAACTCTCCCCATGTCATCTCCTACTCAGTTTTGGTTGTAACATTCTTCAATTCTTCCTACGATATATTGTCTTTCCCTTTCAAACTACACGTGGCAATCCTAACCTTTATATTCTTGGAATAATCATGCATTCTAAAATAATTCTTCTCCCCCAGCAACCATGCTTCTACATCCTCTACCTTCTTCATATCGCCGTCAAATCTAGGTGGTTTTTCCTTCTTAAACTCTTTAGGCATATGTTCCTTTTCCTTTTCCTTACTTAGTAAGTGGTCGTGATGTCAAGAATGGTGATGCCTCTAGGCAACCAACTTAGATGGTATGTTGGAGCACTACATTCACGTGCTAGTCCCTCTACTTAGTGTTCTTCGACATTCTCCTCTTGGCATAGTGTCCTCACTTCATTGCCTATGACTTTTCCTGGACTTCCCACCATCAGATATGTTGGTGTTTTCTTTTGTTTCTTGAAGGATTTTTTTGTCTCTATGATTTTCCCTCCTCTCGGATTTAATTTTCTTCTACCAATCTGAGAGACTTTACAGGATGATTGTGTTGATCTCTTCTTTCCTTTATTTGCCTCTTACTATCCTCTCATTATCAAGTTTAGATCTTCTCACCTCATCCCTTAGGCTTCTCAAGGTGTTCATCTAGTCTCGGGAATGATTCCCTCCCCCTTAGCCAACTGGTCTCTCTCCTTCATTAGTTCTAACCCCATCATTTCCATGTTGTGATTGATCATAATTGTATTCAACCATTCCAATCCTCATCACTATGGCTTATTTTGGTTATTGTTTCCTGTGATGTGTTGTTAATCACACACATTCTTAGACATTGCAAAAAATAAATAATCCCAACTTAGGGTCATGGTTTACCATGGAGACTTCTGTTGTGACAAAACAATCATGTTACTGTGCCAACACACTCATAAATCATATGCATCAATAATTTAATATTTTGATCATGATCATGAAAATAAAATCATATATATGACCTATGACCACTAAAATAAACAACATGACCGCGATCTTATTCTCAGACAATTTTCGTTAATGCAAGATGAGTAGGTTTGTCAAATTTTAACATTATACAATATTCACTCAAATCCTTTTCTCAATTTTTTTTAATTACTCACATATGACGAAGCCCATCTAGTCCATCTTTGAACCTAGATAGCTCTAATACCACTCTATAACATACCTCCTTACCTTACCAAGGTAAGAGTGTCATTATCGGCAAATCTGGTCCCCATTGTTTGTTAATGGAAATGGGATTAAGAGTGTCGCACCCTAGGTTTCTTTTTTTACTCTTTCTTTCATTCATTTCTATATATTTCCTTAGACAAGAAATGGTGGTCACCAATCTTACACTGTGACACGACAGTTCACCATGGGCTCATCTAATTAAGAGGTGAGAAAAAGGTCGATATCTACACATCTCTGTACTTCAGAGCACCACCTCACATCCCGACTCCTGACCTCATGACCTCTGAATTAGTAGGGGTCTGCATGTCAGCTACACACTTGTCCATTTGCACATAACCCCACCCCTTGACCTTTGACCTAGTCGGGGTCGGCCTATAATGGATCTCAAACTTAACATTCTCCGACTACCCAACCCTCAGCCCTTAATCTAGTCAGATCAGCATATCAACTGCACTCCCTTCCATTAGCACCAGACCAGACCTCCTGATCTCTAACTAAGTGAGGGTCAGTATCATTCTTTGGATCTTACCCCAAAGCATTGGTTCTTGTTGGGCAGCATATCCCACACGTAACGGTTTTTGGACTTAAAGCCTAGATTTTTGGGTATTGGTATTGTAAAAGCTCCGCGAAGTGCGCAGAGCGAGAATTGTAATGGGTCAAGTCGAAGGGTAGTCTGCGCTAAAATATTGTAAATTAATCCAGAATGTGTTAGCCTACCCATGGTCCACGGAACATGGGAATGTATAAATAAGAGTGAGGATCTAAGCGTAAACGACAGCTTTTGTGATGTAAGAAGTAATATGGGTATCTGAATGCGGTATTAGATTTGAGCCTGTAAGTCCTAGTTTTGGGTCGTAATTGGGGATAGAGGCTCCACAGCTATGTGCACAGAGGCCTGGTTAGAGTCCGCAGCTGAGTAAGTGGACCCCTCCAGCTGTGTACGTAGGGTAGGAAGTGGATTGTAACTGGAAAAAGGCATTAATAAAGATAATTTGGTTTTGGAATATTGCATATCTGTTTCTATATTCTGGCTTATGCATCTATTTATAGTTTAATTGCGTGCATGTCTGTTTGTGTTAAATGGTAACTGAAAGTATTTTGCCTTACTAAGTTAATTCAAGATCTATAATAATATCAAGCACAGAAAAGGTAACATTCATTCGTGCTCGTCCTCCAAGCTGAGCGAACGTAGTTACTCTAAACACGCGATTACACAGAAGTAACACAGCACGCAAGATCAGCTCGCAAACTTCTAGACCTCATCAAGACATCCCTAGGGTTTGAAAACCTAGTTCCAGTACCCTCCCCTACTACCTCGGGTGAGACCTCAATCCGTGCTTTGCGGACTGTTGCCAAAAGGGCCGGTAGTTTCAGGATTTGTTTCGCTAAACAGTTCTGAACCTGGGTCAGGCCCCAATAAGCCAACAAATGGTTCCGTTGTCAGGACTGGGATCTGCCTAAGGGATGTTTGATGTTAGAACATTCGAACCCTATGAAGAAAGAAATTGAGGATTGGTTGGATGAGAAGCTTCACGAGTTTGTCTGAGAAGAGGTGGTTGGATCGCTTCATATATATGGAAATCCATGAAATCTTCTTCATGACCTTCTCTTTAGAACAATATGATTGGATCACGAGGCTAGCAAATAGCCATGGAAGGTGCAAGCTCAATCAACCAGTAGTGTGGACTCTAGTGTTGGTGTGTAGGCTAGAGGCATCTGAAGATAAGATCGCTTGGGTCATAGACCATTGCCTAGACTGGTTAATAGGAGGGTTTTTCACTGAATTTGTGATAGACACCACTGTCAGCTACAGTGAAGCAAAAAGACATTTTCTCAAGGGACTGTGAGGTAAGTACATCAAATCTTTGAATACCTAGATTAAGATGTTGTTATGTGAAAAATGGGTGATGCAAATACATTAATGAGTGGAACGATGTGGAGTGGAAAGGTCTACAAAGGGATCGAAGGTTTAGGAAACAGTCCTTTAATTCACCTCTGCAAGAAGGAGAGGAATAGTGCGCGCGGGCTTCTCCAACAAGTGCGATCAATTTGATAAGGCAATGTATTCCGCAGTTATCATCTCTGCTAATGCCACCACTCTTGTCACCTCCATCCTTACCCGTGCCACCCACACCAAACCAACAGTTTAGCATGGTGAGTGCGATCAAGCTACTTGTATTCAGAGGAGTAGGGAACGAAGATCTAGATCAATTTTGGTTCATAGTAAGAGCAGCGTGGGAAACACACGGGATTACGGATGATAAAATTAAGAAGACCACATTGGTAAGTGCACTGCAGGAACGTGAACTGACATGGTATATCAAGCATTCGAATGATCACTCGAATGCCAGAATAGCGGAGATATAGATTACGTTGAATAAAGAATTTAGCCGGTCGAAATCGGAGACGCAATCGATCATCAGATTCAAGGAGATCGCAATGCTTCTAGGCGCAATCCCCTGGGATCTGGATCAGAGGATGAAAAGTACAATCTATGAGGCTAATATGACACTGACAGATGCACAGCACTGCACGTGGTTTGTGGTGTCTTTGACACCACACCTGAGGTTAGCACTGTCACAACAAAAGCTCTCAAATGAGGCAGAGGCATTGGAAATGGTGATGAGGTTGCATGAAACACCGATACAAGATCTGGGGTTGGGAGTCCAACAAATCCACATGAAAATACAAAACCTATGCTTGGAGATGCAAAGTTTGAAGTAGGATAGGGTTCCCCGGCCAGAGGCGCATGAAGAAGTGTGGTGTATAAAATGTAAAGGCCAAGGTCAGGTGCAAGGAAAGCATGCAACTGACAACTATCACCTGTTTCAGAAGTATACCCAGACACCACAACAACTATACTATAATTTCTGTAGATCAATGGGCCACGAAGAGCAGACATGTCGGAGCTACTAGCTAATGATGGATAGGACCCTAGCTTATCGAATGTTGATAGAATCGTGAGGCTTCGATCCAGCCACAATAATAGCACGCTGTGGATTTCAAGGGCGAGGTCGAGGTCGAGGAGTAATGGAGTCTGGAAGGGGTCGTGGATAGATAATCTGTTACAATTGCAAAGGACCTGTGCACTACGCTCGTGATTGTACCAACCCAACAATATTATCTTTTCCGTACTGTGAATAGTTTAATCATGAAATGGTAGATTGTCCAACACTGATTGCACAAAAGAGCGGAAAAGGGGTGCTGCACCTACTCCGATGCAAAATATCCAAATGATGAGGTCTGAACTATGCGAAGAAGAGCCCAACGTGAACATGATGCTCAGAAGTGGCGCAACCATGGGAGAAGATAAGGGGAAGTAGCCTGAAGAAGATACCTGGGTGCGTAAGGCTCCTACAAAGGAACCTGAGTTTGACTTGGAATGTGCAAAGGAAATGTTTATGGAAGCTAAGAAGAGCTTCGCGGAGGTCTCTACTTCAGGTAGTAAGGATCAACCAGAGATGGGTCTAGATCCTTCTATGCTAACTACCTTTTTAGAGACATTTATGAAACTGCTACGAAAAAATAATGCAATCAAAGGACCGCAAGAGTTGATCACTAGGTGCGCAGGGTCAGGGGAACTGCACGTAGTTCAAAAAATGGGGAAGCATGATTTGCGCATCGAAAAGGAAATGTAGTTCACAATTCAAATTGGTGAATATGAGATGGATCAGGTAATCTTAGACCTAGGTTCAAACGCAAACGTGTTACCAAAGAAGACTTGGGAACGCATAGGCAAGCCCGCATTACAGTGGTCTTGTATTCAATTACGGATGGGGAACCAACAAAAGATCTTGCCCATGGGAAGATTGAAAGGGGTAATGGTGGATATCGAAGGTGCGAGCACGTAGATAGACTTCGAGGTAATAGAGATTATAGATGACAGTAACCCTTACCTCGCATTGCTAGGAATAGACTGGGCCACGGATATGAATGGAGTCATCAACCTAAAAAAAACGGAAGATGGTATTCGAGAAAAAGTCCCTACGTGTAGTAGTTCCGTTGGATCCCACTGAAGGAGAATGCTACACTGAACTCGTGTGTGATGATGGAAGCGATGAGGAACTGGATTGTATCTACAAAATAACCGCGTCGAACTAGGATTGGCTAAATCCGACTGTAGATGGAAGGGTCTCATAGGAACACGCAGAGTCCTTCCTTTCAGATTCAGAAGAAGAAGATGAATGATGGCACAATTGGTTGAGTGAAGTGACGATGCTAAATTGTAATATGATGACCAAATCACTGTGTTGTGTAATTTCCCAGGCTCGATATCTACCAACATATGATGGATTGACAACGATGGATGAATTCTTGGACAAGCTTGATAGTGTAGTACTGGAGCACTAGAGGTTCGATGCATTAAAGTGGGTGTTGCATGCAACACTTGCGCATTGGTGGGGAACACATGAAGGAAATTTTGAACACTGCCGCAACTACAGAAGGATGATGCAGCTAATATTTGGGAAGTCTTAAGTACGATGGACGCAATGACCGACACACACACCTCACAAAATGGACCAAAGCCTATGGTGAAGAGCCCCGGCTTGAATGAGTACGCTTATTTTATCATACCCTAGATGTCATCCCAAGAAACTCGTATACTGAGACAAAACTCTAACATGGTATGGTCTAATGGGATATCTTGTGCGAGGGATTTTTGTTAACATTCTTATTTGAAGACCAATGGGCGGATACTGTTGACGATGCACTGCAAGTTGTGAAAGTTGCCATTTTCAAAATATTGCAAGAACCACGAGAAAAAGTTCAACCAGTATGGTCACATCAGTTAAGTCGTGCCCTAGAATGTTACAACATGCAAGTGGAGGATGATGATGATGATGACCCCCAAAATATTCATATTCTAGAAACAAAAGGGAGTCGCAAATTTCGAGGACCATCAATCGAGGAGCTCAACATCACCGTGCCAATGAAAGAGAAATAGGTGAACATTTGTACATATGTGGAGCCAAACAATTCTTGGGGACTATTGGGATGATGCGACGGTGGATAAGGTCATCGAGTTACTTCGCAAATATCAAGACTTATTTCCGACCAAAGTAACAGAGTTAAAAGGGATCCTCGGCAACCTAAGGATGATGAAGATAACTCTGAAACTGGATGTGAAGCCATTTAAGCAGTGTCCTTACCATTTGAATCTGAAGTATAAGGAAAAGGTCTGTGAAGAATTGGACAAAATGGTTGAAGCAGGAATTATTGAACCAATGGAAGAGTCCCACTGGGTGAATGCTATGATGTGCAGGAGAAAAAATAGAAGGGTGAAATTAGAATCTGTGTGGACCTTTGAAAACTGAATGATGCATGTTTTCATGATCCATTCTCGAGACCATTTACAGATGAAGTCCTAGAGAATGTTGGCGTACAGGAAGCGTACTCATTCACGGATGGGTTCTCAGGGTACCATCAAATCAAGATCGTGCCAGAAGATAGGACCAAGACAACATTCGCAACCGAATGCGAATGTTTTCAGTACACTGTTATGCCCTTTGAGTTGAAGAAAATGGCAACGATATTTTCACATGTAGTATTTACCATGTTCAAGGAATTCATCGATAAGTTTTTGGAGGTTTATTTTGATGATTGGATTGTATTTGGGCTAGTCAAGAAACATATAGTGAGCTTACGGTTGTTGTTGGATACTTGCCGACAACACTAGATTGCGTTGAATCTTAAGAAGTGCACATTCCTCGTCCCCTTTGGAAATTTGCTTGGACATGTGGTCTACAAACAAGGCTTGATGGTGGACCCTATGAAGAGTACTGTCATACTCAATCTGCAATCACCACGAAGTGTCAAACAAATCCACACCATGTTGGGGCACACTGGCTACTATCGAAAGTTTATTAAGGGCTATGCAAAAATCGCAACACCAATGGAACAGATGTTGAGAAAGGATGCTACATATTGCTGGAATGATGATTGTAAGAAAAGTCTATAGATTCTCAAGGAAAAGATGGCATCCACCCCCATTTTGGTTTTCCCAAAATGGGATATCGAATTTCATGTACATGTTGGTGCGTTGTGTATCGGGTTGGGTGCTGTACTCACACAGGAAGGAGCAGAAGGCATTGATTACTCGATCACGTTCGCAAGTCGAATATTGTCCAAAGCTGAAAAAAACTACTCTACTACTGAGTGTGAGGGATTGGTGATGGTATATGCACTCTAGAAATACCACCACTATCTACTCGGGGGCACTTCAAGATGTATACCGATCATTCTGAGTTGAAATACCTAGTGAACAAGCCTGTGTTGCAGGGGCGCATTTGTAGATGGTTGTTACTATTTCAAGAATATGACTTCGAGGTCATCATAAAGCTGGGATGCCTAAATGTAGGCCTAGATCACCTATCAAGAATTGAGAATGGTGAGGAGACAAAAAATTTGGAGGAAGGACTACCTAATGCACAGCTCTATGTAGTGTGCATTGTGGACAGCCACTTCGAGGATATAATCCACTTCTTAACCACAGGGACCATGCCGCAGGGATATTCAATTCAGCAGAGGAAATAATTGGTGGTACATGTGGTGGATTTTATTGTTATCGCGGGTCACCTCTACAAAATGGGAAACAACGAAATATGACGAAGATACATACTTGAATTTGAACAAGGACAGATCCTCACAAAAGCACATGGGGGGGCTGCAAAAGGACACTATGTGGGGCAGGCGATAGCACAGAAGATTCTTCACACCAGACTATCGTGGCCAACCCTACATCAAGACTCCAAAGCATACTGTCGGGCCTGTGACATATGTCAATGGAATGGGAAACCATTCGAAGGGATGAAATGCCACTCAATCCACAAATGACACTGCAACCATTCAAAAAATGGGCGATAGACTTTTTGGGGACTATCACACCTCAAGGGAAGACAGGTGCATGCTACATCATCACTGCAACATAATATTTGACTCGATGGGCGGAAGCACAGCCAGTTAAGGACTGCATGGCTACTACAACTGTGAAATTTTTATTTGACAATGTCTTGACATAGTTTGGACGCTCAAAAATTTTAATGAGTGACCACGGGACACACTTCCTAAATGAAACTATCAACACACTAATTGAGGAGTTCCAGGTGTATCATCAGCAAAGCACACCATACCACCCACAAGTGAGTGGGACAGTAGAAGAATTCAACAAGATTCTAGAGACTACGTTGACCAAAGTATGTAACGCATAGTGAACCGATTAGGATTTGCACATACCTGTTGTACTATGGGCATACATAACCACATGCAAGAAATAGAGGGGGTAGACACCATTCTGATTAGTCTATGGCACGAAATCCATCATGCCAATAGAATACATTGTACCCAGTTTGCGGATATTAGTGATGACTGACATGGCAAACCGTGAGGCCTTGGAAGAAAGGCTCGCGCAAATGGAAGAACTTTAGGAAGAACGTTTTCTGGCGGGATTCCATCAATAGGTACAGAAAAACCCGAGAAAGCTTGGCATGATCACCATATCAAGTTGCACACGTTCAAAGTAAACGATTTAGTATTACTGTATGACAACAAATTTGTGAAATTCCCTGGAAAACTACAAATGCATTGGTTGGGACCATATGTAGTCAAAGAGGTCACAAACGGAGGTGCGATTTAGCTCAACAAGCTTAATGGAGAACCCTTCCTAGGAAGAGTAAATGGAAGTCACCTGAAGCTCTACATGAGCAGTCCAGCCATCTGACTAACTGAGACAACAAGGAGTGGATGCTGGGCATTTAAGACATGGAGTCAGAATGGGATTTGAAACGATATCCCACCAGTATCGCATTAATGAGCTAGAAAGTAGGGAACAATCGAATTTGAATATCAGCCATCCTATAAATCTTAGTTGGTCATCCACTTAACAAACCATGGCACTGTGAGACCTAAGCTATTGAGCTACCTGATAGGTATAGACTTGTCCAACTTTGATGCTTTGAGAATAAACCCAGTGATTGCAGCATTGACAAAAGAGACGCAGGACCTTCAGCACATCGTAATTCCGATAGCCAAGGTCACCGTGCTGAGCCCAACTCCAGTGGTGGGAGATATACCACAAAATCCCAGACAGAAAGCAGGACTGGTCCGGATGTCACTGCGAAACTTGTGGTTTGGTAAGCGATCTATAAAAGATAAGGGTGAGATGGTGAATCTTGGGGTAAAAGATAGAATTTCGTTGAAAAGTGCACCCCTGGGCTGCGTGTGCACAATGAAACTTGAAGATTGGGACCTCATGGATAGCAACATCTCTCTTTCAAAAATGCAACACAAGCTTCAACAGACATTGAGTATACTCGACCAGAGATCACAAGCTTTCTGCTCTTGCACAAAGAGTTCATGGCTTTGGCATCTTAGCTAGAACTAAAATCCTATGAGGGGTCGCTTTGTGTTAATCGAGCAGAGCATAATGAGCATCATTGGTTACGCGAATTAGAAGGGGCAATGGAGCAGGAGCTTGAAGAAGTATTGGAGGAGGCAAGGATGGAGCAACAAAGTGTAGTGCATCACTCATAGGGATGGTGCACCGTGAAGCCTTGGTAGCGTGTCTCGCTGCACCAATGAGTGACTCAAGACGAGTCACGATGATTGTGTTGGGGGCTTGTTGGTCAGTGGATCCCTCGCTTAACGGTTTTGGGGCTTAAAGCCCACATTTTTGGGTATTGGTAAGGTAAAAGCTTCGTGAAGTGCACAGAGCGTGAATTGTGATGGCTCAAGTCTAAGGGTAGTCCACCCTAAAATATTGTAAATTAATTTAGATTGTGTCGGCCTACCCATGGTCTGTGGACCATGGGAATGTATAAATAAGAGCAAGGCTCTAAGTGTAAAAGGTAGCTTTTGTGATGTAAGAAGTAATATGGGTATCTGAATGCGGTATTAGATCTAAGTCTATAAGTCCAGGTCTTTGGTCATAATTGGGGATGGAGGCTCTGCAGTTGTGTGCACGGAGGCCTGGCTAGAGTCGGCAGTTGAGTGTGAAGACCCCTCCAGTTGTGTGCATTGGGCAGGAAGTGGATTGTGACTGGATAAAGGCATTAATAAAGATAAGTTGGTTTTGGAATATTGCATATCTATTTCTATATTCTTTCTTATGCATCTGTTTACAGTTTAATTGTTCACATGTCAATTTATGTTCAATGGTAACTAAAAGTATTGTACCTTAGTAAGTTAAATCAAGATATATAATAATATTAAGCACAGAAAAGGTAATTTGCATTCACACTCGTCCTCCAAGCTGAGTGAAGGTAGTTTCTCTGAATAGGCAACTGTGCGGAAGTAGCGCAGCACGTAGGATCAGCTCGTAAACTTCCAGACCTCATCAAGACATCCCTAGGGTGCGGAAACCTGGTTCCAACACCTTCCCCTACTACCTCAGGTGAGACCTTAGCACTTCGCGGACTGTTGCCGAAAGGGCTGGTAGTTTTTGGATTTGTTTGGCTAAACAGTTCTGAACCTGGGTCAGGTCCCAATAAGCCAACAGTTCTGACATATGATTTCTGGGCTATTCACCTGGTTGTGTGGACCCAGTCGATAGTCCATGTCATATGACCAATCATGGAAGACAATAATTACGCCACTCTAATTAGAATCTTTCCCACCTACGGTTCCAATCTACAAGAGGATAATACTTATCCAATCCTTTCCATAATTTCATGGTTTTGAACTCTTTCTCCACAAGGAACACCTTTTCCTCATAATTTTATGATGGATCAGTCAAGGGAAATTGAACCTATACCATGCAAGTCCTTCGGTTGTGATTTTTTCACTCTTCCTGGAGACCCGATCTACCATCACATAGACTTCCTCAAGCTAGTCATTTAGATTGTGGCTTGGTCTCTAGGGTCACTTTGGCCTTTAGATCCACCTCATGACCTCACCACCCCATTTAAGTCAGACTAATATGTTCCATAATGTTACCCCTTATGAGCTTGAGTGATAGCTACATTGAGGAGTTCCTGCCCCACTGGCCTTCCCTGCCTTCGGGTAGGGAATTCCTTGCATAGAGGTGTAGTCACTCATGCATATCTTATTAGTTAAAAGCCTGGTGTGAGCTTCCAGGAGGCTTCCACCTCTCCTACTACACCCCAACTGTTCCAAATTCCATGTGAACTCTTTAAAAAGATCCTTCGATACCACTCATGGGTTGCTGGAGCGTTTGGATATTGGTAGGGACCCGTAGTCCTTATCACCAAATTTCTCATTGTAGGAATGGAGGTTTATGTGTGAGAAAGGCTAAAGACCATGATAATACAATAACCAGCCATGACCAGCCCTAGGAATACTCCCTTGATCCTTGGCATACTACTTTACAATCGACACAACAACTTGTAAACAGATACCCTGATGTATACAATAATTAACTCTGCCCAACATGAAGTCTTTTGTATAAATTGTACATTAATACAAAGGGTCTGAGAAGTCACTTCTCTTAATTTTTCATGGTTTGGTCCTAAATTATATCATTGGTTTCATTAACTTTAACTAAATATATTATTTCTGACATATACGAGCATTTCAATCAATGTAAGCATTCTCCTCTACTCTTAGCTTAGGCAACACTATTATGGGGCTCTTTTTCCACTTTGTAACTTCAGATACTCTGTTATTACCATTATTTAGGTTATTAACTTATTTAATTTTACATATAAGCACAACACACATGTACACATACATATTCATCGCCATAATAAACATAACAATTATTGAAATGTCACTTTCCAATCAAATCACAGGTATATACACATAGCACAATTGCAGTCCTTGTTCATCTATCTCTATTACAAATGAAGACACATCATAATCCCTTAATTTGGAAGAACTATTCACAAACATTTATCTTTCTATTTGCATAGAAACTGAGTCTGGGACTACGAATCTCCACCCCACCATAAACAGTTGCAGGTTGTTCTACTTCCAGTTGTCATCCCTAAGCTAGATTCTAGAGTCTAAGGGGGGGGGGGGGGATTCTTGTTTTTGGTACCACAATCAAGCTACCATAAATGTCACAGACTCTAGAAGACCTCCTTTGTCAATCCCCACAGTTGTTTATCTCTTTATTTCTTGCATGGGGAGTCGAGAGGTGCCCAACCTCACCCCCTCCTACACATACAATGTTCCAACTCGTCCTAGGGAGTCCAAAAACAACTGTATCAGTAAGGGTAGTAACCAGGAACTATGAATTGTGCTTGTCTTTGTCTCAAATTTAGGATGGTCTCTTCCCAAAATGGTACATGGCTCCAAAGTATCTATCTCAACCCATAGCCTCCAGGGAATACCAAGTTGTTACAAGGGTCTAGAGATTTCATTCCACCCACAATCTCTAGGGACCAAGGTCGTTAGAGGGCTCCAAATAGTTCTTGTCTCAACCCACGTCCTTGAGGGAACCCAAGCTATTACAGTGCTCAAGAGACTAGCAACTAAACCACAACAACTAGGGACATAGAACCAAACACTTTCTCTTCTCTTCTCTTATTTTCTCTTCTCTTCATCGTTTGTTGCTAGAAGCTACTGCTGAAGGTTTGTTTCTCATCCTTAACTTGGTATTCTTCTTGAACTCGAGTTTTTCCTCTCTAATTATGTTTGAATTCTCTTTCCTCTCAGGGCTCCCATTTTCTCATACCACTCTATAATTCCCTCATCTGTGTTCGAGTCTGTTATTCTCTCCCTATATGAATAATTCTCTCCTTCAGGAGTTTGTGAGTTCTCTTCCCTCTATGGCTATCCTCTCGAATGTTCTCCTCCTCTAAATAATGACCTCCCTCGGAGATCTCGTCCCCTTTTTCGAATGCTTCCTTCTTTTCTTTGGTCAAAGCTTCTACCCATTCCTTTACTGTTGCATCCTTGTTGTTGCAACTCTTCATAAATTTTGTCCTCCTTTTCTTGTTGTATTTTCTCAAGCAATCATGGGCCTAAGTAATTTTTCTTAGCCCATTTAATTTCAGGAACTAGTCCCTTTACTTCATTCACTAGCCAACCTTTAATGGTTATCCTAAAGTATACGTTTCTTCTTTGCACAAGAAACCAAACAACCCTAAGAATAAATTATCCATATCTAGCTCTAGAATCCATGTCCCATGACATCGTCCCCTTTTTTCTGCTATTTCAAACATTGCAAAGTATATACATCCTTTTTACAATGTGGATCATACCAGAACCTTGGGTGGGTTTGTCACATCGGTACACTGCTAGAGGCACTTCAGGAACACTAACATTTCTCTACTGCCAGTGAGCCTAGGTAGTACCCTGGTGAAGTTGCTTGCTTCACCAACCTGACTAGGAAGTCTTTATGTTCCATCATCCTTTATTTTTATTATTTTTCAATATAATTGTGCATAGGAACTTATTATTTTTCAACGAGTACAAGAATCATCTCGTCTTATTGAGAGCAAAAGAGGTTACTCCTTCAGAGACATATTTAAGACATTTAATGCTTAGATCTCTAAATTTTTTCCCCTTATATTACTCTACTCAGATAGATAATAAAGAAAACATTATTCATAACAGGACTAAGTGTAGGAATGAGAATCATAAATGGATATTAGTATCAAGGTTGGCATACAAATTTCTAGCTAAAGGATCATATTTTCCATCGGAAAATCATTGACTTGAAAGATGTAACCCAAAACAAAGAAGAGGGTAACAGAGAAGGAAATGGTTGTAAGGTACTATAAATTTACTTGCACAAAATTTTTGCTGCATCATCTTGAAGCTCAAACCAACTTTATTCAAGAACCAACAAAACAAAGGGAAGATGAAAACACCAAACATGAATGCAATGCAGCTAACCAAATGTAATCTATTCTATCCTAAACTAAATAGTACATGGTCAGGTCATGTGAAATGGAACTTCCAATGCAGACATAGAATATGCTCCCGACCTTTGGGTGGAAGGATGTAATCATGTGAAACCAAGATACAGTGCAATTCAATGAAAATGATAAACAATTCAAATATATGCATTGACATAAGGAAACAAGAAGTGCAATCACAATGGTGCAATAAACTCAATTCCCATATCAAATAGAAGATTTCACAATAAAAATAATTACCAAATGTGTGGTCATACAAGACTCGATGAAGTGCATGTAAGTAGAGGCCGCAAGGCATGGGTTTGGACTGAGAATATTCTTCTAAGGAATCTACAATCATATCATGGAAACAACCTTTGGGAAACTATGACAAGAAAAACTAATCAAAGGAAAATCCACATCATAAAAAATATTAGCAGGTTGACCAAAATCCATGTTGTCATGCAAGTGAGGTTATTTGATGGATGATGGAGAAGATTAATTAAAACACTTCCTTGTTTCCACGTCAAGGATTAAATATTTTCCTGAGGCGAGATGTAGCAGTGGAAGTTAATAACAAAAATTAAAATTTCTCCCCTTAGAGTTTAAAAATTTTACGTGAAGAAAATGGGCATCACTCAAGCGAGAGATGACAACCCATGTGATGACATTAGTGATAAAATTGTGAAAAAAGAATCATGAACTGACGAAAACCACAATTTTGTCACTAATGTCATGAATCATGAACTGACCAAAATCACAAATATCGTTGAGGTCACAAAAAACTGACATAACCATCAACATAGGCTGAAATTTCTTATTCACCTAACTTGACTTTAAATTTTGTGGAAACATGATCAGCTGATTATCGAAAAAAGAGTCATTATGCAGATTATGGGATTAAAAAAATTGTGGTTGATGAGATTCATTTTTGGGATTCCTACAAAAATCCTCAACGAAAGCATGTCATCATCCTTATCAAAAGGAGTTAGACCTGAAAGAAAATGTTCGATGATCACATCATACTCCCATTGTAATTCCTGAAAACCTAATTCTTCTTCAAGAAACAAAGATTCATCCATGTTGCTTGAATAATCATTCCTGTATATTTCAAATAAAAAGAAATCATTAGGGTCATGGTTATCTAAGGGTTCAACTTGATTAATGGGTAAAATATCGACTAGTGAGATATTCATATTCAAATATGGTTGGTTTGTAAGATCAGTCAAATTACTATCAACGGAATGATGTGAAAGAAAAATTAATTCTTCATTAGCAAATTGATCTTCTGGTTTAGTGATTGGTTGAGTTCCAACATACGAAACATCAAAATCAGGAAGACATGGGACAAAAGGCATATCCGATTATTCCTTAGGATGTTGATATCCTTCTTGATCAGGAGGATATGAGTCTGATTCAAAATATTTTCTTAACATCATGACTAAGAAAGGAAGCTTCTCATCCAAGAACTATTATTCCAAATCCTTGTCTGGTAATTCCTTACAAAGAGGTAGGAATCGGTAAGCGAAATGTTCTATAGATTCAATCAATTCCATTCTAAGTTTTTCAATCTCATTAATAAGATCATGATACTCCTATTTTTCGGAGACGTGATTTGTTGGGTGTGGAGCCTGATTATCTTCTCTATTCATAGGTATCACCGCATTGGACCCCATTTCTTAATGTGGCGACAACACCACCCATTTATGTGTACCACCAGCGAGGTCCAAGGGGAGCAGCGCCCCCAAAGCTAAAAATATATGTAAAATTACCTTGTAAAATGTTGTAATTTCATAGTCAATTTGGTCATTCATTAGGTGGAAATTTGACAATAGAAGTTATGTTTAATTTAGGTTTTTTTCCCTAGAAGGTAACCCCTTGCTATATGAGGGAATTGTATTACAGCTATGTAGATGTGTATTCTGAGAAAGAAATAGAATGGAGATTGTGTGAGAGCGAAGAGGTAATTACAATGGATCTATTGTAGGTTGTATCTCTTCATGCTGCTAGATAATATAAAAGGAAGGATGGGTTGTTTCACTGTGGATGTAGGCCAAATTGGGTTAATCACGTATATTTGTGTCTCTCTTGTTTTATGGGTTTTAGATGTTTATATTCCTACAATATTTTATGTGTTACATTTATTTGTAATATATAATTTTATAACACGACAAAGCTCATTAACCAATTGTTTAAAATATAATATAGAAGCAGCGGGTCGAGAATAACACCATTGCTTCACACGACCATCAACTGCAAGGGTAAACAACCGTGCAAGGATTTCTTTAAAATAAATGCCACTTAAAACAAATGATAAAACTTGGTTCGAAACGCGTCGACAAATGGTACTCCATGTGATTTTCGCTGAAAAATCTCTCACAAACTCAATTATGTAATCAACAATGGTTGTTGTACCCTTTCCATCAAATTTAAAACTTGACAAATTATTTAGAAAGCCTGTGGGGATTAAAAGATCTAAAGTTTCGGAAAAACACCTCGGGATTATGATTTGCGATGAAGTCGTTAGAGGTAGGAGACTCAAATAGACTTCAAAGGATCAACTTTTCATGTATCCCTTATTCTAGAGGAAAAACAGTTGACAATGATGGATGTTGCCAACATTGTAAGGGGATATCCTCGATGTGAAGTCCTAATTAAACCTCACACCTTTTGGTGTAGGAGTCCCATCTGGTCATATTTTTTGGCCACTATTGGAAAGGTTTCAAAGATATGCCTTGGTTACTAATATGCACAAGAGAGCACAATAAATATTTAGGGTAGCAAGTATGTGAGCTTTGTGAGACACCCAATGTAAGGTGCATGAGGAAACATCCATGGTTGGTAATAGAAGACAAGCCTCTGGATAGAAAAGTAATAGTACTATCCTAAAGGGGGACCGGGAAGGAAGACGAAGACTTTTGAATACCTATAGACTAGTCCACATAATAAACATCAATCATTAACTCATTACAAAGCTCACTCAATAACAATCATAGTTAAGCAAAAAATTAGTTCATTCACTTAGTATTTAATTAAAGAAACATATATAATAAATCTAGCAAGAATAGTCCTCTAATATCTATGATACATGTATGAAGAAGTGTCAACTCACAGAGCTTCTGATTAAGGGTGAAATATCCCATGTACATTGTGACATATGAAACAATATATCCAGTAGAGGAACATGAAGCCACAACTTGCTTCTCCAAAGTATGATTTATCTCCTATGTACTAGAAGAGAAGCCAAGGTAAGACTCCAAGAATCCAAGCCCTTTTTTTGAGTGATGAGGAGATATTTATAACAAATAACAATGACCTTTGAGCTTCATCATGACTCTTTGACTTCTAGAACTATTTTTATTCCATATATGACTTATTACATTCCATATGTGACTATTCAAATTCCACATGTGTCCATTTGACTACATTACATATCATTTATTAGGTGAAACAAATTACAAATAAGATGGTGGCTCGATAAGATGAAATTGATAATGGGACAAATGCTCATCAAATGGATAAATCATTTTCTTCCTCATGGAATTAACTTGTAATGTAAGTGTGTCATGCCCTAAAATCCATTAAGATGGATTTGAATCGAACTGGAAAGTCCCTACATACCACATCTTCACCTCCATTGCCTCCATCACTATCGTCTTGGAAATTTACTTCACATTATTCTTGAGTCGTGAAAATTTCATATGATATTTAACTAGTGTAAATGCATATTGTAGAATAGTGTCTTTGGTAACCTCCAAGGCTTCCCGTTTTGTTTCCTATTTGATTTGTTCAATATATTGTCTGATCTCCTCGAAGATAACTTATATGCCTCTGATTTCTTCAATTGTTCCTATTGAGGGAATCTCATTGCTTCTATTTTAGAGGCTCAAAACCATGATGAAGTTGATTATAGTCAACAATAGTACTAACTGATTGTGCTCTAAGATGCAAGTAGCTCTATAGGAATTAGAGAACTTTTGAGGTCTAAAATCTACCTCCTAAGAAAAGTGTACAACCAAAATAAAATTTCTAAGAACCAATAGGATTCAGGATGATCATGTCAACCATGGGGGATGATTCACCCTTTTGGTGTAAACAAGTAAAAAGATTAAAAAATAATTAAATAATTAAACTACCTTTTCGACTTATATTTTCAACTTATCGCCCTAAGGTTTTACTCAAATTTCAAGTGGGAGTACTCATTGGATGCAAAATTTAATTCCTCATTCAAGGAGTGCCCATGTTGCATACTATTGATGGACCCTGCTACACGAAAAATGAGAAATACATGAAAAAACATCATTGCAATCACATTTTTCATGTATTTCTTATTTTTTGTGTAAAAGGGTCCATCAAAAGTATGCAATATGGGTACTCCATGGATGAGGAATCAAATTATGCATCCAACGAGTGTTCCCATTCGAAATTTGAGTAAACCCACAGGGAGATAAGTTGAAAATACGAGTTGAAAAAGTTATTTTTTCTTTTTTGCCTTTAAAATTTGATGATTTATTCTAATCTTATTTCATTATTTCCATTATTATATTATAATTTCCTTAGGAGGCCCATTTTATACCTCAAATTTCCTCTAATTTGTTGTCTCGACTAAAGTCTATCCATTTTTGTGGAAATCTTGGCTTTCTTTTCAAAATTTTGTGGAGCATCCAGATACTTGGCAACCCACTCTTGAATTTGAATAGCTACTATGATTGCTAATTTAAGGAGTTTTACCACTTATCCTTTCTTCTAGATGGGAATGATAGGAGCCATCACTTGTTGTATAAGTATCATCTAATCATATACCCCCTCCATGGTGTTCTCTATTGGCCCTAATTATTCTTGCATGGTTGGATGCCATTCTATGTGGTTGAAACTTTGTGATTATAACCATTGATTCTCCGCCATAAGATGTTCCACATATTTCTTTACTATAAAAAGTTTGTTCTTTAGTCTAGTATTCTCACTTAGTAGATATTCAAATGCATCCTATGTTTCTGTGGAAAAATCAACATTTGCCACCATGATTGCCCTAGGATTCCTTCTAGTGTTGGCATCAATCACCTTCTCTGTAGGAACTGAGTTTGGAATCCTAGGATCCTTCTGTAAGTATCTATGACTTTGATACACAATCATCTTTCAAATTTTATCAAATGAGACACTGCATACATCCATGACTCTATCTTCTAGTCGAGGTGTGACTCCCATATCCCCAAATGGAAGATGACCACATGTGAAGCGATGTTCTTCTAGATTATTTGGTTCATCCTCCACTAACTGCATGGTATCTTCTTCCTCCAATTGTTATTGGTCTTTCTCTTGAGTTAATTTTTGTTCTTACAACCTTTGTGCTACTTCTTCCTCCTTGGACTATCTTTGTTCTTCTTCTTCTACTTGTTGCTTCACTAGAAACACATCCTATTCCTCTTCTCCTCTTCTTCTTTTTCTTCTCTCTTCTCCTATTCTTCTAGAATATATCCTATGTTCAAATGATCAACCTTCAACCTCCTACTCCTCTTGCCTATCGAATCATATTTTATCATCTCTTAGGACCTACATTCCTTGCTTGAGGGGTTATTTGTTCTTCCTCCTGTATTTTCATATCTTGAGCTAGTAGATCCTGGGATGAACTCATATATGTTAGTGGATGTGTCTTTCTAACTGCATTATACAAGTTCTTTATCTTCTCATATTCTATTGTGGACACTGATGAATACCTTGTATTGAAACCAATCCTTTCACAATGTTGCATGTACACTCTCCTGGGATCATAATGATGAAATTATTTAATAGCCAAGTGAAATCAATCCATCTCTTGTCTCTTTGTGGATATTCAACTCATATAATCTTATCCTTAACAAGAAGGTGGGGAAATGGGCATTCTTCCTCTTGTGAAGAATTCCTGACAATCTTGTCCAAATGATTTTCTACTTCCTGCATGACCACCTTATTAGTCACATTTCGCGCCATGAGATGAGGGGATATATGACAACCAAAAATTTTTATGTATGTACCCTTGGGAGCTGCAAACCAATCTATGATTTCTCACAGTGACTCCTTCAGCTAATCGATCATGTGAGGAGGACTGATCTTGAATATCATACAAAAAAGAACTACAAAGAATTTCTCAACCAATTTGTCACATGTTCCTCTGAAGCTTAATTATGATAAAAATCTATAGTGGAAGTACACTGAGAACTTGTTCTCGGGATTCTAGTTCTAGTACAATGTTGGGAAAGTGTATGATGCACATATTCCATCCAGAAGAAATGCAAACATGTAGAATTCAGGTATGTGGTTCTCCTCAAAGATGTTTTTGCATGCCCTACATGATGTTGTAAATCAAATGATAATTTATACTCCCAATTGAAAGATTTACCCTCAACGACCACCACATTGAGCATATATATCGAATTATTCTCAAACACCTCAATGTTCTTATGCCCATGCAGTAGATAAAACATGGCTATCATATACTAATATATGTCTCTAATAATCTTAGCCAGGTCGACTACATATGGGCAATGGATAAAATTGGCAGGCACTCGACACCATGATTTTATAATGTCACTTGTGTTGATGTTGGTCCATCTCATGTAAAAATCATCATTTGCATATTATTTGGGAATAAGCATATTATAATACATATGCATGTCTTCTCCATAATAAGTGGTGATCTGACCTCTATTCTCACTGCTACACATAATATGGGAGTCATCCATGTTTTTAATGATCCACTCAATTACTTTTGCACAGGGGATGCCTGAGAATATGCATGCAATCCTATGCATCCTAGACCTCTTGATATTGATGTATACTAGTAAGTCCTCCAAGTCCTCAAGAAACGTTTTTTGCATGAGTGTGTCATATATGTCACTCCATGTGACCTTAATAGACTTATCAATGAAAGACTGAGGGTATGCATATATAGGAATGGTTAGCTTGGTCACTTCAATAAATTCATCAGTGCTCACTTCTGAGACTTCTTTGGAGGTCATTTTATGAGGAGCCATGGCTCAAACAGTTGATGAAAGGGTGAAAATACATGCAGCATAAACACCTATTTGTGGAAGCACGCTCATAAAGAAAATATTAGCTTAATGTAACTAACTAAGCAACAATATATCATAAACGATGTACAAATATCCATAAAAGTTAGCACGTAAATATATTAACAACAATAAAAAATCCCATGCATGCATAAGAAAATAGACATGAAAACTAGGAGGGTGCACTTTCAAAGAAGGAAGGAAGGTCAAGGGTCAATTGACGCTTTACAGTGTGCTCATGCACTCAAGCAAGTGAAAGAAAACCTTCAAGGGCACATTGTCACACTCTAAACGGACAAAGTAATGGGTTTTCAAGGATGCGTGCCTTTACAGTGTGCTCATGTGCTCAAAGGAAATGAGGGCACATTTCTACATGTTGAAGAGGTGAATGAATGTGCTTCGAGTCTTTGTGGTGTGCTCATGTGCTCATGGGAGGTGTTGTCACTCATTGCTCAGTGTGTTTTCAACGGTGAAAAAGGTACGAAATAGTAGTGAATTTTTAAGCCATTTTGAATGCGATGAAAGCACTCAAAGTCAAATTAGACCCTCTCCATTACATAGTTCTTGGAATGAGCTTTCCAACAGTATATGGAAGTCCCAAAATGGTCTTCTGGATCAAAATATATGGCCTCTTCAAGATTAGGAGTGTTGTTACCCCTAAAATGAAGAGGAAGAGCTTATTGGAGGGCCCTAGGGACAACAAATCAGTGATCGGTGGTGGGAAGGCCCCACAGTCTTGCACCCTATAGTCCCACATATCACGTATCCCAAAATCCCACATCCTGCATCATCTTAGTCTCGCACATCAGCTTATCGGGTGTATCGGCGGGACCAGGCCTACAAGGAGTCGATGGGCCCTGGGAGTTCATCACAAATCAGGAATATCAGGCATATCCTGGATCTTGTAAGTCTCTCATATTGGAAAATCGGCGATTGAAAGGCCTAACAGGCCATCCTTCAAGGAATTGTGGGGAAGTGTCGATACAATGTTAAATCGCCAGGGAGGGTCGAAAACCTTTAACAAAGAAAATAAATGTCAAAACAAGGTAGAGCGACCCCTTTATCTCTCCTCCTGAGGGGGGCACATGATTGAAGATGGTTGGCACTCCATTTCGCACTTCTCACAGATTAGAGATCGACAATCTAGGACGGGATCGGGGTTAAAATACTACGAAACAAAAAAAAAATGCTGATGTGGTGTTAAATAGTCGGGTAGGGTCGATTCCATTTAACAAAGGAATCCAAAGAAAAACCAAGGCTGGGTGGCCTTTTTCTCTCTCCTCCAACGGGCCATGTGGTGGAATATCATTCGTCCTTATGAACCCATGTGACAACTGACATGGCAATACGAAGCTGATGTGGTTGTACGGAGGACATGTATGATGCAAATTTTACATTTTCAGGGTCCTAAGGGGGGTATTTCTGGGTGACACATGTCACAACTCATAGGGTGACATGTGGAAGTGATGATGTCACCGATCGGAATTAGTGATCAGTGATCACGCAAGGCAAGATCCCTCCTCTGCTAATGTCCCTTCCGATGTTGTGATTGTGATATGCAAGATCCTCCTAGATGCGATATGTTATACGATCCGGCCTATAACATTTTCGCGTCTAGACGAGTTGGACAACACTGTTAAGAAAGGTAAATAGGCTTCTTCTCTCTATTGCGATATGCGATGCTTTCAGTGGGCCCATCCCCGCAAATCAATGATCACTATATTCTAGAGGAAAAATAAAGGGCAAGCATTAGGAATCACCAATATGCAAGATTTCATATAAAAAAGGAAAAATTGCCCCGGAAAGTAATTCAATGGTTCTAGAACTCTTGGTCTAAGCCCCTGGTTCTAGCACCCGGTCATATGAAGAAAGCTACAAAAAGGAGACAAAGTGAAAGGGGCTAAGGGGGACTGGAACTTGTCTGTTTCACAACGTTTTTTTACAGCAGAAAGGGAAGCATGGGAAAGTCCTCCATATTTCCACCAAGAGAGCATCACCAGGTATATCAGGGCTTTAAAGACGTGATGGGTCGGTAGCTGTGGCTTTAAGAGGAACATATGGTGCATTCAAAACTGGTATGGGATGATTCAGAAAGGCCTGTTGTGACACAGAATCAAGGTCAGTGCTCACAGGAGTGGAAAGAGACTTGGTAGCTTGGTAGTATTAAATTCCCAGGCATGGTGTCCCATAACAAAAAGAGACGAAGTACCACCCAGGGGTCTTTTGTCTTAGTATTGAGGCATGGAGCTGATTGTGCACACTCTTAGCTTTAAATAATGAATGTATCAAGTAGTAAAGGCAGAAGTGACAGTAGTCAGCTAAGAAGCACAAGACGCCATACCGTGAGAAAATTATAGCCTGAAGCAGGAGTGAGAATATGATGGGAACAAAGATATGTTTCTGACATTCTTATGTGATTGACTAATTTGTTTTCCTGTAAGGTTCCTCCTTTCAATGAGGAAATTAATTCTGTAATGTTTTTGGGCCACAGATCCATTCCTGGCTGAGACAGCTAGACAACCTGATAGTTGAGACTCGGTCAAAGATAATTTTGTTGTAATGAATGTCCATGCCCCTTTATCCAAATAAATAGAGGGAAGCAACACTTAACAAAGGTGAAAATATTCTAAAGAAAACTCTACATGTAATTTTCGGACTGTATGGATTTATAACAAAGATCTTTCAAAATGTCAAGGAAATGGTGGTTATTCCCCCTTCAAGTATTACAATATGTTATCCCTATGTTTAAACCCATTTATGTTCATGCTTCTTCTCTGAATTCATGTACTCATAGATGCTAGAAATGTTTTAAACTTCCCCACAGATTCATTGGTATTGATTTGTTAAAGCATGTGCATGTAACTTCACCACATATTCATTTGTATCGACATTGTTAATGCATACGTATGTATGGGTCATTGAGAATATATCTTTAGTAGTAGTGCTCCATGAATCATAAAACCCCGACTCTCTGTTGTCCATTATATGTACCTATAACTCAAATAAGTATAGGAATTCGTAAAGTTGCAAGATCTATGTGTTAAGTGTATAATTCTTGATGTTGTAAGCTCTATATGATTAGTTTCTCCTTCTCCTTATCCTCTATCATTGTTCTACAAAATCTTATTAAACTGTAAGTCCTTGAACTACTTGGCCTCCACTATTTTATGCATATTTATGAGATTTGTATATGTTAAGATGTAGCAGAAATTCAAGTCTTAATCCTTTAGGTGAATGAACCAACCCATTATATATACATAAAGAATATAAGTGAGGTCTCCCTTTACTAAGGATCATTTGAGACACTCCAAATTTAGATGTGACTAGGCACTAGTCTTGTAAGCAATTTGAGGGTGTCTCTGGGAGCTACAACACATTATGGCATCATTGTCATGGAACGTATTGAAGGATTTTTCCCCTAGGATACGAAAAGTTGAACACTCTTTGCATAGGTGAACAAAGAGGTTCTGGTTTCATCCATCATCACATTGGCGACAACACAAACCCCCGTTATTATTCGTCATCCTAGCTTTTAAAATGCCTCACACTCGCTCAGATACATCTCAGTAGAAATCCCCATTTTTATCTAACCCAAAAAGATTAATTTTTAGGAAAGTCTAGAAAGAGAAAACTCCCCTTGCCTATGCTACCATCTCAGCATCCTTTGAAGTTTCCTCATCCACCTCTCAACCCATTGTTACTCACTAGTCAAGATTTGTTCCCAAGGCCCTGACATACCCTACATTCAGTCTAGCCACTCCTACCACTAAATTTTTGGGAGAAGTTCCTCAGGAAAGTCTCAATCCCCCTCCATTAATCCAGATAGCTCTTCCAAGTTTGTTGCTAAACAAATATGTACCTCTTAATTTACCTTAGCCTCTAAGTGCAATTCCCTAGGACTACCTAAAGCATATTCCTAGGTTCAATGGGGGAGATGATAACACGACATAAAGACACATTGAATCCTTCAGTGCCTTTGCCGAGAACCTAAACGTGGAAACTGGATGTGGTCATGAGACTTTTTGTACAATCCCTCGATGGAGATGTTAGAAATTTATTCAAAGCCCTACCCACTGCCTCCATCACTACTTGGGAGGAACTTGAAAACTCTTTCACACAAAAATGGGGTGAAAAGAGAAACCACCAGTACCTCCTCACATATTTTAACACCATAAAGAAGAAACCAAAAGAGGATATTTCATAATTTATAAGAAGGTTCAATAAACAGTACAATAACTTGCCAACTGAGATAAAGCCTCTTTTAGTTGCTACTCGAGTAGTGTTTTTGGGAGCCTTTAGCTTTGAATTTGGCTTTACTCTAAGGGAAAGGAAGTTTGTCACTCTAGATCAACTCCAAATTGATGCACCTGAGGTGGAAGAAAATTTCACCTCAGCAGGAAAGTCAAGAGGAAAGAAAGAACCTACTGAGAATAAAAGAGGGAAAGAAGAGGCATCTTCCTCTCATCGAGATAGAGAATCATCAGACCCGAAGTGGGACGAACTGTACAAACTCATCAAGAGTTTATCACAAAACGTTGGAAAGCTTAAAATTGAGAAAAAGAGCCTCTCCAAATAGAATTCTCAAGTCAATAACCGAGGTTACAACCCACAATATAGAAGACCTACATTTCAAATGCTTCCAAGGGAAAGGAAGGAACAAATCGTCAGATCCCTCATCCTATATATTTAGAAGAGGATCCCAATGAACAACCTTCGGATACATAGCAGATGCAAGGAAATTTGTATTCTAGTCTTTCTGAAGAAGAACACGAGAATATGACTCAGTAGGAGGCCAGTCACATCAAAGAAGCAATAGCAGAGGAGGAAGATATACATTATTATTACAAACAGTTTTCATATTTCATGCAAGCACAACCACAACATAAGTATAATCTAAGATATTCAAAGAATAGGTCAAGAGAACTAGAGAAACAGGAGGGAACTGCTCCCCAAGTTATCCCTCCAGTACCAGACAAAGGGAAAGGTAAGCTAAATCCTAATCCTTCCAAGATAAAAGTCTATGCAAATAAGGAAAGAAATAGTTCTAAGGGACACACAGAAAAGGAGGCATCTATTCCGCTGAAAATTGCCGGTGGGAAGGAAGAAGAAGCAGAGCCAGGAGGTACAAAACAAGTCTAATCCACATTCAATCTCAGAAGGAGCTTGAAAAGGTAAAGATTATTTCTCCTCTAACTAAGCTTCTAAAGAACCTTAATTATGAAGCTCAATTCTCTCAATTCATGCATCCACCTACCTAAGCACCAACTCATGATAGTTTAAACCTCCAAGAGGAGAGGCCAATGTTTGCTTTTGGGCCGCAGGTGGAAGAGTTGGATCCTTCTACTACACCCTTCTACATGACCCTAATAATCCACGACCTCTTACTACATAATTTCATGTTGGATTTCAGAGCCTCACACGACCTCATGCCACTAATAGTGATGGAACAATTGGGATTGGAGACCACCAGAGCATACAAGGACTTATACTCCTTCGACACCAAGAGAGTCAAGTGCTTACGGATGATAGAGGATCTGGTGGTAAACCTAGCTTAGATCCCTATGAAGAGTGTGGCAATGGACATAATGGTGGTCGATATTCCTTATTGTTTCGTCACACTCTTATCTAGATCTTGGGGTTCCAAAGCGGGGGGCTTTATCAATCTAGATCTGACTTATGCCATAATTCCCACTTTTGGAGGTGAGAAAAGGAGCTTGGATAGAGAATCCAGGTTTGTAAAGACTCTGACTGGAGCTAAAGGCTCAGAAAATTCCCCAGTACATGGGAAAGAAGGTGACTTCTCCTACTTACTTCTAGAAGAAGATGAGACCTTGTTGGAGGAAATGTCAATGATCCTAATGAGGCAATTAGAGCATCAACGCACAAATTAAAATGAAGTATGGAATTATACTTCCACAGGGAAAACTCAAAAGAGGGAAATGGAGCTGGAATATTGTTAGTATCCGCAGAGAGCATCCTGATACCCCTCTCTTTCAGGTTCGAATTTGAGGCGAAAAACAATGTGGCAGAGTATGAAGCATTGCTTCTTGGGTTACAAATGAAAAAATATATGAATATTGAATTCCTAACAGTCTATGGAAAATTTGAGCTAGTCATAAGGAAGATCAGGAATCAATGCCACGCTAAACACCCCAGACTGAAGATATACTAGAATGAATTGTGGGATCTAATTCAAAATTTATTCCTAGCATTTAATATCCAATTTCGGTGTAGGGAAGGAAACGTGATGGTTGACTCCCTTTGCATAGAAACAAGTAGTTTTAGGCCCCCGCAAAATCCACTCCTCAGATATGAGGTAGAAGTAAGATACAGACCTTCAATACCTGATAATGTCATGTATTGGTAGGTGTTCGAGGATGATAAGCAGGTGAAAAGATTCATAGAAGTAGTTAGTGAGTTCGCCCACTCCACCATCGATCAAGAAGAAGAAGAATAAGAATAAGAATATCAAGAAGCCACTTCGTGGAAAGACACTATGGCTCGTTGCAAAATTTTGCCACTGAAAGGGGACACCATCTCGTGCAGACTGGTCCCACTACTAATAGCCCCAAAGATAGATGATCAAATAGAAGAATGAAACATTGGATCGGAGGAGGAACCTCGGATTATCAAGCTATCAAAAGGAATCCCCTGGAAATACAGACAAAGGTATTTAAATATATTCAAAATTTACAAGGATGTATTTTCTTGGTCTTATGAGTATTTGAAAGCATTTGATACTAGCATCATTCAGCATTAGAGTCCTTTGAAGAGTGGAATAGAGATATGCAAACAAAAACTTAGGCACATAAATCCACTTTTACTCCCCTCCATTGAAAAAGAGGTGGTAAAGATGCTACAAGAAAATATCATAGTGCCTTTAAGGTACTCTGAGTGGGTGTCCAATCTAGTCCCTATCTCAGAAAAGAGTGGAGAGATAAGGCTATGCATATATTTTTAGAATCTAAACAGGGAATCGCTAAAATACAACTACCTGTTGCCTAAGATGAACCATATATTGCAAAAGGTGGTTGGCTCAACCAGAATTTCTATGATGGATGGGTTCTCTAGCTACAACCAGGTGACAATTCATCTTGAGGATCAAAAGAAAAATTCTTTCACCACCCCATGGGGAACACTCATGTACACTTGCATTTCCTTCGGTCTCATTAATGCAAGGGACACGTTTTAGAGAGCCATGGACATAGATTTCATAGGGGACCAAGACAAATTTGTAGAGGTTTATTTAGATGATATCACAGTCTTTATTAAGACTGATGAAGAGTACATCCTCCATTTAAAGCTCACCTTTGAAAAACACAGGAGGTATGGTCTCTCTCTGAATCCTAACAAATATCATTTCACCCTAAGTGAGGGTAAGCTACTTGGACACATAGTAGTGCAGGAAGCAGTAAAGATCAATCTTGAACAAGCCAGAGCCATCAACCATATTCCCCTACCCAAAAACAAGAAAGGGGTTCAAGTCTTTTTGGGTAGGATAAATTTCTTGAGGAGGTTCATACCCAAATATGGAGAAATTGTGAAGGGTATTACAGACATTCTCAAGAAGGAAAATGAATTCAGGTGGAGCCCTGCCCCCAAAGACTTTTTCATTTGAATTAAAGAAGCTTTGGCTGAAGCCCCAGTACTAGTCTGCCTTGACTATTCAGTACCCTTGTACATATTTTCTTTTTCCTCCAACAATGTAAACTTTGTAACGAGAACTGGTACTGTTACCCATTTCGTAGAGATAGCAAAAAAGTGACCTGATTTTGAAAAGGAGTGATGCAGAACACACATGCTTTTTTTAGAGCATAGTTTTTGGCAGTTTAATTTTTTTCATGTACATTGCATTTTAGAATGGTAGTGATTTTCATGCTGATTTAAAAAGGTGGTAATTCAGCATCAGACCCTTTTTTTAAAAGACTTTTTTTTTTTACTTTAAATTTCCTAATGTATGAACTGTATATAATTATTTTGTAAATTTAATCATTTTTGAAGTGGTTGTTTTCTTCATATTTTCTTGTTTTTTATTTTAATTTTAATTTTTTTGTAGTCAGGTTTTTATTATTTTGCATTTTTAATTTAGAATGTCGATATTTTGAATTTTCGATATTCTACATATTTATACATCCTTAATTAATTTTTCAATCCACATGAAATAATTGTTTCTAAAAAACAATATTTTTTAACATTCGACATAAAAATAACCATTTTTAACATAAATATAACTAAAAAACTACATGTGTTTGATAATTTTTTGCTAGAATTGACATGTCAAAATCACAATTTTTATAACAAATTTTTAACTAAAAATGGTTAAATAATAGTTTTTTATGAATTTCATGTCAAAAAAATAATAATAATCACTTCTTCTTTTTTAAATAATGATTAACTTAAAAATTAATGCGAAAATCACATATTACAAATATTGAATGCATGACAACCTTAATTGAGTGTTTATTCTTCTCATAAAATATCAAAGTCAAAACATTATAAAGTTTGATTTCCAAACATAACTTAAATTTAATCAACAATGTCACGTAATCCAAACTCTTTGTCCTCTAGAGTTTCATCATTGTCTTCTTCCACAAAATTTTCTGCTTCCTTTTACTCATTTTCCTCTTCTAATGGATCTTTCATTTTGTGAATCTCCCAATGTATGTCTTTACAGACATTCCATGTAATGGTGGTTGGGGTTCCTTTTCCTTTTTTGCCACACGTGATTCACTAAAGTCCCCTTTCTTCAACCCAATTTCTTGCCTTGCATTTGGAAGAAATTGAAGAGCATTAATTCTTTGTTGAATGAAATTGCATTGTATTGGATCTTTTTCAATTGCAATGCAATTTCTTCCTTTTTGAAGGCAATATGCTAGTGTTGTACTTAATTATCAAGCATAGAAGAAATAGTAAACTAAATTAGTACAATGACATATTAATTAAAAAATAACATATTGAAATTCAATTCCATATAATAAAACTTACCTGAGCCAGAAAATAAATCCAGAACCCAATCTTCTTCATTTGAACATATGTCTATAAGATAGTTAATCAATAGTTGTGGTTTTTGATAAATGTTAACTATCTCTCCTTTTTCTTCTTTGTATTCATATGTTAGTTTTCTCACAACAACATCATAAGCCAGTATTTGGCTATGAATCTTTCCGTCTATCCGATTAAAAATGATAGACATATGGCTATCATCTTTTGCCCAACTATCAATATGAATGAACTCACAATCATTTATAAATTGTTGATCTTTGTGGTTAAGAAGATTTGACTTCTGCCTATAACATGAAACAGTAAAAGTTCAATTAAATTATACATAAATGAATTTTTCAACATTAATCAAATATACATCTTAAATGTCTTACCATGTAAGATGCATCCTTGAATTTGTTTTCCCCTTGAAGCTTGACAATATCATTGCCAATTGTGTGTCTGAATGAAATGTCAGAAATCTCCATAATGGTAATGACGTGACTTCTACAAATCTCGCAACCACTTTACTAAGAGCTTGATAAGTATAAGGGTCACTATCATAGTCAATGTTTGGAATATTGAAATCATGGGGAATATCTACAATAACTAGAGCATAATCCCTTTTAGGTATGAGTTTAGCAATGTCTTCACAGTCGCCTTATATTACTTGATATTGAATAGTGTCTAGCCCATTCCAAATGAAATGATTAAGAGTTGGATCAAGTTTAACATTCTTAATACGTTGCTTCCTCGGTTTTTCGATCTTTATTTTTTCAATAAAGGTTTTGAAACTATCTGGTGCTCCATTATCATCCTTCTTCATCTTTTATAAAATAAACAAATGTATATGTAAGTTATAAATTAAAAATAGTACACAGATGAATAAAAATGAATGTATAAATCAAGATACCTTTTTAAATGCAAGATAAAAAGATTTTAATGTTGATGTAGAACTTGAATCTGGATAGTTGCATACAACATCATCCCAACTATATTCATTCAACAATCTAACCATTTGTTCTTGAATTTTCATGTAAACTTTGTGACTGCATAGATAAAGTAAAAAAAAAGTTAATATAATGATATGTATAAAAAATACTACCAAGAACAACATGTTTTATTTAAAAGATAATTATAATCTTAAAATAAATAAAAATAATTCAACAAACTTACTTTTGAAATTCTTTAGACATTTCCCCCAATGATAATTCCCCTGACCTCACACAAGATAATATTGTTTTGACAATTTTTTCATCTTTCACTCCTTGCATTGCTCTCCAAGGTGTGATAGTCATATCGTCTAGAAGCTGCTCCATTTTAGCAGCTGATTTACTGTTGCTACATATCAATGGCTTAGACTTTTTGACCCTCTGGTTTTTAATGCCAATGTCTTCCCACATGCTAAAAATCTCATCAATCAACTTCCAAACATCTCAAGTTCTAAATGCCAATTGGAAAATGTTATCACCACCTCTAAAACAAATCACTAATTTTGTTGCCTTTTCCACCTTTTGAATTGGTCTTCTCTTCAATTTGATAGCCTATTTCCATACAACATCCCTTTCGTAAATCTGCAGTAACATTTATCCTATCCCCACCAAACTTTTCTTGAAATTCACTATGAATAAATCTAACCGTTTAGATGAAAGTCATAGACATCCTATATTCACTATCTGAATTATGATCCCATTCCACTAACTTTGCTTCTATATCTGATAAGCCAGCATAAATGATACATTTCATTGTTTCAAAATGTGGGTTATTAGGATATTCCTCCATCAATTGTCTTTGAGCTTCTACAGAATGGTTCCCCCCAAGCACATAATAATTGTATTTAAAACATTTTGACTTATCAAATTCTTCTTTGTTGGGAACTTGAAGTGGATCAACAAGAAGCACATAACTAACCATATGAGCATATGGATTGTACCTCATCAATGTCTTCAAGTTGCAAACATGCAGATGATGTGGCTTTTTTACTTGATATTGAAATTTTTCTTCACTTGCCTTAAAGGTTTGTCTGACATTAAGCTGAAATGTACGACCACCATCAATTAAGTTTCTCTTTGTCAAATTTTTTCAAATGGAATTTTGTTTTGTTTTGATAATGCCATCCTCTAAATCATCTCCTAGTCTAATGATTTTTGTGCTTTCTTTTTAAGTTTCACTAGGTTCTTGAATGCTGGTAATGACTACTTCAAAATCTTCAACTTTACTTTTCTTCGTCATAACATTCTCAACAGATTTATTCTTGGGAATTTTTACTTTTGGTCTTTTACAGCTCTTGTAAATTCCAATGTCATCTTCAGTAATGGCAACATATGCTTCACTGTCAGTTTCAACTTCATCGTCCTCAAAAGTAACTTGTCTACCCTTGCTAGATTTATCCACCAGAGGCCTTTTTTTCTGATTCTTTGGATGTAGTTTTGTAGTATCATCAATTACTACATTTTACTTGTTTTCCATATTGTTATCGGGAAAAGTGTCCATTTAGATCTACTCTATCCAACTAAGGTGTGACAGCTACCTTAGAAACAAACATAGAAAACTACTTTTGTATTCTTCTTTATGAACTATAAACAAAGAGGAATTGGATGAACGAACCTGTGTCTTGCGCTAGTCCTTCGATCCAATCTCTCTCCTCTTTGACAGCTTCCAGCTACCTGCTCCCTTGCTTGCCTAGCTTCACCAAGTACCTGCAAGATCACAGAAGGAAGAAACTATACAAAGATGTGGGCTTATATTCATAAATAACTTAGGACCAGATTTAAGTTAACCATACAAATGTAACAAACATCAATGAAACACAAGCATGGAGAAGAAACTCAAATAGTTTTATTGATATACAAGAAGATCCAGGAGGAGTTACAACCGATGATTCCTGACCCAGAATCAACATCCCAGCAAAGAAGTCCCTTCTCCAACCCCAAAAAAGCATAGATCACCCAATTCTCTGATATGTATCTCAAAACCAACAGCAATTCCTTACAATGTGTAAAATTCCAGCCTTTGGATCTCTGGGATGAGGGATCCATATATAGATGTATGCAAGGAGGATGAGTCAGCTCATGAATTGATTAGTGGCTTCTCTCTGTCAGTTCTTGCTTCCACTTGGAGACTGAGAGCCTCTTACTCATCCTTGGTCGAATTCAGTGAGGCAAGTGTCATTGGAGAAGATTCTGGAAGCTTCCATTGTCTCTACACCTCGTGGAATGGCTCTGCCACTTGTCATTTCCCACTCAACGCACCCTGGTAGTGCATTTAGGTGCATTGCAACACACCTAGCTAGTGGACTTAGGTGCTATGCAATGCACTTGGCTAGTGGAGCAGCTGAAATGATCCTGATTTGACTTATTCTGAGCAGTTTCTGGTGGAGAACTTGTGGGAGAAGCTGTAATTTGTTGACCTTGTTCCTTTAGGAGTTAGAAAAACACTTTTAGGGACTTAGGTGCCCTTGGTTTATGGACATTCCATGTTTAGAGCTGTAAGGCACAAAAATGTCTATAACAGTTGCCCCCTAAAGTATGAGGCCGTTTATCTGGTGAAATGCTTTATTAGGAGGATCTGAAGTTCTTTCAATGCTGGGAGGAGACCTGTAATAAGATACAATACAATACATTATCTTCATACTGTTTTCATGATCTAGCTGAGGCGGGCATTCCCATGCTCAGCTTTATAAATTCATTTTCATGTACATAGGACAGACAACCGTCTGATGGTAGACTGATGATTCTGATAGAGCCATCGTCCTTTTGGTAGGATGATTATCTGTGCTGCAATGCTGTACATTTAAATGTCTTTATTTTCCTGAATATATATCGCAGCCCGGATGGATGAAACTAGATCCGGGGTCCTCAATCTCATCCGATCTTCACTCGAAGTACAAGTCGATCCATGTGAGAAATGTTTTGAAGTCGAACATGGAAAGACATCACTTGATTACCAGTCAATGATGTAAACTGTTAACAAGCGTGAGAGGAATCACCGATAATGATAATGACCCTCATGGTACTGCAGTACAATTCACGTGGTGTGAATAAAGGACTTGGCATCGATCACCACGCAAAATCTTTCGGTCAAAGGTCATTGATGTATACCTTTCGCCGGAAGTGAGAAACTTGCCAATGAGGCATGCAAGCTTCAAAGTACTGAATGGGGTGTTCCTAGATCAACTTCTTGGATAATGAACTGATGTAGACAAGAAGTGATCCGTCATAGGAGGGCCTTAATGAATCCCACATCAATGACATGGAACGGAGAAAATGATTTTGATGGAGGTGAAAACGATCTAATGATATATGGTTCAGGGTGGCGGTCATGAAAGAATGGAGTATAATGTATGGTAGTGGGTGGGACACAGGTGGCCTTTCTGGATGACTTCTCTTGAACATGTCGGCGACACTTATGTGATGGATTGGTAGCATTAACCCCAAATGTGGATGGTATGGCGAGACCATGGCGATATGATCAGTGAATGAAACAACCCAACATGACTCGGGCGCGGAGTGGAAGTGTCATGTTCAAGAGCGACTTGCTACCAATAAAGGTTCTTTGAGTTTTCTTCCCAATTTTTCCCCAGTCATTGCTGACCAGTACCTCTTTATTTTTGTCAAGCTTGAGGAGGATAACATATGCTTGTTCTATAATTTTCCCTTCGGGCAAACCCATCGCTATGTTTTAACGAGCCTAGCGATAGTGAAACTCGTTCTCGTCTAAAGACAAGTTTGTCGCTATTAATCTTTTTAACGAGTCTAACGACAAAGACAACTCGGTCCTTTTCATTTTTAGAGAGTCTGAAAAGGTACGTAAAGGTAACTCCAAAATTCCTTTTTCGTCATCTAATCCCTTAAGTCCGAAAAAGTATAAAACAATACAGAAGGGATGAATTTTCAATTAGCTTTAACGAGCCGAACAAAACAAGCGCTCGATCTTTTTGTGCAATAATCCCTCAGGTCCAAAAAGATTAAAATCTAGAGGAGGGATAACACTTTCGGTCGCTTTAACGAGCCGGAAGGCCAAAACTCGGCAATATTTTCATATTTTACGAGTCAGTCGAAAAGAGCTTAAAGAAGACTCGTCTTTTGAGGAACGAGTGATAAAATGGGTAGCAGCTGATTCCAGGTAAGGTTTGGAATTTTCCAATCACGGCAGTGTCACAAGGATGGCTAGTGATATCACTCTTCGCAGCTGTTCCTCAAAATGGGCAAACAATCAAATGGAGGTGAATGATCGGCCAATGGAAAAGTGGAGGTGACGGTGCAAACACGACCAAGGCTTTAATGGCTGAAATGTTACATTCCGGTGGTTATTTACCAGGGGATAGTTCATTTTTTAACGAGCTTAAACGCGGGTGGAAACATTTGCTCGGTCTTATGTTTATTTTTTAACGAGCTTGAACTATGTGCTAAAACTTCTCGATAATCCAGTCATATGATAAGAAAGTCTCATATAGAAATGGCAACTTTTAGATTTTTGCCCCACATCCTTTCTTTATGCAAGTTAGGTGACGACTAATCCTACGAGTTTAAAGGGTTAGAGGTCCTAAAATTTAAAAATAAATAGTCTCCCATCGCTTGCACTCCAAAAGGTTTGCATGCCCCCAGCTATAAAATATGGTTTCAAGGTTACCCCTCAATTTGCAGACAAAACATTTGTTCTATCGGGAGAGGCCTACCTCTTACACGTTACCCAAAGATTGTTCTATTTACGGCGTAAACAAAACACTTCTTCGACGATGTTTACCGAGATAAACAAAGGTGAGTGACGATGCCCGCCAACTCACATAACTTTGACAAGAGAATCTTATTCTAGAATAACCCCTCTTCCACTGACAGATGGGGTACAGACTAGTCATATTCTCCCGCGGAAACCTACCCTATACCCTAAGTTTTCCTGCCGAAGCAGATTAGGACGCATGCCCCCTGGGTTTCAATCATATCCCTCCGAATTACTCGCGCTCATCGGGAGGACGGACTGGGGATGGAGACATTTCTTGCGTGAAGAGACCATTTAGGGACGGTATATGACTATTTGCTATGTGTGATCGGGGAAATGAAAGCTGGTCCACGAGCTTGACCACTCTTCCTTCGTGCGGAAAACACATTACTCTAAAGAGTGAGGAGACAATGGCTCCCATGCAATAAATATAGTCTCGTTCAAGGAGTAGGTTATAATCCAAGGGTCCTTGAACTACCATGACGTTCATGCGAACTGTCTTCCCTCTCAATGTTATGGGCACATCGGGAAGGACCCCTAAAGGTCGACTGGTTCCTTTATCAAAGCGTGTCAGATTTCTCATCTCAGGAAAAAGCGATGGCGAACCAAGCACTTTCCAAGCAATAGAGGAAAGGATACTCACAGAAGCACCCTCATCTATGATGGTACCAGCCATGACCATTTTATATATTTGAACGATAATTCGGAATGGTACACTTGCTGGTAGGCGGGGTTTGCCTAGTTGATTCTAGTCGAAGGAGACAACTAGGTTGCTTGGAGGTGGGACCAAGTAGATGGCCGGGTATGGCTCTGACAAACTTCCTGCCTGCGGTAAAGGAACGGGTAGATTGCCCCCATGTTTGTCGGAGTCTGTTTTGATGAAGAGAATTTGGACAGTGTCATCCTTGTTCTCTTCAATGACTGTATCATCCGAAGATAAAACCTCTGAAGGCAAGACCGGGTCAACTACCGCCTCGACCTTTTGACTTTCGTCTGGTATGGATTCAGTTGATTTATCTTCTATGATAGGTGCTTCAGCCGACCACTTAAGTGGGCTAGCTGGATTCCCAACTAGTGACGGACTCGGCAAGAGTTTTTTATATCCAGGAGGGAGTCGTAACGGTGAAACCGGACGATCATCCAAAACTCTTTTAGCTTCGTCTAAGAAGGGACAACGGTGGAGGGCATGATTGCCTTCGCACAGTTTACAAGGAAATCTGGCTTTCCCTTTTTGTCCTAGGGCTTCACTTTCACTAGTTGACAGTGTGCTTTCAACATGATCACCAGAGGTTGACGACACCGGGTTGTGCAAACGAGGAGACCAGGCCCTTAGTATCCGGGGGATGCAAGGACAATCTCTGTGAAAGTGGTCTCCTTTGCAAATGACACATGGTGATTTAGGCCTAGTCAGTGCAGTGTGTGGATTTTCGTTAGACAACACTCGTTTTCCCCCATTCGCCTTTGGCTCCTTCTTCTTTTTCTCTTTCTTCTTCTTTTCCTTCTTCTCCTTAGGAACTTGGCTTTTCGCTTTACCAATTCCATAAAGCGAAGAGGAAGGAGGAGAGGAAGAATTAGAGGAAGTAGAAGGCTGGTGGGGAACTCTAGACTCGTCTAATTGCTGATTCGATTGTTCAGGAATAGTGGTGTTCTGAACGACATTGGTTGAGAAGAGCCATACTGGCAAACCAATTGTCAGTCCTGGAAGCAACAATGTGGCCATATGGGGCGCACCAACATCTCCCCAAGAGGAGAAGGGACTAGGATTTCCACCAAGGGGAATTCCTTGGTTGGTAGGCTCCATTTTCTCAACCCAAGATCAACGTAGGAAAAGGGTATGAATATTCCGTTTAAAATAAATTTTAACACGCTTTGACACAACTTGTTTTTTCAGTTTTTAAGAGTTGAGAAAAAACAAAAGATGACTCTAGTCTCCTTCGATTTTTAATGAGCCTGAAGTGACAAGTGCTCAGATGGACCTTTTCCGTTAAGGAGTTTGAAAAGGAACAAAAGGGACTGCTCTGGAGGTCTAGGTAGAGGGAGTACCAAACCAATCGCAAAACTGCAGAATACTTTTTACGGTACGACAGTCAATCTTCCCGAATGCTGTGTTCGGTGCATTGCGATCAGTAGGGCGGCTGACAGGGCTTCCTATGGATAAAGGTTTTAAGTCTATAGGGGTCTCCCAATATATACTTGACAGTACGTGGGAGCACAAGTCCGTACTGGCACTTATCGTCTCAAAGTGGAGGAATCACCCAACCATCAATGAGGACAACAGTTACCAGGCTTTATGACGCCGGAATACGTCTCTAGCCTACACCTCTAAATGTTGTGCATTAAGTTCCAAAGCGTTGTTAAGTTCATTGAGTTTATTTTAAGTTGATCTTTCTTATGAAGTTTGCCTTTTGGGATCACCACGAGATGTAGATGTAATTCCTAAATATGATAAACAAACTTTTATCTCTTTTCAGCAATGAAAATCCTAGCTACTAAGGGAAAAGAAAGACACAATCTTTTCGCAAAGAGCAAAGAGCACACTGTAAATGCACTTTCCCTAAATCAAGCCAAACAGACTGCCAATATGCAAATGCACATGCATGTATTTTGTTTTTCACTTTCTTAATATTGATGCCTAAAAAGAAAGTTGTTGTACAAATCTGAATTTGCTTTCAAGTGATAAACACAAACAAGCTTCTTTTCGAAATCAAAAGGTAGAGATGATTACGACACTTTATGATTTTGAAATAAATACTCGTTTCGACACTAGAAAGACACAAATTCAAGCCAAAGGCAAAAGTAAAAGCATAATCGACTATCAACAGCAAATAAACTTTCTCCTATGATCAAAATCGACACTTGCGACAGATCTAAATCAAAGGACGACAGTACGACTATTATACTTTTGCAATGGAAAACTGTAAACGACACAACAAACACATAAAAACATCTACAGTTTCTTTTGTACAACTGAGGCGGAATATCAGTAAGGAAAAGGGGTTTGAAACAGTGAAATACTGATCACAGGTTGCAAAAAACAGAGACAAAACTGGAAAAAATGAAGCAAAGAACCTCAGCTGCACAAGGCTAGGCTGATCAGCGCACCTGTTACACAGAGAAACTGCATTGCAGTGCAGGTAGCCCTCTCGAGACGTGCGTTGAAATGCAGAACCTCTTCACAGAGCCTGCGCTGGGGCAGAAACGAGAATTCTATCCGGGTTCTGGGTCACGGTTTGCAGTTTAATCTATGGTTTTTGGCCGGGTAAAAGCAATCAGAAATGCACAATCAGAGGTAGATCTAAGGGGGGTTCTAAGAGCTATCACAAGGGCAATCAGTTGGTCTATGAATCAGCTGTTCAAGTCATAAACAGATCCAATGAATGGATTGAAGCAGCAGATGTCTACTTTGCATTTGTTAATGGCAAATGCAGTTCGATTGCTGCTTCTAAGTTTATGAAACAAACAACAAGAGAAACACAAACAAACTAACTAGACACGTTCCCCAGCAGATCGGGAAAAGTGTCCATTTAGATCTACTCTATCCCACTAAGGTGTGACAGCTACCTTAGAAACAAACAGAGAAAACTACTTTTGTATTCTTCTTTATGAACTATAAACAAAGAGGAATTGGATGAACCAACCTATGTCTTGCGCTAGTCTTTCGATCCAATCTCTCTCCTCTTTGACAGCTTCCAGCTACCTGCTCCCTTGCTTGCCCAGCTTCACCAAGTACCTGCAAGATCACAGAAGGAAGAAACTATACAAAGACATGGGCTTATATTCATAAATAACTTAGGATCAGATTTAAGTTAACCATACAAATGTAACAAACATCAATGAAACACAAGCATGGAGAAGAAACTCAAATAGTTTTATTGATATACAAGAAGATCCAGGAGGAGTTACAACTGATGATTCCTGACCCAGCATCAACCTCCCAGCAAAGAAGTCCCTTCTTCAACCCCAACAAAGCATAGATCACCCAATTCTCTGATATGTATCTCAAAACCAACAGCAATTCCTTACAATGTGTAAAATTCCAGCCTCTGGATCTCTGGGATGAGGGATCCATATATAGATGTATGCAAGGAGGATGAGTCAGCTCATGAATTGATTAGTGGCTTCTCTCTGTCAGTTCTTGCTTCCACTTGGATACTGAGAGCCTCTTACTCATCCTTGGTCGAATTCAGTGAGGCAAGTGTCATTGGAGAAGATTCTGGAAGCTTCCATTGTCTCTACACCTCGTGGAATGGCTCTGCCACTTGTCATTTCCCGCTCAACCCACCCTGGTAGTGCATTTAGGTGCGTTGCAACGCACCTAGCTAGTGGACTTAGGTGCTATGCAACGCACTTCGCTAGTGGAGCAGCTGAAATGATCCTGATTTGACTTATTCTGAGCAGTTTCTGGTGGAGAACTTCTAGGAGAAGATGTAATTTGTTGACCTTGTTCCTTTAGGAGTTAGAACAACAATTTTAGGGACTTAGGAGCCCTTGGTTTATGGACATTCCATGCTTAGAGCTGTAAGGCACAAAAATGTCTATAACAGATATCTTCTTCTGACACTGAGTAAAAAATGCTGACAAATTTCATGATATCATGCTCTATGAAATGAATGCCTCCCAACCTAATTGAATAACTTTAAACAAAATTCTACCAAACAAAATATCATATGTCAATAAAAACAAAGTTAAAAAATATAGCGAAACACTTTCAAGAACGAAAAATACAAATATAAATAACAATACTTACGATGTTTTGTTTCATCTCATTTACGATTTGTTTACACAACTTTGTAGATACCTCTCTCATGTCATACAATGAATATGATAGTAGGTATTTAATCTTTTCATGTGACTTGGGAGCTTTTGTAAGTATGTAAACAACTTCAGTGTTTGGTACCGAACACATATCTATTACTCTTCCCATCACCTCATAGATTCCATTATCATTCATTATATCAATATATAGATATATATTCACATTTTGGCTTTCTCTTTATTTCACATATGAGATTCTTGATGGAAATTTCACCTCTTTTGAATTCTTCTAGTCTGAAAACATCTTCTTATCATTTGAGGCACTTGAAAGATTTGTAGCCATGAGCTCAGGTGGAGTTTGTTCACCAATGCTTTTTGAAGATGCACCTTTAAGAGTCTTTGGTCTAGAAAGATTCACAGAAATCTTCTTTGATGCCATTTTCCTGACAAGTAGAAACACATAAATCATTCAATAACAAAAACATATTAACTTAAATTAACAATGAAGATATATCATAAATTTTTTATTTGTATAATTAGAATCGCCCAGCCACCCCTGACGAGTGGGCAGGTGGGTCGGCGCCAGGCGGGTGGGTGGGCGGGCGAGAGGGCAGGTGAGGGATGGCCAGGTGGGGTAGGCAGCCGAGCGAGTGAGGGCGGGCAAGATCATTGGGGGTGGGAAGGCGGTTAATGGACGGTCGGCTGGGTGGGAGAGGGCGAGAGGGTCGGCTAGGCAGGAGAGGACGAGAGGGCAGGCCGGGTGGGTGTGGGTAATCGAAGTGCGTAGGTGTGGGCAGGCAGGCGCACAGGTGGGCGGTGGGGGGGGGGTGGGCGGGGTGGGTGAGGGTGAGCAAGGGTGTGGGTGAGGGTGGGCGTGTGGTCGGGGGGGATGGTACGGCTTGGTGGGCAAGTGCGGGGGGGGCAAGTGAGTGAGGGTGGGCAGGGTGGGGGAGGGCGGGCTGGTTGTCAGCGGGCAGGGCAGGCCAGGGGAGGGTGGATGGGGCGAGCGAGGGCAGGTGGGCGAGGGCAGGGTGGGTGGGCGAGCGGGCCAGGTGAAGGTGGGCTGGGTGTGGGTGGGTGGGCATGGGTAGGGCGGGTCATCCAGGCGAGGGCGGGTTGGTGGACGTACGAGGTCTAGTGGGGGAGGGCGCGACGGGTGGGGAGGGCGAGGGGGGCGGGTGGCTGGGGCAAGGCGAGTGAGGGTGGGCAGGTGGGGCGGGGGGGCAGACGTGAGCAGGTGGGCGAGGGTGGGGCAAGGCGGGCCACGTAGCTTGTTCGGGTGCGCGAGGGCACGGTGAGTCGGGCAGGCAAGGGCGAGTGGGCGAGTGAGCGAGGGTGAGGTGGTCGAGGGCGGGTGGGCGGGCAGGCAAGGGCAGGTGGGTGGGTGGGTGGGCGAGTAGAGGGGACGGGCAGGCGCGGGTGGGTCAGGCGAGTAGAGTGGGACGGGCAGGCGCGGGTGGGCGGGCAAGCGAGGGCAGGTGGGCGGCCGTGGGCAGGTGGGGTGAGCAAGGGTGAGCGTGTGGGTGCGGTAGGCTGGGTGAGGGTGGGCGGGCACAGGCGGGCGAGCGGGTGTGGGCTAGTGTGTGAGGGCGGGCGAGTTGGGTGGGCGAGGGCGAGGTGGGTCGGGTGGCCGAGGGCGAGGCGGGTGGGGTGGGCGAACGTGGGCCAGTGGGTGAGGGTGAGGCTAGTCAGGCGGGCGAGGCTGGGTGGGTGGCTGGGCAGGCGATGGTCGCGGGGCGAGGGCAGGCGGGGATGGGGAGGCTAAACGGGAGAGGTGGGTAGGCAGGTGGGGAGGGGGAGGCCGAGGGGGAGGGCGGGGTGGGTGGGCGCAATGGGGGAGGCCAGGCGGGTGGGGGGGCAGAGTGGATGGGTGGGCGGGGAGGGGAATGCAGGGCAGGGTGGGTGGGCAGAGTGGATGGGTGGGCGGGGAAGGGAACACAGGGCCGGGTGGGTGGGCAAGTGAGGAGGGCAACGGGGTTGGGCGGGCGGGGAAGGAGAGGCTGGGCGGGCGGGCAAGCAGGCTACCATGGTGGTGTGACCCACGCTGGCGCCACCACGATGGCTCGTCCGCTTGCCTGCCCTGTGGCTGGGCGATTCCAGGCACGGTGGTGGAGGTTGGGCGGGTGGGGTGGGCAGAGTGGATGGGTGGGCATGAAGGGGGAGGCAGGGTGGGGTGGGTGGGCGGGCGAGGAGGGTGGGGTGATTGGGTGAGCGGGGAAGGGGAGGCCGGGCAGGCGGGCAGGTGGGCTACCATGATGGCACGGCCCATGCTGGCACCACCCTCGCAACCCGCCTGGTGGCTGGGCGATTTCGGGAATCGCCCACCCATTGCACGTGCGGTCAGGCGAGCCGCCAAGGTGGCACCGGCCTGGGAATCGCCCAGCCACTGAGCGGGTAGGTGGGCGGGCTACTGGTGTGGTGCAACCCATGCCAGAACCACCCTAGCGGCCCTCCCGCGAAATGGCTGGTCGATGCCTGGAATCGCCCAGCCACCGCACGGGCCGGAGGGCGGGCCGCCGGGGTGGCGCGACCTAGGCCAGCACCATCCTCGTAGCCCGCCCGCCCACCCGCGTGGTGGTTAGACGATTCTAAGAATCGTCCACCCATCACACAAGCGGGTGGGTAGGCCGCCGAGGTGGCGCAGCCCAGCGGGCACCACCACAGTGGCCCACTCGCCTGCCCACGCAGTGGCTGGGAGATTCTCGGAATCTCCCAACCACCGCGCGAGTGGGTAGGCCACCGGGGTGGTGTGGCCCAGACATGGGCGTGGGCGAGGAGGGCGGGCGAGGGCCAGTGGGGAGGGCGGGCGAGGGCGGTTAGGGAGGGTGGGTGAGGGGGTGGGCTGGGTGGTCGAGGGCAGGTAGGGTGGGCGAGGGCAGGTGGGGTGGGCGTGGGTGAGGGTGGGTAGGGAGGGTTGGCATGCGAGGCATGGGGCTGGAGGGTAGTCGTGGGCCGGGAGGGCGGGTGGGGAGGGCGGGTGGGGCGAGCGGGCTGGGCGAAGGTGTGTCAGGCAGGCAAGCGGGGCGTGCGGGTTGTGAGTGCAGGTGGGTGAGGGGCCGGGTGTGGGCGGGGAGCATGGGCATTGGCGGTGAGGGCAGGAAGGGCAGGTGTGGGTGGGTGAGCGGGTGGGCCTGGGCGGGGAGGGTAGGGGAGGGCGAGTGAGGGGGCGGGCGTGGACACAGAGAGTGGGGGAGGGCGGGTGAGGGGGTGGGCACGGGCGAGAAGGGCAGTTGGAAGGGTGGGCAGGGGTGCGGTGGGGTAGGGTAGGGTTGGGGTGGGGTAGGGTGGGTGTGGGTGCGGGTGGGGTAGGGAAGGTGTGGGGAGGGGTGTGAGGATAGCATATGAGGGGGAGGGTAGGGTGGTGTGTGAGGGGGTGGGAGGGTTCGGGGTGTGTGAGGGGGCAGAGGGGGGGCGAGTGGGTGTGAGGGCGGGGGACAGGAGGGGGGCGGGTGTGTGTGAGGGGGCGGGGGGGTGGGTGGGTGTGAGGGGGGGGACGAGTGGGTGTGTGGGTGTCGGTGAGGGGAGAGGCCAGGTGAGTGTGAGGGGAGGGGAGAGGTGGGGTGGGTGTGGGGGGGGGCAGGGGGGTGTGAGGGTGGGTGTGGGGGGCGGTAGGGGGGTGTGAGGTGGGCGGGGGGTGGGGGGTGTGAGGGGGGTGGGGGCGAGTGGGTGTGGTGGTGTGTGGGTGAGGGGGCGAGTGGGTGTGAGGGGCGTGGGGTGGGTGGGTGTGTGTGGTGGGGAGGCGTGGGTGGGTGGTGGTGGAAGGGGGGCAGGTGCTGGTGGGGATGGGGGGTTGGGGGATCGTGTGGGGATGTGGGGGTGAGTGGTTTGGGGGGGTGGTGGTAGTGGGTGAGGGTGGAGATGAGGGGGCGGGATGTGGGAGTAGGGGGTGGGGGGCTAGGGTGGCCGGGGTGTGGGTGGAGAGGGTGACGCTGTGGGGGGACGGGGGGTCGATGGGGTGGTAGGGGGCATGGGGACGGGTGGGTCTGCAGCGCTCCTGTGGTGGCCTGCCCGCCCGCCGCGGGGGTTGGGTGAATCTGAGAATCGCTCAACCCCCGCGGTGAGCGGGCGAGCCACCAGGGTGGGTGCCACAGCCCCACTGGACCCCATACCCCCTACCACCCCACCCGCGCCCCCACACCTCGCCTGCCCGCCCACCCTCCCAGCCCACCCCAAACCACCAAGGCGGCCCACCCACGACTGATGGGTGATTGAGTTTGGTCAAGCTCACCATGCCCACCATGGACGTAATTATTATTTTGTCTTAGAAAAAGTATTAAATTAAAAAATAAAAAAAAAAAAAAAAAAAAAAAAAAAAAAAAACTTCTTCATTAAACTAATTTAATATGAAAAATTTGAAGGAAAAAAATTTAACTTACCTTTCAATTGCAAGAATTCTTCATTGAATATGTTGTTGATCGCAATGTAGCTGCTCCACAAATTCATAAGTCTTTCAACGAACTTTAGAAAACCTGGATGTGATGTGAGTAATAGTGATAATGGAATTTAGTATATAAGTGAAATTACAGAGATGTTTTACCATATGGTTAATGTGAGATAATTTGTTTTAAAATATGATAAAGCAAATATTGTAGAATTGTTTTACAGCGAGGTGAATGTGGGATTAATTTGTTTTAAAATATATTATAAAAATTTAAAAAAAACTACAATTGTTTAGTAAATATTATATACTTTAACTATTAAAATAATTAATGTAGAAGTTGTAGTTTACAATTTTAATTTTAGTGATTTATTTCATAAAAACAAATTAGTTTACATTTTTCACAAAACTTTTGGGAGGGAAATATTTTCGCGAAACATTTTGGAGGGAAAATTTCATTCTCTAAGCTATATAATATCTTTAGGAGACTCTCCATTTGTATCATTCAACATCTTCTATTTGAAAGGGATGGATTGTTCTGATAGTGAAGTTTCGATTTGTACACCATCAACATCTTCATCGTGTAACAACTCTATTCATATTGATGAATATAGCGGGAATTCTTCCACCATGAATAGAAAGTCAACTCTTCCACTTAGTCCTGATTCTAAGGACTATGAGAGCAACACTGATGAAAGAGGGGATGGAGAATTTCAAATAAATAAAGAGTCATAGATTCCACTTAGTCCTAATCCTAAGGAGTATGAAAGCAGCAATGATGATGAGCTTGATGACAAATTTCAAAAGAATGGATTGTCACGGTGTCCACTTAGTCCTAATTCTAAGGACTATGAGAGCAACAATGATGAAGAGCATGATGGTGAAGTTCAAAAGAATGGAGTGTCATGGTGTCCAATTAGTCCTAATTCTAAGGACTATGAGAGCAGTAGTTTTGAAGAGCATGATGGCAAATTTCAAAAGAATGGAGTGTCACGGTGTCCACTTAGTCCTAATTCTAAGGACTATGAGAGCAGTAGTGATGAAGAGCGTGATAATGAATTTCAAAAGAATGGAGTGTCAAAGTGTCCACTTAGTTGTAATTCTAAGGACTATGAGAGCAGTAACGATGAAGAGCATGATGATGAATTTCAAAAGTATGGAGTGTCACGGTGTCCAGTTAGTCCTAATTCTAAGGACTATGAGCACAGTAGTGATGAAGAGTGGGATGATGAATTTCAAAAGATTGGAGTGTCACAGTGCCCACCTAGTCCTAATTATAACGTGTATGTGAGCAACAGTCATGAAGAGCGTGATGATGAATTTCAAAAGAATGGAGTGTCATAGTGTCCTCTTAGTCCTAATTCTAAGGACTATGAGAGCAGCAATGATGAAGGACAGGATGATAAACTTAGTCCTAATTCTAATGAGTATAAAGGTAGCAGTGACAAGGGACAAGATGTAGCATCTTTAATAAGTAAACAGTCACATTTTCGACGTAGTCCTAATTCTATGGACTATGAGAATAGCACTCACAATGCACATGAGGAAGAATATCCATTAAACATCGAGTCAAATTTTCCATTCAGTCTGAATTCTAAGGACTATGACAGTAGCACTGAAGAAGGGGAAGATGAGGAATATCCTCCAATTCAATATTTGAAAAGCAGAGCTAATCATAGTGTGGATTACATTCCTCTTAATGATGATGAAAATCCTTATACAAATAATGATCCAATGATGGAGATGTTGCCAAGAAATATTGTATCGAGAAGTAGGAGCAGACCTTTTCATATCAATGAAAGTTCTTCTAGTTATACAAGGGGTAGAGCAGAATATCTGACGAGAAGAAGTTCTATCAGCACTCTCATTTCAAGTGAATGTTGCAAAAACGATTGCTTGAAACATATGGATTTCAAATTTGCATTAGAAAGTAGGAAGAGATATTTGTCAATGAATAAAAGCATGCAAAATTCATATTTAGTTGGGTGCATGCAATCTACATTGTCAGGTTATGATTATCATATTAGGACTTTATGTATCTGTAGAAAAGCTTTCAAAATTCTTCATTCGATTGGGAATTTTCGTCTCTCGAGAATTCAAGAAAATTTGCAAAAGGATCCCACATTTTATTCAGAATTACGTCATAAAAGACAGTTTGGGCCATTATCAAATACTGCAATGTCATAGATGAAAGATTTCTTTTCAAAGCATGGAGAGTGTATGCCAAATAAAGAGACAATACATATTCCAGATAATTTTTCAAGATGAGAAATCTACAACTTACACAAAGAATATGCAGAAGGTGTTGAGGGACATGGCCGGTTTATTACATATCAATATTTTGTGAAGGTATGGAAGAAAGAATTCAACAATGTCTGTATTCCTAAGAAGACAAGGATGGGGATTTGCAGTACATGTGCTTCTCTTAAATAAAAAAGGGACAAATGTGAAGGGTCAGAAAGAGGTAAGCATTCATAACTTTAACTTTTAAAATTTTATAGTCATCAACTATGAAAACATATTTCTTAATGACTTTCTTTTATGTTGTGTAGATTTAATTGTCAAAGGACTTTAGGAGCATCGCAAACAACAAACAAACGAAAAGAATAAGTTGTACAAGCACCAAAAGGAGTGTTATGATAATCCGAATAAATATTTGGGTTTGATAATTGATGATATGGACCAGAAGAAAAAACTTTTGCAACATCTTGTTCGCACACCCAAAATTTACATGAGGAAAATTTTATTCAGTTTCACTTGGTCGGTTGTATGGGATTCAATGGGAAAATGTTGCCAAGGGTGTACTTCATAGCTCCAAATATTCATAATGATGTAAATCTGACCATAGCCATAATTCATGATTTGATTTCTCATTGGTCTGGTAATCTTCCTGAAGTTTTGTATCTATAATTGGACAACACTTGTCATGAAAACAAAAATTAGGTTGTTTTTGGATATCTAAACATGCTTGTTGAATTCAGAATTTTTCAAAAGGTAAAGGTTGGTTTCCTTCTTGTTGGGCACACTCATGACCATATTGATTAGATGTTCAGTCATTTTTCATTCACATTGAGGAGGAAGGAAGTTAGGATCTTGCCATAACTAATTGAATGTATTAAGAAAGCATACATGCTAGAGCCTACTTTTGATGTGTTGGAAGAAACTGTTGACATGCGAAGGTTTATTCTGGGATCATATGGTGAGGGGAAATGCATTGAACAAATTAATGACATTAGCTTCCAACATCAATTTCATATCAAAAAAATTGATGGGAAAACACTAATATGGGCCAAGAAGTATTCAACTAATGCAGAATGGGCACTGTCATCAGGTTTGCAATTTTTGAAGTTCATTGCAGATCATCCAATATTTGCATCAAAAATATTGTTATTACAATCAGTTGGTGAAGTTCATAATGCATGCAGACAAAATAGAGATATAAATTATTTTGATTGCCTGGAAGAAATTAAAAACTATATTATATATACATATGAGTACTTTGACATTGCTGATTCAGTTTGGTGGGAGTCATTTTTCAGTAATCAAAGTGATATCATTTCAACAACAAAAAATGAAGATACACCTTTGAAAAATCCATTTATTTTTCCACAAAATGTGTCGAATGAACATGAGGAAATAAACATTGTTGAAAAACAACAATCTCAAGGTATTATTAATTCTTCACAGGTAGAGGAAAGAGAGATGTATATTGGTTCCAGAAGGTCTTGTGCACAACGAGAAGCCATGGAAGACCTTTACAGGGGATCAGTATAGGATATTAAGGAGGGTTGCATGATCGCAGTGCTAGCAGATGGAGATCCCAATGGCTATCCATTCTGGGTTTCTAAAGTTATAAATTTCTTTACAGAAAATGAGGATGTTACAAGTGTTGAAGTACATTGGTATGCCACAAATACACACCCATTCAATGGTGTGTATAAGCCAGAGATGGTAATTGACAAAAAAAATGGCGGAGAGAGAAAAAGAAAGGGTACAAATATAAATCGCCGCCGCCCAGACATATTAAAATTAGAGGATGTTGACATACTTATTTATGACTTCAATTTAACAAAGAGAGGAACTCTTCACTTCAAGACGATAGAGATTCTGAAAAGGTTGTTACCAGAAGGAATAGTGTTGAGATGGGAGTCTGCTAAAACCAGTCATAGATATAGAAGAATTTTGAAACATGAAATGATGGACATGCATGAGAGAGAAGAATATGGAACATCTTCATTAGCATCCAGTCACTCATCTAAAGATGTGAATTCTAATGGCGTGCAAGAAAATATCAGTGATTTTGAATAATTGTTTAAGACAGTTTATATAATTGATGTATGCATCGTATCTTGAAATAAAATTTATGATTTCCATATGGCGTTAAATGAGAAGTTATGAGGCATTTTTATGTTGTTGGATTATATTATGTCTTAATTATGATAATTTTTATTTTTTAAAATATCTACAATGTAATATTAAATTAGAGATGTAATGTATGATTTATTCAACATACAAATAATGACTTTTGAATTCATTTAGTGATGTAATTTGTTCATAATGTCATTGTTTTTTAATTTTATAGTTGAAAAAATTTCAATTTCTTTTCTATCTAGCATGTTATGGTTGAGAACATGTTGAATTTATACTTAGGAAAGAAAAATGATATTCTACCAAAAAAATTAATGTGTTTTTTTCCTCATAAACGACTTTGTTTGGCACATAAATATTTGGTTTTACTAACATTTTTTAAAAAGTTTGAAAATTGACCCTAAAAAAAAAAATCATGATTCCAGTATCATCAATTTTTTGTTTTCAAGCTGTATTTTGCAAAAAAAATTCATAGTCAGTGCCATTTTTAAAACATGTTCAAAATTGACTGTAAAAAACAAAAATCATCGTTCCAGTATACACACTTTTTGTTTTTAGCACTGTTTTTGATGTTTTTTTGGGTTTTTTGGCCAAAGTTCCCATTTTGAATTTATAGTTCCCATTTCAAAGTTTACAATGTTCTCCCCACATACTATTGTTGTAGTGGTGCTACATAAAAATAAAGAGGGTTATGAACAACCCATTTCCTTCTTTAGCCATGTCCTAAGGGATGCTGAGCTGAAATATAACATATTGGAGAAAAAATCATATGCACTAATAAATGCTTTGAAGGCATTTCACATATATGTGTTGCAATCAGAAATTACAGTGTTTGTCCCAACGACAGTAGTCAAGGGCATCCTGGTTGAAGGAGACAATGAAGGAAGAAGGGGTAGGTGGATAGCAACAACACAAGAATATGAACTAGAAACAAATTCTACCAAGCTCATTAAAGGTCAGGGGTTGGCCAAGGTTTTATTCGAATCCAATTACTAAGCTCTAGGGATAAACCTGGTCACAAAAGAGGGCAGACCTGAGGATCATTAGAGCGGGATTAGAACATCTGAGCAGAAAATATATGCCAAATATGAGGAATCTCCCAGGTATAAGAACATTGTTCATTTTCTCTTATTCCTGAGGTGCCTATTGGGGGTAGATAAATCTAAATATCGAGCCTTGAGGTTGTAAGCACAAAAACATATCATATCTAATGGCCTACTCTACTGGATGGACCTGGTGGGGGTATTGTTGTTATGTTTGGTGGAGGGTGAAACCCATAAGGTTATAGAACATTTTCATGAAGGAGTTTGTGGAGGACACTTCAATTGGAAGACCACAGCACATAAAATTCATAAGGTAGGGTTCTATTGGCATACATTGTTTTGGGATGTTCATTCCTAGGTGAGGTTGTGCCAGAAGTGCCAAGTGTTTGCTGAGAGGAAAAAGTTTTCTCCTCTCCCCCTGATTACATGTGGAAGAACCTTTTAGACAATGGGGACTTGATTTCATAGGAGAAATAAACCCACCATATAGTGGCCAACACAAGTGGATATTGATGGCAACGATTTACTTCACCAAAAGGGTAGAGGCCATCCCAACTAGAAATGCTACAGACATAGTGGTAATCAAATTTATGGAGGAGAACATATTGTCTTATTTTGGTTGTCCCTCCAAAATTATCATTGATAATGCTAAGGTCTTCAAATCTTCCAATTTCATTAGCTTCTGACATAAGTTCAATATCATCATCGGGCACTCCACTACCTATTATCCTAAAGGAAATGTCTTGGTTGAGTCCTCCAACAAGACTATCGTAAGGGTGTTGAAAAAGACCATCGTGTAAAATCAGAGAAACTAGGTCTCCCAACTAAAGTTTTCCCTGTGGGCCAACCAGGTAACTCATAAAATATCCACTAGGAAATAACATTTTGAGCTTGTGTGTGGGAAGGGTGCATCTTCTTGATCCAATTAGCAATGCCGATGGTGAGATTATTACAGGAATCATAGGAAGATCCAAGTTCGTTAACGCGAAGGATAAATTAGCTGGTTGAGCTTCTGAGAATAGAGAATAGGTGGGGGCCAAAATGTCAAATTACCAACAAAAGATGAAATCCTTGTTTGACACGTAGGCTAAGGATCAACTGCTTCAATTAGGTGATTTAGTTCTTCGTTGGGATGTTCGACGGGAAGACAAAGGAAAACATGGAAAATTTGACACGTTATGATTTGGCCCTTTCACAATCATAGAAGAGAAAGGAAATAACACATACATGCTTGAAAATATGGAGAGTGAATCTCTAGAATCATTGGTGAACGGCTAGTTCCTCAAACTTTATTTCCAAAACTAGAGGTACATGTCTCACACACATTGTAAATATTGGTGTGTGTACTGTAATGTTATATGTAATTTTTAGTTTATGGTGAAAAGTCCAATTGAGAAAAATTATAGCTTGTTTAGAAATGACTCCATGCCCAATAAGGGGAAGAGCTTATTGAAGGGCCCTGGGCACAACAAATTGGTGATCAGTGGTGGGAAGGCCCCGTAGTCCTACATATCGAGCATCTTGCAATCCTGCTTCCCACATCATCGTAGTCCTGCACATCGGCTTATCGTGCATATCAGTGGGACTAGGCCTAGCGGTGATTGGTGGGCCCCAGAAGTTCATCACAAATCGGGCATATCAGCCATATTCGGCATCCCGCAAGTCTCTTATATTGGCAAATCAACAATCGATAGGCCAAATGGGTTATCCTTTAAGGAATTACGGGGAAGCATCGATACAATGTTAAATCACCAGGGAGGGCTGAAAACCTTTAACAAATAAAATCAATGGAAAACCAAGGTAGGGTGGTCCCTTTCTCTCTCCTCCTAAGGTGGGGCACATGGCATAATATGGTTGGTCCTGCATTTCAAAATTCTCACAGATCGATGATCGATGATCTAGGACAGGATCAGGTTTAAAATACTGCAAAATAAAAAAACAATCGTCGATGTAGTGTTAAATCGCTGGGGAGGGCCGATTTCACTTAACAAAGAATACAAAGAAATACCAAGATCGGGCGGGCCTCTTTATCTCTCCTACAAGGGTCCATGTGGCGGAATATCATTGGTCCTTATGAACGCATGCAGAAGCTAATGCGACAATATAGAGATGGCCTGGCGGTATGGAGGAAATGTGTCACGTGAATTCAACATTTTCAGGGTCCTAAGGGGGACATTTCTAGGTGAAAAATGTCACCCCTCATAGGGTGACATGTGGTAGTGATGATGTCACCCATCGCAATTTGCAACCGGCGATCACACAAGGAAAAATCCCTCCTCCGCTAATGTCCCTTCTGATGTTGCGATTGTGATATGAGAGATCCTCTCGGATGTGATATGTTATGTGATCTAGCCTTTAAATGTTTCACTTCTGGATGAGTCGACCAGTGGTATAAAGAATGGTAAAGATTTCGGTGAGCCTGACCCCACAGATCGACGATCGCAGGAGTCTAGAGGAAATATAAAGGGCAAGCATCAGGAATCGTCGATATGCAGGATTTCATATAACAAAGGAAAATGCCCCCCTCAAGTAGTTCAATGGCCCTAGCACCCTCGAGCTAAGCCCCTAGTTCCAACCCTAGTCATATGAAGAAAGCTACAAAAAGGAGCATAAGTGAAAGGGGCTAAGGGGCATCAAGATTCATCTGTTTCACAACAGTTTTTACAGCAGAAAGGGTCGAAGCATGGGAAATTCCTCCATATTTCCACCAAGATAACATCAATAGGTATATTAGGGCTTTAAAGACATGATGGGTCGACAACTATGGCTTTAAGAGGAACGTATGGTCCCTTTCAAAACTGATATTGGTTGATTCAGAAAGGCTTGTTGTGACATGGAATTAGGGTCAGTATTGACAGGAGTGGAAAGAGACTTGGTAGCTCAAGAGGATTAAATTATTAGGAATGGTGTCCCATAACAAAGAGAGATGAAGTACTGCCCAGGGGTCTTCTGTCTCAATATTGTGACATGGAATTTATGGTGCACACTCCCAGCTTTAAATAATGAATGGTTTAAGAAGAAAACACAGAAGTGACATGGGTCATCTGAGCAACATAGGAGGCCATACCCTGAGAAAATTACAGTCTGAAGAAGAAGTGAGCATAGGATGGGCACAAAGATATGTTGCTGACATTCTTATGTGATCGACTGATCTGCTTTCCTGTAAGGTGCCTCCTTTAAATGAGGCAATTAATTATGTAATGTTTTTGGGCCACGAAGCCATTCCTGGCCGAGACAGCTAGTCAAACAGGCAGATGAGACTCAAAAAGGACATTTCTTTTGTAATTAATTTCCATGCTCCCATCTCCAGATAAATAGAGGGCAACAACACTTAACAAAGGTTCGAAAATTCGAAAGAAAACTCTACATGTAACTTTCAGATTGAATGGCTTTATAATACATATATTTTAGAATATCAATGAAATGGTGGTGATTCCCCCTTCAAGTATTATAGTATGTTATCACTTTGTTTAAACCCATTTCTGTTCATACTTCTTCACTGAATTCATCTAATCATAATTTCTAGAAATATTTCAGACTTCCCAAAAGATTCATTGGTATTGATATGTTAAAGCATGTGCGTGTAACTTCATCGTAGATTCATTTGTATCAACATTGTTAATGCGTATTCCTGCATGGGTCATTGAGAATATATCTTTAACAGTAGTTCTCCATGAATAATAACACCTCGACTCTCTGCTATCCATTATATCTACCTATAACTCAAACAAGTATAGGAATTCTTAAAGCTACAAACTGTATGTGTTCATCATATAATCTTTTATGTTGTAAGCACCACATGATGAGTTACTCCTTCTCCTTATCCTCTATCATTGCTCTACAAAAGCTTATTAAACTATAATTCCTTGAACTACTTTGTCTCCACTATTTTATGCATATTTCTAAGATTTGTATATGTGAAGATGTACCAGAAATTCATGTCTTACTCCTTTAGGTGAATGAACCAACCCATTATATATACATATAAAATATAAGCGAGGTCTCCCTTTAATGAGGATCATTTGAGACACTCCAAATTTTGATGTGCCTAAGCACTGGTCTTGTAAGAAATCAGAGGCTATCTCTCGGAGCTACAATATGAGGGCATAGTCCTTTGTGCTGAAGAAGTGCACTTAAATGGAAAACTTGGTTGTTTTGGGTGAAAATTTCAAGGCTGACTGGGTTTCGAGTTTCATAGGTGCACTCTACCTACTGAAATCTCAGAAACAAGTTTAAGAATAAGATTTCATGATAAGAATGAGGAGAAGAAGAATCTGCAAGCTTATATAGATTGTGTCGCATTCACGGTGGAATATGAAGAGTTTAAGAATGTGAAGAATTTTTTCATGCGGCAACAAAATAACACTTGTAGCATGAACATTGAACAAAGACGCCAACAAACAAACAAAATGTCAAAGAAATGACAATAATAAAAGTAAGAACAACAATGGAATCATGAAAGGAAATGAAAATATTTGACATGAAAGGTTTACTTGTAACATTGGTCGAAGAATAGTTTCTTGATCCACAATTGTGCATCCAACCTAGATGAGAATGGTTATGCAAATGAATGATTAACTGAGTTGATTTAAAATGTTTTACATGAAAAATTTATTCATGCATGATCGCCACTTGTTAATGAGTGAAAGGAATAGTTAGGGGAAGTTAAGTCGGCTCCTATTTTTTAGGACTGCAGCCACATCCAACAAAGGGGCACATGCATGCATCCAGGAAGCGTGCATGTCTTCAACACTAAGGAGTGTTCTCAGGTAGGGGGAACTTGCTCAACATGAAGGAGCGTGCTCAAGGAGGGCACACTTCTTTGGCCAGAAGGAGTGCACTTAACTCAAGCGCATGTCTTCACCAACTTAGAGTGTGTTTTTTTCCTTTAAAGGTGATTTTATTGCTTTTGTTTATTGTTTCTATAATTTTGATTGTTTTTATAGTGTTTTCATGGTGAAAAGGAAAGTTTCTAAGTCAAGATAAGTCATGACTTCACCTAACCATGAACTACATAACTTAAGTGCTTCTAAGGGTTAGGTGATGACACTTATGAAATATTAACTTAGGAGGATACAAAAATAGGAGAAAACATACAAATAACAAATCAAATGATGTGATGACACTAAGGGGCTTGAAAAGATGGTTTATGTAGGCTCCAAAATTGACTTAGGAAAAAATTTTGGAGGGGCATTCTCGATGCGACAACATGTTCATAATCATAAGCTATGATCCAATGACGAGGTATATAATGAAACACACCATTATTTATGATGTCACCTTCCCCCTCCCCCATAGGGATATTTAATTCTTTCTAGTTATTATCTGATAGATTGTGCTCACTTCACTTTGGTAGCATTCCTACTCTGACAATGGATTCATGCAAAAGATTAAGATTAAATTGAGTAATGGTACATTCAAATGTAAGTTTTATTAGCACATGACTATATTATAGAATCCTTTCAACCTCTCACATTTATGTCCTACCACCCTTGAAAGAGGCTTCACCACTTCCTAGCAACACAATGCAGACTTCAAAGGTAATAAAATCTATATTAGTTACACAAAACCAATTTAGTTTTTTAAAAGACTTGCTGGCATATGAGAGGAGACTTGAACCAAGGCTAACGGTAGGATATCAACCAACAAGACCTAAAGAACTCGAAAGCACAAGAGCTTCAACTAAAAGTTGAGGAGCTAACAAGAATCCAACTAGAAAGGAGTTAGTGCGGAAGAAAGGATGTGTTGCTTGCTTCGCACACCTATTTTCCTCCACATACACCTCTTCCACACATATCTTTAGTGATTCAGAGAAATTTCTCGAAGCATTGCAAAGTGTGCATATCTCAAGGTAGATTTCATTATGTAGAGGTGTGACTTGTGGAAGCAATTACGAAAATAAAGCGTTCTCAACTAATGAAAAATTGTGAACCCCAGACAAAGAGGCAGGGACTTTGCTGCTATGTAGCTATCACCCTTGTTCTCATATGTTCTATCTATAGCTCTCCAAAATAAAATTGGTAGTAACATATAATATGCTATGCATTAGGTAGGTAAAGTTTGTAATTTAAATTTTATTGGGTAGTTTATTAACATTTGATTTAATTGCACTGTATAATGTTATTTCTAAAGAGTTGATTTTTTGGCATGTGTGGATGACTATCATAGGGTCAAATATATGAACAAGATATGAAGTATTAGAGGCAACAAATTCTTTCATTAATGTGTGAAATAAAAAATTATATACTTCCAGGATTTTTCAATCCGCAAAGGAATCACCTCAGACATGTAGTTGAAAAGATTGAATTTTTTGGACCCATGTATGCAAGTTAAATGTGGTTAGTGGAGAATGACTTGAGGGTGCTAAGGGCATTTTTTCAACAAATATTATGTCCAAAGGGACCAATGGTTGAAGACTATATATTATATTACTTTACATTGTGTATTAGCAAGTATTAACCCTAAGTACTGATTGATATTGACATACCACACCTCCATGATACCAACTATATTGACCAATATGAAAGGGAATTTATTAGTATTTGATCAACATTGATATAAAATGAATAAAACAAAAAAGGTCTATTTAAATATAGGCAAAATAGTTGCAATTGAGTTGTAGGAAAGTGTTTGACAATCTTCTCCTCATTAATATATATATATATAACGTAAAACTAGTTAATTATATCTTCAATAAATTTGATATTTCAAATTTAAGTTTTCATATGATAATCTATTATAAAATAAAAAAATTATTAAATTTGTAAAAATTAAATGTTATACTCTACTTGTTGTAAGTTTTTGGAGGTTATACTTTGTTTAATTTTCCTATAATTAAGAAGAGATTTGATGGAATCACAAGTCTGAGTTGTGAACTCTTCACAATTTGAATGCACCATATGTACTTTTTAAAATATTAAATCCATATATATAATTAAAAAATATATTTTTAAATAACAAAAATTAAAATTTAAGCAAAAATCTTTACCTTAATTTTATTTTATATATATATATATATAAACAATACCACAAAATCATAATAATTAATTCTATTATTTAAATAAAAAACTAATTAAACAACGAAGCATACCATGTAATATTCGAAAACATTAAACATTTTAAAAATAAATAAACATACCGATTCTTAAAGTATTTATTGACCGTAACAAAAAACCGTCTCGGAATTAGCCGAAGCAATTGCATCGATGTGAAAATATTTTAGTTTTCAAGACGTCTAATTATTTTATTTTATACAGCCAACGTATCCTGATTCCTACCTAATGATACCCAAAGCCTCTCGTCCGGAGGTCATCTTCAAATAAGTATGCTCGACATAGAAACCATGTTGGTCAACGTGGCCAAACATATCCTTTTACCGTTCCATTTAAAAGTTGGGCCACATGTGATTATTAAATTTAAATTAAATATAAATATTTTCATCACTACGATATTATTTGTATATGTATAACGTTTCATATATATTATAAATAATTTCTCATAAAGTTATACATTTTGTGATGCAGGGGCATCTAGCTTAGGGTAAATAGGAAGACAGGTGTTTGTCTTACAGGTCACAGGTTGATTGGTTGACAGGTGCTCTTACCTAAATTGTTTTTTTTTTCTTTTTTTTATTCCTAGTTTCCAGCAGTTCGGACATGACATTAGTTTCCATCGGACATGACATTAGTTTCCGTTTTATTTTCTGTGAAAGAGTTTTGTTTTATTTATTTATAGAAAAAAAACAAATCTCTGTTTTCCTTTTTAATTAATCTTTGAATCTAGATAAATGGAAAATTGAGAGTGTCTAGAGTAATTGTATGTCACTGGTAACAGTTTTCTAAAACTGTTTAACGAGTCATATAAAAGCAAACATAAAAATCATTGTAGTGTTGATTTTTGAAGAAGAGTGGAAAAATTGAAATACAAAAAACACACAGGAATTTTTCAAATCATCCGTGTCCAATTGCAACTGAAACTATTTTCATTTCATTTATTTGTTTCCTTATTACACAACAATATTGAATGCGTTTAAGAAATATTGTGGTAGGGACTCGTGAAACATCGTTGCATTTCAGACATACGAGTAGCAATAGAGCTGATGAAACCATGAACCGGTGGGAGTGAGCACATCGACTCCTCAAAGGAGGTAGCAGTAAGAATCAAAGGAAAGAAACAAAGCAAGAAAGCTTTCAGAAGAAGTTATAGGCCTACAGACATGGAGCCACATTATACATTTTACAGATACAAACCCAAAACGTCCAGAGGGTTTCACGCAAGCACAAAATTGTCAGAAAGACCATCAGGTAACAATTCCACCAGAATGCTGTAAACAATTTTCTTTTCATTAATATAACACACTGTAGCATTTATACAATATTCAGAATAGTAGAACGAAGTTCCGTGGATAAATTATATCACATATTTAAATAATTAAACGAGACTCAAAACCCCAACAGTGCTGGCAAGGTAAGCCAGTCTACAGTGCCAAGATCACTACAGGTAGAGGGTTTCATACCCTAAACCTATGGACAGAGTCCACCTATCAACACAACAAGGAGGAGAGCCGAGGCCCAGCTAAGACAAACAAAACCCTAAGCGTAAACAAGAGAAAGCATGACCAGACCCTACCCGTTTGGGTCAGTAGTCATCCAAATTGTGGAAGAGAGCCTTAGACCATAACATAAGCGTTGATGGGCCACTTGCAAAAGCCACCATCAAAATCATTATAGGCCTGAGAATGTGGAAGTGTAAAACAAAAAAAAAACAAAACAAAACAACAAACAAAAGAGGGTTTTCCGAATACTTAGAAGGCGACGTTTGGTTGAAACAAAGCCTCGACCGGTTACCAACCACCAAGGGTACTCTCCTCACACAGGAGCGAGAACTTTAGAATCATAGAAAATACGATAGGGTAAGAAAATCACGGAGAGAGGACTTACCATCATCTTCGGAGAAGCTGAGACTGAATGCTGAGACCCTTGACAACAAAAAAATGAAGCATTTGCAGCTAAAGAACAGCTAAATGACAGAGGAGCTCAGTAGATGGAAACAACAGCATAAAAATAAGAGCATATATGAACTAGTGACCATAGAAAGCATTCACAATAACCAGAAATCGGAGCAACCAAACATCAAACCACCAACAGATCCTGTGGCTGGAGCAGAGATCGAAACCAGAGCACCATCGAGCCAAAACTACCACAGTCACCATGGAACAGTCGAGAAACCCTCCCAAACAGTAGAGAACAGCCAGAATGCCAAGTGAAAGAGGAATGTGGGAGTAAATCAAGGGCGGGATCACACATCTCGAGACAAGGATAGGTGTTCCCTCACGGTAAATGCCAAGTACTAGATCATTAATACAATCACCAAAATATATACCACTAATCCACCGAGTGTATTATCCATTTAATCACCATACAAATTATTGTATTAATCATTTAATAGAATCGTAAAGTTTTCAAAGGGGTAGTCCCATCAAATTGTGGTATCAGAGCCAGGTTTTGGAGATTTCTTGGAAAAATGGAAGTTGGAAGATGAGGACATGGAAGAGGTGCTCGGAGAGCAGTAGAGGAAGGATTGTGGGAGGAGATTAGGATCCTTACTACCCGTTTCGAGGCAGTTGAAGTAGGAAGGCGAAGGGATCCGAAGGTAGGAGATGACAACGAAGAAGAAGCTATAGATGCAACAGATGGATTGGATGAGGAAGGACTAGAAGTTAGATTATTGAGGTCGGTCCTCTTGGCTAGCAACAAGCCTAATCCAGAGATTACAAATTATGATGCCAGCTTGTCCATAGAAGTTTTGTTGGACTAGATCAGTGAATTGGACAAATATTTTCAATGTGAAGAGGTTAGTGAAGATCGAAGAGTTAAGTTCACTGCAACCAAGTTGAAGGACACGCAGATTTATGGTGGGACAATGTCCAAGTGGAAAGAAGAAGGATGAATAAGTTGCCAATAAAGAAATGGCCAAGAATGGTGGCCAAGATGAAGGGTAGATTTTTACCCAAAGATTACCAGATTGCACTACATCGGCAAGTGCAGAATTTGAAGCAAAAAGGGATGATAGTGAAAGAATATACTGAATAATTCTATCGGGTAAATTTAAGAGCTGGTTACATGAAGGATACCCCGGAAAAAACAACAAGGTATGTAAATGGTCTGAGATTGGAAATATTGGACGAGACAAGCATTCTTTGCCCAAGGAATATAGAAGAAGCATACCAGAGTGCCATGAAGGCAGAGGAGAAGATCACAAGAAAACAGAATGCTAGAAGAGGATGGGGAACCGGTAGAGGAAGAGGACAATCCTATGGCAGAGGAAGAACTGCCAATAATAGTGAAGAGGGCAGCAGTTCCAAGACTTTAGGGACAATAGAAAAAGGAGACAATAGTAGAGGAGGAAGGCCATATCAGAGAGGAAGAGGAAATGGCCGAGGCAGAGGGGGCTGCCTATCAGTGGTACAAATGCCACAAGTGGGGCCACAGGTATTTTGAGTGTCCTGAAGCGGAACAAGCTGGTCAAAGAGGAGCGTACGTTGCACACCCAGAGGAAGAAGAGGCACCACCCCAAGACACAGAAAATGTGTCGGAAACAGGGGAAGCCTTAATTTTGAATAAATTATTGTTGGAACTAGAGAAGGAGACAACTGAACAAACTCAAAGGAAGGCATTATTTCAGACAATTTGTAAGTCACACAGAAAATGTTGCAAGTTGATTATTAACAGTGGGAGCACAAATAATCATGGGTTCCACAGAGGTGGTAGAGAAGTTGGGTTTGAAGTGACTAAAGCATCCGACTCTCTACAAAGTATCATGGTTGTAGAAAGACCATCAGCTGTTGGTTGACGAAGAGTGTGAAGTTGAGTTCCATATTGGTAGGTATAAGGACAAGGTTGTTTGTGATATTATGCTAATGGATGTATGTCACATACTGTTAGGAAGGCCATGGCAGTATGACCAGAAGGTAGTGCATGATGGGAAGACAAACTGTTACAAGTTTGTCAAGGATGGGATTAAGCACACACTTGTGCCCATCAAGGAGGAAGAAATAGTATAAATAAGCGGAACAAAAGTGTTATTAGTGGGTGGAAAACAGTTTTTAAAGCGGACCGAAGACAACAAAGTGAATTGCGCTGTAGTAAGGAGGCCAAAGAAAGTGTTACTACACACTGAAATTTCAGATTTACCAGAAGAAATTTAGGAGATGTTGTAGGAGTTTAGTGATATCATAGTGGATGATCTACCAGATAAACTGCCTCTTAGGAGGAGTATCATTCAACACGTTGACTTTATACCTGGAGCAAGTCTACCGAACAAGGCATCATATCGGATGAGCCCCAAAGATAACGAGGAAATCAAAAAATAGGGGCAGAAATTATTGGATAAAGGGCTGGTAAGGGAGAGTTTGAGCCCCTACGCAATTCCGACCGTTCTCACTCCCAAGAAAGGAGGAGAATGGCGAATGTGCATGGATTCGAGGGCCATCAATAAGATTACCCTCAGATATAGTTTTCCACTGCCATGGATGGATGATATGATGGACTGCTTGAGCGGGGAAACATACTTCTCAATGATTGATCTGAAGAGTCGTTATCACCAGATCTGGATCAGAGAAGGGGATGAATGGAAAACAACATTCAAGACTAATGAAGGGCTGTATGAGTGGCTGGTAATGCCATTCGAATTAAGTAATGCCCCTAATGCCTTTATACGACTAATGAACGAAATGCTGAAAGAGTTCATTGGAAAGTTTGTGATAGTGTATCTTGATGATATATTAATTTTTAGTAAGACTAAGGAGGAACACTTTCGACATGTTCAAAGTGTGATGGAGAAATTGCAGCAGAATAAGATGTTGATAAATATTAAAAAATGTACTTTTTTTCAAAGAGAACTAGTTTATCTAGGTTTTGTGATTGCAGAGAACGAGTTGAAAATGGACCCAGAAAAAGTTGTAGCTATTATTAGCTGGTCATCCCCAAAGAGCCTATTTGAAGTTCGTAGTTTTCATGGGTTGGCAAGTTTTTATCGTAAAATTATCAGAGATTTTAGTGGAATCTACGCGACTATGTTGGATACTATTAAGAAGACGAGTCAGCCTTTCTGTTGGACTGAAGCAGCAGAGAGGAGCTTCTAGTTATTGAAAAAAAAATCACTGAGAGGCCAATCCTAAGATTACCTGATTTTAGTAAGCTCTTCCAAGTCCATTGTGATGCAAGCAGTATGGCATTCACCCTCGCTGATTGCATGAGCTACAAGATCTAGGAAAATTAGAAAGAAGGAGTGCTGATGGGGAAGATTTCGCCAAGGCAATGAATGAATTACATGAGCAAGTAAAGTCAAAATTGTAGGACAACAGTCACAGATATAAACAGCATGCAGATTTAAAGCGGCGGGAAGTATAGTTTAATGTAGGGGACGAAATCCTTGCACATTTATGCAAAGAACAATTTCCTAAGGGCGAATATAATAAGCTGAAATACAAGAATATTGGCCCCTACAAAATTCTTTCATAAATTCTCTGCTAATGCCTATGAATTACAACTGCCAACAGGGGTAGGCATATCGGCCATATTCAATGTGGCAGATATGTTTCCATTTACTACCAGTCCTAAAGACGACAGTGCAACATGGCCAGAATGGGACATCCAAGTTGAGAATGGTTCTTGGATGAGGCAAATGCCTGTGGTTCAACCCCTTGAGATCGAGAGAATTATTGATGCACAGGTGGCCAAACGCACTTACAAGAAAGAGTACCTTCAATACCTTGTCAAGTGGAAGAACCGTTCCATTGAGGACAGTTCATGGCTGGACGCGGCACAGATACACCGAGCATGCTATTCTGTTGAGGAAATCATGGAATGGAGCCATGAATTTTGTTACCTCGGGAGCTTGATGCAGGAGCATCTAGATCAGGGTAAACAAGAAGACAAGTGTTTGTATTATAGGTTACAGGTTGGTTGGTTGACAGGTCATCGTACCTAAACTATTTTTTTCATGTTTTGTTTTTATTTCCTAGCTGCCAACAATTAGGACACGGCATGAGTTTTTGTTTTGTTTATTTTTCTATTAAGGAGTTTTGTTTTATTTATTTACAGAAAAAAAAAAAAACTCTATTTTCCTTTTTAATTAATCTTAGAATCTATATAAATGGAAAATTGACAGTTTCTGGAGTTACTGTATGTAACTGTTAACCTTTTTCTAAAACTATTTAACAAGTCATATAAAAGCAAACAGAAAAATCATTGTAGTGTTGATTTTTGACGAAGAGAGAAAAATTGAAATACAAAAAACACACAGGAATTTTTCAAATCATCCGTGTCCAATATTTGTTTCCTCCTTAGATAACAGTATTGAATGCGTTTAAGAAATATTGTGTTAGGGACTGGTGAAACATCATTTCATTTCAGGCATACAAGTAGCAACAAAATTGATGGAACCATGAACTGGTGGGAGTGAGCACATTGTCTCCTCAAAGGAGGTCGTAGTAAGAATCAAAGGAAAGAAGCAAAGAAAGAAATCTTTCAGAAGAAGTTACAAGCTTACAAACATTGAGCCACATTATACTTTTGACAAATACAAACCCAGAACGTCCAGAGGGTTCCACACAAGGACATAATTGTCAAAAAGACCATTAGGTAACAATTCCACCAGAATGTTGTAAACCGTTTTCTTTTCATTAAAATAACACATTGTAGCATTTACACAATATTCAGACTAGTAGAACGAAGTTTCATGGATAAATTATATCACATATTTACATAATTAAACCATACTCAAAACTCAAACAATGCTGGAAAGGTAAGCCAGTCTATAGTGCCAAGATCACTACAGACAAAGAGTTTCATACCCTAAACTTATGGACAAAGTCGAGCTATCAACACAGCAAGGAGGAGAGTCGAGGCTCAACTAAGACAAACAAAACCCTAAGCATAAACAAGAGAAAGCAGGACCAAACCCTACCCATTTGGGTCAACAGTCATCCAAGCTGTGGAAGAGAGCCTTAGACCATAACCTAAGCGCCGACAAGTCACCTGCAAAAGCCACCATCAAAATCATTACAAACCTGAGAGTGTGGAAGTGTAAAACAAAAACAAAAAAACAAAAGAACAGACAAGGCGAGGGTTTTGCAAATACCTGGAAGGCAACATTGGGTTGAAACAGAGCCTCAACTAGTTGCCAACCACCAAGGGTACTCTGCCCACACAAGAGTGAGACCTTTAGAATCACAGAAAATATGATAGGGTAAGAAAATCACGGAGAGAGGACTTGCCATCGTTTGCGGAGAAGCTGAGACCAAATGCCAAGACCCTTGACAGCGGAAACCTGAAGCATTTGCAATTAAACAACAGTTAACGACAGAGGAGCTTAGTAGATGGAAACAACAACATAAAAATAAGAGCATATATGAACTAGCAACCACGGAAAGCATTCACAATAACTAGAAATTAGAGCAACGAAACAGTGGACCACTAACAGAACCAATGGCCGGAGCAAAGATCGAAACCAGAGCACCATCGAACCAAAATTACCACAGTCACCACGGAACAGTCGAGAAACCATCCCAAACAACAGAGAACAACCAGAATACCAAGTGAACAAGGAATGAGGGAGTAAACCAAAGGCGAGATTGCACATCTCAAGATAGGGATAGGTGTTCCCTCACGATAAATGCCAAGTACCAAATCATTAATACAATCACCAAAATATCTACAACTAATCCACGAGGTGTATTATCCTTTTAATCACCATACAAATTTTTGTATTAATCATTTAATAGAATCTTAAAGTTTTCAAAGCGTTGGTCCCATCATTTTGTTTTAATTTAACAATAAAAATATATATTATTAAATACATATAAATTTATTTTTAGTATTTAAAAATTATAATTATATATGAGAGAAAATGTTGACTTAACTTCATTGGATTTTAAAAAATAAGATGTTGATTTAATTAAAAATAGTTTTAAATTTTATTTAAAAAATAAACAATTAATTAAATAATTTTATTATAAAGCTATACTAATTATTAATGTTTATTAATATTAATGTGGTTTATTTGACCTAAAGAAGATAAAATGATACTCTTTAATATTTTATTTGTATAATCAAAAAATAGTAGAAGCTTTCTCACAGTACTATAGGTTTACTTATTGACTTAGCAAATCAAGAAGATCGGTAGTATAACAAGAATTTTGGAAATGAAAATGGATGAAAAATTATAATTATATATATATATATATGAGAGACAATGTTAACTTAACTTCATTGTATCTTAAAAAAAAAAAAATTATTTAATTAAAAAAAAAAAATTTGAAAATCAAACAATTAATTGAATAATTTTGTAATGATTAATGTCCATTAAGATCAATGTGGTGTTTACTGAACCTTAATAGAGAGATGAACTGAGACTCTTTAATATTTTATTTCTATGATCAAAAAAGAAAGGAAAGAAGTGTTCCCACCTTACTACAATTTTGTTTGTTGACTTAGAAAGTCAAGAAGATTTGCATTGGCAAATGTTTTGGAAATGAAAACAAATATACATAAGAGCCAGCCAATCCAAGAGAAAGTGTTTTTCATCTTCAACGATCTTAGCATGGTAAAGGTCACACATTCTTTCATCCCAAGATGTTTTAGGAGTTGGGTAAAGGTCATATATTCTTTCATCCCAAGATGTTTTAGGAATAGACCAACGGTTTTACTTTGGAGCTTATGAGAATTAGTTCTAATCTTTGCAATGTTTATTTTTTTCAGAGCACTAGTCAAAACATTCTGTTTAGCAAGAGTGGTATTCATCCCCTCATAATACCTTAGCTTCCTTTTTCTCTCTAACTCCTTATCACACACCTTATCCTAAAATTTGGAAGTAATAATATTAATTATTCTCCTAGATAATCTCCTCTTTTATCTATTTGTATTATTTAAAAAATTATATATATATAATTGGTAAGAAATAATGTGGAATAATTTTTTGAGAACTTTTATTTTTTTTAAATTAATTAAATTCATTATATTTTATTAATGTATTTAAGTACACATAAAATTAAAATAGATTTATAAGAGAGGAAATCTAGAACTAGACTATGTTAAAACTATCTCATTAAGATCATCATTTTTTAACCTTTAATTTGCATCTCAACTATAAAACTAAATATTATTGAATTGCAAATTAATCATACCACCCTATTTAACTTTTTGAATGGTAAGAGTAGTGCAATATCAAAATTGGATTTTATGAAAGAAAAATTAGTTATAAAAGTAAGGGAGAAATAAAAAAGATACTAAGGTGGTTAAAGACCTAGAATCCATGCGGTCTGTTATTGTTATTGAGAGGTCACAAGGTTTGAAGCCCTCAAATTCTGGTTTAGCTCTTCTTTATTAGATACACATCTTTCAAATGTCTGTTTAGCTATTCTTTATTTTGGCTTTAGAGGCAACGCAGAACACGAAAGGCCGCAACTTTATTCGTGATTCAATTTAGTTTGAAGGCGTCAAAGGGTAACCGTCAACATCAGCAAGTCGTTCAAATGCTGCTGCTTCAGCTGACACAGAAAAAGAAAGGAGTCTCGATTCAATTTGCTTTCAGGAACAGCGTTTCTATTTTTATAAATGTAATGAAGGATAAAACCAATTTTTTAATGCCATTCAACGTTGGGAACTGGTCACGGGGCGGAGGAGGCTAACTCCACCAACCTGAGTCAAAAATATTTTAATACGAAAGTTAAATACATAATTTCAATGTCAATATCTGAGTCGCAGGAGCAGGTTAATTGGCAGGGCAGCATATGTTATCTTTCCAATTTAACTAAATATATTAGAGTATGTATGGCTTATGCGGCCCACCTATTCACGAACTAATAGCTCCACATATATTATTTGCCGCAGGAATGGAGGAAGCTTTAGGTACAGTCTTGAGAGTTACCGTTAATAAGAAGTGATAAGGTTTGAAAGCGTCAAAGGTTATACATCAACGTCAGCAAATCGTTCAAATGCTAGTTTAGCTCATCTTTATCAGATACACATTTTTCCTTTGACAGGGAACACAGAAGAAGAAAGGCTACAACTCTATTCGTAATTCAATTCTTAGGAGTCCAACTCGTTATATTGAACATGTCGAGCGAATCCCAACGACCAAATTATAAAGTCGTCTCTTGAAGGTCGATTCCGCGTTTTCTCTGTTCTCTTCCTTCTTCCAGTAACCACTTGCTATATATATTTGTTATATACATACACTCATTTTATCATTATTCGTCTTCCTTTCATATTGATATTGATATGGTTGGACTCAGCTACTTATCGTGCGGCTGTGAAGAGGTGGAAGGATATGCACGACTGGTAATATTAATTTCCATGCTTATGATGGTCACAATGGTTAGCCAAAGTTCAGGTTGTAGGGCACTGCAATTGAAATTCGTATTTGAGGTAGATGAAATGGAAACTACTAATAATAATATTAAGATGGTGAAGGGATGGTTGGAATAATATTAAGATGGTGAAGGGATGGTTGGAATCCTTTAGGGGTCCTGTAATTCCGTCACGCCGCTCTAATTGTTACAACTATTAGCTAAAATAACGATTCTTTAATGTGGAATAAATACTTAAAAGAATCTTAAAAAATTTGATGCCAAGAAAACATACTTCCAGCTATTGATGCTTGCTCATCAAGTGAAAACAAATGAAGTTTCTGTTATAGAGATAGATCAAATATGCCACACCCACGAGCATGCACTTAAACAGTTTGAAGGGAGGAGGGAAACAGATTATGACCTGGAAAAAATCCTCGTCTGCTTTCGCAGGGTAGACCCACATGAAATTATGGCGAATGATGCCTCGAGTCACACACAATACCAATCTCAATCACACTCAGGAGTCTGATCAGAAACTCCATAAAAATCCAATTGCAAGCCATATATGAAAGCAAACAAAAAAATAATTAGACGTGCACAAAATAAATTATAATAATCAGGTCAACAACTTCACCAGATACACAACCCGTCCTTTCTGTAAATTGCAACTGGTTCGCAATAAACACCAGTCTTGCTGCTTTCAGTGTTAATTAACTGTTCTCTCACCCACGCATTGATATGCCTGTGCCCTGTTGAGCTATCACGCCATACGAGAGATGTTAGAGGGCAGACCAATACCGTTTCTCAATTATAGAAGGGCTTTCAAACTACGACATCATTATGATATCTGTAATCTTCCAAGCTCTACTCACTCTCATTTGATGGTGTAAGGCTGAAGGGGATTGATTTAGTGCTCTTGGGGACCAAACAGAAGTATATATAGCCAAGCTTCCATCAAGCTTCTGTTGGCTATGTGTCAAGTGTTCCACAGATCACGGTAGAGAACTATAGAGGGAGTAATGGACCACTCCAAAAGCTCCCAACAAGAAATTAATTAACTGCAATTGATTTCCGTAATTTAAGGAAATAACTGCAGTTAGTTTTCGTAATTTAAGGGAATGATTGCAGTTGGTTTCCATAATTTAAAGAAATGACTGCAGTTGATTTCCAGAATTTTTGAAATGGGTGGCAGATGGTTTCTTAATCATCGGAGCCGTTAAGGGAAGGGAGCTTAACATTCTCCCACTTGGTCCATACTTCCAATCTTAGTGTTTCATCTTAAAACCCATGATAATATGTATTAAGTAATAGATACATGAATCATGGTGATAAGTCCTCTAATGACGAGTATTATCTTCCATGTATTACTATGTATTTATTCTTATTATAATTTATGTGGCAACAATTTCTTAATGAATAAACCCTATGTTTATTCTTGGTCCTACACACATGAATTTTCTCAAATCAAATTAAGGTGCACATAAATATGAGAAAACATCACAATAATTAAGAATTTCATTAAAATAACATTGTCCATACAATGAGAAACTACATAATGGAACCAAGTGCCATATTCATTACATGATCCTTGTATTTAAATGGCGGCATGCCCTTAGTCAAAGGATCATCAATCATCAACTAAGTGTTGGCGTGCTCAATGACCACTTTATTTTCTTTAATACATTCCCTTATAGGTAAATAGTTAACGTCGATGTGTTTATTTCGACTCCACTTTTGTTGTCTTTAGCCATAAAAACAACAGTTGAGTTGTCGCAATATATTCTCAATGGCTTAGAGATAGAATCCATAATTCTAAGCCCATAAATGAAACTCTTAAGCCATACACCATGTAAAGTAGCCTCAAAACAGGAGACAAACTTGGCTTCCATAGTGGAAGTGGCAATCAAGGTTTGCTTGGCACTCCTCCATGATACAGCTCCACCAGCCATCATAAAAATGTATCCTGATGTTGATTTGTGTGAATCAACACATCTAACAAAGTCAGAATCTGAGTAGCCAATTACTTCCAAATTGTTCGTCTGTCTATACATAAGCATGTAGTTTTTGGTTCCTTGAAGGTACCTCATTAGTTTCTTTGTAGCTCTCCAGTGGTCTAAACTTGGATCAGTCTGATATCGTCCCAACATTCCCACAACAAACGCAATGTCAGGTCTTATGCAGACCTGAGCATACATTAGGCTTCCGACAGTAGAAGCATATGGAATGTTCTTCATTTGTTCCCTTTCAAAGTTGTTCTTTGGGAATTGGTTCAAATTGAACTTATAACCCTTCACAATGGGAGCTACACTTGGTGAACAATCCTTCATCCGAAATATCTCTAAAATTTTATTAATATATGTTTCCTGAGATAGACCCAAGATGCCTTGAAATCTGTCCATATGGATCTTAATGCCAATGACATAAGATGCCTCGCCCATATCCTTCATATCAAAATTTTTGGAGAGGAATTGTTTCACGTCATGCAGCAAACCCTTATCATTGGTTGCTAGCAAAATGTCATCCACATGTAAACAAGAAAACAAATTTTACCCCTACTGACTTTCAGATATATACATTGATCCATAATTTTTTCTACAAAACTGAATGAAGAAATTACATTATGGAATTTCAAATACCATTGGTGGGATGCTTGCTTTAAACCGTATAAGGATTTCTTGAGCTTGCAAACCAATTGCTCACCATCACTAAAGGGGAATCCTTCAAGTTGTTTCATGTGAACCTCCTCCTCTAAATCTCCATTGAGAAAATACGTTTTCACATCCATTTGTTGCAACTCAAAGTCGAAATGGGCTACTAATGCCATAATAATGCACAAGTAATCTTTCTTAGATACAGGAGAAAAAGTCTCCATGTAGTCGATTCCTTCTTTCTGAGTGAATCCCTTAGCAACAAGTCTTACCTTGTATCTCCTAATGTTGCCCAATGAGTCTTTCTTTGTCTTAAAGACCCATTTACATCCAATGGATTTTGTACCAATAGGAAACTCAATAAAATCCCAGACTTCGTTACTCTTTATAGAATTCATCTCTTCCTTCATGGCGTCATACTATAATTTTGATTCTTTGCAACTCATGGCTTGTGAAAATGACTCGGAATTGTTTTCAGCTCCAATGTTGTAGTTAGATTCTTGCAGATAGACAACATAATCATTAGGAGTTGTTGATCTCTTTGGTCTAGTAGATATTCTTAATGTTGTACCATCATCTTCCTGAGAACTATGTGGTTCAATTCGTTGTTCAAAAGTTCTTGGCAACTCTTAAACTACCTGATCTACTAGAATGTTGTCAGCAGCTTGTGGAACTTCAACAATTGGTTGTTCAACAAGAGTTTGTACTTGAGGGGTGCTGTGAAGAATAATCAATCTATCACTTGAGATGGAAGGTTGAGATTCTGAATGATCCTTCTCAAAACTATGTTCCTAGTTTGATCACTCCCACTGATCAAGTCATTTTCAAAAAACTTTGCATTTCTTGATTTCACAATCCTAGTGCTTTGAGATGGACAATAAAATCTATAACCTTTAGACCTTTCAGCATATCCAATGAAATACCCACTAATGGTCCTTGGGTCTAGCTTCTTATCTTGTGAATTATATATTCTCACTTTAGACGGGCATCCCCAAACATGCATATGTCGCAAACTCGGTTTCCAACCTTTCCATAATTCAAATGGCATTTTAGGAACAACCTTAGTTGGAACTCGATTTAATATATACACTTCCATCTTAAGTGCTTCAGTCCACAAGAATTTAGGAAGATTGAAGCTACTAACCATAATCCACACCATGTCCAATAATGTTCGATTTCTTCTTTCTGCTACACCATTCTAGTCGAATGAACTAGGCATGGTGTATTGGGCAACAATCACATGCTCTTGAAGAAATTTTGCAAATGGCCCAGGTGCTTGTCCATCTTCTGTGTATCTACCATAATATTCTCCACCTCTATATGATCTCACGATCTTAATTTGCTTGCCACATTGTTTCTCTACCTCAGCCTTAAATATCTTAAAGGAATCTAATGTTTCGCTCTTTTTATGAAGCATATAGAGATACATATATCGTGAGTTATCATCTATAAAAGAGATGAAGTATCTTTGACCATGTGAGTCCATGTTTGGACTACATATATTAGTATGTATGACCTCTAATATGTTTGAACTCCTATTGGCACCTTTCTTTGACTTGTTGGTCTGATTTCCCTTTACGGAGTCCACAAAAGTCTCAAAATCAGTAAAATCTAGACTATTAAGTATCCCTTCATTTACCAATCTTTTAATTCTTTCTATGGAGATATGAACTAGTCCCCGGTGCCATAATTTAGAGGAATGTTCATTAATAACACATCTTTTAGTGCCAGTGTGAACATGCATTGAATCATAAGTGACATTGTTTTGTAAATTAATGCAGTAAAGATCATTAGACAAAATACCATTCCCAACATAATCAGATTTATAAAATAAACTGAAGGATGTTTCTGAAAAGTTAAAGGAATATCCAAAAGGTACAAGTCTTGAAACTGAAATCAAGTTTCTAGAAAAACTTGGAACATAAAAGGTCTTTTCTAATTCTAAAACAAAGCCACTACTTAAAGTTAAATAGCATGTTCCTATAGCTTCCACATGCGAGCCCATCTTGTTTCCTGATAAGATGCTTTGCTCACTTCCCACAGGCTTCCTTAGGATTTTCAAACCTTGCAAGGAATTTGAAATATGAATTATGGATCCAGAATCAATCCACTAGGTGTTAATATTGACATTAACCATATTAGATTCATAACAAACAAACGAGATTAAATTACCTTTTTCTGTAAGCCATTTTTGAAATTTGGTGCATTCCTTCTTCACGTGTCCCTTCTTTTTACAGAAGAAACACTTGGAATCCTTCTTGATATCGGCTTGGGGAGGTACTTTACCTTTCCCTTTCCGATTGGCTTGAGATTTTCCCTTTCCACGCGTTGCCAGCATTGCACTTTCTCCTAGTTCCATCACCAGTCTCTCTTCCTCTTGAATACACATGGTCATGAGTTCATTAATTGACCATTTATCCTTATGTGTGTTGTATGAGATTTTGAAGGGTTCATATTGGTGCGGAAGAGTGTTCAAGATGTAGTGTACCAAGAAGGACTCCGATATTTCAACCTCGAGTTTCTTTAATTGAGCCACAATGTCCCTCATTTGCATGATGTGCTCGCGCACACCTTTCACACTGGTGAGCCTTAGGGATGAGAACTTCATGATTAGGCTGCTTTCTAGTGCTTTTTCTGAAGTGACGAATTGATTATCAATGGATTTTACCAAGTCTCGGACCTTTTCATGCTAATCAACGAAACCACGGATACCAACTGAAATTTTAGTCTTAATGAAGATCATGCTCAGGCGATTAGATCACTCCCATCGTTCATAAAGCGTGATGTCCGCTGTAGTGCTGGTATTAGTGAGTGCTGGTGGTTCATATTTCCTAATAGCATAGTCTATGTCCATCCACCCTAAATGAAGGAGAACTGTCTCCTTCCAGACCTTATAGTTATCTCCTTTAAGTTCAGCGATATAACAACGAATTTCAGAGAAATTTGCAGGTAGTACAATTGCATAAAATTAAATATCACATGCTTGTGTTAAAATTGGGGCCTAAAAATAAAATTTCATGCTTTACCAATGTAAACCATGCTTAAAATTGAATCTAATGTCATAAAAATTGTCTGTGGGCTAAATTTTCAATTCAAGCAGATTCAATTATTCTTTATGATAGAATTTATCAAATTATTCACTTAATTCATAATTCTAAATGGTATATTATGATTTATAATTTGATATAAATTCCATCTTAGTTTTGAACTTTATGATAAATCTATTAATTCATAACCCCTGTGGGTAAGTTATGAATATTTTATCCTAATTAATTATATAAATATAACAAAGATTCCGATGGGATAAAATTTATTATATTTAGTATAATTAATTATAATTAATGTCTAAATATTCTTTATTTAATCCTAATCAATTATAATATATAATATTATTTAATTAGAGATGTTGTGGCTATTCTTTAATCAATTAAAAATTATACAGATCACTCAGACATTATTTATAATAAATTTCATAAACAAAACTATACACAGTACTTCACATTGCATGCTACGTGAAATGGCATATAAACAACTTAATATGAAGCAATTAAAAAATATGGAAAGTAGAAATACTCACCGCACTGACAAAGCACTTAAAATTCACTTATAAGATTATAAAAAAATCTTAACCAAAGTCGGAAACAATGTTTCGTGAAAGGAATAAGTCAAAACAACATCTTAAATAAACTCCATATGCTTGTTTCTTGCAAAAACGAAAAATGATTCGACTGGAAGTAAAGTGTAAAGGTAAGCATGAATATAACTAGAACTTTAAGTGACAGAATACAAGTAAAAATTGCCATGAGATAAAATAAAAGCACTGCTTCATGCAAGTTAATTATGAGCATAGTTATAAATTTGCACAACAATTACACCAAGGTAGAGATAAAAGTAGCTCTGATACCAAATGTTAGCTAAAATAACGATTCTTTAATGCGGAATAAATACTTAAAAGAATCGTAAAAAACTTGATGCCCAAGAAAAAATACCTCGAGCCATTGATGCTTGCTCACCAAGTGAAAACAAATGAATTTTCCGTTACAAAGATAGATCAAATACGTGACACCCATCAGCATGCACTTGAACAGTTTGAAGGGAGGATGGAAATAGATTATGACCTTGAAAAAATTCTTGTCTGCATTGGCGGGACATAGACCCACATGAAATTATGGCGAATGAGGACTCGAGTAACACACAATACCAATCTCAATCACACTTAGGAGTCTGATCAGAAACTCCATAAAAGATCCAATTGCAATCCATATATGAAAGCAAACAAAAAAATAATTGGACGTGCACAAAATAAATTATAATAATTAGGTCAACAGCTTAACCAGATACACAGCCCGTCCTTTCTGTAAACCGCAACTAGTTTGCAATAAACACCAGTGTTGCTGCTTTCAGTGTTAATTAACTATTCTCTCGCTTGCGCATTGATATGCCTATGCCCTGTTGAGCTATCACACCAAACGAGAGATTTGAGAGGGTAGACCAATACCATTTCTCAATTATATATGGGTTTTCAAACTATGGCATCATTTTTCTATCTGTAATCTTCCAAGCTCTGCTCACTGTCATTTGATGGTGTAAAGCTGAAGGGGATTGAGTTAGTGAGCTTGGGGACCAAATAGAAGTATATATAGCCAAGCTTCCATCAAGCTTTTGTTGGCTATGTGTCAAATGTTCCATAGATCATGGTAGAGAACTACAGAGGGAGTAATGGACCACTCCAGAAGGTCCCAACAAGAAATTAATTAACTGTAGTTGATTTCCGTAATTTAAAGAAATAAATGCAGTTGGTTTCTGTAATTTAAAGAAATTACTGTAGTTGGTTTCCATAATTTAAGGAAATACCTGTAGTTGATTTCCAGAATTTTTGGAATGGGTGGCAGATAGTTTCCTAATCATCGGAGCCATTAAGGGAGAGGGAGGTTAACAAAAACTACAGGTCTCACAGCCTGGTTGGTTCATGTCCTTAACTCATTGGTCGATCGCAATTAGAAGAGATGTTCATACTTGTCATCCAACTGTTAAAAGTAGCAATTCCCGGTGGTGGATTTACAGAAACATAACGTGAATAACAAATATATCCAAAAGAGAATGATGACTAAAGGAAGATTTAGCCTCTTTAAGATTTCGCGAATTATGAAAAAAAAAATTGTTTGAGCATGCATTATCTAATTTGGTGCAGCAACATGTTCCGAAAGCACTAACAGTGCTCCAAAGTCATGGCCAACATATTGTAATTCTTCTATATATGTTACTCTCTATATAACTGAGTTGAACATATTATATTTATTCAAACATTATCTTTTGATCCTAGGTATCAATTTTATATTGGATGTTTGTTTGAGATCTGCTTGTAAATCTAATTATATATATGATGTAATAATACATGGAAGTGGGTATGAGAAAGTAAAATAAAATAAGTATATGAATTTTTGCAACATCTTTTTTTTTGGTTGATAAGTGGGTGAATCCTGAAAATCACTCTTACCCTGTGGCTGAGAGGCCACGACTCAGGGGCATCTAAGCCATCAAAGTCATCTGGGGATCGCACCCGGCCTGAGCCGCACCAGCGGAAACCATGCTGGATTTTTTGGTATCGGCGAGACTAGAACCAATGACCTTTGCTTACGAAGCGCCTTAACAGCGCGCTCCTTCACTGACTATTCGAAATCTCTTTGATGAATTTTTGCAACATCATTATAGTGACAAATAGCATCTTTGTGTTTAGGAGGAGGAAAATCTAATTGTATATATGATATAATAATACATGGGAGTGGGTATGAGTAAAAGTAAAATAAAATAAATATAGTAATTTTTGCAACATCACATTATATTGAGAAATAACATGTTTCTGGTTATTTTTGTGTGTTCAAGAGTGTATTTTTTAGATATAAAAAAATAAATTGTTTTAAAATCATAAGCATAACGATAAGACCAACCATTTAGGAGTAGGGAAAGTTTGTTAGATTATTTTAAGTGACTTAATTGTTTTTTTCTAATTTAAATTTGAATTAGATTACATCCATCATCTAAAATTTAATAGGCATATTATTATTTTTAAATTAACAATTTAATATTAAATCTGTAAAACTCTAAATTATTTTCAATCCTCTTACAGCAGCTATAAAAAAATTAGACATTAACCTCAGTTGAAAAAACTCTAAAAACTCATAAATAAAAGTGAATAGGAAAAACTAACTCTTTAAAATAAACTAAATAAAAAATTTGAAAAGTTTGAAATGCTTAAAGTTGTTAGTTCATCGATAAAAAAAATAATAGTTAATAAATTGTTTTTAATAATACATTATGAAATCATTTCTTAATAACTAACTAAATTAAATTAAATATAAATAAAAAATAAAAATGATCTAAATAAATAAAACTAATTCAATATTCTCCTAATTATCTAAACGACTATTAAAACCATAAAATATATCCTAATTTCAATATTCTCCTAATTATCTAAACGACTATTAAAACCATAAAATATATCCTCATTACAAAATTGTTATTAGATTCCAACCAATTTTTATGTATAATAAATAATTTAGAATATCATTACACACTCCTCAAAAGTACTTCAAACAAAATTAAGAAAAAGTTAATCAATGGCAAAATATATATATATATATATATATATTAAACTGAAATTTTGTGTATCATAGCTATTTATTTATTTAATATCAAAATTATGAAAACATTAAATATAATGTAAAATTATAACATGGACAAGTAATTTTGATCGAAAAGGGACGACGAAACTTTTAATCATCAATCACCACCATAGCTGAGTTCCCCATTCGGTAAAATAGACCAAACCATCAATGACACATCTCCAGAGTTTCAAGGTCGAAACTCTTTTTTTAAGCACGAAAAATTATAAAAAACAGAGATAGTACATATAGAGAAGAGGGAGATATACCTAATATAGTTGAATATCAAGATTCAGGTCATTATATGAGAAATTTCCAAAATATGCCAGATGAATAGGATACATCAGATTGTTCATTATGATTAGCGTGTATAAAGATACATTATGTGGAACCTATAGTAAATATTCTAGATATAGATTAAACATAAATACATCCAGCGAAGGAAAGCAAAATTGATGGTCATAGGTACATACCGGAGTGTTGTTCTAGAGAAAGTGAGTCACGTACCCGGCATGAGAAAATCCTGAATCTAGAAAGAAATGTTGTCCACCGTGATGCACATCGACCATATTCCATGATGAGAAATGAGTCCATTCTTCGACAGAGCATCTGTAACTGCGTTTTTTTCCCTATCAATATGTGCAATCGAGTAGTCCTGTCTTCTAAACCAAACTGACTCAATTCTTTCCAGCCATCCCGATAAGTTGTTGTTCCTTATGACATGCTTTGACTAAACATGATCAATGATCATTTTAGAGTCTCCAAAAATTTTGAGGTCTTGTAAATTGAGAAAATCACAGAAGGCATGTAGACTAGCAAGGGCCATCACCTCAGCTTTATTGTTGGTACCTGACCCACCATTCCAAAATATTTCATATTGTTGGCTGGCAAAAGGGATGATATATACTCCGCAAGCACAGATACCCTATTGTGCTGCCCCATCGAAATAGGCTTGCAGGAGCTCTGTTGGATCCATCGTTTGAACCTTCTCCCTGCCATTCATCCAGGATTGTTTTTGCAGACATAGGAATTATGCAATTGAAAAATATAATAAAAAACCGATAGATGGCATTTCATATTTGAGTCAAAAATATTTCCATTGTGCCATTTCCAGATCGCCCACATAGCCAGGAAAAGAATAGGCCGCATGTCCCTATTCAAGTCACTCAAACATTCAAAAGCATCAACAATAGTGGGGAAAGAGATTCTATTGAGCCCGAAGTGTGCCTGCACAAGCTTCTAGATCATCTGAGATTGCGAACAGTTTATGAACAAATGATGATTGTTCTTTGTATTAGCCCGATAGTAGGGGACAAATGGCAGGCCCACACCACTGTCGCTTCTGGAGATTCTCCCAAGTTAGTTTCATATTACGAAAAACTAACCAAGCAAATATAATGATCTTAATGGGACATCCCGACTTCCAAAAAGTGTAAGGGAATATGTGATTGCACTACTCAGGTTCAGATTGAATAAGAAGCTGATATATATGCCTAACATATGCATTTAATCTACCACCAAGCCCCTTCCATATTAGGAAATCTTCATCCTTGGATCAATAGATGCCTCTGTCCCACATATTCAACATGATCACATTCCATTGGCGGGCCAATTCATTCCTAAGTCCCAATACATCTGCTGTTTTCCATTTAGAAATGGCAC